>CM057340.1:169436063-170687184 GCA_030015575.1 Agapanthus africanus | reverse complement strand
TCGAATAAGTCCCTTATCCAGCAAGTCCTGCAACTGACCCTTCAACTCTCTAAGTTCCGCCGGGGCCATCCGATAAGGCGGTACAGAAATAGGCCCCGTGCCAGGAACCAAATCAATGCAGAAAGAAATATCACGCTCGGGCGGTAGCCCAGGAAGCTCGTCAGGGAACACATCAGGGAACTCGCTAACCACCGGAACCTGATCCAGAGGAACCTCTGTAGCTCTAGTATCGCAAACATATGCGAGAAATCCCTGACATCCCTTCCGCAAAAGCTGTCCAGCGCGAACAGAAGAAATCACACAGTGAGGGGTGGCACTACGGTCCCCCAACACAACAACAACCGACTCGCCGGGAAAACAAAATCGAACTGTCTTCTCGCGGCAGTCAACAGAAGCATAGCACGTGGCTAACCAATCCATGCCCAAAAGGATGTCGAAGTCCAACATCTCAAGAAGGATCAAATCGACCGGCAACTCTCTATCGCCGATACGGACGGTACAGGATCGGAACACGTGCCTAGCAACAAACGACTCTCCCACAGGAGTAGTCACAACAAGCGGCTGGTCAAGCAAACCGGACTCTCTACCCAAACTCGGCACAAAGTGTGTGGATACGTACGAGTGCGTGGATCCGGGATCGAATAACACGTGTGCATCAACCGAACATACAGAAAGGATACCTGAGACCACCGCATTGGACGCCTGCGCGTCCTGATGCGTCAAAGCAAAAACTCGTGCCTGTCCTCCACCTGCAACTAACTGTCCTCTGCCGGCTGCTGGCCGTCCTCTACCTCGGCCACCTCGTCCTCTATGAACGAATCCTCCGCGACCACGACCTCTCTGTGCAGGCGTCTGATGCGGTGTAACAGTAGGTACTATCGGCAATGCCGTCTGGGGTGGTGAAGGTGGTAATGTAACATGCGGTGCTGCCGCCCCGCTCCGGGGTACCTCAGGACAATCTCGCACACGATGATACGAACTCCCGCAACGGTAACATCCCGATGACGGTCTCTGGCCCTCCTGGGAATAGGAGCTAAACAATCGGCCTCGTCTCGAATCTCTGCCACCTGCAAGGTGCCTGTCACGACGCCGGAACGGTCGTCTCTGCACTGACGTATCTGCACGAACTCTCTTCGGCCCTGGAACTGCCGAAGTCTCAGCAAGGCGCTCCTCAACTAATAACGCTGCATCTACTGCTGCTGCGTATGTCTCGTAATGCTGCGCGCTGATAGCAAGGAATAGTGGTGTAAGCAAGCCTCGGACAAATCTCTTAACTCGCAACTCCTCAGTAGCCACTAGGTACGGGGCATAGATAGCTAGCTCTGTGAACAGCACATCGTACTCTGCCACTGACATCCCTGGTGTCTGGCGCAAGGACTCAAATCTGCGTGCTCGGGCATCCCTCACACTCTGAGGAAGGAAACGGGCAAGGAATAACGCTACAAACTCGGTCCAGGTCATAGGAGGAAGACCTGCTGCTCTGCCCTTCTCAACTGAATCACACCACTTCTGTGCAAGACCTTCTAGGCGAAAGCTCGCTAACTTGACCCATCTCGCATCCGCGCATCTAAGTGAACGACATATACGGGCCATCTTATCAAGGAAGGACTGGGGGTCCTCGGCTGTATCGGTGCCTGTGAAAACCGGAGGTTTTAGCCTCATAAATTCTGACAGCGATACTGTAATAACCTCTGTAGTCGCAGGTGCAACTGCCTGAACTGTGGGTACCACCGCGGTCTCCGCAACGGGTGGAACTATCTCTGGTCGCTGCGCTCGAAGTGTCTCAACTAGAGATCCCATCATCTGGCGCATCTCCTGCATACTGGATCCCATCGTCTGGCGCATCTCCTGCACACCAGCCCCTAACATAGCAATCTGATCTGTCACGGCAGGAACAGCCTGCTCGGGCACAACCGGTGTACTACCCGGATCAGTCCTCGTCTCGGACGAGTCAACTCGAATCTCGGCCCTCGCGGCCGCTCTCTGCGCCCTCGTAGTCTTTGGCGGCATATTGGCTGAAAGGAACAATAGGATTCGATAAGGATACGAAAATCGAATCGTGAGAATGTAAATACTCAAGAAGGAAATTTATATCAACAAGTCCTAAGGTCGCGTAGGCGGAGTACCGTGTCGTGAGTATGCCGCGGAACATACACACGCTACGCTACCCTGCCGCAGCTACCTACTCCATCATACCAGGGTCATCCTACACTCCGAAAGGTAAAACCTACGCTCTGATACCAACTTTGTCACGACCCGAAGTTTGGCCCGTGACCGGCACTTAACCACGTAACGTCTACAGGCGTAACGTGACTAAGGGAACCGGAAACCCAGAAATCAAACCAGTGAAAGTATAGAGTGTGGTAAGAATTAAATGAAAGCACCAACTAACATGATAAGAAATCTAAGTAAACAATCTCCAAGATAACAATATACGACGCCGTAGCGAAGCTCAAGATCCACAAGTGGGAACATCACAGATAGAATAAAACTGCATAAGAAAAGTCGGCTCACAACGAGCACGACACCAGAATACAAATAAAGTACAACATCGTCCTCACACTGTCTCTAAGTCAAATACATACATGGTAGATGGAGAATACTAGATACAACAATGTACATACAGAAAGATAAACAGATACCGCACAAAACCCACCTATCAGCAAAAGAGCTAGTACACCAACTATGGGGGTATCTGTGTCAAAAGATGCAACCGCAGCCTGCCGCGACTACTCCGAAGGGCAACCTGCAAACACTGTGGCACAACGGGGGTGAGTTGCCAACTCGTGAATAGAGATAACATATAAAGGTAATCGCGAGCATGCACGTACTACGCTACTCTATCATATGCCAACAGATGATATCAATAGGTGATAAGCAGTATGTGCAATAATCATGCAGATGCTCTATCAGGTAATGTAATCTACAGGATGAGGTACAATGCTGTATCAGGTAATGTAACTACAGGATGAAGTACAATAGTAAATGCTGAGCAGGGGCAATATAGTATCTACACGGAATGTCAACGTGGAATATATAATCGGTGTCCCTCAATGCACCCAGATCCCCCAAATAGCTCAGGCGCCGGCACTCTCATCGGCCCTCAAATCCTATACATCTCTGAGAATTCCGAGTGCCCAACATCGGCACCCAAATATCATAAATACTCGTGTCCAGCATCGACACGCAAATCCTCATCCATCGGGCCCCGTCAGTCCGGGTCAGCCCACGGGCTCCGTCTGCGGTATCGGCCCTCGGCCCCGGCAGTACGGATCACCCCACATCCATCTATAGACTCTGATCAGTACACTCCGGATAACTGTCAGGTCCAACCAATCACCGGTAGGTAGTAGTCCCTCTGCCAGGCTCACCCTCTACTGCACAGCGAAACCGTTCTCACCCCGGGGTACCATACCGGGTCCACCATGTACCCATAATCGGCCTCAACCGCCTCCTCGATTCGGGTTCCCATATATCACTCTAGCACCGAGAAAACACATGGTGGACGCACCGAAATATCATATCAAGGGAACCGGGTTTTTAAATGATTACTTATTGAAATGGCCACGGTTCCCAAATCCAGAAATCACATATAATCCAAACAATGAAATGATCCGATGTGATATGTGTAGCAGGTATGAATATCAAGTCATGTCACATATAATGAGCTACAATGAAATGATCCGATGTGATATGTGTAGCAGGTATGAATATCAAGTCATGTCACATATAATAAGCTACAATGAAATGATCCGATATGATATAGGCATCAAGTATGAATATCTAGTCATGTCACATATAGATAAGCTATAATGCAATGATCCGATGTGATATGTGTAGCAGGTATGAATATCAAGTCATGTCACATAAAATGAGCTACAATGAAATGATCCGATGTGATATGTGTAGCAGGTATGAATATCAAGTCATGTCACATATAATGAGCTACAATGAAATGATCCGATGTGATATGTGTAGCAGGTATGAATATCAAGTCATGTCACATATAATGAGCTACAATGAAATGATCCGATGTGATATGTGTAGCAGGTATGAATATCAAGTCATGTCATATATAATGAGCTACAATGAAATGATCCGATGTGATATGTGTAGCAGGTATGAATATCAAGTCATGTCACATATAATGAGCTACAATGAAATGATCCGATATGATATAGGCATCAAGTATGAATATCTAGTCATGTTACATATAGATAAGCTATAATGCAATGATCCGATGTGATATATGATTCCTACGTGTCATGGCAATTACTAACGGTGTGTGTGTAACATACAGGATAGTGCTCGTGCACATGGACCGTTAGTAATGGTGCGGTGTTCTATCAATTCTAAATTATATCTGTGTAGTAGGGAATGCAATACGCACAAAATAGTAACCATGAACATGCAATATATATATATGGAACACTATAAGTTCCCATCAGCCCTGACGTAGAACGCCATGCGGGCGATATCCCCGTAGATGTGAAATCTACTCACCGCAGTCCCTCGCTAGGTGTAGCCAACAACCTGCTTCCCTTTCTTCACTGCGTCCGCCGTACTCGCCTGCGAACCTAGGATTACACAATATATCATATGTAAGCTCGAAATCACACAAACGCGACATTAAAGCTAAACTAGTAACTCGTGTCGCGAACCAAGCGCGCGTGTGCGCGATACGCTAAAACGTGTGGTTACGCGTCTGAAATCACTCCGACGCGTCGCGATACGCAGAAACCCAAAACCCACACACACGTATCACGCGTGTCGCGAAAGGTTGAAAATACGGGAAAAATAGGTATTCAGCTCAAGATTTTGATACAGGAAAGATATAGAAAAACTATATATACCAAAATAACCCACATACAAGCAGAGACCCACACCCCGAACCCCAACCCAAATCTCCCCAATCTGGCCGCAATTTGCGGCCAGAATGCCCTTTTTGGCGGCCAGACTTGGGAATTGGGTCCCCAGGTTTGGTTGGTGCACTCCATACTCCCCATACATGCTTCAGTGATGCCTAGTTTTGTTCTGAAAAGTCTCGGGTAATAGCAGATTTCTACAGTGCCTAAAATCAGTTCAAATCACACATTTTGCACTAAAAATGGAACTTTAGGGTATTTTTGTGCAACCTGAAGTGCAACCTAGTTAAAATAGCTCTAATAACACTTAAAGGAGCTAACTAAACTATGAGAACACCAATCTAACATATACATCACAAATATCCTATAATATCACTAAAATGCACCAAAAATGTGATTTTTGCTAAACAATACAACAAGTCTAAGGAAAAGAAGTGCTAATGTGAATTAATACCTTCTAAGAACCTTGTAGAACCCCAAAGTCTCAGCTTTTCCCCTCGTGTATGCAGATTTGCCTTAATCACCCCCAAAAAGCTCACTTTTACTAAGGTTTTGTGAAGAAAATGAGTTGATAAGTATAGGGTTTGTGTATGGATCAAAGGGGAATGAAAAGAGAAGAGAATATGGAGGAAAATGGAGGGTTGGCTGCTGGAAATTCTCCAGAATTTCTGAAGTGAGGAAAGAGAGAGAGGAGAGAAGGAAATGGGGTTCAAAAGTCAACATTTCACCTAACCACCATGCTCATTTGTTTAATTAAGTTTGAAATTATAAAAAGAGTTTTGTGAAAGGATTAAATGGTGGGGGAAAAATAAGTTTGCAACCATGCACAAGAATGGTTAACAAGTTAACAAAATCCTAAGTCTCAAAATGACTAAGTGTGTAAGGTGTACACTAGCACAAGAAAATCCCAATATGCAAACACTACTAAATATAACTAATAATCCTAGGAACACTTATATAATAACACGTACGATCACCAATTATCACGAAAGACATTAAACGGAAATTCAAAGTGTTACAGGGTGAAACGTTGTAGAGGCCGCAGGGTTCGATCATATACGTGCACTTGTGCACGGATCATGATCGGACGGATAATACTAGTGGGCTTTGGTTTAAGCCGGATCCTAGTATTATATTGTTGGATTACTTTCGTCTCGTTGTATTCGTATTCAGTCGGAATACGGATGCAGGTATGTATATACGGATGAGGGGTATTCTTGTAATTCGTTACGAGATAACTTTAGGGTTGCCATTTCTTTTTCTAGTATTAAACATTTAGGGTTTTCTTTAAATGTTTAATATTGTTTTGATGGGGTGTGTGAGTGCAAGTCTTGGCATGGTGCATTGATGTGCACTTGGTGACTCATGGTATTGGGTCTTGGGGTTGTTTTGTTTGTATGTGAGATATTTGTTGGGGTGAAGGCAAATATTTTTTTGTGAAGGATTTTCTTGAGTTTCTCCACACAAATACCTCACAACACACTCTCAGAAAAAACAACAGATACATTCTTCACTTGTTTTTCTTTTGTGCCAAGTCTTGAGCTCACACTTCACTCTAATGGCTTCTTCTTCAACCTCCATCCATTCCATCTCATGAGTTGAGAATCCTTGGGTGTATTTAGACAAAATAATCACACACTATCTCTACTTTATCTTGGGTATTTAGGCTAGCAAACTGGATGCCCGAGTTGCTTCGGTTTTGAAGTGGGAGCCCGTATTACTAATCCTCGGCGTGGATCATCTTCGACGAGGGAGACCGGAGACCGAACTTCATCGAGGCAGCCGCGAGGAGCTTGGGGCAGAGGTTAAAGACCGAAGGACACGGATCGATCGGTATAACCTCTCTAAACTCTTTTTATATAACTAGTATAGGGTTAATGGTACGATCCGTCGATTAGGATTCCGTTAGCGCCTGGTTTTTAAAGTTTTTGTTCCGCGTTTGACCACAGATTGATGGCCGGGGCGCTGCCGTAACCCTACAGATGAAGTGTGCTCTCTCTCTCAATTTCCTTCTCTATTCTCAACACATGAGAGAGAAGGTTAGAGTGGAGAATGAAGTAGATAATGAGGCAACCATGTTAGAAAATAATAGATATTATTTTAATATCAACATATTAAAATAATACCTATACCTTTGCAACCATACCCTTTACCCATACCTATTTCTTTATTATATAAAGAAATGGTTCTCATTCCCCTTCTAGAAGGGTAGACAAAGTGTATGTGTGTGTCATATGCACAATACAAAATACTTGAGAGAGAAAGAGAATGTGTGTGTGTATAATACTAGTTTTCATAATCATATCATATATGGATATTAATCGGCTAGTATTATTAAACGTTCGATTAATACGCGTATCATATACATGTGTTTAATCGAACTCCTGCATGTATCAACTATCCGCATAAAATCAATCCACATCATCATTTCACCCGAGTAGTTCCTTTTGGCGTGGGACTCTAAAGACTTGACAATACACTGGCAGTAAGTTAATAAGATTATATCCGATTGAATTTGAAACAATATTAGATCAATCCTACGAATAGGTTAACCCACAAGCACGTCAGTGACGCTAGTTCCATATAATGTATTTGTCAAAAGTTAGGTTGATAAGCAAACTCATACATACTCAACAAAGCCTATCAGTGAAAATTACCGTACAGTCCGGTCTTTTCGTCAAAGAATGTCTCATATCAGGTCTAGGGTGTGTTTACCTTCAGACCCTCAATAACCCAATAAGTCACGTAGATACTAAACTCATAACCGTCCAAGATATAACTGATAGCCCTTTATCAGTTTATCTCAACCGCCCTGGCCATGGACTTCTGGTTATAGTTATATCTTACACAACACGACATCAACTCCCTATATCGGGAGAGACGAATCTCATCTCAATCGCTCATTATCTCCATGTGCTTCAGGACTATACCCAACGAAAGCCTGTATGCACGACTCTTTAGAGCCGTGGTTAGGTAGAAGTCAAAGTATAGTCAGAACACACACAAGGTATTATGATGATCTCAGGTCAAAAAACTAACATGTACCATTGTCACCAAAGAACTGCTATCTAACAGATAGATATAATACCATCTAGGAGTTCTTGGCGAATCCGTTCAGTGTACTAATTCCCCAATGAGCACCTGCATATCTTCGGTGTCAAATACCAATGGCTGTGAGACCATCCATCGTCCTCCTCGGGGTCAAAAAACGTATACACTAGTCTATTCTGGAGTGCCGATGTCCTGCCTCGACACTCTTCCGACTAGGAACACTTTAAGAATGTGCTTAGTAACTAACCAGGCCCCATTATTATGATTTCATTATAATCTTGGTAGTATCGCAACATTATAAGGACTTATCATTATATATTAGCGATGCACAATAAAAATTTAAAAAAATACGCATAAATGATATAAGCAAACCAGATAACATACTATCATTTCGAATAAGATTGTTTTAACTGTATAGGTCCATGTACAATTACAATAACTGCCTTCCGGGCACCTATATCTAGCAATCTCCTACTTTCACTCAAGCCAATTATTGCAGCATCACATACCCAACATCTCGTACAATCTCTTGAGCCGAGCTTGAGATATAGCCTTCGTGAATGGATCTGCTACGTTCTCTTTGGTATCAACTCTTTGCACCTCGATCTCGTGGTGATCAACTATCTTCCGGATCAAGTGATAACGCCTCAGAATGTGTCTGGATCGCCGATGGCACCGGAGTTCCCTTGCTAGAGCAATAACACCATTATTGTCATAATACAAAGGTATTGGATCACTAATGATTGGAATCACACCAAGTTCAGAAATGAACTTCCGCATCCAGACAGCCTCTTTGGTCGTGTCACTAGCAGCGATGTACTCAGTTTCCATCGTCTAATCTGCCACAGTATCTTACTTGGAACTCTTCCAACATACTGCACCTCCGTAGAGGGTAAACACATACCCAAAGACAGACTTGATGTCATCGATATCATTCTGGAAGCCAAAATCGGTAAAAGCCTCTATTTTAAGGTCACCTTTACCGAAAAGCAAGAACAACACTTTAGTCCTTCTCAAGCACTTGAGTATGTTCTTCACAGCTGTCCAGTGATTTTTCCTAGGATTGGAGTGATATCTGCTTACCACACTTCGAGTACTCCATTCTAAACCACTTTAGAATGGTGTCAATATATCTGGATTGGGACAATCTCAGAATCCTTCTAGATCTATCTCTGTAGATCTTGATGCCCAGAATGTAAGATGCATCATGTTCATCACGAAAAACTGCATTTTAATACCGCTCATTCATTATCATTTTTATGTTATATTGGTACTATTAATCTGTGTCTGCTCAATAAGTACAGATTACAGGTATTCATGACAAAATACTGGAAATACACTCAAATGCACGGATACGACATTTGTGAGCCGACACTGCAACCTGAACAAAAAACCGATCAATATTTAAGATTTTTTGCAACAAATATATGTGTGCACAATTTTTGTCCATTTTGGTCCAACATGTCACAATTGTATTTTCAAGTGAGATCACAAGTATATTTGGATGCATGAACATTGGTGGGCAGCTGATGGTTTGAGCAAGTGGGCATGAGTGAGTGATAAAATTGTGATGTGATGGTTTGAAAATAGAAATTTCCCTCCAAATCTACAAATTAAAACTCAAGTGTTTACAAAAGAATCAAACAATACCAAAGAGATCATGGAGAGGACATGAGATCATCACACAAAGACGGGCCTCACCAACCGCTAGAAAACCGCCCAAACTCCTTTATTTCCTGCTACCGGCGGTTTTCAGCCTCCAAAGTGCCTCATTTTTTTTCTGGTCATTTCTCATTATCAAATCATCTCCTTTTTATTATTTATTTATTTTGTTGAAGTGCCTATAAATACCACACTAAAAGAGAGACAAAGGGTCCAAGTTTTTGTGTTAAGACTAAATTCTTCACTTTTGTAATTCTTATTTAGTAATTTTCTGTTGTATCTTAATTTCTTGCCCATTTCTCTTGACCTTATAACTTTTTAGTTGAACTTACAAGCTTAGGTGATAGGTTCTTGAATTCAAATGTTTGTATCTCTTTTGCAAGTTTAATAAAATGTGTTTTTAGTTATTCATACCATGTCATGCTCATTTCAACTTGTGAGATCTTTTGCCTTTTTTTGATCTTGCAATATCTTAAGTAAGCTTGTAACTTTAAAATTTGGTATTTGATTTCATAGTAATATTTGGATTTAAAGGACACTTGAAGACTTCATTTTAGACATATCGGTTCTTAGTACTCTTTAACTCTTGCTTTCCGTAACTTGTTTTTTTTATGCGCTCTTCTCTTTTTGTGTTTTGTTTGATTTTTGTGAATATGTGTGAGTAGCTTAATAACTTGTTAAAGGTATAATAGGGTTAGTTTGAATAGAAGAAGTGTTTGCTAATTTCCTTTAAAATCCATTAACTCGTAATTGAAATTCTGACCAAACAATTTGTAATCCACTCCGTTAGGCACCCTATCCTACCGCGACAGCGGTGATTCCTAATTGTGACCGGTTGCGATTGGTTTGCCAGAGGGAAAGGTTAAGAGACAAGAACGAAAGGACAAGAGACAAGAAATACGGATTTAGCGTACAATCGCAAATACCATACTTCAAGCTCCCTAATCTATGTTGTTACCGATTACCTTAGCATCAATATCAAGTTAGGTATATAAGGAAATGACAAATATTATCCTAGCTCAAGCTAACCTAAAACTACCCCTAATAAGTCCTTTCTTTTGAACATATCGTATTTTAAGACATTTAGTATATAAACAACTCCAAGTTACGGACTTAACTCGTTAAAACAAGCTTGAAAACTTACCATCTCTCTGCGGACGACCCGTACTCATTTCGGCTCGCTACACGTGACACCATTTTGATTGCGGTACTTTAAAACTTAAAACGACACTTAAAATCCTTACTAATCAAATGGCGCCGTTGCCAGGAAGATGGTAACGCTTTTATATTTGTAGTCTCAGGTTAATTTGTGAATATTCTGTGTATAAAACAAACTAACTTTCTAAAAAACCCCAACAAAAACATAAAAATTTCAAAAACCGACACGAGAACTAATTTGTGACATTTGTTCTCTGGAAATTTGATCTGCTAACACTCTGTGTTCAACTAAGAAAATCAAAGTATAACAGTAGCATTTTAGATAAAATAGAGCAACCACACAAAAATTGAACAACTAATTGTTAAGTTTGACCGCCAGTTTTTCCTAATTGCCCGCTATCGGCCGTTTTATTAAAAGGGTTTGCAAAAATTCTATTTGGGTTTGCTTCATTGGTCTGTTAGTGCTCCACTTTTATTGTTTGATTTTCAAGATTTCTTGTGTGCAGAAATTTCGCTATCTATATCTTTTTCTAGCTCAAATATCCGTATTTTCCGACATTTGCAGATTTAGACGGATTGACAAACAGCGATCGTGTGGAGCAGAGTGCGTTTTCAAATTCAAGGCGATAGAAAACTATAGTGCCAAAGATCCGGATAGTTTGACTCGCGCAAGCGAACCATTCAAGCATTCGGGGACTATTTCAACAAGTGTTTCTTAACTCGACAAATTTTGGTGCGTATTTTTCTAAACACCTTCTTTCTTAAATCCGACGCTCCAATATTCATATCTTTTGCAGGATTCTTTGCAATTTGCCACAAATAGACAAAGAAAAACTAACCGTATTTGTTGCAGCGCCGCGCTTAAACTAAAAAACGATTATTTGATGATTGTGAGAACCCTATTTTGAATTGCGCATTGCATTGTTAATATGGACTTTAAGGGACTATAACACCAATTCAGATTGGGCGGGGATTTCATCACCCTTCCTAAGACCCCAGGTATCACTAATTACATAAGCATCACCTTGAGCTTAATTAAAAAATACCTAGACTTAGCCAATTAAGTACTTGTCATGCTCAATAGGACAGAGGAAGGTTGTGCACATTCGGTCGTTTATCTAAACATGATTTTTGTGGTGCCTAGGATAGACAAGTGATGAGGTAAATTTAAAAGGCCCGTCTCACGGTGATTCGTGAGCGGAACCCTCCTTACCTCACTTGTACTTACCTGGTCATAATTGGCTGTGAAGAGACGATTTGATGGTTATCACATAACTTGTCTCTTTGGAATAGTTAGGAGTAGGTCTAGTTAGACTTCAGATGACCCTAGTTCTAGGTATTGATTGTGCATTTGTGACTGTGCAGTTGTGATTGTGTTTGTTTGTTTTGTGCCCGTCATTTTTACATTCTGTCAAAACAGAACATAAATTCGCCTTTTTCAATTTCACCAAACACTTTTCACCATTGACGTTTTCTGTCACGATCCAGAATTTAGCTCGTAACCGGCACTTAATTCACGCAACGTCTAAAGGTGTAACGAAATTCAAGTAAGCCGAAGCCCAGAAATCTACATTTTTTTGCGGAAAATAGTGGAGGTGCGGTTTTGAAGTAAAGGTATAATGAAATCAAGTTTTTCTTTAAATGCATAGATAATGATATATGAATATGCAAGTGGATTATGCTATAGTTGAAAACATTTTTCGCCTTTAAAAATTTGGGCAGCACCTCCCTTGTATATTTTGATCTAAAACCACATACAAGCAATATATATATAGGCATCCCCAAGTGGGAGCCAGCTCTTCGCCAATCGGCGGAAACACAACCACACAAGTAAGCAATATATATACGACGCACAACGACGAAGATCAACACAGAATGAATAAATAAAGCAAGACATCAACAACCCAAAAGAATTGAATATACACCCATCGCTCTAAGTCGCGCAACACAAGTCTGTCTAGATCTACCAATATACAAAATCTAGTTTCTAATTTGATGGACTTTATGTTGGGTTCCGCAACATTGCCACTGGGTTTCGGGAGGCATCGACCATGCCGTTTTCAAAAATTTGGCAAGCTAAAGAACCCTAACGCTAGAATCTTAACTAGAGAATTAGACGAAACTAGAATGTAAACATCTTTACATCTAAGTGAACATGGAATACAACCTTTGTAGACCGGTCCTTCACTTCATAAGCTTAGTGTAGTAGTCCTTTCACTCCAAGTAGAGATTTTCCGGACTCTAGTAAGGCTCCACAAGGTGAAATGAATAAGCTTACTTGAAGTTTTCGAGGCCGAAGATGATCTACGTCGAGGAGACACTAACTCAAGCTCCCTCTTCACTAATGTGGAATTAGTGGAGCAAACAACCTAAACTAAATGGCTAGTCTAGTGTAGGATGATGAAGTAGGAATTTTGCCCACTTTAGAAATAATTTTCTCACTAATTTTGCTCACCTCACAAAAAGCTAGAGAGCTTGAGGAAGGAGATGAAGAAAAATAACCATGGAGAGAAGCAAGTGTAGAATGAATCTCATGTGTGAGAATAGCAACCATGGATAAGATAATATCTCATATTAACTCATGTAGAGACTTAACCATGGCTTAAGGTAATGGTTGGGTTAATAAATATCTAATGTACGACAAAATTAGTGGACTAAGTCAATGGTTCCATAAGCTTCAACCATGTGACTAATTTCCAACTAATTATGATTTACTTTAAATAAATAAAAACTCTCATTATCATAAGCATGGTGTGAGTCTCATACACCCATGTAGCATGTTGCAACTAGCATGACACAATAATATATATCACATATATATTAAGTGCACACAAGTGAGAAAAAGAAATGCTTAAATGAGCTAATATTAGTTAATGTAAATTAATATATCAAATATTTAATTATACATTAAATTATTAAATCAACACTTGATTTAATAATCCAGTTATATCATATATAACCGACTAATATCATATGTATCAACTTATCGAATCAACACTTGATTCGATAACCGGCTATATCACATATAACCGACCGATAACACAAATCATGAGAATAGAATACGGTATCACATACACGTATTAATCTTGGTCCCGCACATATCACATATGTGCTCCTACTTCGTTTCGCTTGAGCCAGGAAACCTCTGTGTAGGACTCTAAAGACTCGTCAATACGCCTGTCACGACCCGAAATAGCACGTGATTGGCACTTGAATCATATGAAGTCTATAGGACCTCATCTAATTCAAGTAAGCCAAAAATCCAGAAATCTAAACTATTTTTAAATAAGAAGTGTAGGAAAACTTGTTTTTAAAGCAAGTGATTTTAATAGCATAAGCCGAAGTGTGCATTTTTAAAACATCAAGTCTTTTCTGAAAATTTCGGCAGAGTTTCCTTTCTAAATACCGGCCCCAAAAGGTTACAACATGCATAATATATATAAAGGCATCCGCAAGCTGGAGCTAGCTCTTCGCCAATTGGCGGTCACAACCACGCAAGCAATATAATATACAACGCCGAAGGGCGATGATCAAAACTCAAAAGGAAACTCAATATCATCAAGAAAACCATAATAATACAAACGCGACTCTAAGGTCGAAATAACAACAACTGGTTTTCTAAGTCTGAAATAATATACAAGTCTACTTGATGGAGTTTTACTAGGTACAACTGAATATAAATAAGGTACAATGGTGGTCACGATGCAAGTGAACCCACCTACCAAAGCAATCACCCGAAAAGGAGCAGTGTGCCAGCAAAGCCGCAACGAAACCTGTACGGAAAAACCTGCAAGAAACTGTGGCACAACGGGGGTGAGTTGCCAACTCGTGAGTAGAAAACATCACCGAGCAGAAATCGTATGTATGACTCAATCCTAGGTCAATACGATCAAATATATATATTCTCGAAATGATAAAGCCTGAAGCATGATAAGGTGGCAAGGGTAAACATCTACACATAAGTGTAATACCAAGTGCTCGTGTCAGTACCTCACGTAGCAACATATCATAAATATGAGGTATGAATGCAATAAAATAAAAACAGAATACATCATGAATGAGAAAACTGTTTTCTTAGTTTAGTGAGATTTCTGTATGTATAAAACGAGATATCATCAATGAAATCAATAGGGATCAGTGTTTAGCATCGACGCAAAAAATATATATAAATCCCAATAAATCAATATCTCAGGTTCCGGCAATCCGGACTGGCCTGTATCCTCGAATCTCAATATCTAGGGCTCCGGCTATCCGGACTGACCCATAACATCAAATCTCAATATCTAGGGCTCCGGCTATCCGGACTGGCCCATACTCCGATCTGTATCCTCCGGATATTTGTCGAGTCACAATATAATCACCGGTCGGTAATGCTCCCCTGCCAGGCTCAACGCCATCATCTGCGACCATCTTGTCCCGGGGTACCGCACCGGGTCCACCATGCACCCACAGACGATTCCTTCTCCTCCTCGAATCGGGTGTATGATATCGCTCAAGAGCCGAGAAAACTCATGGTGGACATATCTCAAATCATATCATGAGAAAACCGCAACTTTCATTTTAAAATGATAATCAGTTTATAAAATCTTTGCGGTTTCTCTAAATCCAGAAATCTCATGGAAATCCAAAATCCCAATCTCAAGGATAAATAAACAATGAATTCTATAATATTGGGCTCCGGCAATCCGGACTGGCCCATAATGTCATGGAAAATGAATATATAAATATAAATGAAAAATCACAGTAATAAATGCAATGTCTAAGCTATCATATAAAAACAAGAGCACTAGTACCATGTCGAAACTATCAGCTAACAATTTACACTAAGGAATACTGTTTTCTAATGTGCACGTGACATGGCAATTACCGATGATGATGTGTGTGAGCCGACAAGTAAGTGTTCGTAGACATACGCATCATTGGTAATGGTGCTGGTGTCCTGATCACATGGGTTTAATATAACAATACACACATTAAAACATGCAATGTGATGCGAATAGCAAGAATATGCGGAAAATGAATAATAAATGCAACAATATAGAATCTACATTAATATATATGAGTCATACAGTTTTGACATTCGAAATACCACGAATCGGGGTGTTTAGTAAATAGGGACTACGGTGTTTTTAAGAAAGGGTACCTCCTTTGAAATATCCATAGAATCCCTTGGCCTGTCTTTAAAATACTTACGATTCGTTAGTTTTGAAATAGGTATGACTCGAGTCTAGTCAAACATCTACAAGTAAACTACAGGACTAAACTAACAGGCTAATCGAAAGGGGTAAGGAAAACCACCTAAATCAGAGTCGATATATGTATCCAGTAGTCGGTGATCCCGCCTCAATAGTATCACATACGATACTATATATATATATATATATATATATATATATATTATGACATCCTCGAGTCAATAGTACGGATCTATCATCAATATATAGCTCGTACGGTAAATCCATCGTACGGCATCCCAATATGGGTACGGGTCGAATATCACATTTATCTCACCATTTATCTGGTATCCTTATCATCATATCATGAACTGGGGTACTGATCTAAATTCTAGTATATACTGATACCATCTACATATATATATGCGTGTGTATGAAAACACAACGCATAAGGACCCGCTATAACATCATTTCGTATCTTATAATACGAATCAAATTACATCACCGATCTCCTGGCATCACGCCCAATCTCATCGACTCATCTCCAAATATCATATACTATCCTCATATCCAAGTATATGTATACATATATATATATATATATATATATATACATATATATATATATACATACTCACATACCTATATGTATATATATATGTATATATCCCCATATACGCACAAGTAAAACAATGCAAGTGTGTGTGCGCGTGTGTGGGTGTAATCTTTACTCTAGGGTTCGCGACTAAGAAGCTAAACTAAGTTACTTCTGATTACACTAAAACTAACCCATGAAAACCTAAAAACTATCTTGATAATCATAAACATTTCACTTAACACATAGTATCATATATATATACAAGATATATCATAGGCTACACTACGAACTGCGGGGGTGCTATACACCATCCACCCGACTTCCCCCGTAGATATATATCTACTCACATTTATCCTCGCTTGTCGAAGTCGATGACGCCATGCTCGTCCTTGTCATTCAAGTCCACTCAAGGGTACCTACATATATACACATAAGATATCGTAAACCAAAATCACGCACGAAAACCAAATCGGCACGATTATCACACATAGGTTAAAACCTATAGTTTACTTAAGCAAGTGTCACGACCCAAAATTTAGCACGTGACGGCCCTTAAACTATGTAACGTCTCCAGGCGTAACGTAATTCAAGTAAACCAAAAACCTAGCAATCTAAATCATCAAAAGTAGTAAGTGATAATAACATTGTTAAAATTTTTGAAATCTCAATCAAAATTCTTTAAAGTCTAAATTTACTTCCTTTAAAATTTGTATCATGCCCCGCTTCCCACAGTGCGCTAAGATAGGCATGTGACAGAGCCAACCATGCTACCTGTGGCTAGGAAACATCCCTCCACAGTCACATTATGGCTGTCTAGAAGATATCAAGATCATTAGAAATAAAATAAACTATCTAGTACATGTCCATAAGCCAGAATAAACGAGTCAAGAAATAATATGCGGAAGCAATAGATCCAATAAACAAAAACATCTGGAAAGTAACATAACTAAACTGGATACTAACTGGATACTAACAGGATCCTCACTGCTCGGCCTGACGGCGGAAATACTCCTGATTAGCCTGTGACAAGGTAAAGAATCTGGGCCATGCAAAAGCCAGATGTCAGTGCGTCATAATATCAAACAATAATAAATGAACAGGAGGTAACAAGACATGCAGGCATGAATTATAAAAGGGTACATGAATGTAATAAGTGAGCAGGGATATAGAACAGTGAAGTGTAACAGTATATGTGAAGTGCAGTGGTGAAACTAAACTGTGCTACTGGGTTAACTACTCTCAAGTCTGTGAAATCAATTTGATGAATCGTCGATGTAACTCAATAGTATCCCGTGCATGCCCGGGACCACGGTCCAGATTCTCGGGCTGAAACCGAGACATGCTGCTAGGCACTGAACAGGAAATATGTACAGATTCTCGGGCTGAAACCGAAACATGCCGCTAGGCTCTAAACAGGAAACATGTACAGATGAATGATGTCAGGGGCATCATCCCAGGGCTGGCCTAGCCACTAAAACTGATCAGTATAAGCATCGAACTGTCGAGTTACAAGTCAGGTTTCATCATTGATTTCTCCATACCCCTATGTTATGTGTTCAAGTCAGGTATTGATAAATCTGAAGCTAATGCCAACACAGGATCAAGCAGGAACTGGTTTGTCTATACAGACAACAGGATATGTCTATCGGGACAACATGTCAGGATTGTCGGCATTAGAAACAGGATCAGGTAACATGTCAAGTAGTGATATATCAGGTCATGTTAAGTAGTGTACATGTATCAAGTCGTGTCAAGTAGTGGTGTATCAGGTCATGTCAGGTAGTGCATAGTGAATCAAATTGGTGCTCAACAGTACAATGTAGCAAGTATTGAATCAGGGTAAACGTACGGATGTACGATAAAAGTATGGATGCACAAACATCTATCAGGGGTTACATCATGACTAAGTAGGATGCACATTAACAAGCATGGTGCACTAATACAACAGTAACATGAAATAATATAGTCTCGGCGTGCAACTAGATATGTAATAAACCGTACGGATACAGACGGATACTATAAAACTGTAAATCGGTAAAATTTGCTGAATATTAAAACACAAGCACTATTATTTATTAAATATATATTGATATAATAATATTAACATGGATAACATATTCAAACCGATTAATAACTATAAAAGTGGTATTGATTAACCATGCACAAGAAAGTTCCGTTCAGAAATTTAGCGTCACCCTGATTTGTAAAATAGCTTAAAAATAATAAACATTCTCCAAAAGGGACGTGTCTTATACCAAAACAAAGATAATTCAATAAAGTTTTCATTTTTATAAGTTGAAGTATCTCAGGTTGTTTCTACAAAAAGCTATGAACATTCGAAGTTGAAATTTTGCTGCTGGAATTTCCCTGGACAACAGTTTAGATATATTATCATTTGCATTTTATGTTATTTAAACAATTTATTTTGCAAGTAAATATTTTATATAGTTATATTATTCTGAGTTAGCTTCGTAACAAACTAAAGAACGTATACTAATAATTTTTCTATGATTTATAATGAATTTTATAAGGTAAGGTGTACAGTAAATTTCAGAGTTGTCGTATCCGCTTTGCAACGACGTTTCATGTGTAAACTATAATATTTTCAAACTATATTTTGTATAACATTATAAAATGCAGATTATAAACTAATTAAAGATAATAATAAGAAATATTACGACGATATATATTTTAAATGATATGGATGCATGTGCTGGACCCGACGTGATTCTCATGTTGGTTCATGTAGCCTACCCCATATGCTTGGGATAAAAGGCTCAGTTGTTGTTGTGTATGGATGCAATCGGGTATCCGAAAACAATAAAACTTTAATATGGATGTATAATGTGATAAACGGGTAATATTTTACTCATATGGATGTACACGGATATACGAAGACAGTAAAAATGATAAACTGGTAAATGCAGGATATACAACTAAACAATATGAGATGTAAATATTCCATTGGGTGCAGTATATTGTAATGTAGTATGTAACAAGATAGGTTGGCATGCACTAGATGTGACATAACTTGTACGGATGCATACGGATGTCGTAAAACTGTAAAACTAAACATGTGATGCATGATTTAAAATACAAGTGTTATATTTATTCAAATAGATGTAAATAGAGTAACATAGCATGTAGCAAGATAAACTTGCTTAGACGGATCACGAAACGGATATGTACGACACGTCCGACGTCGGTAAAACATCGCAACGCACGCACGGCACACGGGACAGGTCTAAACAATGCAAGAGGGAGATCACGTAGGCAAGGTACGTTCACTGGATCACTCGGATCGTCAGCGACGAGCACGGCTCCAGCGGTGATCACCGGAATCAAGAAACACGATCAAGAAAAAGAAAGAAGAAAGAAAAAGAAGAAGTAAGAAGAAGAGGCTGTGTATTAAATAAGGAAAGAAAAAAGATAAATAAATAAAATATATATATGCAGAGGGGAGAGAGAGAGAGAAAGGGGTTGTTAGTTTGTTAGGAAATTAGTTTAGATTTAAATTTAAAAAATCTTTTATTAGTTAACTAAATTTTAATTTGTATAAGTTTATAAAATTAATATTATATAAATAAAATTTGATTTTCTGGTAAATACAAATATAGTCCAAAACATGCCCGGGTCGGGTCTAAAATTCAGTTTTAAAATACGAAAAATACATGCGATGACCAAATTTCAAAATGAATGCTCGGATAACGAAAATGTATACCCCCAAGAACGGATGCGCGTACGTGCGCGTAGACATCCAAATACGTCCGTTTCACTGAACGGGACAGGAACAGATGTGCGGATGCTACCACGGGGTTAGGGGTGTCAGGCAGGCCATGCAATGTATTTTAAAAATATTTTACGTGACTTTAAATGATATATATAAAATGCAGATGCCAGATATAATGCGAGTATGCAATGTATAAATTAAAATGAAAGTGCACGAGTCTACGTAACAAGTCAGGGTAGAACATAAACATGAATCAAGACAGGTTTCAAGCAAGCCAGTCGGGTAGAATGTAAATACAAATTCCAAATACACTATTCTCACCCAAAACACAGTAAATCAGGAAAATACCATAAATAAAGAAATACTTGAACTAGAACTGGTATAAACGAATTAGGGTGTTACATTATACCCAACTACAAAAGAATTTCGTCCTCGAAATTCCCAAGACAAGAAAAGATAAACAATCAAGAATCTATAAGAATAGGTGTGGAAACTTCTGTCGAATCTCGTCTTCTCGTTCCCAAGTCGATTCTCCGTGCGAGCGATTCCCCCAAGAAACAAGTACGAGAGGGATAACTTTGTTCTTAAGGACCTTTTCTCTTCGATCAACAATCGATATCAGTCGTTCCTCAAAGGTCAAATCCTCTCTTACAGTCAGCTCCGAATGATCCAGCACGTGTGTTTCATCTCGAACATACTTACGGAGTTAGGATACATGAAACACGTCATGAACATTCGCCAAAGATTGTCGTAAATCCAATCGGTAAGCCACTTCTCCAACACGCTCCAAAATCTCGAAAGGCTCCACGAATCGAGGACTAAGCTTGCCTCGACTCCCAAAACGAATCACTCCTCTAGTCGGTGATATCCTCAAGAATACCACATCACCAATAGTGAACTCTAGAGATCTTCTCGATGTGTCGGCCCAACTCTTCTGCCGATCTTGTGCTACCTTCATATAATTCCGGATAGTATTAACTTTCTCCACGGTTTGCACGATCAAATCCGGTCCCAACAATTTCGTTCTCCAACATCGTCCCAACAAACGTGTGAGCGACACTTGCGACCATACAATGCTTCGAATGGAGCCATCTGAATAGTCGCCTGAAAGCTGTTATTGTAAGAAAACTCCACCAAGTGTAGATGATCCTCCCACGAACCCTTGAAGTCCAACATGCAAGCTCTCAACATGTCTTCAAGAGTTTGGATCGTTCTCTCCGACAGGCCATCTGTCTGTAGATGATAAGCTGTGCTAAACTTCAATCGCGTCCCCAAACTTTCCTGTAAACTTCTCCAGAAGTGCGATAAGAATCGGGTGTCACGGTCGGAACGATGCTCACAGGTACTCCATGCATTCTCACAATCTCCTGCATGTACCGTTCTGCTAACGCTTCCGTTGACTGACCAACTCGAAACGGTATGAAGTGAGCTGCCTTGGTCAATCGATCAACAATCACCCAAATTGCATTGTTGCCCTTTAGACTCCGTGGTAAAGCTGTCACGAAATCCATGGTTATATGTTCTCACTTCCATTGAGGAATCGGAAGTAGTTGCAATAAACTAGCTACCCTTTGATGTTCAGCCTTGACTTGCTGACACATCAAGCACTTCGCTACAAAGCGAGCAATCTCCCTTTTCATACCTTCCCACCAGAAATGCTGTCTTAGATCGCGGTACATCTTCGTGCCTCCTGGATGTCCGGAATATGCGGAACTGTGTGCCTCCTTCATAACTTCTTCGCTAATGTCTCCTTTCGGCACTCACAAATGGCTACCACATCTCAACGAACCATCTTCATGAATCAACAAGTCTGTTCGAAGTCCCGCTTTAACCTGTTCTCGAAACTTCTGCAATCTTAGGTCTTGTGACTGCGCTGCTTTAATATTATCGATCAACGACGGCTGTACTTGCAGCTACATCAACTGTCCCGAAGAATGCGGTAGCACGATCTCCAACCCGAATCTCCGAAAATCTTCGATAAGTTCCTTTTGTGCAGTCAACATCCGAATTGCTGGTAACCGACTAAGCGCATCTAGCACTACATTAACTTTCCCTGGATGGTACTTAAGATCAAGATCGTAGTCAGCCATCAGCTCCAACGATCTACGCTGCCTCATGTTAAGCTCTTTCTGTGTGAACACATACTTTAGGCTTTTGTGATCGGTGAATACTTCGACCCTTTCGCCTAATAAGTAGTGTCTCCAAATCTTCAATGCGAAAATTACAGCTGCTAGCTCCAAATCATGAGTTGGGTAATTCTTCTCATGGATCTTCAATTGTCTTGATGCGTAAGCTATAACCTTCCCATGCTACATCAAAACACATCCCAAACCTTTCCCAGATGCGTCGCTGTGAATCACCAATCCTCCGGAACCGTCTGGTACGGTCAAAATAGGAGCGGTTATCAACCTTTTCTTCAACGCCTTAAAAGCTGACACACACTTTTCTGTCCATACGAACGGTACTTCCTTTCGTGTAAGCTTGGTCAAAGGCTCAGCCAAACGGTCAAAATTCTCCACGAACCTTCTGTAATATCCGGTAAGTCCAAGAAAACTTCTGATCTCTGCTACGTTCTTCGGAATCGGCCTATCTTGAACTGCTGCAATCTTCTCGGGGTCAACGGCGATTCCATCTCCGGATACAACATTCCCCAAAAACTTCACTTCTTCAAGTCAAAACTCGTACTTTCTCATCTTCGCATATAATCTTTCTTGCCTCAATGTCTGCAGTGCGATCTTCAAGTGTTCTGCATGCTCTTCTAGGCTCTTTGAGTAGACCAGAATATCATCGATGAACACCACTATAAATTGGTCTAAGAACGGTGAAAAGATTCAGTTCATCAAGTCCATAAATATTGCCGGTGCATTCGTGACTCCGAATGGCATCACTAAATACTCGTAATGTCTATATCGAGTTCGGAATGCAGTCTTGCAAATATCCTCCGATTTAACTCGGATCTGATGATATCTGGATCGCAAATCCAGCTTCGAGAATACCCTCGCACCACTGAGTTGCTCGAATAATTCGCCAATGCGAGGGATCGGGTACTTGTTCTTTTAGTCACCCGGTTCAAATCTCGATAATCGATGCACATCCTCCTTATGCCATCTTTCTTCTTGACTAGAAGAATTGGAGCTCACCAAGGTGAATTGCTGCTGCGAATCCAACCCTTCTCAAGTAATTCAGCAACCTACTTCTTGACTTCTTCCAACTCCATTGATGCCATCGGATAGTATGCCTTTGAGATTGGTGCTGCACCAGGAACAAGATCAATCGCGAACTCCACATCTCGTTTTGGCGGTAAACCCGAGATGTCCTCGAACACGTCCATGAACTCTCGAACTGCAGCTGGCGCATCCTCCTTATTAACTTCCATCGACGAAAGAACGGTGCTTGTTGGCCTAGCTCTAAACTCGACTGGCCCGACAGAACTGCTTCCTCCAGCAAAAACAAACTCCGGATGTCCGGGAATCTGGAAAATCACTTTCTTTTCCCTACAATCAATGTGAGTGTGGAAAGTGCCGAGAAAATCCATTCCCAAGACAACTTCATAACTGCCGGTATTGGTTACCAAGAAATCTGCAAAACATGAACTGGTAAGCAATGAAACTGAGAGAACCAAGGTAATAAAACGACCATGAAACAAGGAAATGAAACAAGACCAGAACTCTAACTTACTTAAATAGAGTACCGCATTGTAACCATTCTGCAGTTCATAGTTACAATCACATAACTCCACTCAAGTCGCCTAAATCCTAGTATCAGAATCATGGAACATGGAGAAACAATAGGGAACCAAAAGATTTCAAGTCGAGATGCAAAGTGGTTTGCATATCGTCAAGGCAAAGGATAAAGAGAAAGATATGATTCAAGAATCACGATAATAATGTGGCAGGACATGTTCCTAATTACGGGTTTCCTGATTCGTGTATTGGGTCCAATACCCAACTATAAAAGAATCAAACCCGATAAACCTAAATCCTATGGCTTCTGATACCAAACAAACCCTGTCACGCTCCGCTTCCCAGAGTGCGCTAAGATAGGCACGTGACAGAGCCAACCATGCTACCTGTGGCTAGGAAACATCCCTCCACAGTCATATTACGGCTGTCTAGAAGATATCAAGAACAGTAGAAATAAAATAAACTATCTAGTACATGTCCATAAGCCAGAATAAATGAGTCAAGAAATAATATGCGGAAGCAATAGATCCAATATACAATAACATCTAGAAAGTAACATAACTAAACAGGATACTAACTGGATACTAACAGGATCCTCACTGCTCGGCCCGACGGCAGAAATACTCCTTATTAGCCTGCGACAAGGTAGAGAATCTGGGCCATGCAAAACCCAGACGTCAGTGCGTCATAATATCAAACAATAATAAATGAACAGGAGGTAACAAGACATGCAGGCATGAATTATAAAAGGATACATGAATGTAATAAGTGAGCAGGGATATGGAACAGTGAAGTGTAACAGTATATGTGAAGTGCAGCGGTGAAACTAAACTGTGCTACTGGGTTAACTACTCTCAAGTCTATGAAATCAATTTGATGAATCGTCGATGTAACTCAATAGTATCCCGTGCATGCCCGGGACCACGATCCAGATTCTCGGACTGAAACCGAGACATGCCGCTGGGCACTAAACAGGAAACATGTACAGATGAATGATGTCAGCGGCATCATCCCAGGGCTGGCCTACCCCCTAAAACTGATCAGTATAAGCATCGAACTGTCGAGTTACAAGTCAGGTTTCATCATTGATTTCTCCATACCCCTAAGTTATGTGTTCAAGTCAGGTATTGATAAATCTGAGGCTAATGCCAACACAGGATCAAGCAGGAACATGTTTGTCTATACAGACAACAGGATATGTCTATCTGGACAACATGTCAGGATTGTCGGCATTAGAAATAGGATCAGGTAACATGTCAAGTAGTGATATATCAGGTCATGTCAAGTAGTGTATATGTATCAAGTCATGTCAAGTAGTGGTGTATCAGGTCATGTCAGGTAGTGCACAGTGAATCAAATTGGTGTCCAACAGTACAATGTAGCAAGTATTGAATCAGGGTAAACGTACGGATGTACGGTAAAAGTATGGATGCACAAACTGATAGTTGTATGTATGCCCTAGAGGCCATTATTGTACATGAGATGTATATTGTAGTGGATGCTGGGAAATATATAAGGAGGACTTTCTTGCTCGACATGATAGTACGCTATCTGGTTGCTCTTTATCTTAACATGTATACTTACTGTCTCTCTGTTACATGTTGATAAAGCCCTTAGGATGTGTACTCGATTTCCAGGATTTTGATGCAGATCATACTAGTGGGGCCTGGGTAATCCATGAGTACATCCTTCAATGTTCCTAGTCGTGGGAATATCAAGACGGGGCATCGATATTCCAGAGTAGACTAGCGTATATCTTCTCGACCCATATGATGGGCAATGGATGATCCCATATCCATTGGTGTTTGACATCAGAGATGGTATGCGGGTGCTCAGTGGAGACAGGGTATACTGAACAGACTCGCTGAGAACTCCCAGATGGTATTATACCTCACGTCAGATGGCAGTTCTCTAGTGACACTGGTACAGCTTAGTCTGTTGACCCGAGATCGTCATAGAGTCTTGTGTGTCTCCTATACTTTGATTTCCACCCGACCACGGCTCTTCTGAGTCGTGCAAACAGGTGGTTTTTGGGTACAGTCCCGATTCACATGGAGGCAATGAGCGATAGGAGGGGATCGTCTCTCCCGGTATTGGGGGTTGATGTTGTGCTATGCTCGATTGGCCATAACTGGAAATCCCTGGCCAGGGTTGATGTGATTTACTGGTAAGTGTTATCAGTAGTTTCACGCTTGTTATGGACCTTACATCGGCATGACTTATCAAGCTACCGGGGTCTGACGTTTACCACCCTTAGGCGAGATATGCGACATATCAGACGAACAGACCGGACTGTGCGGTAAGTGTTACTGATTGGATTCACAAGAGTGTGAGCAGGCTTGCTCGTTGATCTTCTGATAGCTCAATACCCGGGTGACCGTTACGTTTAGCAGACCGTTTATGGCTTGTGGGTGATTGATATGATCACCATCTACTGCCGGCGTATTGACGAGTCTTTAGAGTCCTACACAGATGTTTCCTGGCTCAAGCGAAACGAAATAGGAGCACATATGAGATATATGCAGGACCGAGATTAATACGAGTATGTGATACCGTATTCTATTCTCGCGATCTGTATCATCGGTCGGTTATATGCGATATAGCCGGGTTACCGAATCAAGTGTTGATTCGATATATTGATACACTAGATATTAGTCGGTTATATGAGATATGACCGGATCATTAAATCAAGTGTTGATTTAATGATTTAATGTATAATTATATATTTGACATATTACTTTACATTAACTAGTATTGGTTCACTTAAGATTGCTTTTCCTACTTGATGTGCACAAAGTGTATATGTGATATATGTTTGTGTACATGATTGTATCTTGCTTGATGATACATGCAAACTTGGGTGTGCGAGTGACTTATACCATATTTAAGTTAGTGGAAAGGGTTTTTATTTACTTTTGTAATTCAAAATGGTGGCTTTCTTTGTCTTAACTTGAAGCTTCATGAAGTTTTAAGCATCTTTGACAATGTCCACTTACTTTGTTTTACTAAAGATATTTATTAACCAAACCATTAACTTAAACTATGGTTTAGTCTCTACAAAGGTTAGTGGATGACACTAACTCATCCATGGTTGCATTATGATAATTATCTTCACTTGTTTATTCATTCTCATTCATTCTTTTTTCTTCTTCTTCTTCATCCAAAGAAAAGCTTGCTCGATTTTTCTAAAGTGAAGAAATAAAGTGAGAAATCAAAATCTAAAGTGAACCTATTTCCTATTTCATCATCCTCTACTACTTACCATTTAGTTTAGGGTGTTCTCTTCATAAAGTTCTTGACCTAAGTGATGAGGGAGCTTGAGTTTGAGTCATCTCGACGTAGATCATCTTCGGTCTCGAAGTCAACGAGATAGCTTGATCATTTCTCCGGGGAAATCCATTCTAGAGTTCGGGACTATGATGATCGCAGCGAAGGGACGTCAACACGGAGCTTTAGAAGTGAAGGACCGGATCTACAAAAGTTGTATTTTCATTCACTTCTCTGTGTAATGTTGGATTACATGTTTTGTTACCCTAGTTTTCTAGTATGATCTTTAGGTTGATTGCTTAGCACCCTCTTTAATTTTTGTTGTGGCATGTGTGATGCTTGGAAACCCTAGGTTTGGTGCTAAGGAATCCCAACATGGTATCAGAGCCTAAATAGAAACTTAGACGATGCTAAGATAATACGAAACCGAAAAACTCCGCAAAAATACGATTTTAGAAACCTTGAAAATTGCTCTCTGGAAATTTTTTAAAAAGTGGCCTGAAAATTATTTAAGCAACTACAGAGTGGCACTTAGGATGATATAAGAACACAGATGTAAAACGAGGGGGTGTGCTCGGTTCCTGGCCGGCGACCAGGCCAGGAATTCCGGCGTCGCCGACCGTACAGGCTCCCCTCCGCCTCGTTTTTCACCTGTGCTCTGTACATCTTAATCTGGGGTTTCTGGTATTGTTTATTTAGTCCAGATTTTCATGTGATGATAATTGTGTTATGAACTCTTTGCGGAGTATTTCGTATTCGTATTTTTTTTAGCATTGTATTGGTAACCTAGGCCGTGTTTAACACTTCGAACAAAATTCAAACATCACCCCATGACCCCCTCTGAAATTTCCAAGTGTTGAAATTTTTCTAAGTTAATTATATTCAATGTTCGTGCAAGTAACTTTATGGACCCTTTAGAAGAACATAAAACTTAACTCGATTCTGTGCCCTCGGAACCGCGGCTTGAACCCTCGGGTTTTCCGTGGTTCCGCGGTGTCATAGGTGAGGCGTTGGTTTGACCCTTCTACGGCTGGATCATAGGTACTGTGGCACGTTTTGGATACTTTAACTTCGCTCAAGTGTTGAGCTTATTGGGAGTTGTGGGGATTTGTTGATTCGCTCGAAACATTTAACATAGTCTAGTATATATTGTGATACAATACTTGGAATCAAAAACATTTGAATTTTATAAGTCTAGAAACTTAGTCTTATTTGATCGGTTGCCACGGGATTTTGATGCGATCAAAAGTCCGTCGCAATCACTTTGTGTATTCGGATATTCGCCGGGTAACATTACTAGATAGCCATACCCCATAACCCCAACCAAGTGACTATAGGAGAATTCCATAGCCAAAAAGCATCCGTCCGGGTGCTTGCGGCTGCGGTGTTCTGCCTAAGTGCACTTCGTCGTCGGTATCGGGGGTGCGGCCGTCTACTAAAGTTTCCGACGAGCATTCGATCGGGATGTCGGGAATCTTGTTGAATTGCCCGACTGTTTATTGGAAAGTGTTTTCAATATTGAGACTAAAATGCGGGGTTTATAATTGTTAGGCATGCGATGTCTAAGGAATTCATTTGTTAGGCATGAAATCCCCAATATGTGATATTACGGGTTTATGATGTCTAAGGTTGTTGTGGATTCCAACTGTTGTAGTTTTCATTTTCTTTTCTGCGACCGTAAGTGTAATATGTGGGGTATCGCCGGTTTCGTTGCTATACGTCAACGACAATTCGGATACGCATATTTACTTACGTTGATGACATGTGATGTTATGTGTTGCTGAATATGTTATATTGGATCGTCGTGTTTGAATAGCCGGGGTTTTTATGTGAGATGAGTGTTTTTCTTTTTCATTCATGTAAAAACTTGTATGTAATATTCTTTTATTTGGGGCACTTCCAGGTTGAGGAAGATGTCACCATTGATGTATATTTTTTACTTTTCCACATTAGGATAGACCTAAGGAAGGGAGCATAAGTAACCTGGTTCTAGAGTCCAGTGGGAGACCATCTCGAGGCGTTGTGACCGGATCTCCTAACTCTAGAATTGGTAGGGTTGCTTGCTACTCTCGTAGGGGTCTAGGGATGTGGGTATGGCTATTCATCATGACCGTGGAATCCGTGTTTTATACAGGCTCAAAATAAAACACGGACATCCTAGTATATCCAATATTTCATATGCTGTTTTCTGCTGCGTTATCTGTGATGTGATCATGTGATATGTTTAGATAGATACTGTATATAGTATATATGATATATTATATAAACGTTGCTTATGTTTTACACCCGCGCTAGCCCTGTCCCGCTCTGCCGTTAGTTACCTAACCTAACGGTGAATGACGGGACATCGAGGCGAATGCAGATGGCATAAGCGTACGTTGTATTTATCTGTGATGTTTAGGTGACTTAAATGATAGGACATTCATTAATGAGATTAATGAAAGAAAATAAACCTAAAAGATGTTGTGGAATCGAATTTCAAAAAAAAAAAAGGTAGCTCTAGTTGTTGTTTTGCATAGCGGTATTCCTTGTAGAATAGCTAGAACCTTATTCGATAAGGAAAGAGCCGAAATCCCTTCACCGGGAGTGACCTCTTTAGCGATAATTAGTAGATGCTACAACCTTCGGTTTGTCTTTTGACTGCTTTTCTAGTTCTTGCTTTGCATAGTGGTATTGTGAATATCCTGCACCTCATTCGACGAGGAAAGAGCCGAGATCCCTTCACCGGGAGTGACCTCTTTAGCGAAACTAGCGAAAGCCTCAAAAACACTCCATTTAAAACCATTTGATTCTGCAACGAGATCAAGTTCAAAGCGTTAAAGGTTTTCTTAAAAACCATCCGCAACCCTCCGTCATTTTAGGAAATAGAGTACTTAGTATGCGTGCTGTGTTTGTTGACCTTAGTTAAGGCACAGTGTACGGTAGCTAAGTAATGTCTTCCTACACCGCATATGATGCGATTAGTTAGGACAGTCATGTGATTTTGTTGACCTTAGTTAAGGGTCATGTGGATGGGTCTAATTAATCATGAAATGATGGGTAGAACTTGACTAGTACTTATGATTTATTGACCATAGTTAAGGTCATAAGTACTAGGGGTAAAAACCATTATCGGGAGTTTCAAATGTTGAAACTTGCAATGAGATTGCATACCTTCTATATGATAGTTGGATCCTGATACCCACTGCGAGTAATTGTTACTCCTGGTAGAGTTTTGCACTTTACAATTATCCGATCAAGTAGGTGTCTAGAAAGGTGTCAACGGGGTTACGCCCCTGGGAAAACGAGGTTTATTTTAATTAGGTCCGTGTGAAAGCACGGGGAACCTCCCTCAAAGTACCGGCACTAGCCTGGCTGAAAGATTGGCGAACTTGTAGGGTGTAATTAATCCCGGCTAGTCTTTCATTTTAGGGTTTGCAGGAAGATTTGATAAAAACAGTGGGATCCATCCTGATTAGATAAAATATATAACCAATCTAATCTTGTAAGAGCGCACGCAGAGTATTTTCTTTTCTCTCTCTCCAGGTAGCGACCATGTCACGCCTTAATCAAGATAATAATATGGATATATTGACCGAACCCGCTTGTTATACTGAGCTGGGGAACGTTGGTCCCGCTCCAACTTATAATTGTTATAAGACCGAGCAGGAAATAGGGGAATACCAGGATTCCCATGCCGCCCAAACGAAGAAAATGCATGATGATGCTTCTTCGTCAGGTGTGTTCATTACATATAACTGTTTTTCAGTATCCTCTACGTCCTGGGTATTTGATACCGGATCAGGATCCCGGATATATAATCTGTTACATTGGCTATAGATAGGTAGAGAACTGAGAACGGGTGATAAGTTTCAAGAGTTGAAAACGGTGCAATTGTTGCAGCCAAGGTGTTGGCAGTTATCACCCTGTATTACCAAATACATTGATTCTGAATAAATGTTATTAGATACCGAACCTGATATACAACTTCATATCGGTCTCTTTATTTAGTAAAGAAGGATAAAATTTTGTATTATTGGATAATGTTTTGAACATTTTCTATATCAAGTGTTGATTGGTTCAGCCATGTTATCTAAAAGCATATACATTCTAAATCAAACCACAGGTCTGAACGTACAGAACACAAAAGAGGAAGAATTCAGAAATGAACGAATCCTTCTTGAGGCATTATAGGCTAGGTCATATCGATGCGACCCGACAAGCTAAGTTACATTTAGATGGATATTTAAATCAGTTTTGAATTTACATCTTGTGAAACTTGTCAGTCATGTTACAAAGATAAAATGACCATAGCTCCGTTTACTTGAAAAAGAGAAGGGGGTAGTGAACTCTTGGGACTGATACAAGATGATGTATGTAGTCCCCTGTCTACACATGCCAGGAATAGTTCTTTATACTTCCTTACATTTACTGATGATCTCTCAAGATTCGGACACATGTTCCTGTTGAAACACATGTCTGAAACTTTTAAGAAATTCAAAGAATATAAGTCAGAAGTAGAGAACCAATACAGGTATAAGTATTATGTCCTGTGATGAGATCAAGGAGGAGAATACTTAGGCATTGAGATCCTGGACTATTCTGAAGGAGAATAAGATTCTCTCTCAGCATTACTCCTCCGTATACACCATAGCACATTGGTATTGTTAGTTATATGTATGCCCTAGAGGCCATTACTGTACATTGGATGTATATTGTACTGGATGCTGGGACATATATAGGTAAGACTTTCTTGCTCGACATGATAGTACGCTATCTGGTTGCTCTTTATCTTAACATGCATACTTTCTGTCTCTCTGTTACATGTTGATAAAGCCCTTAGGATGTGTACTCGACTTCCAGGACTATGATGCAGATCATACTAGTGGGGCCTGGGTAGTCCATGAGTACATCTTTCAATGTTCCTAGTCGTGGGAATATCGAGACGGGGCATCGATATTCCAGAGTAGACTAGCGTATATCTTCTCGACCCATGTGATGGGCGATGGATGATCCCATATCCATTGGTGTTTGACATCAGAGATGGTATGCGGGTGCTCAGTGGAGACTGGGTACACTGAACGGACTCGCCGAGAACTCCCAGATGGTATTATACCTCACGTCAGATGGCAGTTCTCTGGTGACACTGGTACAGCTTAGTCTGTTGACCCAAGATCATCATAGAGTCTTGTGTGTCTCCCACTGTGCTTTGATTTCCACCCTACCATGGCTCTACTGAGTCGTGCAAACAGGTGGTTTTTGGGTACAGTCCCGATTCACATGGAGGCAATGAGCGATAGGAGGGGATTCGTCTCTCCCGGTATTGGGGGTTGATGTTGCGCTATGCTCGACTGGCCATAACAGGAAATCCCTGGCCAGGGTTGCAGTGATATACTGGTAAGAGTTATCAGTAGTTTCATGAATGTTATGGACCTCACGTCGGCATGACTTATCGAGCTATTGGGGTCTGACGTTTACCACCCCTAGGCGAGATATGCGACATATCAGACGAACAGACCGGACTGTACGGTAAGTGTTACTGGTTGGATTCACAGGAGTGTGAGCGGGCTTGCTCGTCGATCTTCTGATCGCTCAATACTCGGGTGGCCGTTACGTTTAGCAGACCGCTTGTGGCTTGTGGATGTTTGTTATGATCATCATCTGCTGCCGGCGTATTGACGAGTCTTTAGAGTCCTACACAGAGGTTTCCTGGCTCAAGCAAAACGAAATAGGAGCGCATATAAGATACGTGCGGGACCGAGAATAATGCGTGTATGTGATACCGTATTCTATTCTCGCGATGAATGTATCGAATGGTTGTATGTGATATAACCTCGTTGTCGAATCAAGGATTGATTCGATAAGCCGATACATTGAATATTAGTCGGTCATATGCGATATGACCGGGTCGTTAAATCAAGTGTTGATTTAATGATTTAATGTATAATTATATATTTGATATATTACTTTGCATTAACTAGTATTGGTTCACTTTAAATGGATTTTCTCACTTGAAGTTCACAAGTTGTATATGTGATATACTTTTGTGCACTTGTTTGTATCATGTTTGATGATACATGCTCACTTGGGTTTGTGTAAAGAATTAAACCATGGTTAGTTAATGGTTAGGGCTTCATTTGATTTATTTGCTTATTTATTTATTCATTTATTCCTTTTTGAAAGAAAATAAATTTATTCCTTTTTGAAAGAAATAAAATGGTGGCTAAGTTTGGATTATCTTTGAAGCTTCATGAAGCTTTGAAATGGTTGACCATTTTGTTTCTTTCCTTAACCCTAACCATTCACTTTAACCTTAGTTTATTCTCTACATCTAAACATAGTTAACATTATAATAAGAATGATCTATTTTCTATTTTCTCATTATTCTTATCATATTCTTTCTTCATCTTCTTCATCTTCAACAATGAAGATAGCTTGCCTCCATCAATGGCAACTAGTGAAAATGAGTGAGAAATCCAATTCTAAAGTGAACCCACTTCCTATTTCTTCATCCTCTACCTCTTGCCAAGTAGTATAGGGTGTTTTCTTCACAAATTTCATGACTTGGTGAAGTGGGAGCTTGATCTTGTGATGCCTCGACGTAGATCATCTTCGGCATCGAAGTCGACGACCTAGCCCGATCAATTCTCCGATGAAGCCGATGCTAGAGTCCGGGATTCGATTTGGACAGCGGAGGGACGTCATCACGGAGCCAAGGAAGTGGTGGACCGGATCTACAAAGGTTGTAGTCACTTCCCTTTTAGTTAAAGTTGTTAACTTGCATTGCATCGCCTATACATCTAGTTAACGATCCGTATTAGGGTTTGTAGGCACATGAAAAAATTTGAATTGGGCATGTTTGATCTGTTGTGAGACCTCATTAGTGTGCCTAGGAACCCTACAGTGGTATCAGAGCCTAGCTAGAGCCTTAGGCGATGCGTAGACGGAGTTAGAAGTCCGATCGAACCGAAACCCTAACACAAAAACGGCTCTCTGTACATTTTTTAAAAACTGGGTTTTTTCCATATTAAAAATATGCAGAAAAATCACCAGGTATTTCTAAGAATTACTGTGAAGTTCGAGCACCTGAATCGCTAAAAGCGCGGCGGAACCGCGGCAATAGCATCCCTATTGCGGCGGTTCCGCGGCCAATTTGTCTCTTCATACAATTATATTTACACAGTAATTCCTAGTTTTTAGTGCTGGTTTTCCTGGGAATTTTTAATTTGAACTCAAGAGTTGAGTTTTCTGGGTTGTATTGGGAGTTCGGAGATTCGATCGGACTTTCTAATTTTGTCAGTGTGTTTTTCCGGGTAATTTTAGAATATGTTAAAAAGTTCGACCGGATATAAATACCCACTTTTTTCCCTGCCGGGAAATTTCCAATTGTTGGACTTTTCTGTAGTTTAATGACGTTCCAAGTAGTGCAAGTAACATGATGGTCCCTCTAGAAGACAACAAACCTTAACTCGATTATGTGACCGTCTTGAACTGTCCTTTGAACCTTAGGGTTTGGGGCAGTACGGCGTGCCACATGTGAGGCGTTGGCTTGACCCTTCTACGGCTGGACCATTGGTACTGAGGCATGAAGTGAATGTCTTTGAACTTATTTCATGTGTTGAGCTGTTTCGGGAAAACTTGGGTGTTCGATTGTTCGATCGGAAAGTTTAACATTTTCTATTTATCCGGAATGTGATACAACATTTGGAATTCACCAGTAGTTATGAGATAACTGAATGAATGTTATAAACATAGCAGTTTAGTCACATTTGATCGGTTGCCACGGAATTTTGATGCGATCAAAAGTCCGTCGCAATCACGTAGTGTACGCGGATACTCGCCGGGTAAACTTAATAGACAGTCTCGCCCCATAGCCCCGACCAAGTGACTGTAGGAGAACCCCGTCGCCGAAAGCATCCGTTTGGGTGCTCGCGGCAGCGGTGTTCCGCCTTGGTGCACTTCGTCGTCGGCGTCGGGGGTGCGACCGCCTGCTAAAGTTTGCGACGAGCATTCGATCAGGATGTCGGGAATCCTGTTGAATTGCCCGACTTGATATTGAAAAGAGTTTTCGATAATGAGACTAAAATGCGGGGTTTATAATTGTTAGGCATGTGATGTCTAAGGAATTCATTTGATTAGGCATGCGATGTCTAAAGAGGTTGCGGATTCCAACTGTTGTAGTTTTACACTTTCTTTTCTGTGACCGTAAGTGTAATATGTGATATCGCCGGTTTCGTTGCTATATGTCAACGACAATTGGGATGCGCATATTTACTTACGTTGATGACATGTGATGTTATGTGTTGCTGGATATGTTATATTGGATCGTCGTGTTTGAATAGCCGGGGGGATTTTATGTGAGATGGGTGTTTTTCCTTTTCATTCATGTAAAAAAGTTGTATGCAATATTCTTTTATTGGGGTAGTTCCAGCTTGCGGATGATGTCACCTTTTGTATATTATTTACTTTTCCGCACTAGGATAGACCCAAGGAGGGGAGCACAAGTAACCGGGTTCTGGAGTCCAGTGGGAAACCAACTCGAGGAGTCGAGTCCGGGTCTCCTAACTCTAGAATTGGTAGGGTTGCTTGCCACTCTCGTAGGGGTCTAGGGGTGTGGGTTTGGCTATTCATCGCGACCGTGGAATCCGTGTTTTATACTGGCTCGTATTAAAAACACGGACGTCCTAGTATATCCAATATTTCATATGATATTTTTTGCTGCGTTATCTGTGATGTGATCATGTGATTTGTTCAGATAGATATAGTATATAGTATATATGATATATTATATAAACGTTGCTTATGTTTTATACCCGCGCTAGCCCTGCCTCGCTCTGGCATTAGTTACCTAACCAAACGGTGCAGACGGGACATCGAGGCGAATGCGGATGGCATAAGCGTACGTTATATTTATCTGTGATGTTTAGGTGGACTTAAATGATGGGATATTCATTAATGAGATTAATGAAAGAAAATAAACCTAATTGATGTTGTGGAATCAAATTTCAAAATAAAACAGGTAGCTACAGTTCTTGCTTTGCATCGCAGTGTTCCTTGTAGAACATCCTGCACCTTATTCGATGAGGAAAGGATCGAGATCCCTTCACCGGGAGTGACTCCTTTAGCAGTAACTGGCAGATGCTACACACTCGGTTTGTTTTTTGATTGCTTCTATAGTTTCTGCTTTGCACAGTGATATATATGATATATCCCGCACCTCATTCGACGAGGAAAGGGCCGACGATCCCTTCACCGGGAGTGACCCCTTTAGCAAAACTAGAAAAGACTAAAAAACATTCCATTTAAAAACATTTGATTCCGCAACGAGATCAAGTTCAAAGCGTTAAAGGTTTTCATAAAAACCATTCGCAACCCTCCGCCATTTTAGGAAGTAGAGTACTTAGTATTCGTGCTGTGTTTGTTGACCTTAGTTAAGGCACAGTGTACGGTAGCTAAGTAATGTCTTCCTACACCGCATATGATGCGAGTAGTTAGGACAGTCGCGTGACTTTGTTGACCTTAGTTAAGGGTCATGTGGGTGGGTCTAATTAATCACGAAATGACGGGTAGAACTTGACTAGTACTTATGATTTGTTGACCATAGTTAAGGTCATAAGTGCTAGGGGTAAAAATCTTTATCGGGAGTTTCAAGTGTTGAAATTTGCAATAAGATTACATACCTTCTATGTGATAGTTGGATCCCGATACCCACTGCGAGTAATTGTTACTCCTGGGAGAGTTTTGCACTTTGCAATTAGCCGATCAAGTAGATGTCTAGAAAGGTGTCAACGGGGTTACGCCTCTGGGAAAACGAGGTTTACTGTAATTAGGTCCGTGCAAAAACACGGGGAACCTCCCTCAAAGTACCGACACTGGCCAGGCTGAAAGATTAGCGAACTTGTAGAGTGTAATTAATCCTGGCTAGTCTTTCCTTTTAGGGTTTGAAGGAAGATTCGATAAAAACAGTGGGAGCTATCCTGATTAGATAAAATAATAACCAATCTAATCTTGCAAGAGCGCACGCAGAGTATTTTCTTCTCTCTCTCCAGGTAGCGACCATATCACGCCTTAATCAAGATAATAATACGGATGTATTGACCGAACCCGCTTGTTATACTGAGCTGGGGAACGTTGGTCCCGCTCCAACTTATAATTGTTATAAGACAGAGCAGGAAATAGGGGAATACCAGGATTCCCATGCCGCCCAAACGAAGAAAGTGCATATGATGCATCTCCTTTGGGTGTGTTCATTACAAAGAACTGTTTCTCAGTATCCTCTGCATCCTGGGTATTTGATACCGGATCAGGATCCCAGATATGTAATCTGTTACATAGGGCTATAAAAAGGTAGAAAAACTGAGAACTGGTGATAAGTTTCATGAGACAGAAAACGGGGCAAGTGTTGCAGCCAAGTCTGTTGGTCACTGTCACCCTGTATTACCAATACATTGATTCTGAATAAATGCTATTAGATACCGAACCTGATATACAAAATCATATCAGTCTCTTTATTAGTAAAGAAATGATAAAATTTTGTATTGTTGGATAATGTTTTGAACATTTCCTATATCAAAAGTTGATCGGTTCAGGCACGTTATCTAAAAGCATTGATGTTCTAAATCAAACTACAGTTCCTAGTATACAGAACACACACAAGAGGAAGAGTTCAGAAATGAACGAATCATTCTTGAGGCATTGTAGACTAGGTCATATCAATGCGACCCGACTGGCTGAAGTTACATTTTAGATGCATATTTAAATCAGTTTGAATTTACATCTTGTGAAACTTGCCAGTCATGTCACAGAGATAAGATGACCATAGCTCTGTATATTGGAAACAGAGAAAGAGTTAGTAAACTCTTGGGACCGATAAATTATGATGTATGTAAGGTCTCCTGTCTACACATGCCAGGACTGGTTCTTTATACTTCATTACGTTCTCTGATAATCTCTCAAGATTCATACATATGTTCCTGTTGAAACACAAGTCCGAACCTTTTGAGATATTCACAGAATATAAGCTAGAAGTAGAGAACCAATACGGGTATAAGTATTATGTCCTATGATGAGTTCAGGGAGGAGAATACTTTTGCATGGCATTCCTGGACTATTCTAAAGGAGAATGAGATTCTCTCTCAGTGTTACTCCTCTGAATACACCACAGCACGATGGTGCATCGGGGCGGAGCAACCGCACCATATTAGATATGGTATGCTCTATGATGAGTACTGCTGAGTTACCTATTTCCTTTTGGGGGTTGTGCACTTGAGAAGTTGCATACCTATTGAATAGGGTTCGATTCAAATCAGTGCCTACCACTCCATATAAGATATGGTATGGGAAGAGCCCATCTCTTAAGTAAGTTAAGATTTGGGATTGTCCGGCCTATGTCAAAAGCAAAATCCGGACAAGATCGAGGCAAGGTCAGTTCTGTAGAACTGGAAAGGTTCCAGCTATACAAAACTGCAGCTGATGATTTGACAGAACCAAAGGATTCAATAGTTCCCGACGAACCTTAGCCTCTCCGCCGATCTAGTAGGGTTCCTCATCCGCCTGAGAGATACCTCGGTTTCTCGATGACAGTGGGAGCGAGGAATGCATCATGAGATGATGACCCAACTAGTTTCGAGCAGGCCATCGAGAGTAGGGACTCTGTAAGAATGGCTGGATGCTTAGCGATCTGAGATGGAATCCATGTACACCAACAAAGTATGGACTTTGGTTGCTATATCTGAAGGGTTAAATCCCCATCAGGAGCAAGTATATCTAGAGAAGATTACTTGGTGTAGATGGAAAAGTTGAGACTTTCAAAGCTAGACTTGTTAAAGGTTTTCGTCATCGACCAGGCGTGGATAATGATGAAATCTTTTCCAGGGACTACGCTTAAGTCCATCCAGATCCTACTTGCCATTGCTACATACCATGACTACGATATCTAGTGGTTGGGTGCCATGACTACTTTTCTAAATAATGATTTAGAAGAGAACGTCTATAAGAACACAGCCAGAGGGCTTCGTAAACAGTGGGAGCAGCGGAAACATGTGCAAGTTGCTTTACAGGATGAAGCAGGCATCGCGGAGTTGGAACATCTGTTTTGATGTGGTAGTCAAAGTGTTTGACTTCATCAAAATGGTAGATGAACCTTGTATATACAAAAAGGTAGTAGAGAGTAAGGTGGTCATCCTCGTATTGTACGTGGACAACATACTCTTGATAAGAAAAGAGTTTCCTATGCTACGCTCGGTCAATCTCCGCTTATCACAAGGATTCTCCAATAGGATCAAGGTGATACCTCTTAAATCCTGTGTTTTCATCTATGAGATAGATGTAAATGGATGCTAGGATTCTCACTAGATGTAGTGAAATGGTATCAATCGATCCTGGGGAGAATCACTGGAAACGTTCCAGGGTGATAAAGACGACTGAATGTCAGTCACAGGCATTGTCTTCACCCTCAGACGAGGGACGGTATGTTGGAAAAGTTCCAAGCTAGATACCGTGGCAAACTAGACGATAAAGGCTGGTAACATCGCTATTAAAGATACTACCAAAAGAGGCAGTTTGGGTGTATATTGGTTCATGAGATGCACTAGGTTCCTACCATTGTATGACAATGGAAGTGTGGCTTCGGCCCAGGAACCCTGGTCCCATCAGTGACCCAGACATATTCTGAGGCAGCATCACCTGATCATGGAGATAGTTGATCTCCAGGGTGATCGAGGTTAGGAGAGTAGACTCAGAGGATAACACGGCGGATCCACTCACAAAGGCTTTTTCCCAGAGAGAGACTTATATGGGATGGTTGAGTATGTGATACTGCAACCACTGCTAAAGATGGCCTTAGTGCAAGTGGGAGATTGTTAGTTATATGTATGCCCTAAAGGCCATTACTGTACATTGGATGTATATTGTAGTGGATGCTGGGACATATATAGGTAAGACTTTCTTGCTCGACATGATAGTACGCTATCTGGTTGCTCTTTATCTTAACATGCATACTTTCTGTCCCTCTGTTACATGTTGATAAAGCCCTTAGGATGTGTACTCGACTTCCAGGACTATGATGCAGATCATACTAATGGGGCCTGGGTAGTCCATGAGTACATCCTTCAATGTTCCTAGTCGTGGGAATATCGAGACGGGGCATCGATATTCCAGAGTAGACTAGCGTATATCTTCTCGACCCATGTGATGGGCGATGGCTGATCCCATATCCATTGGTGTTTAACATCAGAGATGGTATGCGGGTGCTCAGTGGAGACTGGGTACACTGAACGGACTCGCCGAGAACTCCCAGATGGTATTATACCTCACGTCAGATGGCAGTTCTCTGGTGATACCGGTACAGCTTAGTCTGTTGACCCAAGATCGTCATAGAGTCTTGTGTGTCTCCCACTGTGCTTTGATTTCCACCCTACCACGGCTTTACTGAGTCGTGCAAACATGTGGTTTTTGGGTACAGTCCCGATTCACATGGAGGCAATGAGCGATAGGAGGGGATTCGTCTCTCCCGGTATTGGGGGTTGATGTTGCGCTATGCTCGACTGGCCATAACAGGAAATCCCTGGCCAGGGTTGCAGTGATATACTGGTAAGAGTTATCAGTAGTTTCACGAATGTTATGGACCTCACGTCGGCATGACTTATCGAGCTATTGGGGTCTGACGTTTAGAGATATGCGACATATCAGACGAACAGACCGGACTGTACGGTAAGTGTTACTGGTTGGATTCACAGGATTGTGAGCGGGCTTGCTCGTCGATCTTCTGATCGCTCAATACCCGGGTGGCCGTTACGTTTAGCAGACCGCTTGCGGCTTGTGGATGTTTGATATGATCATCATCTGCTGCCGGCGTATTGACGAGTCTTTAGAGTCCTACACAGAAGTTTCCTGGCTCAAGCAAAACGAAATAGGAGCGCATATGAGATATGTGCGGGACCGAGAATAATGCGTGTATGTGATACCGTATTCTATTCTCGTGATGAATGTATCGAATGGTTGTATATGATATAACCTCGTTGTCGAATCAAGGATTGATTCGATAAGCCGATACATTGAATATTAGTCGGTCATATGCGATATGACCGGGTCGTTAAATCAAGTGTTGATTTAATGATTTAATGTATAATTATATATTTGATATATTACTTTGCATTAACTAGTATTGGTTCACTTTAAATGGATTTTCTCACTTGAAGTTCACAAGTTGTATATGTGATATACTTTTGTGCACTTGTTTGTATCATGATTGATGATACATGCTCACTTGGGTTTGTGTAAAGAATTAAACCATGGTTAGTTAATGGTTAGGGTTTCATTTGATTTATTTGCTTATTTATTTATTCATTTATTCCTTTTTGAAAAAAATAAAATGGTGGCTAAGTTTGGATTATCTTTGAAGCTTCATGAAACTTTGAAATGGTTGACCATTTTGTTTCTTTCCTTAACCCTAACCATTCACTTTAAGCTTAGTTTATTCTCTACATCTAACCATGGTTGACATTATGATAAGAATGATCTATTTTCTATTTTCTCATTATTCTTATCTGTAGGGTTCCTAGGCACACTAGTGAGGTCTCACAAGGCATCGAACATGCCAATTTCAAAAAATCTAGGTGCCGAGAGACCCGACTACGGATCGTTTGCTAGATATTTAGGCGAAAAAGCAAACTAGTTAACACTTAACTAATGGGATATCGGAAATACAACCTTTGTAGATCCGGTGCTCCACCTCCATAGTTCCGCAACGAAGTCGTCTCCGCTGTCCAAAAGGAATCCGGGCTCTAGAGTCGGCTTCGTCGGAGAAAAAGCGAGCTAGGTCGTCGATGTCCATGCCGAAGATGATCTACGTCGAAGCATCGCAAGATCAAGCTCTCACTTCACCAAGTCAAGAAACTTGTGAAGGAAACACACTCTACTACTTGGCAAGAGGTAGAGGATGAAGAAATAGGAAGTGGGTAGACTTTAGATTTGGATTTCTCACTCATATCATCAATCCACCATTGATGTAGTCTAGGTTTTTCTTCTTGAGTTGAAGGAAGAAGAAGAAGAAATGATATGATAAGATTTATTAAAAAGAAAAGAATAATCCAATCTTTATCATAACATGACCATGGTTATGTGTAGAGACTAAACCCAAGTTAAGTGAATGGTTAGGTTAGGAATGAAGACAAAAATGGTGACTAAGTCAAAGTATTCATGAAGCTTCATGAATGAACAAAAGAATGCCACCATTTTTCTTTTCTTTTCCTTAAATGAATAATGAATATAAATAAATGAATAAGTATATAAAACCCTAACCATTCATATAACCATGGTTTAATCTTTACACAAGCATAAGACAACTTGTATCATCAAACATGATACAATGTATATGCACAAAAGTATATCACATATACAACTTGCACATCGAGTGAGAAAATCCATATAAAGTGAACCTATACTAGCTAATGCAAAGTAATATATCAAATATATAATTATGCATCAAATCATTAAATCAATACTTGATTTAACGATCCGGTCATATCGTATATAACCGACTAGTATGCAATGCATCGGCTTATCGAATCAATCCTCGATTCGATAACTAGGTTATATCGCATACAACCATTCGACGCATTCATCGCGAGAATAGAATACGGTATCACATACACGCATTATTCTCGGTCCCGCACATATCTCATATGCGCTCCTATTTCGTTTCGCTTGAACCAGGAAACCTCTGTGTAGGACTCTGAAGACTCGTCAATACGCCGGCAGCAGGTGATGATCATATCAAGCACCCACAAGCCGCAAGCGGTCTACTAAACGTAACGGCCACCCGGGTATTGAGCGATCTGAAGATCGACGAGCAAGCCCGCTTACACTCCAGTGAATCCAACCAGTAACACTACCGTACAGTCCGGTCTGATCGTCTGATATGTCGCATATCTCGCCTAGGGGTGGTAAACGTCAGACCCCAATAGCTCGATAAGTCGTGTCGATATGAGGTCTATAACAATTTGAGAAACTACAGGTAACACTTACCAGTAAATCTCAGCAACCCTGGCCAGGGATTTCCTGTTATAGCCAATTGAACACAGCACAACATCAACTCCCTATACTGGGAGAGACGAATCCCCTCCTATCGCTCATTGCCTCCATGTGACTCGGAACTGTACCCAAAAACCACCGTTTTGCACGCCCTCTTGGACGTGGTAAGATGGAAATCAAAGCACAGTGGGAACCACACAAGACTCTATGACGATCTCGGGTCAACAGACTACTCTGTACCAGTGTCACCAGAGAACTGCCATCTGACGTGAGGTATAATACCATCTGGGAGTTCTCGGCGAGTCCGTCCAGTGTACCCAGTCTCTACTGAGCACCCGCATATCTCCTCTGATGTCAAACACCAATGGATATAGGATCATCCATCGCCCATCTGTATGGGTCGAGAAGGTATACGCTAGTCTACTCTGGTATATCGATGCCCCGTCTCGATACACCCTCGACTCGGGACTTTGAAGGATGTACTTATGGACTACCATGTCCCCACTAGTATGATCCGCATCATAGTCTAGGTAGTCAAGTACACATCCTAAGGGCTTTACCAACATATAACAGAGAGACAATCAGTATACACGTTAAGGTAAAGTTCAACCAGATAGCATACTATCATGTCGAGCAAGAAATTCCTCCCTATATACGTCCCAGCATCCACTACAATATACATCCTATGTACAGTAATGGCCTCTAGGGCATACATATAACTAACAATCTCCCACTTGCACTAGGGCCATCTGTAGCAGTGGTTGTAGTATCTCATACTCAACCATCCCATAAAAGTCTCTCTCTGGGAACAGGCCTTTGTGAGTGGATCCGCTGTGTTGTCTTCTGAGTCTACTCTCCAAACCTCGATCACCCTGGAGATCAACCATCTCCATGATCAAGTGATACTGCCTTAGAATATGTCTGGATCACTGATAGGACGGGCGTTCCTTGGCATAAGCCATAACTCCATTGTCACACAATGGTAGGAACGTAGCTCATCTTATGAACCAATATACACCCAAACAGCCTCTTTGGTAGCATCTTAAGTAGCGATGTATCGTGCCTTTATCATCTAGTATGTCACGGTATCTAGCTTGGAACTCTTCCAACATACCGTCCCTTTACTGAGGGTAAAACAATTCCTGTGACTGACATTCAGTCGTCTTTATCACCCTGGAACCATTCCAGTGATTCTCCCCAGGGTCGATTGATACCATCTCACTACAGCTAGTGAGTATCCTAACATCCATTTAGATCTATCTCATAGATCCAAAATCCAGGATTTAGGAGGTATCACTTTGATCCTATACGGAGAATTATGGTGATAAGCGGAGATTGACCGAGCGTAGCATAGGAAACTCCTTCCCCATCAAGAGTATGTCATCTACGTATTCTACGAGGATTCCCACCATACTCCCTACTACCTTTTTGTTTATACAAGGTTCATCTACCATTTTAATGATGTCAACTTCTTTGACTGCTTCATCAAAACAGATGTTCCAACTCCGCGATGCCTGCTTTATCCTATAAAGCATCTTGCACACGTTTCCGCTGCTCCCACTGTCTACGAAGCCCTCTGGCTGTGTACTTATAGACACTCTCTTCTAAACATCATTTTGAAAAGCAGTCATGACACCCAACCACCAGATATCGTAGTCATGGTATGTAGCCGTGACAAGTAGGATCTGGATGGACTTAAGCATAGCTACTTGAAAAAGGTTTCATCATTATCCACACCTGGTCAATGATGCACACTTTTAACAAGTCTAACTTTGAAAGTCTCAACTTTTCGATGTACACCAAGTAATCTTCTCAAGATATACTTGCTCCTGATGGGGATTTAACCCTTCAGATATAGCAACCAAAGTCCATACTTTGTTGGTGTATAAGGATTCCATCTCAGATCGCTAAGCATCCAGCCATTCTTATAGAGTCTTACTCCTGATGGCCTGCTCGAAACTAGTTGGGTCATCATCTCATGATGCATTCCTCGCTCCCACTGTCATAGAGAAACCGAAGTATCTCTCAGGCGGGTGAGGAACCCTACTAGATCGGCGGAGAGGCTGAGGTTCGTTGGCATCTACTGAATCCTTTGGTTGTACCAAATCATCCGCTGTATTTTGTATAGCTGGAACCTTTCCAGTTCTACATAACAGACCTTGCCTCGAGCTTGTCCGGATTTTGCTTTTCAGACATAGGCTGGACAACCCCAAATCTTAACTGACTTAAGAGATGGGCTCTTCCCTTATCATATCAAATATGAAGTGGTAGGCAACTGATTTGATTTGAACCCTATTCAATAGGTATGCAGCTTCTCAAGCGCATAACACCCAAAAGGAAATAGGTAACTCAGTATTACTCATCATAGAGCACACCTTATCACATAGGGTGTAATTGCTCCGCCCCGATATACCATCGTGCTATGGTGTATACGGAGGAGTAATGCTGAGAGAGAATCTCATTCTCCTTTAGAATAATCCAGGATTTTCGTGCTCAAGTATTCTCCTCCTTGATCTCATCAAAGGACATAATACTTATACCCGTATTGGTTCTCTACTTCTAACTTATATTCTGTGAATATCTCAAAAGGTTCGGACTTGTGTTTCAACAGGAACATAGGTCTGAAACTCGAAAGATCATCAGAGAATGTAATGAAGTATAAAGAACCAGTCTTAGCATGTGTAGACAGGGGACCTTACATACATCATCATGTATCATCCCAAGAGTTCACTAACTCTTTCTCTGTTTTCAATAAACAGAGCTGGTGTCATTATATCTTTGTGACATGACTGGAAAGTTTCACAAGATGTAAATTCAAACTGATTTTAAATATGCATCTAAATGTAACTTCAGCCAGTCGGGTCGCATTGATATGACCTAGTCTACAATGCCTCAAGAAGGATTCGTTCATTTCTGAACTCTTCCTCTTGAGTGTGTTCCATATACTAAGAACTGTAGTTTGATTTAGAACATCAATGCTTTTAGATAACGTGCCTGAACCGATCAACTTTTGATATGGGAAATGTTCAAAACATTATCCAACAATACAAAATTTTATCATTTCTTTACTAATAAAGAGACTGATATGATTTTGTATATCAGGTTCGGTATCTAATAACATTCGTTCAGAATCAATGTATTGGTAATACAGGGTGACAGTGACCAACAGACTTGGCTGCAACTCTTGCCCCGTTTTCTGCCTCATGAAACTTATCACCCGTTCTCAGTTCTCTACCTATCTGTAGCCCTATGTAACAGATTACATATCTGGGATCCTGATCTGGTATCACATACCCAGGACGTAAAGGATACTGAGAAACAGTTCTTTGTAACGAACACACCCGAAGATGATGCATCAGCATGCACTCTCTTCGTTTGGGCGGCACGGGAAATCTGTTAATCCCCAATTTCCTACTCTGTCTTATAACTATTATAAGTTGGAGCGAGACCAACGTTCCCCAGCTCAGTATAACAAGCGGGTTCGGTCAAAAATCCGTATTATTATCTTGATTAAGGCGTGATATGGTCGCTACCTGGAGAGAGAGAGAAGAAAACACTCAGCGTGCGCTCTGTCAAGAATAGATTGGTTATTATTTTATCTAATCAGGATGGTTCCTACTGCTTTTTATCAAATCTTCCTTCAAACCCTAAAAGGAAAGACTAGCCGGGATTAATTACACACTACAAGTTCGCCAATCTTTCAGCCAGGCCAGTGTCGGTACTTTGAGGGAGGTCCCCCGTGCTTTCGCACGAACCTAATTACTGTAAACCTCGTTTTCCCATAGGCGTAACCCCGTTGACACCTTTCTAGACACCTACTTGATCGGCTAATTGTAATGTATAAAACTCTCCCAGGGGTAATACTTACTCGCAGCGAGTATCGGGATCCAACTATCTCATAGAAGGTATGCAATCTCATTGCAAATTTCAACACTTGAAATTCCCGATAATATTTTGCCCCTAGCGTCCTATGACCTTGACAGAGGTCAACAAACCATAGGCTGCTAGTCAAGTTCAACCCGTCATTTCCTGATTGAAGTAAACCAACCCGCACGACCCTTGACAGAGGTCAACAAGGTCGCACGACTACCCTAAATCAATCACATCATATGCTTATGCAGATAAGCACTAATCAGCTACCGCACACTACGCCTTGACAGAGGTCAACAAACGCAGCACGAATACTAACCAGTACATATCTGAAATGACGGAGGGCTACGACAGGTTTTTCTGAAAACCTATTGCGTAATGAACTTGATATCGTTATAGAATCAAATGATTTTAAAATGGAGTGCTTTTGAGGCTTTTCTAGTTTTGCTAAAGGAGTCACTCCCGGTGAAGGGATCGTCGGTCCTTTCCTCGTCGAATGAGGTGCGGGATATATCATATATATCACTGTGCAAAGCAAAAACTCTTAAAAGCAATCAAAAGACAAACCGAATTTGTAGCATCTGCCAGTTATTGCTAAAGGAGTCACTCCCGGTGAAGGGATCTCGGTCCTTTCCTCATCGAATAAGGTGCAGGATATATCTCATATACCGCTATGCAAAGCAAGAACTGTAGCTACCTGTTTTATTTTGAAATTCGATTCTACAACATCTTAGGTTTCTTTTATTTCATTAATCACATTAATGAAGTCCCATCATCTAAATTACCTAAACATCACAGATAGATATGACGTACACTTATGCCATCCGCATTCGCCTCGATGTCCCCTCGTGCACCGTTAGGTTAGGTAACTAACGGCAGAGCGGGACAGGGCTAGCGCGGGTGTAAAACATAAGTAACGTCTATATAATATATCATATATACTATATACTGTATCTATCACAGAACATCACATGATCACATCACAGATATCGCAGCAGAAGAATCATATGAAATATTGGATATACTAGGACGTCCGTGTTTTCAATACGAGCCAGTATAAAACACGGATTCCACGGTCGCGATGAATAGCCAAACCCACACCCCTATACCCCTACGAGAGCGGCAAGTAACCCTACCAATTCTAGAGTTAGGAGACCCGGACTCGACTCCTCGAGTTGGTCTCCCACTGGACTCCAGAACCCGGTTACTTGTGCTCCCCTCCTTGGGTCTATCCTAGTGTGGAAAAGTAAATAATATACAAACGGTGACTACTTCCGCTACCTGGAAGTGCCCCAATAAAAGAATATTACATACAAGTTTTTACATGAATGAAAATGAAAAACACTCATCTCACATAAAAACCCCCGGCTATTCAAACACGACGATCCAATATAACATATCCAGAAACACATAACATCACATGTCATCAACGTAAGTAAATATGCGCATCCCAATTGTCGTTGACATATAGCAACGAAACCGGCGATATCACATATTACAGTTACGGTCACAGAAAAGAAAATGTAAAACTACAACAGTTGGAATCCGCAATCTCTTCAGACATCGCATGCCTAGCCAAATGAATTCCTTAGACATCACATGCCTAACAATTATAAACCCCGCATTTTAGTCTCTTTATCGAAAACACTTTTCAATACCAAGTTGGGCAATTCAACAAGATTCCTGACAGTCTGATCGAATGCTCGTCGCAAACTTCAGTAGACGGCCGCACCCCCGATACCGTCGACGAAGTGCACCAAGGCGGAACACCGCTGCCGCGAGCACCCGAATGGATGCTTTCGGCGACGGGGTTCTCCTACAGTCACTTGGTCGGGGCTATGGAGTGAGGCTGTCTATTAAGTTTATCGGCGAGTATCCGCGTACGCTACGTGATTGCGACGGAGTTTTGATCACATCAAAATTCTGTGGCAACCGATCAAGTGAGACTAAAGTACTATGTTTATAACATTCATTCAGTTATCTCATAACTGTTGTGAATTCCAATTATTGTATCCCATTCCGGATAAACAGAAAATGTTAAACTTTCCGATCGAACAATCGAACACCCAAGTTTTCCCGAAACAGATCAACACATGAAATAAGTCTAACAACATTCAGTTCGTGCCTCAGTAGCAACGGTCCAGCCGTAGAAGGATCAAGCCAACGCCTCACATGTGGCACGCCGTACTGCCCCAAACCCGAAGGTTCAAAGGGCAGTTCAAGACGGTCACATAATCGAGTTAAGGTTTGTTGTCTTCTAGAGGGACCATCGCGTTACTTGCACTACTTAGAACGTCGTTAAACTACGGAAAAATCCAACACTTGGAAATTTCCCGACAGGGGAAAAATTGGGTATTTATATCCGGTCGAACTTTTTAACATATTCTAAAAATTATCCGGAAAGCCACACAGACAAAATTTGATACTCCGATCGAACATACGAATCCTCAAAACAACTCCTGAAAATTAAAACTCTGGAAAAATATCAAAAATACCCAGGAAAAACAGCACTGCATATTATGAATTACTGTGCAAATTTGGATCCCAGAAAAGACAAAACGGCCGCGGATCCGCCGCACGAGCCAAGCTCGTGCCGCGGAACCGCGGCGCATTGAAGGAATTGGGTGCACGAATTTTACAGTATCCCTTAGAATTTCCTGCTGATTTTTCTGCATATTTTTAATGTTGAAAAATCCCAGATTTTAGAAAAAGGACAGAGAGCTATTTTGGGTTCGTCCAGGTTTCAAACTCCGTCTAGACTTCGCCTAAGGCTCTAGCTAGGCTCTGATACCACTGTAGGGTTCCTAGGCACACTAGTGAGGTCTCATAAGGCATCGAACATGCCAATTTCAAAAAATCTAGGTGCCGAGAGACCCGACTACGGATCGTTTGCTAGATATTTAGGCGAAAAAGCAAACTAGTTAACACTTAACTAATGGGATATCGGAAATACAACCTTTGTAGATCCGGTGCTCCACCTCCATAGCTCCGCAACGAAGTCTTCTCCGCTGTCCAAAAGGAATCCGGGCTCTAGAGTCGGCTTCGTCGGAGAAAAAGCGAGCTAGGTCGTCGATGTCCATGCCGAAGATGATCTACGTCGAAGCATCGCAAGATCAAGCTCTCACTTCACCAAGTCAAGAAACTTGTGAAGGAAACACACTCTACTACTTGGCAAGAGGTAGAGGATGAAGAAATAGGAAGTGGGTAGACTTTAGATTTGGATTTCTCACTCATATCATCAATCCACCATTGATGTAGTCTAGGTTTTTCTTCTTGAGTTGAAGGAAGAAGAAGAAGAAGAAATGATATGATAAGATTTATTAAAAAGAAAAGAATAATCCAATCTTTATCATAACATGACCATGGTTATGTGTAGAGACTAAACCCAAGTTAAGTGAATGGTTAGGTTAGGAATGAAGACAAAAATGGTGACTAAGTCAAAGTATTCATGAAGCTTCATGAATGAACAAAAGAATGCCACCATTTTTCTTTTCTTTTCCTTAAATGAATAATGAATATAAATAAATGAATAAGTATATAAAACCCTAACCATTCATATAACCATGGTTTAATCTTTACACAAGCACAAGACAACATGTATCATCAAACATGATACAATGTATATGCACAAAAGTATATCACATATACAACTTGCACATCGAGTGAGAAAATCCATATAAAGTGAACCTATACTAGCTAATGCAAAGTAATATATCAAATATATAATTATGCATCAAATCATTAAATCAACACTTGATTTAACGATCCGGTCATATCGTATATAACCGACTAGTATGCAATGCATCGGCTTATCGAATCAATCCTCGATTCGATAACTAGGTTATATCGCATACAACCATTCGACACATTCATCGCGAGAATAGAATACGGTATCACATACACGCATTATTCTCGGTCCCGCACATATCTCATATGCGCTCCTATTTCGTTTCGCTTGAACCAGGAAACCTCTGTGTAGGACTCTAAAGACTCGTCAATACGCCGGCAGCAGGTGATGATCATATCAAGCACCCACAAGCCGCAAGCGGTCTGCTAAACGTAACGGCCACCCGGGTATTGAGCGATCTGAAGATCAACGAGCAAGCCCGCTTACACTCCAGTGAATCCAACCAGTAACACTATCGTACAGTCCGGTCTGATCGTTTGATATGTCGCATATCTCGCCTAGGGGTGGTAAACGTCAGACCCCAATAGCTCGATAAGTCGTGTCGATATGAGGTCTATAACAATTTGAGAAACTACAGGTAACACTTACCAGTAAATCTCAGCAACCCTGGCCAGGGATTTCCTATTATAGCCAATTGAACACAGCACAACATCAACTCCCTATACCGGGAGAGACGAATCCCCTCCTATCACTCATTGCCTCCATGTGACTCGGGACTGTACCCAAAAACCACCGTTTTGCATGCCCTCTTGGACGTGGTAAGATGGAAATCAAAGCACAGTGGGAACCACACAAGACTCTATGACGATCTCGGGTCAACAGACTACTCTGTACCAGTGTCACCAGAGAACTGCCATCTGACGTGAGGTATAATACCATCTGGGAGTTCTCGGCGAGTCCGTCCAGTGTACCCAGTCTCTACTGAGCACCCGCATATCTCCTCTGATGTCAAACACCAATGGATATGGGATCGTCCATCGCCCATCTGTATAGGTCGTGAAGGTATACGCTAGTCTACTCTGGTATATCGATGCCCCGTCTCGATACACCCTCGACTAGGGACTTTGAAGGATGTACTTATGGACTACCATGTCCCCACTAGTATGATCCGCATCATAGTCCAGGTAGTCAAGTACAGATCCTAAGGGCTTTACCAACATGTAACAGAGAGACAATCAGTATACACGTTAAGGTAAAGTTCAACCAGATAGCATACTATCATGTCGAGCAAGAAAGTCCTCCCTATATACGTCCGAGCATCCACTACAATATACATCCTATGTACAGTAATGGCCTCTAGGGCATACATATAACTAACATTATCATATTCTTTCTTCATCTTCTTCATCTTCAACAATGAAGATAGCTTGCCTCCATCAATGGCAACTAGTGAAAATGAGTGAGAAATCCAATTCTAAAGTGAACCCACTTCCTATTTCTTCATCCTCTACCTCTTGCCAAGTAGTATAGGGTGTTTTCTTCACAAGTTTCATGACTTGGTGAAGTGGGAGCTTGATCTTGTGATGCCTCGACATAGATCATCTTCGGCATCGAAGTCGACGACCTAGCCTGATCAATTCTCCGATGAAGCCGATGCTAGAGTTCGGGATTCGATTTGGACAGCGGAGGGACGTCATCACGGAGCCAAGGAAGCGGTGGACCGGATCTACAAAGGTTGTAGTCACTTCCCTTTTAGTTAAAGTTGTTAACTTGCATTGCATCGCCTATACATCTAGTTAACGATCCGTATTAGGGTTTGTAGGCACATGAAAAAATTTGAATTGGGCATGTTTGATCTGTTGTGAGACCTCATTAGTGTGCCTAGGAACCCTACAGGTATATCGGGGCGGAGCAATCGCACCCTATTAAATATGGTGCGCTCTATGATGAGTACTACTGAGATACATGTTTCTTTTTTGGGGGTTATGCACTTGAGAAGCTGCATACCTATTGAATTGGGTTCCAATCAAATCAGTGCCTACCACTCCATATGAGATATGGTATGGGAAGAGCCCATCTCTTATGTGAGTTAAGATTTGGGGTTTTCCGGCCTATGTCTAAAAGCAAATCCGGGCAAGATCGAGGCAAGGTCAGTTCTATAGAACTGGAAGGAGTTCCAGCTATACTAACTACAGCTGATGATTTGGTAGAACCAAAGGATTCAATAGTCCCCGACGAACCTCAGCCTCTCCGCCGATCTAGCAGGGTTCCTCATCCGCATGAGAGATACTTCGGTTTCTCGATGACAGTGGGAGCGAGGATTGCATCATGAGATGATGACCCAACTAGTTTCGAGCAGGCCATCAAGAGTGGTGACTCTGTAAGAATGGCTGGATACTTAGCGATCTGAGATGGAATCCATGCACACCAACAAAGTATGGACTTTGGCTGCTATATCTGAAGGGTTAAATCCCTATCAGGAGCAAGTATATCTTGAGAAGATTACTTGGTGTAGATGGAAAAGTTGAGACTTTCAAAGCTAGACTTATTAAAGGTTCTCGTCATCGACCAGGCATGGATAATGATGAAACCTTTTCCAGTAGCTGTGCTTAAGTCCATCCGGATCCTACTTACCATTGCTACATACCATGACTACGATATCTGGTGGTTGGGTGTCATGACTGCTTTTCTAAATATTAATTTAGAAGAGAGCGTCTATAAGTACACAACCAGATGGCTTCGTAGACAGTGGGAGCAGCGGAAACGTTTGCAAGATGCTTTATGGGATAAAGCAGGCATCGCGGAGTTGGAACATCTGTTTTGATGTTGTAGTCAAAGAGCTTGGCTTCATCAAAATGGTAGATGAACCTTGTATAGACAAAAAAGTAGTAGAGAGTATGATTTCGTATTGTACGTGAACGACATACTCTTGATAGGAAAAGAGTTTCCTATGCTACGCACGGTCAATCTCCTCTTATTACATTGATTCTCTATGTAGGATCTTGGTGATACCTCATAAATCATGGGTTTTGGATCTATGTGATAGATCTAAATGGATGTTAGGATTCTCACTAAGTGTAGTGAGATAGTATCAATCGATCTAGGGTAGAATCACTGGATAGCTTCCAGGGTGGTAAGAACGACTGAATGTCAGTCACAGGCATTGTCTTTACCCTCAGTGGAGCGACGGTATTTTGGAAGAGTTCTAAGCTAGATACCGTGGCAAACTAGACGATAAAGGCTGGTGACATCGCTATCAAAGATACTATCAAAGAGGCAGTTTGGGTGTATATTAGTTCATGAGATGAACTAGGTTCCTGCCATTGTGTGACAATGGAAGTGTGGCTTTGGCCCAGGAACCCCGGTCCCATCAGTAACCCAGACATATTCTAAGGCAGTATCACCTGATCATGGAGATAGTTGATCTCCAGGGAGATCGAGGTTAAGAGAGTAGACTCAGAGGACAACACGGCGGATCCACTCACAAAGGCCTTTTCCTAAAGAGAGACTTTTATGGGATGGTTGAGTATGAGATACTACAATCACTGCTATATGATGGCCCTAGTGCAAGTGGGAGATTGTTAGTTGTATGTATACCCTAGATGCCAATATTGTACATGAGATGTATATTGTAGTGGATGCTGGGACATATATAGGGAGGACTTTCTTGCTCGACATGATAGTACGCTATCTGGTTGTTCTTTATCTTAACATGTATACTTGCTGTCTCTCTGTTACATATTGATAAAGCCCTTAGGATGTGTACTTGATTTCCAGGATTATGATGCAGATCATACTAGTGGGGCCTGGGTAATCCATGAGTACATCCTTCAATGTTCCTAGTCGTAGGAATATCGAGACGGGGCATCAATATTCCAGAGTAGACTAGCGTATATCTTCTCGACCCATATGATGAGCGATGGATGATCCCATATCCATTGGTGTTTGACATTAGAGATGGTATGCGGGTGCTCAGTGGAGACTGGGTACACTAAACAGACTCGCCGAGAACTCCCAGATGGTATTATACCTCACGTCATATGGCAGTTCTCTGGTGACACTGGTACAGCTTAGTCTGTCGACCCGAGATCGTCATAGATTCTTGTGTGTCTCCCACTGTGCTTTGATTTCCATCCTACCACGGCTCTACTGAGTCGTGCAAACAGGTGGTTTTTGGGTACAGTCCCGATTCACATAGAGGCAATGAGCGATAAGAGGGGATTCGTCTCTCCCGTTATTGGGGGTTGATGTTGCGCTATGCTCGATTGGCCATAACTGGAAATCTATGGCCAGGGTTGATGTGATTTACTGGTAAGTGTTATCAGTAGTTTCATGCTTGTTATGGACCTTACATCGGCATGACTTATCATACTACTGGGGTTTGACGTTTACCACCCCTAGGCGAGATATACGACATATCAGACGAACAGACTGGACTGTGCGGTAAGTGTTACTGATTGGATTCGCAGGAGTGTGAGCAGGCTTGCTCGTTGATCTTCTGATCGCTCAATACCCGGGTGGCCGTTACGTTTAGCAGACCGTTTGCGGCTTGTAGATGATTGATATGATCACCACCTACTGCCGGCGTATTGACGAGTCTTTAGTGTCCTACACAGAGGTTTCCTGGCTCAAGAGAAACGAAATAGGAGCACATATGAGATATGTGCGGGACCGAGAATAATACGTGTATATGATACCTTATTCTATTCTCGCGATCTGTATCATCGGTCGGTTATATGCGATATAGCCGGGTTACCGAATCAAGTGTTGATTCGATATATTGATACACTAGATATTAGTCGGTTATATGAGATATGACCGGATCATTAAATCAAGTGTTGATTTAATGATTTAATGTATAATTATATATTTGATATAATACTTTACATTAATTAGTATTGGTTCACTTAAGATTGCTTTTCCCACTTGATGTGCACAAAGTGTATATGTGATATATGTTTGTGTACATGATTGTATCATGCTTGATGATACATGCAAACTTGGGTGTGTGAGTGACTTATACCATATTTAAGTTAGTGGAAAGGGTTTTTATTTATTTTTGTAATTCAAAATGGTGGCTTTCTTTGTCTTAACTTGAAGCTTCATGAAGTTTTAAGCATCTTTGACAAAGTCTATTTACTTTGTTTTACTAAAGATATTTATTAACCAAACCATTAACTTAAACTATGGTTTAGTCTCTACAAAGGTTAGTGGATGACACTAACTCACCCATGGTTGCATTATGATAATTATCTTCACTTGTTTATTCATTCTCATTCATTCTTTCTTCTTCTTCTTCTTCATCCAAAGAAAAGCTTGCTCGATTTTTCTAAAGTGAAGAAACAAAGTGAGAAATCAAAATCTAAAGTGAACCCATTTCCTATTTCATCATCCTCTACTACTTGCCATTTAGTTTAGGGTGTTCTCTTCACAAAGTTCTTGACCTAAGTGATGAGGAAGCTTGAGTTTGAGTCACCTCGACGTAGATCATCTTCGGTATCGAAGTCAACGAGCTAGCTTGATCATTTCTCCGGGGAAATCCATTCTAGAGTTCGGGACTACGATGATCGCAGCGAAGGGACGTCAACACGGAGCTTTAGAAGTAAAGGACCGGATCTACAAAGGTTGTAATTTCATTCACTTCTCTATGTAATGTTAGATTACATGTTTTGTTACCCAAGTTTTCTAGTATGATCTTTAGGTTGATTGCTTAGCACCCCCTTTAATTTTTTTTGTGGCATGTGTGATGCTTGCAAACCTTAGGCTAGGTGCTAAGGAATCCCAACACAAACATCTATCAGAGGTTACATCATGACTAAGTAGGATGCACATTATCAAGCATGGTGCACTAATACAACAGTAACATGAAATAATATGGTCTCGGTGTGCAACTAGATATGTAATAAACCGTACGGATATAGACGGATACTATAAAACTGTAAATCGGTAAAATTTGATGAATATTAAAACACAAGAACTATTATTTATTAAATATATATTGATATAATAATATTAACATGGATAACATATTCAAACCGATTAATAACTATAAAATTGGTATTGATTAACCATACACAAGAAAGTTCCGTTCAGAAATTCAGCATCACCCTGATTTGTAAAATAGCTTAAAAATAACAAACGTTCTCCAAAAGTGACGTGTCTTATACCAAAACAAATATAATTCAATAGGGTTTTTATTTTTATAAGTTGAAGTATCTCAGGTTGTTCCTACAAAAAGTTATGAACATTCGAACTTGAAAGTTTGCTGTTGGAATTTCCCTGGACAACAGTTTAGAGATATTTTCATTTTCATTTTATGTTATTTAAACAATTTATTTTGCAAGTAAATTTTCATAGAGTTATAGGATTCTGAGTTAGCTTCGTAACGAATTACAGAACGTATACTAATAATTTTTCTATGATTTATAATGAATTTTATAAGGTAAGGTGTACAGTAAATTTCAGATTTGTCGTATCCACTTTGCAACGACGTTTCATGTGTAAACTATAATATTTTCAAACTATATTTTGTATAACATTATAAAATGCAGATTATAAACTAATTAAAGATAATAATAAGAAATATTAAGACGATATATATTTTAAATGATATGGATGCAATCGGGTATCCGAAAACAGTAAAACTTTAATATGGACGTATAATGTGATAAACGGGTAATATTTTACTCATATGGATGCACACGGATGTCCGAAGACAGTAAAAATGATAAAATGGTAAATGCAGGATGTACAACTAAATAATATGAGATGTAAATATTCCATTGGGTGCAGTATATTGTAATATAGTATGTAACAAGATAGGTTGGCATGCAATAGATGTGAAATAACTTGTACGGATGCATACGGATGTCGTAAAACTGTAAAACTAAACATGTGATGTATGATTTAAAATACAAGTGTTATATTTATTCAAATAGATGTAAATAGAGTAACATAGCTTGTAGCACGATAAACTTGCCTCGACGGATCACGAAACGGATATGTACGGCACGTCCGACGTCGGTAAAACGTCGCAACGCACGCACGGCTCACGGGACAGGTCTAAACAATGCAAGAGGGCGATCATGCGGGCAAGGTACGTTCACTGGATCACTCGGATCGTCAGCGACGAGCACGGCTCAGGCGGTGATCACCGGAATCAAGAAACAAGATCAAGAAAAAGAAAGAAGAAAGAAGAAGAAGAAGTAAGAAGAAGAGGCTGTGTATTAAATAAGCAAAGAAAAAAGATAAATAAATAAAATATATATAAATATATATATGCAGAGGGGAGAGAGAGAAAGAGAGAAAAAGGGGTTGTTAGTTTGTTAGGAAATTAGTTTAGATTTAAATTAAAAAAATCTTTTATTAGTTAAATAAATTTTAATTTGTATCAGTTTATAAAATTAATATTATATAAATAAAATTTGATATTCTGGTAAATACAAACATAGTCCAAAATATACCTGGGTCGGGTCTAAAATTCAGTTTTAAAACACGAAAAATATACGCGATGACCAAATTTCAAAATGAATGCTCGGGTAACGAAAATGCATAACCCCAAGAACGGATGCACGTACGTGCGCGTAGCCATCCAAACACGTCTGTTTCACTGAACGGGACAGGAACAGATGCGCGGATGCTACCACGGGGTTAGGGGTGTCAGGCAGGCCAATGTATTTTTAAAATATTTTACGTGACTTTAAATGATATATATAAAATGCAGATGCCAGATATAATGCGAGTATGCAATGTATAAATTAAAATGAAAGTGCACGAGTCTACTTAACAAGTCAGGGTAGAACATAAACATGAATTAAGACATGTTTCAAGAAAGCGGGTCGGGTAGAATGAAAATACAAATGCCAAATACACTATTTGCACCCAAAACACAGTAAATCAGGAAAATACCATAAATAAAGAAATACTTGAACTAGAACTGGTATAAATGAATTAGGGTTTTACAATTTGGCAGCACCTCCTTTGTAAAACAAACCCCCAAAAAGGGTACAACATAAAGAGATAAGTAAAGCATCCTTAAACGGGCGCAAATCCACGCCCAAAGGCGGAAAACAACCACCATAACAGATAAACGATGCCGTAGAGGAGAAAAAGACGATATAAAGTGAACAACATGAAAATCTCCAAGTCACAAATAATATAAAATATCGTCCTCACAACTCGTCTCTTAGTCAATACATGAAAATGGTAGATGGAGAGTACTGGATACAATGAATATATAATGAGCAACATCGGATAACCGCAAAACCCACCTAGCAAAACTGCACCTAGTCAGCCATAGCGGTATCCGCTGCAAAAGATGATACGATCGATGAAAGCCCTGCCTCTGACCGCTCTGGGGGATAACCTGCACAACCCTGTGGCACAACGGGGGTGAGTTGCTAATTCGTGATTAGTAAATAATATATGCAGGTAATCGCAAGTACGTACGTACTGCGCTAATCTATCACATGCAAGCTGATAGCAATAAACAACAATATGTATATGCAACAGTCATGAAAGGTACTCTATCAGGTACTACTAATACATGAAGCAATGCATATCAAATAAATGCGGAGTACGTAATAAAACATGTCATTCTCACGTCGGGCACATAGGCCTCTCATATCGGGCACATCTGCCCCTCACATCGGGCGCATCGGCCCCTCATATCGGGCACATAGGCCCCTCATATCGGCCATTGAATCGGCCCACATATCGACCATAATATCGGCCTGGCCATTGAATCGGCCCACAAATATAATGAATAAGTATATTTGCACAGATCATTATGATGATATATATATTATAGGTATACATATATAACAGCGTTCCATACCACTGACTGATATATATATATATATATATATATATATATTATAGATGTACATATATAACAGCGTCCCATACCATTGATATATATATATATATACATGTATATATATCAGCGTCCCATACCACTGATATATATATATATATACATGTATATATATCAGCGTCCCATACCACTGATATATATACCCAGAAGTAAAACATCCAGAAAACATCATATGAAATCCATATATCAATGCGAATCCCTGAAATGTAATATATGCAACATGAAACAGTAATATGAGCATATAACAGAAAAACCGCTATTTAACTGCAACAAGTTATTAAGTATATCATGCGGTTCCTAATTTCTCCGAAATCAAACGCAACATCATATAAAGGTGAACATGCAGCTATAGCCAGGTATGCGTAACCATGTCGGTATAGAAAGATATGTGTATCTATCTATCAGTAATGATGTAATACCCTCCAGGTATGTGTGTAGCTACCTATCAATAATGATGTAATACCCTTCAGGTATACGGGTGTACATGTAAGTATGTATGCAAGATGTACATGTAGCTGAAGGGCTATGGGAGCGCCCTGGCCATCCAACCGTGGCCAAATATGGAACGAAAAATTTCTAAAACCCGGCGCTACCATTACCCGATTTCCAAGATCAAAACCATTAACCGTAAAACTAGCAAACCAAACACAAAGAGATAGAACGGTTATTCCTAATGAGCCAAGTCCTTCGGGTCTTCTACCAATTCCAAGCTTCTAGTGACGCGGATCGACTTTGGTCGCCGGTCTTCCTTCATCTCTGATGATCCACCTGAGGGAAACGGCACAAGCTCCAGGTTCGTTGAACGGACCAACCTACTCTCTAAGATTGCTAGTATTAGAGAGTGGGGGCGTGTAGGATAGTGTCACTATAATTTTCTCTCAAAATCTAATGCTCATAGAGCATCCAGGGAAGATGTGGAGGTGATCATCAAAGGCATGAGAAAAATGGCTAAGTTTCTTTTTGGGTGTAGCAAAAATGAAAGTGAGCAAGAGAGAGAGCCTAAAAATGAATCAACCAAAAATGAGCAAGCCAATCCCACCTCAAAAAATGGCCGGCCCCCTCTCTCCTCCCTTCAAAAATAATGCACACTAAAAAAACACTTTTTCCATTTAACAATAAACAAATAAGCCCATACCAATCTCTACATGATAAAAACCCATGCTTTGACCCAAATCACCTTTCCACCTCATTATGGAACAAATGATTTTTCTAAAAAGGAAAATCAATAATGAGGTGGCAAATCTTCTAGAAGTCATTCCGTACAAATACGGAATACTTCCCAGTATATGTATCGAAATACACATACGCGTATTCGTATGAAAATACGAATAGCCAAAGAGAGAAAATGAATAGCGAGCAATAATACTAGAATACATATATACAAATACATATATCAATTATTAAATCAAAACTTGATTTAACAATCCGGCTTAATCCTAAGCCGCTAGTATTATCAACCGTCCGATTAAAGTCTGTGCAGCCGTGCACATATTCAATCGGACACCTGTATGTACCAACATACATCACCTACACCATATCTCCTGAACCGTGAAAACCCTCTGTATGGGACTCTAAAGACTCGTCAATGCGCTGGCAGTGGGTTTAACCACAAGCACGTCAGCGGCACTAGTTGTACGTTATGGCTACTCAGGTATTGAGCGAAAGGAAGGCCGACAAGCAAACTCATCCGAACCCTTACTGAGCCTGTCAGTGACAATATCCGTACAGTTTGGTCTGTTCGTCTAAGAGCATCGCATATCGAGTCTAGGGGGTGGATAAAGTCAGACCCCTAACAACGCGATAATTTATGTCGGTATGAAACCCATCACTACCTGAGAAACTATCGATCCTGGATCGGTAATTCTCACATACCCCGGCCGAGGATTTCTAGTGATGGCCACCCGTGCACAGCGCAACATCAACCCCCAATACCGGGAGAGAGGAATCCCCGACGATCCGCTCACTGCCTCCATGTGGCTCGGTACTGTACCCAACTAAAACCTATTTGCATGACTCCTTTGAGCCGTGGTAAGGTAGTAATCAATGCATAGTGGGAACTCACACGAGACAAATGATGATCTCAGGTCGACAGACTAACCTGTACACATGTCACCAGGGAACTGCTATCTAACAATAGGTATAATACCAACTAGCATGTTCCCGGTGAGTCCGTCCAGTGTACTCATAACCCAATGAGCACATGTATACTATCTTAGGTGAAAAACTAACACCAATGGCTTGTGAGACCGGCCACCGCCCCTCGTCAGGTTCTAGATAAGTATACACCAGTCTACACTGGAGTATCGATGCCCAGTCTCGATACTCCCATGACCAGGGACATTTAAGGATGTGTTTATAGACCCCCAGCTCCCATGTATGTGATCGCCATCACAATGCTGGTAGTCAAGCAAGAATCCTATGGGCTTTATCAACATATACATGATGATAAAGACAAACCAGATAGCATACTATCATCTCGAGTAAGACTGTTTTATCGGTATAGGTCCTCCCTCAATCATCTTGATCACCTGCTTACGACTATGATAATTTCCTTGAGGGCACTATAGCCAACAATCTCCCACTAGCACTTAACGCTAATTATTACGATGTCGTATACTCACAGCCCGTGTGATACCGAACACCCAACTCCTCTACTAATCAGTTTCACAAATCTCGTTTGTAAAACTATTGCGTTCGAGAAATAGCCTCAGTGAGTGGATCCGCTCCATTGTTTCTTTCTATGTCTCTCTTTATCTCAACTTCACGGAGATAACTATCTCCCGAAATGAGCAATACCCGTCTTAGAATATTTTTGGATATCTGATGGGACTCAGTTCACAAATGAACTCCAAATCCAGCAATCTTCTTAGACTGTATCGTCTACTGAACTTAATCAGTATGCTGCGCCATGCTTTCCTCAGTATCCGCTTGGACCACCTGTCCAAACTACTGCCCCTCGTCAGAGGGTAAACTAAAACTCTGACGGTCACTCTGTCATCCAGATCATCTTGGAAGCGTAGAATGATAACCGTCACCCAAAGGAGGCTGCCATTATCAAATCCCTAGAACATCCACTTATGTTCCAAAAAACTGCTTCCCAACGTTTCTCCAGGATTGGATTAATATCTCAACTTATTGCATCTAGTGCAAAAACAACATCTGGTGTGATACTTGACATGTCATGATTGACTCAATTGCCTAAGCAAGTGATATGCTAATCTTGCATATCCCTATCCCCTTTAGTCTGTAAGACACCTTTAGAGAGGGTGACTCCATCACCTGCAGGTTCACCACCATGCCAGGAGTCGTCCATTCTAAAATACTTTTAGAATACTCTAAGTAACCAGATTGGGACACTTTCCCAAATCTAAATCTAAAACCATAGATCTAATAACCAAAATGTCTGATATAATATCCATAACCTATGTGGAGAAACTACTGTGTGACAACCAAAGTATAACCGATCGTAGTATAGGAATTTCAATTCCTATAAAGTGCATGTCATCCTAAATACCAGGACACACACCCTACTACCTTCTTAATAGATCCATCCCCTATTCTGATGAAGTCAAAACCTATGACTGTCACATCAAAAATTAGATGATCTATCTCCACTATATCTGCTTTAGTCTATAAATAGACATAAGTCACTTGTCCACTATGCTTACGTTGCTCCCACTGACTACGACAACCCTCTGGCAGAGTCATATACACGTACACTTCTAAAGCTAGTTTAGAACGACGCTATACTCATCCTCCTGCCGGGTCTCACAGTCTGGAATAACAGTAGTGTCAAGTCTGGGTAAACAAGAACCTCCCTGTCACCGTCCTTGAGGCTACCGAAGTACCTCTCGGGTGCTTGAGGTTACCCACCATATCTGCGGAGTGGCTAATGGAATGTCAATCCTGATTGAATCTTTAGGTCCTATTAAATTTTCCGTAATCGTTTGTGGTTCTGGAATCACTTCCAGTTCTACCATACTCCCACTACTGTTTTCTGAAAAAATCCATTTTACTAAAACTGTGGCGAGTCAAGAACAATATCACTATTGATCTTCCAGATGGTAGAAAGTTAACCCTCGTCAAAGCCCGGGATAACCCACAAACAGCCATTACTGAAACGTGCCCTGAGTTTATCCAGATTCTGGTTTTAAGCATCAGCCGGACGACTCCCTATACCTTCACATCATTAAAATATAAATTGATTCTATATATATCTAATATAGAAATAAAGGCACTAATTTAATTGGAACCGGATTCAAATCTTGCAGCTATCTCCAGTGCATGTAAACTAAATAGAGAGAGGCCGATCAGCATTACTCAACTTAGGAGTGCGTCCAATTATGAGTAACCTGAAAGAGAAACAAGTTTCTCAAAACCATTATTATCAACTAAATACCTCATACAAGTATCTACATCTTCGATTACCTTGAAGAATCCCGATACTTGCGACACCTGGTTCTCTACTTTATTCTTGTACCTATAACTCCTCAAACTTGGACCTTGTATTTCTACGAAACACTTGTCCAAAACTTGAGAAGTCACAAGTAAACATAATATAGTACGAGGACCAACCCCTTTGTCCTAATGGACACTGGACAACATACAATACATTGTATAAGTCCCCCGAGTTTAATAACTCAAACCCTGTGTGTTGTAGGTTGAAAACTGTGCTATGGTTATGAAGACTTACACTGATGTTCAATGCTCCTTACCTAACCATCAACTGATATAGGCAAATATCATGGATATAATTTCAAAAAGTTATATCTCACTTTATTAAAATAAACTTACAGATATATCAGTTTGAAATTGGTGCATAACAACGGATACTCAAAACCAAATACTTACTGTCCGGCAAACAACCCAGGCGATTTCCTCAAATATCACCAATTACAACGAATTCCGATATAATGAGGATGATCACCTAATTCCCAATAACTTATTCCCACGCATCATCTGTAAAACCATACAGATGTGAGAATCAAACCTGGTAAATACATACCCTGGAGTAAGGACCTAATTGGGAAATCAGTTTTCAATTAAGAACGCATAGTAAACTGAAACATTAAAATTTTTTGTAGGGGTATTCTGGTATTCCTAGTAATGCCTCTTCCATTATCCAGATTCATGACTGAAACCATATATTTCCTTACCTCTCTCCAAATCCCTTTATTTGTCTTTAGTCGTTACCTTCTGTACACTTTCGTTAGGCTTAAATGGTTTTCTTCCTTCCCTACCGTTCGGCACCAGCCTATGGTTGGGAAGAAAACTATCCAATAAGCGTAATAGGTGTACTCTCCTAATCCTAGGAGTACTCGCAACCTGAGAGAAGGTAAAGATAAAAGACAACTGAATAAACCTTATTCCCATTTCTCCTGAACCAGAATCCATCCTCGAAAAAGTTCCTTCGAGTTCGTATATAACCATACGATGGATTTATCCAAGGGAATTGGATGTTCGTAGTAATACGGAGTGTTCTGGAGAAATACAAGAGTGAAATAGGAGTGGCGATGAAAGACTTGGTTTGGTCGTGAATAGCAGTCGCATTTTACTTTGCTCTCTTTTTAATCCTTTATTTGTCTTCACTCATTTTCTTCTGTACACCACACTTAGACTAATTAGTTTTCTTCATTCCCTACCTTTCGGCACCTGCCTATGGTTTGAAAGAAGACTATCCAATAAGCGTAATAGGTGTACCGTCTCCTAATCCTAGGAGCCCTCACAATCTGAGAGAAGGTAAAACGGAAAAGACAACTGAATAATCCTATTCATTTTCTCCAGAACCAGAAACTATCCTCGAAAAAGTTCCTTCGAGTTCGTATATAACCATACGATGGTTTTATCCAATGGATGTGGATATTCGTAGTGATACGGGGTGTTCTGGAGAAAAGCAAAGGGTAAAAGAAGGAGTAGCAATGATGTATGCAACTTGGACAATCCAAAAGCCAGTGTTTTAAAGAAAGTTCGGTTAACTTGGTCACTGAGTCATAGTCTAGGGTCGGGCCATGGTCGATGTCAGAGAGAGAGAAAAGAAACACTCAGCGTGCACTCTAATCTAGATCAGAATGGATAATCATTTTATCTAATCTGGATGGCTCCCACTGTTTCCTCGAATTCTCCTCCAAACCTAAAAAGAGAATTAGTCGGAATCACCCGAAGAGTAATCCTACTCATCAGTGGGAATCGGGATCCAACTATCATCGCATGATAACTTGATGGAAGCCAGTCAAGTCACCACACTGCAGAAGGTATGCGTATGCCTGGCAAGTTTCCTGTATGTTTGAAACTCCTGATATGATTTTTACCCCTAGGATCCAAGTGACCTTGACAATGTCAACAAGTCAAAGGGTCCTAGTCAAGTTCAACCCGTCATTATCTTGATTGCATTAGACCCACCCGCACAGACCCTTGACAAGGTCAACAAGGTCGAACGACTGTCCTAACCAATCCACATTTGCTTGCGACAGAAAAGTATTACAGAGCTACCGCTCAATACGCCTTGACAAGGTCAACAAACGCAGCACGAATACTAAGCAATACTAATCTGAAATGACGGAGGGCTACGGCTGGTTTTTGGCGAAAAAACTTTAACGTAATGAACTTGATCTCATTGAAGGAATCCAAGTGGTTTTACAAATATATAGTGGCGAAAACTTTTGCTAAAGAGGTCACTCCCGGTGAAGGGATCTCGGCTCTTTCCTCGTCGAATGAGGTGCAGGATATTCCAAACTGAATACCATGATGCAAAGCAAAAAGTAATCGACTATAGAGAAGTTATTATGTTGACGCAAACTTCTGCCCAAGGGGTCACTCCCGATAAAGGGATCTCATCCCTTGCCTCGTCGAATGAGATGCTGGATATTCATAACCGAATACCACTGTGCAAAGAAAAAGCGAACGTCTGTAATGTCAGGTTTTTTTAAAAACATGGTTCCAACAACATCAAATAATAGGTTTGTTTTCCTTGCATTGATAAGAATCAACGCAGTCCCATCAATTAATCACACCAGAAAAGAACGAAAATAAAATGTACGTATATACCATCCGCATTCGCCACTGGGTCCCGTCATCACCCGTTAGGTTACTTAACTAACGACAGAGCGGAGACTGGGCTAGCGCGGGTGCAAAACATATACAACATCTACTAGTATATATAAATATATATAACAATCGTCCCAGGTATGATAAATGCAACATCACAGAAAAGTAATAAGTATCACAGATCAATACAGATAATCTGGGAGCTCCGGGTTTCCTTTGAGCCACAAGTGAAAACCCGACGTTTCCTTGGTCGTGTGGATAGCTTGTGCAATGAACTCCTAGAGCCCTACAAGCGTGGCAAGTTACCCGCCAAAACTAGAAGCGAGGCAGCCCCCTTCAACAAAGTGAATGGACCACCCAACACTTCACGGAATCCGGAAACTTGAGCACCCCTCCTTAGGTCAACCTATACCCCATACGAGTGCGGCGAATAGCCCGCCAATTCTAGAGTGAACCCCCCTTCGTCTCAACGCCATGATATGCAGGCCCATTGCGCTCTAGAACCCAGCTATCCATGCACCCCACCACAGGGTAATCCTAGTACAGAAAAGAAAATATATACAACGGGTACATCGACCTCAACCCGGTCGTGCCCCAAAAGAATAATATACAAACAGGCAGTGACGGCAGTCCACATGTCGGACGCTCGCCCTGCAATATCAAATGTACAAATATAACCAAACTGCACTAACATTTCACACAAGCTATCCACCACGACATATCCGCAACATCACAGCACAACACAGAACATCAACGTGAATGTCACGTTCGCAAATCCGTCTAAAAGGACTATAGCGATTAGACAAGATTTACCGATCAAATGACATTCACGGTCATAGATAGAAATGTAAAGTACTGTAAATTTTAAACAATATTAAAACTTATCGACTCCGAAATAACCCCCGGATAGCCCCAGTCAAACTGATAAAACAATATCCAAATTGGGCTAAGTAAACAATACCACTGCACATAGTTTACAGAGACAAGATAACACCCCAAAAACCAAAGCCTAAGTCCACTAAAATTCCGGCCTCGCCGGATTTTCACCTCATGTGATCGGCCAAAATCCGGCGACATGGCTTGGGGCTTGGGGTGTGGTCTTGTGTCCAAGTCAGTAGCCTTCTGTACATGTTTAAATAATTTTTGAAGGCACTTTTATATTCGACAGAGAAGAAGATGTGCAGGGCAGTGAACCGGGTTTTATTTGATTTCGATATGTTAACATTGTCTAAACATGCTAGATTACGGGTTAATGGGTGGATTTGATACCATGAAGGGTTATGGGAGCGCCCCGGCCATCCAACCGTGGCCAAATGCGGAACGAAAAATTTCTAAAACCCGGCGCTACCATTACCCGATTTCCAAGATCGAAACCATTAACCGTAAAACTAGCAAACCAAACACAAAGAGATAGAACGGTTATACCTAATGAACCAAGTCCTTCGGGTCTTCTACCAATTCTAAGCTCCTAGTGATGCGGATCGACTTTGGTCGCCGTTCTTCCATCATCTCCGATGATCCACCTGAGGGAAACGGCACAAGCTCCAGGTTCGTTGAACGGACCAACCGACTCTCTTAGATTGCTAATAGTAGAGAGTGGGGTGTGTAGGATAGTGTCACTATAATTCTCTCTCAAAATCTAATGCTCATAGAGCAACCATGGAAGATGTGGAGGTGATCATCAAAGGCATGAGAAAAATGGCTAAGTTTCTTTTTGGGTGTAGCAAAAATGAAAGTGAGCAAGAGAGAGAGAGCCCAAAAATGAATCAACCAAAAATGAGCAAGCCAATCCCACCTCAAAAAATGGCCTGCCCCTCTCCTCTCCCTTCAAAAATAATGCACACTAAAAAAAACACTTTTTCCATTTAACAATAAACAAATAAGCCCATACCAATCTCAACATGCCAAAAACCCATGCTTTGACCCAAATCACCTTTCCACCTCATTATGAAACAAATGATTTTTCTAAATAGGAAAATTAATAATGAGGTGGCAAATCTTCTAGAAGTCATTCCGTACAAATACGGAATACTTCCCGGTATATGTATCGAAATACATATACACGTATTCGTATGAAAATACGAATAGCTAAAGAGAGAAAATGAATAGCGAGCAATAATACTAGAATACATATATATACAAATACATATATCAATTATTAAATCAAAACTTAATTTAACAATCCGGCTTAATCCTAAGCCGCTAGTATTATCAACCGTCCGATTAAAGTCTGTGGAGCCTGTGCACATATTCAATCGGACACCTGTATGTACCAACATACATCACCTACACCATATCTCCTGAACCGTGAAAACCCTCTGTGTGGGACTCTAAAGACTCGTCAATACACTGGCAGTGGGTTTAACCACAAGCACATCAGCGGCACTAGCTGTACGTAACGGCTACCCAGGTATTGAGCGAAAGGAAGGCCGACGAGCAAACTCATCCGAACCCCTACTGAGCCTGTCAGTGACAATATCCGTACAGTCTGGTCTGTTCGTCTAAGAGCATCGCATATCGAGTCTAGGGGGTGGATAAAGTCAGACCCCTAACAACGTGATAATTCGTGTCGGTATGAAACCCATCACTACCTGAGAAAATATCGATCCTGGATCGGTAATTCTCACATACCCCGGCCGAGAATTTTTAGTGATGGCCACCCGTGCACAGCGTGACATCAACCCCCAATACCGAGAGAGACGAATCCCCGACGATCCGCTCACTGCCTCCATGTGGCTCGGGACTGTACCCAAATAAAACCTGTTTGCACGACTCCTTTGAGCCGTGGTAGGGTAGTAATCAAAGCACAGTGGGAACTCACACGAGACAAATGATGATCTCAGGTCGAACGACTAACCTGTACACATGTCACCAGGGAACTGCTATCTGACAATAGGTATAATACCAACTAGCATGTTCCTGGCGAGTCCGTCCAGTGTACTCATAACCCAATGAGCACCTGTATACTATCTTGGGTGAACAACTAACACCAATGGATTGTGAGACCATCCACCGCCCCTCGTCAGGGTCTAGATAAGTATACACCAGTCTACACTGGAGTATCGATACCCAGTCTCGATACTCCCACGACCAGGGACATTTAAGGATGTGCTTATAGACCCCCAGCTCCCACGTATGTGATCGCCATCACAATGCTGGTAGTCAAGCAAGAATCCTATAGGCTTTATCAACATATACATGATGATAAAGATAAACCAGATAGCATACTATTATCTCGAGTAAGACTGTTTTATCGGTATAGATCCTCCCTCAATCATCATGATCACCTGCTTGTGACTATGATAATTGCCTTGAGGGAACTATAGCCAACAGTAGGTATGTCTCAAATGTGTATATACCTATTTCTAATGGTACAATACCATATAGGTATATGGGTAGCTAACAAGTAGGCATGGCAAGACATATGTGTAAGCATGTAGGTATACAGGTATGCTATATGTCATATGCGCAATGGAATATGAATCAATGTCTCAATGTCCCTAATCAATACAATCTCACGTATGTATAAGTGTTGTGCGTGTCATGGTAATTATCGACGGTGTGTGTGGCATACAATCAGTGCTCGTACAACATGAACCGTCAATAATAGTGCAGTGTCCAAAGGGTACAAGTCCAAGCAAAACAAGTAATAATATGCAATGAAGTTTTATGCACCATCTATATGTGCAATATAAACATGCAACTAATATCATATCATATCTAGCCTTGACGCATAACGTCATGAGGGCGATTCCCCTGTAGATGTTAAATCTACTCACCCATGATCCTGGGGTTAAATAAAGCCAACCACTCGCTTTCCGTTCTTCACAGCGTCCGATGTCCCCGCCTGCGTCCCTAAGATCATAAAACATCATAACAAGTGTATATTAGCAATCGACCAATAACACGTACCAACTACGTTTGACCGACGTATCAACTCCAAACATACTCTCAAGTATTCGTCTAGTTGCTAACGCGCGCAGCGATACTACGAAACTAACCCAAAAGCAACAGATACACAAGTCGAACCGTATCGGGTAACGTAACGCGCGTAGTCGAAATACTAGAAACTAGTAAAGTGATCCCAGATTTTTATACACAAACAATTTGTAAAAGTTGTACATACCACAAGACCACACACAACCCCAGAGACCCCTACCCCAAAACACAACCCCCCAGACCCTACTCTGGCTGCAAATTGCGGCCAGAACCAATAAAACTGCAGCCTAAAGTTAAGGGAATGGGCTCAGGTTTTTACGGTGGGTTCTAGGTCACTACACAAGGTCACTGTGATGGAAACTTTTCCAACAAATACCTGGTTTGATAGCTGATTGAATGATTTTCTCGGTGTGTATATAAGAAAAGTGTAAAAATCACAACCAAAGAAATTTTTGACCGCAATCAATAACGGTGTCGTATGTAGCGCGTTAGCGAGTGCGGATCGTCCACATAGATGTATGTTTTGCTTGCTATTGTTTTAGATGAGTCGAAATGAAAGGAAGAAAAGAAAATGATTCATGAATTTTGAAATTTAGTTTCAAGAATTTTAAAGAAATACTAAAGATCAAGAATCGAGAATCAAGAATTATCCAAATTGAATTAGTAATCAATATTTGTAATGAGGCTCGTAGGAATCGATCGAATCGATAGTAGTGATGAAAACTTCTGATTACATTTTCTTTTCCATTGATAATTTGATGCTAGATCGATGATGATCAACGAGAATTAGGGATTTCTTGCGGAAACTAGGGTTTCATCATCTATCCCTTGTCCTTTCGTTGATTTCATTCACATTCTAGCCTTTAGTAAATTCAAGCATCGATCGTGGATCACTAATTAAGAGCGAAAACATTCAAGGAAGCATCACTCGAAACTAGGTTGTCGATGCTTCAATTTACTAGAGTTTACAAAACTCATAGGACTTAAGAATCGTACATGAATCTAATCATCATCAACTTATCAATTTTCTCGATTCCACCACGAGCGGAGTTTTTACTCAAGCATCATATCAAAGAACACAATCAAGAATTGAGATCTAATCATGATGCAAGAATGTAAAGAAAGCAAGATAAAGAATTTCACCTTTTATTTATCAACAATTTTGTTACAATTCTCTCAAGATCTACAAGATTCGAGGAATGAACTAGATCGTCGATTTCGCTCCGCACCGTCTCCGTGAGTCGCGGATCGTCTTGGATCACTTGCTCGGTTGAAAATCGACTTCGCTTCTAAAAGGTTGATGGCTTCTTGCTTGAATTGTACTCGGTGATCTTGAATTTTGGCTTTGGATTTTGGATTAGGGTTAGGGTTTGAATGCACAAGTTGTGTCACTCAACTTGTAGGTGAATTGTTGAACCACCCATGAACAACTAATGAACTAATTAACAACCCAAAATCCTAGATCTAGGTCTCCTTTTATAACCCCCTCTCCTTTTCAATTCAAATTCAAATTTCCCTCCAAAATGAACAACTTTTCCCTCCAAAATGAACCACTTCATTTGAAATTTCCCTCCAAAATGAACTACCTCATTTGAATTTTCCCTCCAAAATGAGGTTGTTAGAAAGAATTTTCTAGAAGAAGTTTGTTGGAGGGAATATTCTAGAATGAGATTGTTACAAGGAGGCTTCTAGAAAAAGGTTGTAATAAGGAGGCTTCTAGCAGAAGGTTGTTGGAGGGAATATTTTAGAATGAGGAATATTCTTGGGTAAGATTGTTAGGTCGAGTCTTCTGGATGAAGCCACGTGTTATTCTGGAGTCTTCTGAAAGCTAAGGCCGTTACAGGAAGCACATGGGAGAATTTGGAAATGCTGACGTCATCATTGTAAGTCCACGTTGCCCACCCCGGTGCTTGCGGGGAGGCGGAAAACGGAATAAAAATCGGATTTTTATGAGCTTAGGCAACACGGACTAGAGCTAGAAGGATCTTTGCTAAACAAAAACTTGCTAAAGCTAACTAGTAACTAGCTAAGTGCTAGAAAGGTTATACCTTGGGCTTTAAGTCCTTCTCTCCTTGCTCCTTGGAGTGGTGGAAGGAGGTCACCTTGGTCGTCTTCTCACGTCGAAGAAAGATCCACCCGAAAGCCTCAACCTTTGGCTTCAACTCCAAGCTAGAAGTAACTAGGGTGCAAGAAGTGCTAGTCCTTGAACCCTAGATGAGAGTAGAGATGATCAAGAGAGGGTTTTTCTCAAGCTCAAGTGTTTCTCAACACATGAGAGGGAGAGAGCTTGAGGGAGAGGAAGAACAAGAGAGAGAAAAGATATCATAGAATGAGAATAATGTGAGCAATTCTCACTAATATGTGTATATTATTTTAATTAAATAATTAGCTAGATAATTGTCATGGTTAATCATGACATGACCATTATCATTTCAATTTGCAAGGATCAAAAAGTATCTTCCAAAAGAAATGATGATGGTCAAAGTGTCAACCTAGGTCAACAAGTCAAGGAGGTCAACAAGTCAACAACCATAACCATGCACAATTATTAAACTAATTATCAATTAACTATAATACACACATAAGCATTAGGGTTAATAAAATGACAATAGCCATTAACCCTAATCAAGGTCCTCTCCCTTGGTCTCAAACAACTGTGCATACGCCCCCGCATTCGTGATCCGAGGAACACGAATACAATGTGATAAAACCAATCCCAAATCATATACTAGGATCCGGCTTAAACCAAAGCCCGCTAGTATAAGCTGTCCGGACAGCAAACGTGCACAAGTGCGCGGATGTGAACGAACCCTGTCGCAAAACCATGCGACCTCTACTCATTTTGCCTAAAGGCGAATAGCTCTCTGTGTGGGACTCTAAAGACTCGACACTACGCTGGCAGTGTGTTTAACCACAGACCGCAAGCGGCACTAGCTGTACGTAACGGTCCCCAGGTAGATGTCGATAAGAAGACTGACGAGGTGAACCCCATCTGAACTCCTACTGAGCCTGTATGTGACAATCTCCGTACAGTCCGGTCTGTTCGTCTGATACATCGCATGGCGGGCCTAGGGGGCGGTGAACGTCAGTCCCCTAATAGCGGTACAAGTCGTGTCGGAGTGTAGCCCAGAACACCCTGAGATAACACTGGAAACCTACCAGTATATCTCGCTTGCCCTGGCCAGGGACTACTCGTGTAATGGCTCTCCTGGACACAGCGCGATGTCAACCCCCAATACCGGGAGAGACGAATCCTGTCTAACCGTCACTGCCTCCAAGTGCTTCGGGACTGCACCCAAAAACTACCTGTTTGCACGACTCCTTTGAGCCGTGGTAGGGTAGTGATCAAAGTGCAGTGGGAACACACTCGAGGCGAAGTGACAATGTCAAGTCAGCGGACTAAGCTGTACTCATGTCACCTGGGAACTGATAACTGACGATAGGTATAATACTAATCAACAGTTCCCGACGAGTCCTGTCCAGTGTACTCGTAACCCAATGAACACCCGTATACTATCTCAAGTACGACGTACTGACGGCTGTGGGACAGACCGTCTCCCACACTGGGATGAGAAGCGCATACGCTAGTCTACTCCGGAGTATCGATGCCCTGTCTCGATAGTCCAACGACTAGGGATCTGTATATGGATGTGCTTATAGATCACCCAGCTCCCACGAGTGTGAGCGCCATCACAACGCTGGTAATCAAGCAAAGATCCTAAGGGCTCTACTGATATGTATATCATCAATATGCTAAAAGAAACACATTGACATATTAAAGCAGAGACAAACCAAGTAGCATACTACCATTTCGAGCAAGATTGTATATACAACTGTGAATATCCCAAGCTTCCATCAAGTAATATACAAACTAGTATGATACAGTAATGGCCTCTAGGGCATATACACTAACAATCTCCCACTTGCACTAAGGCCATGTACTGGCGTATCGAAGACCTATCATCTCGATCAGCCGCTCGAACTGAGTCTGGGGTAGGGCCTTCGTGAGTGGATCTGCAGTGTTATTCTCCGTATTTACTCTCTTTACCTCGATCTCCTGGCGATCTATGATCTCCCTGATCAGGTGGTACCGCCTCAAAATGTGCCTAGACTTCTGATGGGACCTGGGTTCCTTCGCTAAAGCTATAGCGCCGTTGTTGTCGCAATACAGCGGTATTGGATCAACAATGGTAGGAACCACCTGAAGCTCCGTGAGGAACTTCTTCAACCAGACAGCTTCCTTTGCGGCATCGCAAGCAGCTATGTACTCCGCTTCCATAGTTGAGTCAGCAACGGTCTCCTGCTTGGAACTCTTCCAGCAAACCGCCCCTCCATTGAGGGTAAAGACATAACCCGACATGGACTTGGAGTCATCCTTGTCACTCTGGAAGCTGGAGTCAGCAAAGGCCTCAAGCTGGAGGTCTTTTCCGCCAAACACCAAAAACATCTCCTTAGTCCTTCTCAGGTACTTGAGAATGTTCTTTACCGCTATCCAGTGTTTCTCCCCTGGGTTCGACTGATACCGGCTTACAACGCTCAATGCGTATGCTACATCTGGTCTGGTACACAACATCGCATACATTATAGAGCCTACCGCAGAAGCGTAGGGTATAATAGACATGCGATCCCTCTCCAAATCAGTCTTGGGAGACATCTCTTTGGAGAGGGTGATCCCGTGACAAGCCGGTAGATTACCGCGCTTGGAATCTTCCATACTGAATCTTTTCAGTATGGTGTCGATGTACCTTGACTGTGAAAGTCCCAACATCCTCTTAGATCTATCACGATAGATCTGGATCCCCAGAATGTAGTTGGCATCGCCCCGGTCCTTCATGGAGAACCTCTGTGACAAGAATCCTTTGACTGACTGTAGCATAGGAATATCATTTCCTATTAGGAGAATGTCATCCACGTACAAGACGAGGAATACTACAATTCTCCCTACAATCTTACTGTAAATGCATGGTTCATCTGGGTTTTTGATAAAGTCGAATTCTTTGACAAAGTCGAATTCTTTGACAGTATCATCAAAGCAGATGTTCCAACTCCGCGATGCCTGCTTAAGTCCATAGATGGACTTTAGCAACTTGCACACTCTACCGCTGCTCCCACTCTGAATGAGTCCCTCCGGCTGATCCATATAGACGCACTCTTCCAAATTTCCGTTTAGGAAAGCCGTCTTTACGTCCATCTGCCAGATTTCATAATCGTGGAAGGCAGCAATGGAAAGAAGGATCCGAATGGATTTCAGCATAGCCACTGGAGAAAAGGTCTCGTCATAGTCCAAACCAGGTCTTTGGCGAAAACCCTTTGCAACAAGTTGTAAGTGCACGGCGGCGCCCCTGCCGTCAATCCGACGGCCAAATGCGGAAGCGGTGATAAACTTAAATTTTACTTGAACCGGCAAACCGCCGCGCACTAATACCCGGATCGAACCATTAACTAGTCCTAGCTATCTACAAGAAAGGGAATAGAGATATACCGACGATCCAAGTCCTCCGGTCTTCTCGTCATAGTCCCGATCTCCTGCGGAATGTCCCGTCTCCTCCTCGTCGCCGGAAGTGCACCACATCGCCTACTTCTTTTACGGGCTCCCACCTCAATGCCGAGGCAACTCGGGCACGAAGCCGGCTACTCGACGTGCTCAAGACTTGCTGTAGAATGGTGTAGTGAGCTATTTGTGTCTCTAGGGGTTTAGGGAGTTGCCATTGGTGGAGGATATGAGATAAGCTTTTGGAGGAGGAGCTAAAAAGACTTTTGCCTAGCCAAATGAGCAACAATTCCTCACTCCCAAATTGGGACAGCCCCAAAAGACTTTGGCCGGCCATTACAATGGTGGAGAGGTCAATGAGAGAGTGGAGTATATCAAAAATAATGGGAGCCATAAACATCTCATCCAAAAGAGAGAGAGAGAGGAATGGTTATCATATGAACCAATGATAACAAAGCAAAACCAACACTCAACTAACAACCATCTCTCATCATCAACAACCATCATCAAAACCATGATGATAAAGAAAGTCAAGCAATCATGAGTTTATGAAGTCAAATGATGGGACAAGAATCATGACACAACAATAAGCAAAGACCCCCTCCATAAATGCCTATTTGCAACAATGCAAATAAGCCCTCCTCCACCAATCTTCGGCCAATGAACGGAACAATGGAAATCGGCCGAAACGGAAAGCAAACTAGCAACTCCACAAAACTGGTCCCGTAATAAATTACAGGAAAACCCCGATACTGTGCATACACACCCGCATCTGTATTTCGACCGAAATACAAATGCAATGAAACAAAATCTACACTGTACTATACTAGGATCCGGCTTAAACCAAAGCCGGCTAGTAATATCCGCTCGATCCTGATCCGAGCAATACCGCACGTATCTGATCGAACCCTGCCATATAATCATACGGCCTGTAGTACAAACTGTCCGATCCTGATCCGTGCAATACCGCACGTATCTGATCGGACCTTGCCATATCTCCATACGGCCTCTACAACCTTTCGCCCAAAAGCTGAGTAACTGAATGTGGGGGACTCTAAAGACTCGTCAATACCTTGGTTGTGGATTTAACCACTAGCACGTCAGAGGTATAAGCCAATACGTAACGGGCAACCAGGTACTGACTAAAAGGGATGTCTGTGAGCGAACTCAGCCTAACAACCCTACTGAGCCTGTCAGTGACAATATCCGTACAGTCCGGTCCGTTCGTCTATGAGCATCGCATGGCGGGCCTAGGGGGTTGGTAAAAGTCAGACCCCCAAAAGCGGTACAAGTCGTGTCGGAGTGTAGCCCAGAACACCCTGAGATACTACTGGAATACCTACCAGTAAATCTCCTTGCCTCGGCCGAGGGCTTCGTGTAATGGCTCTCCTAGACACAGCACGACCTCACCCCCAATACCGGGAGAGACGAACCCCTGAAGATACGCTCACTGCCTCCATGTGGCTCGGGACTGTACCCAACTAAAACCTGTTTGCACGACTCCTTTGAGCCGTGGTAGGGTAGTAATCAAAGTACAGTGGGAACTCACACAAGATAAATGACGATCCCCAGGTCGATGAACCAACCTGTACACATGTCACCAGGGAACTGCCATCTGACGTCTGGTATATGACCAACTGGCATGTTCCCGACAAGTCCTGTCCGGTGTACTCATAACCCAATGAGCACCTGTATACATCTTAGGTGATCCAACTGACACCAGTGGCTTGTGAGACCGGCCACCGCCCCTCGTCGGGGTCTCGACTGTATACACTAGTCTACTCTGGAGAAACGATGCCCTGTCTCGAATCTCCCACGACTAGGGACCTTTTAAGGATGTGCTTATAGACCCCCAGCTCCCACTTATATGATCGCCCTCATACTGCTGGTGGTCAAGCAAGAATCCTAGGGGCTCTACCAACGTGTAATAGCGACTTGTCAGGTCACTTAAAGCAGTACACGATGATAAAGGTAAACCAGATAGCATATTATCATCTCGAGTAAGACTGTCCTACCGGGATAGGTCCTCCATCAATCATTGCAATCACGTACCTGTGACCTAATAATTGACTCTGAGGGCACTATCTCCAACAATCTCCCACTTGCACTCAAGGCTAATTATTGCGATGTCGCATACTCACAGCCCGTGTGATACCGAACACCCAACTCCTCTACTAGTCAGTCTCACAAAGCTCGTTTGCGAAACTATTGCGTTCGAGGAATAGCCTTAGTGAGTGGATCCGCTTTGTTGTTTCTTTCTATGTCTCTCTATATCTCAAGTTCGCGGAGAAAGCCATCTCCCGAAATGAGCAATACCTGTCTTAGAATGTGTCTGGATGTCTGATGGGACGTAGCTCATAAATGAACTCCAAATCCAAACTTCTTAGACTGTATCGTCAACTGAATTTAATCAGTATCCTGCGCCATGCCTCCCTCAGTATTGCCTTGAATCACCTGTCCAAAATACTGCCCCGAATGATAACTGTTTCCCGAATTATCAGAAGGAAAACTATAGCTCTGACAACCTCCTTGTCGTTCATGTCACCTTAGAAGCCTGGAATGATAACTGTTTCCCGAATGAGGCTGTCGTTATCATATCCCTAGAACATCCACTTATGTTCTAAAACTGCTTCCGACCGTTTCTCCAGTATTGGATTAATGTCAGCTTATTGCATCTAGTGCAAGAACAATGTCTGGTGTGGTACTTGACATCTCATGATTAACTCAATTGCCTGAGAAAGTGATCTGCCAATCATGCACATCCCTCTCCCCTTTAGTCTGTAAGACACCTTTAGAGAGGGTGACTCCATCACCTGCAGGTATAATACCGTGCCAGGAGTCAACCATTCTAAATACTCTTAGAATGCTGTCAACGTACCCTGATTGGGAAACCACCCAAACCTAGATCTAAAACCATAGATCTAGTAACCAGTATGTCTGATATAAAATCCATTTCCTTTGTGGAGAAACCACTGTGTGACGACCAAAGTATAACCGATTGTAGTATAGGAGTTTCTTTTCCTACTCTGTGTATGTCATCCAAATACCAGGATATCACACCCTACTACCTTTTCAACAGATCCATCCCCTATTCTGATGAAGTCAAACCCATGACTGTCACGTCAGAAGTAGATGATCTATCTCCGCTACTGGTGCTTCAGTCTATAAATAGACATAAGCTACCTGTCTACCAATGCTTCCGCTGCTCCCACTGACTACGACAACCCTCTGGCAGAGTCATATAGACGTACACTTCTAAAACTAGTTTTAGAACGACGCTATACTCATCCTCCCGCCGGGTCTCGCAGCCTGGAACAACAGCAATGGTAATTGTGGGTAAACAAGAACTTCCCTGTCACCGTCCTTGAGGCTACCGTAGTACCTCTCGAGTGCCTGAAGTTACCCACCTTATCTGCGGAGTGGCCAATGGAATGTCAATCCAGATTGAATCTTTAGGTTCCTTATCAAATCTTCAGTAATCGTTTGTGGTTCTGGAATCACTTCCAGTTCTACCATACTCCCACTACTGTTTTCTGAAAAAATCAATTTTTATTAAAACTGTGGCGAATCTAGAACAATATTGCTATTGTTCATCCAGATGGTAGAAAATCAACCCGCGTCATAGCCTGGGTCAACCCACAAACAGCCATTACAGAAACGTGCCTTGAGTTGTCCAGTGTCTGGTTTTAAGCATAAGCCGGATAACTCCCCGTACCTTAACATCGTTAAGATATGAACTGTTCTATATCCCATATAGGACCAGAGGCACTGATTTAATTGAACCAGATTCAAATCATGCAACTGTCTCCAGTGCATGTCAACTAAATGGAAGGAGGCCGATCAGCGTTACTCAACTTAGGAATGCTTCCAATTATGAGTAACCTGAAAAAGAAGCAAGTTCTCTTAGTCATTACTATCAACTTAATACCATACACAAGTATCTACATCTTCGATCTCTTTGAAGAATCCCGATACTTGCTACACCTGGTTCTCTACTCTATTCAAATACCTATAACTTCTCAAAATTCGGACCCTGTGTTTCCACGAAACACCTGTCTAAAAAGTAGAGAAGTCATAAGTAAACCGAATATAGTACGAGGACCAACCCCTCTGTCCTGATGGACCCTGGACAACATACAATACTCTGTATAAGTCCCTTGAGTCTGATAACTCATTCACTGTGTGTCGTAGGTTGAAAACTGTACTTATGGTCAAGAAGAATTACACCGCTGCTTAATGCTCCTTACCTAACCATCCACTGATATAGGTAAATGTCGTAGACATAATTTCAGAAAGGTATATCTCACTCTATGAAAATAGACGTACAGATATATCAATTTGAAATTGGTGCATAACAGCGGATATTCAAAACCAAATATTTGCCGACCGGCAAACAGCCCAGGTGATTTCCTCAAATATCACCGATTACAACGAATCCCGATATAATGAGGATGATCACCCAATTCCCAATAACCTACTCCCACTCATTATCTGTGAAACCATACAGATGTGAGAATCATACCTGGTAAATACATACCCTGGAGTAAGTATCTAATCGGGAAATCAGTTTTCCTTTAACAGTACACAGCGAAACTGAAACATCGAAATGTTTCGATGGGGTATCCCGGTATTCCCAGTAATGCCTCTTCCAGATTCACGACTGTAACCGTATAATTCTTTGCCACCTCTCCAAATCCCTTCATATGTCTTTAGTCATTACCTTCTGCACACCCCTTTAGGCCAAATGGTTTTCTTCCTTCCCTACCGTTCGGCACCAGCCTATGGTTTGGAAGAAGACTATCCAATAAGCATAATGGGTGTACTGTCCTAATCCTAGGAACACTCGCAATGCGAGAGAAGGTGAGGATAAAAGACAACCGAATGAACTTAATTCCTATTTCTCCTGAACCAGAATCCATCCCCGAACTGGAACAAGTTCCTTTCGAGTTCGTATATAACCATACGATGGAGTATCCAATAAACTGTGGATCTTCGTAGTGATACGGAGTGTCCTGGAGAAATACAAAGGTGATTTAGGATTGGCGAAGAGATACTTGGTTTGGTCGTGAATATCTGTTGCAATTTACTTTGCCCTCTTACTAATCCCTTGCTTTGTCTTAACCTAATACCTTCTGCACACCATTGTTATGCTAATTGGTTTTCTTCATTCCCTACCGGTCGGCACCAGCCTAAGGTTTGGAAGAAGACTATCCAATTTGCGTAATAGGTGTACTATCTCCTAAACCAAGGAGTACTCGCAACCTGAGAGAAGGTAAAAGGAAAAGACAACTGAATAATCCTATCCGTTTTCTCCAGAACCGGAAACCATCCTCGAATAAATCCCTTCGAGTTCGTATATAACCATACGATGGTTTTGTCCAATGGAAGTGGACGTTCGTAGTAATACGGGGTGTCCTGGAGAAAAGGGTAAAAGTAGGAGTGGCAATGAGGTTTGCAACTCTGACAATCCAAAAGCCAGTGTTAAGAAGGTTCGGTCAACTTGGTCACTGAGTCATAGTCTTAGGGTCAGGTCAATGGTCGCTGCCAAAGAGAGAGAGAAAAGAAACACTCAGCGTGCACTCTAACCTAGATCAGAATGGTTACCAATTTATCTAATCTGGAAACCTCCCACTGTACCTCAAATTCTCCTCCAAACCTGAAAGAAGAATTAGTCGGGGTTACCCGAGGAGTAAACTAACTCATCAGTGGGAATCGGGATCCAACTATCATCGCATGACAACGTGACGGAATCCGCTCACGGTATCACACTCCAGAAGGTATGCGCATATCTGGCAAGTTTCAGTTCTTTTGAAACTCCCGATGTGATTTCTGCTCCATGCTCTTATGACCTTGACTTTGGCCAACATATCATAAGTCACATGTCAAGTTCTACCCGTCATTCTTCAGGTTAATTTGAATCCACCCATACATACCCTTGACTTTGGCCAACATGGCAGTACGACTGTTCCAAACCAACGCATCTATCTATGCTGCATATGAATACCCCAATAGCTACCAATCACTGTGCCTTGACTTTGGCCAACATACACAGCTTGAATACTATTGACCATCCATATGAAACGACGGAGGGCTACGAATGGTTTCTGGCAAAAACCTTTAACGTAAAGAACTTGATATCGTCGAAGGAACGGATAGCTTTTTGAAAATATAGTGACGAAAACCGTTGCTAAAGAGGTCACTCCCGGTGAAGGGATCTCGGCTCTTTCCCCGTAGAATGAGGTGCAGGATATTCCAACTGAATACCACGATGCAAAGAAAAAGTAATCGACTATAGTGAAGTCATTGCCCTGACGCAAACTTTTGTCCAAGGGGTCACTCCCGGTGAAGGGATCTCGGCCCTTGCCTCGTCCACTGAGGAGCAGGATATTCCAACTGAATACCACGATGCAAAACAAAAGTGAACGTTCTTGCAATAACAGTTTTTTGAAAAGTGTTCCAACAACATCAGATTAGGTTTGTTTTTAACTTGCATTGATCCGAATCAACGCAGTCCCATCAATTGATCACACCACAAAGAACGAAAATATACTGATGTACGTATATGCCATCCGCATTCGCCACTGGGTCCCGTCATTACCCGTTAGGTTAGCTAACTAACGACAGAGCGGGGACTGGACTAGCGCGGATGCAAAACATATACAACATCTACTAATATATATACCAATATATTATATTTCGCTCAAGGCGTGAAAAAATGCAACATCACAGATATGTACAGCATCACAGAAACAATACAGATATCTGGGATCCCCGGGTTTCACAGAGCCGCTGAAACCCGACGTTCCCCTGGTCGTGTTGATAGCCTGTGCAATGAGAACCTAGACCCCTACGGGTGCGGCAAGTCACCCGCCAAAACCTGAAGCGAGGCAGCCCCCTTCAGCGCCGTGAATGGACCACCCAGCACTTCACGGAATCCGGTAACTTGGGCACCCCTCCTGGGTCAACCTGTACCCCCTACGAGTGCGACGAACAGCCCGCCAATCCTAGAGTGATGCCCCCTCCGTCTCAATGCCATGAGATGCGGGCTCGTTGCCCTCTAGAACCCGGCTATCCGTGCACCCCTCCGTGGGGCAATCCTGGTACAGAAAGTAAAATATACATACAACGGGTACATCGACCGCAACCTGGTCGTGCCCCAAAATAATAATACAAACAGGAAGTGACGGCAGTCCACATGTCGGACGCTCGCCCCGCAATATCAAATGTACATAATACAACAGAACAGTACTAGCATTGCATCCAGGCTATCCCCCACGACCGATCCGCAACATCACAGCAAAAACAGAACATCAACGTGAAAGTCACGTTCGCAAATCCGTCTAACCGGGCTATAGCAGTTAGACCGGATTTACCGATCGAGTGATATTCACGGTCGCAGATATAATGTAAATACTGTGAAAAATGTGTTTAAAATATCCGATCGATCAAACTTTAACAAGTGGGCCCCCAAGTACTACTGTAGCACATCAAGAAATTCGGGGCCCAAAATTAATATTCCAAAACCCCTAAAATCTCCCCAGAAGCCCACTGTAAAAACCCAACCCACTGATTCCTCCATACTGCGGCGGAACCGCGGCCACAAGTGGGTTTTGGCCGCGGTTCCGCGCTCTGGTTAGAAGATCAGTGCCTCGAATTTGTACAGTAGTCTTACAATTTCTAGTACATCAATATTTTACAACCTGAAAAATTTTTAGGGACTGAAAAAATTCAACAGAAAACTGATGTGAAGCAATACGGGTTTTGGAACATTCGATCGATCGGAACTGAAAAACACATTACACAAAGCTAGACTAAGTTAATGGCGAGGCTCTGATACCAATGTAAGTGCACGGCGGCGCCCCGGCCGTCAATCCGACGGCCAAATGCGGAAGCGGTGATAAACTTAAATTTTACTTGAACTGGCAAACCGCCGCGCACTAATACCCGGATCGAACCATTAACTAGTCCTAGCTATCTACAAGAAAGGGAATAGAGATATACCGACGATCCAAGTCCTCCGGTCTTCTCGTCATAGTCCCGATCTCCTGCGGAATGTCCCGTCTCCTCCTCGTCGCCGGAAGTGCACCACATCGCCTACTTCTTTTACGGGCTCCCACCTCAATGCCGAGGCAACTCGGGCACGAAGCCGGCTACTCGACGTGCCCAAGACTTGCTGTAGAATGGTGTAGTGAGCTATTTGTGTCTCTAGGGGTTTAGGGAGTTGCCATTGGTGGAGGATATGAGATAAGCTTTTGGAGGAGGAGCTAAAAAGACTTTTGCCTAGCCAAATGAGCAACAATTCCTCACTCCCAAATTGGGACAGCCCCAAAAGACTTTGGCCGGCCATTACAATGGTGGAGAGGTCAATGAGAGAGTGGAGTATATCAAAAATAATGGGAGCCATAAACATCTCATCCAAAAGAGAGAGAGAGAGGAACGGTTATCATATGAACCAATGATAACAAAGCAAAACCAACACTCAACTAACAACCATCTCTCATCATCAACAACCATCATCAAAACCATGATGATAAAGAAAGTCAAGCAATCATGAGTTTATGAAGTCAAATGATGGGACAAGAATCATGACACAACAATAAGCAAAGACCCCCCTCCATAAATGCCTATTTGCAACAATGCAAATAAGCCCTCCTCCACCAATCTTCGGCCAATGAACGGAACAATGGAAATCGGCCGAAACGGAAAGCAAACTGGCAACTCCAGAAAACTGGTCCCGTAATAAATTACAGGAAAACCCCAATACTGTGCATACACACCCGCATCTGTATTTCGACCGAAATACAAATGCAATGAGACAAAATCTACACTGTACTATACTAGGATCCGGCTTAAACCAAAGCCGGCTAGTAATATCCGTTCGATCCTGATCCGTGCAATACCGCACGTATCTGATCGAACCCTGCCATATAATCATACGGCCTGTAGTACAAACTGTCCGATCCTGATCCGTGCAATACCGCACGTATCTGATCGGACCTTGCCATATCTCCATACGGCCTCTACAACCTGTTGGAGATAGTGCCCTCAGAGTCAATTATTAGGTCACAGGTACGTGATTGTAATGATTGAGGGAGGACCTATCCCGGTAGGACAGTCTTACTCGAGATGATAGTATGCTATCTGGTTTACCTTTATCATCGTGTACTGCTTTAGGTGACATGACACGTCGCTATTACACGTTGATAGAGCCCCTAGGATTCTTGCTTGACCACCAGCAGTATGAGGGCGATCATATAAGTGGGAGCTGGGGGTCTACAAGCATATCCTTAAAAGGTCCCTAGTCGTGGGAGTTTCGAGACCGGGCATCGATACTCCATTAGTAGACTAGTGTATACAGTCGAGACCCCGACGAGGGACGGTGGCCGGTCTCACAAGCCACTGGTGTCAGTTGGATCACCTAAGATGTATACAGGTGCTCATTGGGTTATGAGTACACCGGACAGGACTCGCCGGGAACATGCTAGTTGGTCATATACCAGACGTCAGATGGCAGTTCCCTGGTGACATGTGTGCAGGTTAGTTCATCGACCTGGGGATCGTCATTTGTCTCGTGTGAGTTCCCACTGTACTTTGATTACTACCCTACCACGGCTCAAAGGAGTCGTGCAAACAGGTTTTAGTTGGGTACAGTCCCGAGCCACATGGAGGCAGTGAGCGTATCTTCAGGGGTTCGTCTCTCCCGGTATTGGGGGTGAGGTCGTGCTGTGTCTAGGAGAGCCATTACACAAAGTCCTTGGCCAAGGCAAGGAGACTTACTGGTAGGTATTCCAGTAGTATCTCAGGGTGTTCTGGGCTACACTCCGACACGACTTGTACCGCTTTTGGGGGTCTGACTTTTACCAACCCCCTAGGCCCGCCATGCGATACTCATAGACGAACGGACCGGACTGCACGGATATTGTCACTGACAGGCTCAGTTGGGTGTCAGGGTGAGCTTCCTCATCGACGTCCCTTTTGGTCAATAGCTGGTGGCCCGTCACGTATTGGCTTATACCTCTGACGGGCTAGTGGTTAAATCCACAGCCATAGTATTGACGAGTCTTTAGAGTCCACCACACTTTCAGTTACTCAGCTTTCGGGCGAAACGCTGTAGAGGCCGTCTGGAGATATGGCAAGGTCCGATCAGATACGTGCGGTATTGCACGGATCAGGATCGGACAGTTTTGTACTAGTGGCCGTATAGTTATATGGCAGGGTTTGATCTGATACGTGCGGTATTGCACGGATCAGGATCGAACGGATTTAACTAGCCGGCTTTGGCTTAAGCTGGTCTTAATTTAGTACAGTGTAGATTTTGTCTCATTGCATTTGTATCCGGACGGAATACAGATGCGGGTGTGTATGCACAGTATCGGGGTTTTCCTGTAATTTATTACGGGACCAGTTTTCTGGAGTTGCCAGTTTGCATTCCGTTCCGGCCGGTTTTCCTTTGTTCTTTCCCGGCCGGACTTTTCCGATGGAGGGGGTAATTTGCAGTTTTGCAAATTACATTTGTGGAGGGGTTTTCTTGTAAAAGATTGATATGATAGCTTTCATATTTTTTTCCACCATGCTTTTGCATTTATTGTGATAAAGTGTGAGTATGGTGTGATTTGAAATGAAGTATGGTGTATGTTTCTTTGACCTTGGATGTGGTCACCATTTTTTTGATCCTACACTCACCTCCCTTTGTTTTTCCTTCCCACCAATTTTCCTACTTGTTTGGGCCGGCCACTTTTTGGTGAGTGAGAGAGAGTATGGTTCATTTTTGTATGAGGAAATTTCATGATCTCATTTGGACCTTGCACACATAACCTTCTCACCTCTCCAAAGTTCAATATTCATTCCTCCATCCAAAGGCAACAAACCCCAAAGAGACAAGTAGCCTCTACACTACACTTCCTACAGCATATCTTGGGCACGTCGAGTAGCCGGCTTCGTGCCCGAGTTGCCTCGGCATTGAGGTGGGAGCCCGTAAACGAAGAAGGCGATGTGGTGCACTTCCGGCGACGAGGAGGAGACGGGACTTTTCCGCAGGAGATCGGGACCATGACGAGAAGACCGGAGGACTTGGATCGTCGGTATATCTCTAACCCATTCTTGTTTGTAGCGTAGACTTGTTAATGGTCACGATCCGGAGTTTAGTGCGCGGTGGTGCCGTTTTGCAAAGTCCGCAAAATTTAAGTTTATCACCGCTTCCGCATTCCGGCGTCGGATTGACGGCCGGGGCGCCGCCGTGCACTTACAGTGGTATCAGAGCCTCCCCATTAACTTAGTCTAGCTTTGTGTAATGTGTTTTTCAGTTCCGATCGATCGAAATGTCCAAAAACCCGTATTTGCCCACGACAGTTTCTGTTGAAATTTTTTGGTCTCGAAAATTTTTTCAGGTTGTAAAATATTGATGTACTGGAAAATCTAAGAGTTCTGTAAAAATTTGACTAAGTAACTCCACAGTTGGAGCGCGGAACCGCCGCGAAAACCCCCTTTGTGCGGCCCTTCCGCCGCGCACTATTCACATCACTTCACCATTTTTTTACAGAGGCCTTCTGGGCTTAAAATATGGGCTTTGGAATATTAAAGTTGGGCCAATTGTTTCTGTGAGTGCTACAGTTTTCTTTGGGGCCCACTTGTTAATTGTTTGATCAATCGGAAATTTTTTAAACACATTTTTCACAGTATTTACATTATATCTGCGACCGTGAATGTCACTCGATCGGTAAATCCGGTCTAACTGCTATAGCCCGGTTAGACGGATTTGCGAACGTGACTTTCACGTTGATGTTCTATGTATTTGCTGTGATGTTGCGGATCGGTCGTGGGGGATAGCCTGGATGCAATGCTAGTACAGTTTTGTTGTATTATGTACATTTGATATTGCGGGGCGAGCGTCCGACATGTGGACTGCCGTCACTGCCTGACTGTATTATTATTTTGGGGCACGACCTGGTTGCGGTCGATGTACCCGGTGTATGTATATTTTACTTTCTGTACTAGGATTGCCCCGCGGAGGGGTGCACGGATAGCCGGGTTCTGGAGGGCAACAAGCCCGCATCTCATGGCATTGAGACGGAGGGGGCTTCACTCTAGGATTGGCGGGCTATTCGCCGCACTCGTAGGGGGTACAGGTTGACCCAGGAGGGGTGCCCAAGTTGCCGGATTCCGTGAAGTGCTGGGTGGTCCATTCACGGCGCTGAAGGGGGCTGCCTCGCTTCAGGTTTTGGCGGGTGACTTGCCGCGCCCGTAGGGGTCTAGGATTTCTTTGCACAGGCTATCCACACGACCAGGGGAACGTCGGGTTTCAGCGGCACTGTGAAACCCGGGGATCCCAGATATCTGTATTGTTTCTGTGATGCTGTTCCTTTTCTGTGATGTTGCATTTTATTCACGCCTTGAGCGAATATAATATATTGGTATATATATTAGTAGATGTTGTATATGTTTTGCATCCGCGCTAGTCCAGTCCCCGCTCTGTCGTTAGTAAGCTAACCTAACGGGTAATGACGGGACCCAGTGGCGAATGCGGATGGCATATACGTACATCAGTATATTTTCGTTCTTTTTGGTGTGATCAATTGATGGGACTGCATTGATTCGGATCAATGCAAGTTAAAAACAAACCTAATCTGATGTTGTTGGAACACTTTTTCAAAAGCTGTTATTGCAAGGACGTTTACTTTTGTTTTGCATCGTGGTATTCATTTGGAATATCCTGCTCCTCAGTCGACGAGGCAAGGGCCGAGATCCCTTCACCGGGAGTGACCCCTTGGACAAAAAGTTTGCGTCAGGGCATTAACTTCACTATAGCCGATTACTTTTGCTTTGCACCGTGGTATTCAGTTGGAATATCCTGCACCCCATTCTACGGGGAAAGAGCCGAGATCCCTTCACCGGGAGTGACCTCTTTAGCGGAAGTTGTCGTCACTATATTTCTAAAAAGCTATCCGTTCCTTCAACGATATCAAGTTCATTACGTTAAAGGTTTTCGCCAGAAACCATTCGTAGCCCTCCGTCATTTCAGTTAAATATTCGGTAGTATTCAAGCTATGTATTTTGACCTCACGCCAAGGCATAGTGATTGGTAGCTGCCGGGTATTTATCTGTTGCATAGATAGATGCGTTGGTTTGGGACAGTCGTACTACTATTTTGGCCTACGTCAAGGGTATGTACGGGTGGGTTCAGATTAACCTGGATAATGACGGGCAGAACTTGACATGTGACTTATGATATTTTGACCTCACGCCAAGGTCATAAGAGCATGGGGCAGAAATCACATCGGGAGTTTCAAAAGTACTGAAACTTGCCAGATATGCGCATACCTTCTGGAGTGTGATACTGTGAGCGGATTCCGTCACGTTGTCATGCGATGAGAGTTGGATCCCGATTCCCACTGATGAGTTAGTTTACTCCTCGGGTAACCCCGACTAATTCTTCTTTCAGGTTTGGAGGAGAATTTGAGGTACAGTGGGAGGTTTCCAGATTAGATAAATTGGTAACCATTCTGATCTAGGTTAGAGTGCACGCTGAGTGTTTCTTTTCTCTCTCTCTTTGGCAGCGACCATTGACCCGACCCTAAGACTTTGACTCAGTGACCAAGTTGACCGAACCTTCTTAACACTGGCTTTTGGATTGTCAGAGTTGCAGACCTCATTGCCACTCCTACTTTTACCCTTTTCTCCAGGACACCCCGTTTTACTACGAACGTCCACTTCCATTGGACAAAACCATCGTATGGTTAGATACGAACTCGAAGGGATTCGAGGATGGTTTCCGGTTCTGGAGAAAACGGATAGGATTATTCAGTTGTCTTTTCTTTTCACCCTCTCTCAGGTTGCGAGTACTCCTTAGTTTAGGAGTAGTACACCTATTATGCAAATTGGATAGTCTTCTTCCAAACCATAGGCTGGTGCCGACTGGTAGGGAATAAAGAAAACCAGTTAGCTTAAACGGTGTACAGAAGGTATTAAGTTCAGACAAAGCAAGGGATTAGTAAGAGGGCAAAGTAAATTGCGACTGCTATTCACGACCAAACCAAGTATTTCTTCGCCAATCCTAAATCACCTTTGTATTTCTCCAGGACACTCCGTATCACTATGAAGATCCCATTTTATTGGATAATCCATCGTATGGTTATATACGAACTCGAAAGGAATTTGTTCCAGTTCGGGGATGGATCATGGTTCAGGAGAAATAGGAATAAAGTACATTCAGGTGTCTTTTATCTTCACCTTCTCTCGCGTTGCGAGTGCTCCTAGGATTAGGACAGTACACCCTTTATGCTTATTGGATAGTCCTCTTCCAAACCATAGGCTGGTGCCGAACGGTAGGGAAGGAAGAAAACCATTTGGCCTAATGGGTGTGCAGAAGGTAATGACTAAAGACATATGAAGGGATTTGGAGAGGTGGCAAAGAACTATACGGTTACAGTCGTGAATCTGGAAGAGGCATTACTAGGAATACCAGAATACCCCATCGGAACATTTCGATGTTTCAGTTTCACTGTGTAATGTTAAAGGAAAACTGATTTCCCGATTAGATACTTACTCCAGGGTATGTATTTACCAGGTACGATTCTCACATCAGTATAGTTTTACAGATGATGAGTGGGAGTAAGTTATTGGGAATTGGGTGATCATCCTCATTATATCGGGATTCGTTGTAATCGGTGATATTTGAGGAAATCACCTGGGCTGTTTGCCGGTTGGCAAATATTTGGTTTTGAATATCCGCTGTTATGCACCAATTTCAAATTGATATATCTGTACGTCTATTTTCATAGAGTGAGATATACCTTTATGAAATTATGTCTACGACATTTGCCTATATCAGTGGATGGTTAGGTAAGGAGTATTAAACAACGGTGTAATTCTTCATAACCAAAGGTACAGTTTTCAACCTACGACACACAATGAATGAGTTATCAGACTCAAGGGACATATACAGAGTATTGTATGTTGTCCAGGGTCCATAAGGACAGAGGGGTAGGTCCTCGTACTATATTCGGTTTACTTATGACTTCTCTAGTTTTGTTTTTTTTTGGACCGGTGTTTCGTGGAAACACAGGGTCCGAATTTTGAGAAGTTACAGGTATTTGAATAGAGTAGAGAACCAGGTGTAGCAAGTATTGTGATTCTTCAAAGAGATCGAAGATGTAGATACTTGTGGTATTCAGTTGAAAGTGATGGTTAAGAGAACTTGCTTCTCTTTCAGGTTACTCATAATTGGAAGTGTTCCTAAGTTGAGTAACGCTGATCCGCCTCCTTCCATTTAGTTGACATGCACTGGGGACAGCTGCATGATGTGAATCTGGTTCAAATAAATCAGTGCCTCTGATTCTATATTGGATATAGAACAGTTCATATCTTAACGATGTTAAGGTACGGGGAGTTGTCCGGTTTATGCTTAAAACCAGACACTGGATAACTCAAGGCACGTTTCTGTAATGGCAGTTTGTGGGTTGACCCAGGCTATGACGAGGGTTGACTTTCTACCATCTGGATGAACAATAGCGATATTGTTCTAGACTCGCCACAGTTTTATTAAAAATGGATTTTTTTCAGAAAACAGTAGTGGGAGTATGGTAGAACTGGAAGTGATTCCAGAACCACAAACGATTACTGAAGATTTGATAAGGAACCTAAAGATTCAATCTGGATTGACATTCCATTGGCCACTCCGCAGATATGGTGGGTAACTTCAGGCACCCGAGAGGTACTACGGTAGCCTCAAGGACGGTGACGGGGAAGTTCTTGTTTACCCACAATTACCATTGCTGTTGTTCCAGGCTGCGAGACCCGGCGGGAGGATGAGTATAGCGTCGTTCTGAACTCGCTTCAGAAGTGTACGTGTATATGACTCTGCCAGAGGGTTGTCGTAGTCAGTGGGAGCAGCGGAAGCATTGGTGGACAGGTTGCTTATGTCTATTTATAGACTAGAGCAGATGTAGCGGAGATAGATCATCTATTTCTGACGTGACAGTCATGGGTTTGACTTCATCAGAATAGGGGATGGATCTGTTGAGAAGGTAGTAGGGTGTGATATCCTGGTATTTGGATGATATACACAGAGTAGGAAAAGAAACTCCTACACTACGATCGGTTATACTTTGGTCGTCACACAGTGGTTTCTCCACAAAGGACTTGGACATTATATCAGACATACTGGTTACTAGATCTATGGTTTTAGATCTAGATTTGGGTGGTTTCTCAATCAGGGTACCTTGACAGCATTCTAAGAGTATTTAGAATGGACGACTCCTAGCACGGTAGTATACCTGCAGGTGATGGAGTCACCCTCTCCAAAGGTGTCTTACAGACTAAAGGGGAGAGGGACGTGCATGATTGGCAGATCACTTGCTTAGGCAATTGAGTCAATCATGAGATGTCAAGTACCACACCAGATGTTGTTCTTGCACTAGATGCAATAAGTTGACATTAATCCAATCCTGGAGAAACAGTCGGAAGCAGTTTTAGAACATAAGTGGATGTTCTAGGGATATGATAACGACAGCCTCATTCGGGAAACAGTTATCATTCCAGGCTTCCAAGGTGACATGGACGACAAGGAGGTTGTCAGAGTTATAGTTTTCCCTCTGACGAGGGGCAGTATTTTGGACAGGTGATCCAAGGCAAAACTGAGGGAGGCATGGCGCGCAGGATACTGATTAAGTTCAGTTGACGATACAGTCTAAGAAGTTTGGATTTGGAGTTCATTTATGAGCTATGTCCCATCAGACATCCAGGCACATTCTAAGACAGGTATTGCTCATTTCGGGAGATGGGTTTCTCCGCGAACTTGAGATATAGAGAGACATAGAAAGAAACAACTAAGCGGATCCACTCACTGAGGCTATTCCTCGAACGCAATAGTTCCGCAAACGAGCTTTGTGAGACTGACTAGTAGAGGAGTTGGATGTTCGGTATCACACGGGCTGTGAGTATGCGACATCGCAATAATTAGCCTTGAGTGCAAGTGGGAGATTGTTGGAGATAGTGCCCTCAGAGTCAATTATTAGGTCACAGGTACGTGATTGTAATGATTGAGGGAGGACCTATCCCGGTAGGACAGTCTTACTCGAGATGATAGTATGCTATCTGGTTTACCTTTATCATCGTGTACTGCTTTAGGTGACATGACACGTCGCTATTACACGTTGATAGAGCCCCTAGGATTCTTGCTTGACCACCAGCAGTATGAGGGCGATCATATAAGTGGGAGCTGGGGGTCTACAAGCATATCCTTAAAAGGTCCCTAGTCGTGGGAGTTTCGAGACCGGGCATCGATACTCTATTAGTAGACTAGTGTATACAGTCGAGACCCCGACGAGGGGCGGTGGCCGGTCTCACAAGCCACTGGTGTCAGTTGGATCACCTAAGATGTATACAGGTGCTCATTGGGTTATGAGTACACCGGACAGGACTCGCCGGGAACATGCTAGTTGGTCATATACCAGACGTCAGATGGCAGTTCCCTGGTGACATGTGTGCAGGTTAGTTCATCGACCTGGGGATCGTCATTTGTCTCGTGTGAGTTCCCACTGTACTTTGATTACTACCCTACCACGGCTCAAAGGAGTCGTGCAAACAGGTTTTAGTTGGGTACAGTCCCGAGCCACATGGAGGCAGTGAGCGTATCTTCAGGGGTTCGTCTCTCCCGGTATTGGGGGTGAGGTCGTGCTGTGTCTAGGAGAGCCATTACACAAAGTCCTTGGCCAAGGCAAGGAGACTTACTGGTAGGTATTCCAGTAGTATCTCAGGGTGTTCTGGGCTACACTCCGACACGACTTGTACCGCTTTTGGGGGTCTGACTTTTACCAACCCCCTAGGCCCGCCATGCGATACTCATAGACGAACGGACCGGACTGCACGGATATTGTCACTGACAGGCTCAGTTGGGTGTCGGGGTGAGCTTCCTCATCGACGTCCCTTTTGGTCAATAGCTGGTGGCCCGTCACGTATTGGCTTATACCTCTGACGGGCTAGTGGTTAAATCCACAGCCATAGTATTGACGAGTCTTTAGAGTCCACCACACTTTCAGTTACTCAGCTTTCGGGCGAAACGCTGTAGAGGCCGTATGGAGATATGGCAAGGTCCGATCAGATACGTGCGGTATTGCACGGATCAGGATCGGACAGTTTTGTACTAGTGGCCGTATAGTTATATGGCAGGGTTTGATCTGATACGTGCGGTATTGCACGGATCAGGATCGAACGGATTTAACTAGCCGGCTTTGGCTTAAGCTGGTCTTAATTTAGTACAGTGTAGATTTTGTCTCATTGCATTTGTATCCGGACGGAATACAGATGCGGGTGTGTATGCACAGTATCGGGGTTTTCCTGTAATTTATTACGGGACCAGTTTTCTGGAGTTGCCAGTTTGCATTCCGTTCCGGCCGGTTTTCCTTTGTTCTTTCCCGGCCGGACTTTTCCGATGGAGGGGGTAATTTGCAGTTTTGCAAATTACATTTGTGGAGGGGTTTTCTTGTAAAAGATTGATATGATAGCTTTCATATTTTTTTCCACCATGCTTTTGCATTTATTGTGATAAAGTGTGAGTATGGTGTGATTTGAAATGAAGTATGGTGTATGTTTCTTTGACCTTGGATGTGGTCACCATTTTTTTGATCCTACACTCACCTCCCTTTGTTTTTCCTTCCCACCAATTTTCCTACTTGTTTGGGCCGGCCACTTTTTGGTGAGTGAGAGAGAGTATGGTTCATTTTTGTATGAGGAAATTTCATGATCTCATTTGGACCTTGCACACATAACCTTCTCACCTCTCCAAAGTTCAATATTCATTCCTCCATCCAAAGGCAACAAACCCCAAAGAGACAAGTAGCCTCTACACTACACTTCCTACAGCATATCTTGGGCACGTCGAGTAGCCGGCTTCATGCCCGAGTTGCCTCGGCATTGAGGTGGGAGCCCGTAAACGAAGAAGGCGATGTGGTGCACTTCCGGCGACGAGGAGGAGACGGGACTTTTCCGCAGGAGATCGGGACCATGACGAGAAGACCGGAGGACTTGGATCGTCGGTATATCTCTAACCCATCTTCTAGTTAGCTTAGACTAGTTTAATGGTTACGATCCGGTGAAAGTGCGCGGTGGTGCCGGTTTGCAAAGTCCGCAAAATTTAAGTTTTTCACCGCTTCCGCATTCCGGCGTCGGATTGACGGCCGGGGCGCCGCCGTGCACTTACACAACCTTTCGCCCGAAAGCTGAGTAACTGAATGTGGGGGACTCTAAAGACTCGTCAATACCTTGGTTGTGGATTTAACCACTAGCACGTCAGAGGTATAAGCCAATACGTAACGGGCTACCAGGTACTGACTAAAAGGGATGTCTGTGAGCGAACTCAGCCTGACAACCCTACTGAGCCTGTCAGTGACAATATCCGTACAGTCCGGTCCGTTCGTCTATGAGCATCGCATGGCGGGCCTAGGGGGTTGGTAAAAGTCAGACCCCCAAAAGCGGTACAAGTCGTGTCGGAGTGTAGCCCAGAACACCCTGAGATACTACTGGAATACCTACCAGTAAATCTCCTTGCCTCGGCCGAGGGCTTCGTGTAATGGCTCTCCTAGACACAGCACGACCTCACCCCCAATACCGGGAGAGACGAACCCCTGAAGATACGCTCACTGCCTCCATGTGGCTCGGGACTGTACCCAACTAAAACCTGTTTGCACGACTCCTTTGAGCCGTGGTAGGGTAGTAATCAAAGTACAGTGGGAACTCACACAAGACAAATGACGATCCCCAGGTCGATGAACTAACCTGTACACATGTCACCAGGGAACTGCCATCTGACGTCTGGTATATGACCAACTGGCATGTTCCCGACGAGTCCTGTCCGGTGTACTCATAACCCAATGAGCACCTGTATACATTTTAGGTGATCCAACTGACACCAGTGGCTTGTGAGACCGGCCACCGCCCCTCGTCGGGGTCTCGACTGTATACACTAGTCTACTCTGGAGAAACGATGCCCTGTCTCGAATCTCCCACGACTAGGGACCTTTTAAGGATGTGCTTATAGACCCCCAGCTCCCACTTATATGATCGCCCTCATACTGCTGGTGGTCAAGCAAGAATCCTAGGGGCTCTACCAACGTGTAATAGCGACTTGTCAGGTCACTTAAAGCAGTACACGATGATAAAGGTAAACCAGATAGCATACTATCATCTCGAGTAAGACTGTCCTACCGGGATAGGTCCTCCATCAATCATTGCAATCACGTACCTGTGACCTAATAATTGACTCTGAGGGCACTATCTCCAACACAAGTATAGCTTTATAGGTCTCAACCTGCCCATCTACACCAATCTTCTTTCTGAAGATCCATTTGCAGCCTACGGGTTTTACCCCTTATGGAGCAAAGTCCAAAGTCCAAACTTTGTTGGTGTACATGGACTCCATCTCGGCCCGCATTGCATCCATCCATTTTACCGAGTCGCCGCTCTGGATGGCTTGCTGGAAGCTGGTAGGCTCACCATAATCCATGGTGCAATCCTCTCTATCCCCGTCTATGAGAAAACCGTAGTATCTCTCGGACGGATGAGACTGCCTACTACTCCTGCGGAGTGGCGCTGGGATGTTCGGTTCTCTTGAAACTTCTGGTTCTTCCAAGCTTTCAGTAATAGCTTGTGGTTCTGGAATTTCTTCCGGTTCTATTGCGCTCCCACTTATCTGATTTTCTAAAAATTCAGTTTCCAAGAAGTGGGCATGCTGAGAAACAAAAACCTTTTGTTCCTCTGCGGAATAAAAAAGATACCCCCTGGAGTTCTTTGGGTATCCCACAAACTTATACAGTACTGAGCGTGCCTTGAGCTTGTCCGCATGCTGCTTTTTTACAAAAGCTGGACATCCCCATGTCTTAAGGTACTTGAGACAGGGTTTCTTCCCACTCCACATCTGATATGGGGTGGTAGGCACAGTCTTGGTTGGAGCCTTGTTCAAGAGATATGCAGCTGTTTCTAGCGCATAACCCCAGAAGGATCGCGGCAACTCAGCCTTACTCATCATGGAACGAACCATATCCAATAGGGTTCGATTCCGCCTTTCCGATACACCGTTGTGTTGTGGTGTGAATGGAGGAGTAAGCTGAGAGAGAATTCCATTCTCTTTTAAGTAGCCCAGAAACTCGGCACTCAAGTATTCACCACCTCGATCAGATCTCAGTGCCTTGACACTTTTGCCTGTTTGTTTTTCAACTTCATTCTTGTATTCCTGAAATTTCTCAAAGGCCTCGGATTTGTGCTTCATCAAGAAGACATGGCCATACCTAGAGAAATCATCTGTGAAAGTAATGAAGTATGAATAACCACTTCGTGCATGTGTAGACATTGGACCACACACATCACTGTGTATGAGTCCCAAGAGCTCGCTTGCTCTTTCTCCGTGTCCAGTGAACGGAGTCTTTGTCATCTTTCCCATGAGACAGGATTCACAAGTGGCATAAGACTGATACTCAAATGGATTTAAGTATCCCTCTTTATGTAACTTTGTTAACCGTGTCTCATTAATGTGACCAAGTCTACAATGCCATAAGAAAGCCTGATTTGTTTCCGGAGACTTTCTTTTAAGTGTGTTCTGGACACTGAAGATCTGAGCTTGATTCAATACGTATATACCGTTTTGTAATGTACCTGACCCAATCAGAACTTGATTTAGGTGGATGTTAACTATATCGCTTACAAAAGTAAAATCATATCCTTCCTTAGAAATTAAGGATACAGATATGATATTACAAGTCGCACCTGGTACATAAAAACAGTTACGCAGAATCAATATCTGCCCAGTTGTCAGTCCTAGATGATATTCCCCTACGGATTCAGCATACATGCTCATTCCGTTAGCAACCCTAAGAGTCATATCACCTTTCCTGATAATCCTACGGTTTTTCAGAGCCTGTAACGAGTTACAGATATGAGGTCCTGATCCGGTATCCAATACCCAGGAAGTAGGGTTAACTGACATACAGTTCTCTATTACAAACACACCCGAAGCCGAAATCACAACATGCTTCGAATTCTGGTTACTGGCTTTGCAAGCCTTGCAATCCTTCTGCCCATGTTCATTCCCGTAACAATAGGAACATCCCTCTTTTACTACATCCATTCCTGAAACTTCTGCCTTTCTCTTTCTTTCTACTTTCCCGGTTTCCTTCAGGGTAGTAGGTAGAGACTGTTGAACTAAGTCAGCATCTGACCCGTTCTTCAACGTGGTCTTCAGGTCCGAGAGCTCAAAAGAGCTGGTCTCTGTAAGGACGTTGCCCCTTACAGATGACCCGATAGCCAACCTCGCTGGAAGCAATTCGTTCGAGGTCTCATATCTTGCGATACGAGATTGCTCTCCATATAAAACTTTGTTATGAAGGAAGATAGAAGCTGAGTCCATCTTCTCGTGCTGCCTCTGGTATACACCATCAACTGAGGCTAACACGAGGCACTTGGCTTTCGCACAGTCTTCTTCCGATGTCCTATGGATATCAATATCTGTGACAGGGGAAACTAGACCTGAGACGGCAGGGGTTGGATCAGTCAAGAGGTGTTCCAGCTTATCCTGGGCAATGGACATCTGGACAGACCTTTGCCAGTCATAACAGTCAGATTCGGTCATTTTATTATCTAGATGTAACCTAGGTGCGGTCACTTGGTCGCTGCAATTAAGAGAGAGAGAAGAAAACACTTAGCATGATGCTCTTGCAAGTTTAGATTGGTTTTTAATTTATCTAAACAGGATGACTCCCACTGTCTCTCGAATCCTCTCTCAAACCGTAAAGAAAGGATTAGTCAGGATCAATCCCACCATACAATACTTGCTTAACCGTTCAGCCAGGCCAGTGTCGGTATTTCGAGGGAGGTTTTCCAATGCTTTCGCGAAGTTCCTTAATTAAGTAACCTCTTTTCCCTGTGGGCGTAGCCCCGCTAACACCTTTCTAGACACCTACTAGGTTTATAGCATTGATCGTTAAGTGAGAGTTTTCCCGAGGAGTAGCATATACTCACAGTAGGATCGGGATCCAAATATCATCGCGTGATAAAACCGAAGGAATCCTACCAGAATTATCACACTCCAAAAGGTATGCAGCGCTAGCAAGTTTCAGTACTTATGAAACTCCCGATGTGGATTTTTTCCCCATGCTCTTATGATCTTGACGAAGGTCAACAAATCATAAGTCACATGTCAAGTTCTACCCGTCATTATCCAGGTTAATTTGAACCCACCCGCACATACCCTTGACGAAGGTCAACAAGGTAGTACGACTGTCCCAAAACAACACATCTATCTATGCTACATATGAACACCCAACAACTACCAATCACTATGCCTTGACGAAGGTCAACAAACATAGCTTGAATACTATTGAACATCCATACGAAATGACGGAGGGCTACGAATGGTTTTGGCGAAACCGTGAACGTAGTGAACTTGATATGATCGATGGAACGAGATAGCTTTTAAAAGGAGTGGTTCAAGCCCCGCGTTTAAAAGTTTAGTTTTGAAAAGAACCGAGTGGTTTTCAAAGTGTTCCAATCGACTTTTACTTGGTTTATTTTCTTGCATTAGTTCTTTTAATGCGTCCCATCATTTAATCCTACCATTGCAGAAAACAACCAAAATATGACGTACGCTTATGCCATTCGCATTCGCCACGGGGCCCCGTCATCACCCGTTAGGTTACTTAACTAACGACAGAGCGGGGGCTGGGCTAGCGCGGCTGTAAAACATAAGCAACGCCTAAATAGTTATCATATATAAATATATATAGCAATGATAGACATTTCAGATCACAGATGAATACATTGGATATACTAGGAATCCGCAATCCGTTCGAGCCTGCAACGAAAAGCGGATTACACGGTCGCGGTGAATAGCCAATACCCCACCCAAGACCCCTACGGGTGCGGCAAACTACCCGCCAAGTACCCGAAGCGAAGCAACCTCCCTCACCACCGTGAGTAGGCCACTCGGCACTTCGAGATACCCGGTAGTTTGTCCACCCCTCCATGGGTCTATCCTAGGAGCAAAAACAGTAAAAAGAATTATACAATGACGGCTACAACCCCGACCCGGTTGTGCGGCCAAACAAATAATAATATTACATCAATTTACATATTACAATGAATGAAAGAAAAGCAACACTCATCTCACATCCACCCCGGCTATTCACCCGCGACAATCCAACCCATTCATATACACAAACCAGTATCAATCACAGATCACAGATATGTATAACCCCGACTAATCGACATATAGCGATTAGCCGACGTTCAATACATCCAAACATCACAGATATAACCCTTATAGTCAAAGTGTATTGAAGTTCGAAAAAAAAATACGGATTTATAGGCCCCCAAAAATAAATTTCTATTCTGGAAAATCTGGGCACATATAAACTATCTCAAAAATCCCAAAACCAAGCCAGAGATACACTGCACCAAACTCGACCAAGTGAGGAGCCAAGACGGCCGCGGTTGCGCGGCAATAGCTTGCTATTGCCGCGGAACCGCGGCACGTTGGTCGATTTACTTGATCGTTTTTGGTGGCTATCTTTAAAAAACACTGAGACGAATTTTGGAGTAAAACAAATTTTGTTTTGACCAGAAAAAATTTTAACAGAAAACTAGGGTTTTGATATTTTGGTTTTTCGATTTTTCCGTTTCGAACTTCGACACACTTCACTACCTAGCTAGTTTATGTTTAGTTAGGCTCTGATACCACTGTAAGTCCACGTTGCCCACCTCGGTGCTTGCGGGGAGGCGGAAAACGGAATAAAAATCGGATTTTTATGAGCTTAGGCAACATAGACTAGAGCTAGAAGGATCTTTGCTAAACAAAAACTTGCTAAAGCTAACTAGTAACTAGCTAAGTGCTAGAAAGGTTATACCTTGGGCTTTAAGTCCTTCTCTCCTTGCTCCTTGGAGTGGTGGAAGGAGGTCACCTTGGTCGTCTTCTCACGTCGAAGAAAGATCCACCCGAAAGCCTCAACCTTTGGCTTCAACTCCAAGCTAGAAGTAACTAGGGTGCAAGAAGTGCTAGTCCTTGAACCCTAGATGAGAGTAGAGATGATCAAGAGAGGGTTTTTCTCAAGCTCAAGTGTTTCTCAACACATGAGAGGGAGAGAGCTTGAGGGAGAGGAAGAACAAGAGAGAGAAAAGATATCATAGAATGAGAATAATGTGAGCCATTCTCACTAATATGTGTATATTATTTTAATTAAATAATTAGCTAGATAATTGTCATGGTTAATCATGACATGACCATTATCATTTCAATTTGCAAGGATCAAAAAGTATCTTCCAAAAGAAATGATGATGGTCAAAGTGTCAACTTAGGTCAACAAGTCAAGGAGGTCAAATGGTCAACAACAATAACCATGCACAATTATTAAACTAATTATCAATTAACTATAATACACACATAAGCATTAGGATTAATAAAATGACAATAGCCATTAACCCTAATCAAGGTCCTCTCCCTCGGTCTCAAACAACTGTGCATACGCACCCGCATTCGTGATCCGAGGAACACGAATACAATGAGATAAAACCAATCCCAAATCATATACTAGGATCCGGCTTAAACCAAAGCCCGCTAGTATAAGCTGTCCGGACAGCAAACGTGCACAAGTGCACGGATGTGAACGAACCCTGTCGGAAAACCATGCGACCTCTACTCATTTTGCCTAAAGGAGAATAGCTCTCTGTGTGGGACTCTAAAGACTCGACACTACGCTGGCAGTGGGTTTAACCACAGACCGCAAGCGGCACTAGCTGTACGTAACGGTCCCCAGGTAGATGTCGATAAGAAGACTGACGAGGTGAACCCCATCTGAACTCCTACTGAGCCTGTATGTGACAATCTCCGTACAGTCCGGTCTGTTCGTCTGATACATCGCATGGCGGGCCTAAGGGGGCGGTGAACGTCAGTCCCCTAATAGCGGTACAAGTCGTGTCGGAGTGTAGCCCAGAACACCCTGAGATAACACTGGAAACCTACCAGTATATCTCGCTTGCCCTGGCCAGGGACTACTCGTGTAATGGCTCTCCTGGACACAGCGCGATGTCAACCCCCAATACCGGGAGAGACGAATCCTGTCTAACCGTCACTGCCTCCAAGTGCTTCGGGACTGCACCCAAAAACTACCTGTTTGCACGACTCTTTTGAGCCGTGGTAGGGTAGTGATCAAAGTGCAGTGGGAACACACTCGAGACGAAGTGACAGTGTCAAGTCAGCGGACTAAGCTGTACTCATGTCACCTGGGAACTGATAACTGACGATAGGTATAATACTAACCAACAGTTCCCGACGAGTCCTGTCCAGTGTACTCGTAACCCAACGAGCACCCTCATACTATCTCAAGTACGATGTACTGACGGCTGTGGGACAGACCGTCTCCCACACTGGGATGAAAAGCGCATACGCTAGTCTACTCCGGAGTATCGATGCCCTGTCTCGATAGTCTAACGACTAGGGACCTGTATAAGGATGTGCTTATAGATCACCCAGCTCCCACGATTGTGAGCGCCATCACAACGCTGGTAATCAAGCAAAGATCCTAAGGGCTCTACTGATATGTATATCAGCAATATGCTAAAAGAAACACAGGCACATATTAAAGAAGAGACAAACCAAGTAGCATACTACCATTTTGAGCAAGATTGTACATACAACTGTGAATATCCCAAGCTTCCATCAAGTAATATACAAACTAGTATGATACAGTAATGGCCTCTAGGGCATATACACTAACAATCATTGGGCCGCGGATCCGCGGCGGGAATTGGGCTTTGGCCGCGGATCCGCGGCGCTTTAGTGGCCACTGTGCTTGGAACTTTCAGGCTTCTCTGTTTGGGATTTTTGGCACTTTCTGGAATGCTTTGAATCTTTTTATTCTTTCTTAATTTCTGCCAGATCTCAGGTCAAAGACTTGACGTATTTTTACCAGCACTTTTATCAGTTTCTGCTCTTTGCCTGGAATTTCCTGCACAGATTCTCGAGACAAGTGTTGCGCTATACAAAGATTATGCGATGCAATGATAATCACTCAATTTCCCTCAGAAATGTCGGTTATAATATATAAAACATGTTATTTGGTATTTTACAGATGTTTTGCTAATATGTGCTATATTCATACCAAACACTTATAGATGAGTGCAAATGGCAGGGAAATTGATGTGTTAAAAATGCAATATTTTCGACTGATCAAATTCCCCCAAACTTATTTTCGGTCGTCTCGAGCGAACTGTTTTATTAAAAAGAGAAGGAGAAAATAAAGAAAGAGAAAAACTAACTAGCACACTTTGTAGGCAACACGATTGCACTGAGCACGTGCAACAAGCCTTTAAATCTCTAGGTGTCCCTAGTAGGAGGAGTGTTGTCTCCTGAGGGTTTTCAGCGGATTACACCCACAAAATCTAATAATAAAAGGAAGACCGTGAATATTACATATAAAGATAAGAATTGTAAAAGAAAGACTTTGAAAATTAGAGTTTCCAACTATGCTACCTTTTTGGTTGTAATAAGCCCTATCTTAATAGTCATGAAAAGATGTTAGAAATCACATCATCTCTCAATAGAACATCGTCTTTATTCTTCATTCCTATCTTTCTTCCAAATATCGATCATATAACCCTACGTGTGTGTAATAGACATCCCTACACCTGGAGAATTCAATTCAAGCTATCATACTCTTGTCCATCTGCCTCAGTACTTTTCAATTTGATGAATATTTAGATGAGATTGCTCACACACTTTCATGCGACCGTTAATACTTCTTGAGGTACTAACCGACCGATTATTCATGCGCTTGCTTATTAGGTGTATTAATATTTTCCTCGTCTTGCATCACCTAAGGCTTAGCAGTGACTCCCAGACCAGTTGGTCTAAGGCACTAGGTGATGAAGCACCCTCGCTGTATTTTTTTATTGCTGCCTTGGCGATAACAAAACCAGTGTTCATTTTTCTTCATCATTTTATTTTTTCTTCATTTTTTATTTCCTTCATACTTTGGCTTTTAGACAAGAGTATTTCAAGGTATCCTCTATTATCTCGAGTTTCAAGACGTGTGTAAGTGCGTATAGTAGGGTATCAACGTTCAAATGTTTGGCTTCCAGAATAGGAACTATTTTTCAGACTTATTTTTATCCTCAGATTAGTGACTTCCTTCATCTTACTAACTCTTGGGACAACGGCTCATAACTACTTATTACTAGTTCGTTTAAGAAAACTTCTAATTTTCTTGGTTTACTTAAATTTTTCCAATCTTTTGGATGCAATTTTTCACTATCTAATCTTTTATTATCTTATTTATGTACAAAAATTTTATTTTTTTTGAAATTTTTTAAATTTTTATAGGTTTAAAAATTTTTAAATGATATGTTTTGTGTTTATGCGAAGTATGTCAAGTGATGCGAAAATAAGCACAAACCTCCCCCAAACTTGTTTTCAACAGTGTCCTAGCTGTTGCTATCTGCTAAACCTCAAAAAACCTGTAAACTTGGGAGGACATTTATTAACGGGGGCAAAATATATTAAAGTGAAAATCCTCCCCCAAACTTATTTTTGGCTCACAATATTGAGGACAACGGTTATTTCAAGAGCCAAAAATACACCCCCCTCAAACATAAGTTAGACAATACGAAGCATTTTAAGAGGGGGCGAGTCATTTGGTCAAAATAAGACTTTACAAAGACCAAAAGTTAATACCAACCATTCAAAAAATTTATCAGTAAAGCGTATAGGTTGGTGGAAGAGTGTGTTGTATCGAGTCAAGAAAAATTGGGGAAAGGATAAGAGGTGGTCTGGAAAGAGTTTGAATTTTAAATTAGAGAAAAGAAAGAATGAGGATGAATGTGAATGATTAGGAAGAAGGAATGGTGGCGGTTCAACTTCTATAAGTTGAGGTTGATCAATCAAAAAAATCGGTATTGTTTAAAAATTCAAGTTCGTCAGCAAAATGTTCTTCAAAAGTTTTATCAATGGTATGATCAAACATTTTGCTGTCAAAAAGTTTTGTGCCAGAATTTATCCTACTTGATTTGTCAAAATATGTGGAGGTGAAAAACTCATCTACCTCATTTTCAAAAATATCCAAATCAAGTTGGCTTTCTGGGCTTGTCGAACTTGCACTGTCGGATTGTGATTCATCAACACTCACTATCATTTCAGGAACGGAAGAAGAATCAGAGAGAGTGGAAGATGAAATGGGTGAACTTATTGATGTGTCGAGTGTCGGTAAACCAGATGTGGAAGATGAAGGCTGAGTTTTGGTCTTCGGGTATACGAATATCAACAATTTCAAGACGTATTTGGGGTTCGGGAAGAATTAAAGGCTCAAGATGATGACCACAAGGAAGTGAAAGATCTGATGAATTGGTAGGACAAACTCATCCAAAGTTTCTGGATCATCAATCAATATATCCCCAACGTCAATCACCTCATTCAAGTGAAGGTTAAAATTCTCAAACACCTCGTCAAAAGTATGGTTCTCAATCAGTTTTGGTTCAAGAGTAGAGGTGTAGAGATCACAAGGTTTTGGCATGGTTTCACTTGGAATGGACCCTTCGCAGGCGGGTAAATTAAACATTGCATTATTACACAATTTGTCATACATTCTATCGTCAATTGGTGAATCCTTTGGTGCACTCGATAGATCTGTGAAACTGGAGTTGTGGATTTCAGTTTGGAAAGGGAATGTTTGATTGGGAAAGGTGTACATCTCTCTCTCACTACCCAAATTCTCATTTTGTCCATTACCCGAATTATATACTGGAAAATTTTGGGCTGGTTCGAGATTATTTGCTTGCATCCATGCTGTTACCCTCCTAAATTGGTTCGTCAATTCCATAAATTGCTCTAATGTCTACTCAAGACTAGACTTCGGTCGATAAGGAGTTTCAGGATAAGATTGAAATTCTTGTGGACAGTTAAAACTTCCAAATGACCGATCAGAAGGACCGTTTAGAGAAGGTGGAAAAGTCGAACTTGATTGATAGGAACAGAATGGTTGGGAAAATTGGGTAGGAGTCGGGTCAACATTATGATAAGAAGAATTTTGATATTGGTTCGTCGGTTGGTTATTGGACATCATACATTCCACAAACCGCCTATCAAACTCTTCTTTGGAAAGTGGAGGTGATGGTTGATATTGGTCCGGGTTGAAACTTTGGCCTCTAGCCCTAACTATATGCTCAGCAATTGAAATTCGTCTCGAGGTATCAACTGAAACGGATGTAGAATTAGGGTACGGTTGATATGAGTTCGGATTGAAACTTTGGCTTCTAGCCCTAGCTATATGCTCAGCAATGGACATTCGTCTAGGGGCTTCCTCACTCTGAGTATCAACTGAAACAGATGTAGAATTTGGGTACGGTTGTTAGGACCTAGACTGAGGTGGCCAACTGTTTCTTCCTGCTTGTTCTATATGATCTTTTATGGACATGGAAGAGCCGGACGGTATACCGAAGGGATTACGAAAACATTTAATATCTGGTTGTGGACACCAATGCTCGACAAGAGATTTTCTATTTGGGTCACCCATTATAAGAAGAGAGAGGGGGGAAAGGGTGAAAAGGTAAAAAGAGGGGGAGGGGAAGAAATTAATTGGTTTGTTTGAAAAAGAAACGGAGTTTTGAAAATTCACACAAACATGCACAATCAACCCTATTATCTAATGGTCACCTAGGTCAAGTCTCTAGACCGCTCCTAACTGCCAGAAGACAAATCGCAGGATCAATCCTCTACTGCCTCTTTGTCCCTCCTGTGGCCAGGTAAGTGCCAGGTAAGTGGGAGGTTCTCCACTACATAAATAATGAGCCTAATTAAGTAACCACTTTCCTTAGACACACTTGCCTTAGACACCATAAAAGAAACGCGGATAAGCAATAGATTACCCACGACCTCCTTCTGTCTTAAGTGAGCGAGACGGTCCTTAGAGTCATGTCTAGATATTTTTTAATTAATGAGGGTGATGTGGATGCAAGTTTGTGATTTCCGGGCCTTAGGAAGGGTAATGAACTCCCCACCTAATCTGAATTTGGTCGTACCCCTTAATTTCCGTATTAAAATATGCAAACAACTAATTTCAAGAATCGCAACAAATTTATATATTTTTTTTAGCGGCGCTGGATTTTGCAAAGAATCCTGTAAGAAATTGATTATTGGAGAAGATCAGAGAGAAAAGGGGAACACATAGAGCATACCTGAAAATTTTAGAAAAGTGCAAGCCCTAAACGGCGGTGGTTCCGCCGCAAAAACACACCTACGGCCGCGGATCCGCGGCGCTCTGGGGGTATTAAGGTTTGGAAAAATTTATGTAGGTCCCTGTACTTCGCTGTATTTTGTAAAACTCCCCTGAATCTTGATTCCCTCGGTAGAATAATTCCAGATTCCCTCGCAAAAAAATTCTAACGCTAAAGTTAAGCACACGATGCGAATCTTGGATGGAAAATTCGATGGAATAATAATTTTTCAACTCAAATAACAAAAGCAAACAAAATAGAACACATCCCCGGCAACGGCGCCATTTGATTGAATGATTTTCTCAGTATGTATATAAGAAAAGTGTAAAAATCACAACCAAAGAAATTTTTGACCGCAATCAATAACGGTGTCGTATATAGCGCGTTAGCGAGTGCGGATCGTCCACAGAGATGTATGTTTTGCTTGCTATTGTTTTAGATGAGTCGAAATAAAAAGAAGAAAAGAAAATGATTCATGAATTTTGAAATTTAGTTTCAAGAATTTTAAAGAAATACTAAAGATCAAGAATCGAGAATCAAGAATTATCCAAATTGAATTAGTAATCAAGATTTGTAATGAAGCTCGTAGGAATCGATCGAATCGATAGTAGTGATGAAAACTTGTGATTACGTTTTCTTATCCATTGATTATTTGATGCTAGATCGATGATGATCAACGAGAATTAGGGATTTCTTGCGGAAACTAGGGTTTCATCACCTATCCCTTGTCCTTTCGTTGATTTCATTCACATTCTAGCCTCTAGTAAATTTAAGCATCGATCGTGGATCACTAATTAAGAGCGAAAACATTCAAGGAAGTATCGCTCGAAGCTAGGTTGTTGATACTTCAATTTACTAGAGTTTACAAAACTCATAGGACTTAAGAATCGTACAAGAATCTAATCATCATCAACTTATCAATTTTCTCGATTCCTCCACGAGCGGAGTTTTTACTCAAGCATCATATCAAAGAACACAATCCAGAATTGAGATCTAATCAAGATGCAAGAATGTAAAGAAAGCAAGTTAAAGAATTTCACCTTTTATTTATCAACAATTTTGTTACAATTCTCTCAAGATCTACAAGATTCGAGGAATGAACTAGATCGTCGATTTCGCTCCGCACCGTCTCCGTGAGTCGCGGATCGTCTTGGATCACTTGCTCGGTTGAAGATCGGCTTCGCTTCTAAAAAGTTGATGGCTTCTTGCTTGAATTGTACTCGGTGATCTTGAATTTTGGCTTTAGATTTTGGATTAGGGTTAGGGTTTGAATGCACAAGTTGTGTCACTCAACTTGTGGGTGAATTGTTGAACCACCCATGAACAACTAATGAACTAATTAACAACCCAAAATCCTAGATCTAGGTCTCCTTTTATAACCCCCTCTCCTTTTCAATTCAAATTCAAAGTTCCCTCCAAAATGAAAAACTTTTCCCTCGAAAATGAACCACCTCATTTGAATTTTCCCTCCAAAATGAACCACCTCATTTGAATTTTCCCTCCAAAATGAACCACCTGATTTGAATTTTCCCTCCAAAATGAGGTTGTTAGAAAGAATCTTCTAGAAGAAGTTTGTTGGAGGGAATATTCTAGAATGAGGTTGTTACAAGGAGGCTTCTAGAAGAAAGTTGTTATAAGGAGGCTTTTAGAAGAAGGTTGTTGGAGGGAATATTCTAGAATGAGGAATATTCTTGGGTGAGGCTGTTAGGCCGAGCCTTCTGGATGAAGCCACATGTTATTCTGGAGTCTTCTGGAAGCTAAGGCCGTTACAGGAAGCACATGGGAGAATTTGGAAATGCCGACGTCATTATTGGGCCGCGGATCCACGGCGGGAATTAGGCTTTGGCCGCGGATCCGCAGCGCTTTAGTGGCCACTGTGCTTAGAACTTTCAGGCTTCTCTGTTTGGGCTTTTTGGCACTTTCTGGAATGCTTTGAATCTTTTTATTCTTTCTTAATTTCTGCCAGATCTCAGGTCAAAGACTTGACGTTTTTTTACCAGCACTTTTATCAGTTTCTGCTCTTTTCCTAGAATTTCCTGCACAGATTCTCGAGACAAGTGTTGCGCTATACAAAAATTATGCTATGCAATGATAATCACTCAATTTCCCTCAGAAATGTCGGTTATAATATATAACACAAGTTATTTGGTATTTTACAGATGTTTTGCTAATATGTGCTATATTCATACCGAACACTTATAGATGAGTGCAAATGGCAGGGAAATTGATGTGTTAAAAATGCAATATTTTCGATTGATCAATAGCAGATCATCCGAGACCCAAAACTACACTAAAAATACGATATTTACCCGAAACGAAACTTTACGCATTCTAAACTAAAACTAATAAGCTACGCAACATTAAAAATGCTTACTTAAGAGAAAGAGATCATTACCTACTCCCACAAGCTCAAAGATCCAAGCTTTCCAAGCACCAAGGGATCCTAAAGGCAAAACAAGGTTTATGAAGTGATTCAGTGAGATTTTGTGAAGTTTAGTGAAGATTTTGTGATGAGAAGGTAAGTGTTCAGTTGAGAGTTGAGGGAAGTGAAGAGAAATGAGAAAGAGATAGAAGAATGAGAGTGTGAAAGGATAATGAGAGAGTGAGGTGAGCGTAGGGTAAGTTAAACCCTTAATCTTACCCTCCCCTTCATATCCATTAATGCAACCATTAATGCTCTCCATGATTCACCTTGCCACCTCCTCTCATTCCAAAAGACCAAGAAATATCTCACAACAAATATCTAGAGAGTTAGGGTTAAGGTTTACACAAGGATTAGGATTAACTTAAGGTATGGATTAGATCAAAATGTCATGGTCACTAACTAGATTAGCATAAGCAAACCCCCACATTAACGTGCACACGCGGGTGCAAGCCCAAAACAATTAATAATAAAATATTAATTAATTGTTATAAAATGTGAGGAACCCAAATTGGTAAAATTTTTACCAAAAACCCGCATTATCGCTTAATTAACATTAATCACGGTCCTAAGGTGTTACAATCTCCCCCCTTATAGAAAATTCGTCCCCGAATTAAAAATTCTCACTATGCATACCTTCAAAGAGATGAGTGCAAATCATCCACATCTCGCTCGTAGCCTCCCAAGTGAACTCCTCACTATACGGCCACGCCAAAGAAACCCTCCACAGATGGCAAGACCCATGACCGAAGTTTCTCCACCTGCCGATCCACTAACACTATCGGCTGTCGGTGAACGGAAAGATCACGTCCAAGCTAAACGGTCTGTTGCTGAATCATGTGAGAAAAGTCATTAAGGTATTTGCAAAGCATCAACACAAGTAATACGGGATGAATACTCAAAAATCTGAGCGGATGTGCCAAATTATAGGCAACGGTACTAACTCACTAAAGGATTTCAAAAGGATCTACAATCTGGGACTAAGCTTCCCAAAACTCAACACGCCATTTCATCGGAAAAATTCATAGGAATACATGATCTCCCACTGCGAACTCAAGTCCGCGACAACTATGGTCGGCATAAGACTTCTGTCTGCACTGTGCTGCCCTCATCTTGACCTGAATCAATAGGATCTCCTCCGAAGCCTCTCGACTAGCTGGGGTCCAAAAATCCTGCTCTCGCGGAGTCAGTAAAACAGACTGGCGATTGACACAACCTATCACACAAGGCCTGAAAGTTGCCGATTGAAATGCCTCCTGATAACAGTCATCGTAGGAGAACTCCATCAATGGCAAGTAACGATCCCACAGCCAACAAACAATTAGTACGTACGCACAAGCACATCCTCAAGAGTCTGTATAGCCCGCTCTGTCTGACCATCAGCCTACAGACGGAAAGCGGAGCTAAAGCTCAAACAGTACCCAAAGCTTCCTGAAGCTTCTGCCAACGACGGCTAGCTAACTGGGTGCCTCTATTGGATACAATGCATGAAGGAACTCCGTGCAAACGCACAAACTTACCGAAGAACAACTGAGCAAACTGAGCATAACCGGACAACAATGGCCCAAATGGAGTCATACCCTCGACTAGCCCTGGGTAGACACCACAACGAAATTCATGGAGATATGTTCCTATCCCCACTCTGGAACGGTAAAAAGGTTGCAACTCTACAGCCGGCCTCAAATGCTCAACCTTAGCTTGCTGACAAGCCAAGCACTTCAAAACGAAATCCGAAACTTCACTCTTCATCCTTGCTGTCACGCCCCGCTTCCCAGTGTACGGCGAAGAGGACGCGGCGAGGTCCGCTACATATGTACTCATAAGTACATACGCTAAGCGTAGCTAAGCAATATAGAAATCAATACACAAGAGACAAGAGTATAAAATAACATCAACTTTTATTTATTAACATTCTTTGTACAATGCATGAAAAAGGAAATACATCTGAAATAAAAATGCCTAAACATTGGCATAACAGGAAATGGAAAGTACTGAAAAGAAAAGTGTACAATGAAATTATACTGCTGGGTCTTCGGCAAAATGCTCGAAATCTTCTTGTGATGGCTCAACTTCCGCCGGGTCCAAGTCACCTGACGACATTCAAGAAATGAGAAGCAGAATGTCGTCAGCGAACAGATCGCTCGGTAAGTCCCAAAGATAAGAGGGAAGTAGAGAAGACAGAATAAGAAGGTACATTTTTAGAATGTAAACTATTGTTATAAGGTTATGTTATCGCTGTTGTTTGTAGCTTGGTACAGAAGAATACCAGTGTATACGAGGGGAGTCTCACTTGCCAGAGACTAGGGCACGTGTAGTACAAGGAACCGTTATGCCACGGTACAACAGCAATGGGATTCAGGTTAGATGTATTAATCTGACCACCTCGTGCCACCTTTAACACCTTCCGTACCAATCTACCCCTTAAACCCCGTAGTGTTTTTAACAGTATTGTTATCTTGTAAAATTATATTGATTGTAAGATTGATTAACCGACTGTCCGAAACCATGATATCAGGAAACGGTTATAACCGTAGAGTCATGTAAATGGAATACTGGGAAACATGTAAAAGGAATATATCCATGGTTCGGTTCAGTCAGGGTATATAGATTGTTAACTGGATTCTGGGATTCATGTATTCATCTTGAGTTGGAATATGAAAGAATATAGATTGACTTGAATCATATTCAAGTCAGAAATAGACAGACTCTAACCCGAGTCAGACTAAAAGAAAGTGAGTTGAAGTTCAATAATTGTTAGGGGCCTTATTGTAATTTATAAAACTTGAGGGAGTTTTATATAAAAAGTAATTTTGTATAGATTTCAAAATACACCTCAAGATTTGTTATTCGTCTTTATAGTTATAATGAGTGTGGATTTTATTTGTGTTATTCTAGTGAATATATCCTAATAAAAGTATTAATTGATTTATTTGAAACTCAGGGTATTTTAATGTAACTTTTAAACTTGTAATTTTAGAAAAAAATGGAAACTTTATATTATAATAAAATAGGTATTTAAATGATATTTATATATATATTAATACAAGAATAATTTTTAAATAATATTTTATTTTCCAAAATCTCATTTTTTCTTAAATGCCGTATTTTAAATCTTTCGAGATCGAATGCTCCTTGCGGAGGTCTGAATCTCGCACTACTAGCCCGCGAGTGCACGATGAACCGTACTATCCCTAACGGGTTCCCCAAAGGTGGGTTGTAGCGGCGCTTTGCTTAGGTTTAATAAATACTATTCATTTAGGAAAACGGTTTTATAAATAAAAGGTATTTATTTGTAAAAGGGTATAGTTTCCTGTATTTTAGTTTCTAGGATTTCCTAAGCCAACTAGCCTATTTCTAAGGGTCTAAACGACAAGTCATTAGAAGCCTCAAATCGCCTCTTCACCGCCAATTGTGGCCAGGTAAGTACAAGTGAGGAGGGAGGGATCCGCTCACGAATCGTGAGACGGGCCTTTTAAAGTTACCCAAGCTCACTTGCCTAACCTAGACACCACAAAGTCAGTTTAGATAAACGATCGATGTTCATGACATATCGTATTTTCCTATTAAAAGATATAGTTTTAAAAAATGTAAACAACTTAGAACTTTTTAGAAAAGGTTTATAAAGAAAATGGTATTTTAGTGAAAAGTCTTGTATTTTCGTATTCTATGTTTTGACGTTTATCAATTAAGGTTATATTTGTGTGTGTGTAGAGGTAGGTCATTACCTCGTGACTTATTTTAAGTTCTGATGAAGTTTAGAGGTAAAACATGATATATTAAACTTAAAGGTATTAAAGCACAAGAATACGGTATTTGAAAACGTTATCATTTTATGTGTGAAATTTCATTGTAATTGATTTCTAAAAGTTTATTTATCAAGATAAACATATTTAGAAGTGAGGGATTTAATTAGAACAAGAAAAATCAACTTTGTGGTATTTTTATGAAAAGAATACGGTTTTACAAGAAAGCTATCATTTCATGTGAGAAACTTTATTTAAATTGGTTTCTAGGTGATTAATAGTCCTCATGAATATAGGTAGGTATTATGGATTATGTGACAAGTGGAATTTTGTAGAAAAACCGAATCGGAAATCGGTTTGTTCCGATTTCCGTCGGGTTCCATAAATCCGTATTTTTAAGAAATAGAACGATGAGAAGGATGGGACTTACGGGTTTAAACTCTTCTAAAGAGTAAAGAGAACTAGGGAGGAAGACCGAGGGGTGGTTTCGTCGCCGGTTGCTTCAAAACACGTCGCCGGAATTCCGTCAGGGCTTCGCCGGGAACTCGATTTCAAAGCACACTTCTTGTGGAAATTTCAAGAGAGTTTTTCTAGGGTTTTGGAATGAAAAGGTAGGGGGTAGGGGTCTATTTATAGGGTAGCTAGGTAGGGTAGGTGAAGGGTTTTCTTTTATTAAAAAAAATTTGTAAAAATTAAAGAAAAACATTAAAATTTTGCATTAAAAAGGGTTGTATTTAACATTCGGAACTGCTTTAGTAAAAATGGAGTAAACCATGAGTTACAGAAGACCAAACGACGCAACTTTGGTGTTGGGACCCCGGCCGTCGGCGCAACTCCGGCCGGCGGCGTCGGCCGCCCGCCGGCCGAGTTGGCCGATTCCGGCCGATTTCGGCCGGCGTTAGGTGCGGGGTTCTTCAACGTAGACAATGGTATACTTCATTTTTCGGGTTCAGTTCACTATTTAGGAGTTATGGCCTGTGGACTTTTGGACTTCCAGGAATTTTTAAAGAAAAAAGTGCTAAAAATAATTTGGGATGTGGGATTCGAACTCTGGTGGCTTGGTACAGCAGTGCAAGGTATTACCAATGAGCTACAAGCTCCTTCTTGATATTATTGTAGAGAGATAGATACTTAAAGTGTTATCAGCAACATTAATACTCCAAGTATACTTCAAATTTAATTCAAATTTAGGTATACAAAAATTGGAGTTGTTACACTGCCAACCAGTAACCAACTCTCAAGTCACGTTACATCTCGGTGACACTTGGATGAACATAGAAAGCTGACTGATGTGCCTGCTCTAGGACCTCGCGTCTTTATCCATCAGTATCGGTACATGCCATCGAGTCCCAAACACAGCATACCCTAGTCATATATCAAGAACTCCGAATCTTTACCAAGCCGAACATGCTCAAGAATCTCCGACAACGAGCATCGGCGGGCTGTGCCTCACGAAAATGATTTAGTAAAAGTGGACGGGCACGGACATGAGCAAGCTGTCCCCTTAGTAGAGGCGAACTTAAGCTATACTCATCTGTCACACATGAACTGTAAATCTGCAGAAGACTATCTCCGAACTGCGCACAACTGGAACAAACTACCCCCGGGCCTATGACTCAAGCATCAGCTACCAAAATCGTCTTGCCACGGGTAATAAAGGATCTCACAATTACAATCCTTCACAAGCTTCATCCAACGGCGCTGTCTCAACAATCAAAACCCGCTGCAGGAAGATATACACTAAGCTCTGGTGGTCCGTGAAAATCTGACACGACTCTCCGTACAAGTAGTGTCCCCAAATCTCCAGCGCAAAACCACCACGGCCATCTCCAGATCATGAGTGGGATAAATCCTACTCGTACTTCCTCCAACTGTCGGGAAGCATAAGAGATAACTCTACTATGCTACATCAGTACACAATCGAGCCCCACTCGCGAAACATCATAATAAACGAACAGGGATAGAACTGGTGCAATCGTCAACCGAGTCTTCAGCCTTGAAAAACTCAGCACGCATGCCTCAGTCTAAAGAAAAGGAACTCCCTTCCTTGTCAATACGGTCAATGGTGCAGCGATACTCAAGAAATCCTGCACGAAACGGCGGTAAAAACCGGCTAAACCCAAAAATCTGCGGACCACTGTCCCTGATCAGGTCTGGGCCAAAGCTGTACGGCCTCGATCTCCCTCGGGTCCATACGAAAACCGTCTCCCGTAACCCCATGACCTAGAAAGTCAACACTATCAAGCCTGAAGGAAATACTTCAAGAATTTAGCAAACAGCTAGTGCTCTCTCAACGTCTGCAAGGAAATCCTTAAGTGCTACTCATGTTCCTCACGACTCTTCGAAAAGACCAGAATGTCATCTATAACACAACAATCCACTGGTCGAGGAACGGCCTGAAGAATCTGGTTCATCACACCCATGAATGCTGCTAGGGCATTGGTGAGTCCAACGACACCACCAAAACTCATAATGCCCGTAGCGCGCACAGAAAACAGCCTCCGGAATGTCATCACTCCGAACCCGCAACTAATGATGACCTGATCCCAACAAACTTAGAAAAATGTCCCGCACCCTGGAGTTGATCGAAGAAATCGTCAAGCAAGGTAAATGATACCCAAATCCGCACCGTAACTCGATTCAATTGACGATCACTCAATACACAGCCTCAAACTGCCGTCCTTCTCCTTGACGAATAGAATAAGAGCTTCCCAAAGCGAAACACTCGGACGCACAAGTCCCCCTATCTAGCAACTCTGCAGCAGATCCTTAAGCTCCCTAAGCTCCGCCGGCTCATCTAGAACAATGTCGGAAAATCTCGCCCAAAAGAAACCCGGTTCAACGAGCCCACTATAGCTCCGGTACCACGAATGGAAGCCAAGAATCCTCGACATCTTCTCCTCTAAAGCCGACTAGCGAAAAAGGCTAAAATCAAGCCGTGAGGGGCGGCACCACAGTCCCCCTGCACAACAAGAACTGACTCGCCGGGAAAACAAAATCTGATTGTCTTCTCACGGCAGTCCATAGACGCATATCACGTACCTAACCAGTCCGTGCCTAGGAGAACGTCAAATCCAACATCTCTTGAAGGATCAAATTGACGGACGAATCTCTATCTCCTAACCAATTGGCACATGACCGAAACACGTATCGCGCAACCAAAGGATCGCTATCAGGAGTAAACAGAACAAACGGCTGATCTAGCATACACGACTCTCGGCCCAACCACGGCACAAAGTGTGTAGAACAAACGAGTGCATAGATCCCGAATTAAACAAACATGTGTAACAAAAAACATACGAATATGAATACCTGAAAACTCTGCATTGGACACCCGTTCTCCCGATGAGTAGGAGCAAACGCTCGTGTCTGTCCTCTACCCGCAACTGGCTGTCTTCCTCCTCTACCATCCTGTACTCTCGTAACAAATCCTCCGGGACCATGACCTCTCTGAATATAAGTCTGACGTGGATCAACGATAGGCGCAACAGGCGACTCTCCCTTAGGTGAAGGTGGTAAGGTATCATGTGGTACAGCCGTCCTCCTATGGCGTACCAAGGTAAAATCTCTGACGAGGTGATGGAAACTCCTGCACCGAAAACATCCATACGATGGCTGCTGATCCTCTTGGGGATAAGAGCTAAACGACTGTCCTCGTCCAAAGCGTCTGCTACTCCAACGATGTAACCGAAATCTGTCTCGACGACTAAGCCTCTGTCTCTGGGCTGATACACCTGTACGAGCCTTCCTCGGTCTCGGAACTCCCAAAGTCTCGGGAAAACGCCCCTCAGCTAAACGGGCTGCATCCACTGCTGCTGTGTAGGTAACACATTGCTGTGTGCTGATAGGAAGGAATAACTGGGTAACAGGGGTGACAATCTCCTGTCGCTGTGCTCGACTGGCCTCAACCAATGACCTCATCATCTGGCGCAAGTCCTGCATATCTGCCACAAGCCTAGCGATATGATCTATCGAAGGCGGATCAATCTGCTCCTGTGCAACGTGCGTACCGTCCTGGTCAGTCCTCGTCCCAAACGAGTCAACTCTGACCTCGGCCCTTACTGCCTCTCTCTAAGCCCTCAAAGTCATCGGCGGCAAAAGGCTATAAATGGAAATAGGATTCGATAAGAACACGGAAATCGAATCACAAGGATATATATCATCAAGGAAGGAATTTCAAGCAATTAGTACTTAGGTCACTTAGGCGGAGTACCGTGTCGTAAGTATGCCGCGGACATACACACGCTATATTACTCTGCTTAAGCTATCTACTCCATCATACCAAGGTCATCTTACACTCCGAAAGGTAAAACCTAGCGCTCTGATACCAACTTTGTCACGACCTAAAATTTAGCACGTGACGGACCTTAAACTACGTAACGTCTCCAGTCGTAACGTAATTCAAGTAAGCCAAAAACCCAGCAATCTAAACCATTAAAAGTGGTAAGTGATAATAACATTGTTAAAACTTTTGAAATCTCAATCAAAATTCTTTAAAGTCCAAATTTACCTGCTTTAAAAATTTGGCAGCACCTCCTTTGTAAAACAAACCCCCAAAAAGGGTACAACATAAAGATATAAGTAAAGCATCCCTAAACGGGAGCAAATCCACTCCCAAAGGCGGGAAACAACCAGCACAACAGATAAACGATGCCGTAGAGAAGAAAAAGACGATATAAAATGAACAACATGAAAATCTCCAAGTCACAAATAATATACAATATCGTCCTCACAACTCGTCTCTAAGTCAATACATGAAAATGGTAGATGGAGAGTACTGGATACAACGAATATACAATGAGCAACATCGGATAACCGCAAAACCCACTTAGCAAAACTGCACCCAGTCAGCCGTAGCGGTATCCGCTATAAAAGATGATATGATAGATGAAAGCCCTGCCTCTGACCGCTCTGGGGGACAACCTGCATAACCCTGTGGCACAACGGGGGTGAGTTGCCAACTCGTGAATAGTAAATAACATATGCAGGTAATCGCAAGTATGTACATTCTGCGCTAATTTATCACATGCAAGCTGATAGCAATAAACAGCAATATGTATATGCAACATTCATGAAAGGTACTCTGTCAGCTACTGCTAATACATGAAGCAATGCATATCAAATAAATGCCGAGTACGGAATAAAACATGTCATCCTCACATCGGGCACATAAGCCCCTCATATCGGGCACATCGGCCCCTCACATCGGGCACATAGGCCCCTCACATCGGGCGCATAGGCCCCTCAAATCGGCCATTGAATCGGCCCACATATCGATCATAATATCGGCCCGGTCATTGAATCAGCCCACATATCGATCATAATATCGGCCCGGCCATTGAATCGGCCCACATATCGACCATAATATCGGCCCCGCCATTGAATCGGCCCATAAATATAATGAATAAGTATATTTGCACAGATCATTATGATGATATATATATTATAGGTATACATATATAACAACGTCCCATACCACTGATATATATATACATGTATATATATCAACGTCCCATACCACTGATATATATACCCAGAATTAAAACATCCAGAAAACATCTTATGAAATCCATATATCAATGCGAATCCATGAAATATAATATATGCAACAAGAAACAGTAATATGAGCATATAAAGGAAAAACCGCTATTTAACTGCAACAAGTTATTAAGTATATCATGCGGTTCCTAATTTCTCCGAAACCACACGCAACATCATATAAAGGTGAACATGCAGCTATAGCCAGGTATGCATAACCATGTCGGTATAGCAAGATATGTGTATCTACCTATCAGTAATGATGTAATACCCTCCAGGTATGTGTATAGCTACCTATCAATAATGATTTAATACCCTCCAGGTATACGGGTGTACATGTAAGTATGTATGCAAGATGTACATGTAGCAATGTCTCAAATATATATATAACTATCTCTAATGGTACAATACCACATAGGTATATGGGTAGCTAACAAGTAGGCATGGCAAGGCATATCTGTAAGCATGTAGGTATACAGGTATGCTATATGTCATATGCGCAATGGAATATGAATCAATGTCTTAATGTCCCTAACCAATAAAATCTCACGTATGTATAAGTGTTGTGCGTGTCAAGGCAATTATCGACGGTGTGTGTGTCATACAATCAGTGCTTGTGCAACATGAACCGTCAATAATAGTGCAGTGTCCAAAGGGTACAAGTCCAAGCACAACAAGTAATAATATGTAATGAAGTTTTATGCACCATCTATATGTGCAATATAAACATGCGACTAATATCATATCATATCTAGCCCTGACGCATAACGCTATGCGGGCGATTCCCCTATAGATGTTAAATCTACTCACCGATGATCCTGGGGCTATGTAAAGCCAACCACTTGCTTTCCTTTCTTCGTAGCGTCCGATGTCCCCGCCTGCGTCCCTAAGATCATAAAACATCATAACAAGTGTATATTAGCAATCGACCAATAACACGTACCAACGACGTTTGACCAACGCATCAACTCCAAAGATACTCTCAAGTGTTCGTCTAATGGCTAACGCGTGAAGCGACACTATGAAACTAACTCAAGTGTAACAGATACACAAGACACGAACCGTATCGGATAACGTAACGCGTGTAGTCGAAATACTAGAAACTAGCAAAGTGATCCCATATTTTGCTACACAAACAATTTGTAAAAGTTGCACATACCACAAGACTACACAGAGACCCCTACCCCAAAACACAACCCCCAGACCCTACTCTAGAACCAATAAAACTGCGGCCTAAAGTTAAGGGAATAGGCTCAAGTTTTTACGGTGGGTTCTAGGTCACTACACAAGGTCACTGTGATAGGAACTTTTCCAACAAATACCTGGTTTGATAGCAGATCATCCGAGACCCAAAACTACACTAAAAATACAATATTTACCCGAAACGAAACTTTACGCGTTCTAAACTGAAACTAACAAGCTACGCTACATTAAAAATGCTTACTTAACGGAAATAGATCATTACCTACTCCCACAAGCTCAAAGATCCTAGCTTTGTAAGCACCAAGGGATCCTAAAGGCAAAACAAGGTTTATGAAGTGATTCGGTGAGATTTTGTGAAGTTTAGTGAAGTTTTTGTGATGAGAAGGTAAGTGTTCAGTTGAGGGTTGAGGGAAGTGAAGAGAAATGAGAAAGAGATAGAAGAATGAGAGTGTGAAAGGATAATGAGAGAGTGAGGTGAGTGTAGGGTAAGCTAAACCCTTAATCTTACCCCCCTCACCTCCATTAATGCAACCATTAATGCTCTCATGATTCACCTTGCCACCTCCTCTCATTCAAAGGACCCAGAAATATCTCACAACAAATATCTAGAGGGTTAGGATTAAGGTTTATACAAGGATTAGGATTACTTAAGGTATAGATTAGATCAAAATGTCATGGTCACTAACTAGATTAGCGCAAGCAAACCTTCACATTAACGTGCACACGCGTGTGCAAGCCCAAAACAATTAATAATAAAATATTAATTAATTGTAATAAAATGTGAGGAATCCAAATTGGTAAACTTTTTATCAAAAACCCGCATTATCGCCTAATTAACATTAATCGCAGTCCTAAGGTGTTACAACTAGAATGACCAAACAACCCTCGAGATTGACATGCAAACGTCAAGTGATCGAGATAAAACACAAATACCAATTCCTATTCATTAAAGCCACAAAACGAAATCAGAAACTTTGAAAACTTGTTCCAGATTTTACCCTAGGTGAAATTAGCCAATTTCGCATACATGGAGGGTTTATTTTACTGGAGATAGAGCCCTGCAACCAATACGAACCATAGTGCCCCTACCCTGGCCGCTAATTGTGGCCAGAGGGAATAAATTGGCGGCCATAAAGAATGGGTGGGGTCTCAGGTCTTTAGGGTAAGCTCTATATCACCTGCACACCTCACTGTAATCGCTATAAAATTTTCAGGTGCCCCGGATGATAGCAGGTCACTAAACTTCATCACAATTTCCACAATTTTCCGATATCGAGGATTTCTAAGTTTGAGGTTTGGGGTTTAATCCTCTGGTTTTGTCCAGAATTCAAGCACTAGAGGGGTTGTAGGATCTCTACTAATCTCAGTTACACTCCACAACTTAAGAATTCCTCAAAACCCTAACTTGGAATTTTCTAACCTCACCAGACATCACTATATCATTTCTAAACATGCACGGACACTAATGCGAATGAAATACTACACTAATGGTGTAAGAATTACCTCATTTGGCAACTCAAGAATTTTCTTGAGTTGCCCCAAGTGCTCAAAATCCGATTTTTCTTGGTCCAAAGTGTATGTAGGGAGCTTGTGCATGTTTTTAATGAAGTGGAGATGAACTTTTAATGAGTTTTTGATGATGAAGTGAGGAGGTAGAAGGGGGAGGAGATGGAGGGCAGCCATGTGGAAAGAGGAGAAGAAATGATGAAGAGGATGAAGTGACAAGGTAGAGCCATGGTCCAAGGTTGACCCCTCACCCCCCTCTCTCTCTTGCCCATACCCAATTCTTTACTATTTTTCCTTTTCTTTTCTATTTTCCTTTATCTTTTCTATTCTCTTCTCATTCAACATAAAAACCATGCATAAAAATAAGAAAAGCCATGGTAGAAAATGTAACAAGTGTGTAAAATGACTTGGTGTATGTCACATGCATAAAACAAGCTTAATACCTGCTTAGCGATATTTAATCGCGATTAGCATTAAAATTGTATACAATTAATTATAAAAATTCATAATTTGCCTATATCACATAAAATACCATAATTTCAGAAATTCCTATAATTTTCCAAATATTTCCCAATTTATTGGAAATTAATTATACCGCATTATGAAATATTCATAATATTAATTATTTAATTATAAAAATTCCCAAAAATAATATTTTATTTTTCTGAAATGTTACAGTCTTCCCCCCTTAAATAAATTCGGTCCCCGAATTTAAATTTAAACCCCTCAAATACTAAAACATTTCAGTAAAATGATCAAGTCGTCGGGGCTCCGAAATCATAAACACATAAAACACATCGTAGAGCAGTGCATGCGCATGAAAAACAAGTATATATAATCCAAAATCAAAACTCCGTCAAGCATCCCGCAATCATCGGAGTTATGTAGAAGACACCAATGTCAAAGCCCAATACGAAAACCAACATAATATACATCAAACTATACATGTAAACATCGTTAAAACATCTGAAAGAAATGCATGCCAAACCTTTTCAAGTTGCTGTGTGATGCGCGTATCACTGCACAGTGGCGGACGTCTATTGTAAGAAAATAACTATATATATATACCCTTTGTTTAACATACACATCCCGCCGTTTTAAAAAATAATGTAGAAGGGTTTCCGTTGTTAAATGCCTTGTGTCATCTCGGACACGTAGGTAAATACTGAGACTTTAGCTCAATTTTGGAAATCCCTTCGATAACTATCAATGCATGCAAAAATATTTTCTGGTACTGTCCTATGACTAGTCCTGCTCAGTACTAAATAAATAGTAAATATCATAAAACATACTGCTCCAAGGAAAACAATCCCAATGTATATAAGAATGCCATGTGCGTCTGGTGCGCACGGAAATCGAAGTCCATGAATGTGCCATACATGTGCACAGAAACAACATCTAAGTGCAACGGGTGTGCACGAGGCACCTGTCAAAGGCAACGGGTGTGCCTGACAGCAATATCAGGTGCATCTGATATGCACGAAAAATCCCGATTTAGTGTATCTGGCGTGCACCAAAATCGCATCAAGCGCGTCAAGTATGCGCAAGAATCCAAATCAAGTGCATAAGGTGCACGAAAACAAATATCGAGTATCACAATCGAAATCGACGGTATACAACACATTTCAATCCAAATCCAAATTAGGTATACCATGGTATATAATCTCACAACCATGTGCATCAGCGTGCACAAAATCGAATCAAAATACTAAAAGTGCATGAAAACTATGTCGAAAGCACAAGTCAAATCACATGCAAACCATAGGCATGAAATCAAAATCAACATCTCGAATGACATCAAATCGAAGTCAAGTGCAACTGTGGTGCACAAAATCTCAATCATGCAAATAAATCGCCCAAAATACCGAAATCAAAGATGGCGGAAACACTCCCGCTCTGGCACATCCTCTAAAGATCTCTGGCCAATTGTCATGGTCACTCATAACATGTCCCATCGATGATGCCGAACTCTGGCCTACTGGGTGTGCGTAATATGACCGATCCTGGGTCCAAGTCTTCTCGTATTATATTCCAGAAAGGTTCTGTCGAAGTCTCTCTTAAATTTCATCTCTGCCGAACTTTCCGGAAGTCATCATCCTTTACTAAATCCGTTTCTTATTCCGGAACGGCTGCATACTCATCGCGACTCCTTCTGGAAGATATATCCATATAAAATGCCTCTGCATGCGTATCACATCTCTGATGTCAGCGGAGTGGAACGTCATCTCATTAAGATCTCGTACGAACCTCTTACTCCACTTTTCTCTAATGTCAACTGATTCGGACTCGTCTCTTCGTGGCTGCATGGACTGCGCTCCAACGGTTATACTTGTATCTGGAGTCTCCCAAGCAATGTATCCCACCACATGATATCCGAACGACGTTGAACGTTTCAATCGATTCATCAAAGTTCCATAATCCCCCAAGAGTTCACATCTTGAGTACAGTTTAATAGTATTCCAGTACATGCCACAGAACCTATGGACCAGCCGTATAAGGGCAAACCCAAGCCTCATTAATGGCACCACTGAACTGCTGCAAACTCTAAGGTTTCAAAGCGTTCTCATGGTCATTATATCGAGTTAGGGTTTCATTCTTCTAGAAGGTCCATAGAATTACTTGCATGTTTTTCCGAATACTTTAAACTTGGAAAAATTGGTTTTTGACATTCGATCGATTTCCTTCGACTCCCAAGATACCTGCGTGAAGTCTTCTCTAGCTGGAATCAATCAATCTAATGACCTCGCATCGGGATAGGCAACGAATCACATGTCCTAGACATTCCTCCTTGGGTGACTAGCGATCTTCTATCATATCTCTAAATACAACTCATACGGCAATAGCTCCAAACATCTGGGGCGATATCTCGTCATTCACAGCAACAACTGGCTCATTAGTCCGCACGCTGAATAGTGCCTCAATCATCAAGAATAATTGGTGTATTGACGGTCATCACATTCTGGCTGGTCTCTAGCAGTGGCCCAAATTGTTAGTTGTATGTATGCCCTAGAGGCCAGTATTGTACAGATGATGTATATTATATTGGATGCTTGGACATATATAGATAGGACTTTCTTGCTCGATATGATAGTATGCTATCTGGTTGCTCTTTATCTTAACATGTGTACTTGTCTCTTTATACTGTCTGATGGCTACATGTTGATAAAGCCCTTAGGATGTGTACTTGACTACCTGGACTATGATACAGATCATACTAGTGGGGACATAGTAGTCCATAAGTACATCCTTCAAGGTCCCTAGTCGTGGGTGTATCGAGACAGGGCATCGATATACCAGAGTAGACTAGCATATACGCTTCTCGACCCTTGAGATGGGCGATGGATGATCCCATATCCATTAGTGTTTGACATCAGAGATGGTATACGGGTACTCAGTGGAGACTGGGTACGCTGGACGGACTCGCCGAGAACTCCCAGATGGTATTATACCTCACGTCAGATGGCAGTTCTCTGGTGACACTTGTGCAGGTTAGTCTGTAGACCCGAGATCGTCATAGAGTCTTGTGTGATTCCCACTGTGCTTTGATTTCCACCTTACCACGTCCATGAGGGCGTGCAAAATGGTGGTTTTTGGGTACAGTCCTGAGTCACATGGAGGCAATGAGCGATAGGAAGGGTTTCGTCTCTCCCGGTATTGGGGGTTGATGTTGCGCTGTGCTCGATTGGCCGTAACAGGGAAGTCCCTGGCCAGGGCTGATTTAGAGATTTGCTGGTAAGTGTTACCAGTAGTTTCTCGACCCGTTATGAGCCTCACATCGGCACGACTTATCGGTTATTGGGGTCTGACGTTTACCACCCCTAGACTTGATATGCGACATATCAGACGAGGAGACCGGACTGTACGGGAAGTGTTACCGGCAGGATTTTTACAGGAGTAGGAGCGGGCTTGCTTGCTGATCTTTTGATCGCTCAATACCTGGGTAGCCGTTACGTCCAGCTAGTACCGCTGACGGCTTGTCGGTGCGTGATGTGATCATCACCTACTGCCGGCGTATTGACGAGTCTTTAGAGTCCTACACAGAGGTTTTACTGCCTCAGGCAAAAACGAAATAGGAGCATATATGTGATATGTGTAAGACCGAGAATAAATGCGTGTATGTGATACCGTATTCTATTCTCGCGACTTCAAGTATCGGTCGGTTATATATGATATGACCGGGTTATCGAATCAAGTGTTGATTCGATAAGTCGATACAATGAATGTTAGCCGGTTATATGAGATATGACCGGATTATTAAGTCAAGTGTTGATTTAATAATTAAGTGTATAATTGTATATTAGATATACTAATTTACATTTGCTAACACTTGTTCACTTTAGGGTTTTTCTCACATGTACACTACTTTAACATGTATATGATATATGTTAAAATGTGTTATCATATTGTATCATGGTTGATGATACACTAAACATGGGTGTGTAAGACTTACACCATTCTATATTTAAATGGTGGTTAATAATTACTTAAAGTAATTACAAATTAGTGGACATTTTGTCATAAGCTTGAAGCTTGTGGAAGCTTGTGGATACTTTGACAAAGTCCACTTGATTTGTTTTACCTTAGATTTTTATTAACCTAACCATTTAGACTTAGCCATGGTTATGTCCCACCATGAGTTAGTATATGATACTCACTTACCATGGTTAGCATTCTCACTTAATCATTATCCTCATTTTTCTTTTCTTTAGTTCATCATCTTCTTGATTGAGCAAGAGAAAAAGCTTGCTAGGGTTTTGAAAAAGTGAGATAGATTGTGAGAAACAAAAATCCAAAGAGAACCCACTTTCTATTTCTCCATCCTCTACTAGATTAGCACTTTAGTATAGGGTGTTTGCTTCACTAATTCTCTAGTTAGTGAAGTAGGAGCTTGAGTCGGAATTCCCTCGACGTAGATCATCTTCGGCCTCGGAGACTTCAAGCAAGGTCGCACCTTTCTCCTCGTGAAGCCATGCAAGGGTCCGGGAGAACCACGATCGCAGCGAAGGGACTTCATCAAGGAGCTCTAGAAGTGAAGGACCGATCTACAAAGGTTGTATTTCGTATTCCCTTTAGAGTAAAGTTGTTTACTTGCTAATTGATTCGCCTAAACTCTAGTATACGATCTTGCTTAGTGTTATTCGGCACATAAAAATTTAATTTTGGCATGGTCGATGCCTTGTAGAGCCTTGTTAGTGTGCCTAGTAACCCTACAGTGGTATCAGATCCTAGCTAGAGCATTAGGCGATATGTTAACGAAGTTAAAACTCCGAATGAACCCGACAACATCGAAATCAACCCCTCTCTGGACTTTTTTCAAAATCTGGGTTTTTTCAGAATTAAAAGTACTTAAAAAATACAGCAGGGATTTCTAAGAATTACGGCGCAAAAATGGTGATGTAATATGTACGGACCGCCGTGGTTCCGCGGCAATAACCTGCTTGTGCCGCGGAACCGCGGCCGTACAGTGAGACTTTGACAGTTGGCTTGCATAGTAATTCTTGTATCTGATTGTTCTATTATATGGGTATTTTTAAACTGACTCAAGTGTTGAGTAATCTGGGGCTTATTTTGTAATCGTCGATTCGATCGGGAATTTTAAATTCGTTATTATTTTTCCGGATAATTTAGAAAGTATTAAAATGTTCGAACGGATATCATTAACTCAATTTTTCCCGACACGAAAAACATTCAAGTGTTGAATTTTTCTCGGGTTTAAATCTTTCGGAAAAACGTGCAAGAAATGTGATGGACCCTCTAGAAGACAACAAAACTTAACTCGATTATGTGACCGTCTTGAACTGCCCTTTGAACCTTAGGGTTTGGGGCAGTACGGCGTGCCATATGTGAGGCGTTGGCTTGACCCTTCTACGGCTGGACCGTTGCTACTGTGACGTATTCTGGAATTTTTGAACTCCGCTCAAGTGTTGAGCTATTTAGGAAATCTTGGGTATTTGAATATTCGATCGGAAAGTTTAATACTGTCTGTTTATCTGGAATGTGATACAATATCTGGAATTCACACGGTTAGGCATGAAATGCGAAATATGTGATATTTCGGATTTACGATGTCTAAAGAGATTGTGAATTCCAAATGTTGTAGTTTTACAATTTCTTTTCTGTGACCGTAAGTGTAATATGTGATATCGCTGGTTTCGTTGCTATATATCAACGACAATTGGGATGCGCATATTTACTTACGTTGATGACATGTGATGTTCTGTATTGCTGGATATGTTATATTGGATCGTCGCGTTCTGAATAGCTGGGGGTTTTATGTGAGATGAGAGTTTTTATTTTCATTCATGTAAAATTTAAATGTATGTAATATTCTTTTATTGGGGCACTTCCGGGTCGAGGTTGATGTCACCATTTGTATATTATTTACTTTTCCGCACTAGGATAGACCCAAGGAGGAGAGCATAAGTAACCGGGTTCTAGAGTCCAGTGGGAGACCAACTCGAGGAGTCGAGTCCGGGTCTCCTAACTCTAGAATTGGTAGGGTTGCTTGCCGCTCTCGTAGGGGTCTAGGGGTGTGGGTTTGGCTATTCGTCACGACTGTGGAATCCATGTTTTATAGAGGCTCAAAATAAAACACGGACGTCCTAGTATATCCAATGTTTCTTATGTTTCTTCTGCTGCGATATCTGTGATGTGATCATTTGATGTTCTGTGATAAATACTGTATATAGTATATATGATATATTATATAGACGTTACTTATGTTTTACACCCACGCTAGCCCTGCCCTGCTCTGCCGTTAGTTACCTAACCTAACGGTGCACGAGGGGACATCGAGGCGAATGCGGATGGCATAAGTGTACGTCGTATTTATCTGTGAAGTTTAGGTGACTTAAATGATGGGACTTCATTAATGTGATTAATGAAAGAAAAGAAACCTAAAAGATGTTGTAGAATCAAATTTTCAAATAAAAAGGGTAGCTACAGTTTTGCTTTGCATAGCGGTATATATGATATACCCTGCACCTTATTCGATAGGGAAAGAGCCGAGATCCCTTCACCGGGAGTGACCTCTTTAGCAAAACTGGCAGATGCTACAACACTCGGTTTGACTTTTGACTGCTTTTGGAGTTTTGCTTTGCATAGTGATGTATATGATATATCCTGCACCTTATTCCATAAGGAAAGAGCCGAGATCCCTTCACCGGGAGTGACCTCTTTAGCAAAACTAATGAAAGCCTCAAAATCACTCGATTTCAAAATTCACGCGATTCTACGACGATATCAAGTTCATTACGCAATAGGTTTTCAGAAAAACCTGTCGTAGCCCTCCGTCATTTCAGATAAGTCCTGCTTAGTATTCGTGCTGCGTTTGTTAACCTTGTCAAGGCGTAGTGTTCGGTAGTTGACCAGTATTTATCTGTTTATGCATATGATGCAGATTGTTTTAGGGTAGTCGTACGGCCTTGTTGACCTTGTCAAGGGTCGTGCGGGTGGGTTTAATTCAATCAAGAAATGACAGGTTGAACTTGACTTACGGTCTATGGTTTGTTGACCTTGTCAAGGTCATAGATCATTTGGGGCAAAATATTATCGGGAATTTCAAGTGTTGAGATTTGCAATGAGATTGCATACCTTCTATGAGATAGTTGGATCCCGATACCCACTGCGAGTAATTGTTACTCCTGGGAGAGTTTTACACAGGACAATTAGCCGATCAAGTAGGTGTCTAGAAATGTGTCAACGGGGTTACGCCTCTGGGAAAATGAGGTTTACTTTAATTAGGTCCGTGCGAAAGCACGGGGAACCTCCCTCAAAGTACCGACACTGGCCTGGCTGAAAGATTGGCGAAGTTGTTGGGTGTAATTAATCCCGGCTAGTCTTTCCTTTTAGGGTTTGAAGGAAGATTTGATAAAAACAGTGGGAGCCATCCTGATTAGATAAAATAATAACCAATCTGATCTTGCAAGAGCATACGCTAAAGTGTTTTCTTCTCTCTCTCCAGGTAGCGACCATATCATGCCTTAATAAAGATAATAATATGGATGTATTGACCGAACCCGCATGTTATACTGTGCTGGGGAACGTTGGTTCCGTTCTTTCTTATAAGAGTTATAAGACTCAACAGGATATAGGGGAATACCAGGATTCTCATGCCACCCGTATGAAGAAAGTACATGTTGATGCATTTTCCTCGGGTGTGTTCGTTACAGAGAACTGTTTCTCCATTTCCTCTACGTCCTGGGTATTAGATACCGGGTCAGGATCCCATATATGTAATCAGTTATATGGGCATAGAAAAGGTAGAGAACTTGGAGAAGGTGATAAAGACATAAGGGTTGGAAATGGTGCAATTGTTACAGCTAAAACCGTCGGGGAATATCACCTTGTATTGCCAACTGGTAATACATTGGTTCTGAACGAATGTTATTACATGCCGAACCTGATATGCAACATTATATCGGTTTCTTTACTAAGTAAAGAGGGATATAATTTTGTATTACAGGATAATGTTATGAACATTTTTCTTAACCAAAAGTTGGTTGGATCAGACACGTTGTGCAATGGCATTTATGTTCTAAATCAATCAACAGTTCTGAGCATAACAAACACACACAAGAGGAAGAGTTCAGAACTGAACGAATCCTTCTTGTGGCATTGTAGACTCGGTCATATAAATGCGACACGGCTAGCTAAGTTGCATAAGGATGGATACTTGAAACCGTTCGAATTTTCATCTTATGACACTTGCCAGTCATGTCTCAAAGGTAAGATGACCAAAACTCTGTTTACGGGACACGGAGAAAGAGTTACCGAACTCTTAGGACTGATACATAGTGATGTATGCGGTCCCATGTCTACACATGCCAGGGATGGTTCTTCGTACTTCATTACATTCACTGACGATCTCTCAAGATACGGACATGTGTACTTGATAAGACATAAGTCTGATGCTTTTGAGAAATTTAGAGAATATAAACAAGAATTCGAGAACCAAACCGGAAAAAGTATTAAAATCCTACGATCTGATCGAGGAGGTGAATGTAAGTCTACGGTAGCGCCCCGGCCGTCTACAGATGCCAAATGCGGAACAAAAACTTTTTAACTGGCGCTATCGTATACTAAAACCCTGATCTTCCATTATTGCTAAACTAACAAACTGTAAAGAGTGTAGAAAGGTTATACCGAACGATCCGAGTCCTTCGTTCTTTAACCATCATCCCACGCTCCGTTGCGGCTGCTCCGATCTCGTCGATCTCCGATCTCCTCGTCCAGGTGGCACCACGTCAATGATTCTTTAAACGGGCTCCCGCCTCTGACTCGAGGCAACTCGGTCGTCAAGTTTGCTAAAAGAGACGACCAAGATTGATGTAGAGAATGAGTAGAATACTTTGTCTCACTTCGTCCAAAGCCGTGGACGATCGGTTAATGAAGTTGCCACTCGAAATGAAATGGAATGAGAAATGAGTTATCAAATTTCCATACACCCAAAACCATAGTCTTTTTGTCAAAAATCAATCTCATCTTCAAGGGGAAGGGCCGGCCAATATATATGGTGCAAGGGAGGTGAGAGTAGGAGCAAAGAAAGTGGGTGATAATAAACAAGAAGCTTATCATAACTATGAGTCATGATACACCAAGTGTGAACACATTAAAGAAACTAATGAGTCACCTAAACAAGTCATCAACTAATAAATGCAAAGATGAGTCACCCGCCACCTCATCATCCTAGTCACCATTTCTAGAACCTTCTAGAAGCATGACTCATCCTCATCCAAGAAAAGATAAATCCGTCTTTAACCGAATGATAAAGACGGGCGATAGAAAACTGGAAACTGGCAACTTCCAAAAGTGATCCCGAAATGAATTTTAGGATAACCCCGTAACTGTATAAATATACCCGCATTTGTAATACGACCGAATACAAATGCAACTGAGACAAAGATATTATATCTACTCAATATAATACTCGGATCCGGCTTAAACCAAAGCCCACCAGTATTATCTGCCCGAAATCTGACACGTGCGTAAACGAACGTGCATTTTCCGAACCCTGCCATAAAACCATACGGTCTTTACAACGTTTCGCCCGAACTTGGGAAACATTCTGTGGGGAACTCTAATGACTCGTAAGTACCCTGGCAGTGGGTTTAACCACAAACCGTCAGCGGCACTAGCTATGCGTAACGGCTGCCCATGGACTGACCTCAAGGGAGGCCGATGAGCGAACTCATCCGGAAACCCTACTGAGCCTAACAGTGACAATGTATATACAGTCCGGTCCGTTCGTCTATGAGTATCGCATATCTGCCTAGGGGGCTAGTAATGTCAGACCCCCAATAGCAGTATGTCGTGTCGGAGTGTAGCCCAATAACACCCTGAGATACTACTGGAGTACCTACCAGTAAATCTCCTGTCACGGCCGTGGGCTTTGTGTAATGGCTCTCCTAGACACAGCACGATCTCGCCCCCAATACCGGGAGAGACGAATCCCCTGCCGATCCGCTCATATGCCTCCATGTGGCTCGGGACTGTACCCAAAAACTACCTGTTTGCACGACTCCTTTGAGCCGTGGTAGGGTAGAAATCAAAGCACAGTGGGAACTCACACGAGACAAATGACGACCTCAGGTCGATGAACTAACCTGTACACATGTCACCAGGGAACTGCTATCTGACGATATGTATAATACCAACTAGCAGGTTCCCGGCGAGTCCTGTCCGGTGTACTCATAACCCAATGAGCACCTGTATACATCTTAGGTGATCCAAATGACACCAGTGGCTTGTGAGACCGGCCACCGCCCCTCGTCGGGGTCTCGACTGTTTACACTAGTATACTCCGGAGTATCGATGCCCTGTCTCGAAACTCCCACGACTAGGGATCACAATTAAGGATATGCATATAAACTACCCAACTCTCATGTATATGATCGCCATCATACTGTTGGTAGTAAAGCAAGATCCTAAGGGCTCTATCAAAGTGTAACATGTAATCAGTCATCTGAACATGTACACGACTGATAAAGGCAAACCAGATAGCATACTATCATCTCGAGTATCCTACTGGTATAGGTCATCCGCAATCATTGCAATCACGTACCTGCGATCCAATAATTGACTCTGAGGGCACTATCTCCAACAATCTCCCACTTGCACTTAAGGCAAATTATTGTGATGTCGACTACTCACAGCCCGTGTGAAACCGAATATCCAACTCCTCTACTAATCAGTTTCACAAAGCCCGTTTGTAAAATTATTGTGTTCGAGAAATAGCCTCAGTGAGTGGATCCGCCTAGATGTTTCTTTCTATATCTCTCTTAATCTCAAGTTCGCGGAGAAAGCCATCTCCCGAATTGAGTAATACCTGTCTTAGAATAAGTCTGGATATCTGATGGGACCTAGTTCATAAATGAACTCCAAATCTAAACTTCTTAGACTGTATCGATCACTGAACCTAATCAGTATCCAGCACCATACCTCCCACAGTATCCTCTTGGACCACCTGTCCATAATATTGTCCCTCATCAGAGGGAAAACTAAAACTCTGACAATCACTCTATCAACCATGTCACCTTTGAAGCCTGGAATGATAACCGTCTCCCGAAGGAGGCTGCCGTCATCAAATCCGTAGAACATCCACTTATGTTCTAAAACTGCTTCCTTATGTCTCTCCAGGATTGGATTAATACAAACTTATCGCATCTAGCGCAAAAACAACATCTGGTGTGATACTTGACACCTCACGATTGACTCAATTGCCTAAGCAAGTGATCTGCCAATCATGCACAGCCCTCTCCCCTTTAGTCTATACGACACCTTTAGAGAGGGTGACTCCATCACCTGCAAGTACACCACCATGCCAGGTGTCATCTATTCTAAAAACCATTAGAATACTGTCAAAGTACCCACATTGGGAAACTACCCAAATCCAGATCTTAAAACCATAGATCTAGAAACCAGAATGTCAAATATTATATCCATATCCTGTCTGGAGAAACAACTGTGTAACGACCACAGTACAACCGATCGTAGTATAGGAATTTTACTTCCTACTCTGTATATGTCATCCAGATACCATGACATCACACCCTACTACATTCTTAACAGATCCATCCTCTATTCTGATTGAAGTCAAACCCATGACTGTCACATCAAAATTAGATGATCTATCTCCGCTATAACTGCTCTAGTCTATAAATAAACATAAGCTACTTGACCACTATACTTCCGCTGCTCCCACTGACTACGACAACCCTCTGGCAGAATAATATACACGTGCACTTCTAAAGCTAGTTTAGAACGACGCTATACTTATCCTCCTGCCTGGTCTCATAGTCTGGAACAACAGTAGTGTCAAGTCTGGGTAAACAAGAACCTCCCTGTCACCGTCCTTGAGGCTACCGAAGTACCTCTCGGGTGTCTGAGGTTACCCACCATATCTGCGGAGTGGCTATTGGAATGTCAAACCTGATTGAATATATAGGTCCTATTAAATTTTCCGTAATCGTTCGCGGTTCTGGAATCACTTCCAGTTCTACCATACTCCCACTACTGTTTTTTGAAAAAATCCATTTTACTAAAACTGTGGCGAGTCAAGAACAATATCACTATTGATCTTCCAAATGGTAGAATATCAACCCTCATCATAGCCAAGGTCAACCCACAAACAGCCATTACAGAAACGTGCCCTGAGTTATTCAGAGTCTGGTTTTAAGCATAAGATGGACAACTTCCCGTACCTTAACATCTTTTAAGGTATGAACCATTCTATATCCAATATAGAAACTTTGGCACTTATTTAATTAGAACCAGATTCAAATCATGCAACTGTCTCCAGTGCATATCAACTTAATGGAAAGAGACTAATCAGCATTACTCAACTTAGGAATCCATCCAATTATGAGCAACCTGAAAGAGAAACAAGTTTCTCAAAAACCATTACTATCATCTGAATACCATTCACAAGAATCTACATCTTTGATCTCTTTGAAGAATCCTGATACTTGTGATACCTGGTTCTCTACTTTATTCTTATACCCACAACTTCTCAAAACTTAGACCTTGTATTTCTACGAAACACTTGTCTAAAAACTAGAGAAGTTATAAGTAAACAGAACATAGTACGAGGACCTACCCCTTTGTCCTGATGGACACTTGGACAACATACAATACTCTGTATAAGTCCGCTGTGTTGAACAACTCAAAACCTGTGCGTCGTTGGTTGAAAACTGTACCCTGGCGATTTCCTAAAAAATCACCGATTACAACGAATTCCGATATAATGAGGATAATTACCTAATTCCCAATAACTTACTCCCACTCATCATTTGTAAAACCATACAGATATGAGAATGAAACCTGGTAAATACATACCCTTGGAGTAAGTATCTAATCGGGAAAACAGTTTTCTTTTAACAATGCACTGAAACATGAAAATGTTTCGTAGGGGTATCCTGGTATTCATAGCAATGCCCCTTCCATAATCCAGTTTCAGGCAGGCCATTATCAGTAAGGATTCTGATAAGTGGCAGGAAGCAATGCAATCCGAAATGGAGTCCATGTACGCCAATAAAGTGTGGACCTTGGATATTGCTCCACCTGGGGTAAAACCCGTTGGATGCAAATGGATCTACAAAAGGAAACTTGGTGTAGATGGGCAGGTGGAAACCTATAAAGCTAGACTCGTTGCAAAAAGTTTTTCGTCAAAGACCTGGTTTGGACTATGATGAAACTTTTTCTCTGGTGGCTATGCTTAAATCCATTCGGATCCTACTTGCCATTGCTGCCTTCCATGACTATGAAATCTGGCAGATGGATGTTAAAACGGCTTTCCTAAACGGTTGTTTGGAAGAGTGCATTTACATGGATTAACCAGAAGGTTTCGTTGACAGTGGGAGCAGCAGAAAGGTGTGCAAGTTGCTTAAATCCATTTATGGATTAAAGCAGGCATCGCGGAGCTGGAACATCTGTTTTGATGAGGCAATCAAGGAATTTGATTTCATCAAGAACGAAGATGAAGCCTGTGTGTATAAGAAGATTGTAGGATGAACTGTCGTATTCCTAGTCTTGTACGTGGACGACATTCTTTTGATAGGAAATGATATTCGTATGCTACAATCGGTCAAGCTATTTTTGTCACAAAGGTTCTCCATGAAGGACCTGGGTGATGCCTCGTACATTCTGGGGATCAAGATCTATAGAGATAGATCCAAGAAACTATTGGGACTTTCGCAGTCCAGGTACATAGAGACCGTACTAAAGAGATTTAGTATGGAGGGTTCGAAGCGCGGTAACATACCCGCATTGCACGGAATTACCCTCTCCAAGAAGATGTCTCCTAAGACTGACGAGGAGAGGGTTCGCGTGAGCACTATACCCTACGCTTCATCGGTAGGATCTATAATGTATGCGATGCTATGTACAAGACCAGATGTAGCTTACGCGTTGAGCACGATAAGCCGGTATCAGTCAGACCCAGGGGAGGACCACTGGACAGCAGTGAAGAACATTTTCAAGTACCTGAGAAGGACTAAGGAGATGTTCCTGGTTTACGGTAATGGAGACCTCAGGGTCGAGTCCTTTACCGATTCAAGCTTCCAGAGTGACAAAGATGACAGCAAGTCTGTCTCGGGTTTTGTGTTTACCCTCAACGGAGGGGCGGTATGTTGGAGGAGTTCCAAGCAGGATACCGTCGCAGACTCGACGATGGAGGCTGAATACATTGCTGCAAGCGATGCCGCAAAAGAGGCGGTCTGGATGAAGAAGTTCATTAGTGAACTTCAGGTGGTTCCGTCCATTGTTGACCCAATACCTTTGTATTGCGATAACAATGGGGCTATAGCTTTAGCGAAGGAACCAAGGTCCCATCAGAAATCCAGGCACATCTTAAGGCGGTATCACCTGATCAGGGAGATCATTGATCGACAGGAGATCGAGGTACGGAGAGTGGACACAAAGGACAACACTGCGGACCCATTCACGAAGGCTTTACCCCAGACTCAGTTCGAGCGGCTGATCGAGATGATAGGTCTTCGATACGCCAGTACATGGCCTTAGTGCAAGTGGGAGATTGTTAGTGTATATGCCCTAGAGGCCATTACTGTATCATACTAGTATGTATATTACTTGATGGAAGCTTGGGATATTCACAGTTGTGCAGACAATCTTGCTCAATATAGTAGTATGCTACTTGGTTTGTCTCTGCTTTAATGTGTACATGTGTGTTTATTTATCCACCTATACGCATTAGTAGAGCCCTTAGGATCTTTGCTTGATTACCGGCGTTGTGATGGCGATCACACTCGTGGGGGCTGGGTAATCTACAAGCACATCCTTATACACGTCCCTGGTCGTGGGAGTATCGAGATAGGGCATCGATGCTCCGGAGTAGACTAGCGTATGCGCTTCTCATCCCAGCTCGGGAGACGGTCTGTCCCACAGCCGTCGGTACGTAGTACTTGAGATAGTATGCGGGTGCTCGTTAGGTTACGAGTACACTGGACAGGACTCGTCGGGAACTGATGGTTGGTATTATACCTATCGTCAGTTATCAGTTCCCAGGTGACATGAGTACAGCTTAGTCCGCTGACTTGACACTGTCACTCCGCCTCGAGTGTGTTCCCACTGTTCTTTGATTACTACCCAACCACGGCTCTTCTGAGTCGCGTAAACAGGTAGTAGTTGGGAGCAGTCCTGAAGCACTTGGAGGCAGTGACGGTTAGACAGGATTCGTCTCTCCCGGTATTGGGGGTTGACATCGCGCTGTGTCTAGGAGAGCTATTACACGAATAGTCCCTGGCCAGGGCAAGCGAGATATACTGGTAGGTTTCCAGTGTTATCTCAGGGTGTATTGGGCTTCACTCCGACACGACTTGTACCGCTATTAGAGGACTGACGTTTACCGCCCCCCTAGGCCCGCCATGCGATGTATCAGACGAACAGACCGGACTGTACGGAGAATGTCACATTCAGACTCAGTAGGAGTTCAGATGGGTTTTACCTCGTCAGTCTTCTTATCGGCATCTACCTGGGGACCGTTACGCACAGCTAGTGCCGCTTGCGGTCTGTGGTTAAACCCACTGCCAGCGTAGCGTCGAGTCTTTAGAGTCCCACACAGAGGGCTATTCGCCTCTGGGCAAAACTGAGTAGAGGTCGCATGGTTTTGCGGCAGGGTTCGTTCTCATCCGCGCACTTGTGCACGTTTGGAGTCCGGACGGATTATACTGGCAGGCTCTGGTTTGAGCCAGATACTGGTATATGTTTTGGGGTTGCTTTTATCTCTCAGTATTCTTGTTCCTCGGAACGAGAATGCAGGTGTGTATGCACAGTTGCTTGAGGCGGAGGATGAGGTCTTTCATTAGGGTTTCGGAACGGGTGCGTATGCACAGTTGACAGTCGTCTTTTTCCAAACCCTAATGGATTTATGAAATATCAATTAATAATAGTAATTAAATGAAATAATGTTATGGTTGATTTTGTTGACTTGTTGACCATGGTTGACTTGTTGACCATGGTTGAATGTTGACCATCATCATTGCTTTGCAAGGATACTCCTTGATTCTAGCTTACATTCATTTAATAAAGTGATGATGGTGGTCATTCCAAATACAACCATCAACTATTTCATTTTGATTTATTATTATTAATTAGATAAATCATTTTCCTTTTGTTATGGTTGCAAGAGGAAAATAGCTCATTCTATCATATTGATTCTCTCTCCTCACTTCATCTTCTTCCTCCTCTTGTTCAAGGAGAGCAAATCTCATGTGTTGAGAATCATCTCCTTGAAGATATAACACCCCAAAGCATACTCTACTCACTCTAAGGTAGAAGGTCTAGCAAGCCGAATACCTTAGTTCTCTCAAGATCGAGAAAGGAGCCCAAGGATGAAGCCCTCAGGTGGATCTATCTTCGGCAAAGAGGAGACGAGGAGGGGAATCCATTCAAGCTACTACAATAAGCAAGAAAGAAGAAGAACAACAAGAAGAGAATGAGTTCAAGTTGAGGTATAACCACTTTGCCGAGTAGTTAACTCTTCTTTGCAAGTATGCTAGTTTAGTTTAGCAAAGATCCGGCTTTTACGGTCCATGTTACAAAGTTTAGAAAATTTTTGTTTTACCGTTTCCGCATCCCCGAAAGTTCCGGGAGAGGTAACGTGGACCTAACAGTGGTATCAGAGACTAACTAAACTTAAACTAGCTTGGTAGCGAAGTATATGGAAGTTCGAAACGGAAAAATCACAAAAACCGGAAATCAAAACCCTAAGTTTCTGTTGAAATTTTTTGTGCTTTAAAAGTAAAAAGTTTTACTCCTAAAATCGGCTCAGGGTTTTATGAGAACACCCACCAAAAACGATCCCATGAACCCTTCAAACCGCCGCGGATCCGCGGCCTCAGCTATTCTCTTAGCCGCGGATCCGCCGCCGTTTGGGCTCTTCATGTGATCGTGTTTAGTGCAGTGTTCTTCTGGTAGGGTTTTGGGATTTTTAAAATATATTATATGTGCCCAGATTTTCCAGAATAGAAATTTGTTTTTAGAGGCCTATAATTCCGTATTTTTTTTCGAACTTCGCTACACTTTGGCTATGTTGGTTATATCTGTGATGTTTGTATGTATTGAACGTCGGCTAATCGCTATAAGTCGATTAGTCGGGGTTATACATCTCTGTGATCTGTGTTTGACATTGGAATGTGTATATGAATGTGTTGGACTGTCGCGGGTGAATAGCCGGGGTGGATGTGAGATGAGCTTTTGTTTTTCTTTCATTCATTTGTAAATGTAAATTGATGTAATAATATTATTTGTATGGCCGCACAACCGGGTCGGGGTTGTAGCCGTCATTGTATGATTCTTTTTACTGTTTTTTCTCCTAGGATAGACCCATGGAGGGGTGCACAAACTACCGGGTACTTGGCGGGTAGTTTGCCGCACCCGTAGGGGTCTTGGGTGGGGTTTTGGCTATTCACCGCGACCGTGTAATCCGCTTTTCGTTGCAGGCTCGAACGGATTGCGGATTCCTAGTATATCCAATGTATTCATCTATGATCTGTAATGTCTATCATTGCGTTATATTTAGGCGTTGCTTATGTTTTACAGCCGCGCTAGCCCAGCTCCCGCTCTGTCGTTAGTTAAGTAACCTAACGGGTGATGACGGGACCCCGTGACGAATGCGAATGGCATAAGCGTACGTCATATTTTGGTTGTTTTCTGCAATGGTAGGATTTAAATGATGGGACGCATTAAAAGAACTAATGCAAGAAAATAAACCTAAAAGACGTTGTTGGAACAAGTTTTTCAAAAAGCTGTTATTACAAGGACGTTCATCTTTTTGTTTTGCATCGAGGTATTCGGTTATGAATGCCCAGCACCTCAATCGACGAGGCAAGGGCCGAGATCCCCTCATCGGGAGTGACCCCTTGGACAAAAGGTTTGCGTCAGGGTAATAACTTCATCATAGTCGATTATTTTTTGTTTTGCATCGAGGTATTCATCTTACGAATGCCCAGCACCTCACTCGACGAGGAAAGAGCCGAGATCCCTTCACAGGGAGTGACCTCTTTAGCAAAAGTTTTCGCCACTATGTTTTCAAAAGGATGTATCACGTTCCTTCAACGATATCAAGTTCATTACGTTGACGGGTTTTTCGCCAAAAACCCAGCCGTAGCCCTCCGTCGTTTCGGATAATTAATACTTAGTATTCGTGCTGCATTTGTTGATTATTCGTCAAGACACAGTGAACGGTAGCTGAGTAGTAATTTTCTGTTGCACTAAAAGATGCGATTGGTTAGGACGGTCGCATGATTTTGTTGATTATTCGTCAAGGATCATGTGGGCGGGTCTAATGCAATCCTGGATAACGACGGGTTGAACTTGACTAGGACCTTTTGATTTGTTGATTATTCGTCAAGTTCACTTGGGTCCTAGGGGCAAAAACCACATCGGGAGTTTCAAAAGTACTGAAACTTGCAGATTTAGCATACCTTCTGGAGTGTGGTGACTAGAGTGGATTCCATCTAGGTCATCACACAATGATAGTTGGATCCCGATCCCACTGATGAGTTGGATTACTCTTGGGAGATTATTTCACTAAACGATCAATGCTATAAACCTAGTAGGTGTCTAGAAAGGTGTTAGCGGGGCTACGCCCCCAGGGAAAAGAGGTTCTTGAATTAAGGAACTTTGCGAAAGTGTTGGAAAACCTCCCTCGAAGTACCGACACTAGCCTGGCTGAAAGGTTAAGCAAGTATTGTGACGTGAATTAAAAATCCTGACTAGTTCTTCTTTTAAAAGGTTTTAAGAAGAATTTGAGTAAACAGTGGGAGACATCCTGGTTAGATAAATTAATAAACCAATCTAATCTTGCAAGAGCATACGCTGAGTGTTTCTTTTCTCTCTCCAGGCAGCAACCTTTTCACGCCCTAATCAAGATAATAAAATGTATCGCTTGACCAATCCGAAATCTTATTCGGGACTGGGGAAAGTTGGTTCAGCTCTAACTTGTGACAACAGTCATGAGTATGAGATTGGGAAAGGGGATTGTATGGATTTCCAGGATACCCAGTCGAAGAAGAAGCATGGTTTTGCATCTACTTCAGGTGTTCTTGTAATTGAGAACTGTTTTACGGTCAGCCCTACCTCCTGGGTACTTGATACCGGATCAGGATCTCATATCTGTAATTTATTGCAGGGACTGAGAAAAAGTAGGAAAGTTGCACCGGGTGATATGTCGCTCAGAGTAGCGAACGGAGCACAAGTCAATGCGGCAGCCGTCGGTGAATATCACCTAGTATTGCCAAATGGCAAGACTATGATTTTGAACGATTGCTACTATGTACCCTCCATGGTTTGCAACATCATATCAGTTTCTTTACTCGATAAAGATGGATATAACTTTGTTCTTGAAAAGAATATCATGAACATTTACCTTCATAAGGTACTGGTTGCAGAGGGTACACTGTGTAATGGTATCTACGTTCTAAATCAGAATACAGTTCTCAATATACAAAACACACGCAAGAGGAAGAATTCAGATACGAATGAATCCTACTTGTGGCATTGTAGACTTGGTCATGTCGGAGAGAAAAGACTGAGTAAGTTACATAAAGATGGACTCTTGGATGCGTTCAAGTTTTCATCTTATGAAACTTGTCAGTCTTGTCTCAAAGGGAAGATGACCAAATCTCCGTTCACCGGACATGGAGAAAGAGCAGCAGAGCTCTTGGGACTCGTACATAGTGATGTATGTGGTCCGATGTCTATACATGCAAGGGGTGGGTTCTCGTACTTCATCACATTCACTGACGATCTCTCTAGGTTCGGATATGTGTATCTGATAAAACACAAATCTGAAGCTTTTGAGAAATTCAAGGAATTCAGAAAGGTAGTAGAAAACCAGACGGGCAAAAGTATTAAGATCCTCCGGTCTGACAGGGGAGGGGAGTACTTAAGCACGAAATTCCTAGATTACTTAAAAGAGAATGGTATTCTCTCTCAGCTTACTCCTCCCTATACACCACAGCACAACGGTGTATCGGAGTGGAGGAATCGTACCGTATTGGATATGGTTCGCTCCATGATGAGTAGTGCTGAGTTACCTCTTTCATTCTGGGGACATGCGCTTCAGACAGCGGCATACCTTTTGAATCAAGTTCCGTCCAAATCTGCGCCTAAAACTCCGTATGAAATATGGAGCAGTAAGAAACCATGTCTGAAGTTTATTAAGATATGGGGTTGTCCGGCCTATGTAAAAACACAGAAACCAGACAAGCTAGAGGCACGATCAGTTCTGTGTAAATTTGTGGGATATCCTAAAAACTCACTGGGATATCTGTTCTACCACACTGAGAAACAGAAGGTGTTTGTATCTCGCCACGCCACCTTCTTAGAAAGGGAGTTTCTTGCAAAAGAAACTAGTGGGAGTTCGGTAGAACTGGAAGAAATTCAGCGACCACAAAATGTAACTGAAAATTTGGAGGAACCGCTAGATTCTATAACCCCAGACGAACCTCAGCCACTCCGCAGATCTGGCAGGATTTCTCATCCGCCCGAGAGATACTACGATTTTCTCATAGACGGGGATCGAGAGGATTGCATCTTGGAAGAAGATAACCCTACCAGTTTCAGGCAGGCCATTATCAGTAGGGATTCTGATAAGTGGCAGGAAGCAATGCAATCCGAAATGGAGTCCATGTACGCCAATAAAGTGTGGACCTTGGATATTGCTCCACCTGGGGTAAAACCCGTTGGATGCAAATGGATCTACAAAAGGAAACTTGGTGTAGATGGGTGTTAGTGTATATGCCCTAGAGGCCATTACTGTATCATACTAGTTTGTATATTACTTGATGGAAGCTTGGGATATTCACCTTGTATAAACAATCTTGCTCAATATAGTAATATGCTACTTGGTTTGTTTCTACTTCAATGTGTACTTGTGTTTATTTCAGTATATCACTTATACGCATTAGTGGAGCCCTTAGGATCTTTGCTTGATTACCAGCGTTGTGATGGCAGTCACACTAGTGGGGGCTGGGTAATCGATAAGCACATCCTTATACAGGTCCCTAGTCGTAGGACTATCGAGACAGGGCATCGATACTCCGGAGTAGACTAGCGTATGCGCTTCTCATCCCAGTGTGGGAGATGGTCTGTCCCACAGCCATCAGTACGTCGTACTGGAGATAGTATACGGGTGCTCGTTGGGTTACGAGTACACTGGACAGGACTCGTCGGGAACTGACAGGTTGGTATTATACCTATCGTCAGTTATCAGTTCCCAGGTGACATGAGTACAGCTTAGTCCGCTGACTTGACACTGACACTTCGCCTCGAGTGTGTTCCCACTGCACTTTGATCACTACCCTACCACGGCTCAAAGGAGTCGTGCAAACAGGTGGTGGTTGGGTGCAGTCCCGAAGCACTTGGAGGCAGTGACAGTTAGACAGGATTCGTCTCTCCCGGTATTGGGGGTTGACATCGCGCTGTGTCTAGGAGAGCCATTACACGAGTAGTCCCTGGCCAGGGCAAGCGAGATATACTGGTAGGTTTCCAGTGTTATCTCAGGGTGTTTTGGGCTTCACTCCGACACGACTTGTACCGCTATTGGGGGACTGACGTTTTACCGCCCCCTAGGCCCGCCATGCGATGTATCAGACGAACAGACCGGACTGTACGGAGAATGTCACATTCAGACTCAGTAGGAGTTCAGATGGGGTTTCACCTCGTCAGCCTTCTTGTCGGTATCTACCTGGGGACCGTTACGCACAGCTAGTGCCGCTTGCGGTCTGTGGTTAAACCCACTGCCAGCGTAGTGTCGAGTCTTTAGAGTCCCACACAGAGGGTATTCGCTTCTGGGCAAAACAGAGTAGAGGTCGCATGGTTTTGCGACAGGGTTCGTTCTCATCCGTGCACTTGTGCACGTTTGGAGTCCGGACGGATTATACTGGCAGGCTCTGGTTTGAGCCAGATACTGGTATATGTTTTGGGGGTTGCTTTTATATCTTGGTATTCTTGTTCCTCGGAACGAGAATGCAGGTGTGTATGCACAGTTGCTTGAGGCGGAGAATGAGGTTTTTCATTAGGGTTTCGGATCGGGTGCGTATGCACAGTTGACAGTCTTCATTTTCCAAACCCTAATGGATTTATATATTATCTATTAATAATAGTAATTAAATAAGAATTATGTTATGGTTGTTTTTTGTTGACTTGTTGACCTTGGTTGACTTGTTGACCATTGACCACTTTCATGCCTTGAAAGTCTTCCTTGATTCATGCTTACACTTCATTAAAAGAGGTATGATAGTGGTCATTCCATATTTACCATCAACTATTCTTATTTCAATTATTATCATTTAGATAATTCATTTCTTTTTGCAATATGGTTGCAAGAAAGAAATTATTGAGCTCATTCTATCATAACCTCTCTCTCTCCTCATTTTCATCTTCTTCCTCCTCTTGAAAAGAGAAACCTTCTCATGTGTTGAGAATCATTCTCTTTAGATAGAAAAGCAAACCCTAATCACTCTCTACTCATTCTAGGATGAAGGTTTAGCAAGCCGGAAACCCTAGTTCACTCAAAGATCGAGGAAGAGCCCAAAGTCGAACCTTCGAGGTGGATCCATCTTCGACGGGAGAAGGCGACGAAAAGAGAACCATCAACCTCTACAAGGTTTGAAGAAGAAGGAGTTCAAGTTTAGGTATAACCATCTTCCATAGTAGCTAACTCTCTTTAGCTTGTTAACTAGTTTTAGTTTAGACAACGATCCCGACATAGTTTAGTCCATGTTGCCTCTTGCGATAAAAATTCGTTTTTTATACCGTTTCCGCCTCCCCGTAAGTACCGGGGGTCGCAATATGGACTTACAGTGGTATCAGAGCCTAACTAAACTTAAACTAGCTTGGTAGTGAAGTGTAACGAAGTTCGGAACCGAAAAAATCACAAAACCGGAAAAACGAAAACCTGAGTTTCTGTTGAATTTTTTTTGACTCAAAATGAAAAACTTTATACTTGTAAATTCGTCTCAGGGTTTTGTTTGAACACACAAGAAAACCGATGCACCAATTCACTTAAAGCGCCGCGCTTCCGCGGCACGAGGTAGGCATGTGCCGCGGAAGCGCCGCAGTATGGTTTCTTCACTGCATCGTTTTTCGTGCAGTGTTCTTCTGTGTTGGTTTTGGGATTTTTAAAATATATTATATGTACCCAGATTTTCCAGAAAAGAAATTTCCTTTTGGGGTCCTATAATTCCGTATTTTTTTTCCGAACTTCACTGCACTTTAGCTTTGATGGTTATATCTGTGATGTTTGCATGTATTGAACGTCGGCTAATCGCTATAAGTCGATTAGTCGGGGTTATACATGATCTGTAATGTGCTGGAATGTGTATATGAATGTGTTGGACTGTCGCGGGTGAATAGCCGGGGTGGATGTGAGATGAGCTTTTGTTTTTCTTTCATTCATTGTAAATGTAAATTGATGTAATTATATTATTTGTTTGGCCGCACAACCGGGTCGGGGTTGTAGCCGTCATTGTATAATTCTTTTTACTGTTTTTGCTCCTAGGATAGACCCATGGTGGGGTGCACAAACTACCGGGAACTTGGCGGGTAGTTTGCCGCACCCGTAGGGGTCTTGGGTGGGGTATTTGGCTATTCACCGCGACCGTGTTATCCGCTTTTCGTTTCAGGCTCGAAAGGATTGCGGATTGCTAGTATATCCAATGTATTCATCTGTGATCTGTAATGTCTATCATTGCTTTCTATTTAGGCGTTGCTTATGTTTTACAGCCGCGCTAGCCCAGCCCCCGCTCTGTCGTTAGTTAAGTAACCTAACGAGTGATGACGGGACCCCGTGGCGAATGCGAATGGCATAAGCGTACGTCATATTTTGGTTGTTTTCTGCAATGGTAGGATTAAATGATGGGACGCATTAAAAGAACTAATGCAAGAATATCACGCATTAAAAGAACTAATGCAAGATAATAAACCAAGTTTAAGTCGATGGAACACTTTCGAAAAACCACTCGGTTCTTTTCAAAAACTAACTTTTAAATGCGGAGCTTGAGCCACTCCTTCTAAAAGCTATCTCGTTCCATCGATTATATCAAGTTCACTACGTTCACGGTTTCGCCAAAACCATTCGTAGCCCTCCATCATTTCAGTTAAATATACGGTAGTATTCAAGCTATGTATTTTGACCTCACGCCAAGGCATAGTGATTGGTAGCTGCCGGATATTTATCTGTTGCATAGATAGAATGCGTTGTTTTGAGACAGTCGTACCACCATTTTGGCCTACATCAAGGGTAGGTACGGGTGGATTCAAATCAACCGGGATAATGATGGGAAGAACTTGACATGTGACTTATGACATTTTGACCTCACGCCAAGGTCATAAGAGCATGGGGCAAAAATCCACATCGGGAGTTTCATAAGTACTGAAACTTGCTAGATTTGCATACCATTTGGAGTGTGATGATTATGGTAGGATTCCTTCATTTTCGTCACGCGATGATATTTGGATCCCGATCCTACTGTGAGTATATGCTACTCCTCGGGAAATTTCTCACTAAACGATCAATGCTATAAACCTAGTAGGTGCCTAGAAAGGTGTTAGCGGGGCTACGCCCCCAGGGAAAAGAGGTTCTTAAATTAAGGAACTTCGCGAAAGCGTTGGAAAACCTCCCTCGAAGTACCGACACTGGCCTGGCTGAACGGTTAAGCAAGTATTGTACGGTGGGATTGATCCCGGCTAATTCTTCCTTTGTGGTTTGAGGAGGGATTCGAGAGACAGTGGGAGCCATCCTGTTTAGACAAATTAAAAACCATTCTAAACTTGCAAGAGCATCGTGCTAAGTGTTTCTTCTCTCCCCCTGCAGCGACCAAATCGAAATGACTGGACTTAAGTTACTTCTAGATAAAAACATACTGACAGGGCCAAACTACAAAGATTGGCTCAGGAATGTCAAATTGGCAATCTCTTACGACAAGCTGGGGTATCTTCTTACCACCAAAGCTCCCCCCGTCCCAGGTCCCACCTCCAGCGTCGCGGATAAGGAAATCCGTAAGACTTGGGAGATTGACAGCGCGAAGGCCAGATGCCTCGTACTTGCCTCGATGGACAATGACCATCAGAGGAGGCACGAGAATATGGATTTGGAATCCATATTTCTTCATACAAAAGAACTGTATGGAGAGCAGTCTCGTATCGCAAGATACGAAGTGTCGAAGAAGTTATTTTCGACTAAGTTGGCCGTCGGATCATCGGTAGCGGACCACGTGCTTAAGATGATTGGCTACACTGAGGAGCTCGCGGAACTTGGGACCACGTTGGATAGTGAACTCTACACAGATATAATTCTCCAGTCCCTTCCATCCACTTACGCCCAGTTCATACTGAATTTCAACTTGCAAGAAAAGGAAGTTGAACTTTCAGAACTCCTCAACCTGCTGAGGAGCGCAGAGGGCACCCTACAGAAGGGTAGGGATACATCCACTTTGTTTGTAGGAGGATCTTCTTCTTCTAGGTCCAAGGCGAAAGCCAAGGGAAAGAAGAAGAAAGCCCCCGCCAAACCAAGAGGCGGTGTTAGTAAAGTGGGTGCGAAGGGAAAGGAAAAGGCAACAAAGATAGCGGGGAAGCTTGTTGGTAAAGAGGAATGCTTCTATTGTCACAAGAGTGGACACTGGAAGAAAGATTGCAGGGCTTGGAAAGCCAGGACACAGGAACTGAAGCAGGTTGCGGCTTCAGCTTCAGGTGTGTATGTTATTGAAAACTGTCTTTCTATAAACTCTACTTCCTGGGTATTGGATACCGGATCAGGATCTCATATCTGTAATTCTTTGCAGGCGTTGAGAAACCGTAGGTTTTTGAAGGAAGGTGACATGACCCTCAGAGTTGCGAACGGAGCTAGCATGGATGCTAAAGCCGTGGGGGACTATCACCTAGGAATGTCAGATGGACATGTTTTGGTTTTGCGTAATTGCTTTTTTGTACCCAACGCAACTTGTAATATCATTTCTGTATCTTTGGTTTCTAAAGAAGGTTATGAATTTGCGTTTGTAAGTAATGTTGTTAACATTCACCTTAATCAAGTTCTGATTGGGTCAGGTACATTGAGCAATGGTATATACGTATTAAACCAACCACAGATTTTCAATGTCCAGAATACACACAAAAGAAAGTCACCAGATATTAATCAGACTTTCTTATGGCATTGTAGACTGGGTCACATCAATGAGAGAAGGTTGACTAAGTTACATACAGAAGGATATTTGGATCCGTTCGAATATCAATCGTATGCCACTTGTCAATCCTGTCTCAAGGGAAAGATGACAAAGACTCCGTTTACTGGACATGGAGTAAGAGCGAGCGAGCTCTTGGGACTCGTACACAGTGACGTGTGCGGTCCAATGTCTACACATGCCCGAAGCGGACATTCTTACTTCATTACTTTTACGGATGACTTCTCAAGGTACGGTTATGTCTTCTTAATGAAACATAAGTCCGAGGCCTTTGGAAAATTCCAGGAGTATAAGAATGAAGTAGAAAAACAGACCGGCAAAAGTATTAAGATTCTAAGATCGGATCGAGGTGGAGAATACTTAAGTGCCGAATTCCTGGACTATTTAAAAGAGAATGGGATTCTCTCTCAGCTTACTCCTCCATACACCCCGCAACATAACGGTGTATCGGAGAGACGGAATCGGACCCTATTGGATATGGTACGGTCTATGATGAGTAACGCTGAGTTACCGCGATCATTCTGGGGGTATGCGCTAGAAACAGCTGCATACCTATTGAACCGAGTTCCTACTAAGACTGTGCCTACCACACCATATGAGTTATGGAGTGGGAAGAAACCCTATCTTCAGTACCTGAAGATTTGGGGATGTCCAGCTTATGTCAAAAAGCAGCATACGGACAAGCTCGAGGCGCGCTCAGTACTGTGCAAGTTTGTGGGATACCCAAAGAACTCCAGGGGGTATCTTTTCTATTACGCAGAGGAGCAAAAAGTCCTTGTTTCTCGTAATGCCCATTTTCTGGAACATCAGTTCTTAGAAAAAGAAGTAAGTGGGAGCGCAATAGAACTGGAAGAAATTCCAGAACCACAGACTATTACTGAAAGCTTAGTAGAACCAGAGGGTTCAAAAGAACAGGACATTCCTATGCCGCTCCGTAGAAGTAGTAGGCAGTCTCATCCGCCCGAGAGATACTACGGTTTTCTCATAGACGGGGATAGAGAGGATTGCATCATAGACTATGATGAGCCTACTAGCTTCCAGCAGGCCGTTCAGAGCATTGACTCGGTAAAATGGCTGGATGCAATGCGGACCGAAATGGAGTCCATGTACACCAACAAAGTATGGACGTTGGACATTGCTCCAGACGGGGTAAAACCCGTAGGATGCAAGTGGATCTTCAAAAGGAAGATTGGTGTAGATGGACAGGTTGAGACCTATAAAGCTAGACTTGTAGCAAAGGGTTTCCGTCAAAGACCTGGCTTGGACTACGACGAAACCTTTTCTCCAGTGGCTATGCTGAAATCCATTCGGATCCTTCTTGCCATTGCTGCCTTCCACGATTATGAGATTTGGCAGATGGACGTAAAAACCGCTTTTCTAAATGGAAATTTAGAGGAGTGTGTCTATATGGATCAGCCAGAGGGTTTCATTCAGAGTGGGAGCAGCGGAAAGGTGTGCAAGTTGCTTAAGTCCATCTATGGACTAAAGCAGGCATCGCGGAGTTGGAACATCTGTTTTGATGAGACGGTCAAGGAATTTGACTTTATCAAAAATCCAGATGAACCATGCATCTATAGTAGATTTGTAGCGAGAACTGTAGTATTCCTTGTTTTATACGTGGATGACATTCTCTTAATAGGAAATGACATTCCTATGCTACAATCTGTCAAGGGTTTCTTGTCACACAGGTTCTCCATGAAAGACCTGGGTGATGCCTCTTACATCCTGGGGATCCGGATCCATCGTGATAGATCCAAGAGGATATTAGGACTTTCACAGTCCAGGTACATCGACACCGTACTGAAAAGATTCAGTATGGAAGATTCCAAGCGCGGTAACTTACCGGCTTGTCACGGGATCACCCTCTCTAAAGAGATGTCTCCCAAGACTGATTTGGAGAGGGATCGCATGTCTATTATACCCTACGCTTCTGCGGTAGGCTCTATAATGTATGCGATGTTGTGTACCAGACCGGATGTAGCTTATGCACTGAGTGTAGTAAGCCGGTATCAGTCAAACCGTGGGGAGAAACATTGGATAGCGGTAAAGAACATTCTCAAGTACCTGAGGAGGACTAAGGAGATGTTCTTGGTGTATGGCGGAAAAGACCTCCAGATTGAGGCCTTTGCTGACTCCAGCTTCCAGAGTGACAAGGATGATTCCAAGTCCATGTCGGGTTTTGTCTTTACCCTCAATGGAGGGGCGGTGTGTTGGAAGAGTTCCAAACAGGAAACCGTTGCAGACTCGACTATGGAAGCGGAATACATCGCTGCATCTGATGCCGCAAAAGAAGCTGTCTGGATAAGGAAGTTCTTAAAAGAACTTCAGGTGGTTCCGTCCATTGTTGACCCAGTACCTCTGTATTGCGACAACAACGGGGCTATAGCTTTAGCAAAGGAACCCAGGTCCCATCAGAGATCCAGGCACATCTTGAGGCGGTATCACCTGATCAGGGAGATCGTGGATCGCAAGGAGATCGAGGTTCGGAGGGTTGCTTCAGAAGAGAACACTGCAGATCCATTCACCAAGGCCCTACCCCAGACTCAGTTCGAGCGGCTGATCGAGATGATAGGTCTTCGATACGCCAGTACATGGCCTTAGTGCAAGTGGGAGATTGTTAGTGTATATGCCCTAGAGGCCATTACTGTATCATACTAGTTTGTATATTACTTGATGGAAGCTTGGGATATTCACCTTGTATAAACAATCTTGCTCAATATAGTAATATGCTACTTGGTTTGTTTCTACTTCAATGTGTACTTGTGTTTATTTCAGTATATCACTTATACGCATTAGTGGAGCCCTTAGGATCTTTGCTTGATTACCAGCGTTGTGATGGCAGTCACACTAGTGGGGGCTGGGTAATCGATAAGCACATCCTTATACAGGTCCCTAGTCGTAGGACTATCGAGACAGGGCATCGATACTCCGGAGTAGACTAGCGTATGCGCTTCTCATCCCAGTGTGGGAGATGGTCTGTCCCACAGCCATCAGTACGTCGTACTGGAGATAGTATACGGGTGCTCGTTGGGTTACGAGTACACTGGACAGGACTCGTCGGGAACTGACAGGTTGGTATTATACCTATCGTCAGTTATCAGTTCCCAGGTGACATGAGTACAGCTTAGTCCGCTGACTTGACACTGACACTTCGCCTCGAGTGTGTTCCCACTGCACTTTGATCACTACCCTACCACGGCTCAAAGGAGTCGTGCAAACAGGTGGTGGTTGGGTGCAGTCCCGAAGCACTTGGAGGCAGTGACAGTTAGACAGGATTCGTCTCTCCCGGTATTGGGGGTTGACATCGCGCTGTGTCTAGGAGAGCCATTACACGAGTAGTCCCTGGCCAGGGCAAGCGAGATATACTGGTAGGTTTCCAGTGTTATCTCAGGGTGTTTTGGGCTTCACTCCGACACGACTTGTACCGCTATTGGGGGACTGACGTTTTACCGCCCCCTAGGCCCGCCATGCGATGTATCAGACGAACAGACCGGACTGTACGGAGAATGTCACATTCAGACTCAGTAGGAGTTCAGATGGGGTTTCACCTCGTCAGCCTTCTTGTCGGTATCTACCTGGGGACCGTTACGCACAGCTAGTGCCGCTTGCGGTCTGTGGTTAAACCCACTGCCAGCGTAGTGTCGAGTCTTTAGAGTCCCACACAGAGGGTATTCGCTTCTGGGCAAAACAGAGTAGAGGTCGCATGGTTTTGCGACAGGGTTCGTTCTCATCCGTGCACTTGTGCACGTTTGGAGTCCGGACGGATTATACTGGCAGGCTCTGGTTTGAGCCAGATACTGGTATATGTTTTGGGGGTTGCTTTTATATCTTGGTATTCTTGTTCCTCGGAACGAGAATGCAGGTGTGTATGCACAGTTGCTTGAGGCGGAGAATGAGGTTTTTCATTAGGGTTTCGGATCGGGTGCGTATGCACAGTTGACAGTCTTCATTTTCCAAACCCTAATGGATTTATATATTATCTATTAATAATAGTAATTAAATAAGAATTATGTTATGGTTGTTTTTTGTTGACTTGTTGACCTTGGTTGACTTGTTGACCATTGACCACTTTCATGCCTTGAAAGTCTTCCTTGATTCATGCTTACACTTCATTAAAAGAGGTATGATAGTGGTCATTCCATATTTACCATCAACTATTCTTATTTCAATTATTATCATTTAGATAATTCATTTCTTTTTGCAATATGGTTGCAAGAAAGAAATTATTGAGCTCATTCTATCATAACCTCTCTCTCTCCTCATTTTCATCTTCTTCCTCCTCTTGAAAAGAGAAACCTTCTCATGTGTTGAGAATCATTCTCTTTAGATAGAAAAGCAAACCCTAATCACTCTCTACTCATTCTAGGATGAAGGTTTAGCAAGCCGGAAACCCTAGTTCACTCAAAGATCGAGGAAGAGCCCAAAGTCGAACCTTCGAGGTGGATCCATCTTCGACGGGAGAAGGCGACGAAAAGAGAACCATCAACCTCTACAAGGTTTGAAGAAGAAGGAGTTCAAGTTTAGGTATAACCATCTTCCATAGTAGCTAACTCTCTTTAGCTTGTTAACTAGTTTTAGTTTAGACAACGATCCCGACATAGTTTAGTCCATGTTGCCTCTTGCGATAAAAATTCGTTTTTTATACCGTTTCCGCCTCCCTGTAAGTACCGGGGGTCGCAATATGGACTTACAGTGGGCAGGTGGAAACCTATAAAGCTAGACTCGTTGCAAAAAGTTTTTCGTCAAAGACCTGGTTTGGACTATGATGAAACTTTTTCTCTGGTGGCTATGCTTAAATCCATTCGGATCCTACTTGCCATTGCTGCCTTCCATGACTATGAAATCTGGCAGATGGATGTTAAAACGGCTTTCCTAAACGGTTGTTTGGAAGAGTGCATTTACATGGATCAACCAGAAGGTTTCGTAGACAGTGGGAGCAGCGGAAAGGTGTGCAAGTTGCTTAAATCCATTTATGGATTAAAGCAGGCATCGCGGAGCTGGAACATCTGTTTTGATGAGGCAATCAAGGAATTTGATTTCATCAAGAACGAAGATGAACCCTGTGTGTATAAGAAGATTGTAGGACGAACTGTCGTATTCCTAGTCTTGTACGTGGACGACATTCTTTTGATAGGAAATGATATTCCTATGCTACAATCGGTCAAGCTATTTTTGTCACAAAGGTTCTCCATGAAGGACCTGGGTGATGCCTCGTACATTCTGGGGATCAAGATCTATAGAGATAGATCCAAGAAACTATTGGGACTTTCGCAGTCCAGGTACATAGAGACCGTACTAAAGAGATTTAGTATGGAGGGTTCCAAGCGCGGTAACATACCCGCATTGCACGGAATTACCCTCTCCAAGAAGATGTCTCCTAAGACTGACGAGGAGAGGGTTCGCATGAGCACTATACCCTACGCTTCAGCGGTAGGATCTATAATGTATGCGATGCTATGTACAAGACCAGATGTAGCTTACGCGTTGAGCACGATAAGCCGGTATCAGTCAGACCCAGGGGAGGACCACTGGACAGCAGTGAAGAACATTCTCAAGTACCTGAGAAGGACTAAGGAGATGTTCCTGGTTTACGGTAATGGAGACCTCAGGGTCGAGTCCTTTACCGATTCAAGCTTCCAGAGTGACAAAGATGACAGCAAGTCTGTCTCGGGTTTTGTGTTTACCCTCAACGGAGGGGCGGTATGTTGGAGGAGTTCCAAGCAGGATACCGTCGCAGACTCGACGATGGAGGCTGAATACATTGCTGCAAGCGATGCCGCAAAAGAGGCGGTCTGGATGAAGAAGTTCATTAGTGAACTTCAGGTGGTTCCGTCCATTGTTGACCCAATACCTTTGTATTGCGATAACAATGGGGCTATAGCTTTAGCGAAGGAACCAAGGTCCCATCAGAAATCCAGGCACATCTTAAGGCGGTATCACCTGATCAGGGAGATCATTGATCGACAGGAGATCGAGGTACGGAGAGTGGACACAAAGGACAACACTGCGGACCCATTCACGAAGGCTTTACCCCAGACTCAGTTCGAGCGGCTGATCGAGATGATAGGTCTTCGATACGCCAGTACATGGCCTTAGTGCAAGTGGGAGATTGTTAGTGTATATGCCCTAGAGGCCATTACTGTATCATACTAGTATGTATATTACTTGATGGAAGCTTGGGATATTCACAGTTGTGCAGACAATCTTGCTCAATATAGTAGTATGCTACTTGGTTTGTCTCTGCTTTAATGTGTACATGTGTGTTTATTTATCCACCTATACGCATTAGTAGAGCCCTTAGGATCTTTGCTTGATTACCGGCGTTGTGATGGCGATCACACTCGTGGGGGCTGGGTAATCTACAAGCACATCCTTATACACGTCCCTGGTCGTGGGAGTATCGAGATAGGGCATCGATGCTCCGGAGTAGACTAGCGTATGCGCTTCTCATCCCAGCTCGGGAGACGGTCTGTCCCACAGCCGTCGGTACGTAGTACTTGAGATAGTATGCGGGTGCTCGTTAGGTTACGAGTACACTGGACAGGACTCGTCGGGAACTGATGGTTGGTATTATACCTATCGTCAGTTATCAGTTCCCAAGTGACATGAGTACAGCTTAGTCCGCTGACTTGACACTGTCACTCCGCCTCGAGTGTGTTCCCACTGTTCTTTGATTACTACCCAACCACGGCTCTTCTGAGTCGCGTAAACAGGTAGTAGTTGGGAGCAGTCCCGAAGCACTTGGAGGCAGTGACGGTTAGACAGGATTCGTCTCTCCCGGTATTGGGGGTTGACATCGCGCTGTGTCTAGGAGAGCCATTACACGAGTAGTCCCTGGCCAGGGCAAGCGAGATATACTGGTAGGTTTCCAGTGTTATCTCAGGGTGTATTGGGCTTCACTCCGACACGACTTGTACCGCTATTAGGGGACTGACGTTTACCGCCCCCCTAGGCCCGCCATGCGATGTATCAGACGAACAGACCGGACTGTACGGAGAATGTCACATTCAGACTCAGTAGGAGTTCAGATGGGTTTTACCTCGTCAGTCTTCTTATCGGCATCTACCTGGGGACCGTTACGCACAGCTAGTGCCGCTTGCGGTCTGTGGTTAAACCCACTGCCAGCGTAGCGTCGAGTCTTTAGAGTCCCATACAGAGGGCTATTCGCCTCTGGGCAAAACTGAGTAGAGGTCGCATGGTTTTGCGGCAGGGTTCGTTCTCATCCGCGCACTTGTGCACGTTTGGAGTCCGGACGGATTATACTGGCAGGCTCTGGTTTGAGCCAGATACTGGTATATGTTTTGGGGTTGCTTTTATCTCTCAGTATTCTTGTTCCTCGGAACGAGAATGCAGGTGTGTATGCACAGTTGCTTGAGGCGGAGGATGAGGTCTTTCATTAGGGTTTCGGAACGGGTGCGTATGCACAGTTGACAGTCGTCTTTTTCCAAACCCTAATGGATTTATGAAATATCAATTAATAATAGTAATTAAATGAAATAATGTTATGGTTGATTTTGTTGACTTGTTGACCATGGTTGACTTGTTGACCATGGTTGAATGTTGACCATCATCATTGCTTTGCAAGGATACTCCTTGATTCTAGCTTACATTCATTTAATAAAGTGATGATGGTGGTCATTCCAAATACAACCATCAACTATTTCATTTTGATTTATTATTATTAATTAGATAAATCATTTTCCTTTTGTTATGGTTGCAAGAGGAAAATAGCTCATTCTATCATATTGATTCTCTCTCCTCACTTCATCTTCTTCCTCCTCTTGTTCAAGGAGAGCAAATCTCATGTGTTGAGAATCATCTCCTTGAAGATATAGCACCCCAAAGCACACTCTACTCACTCTAAGGTAGAAGGTCTAGCAAGCCGAATACCTTAGTTCTCTCAAGATCGAGAAAGGAGCCCAAGGATGAAGCCCTCAGGTGGATCTATCTTCGGCAAAGAGGAGACGAGGAGGGGAAGCCATTCAAGCTACTACAAAGAGCAAGAAAGAAGAAGAACAACAAGAAGAGAAGGAGTTCAAGTTGAGGTATAACCACTTTGCCGAGTAGTTAACTCTTCTTTGCAAGTATGCTAGTTTAGTTTAGCAAAGATCCGGCTTTTACGGTCCATGTTACAATGTTTAGAAAATTTTTGTTTTACCGTTTCCGCATCCCCGAAAGTACCGGGAGAGGTAACGTGGACCTAACACGCAATTCCGCGGCGGTATTGTTGAATCACGTGCCCAATTTGTACAGTGTTCTTAGAAAACCCTGCACAGATTTCTGTGATATGTAGAATAATTTTTGGAACCCTTTAAAAATCAACAGAAACTGTGAAAATAGAATTTTGCGGTTTTCGATATCCGGTTCGATCGATATTTTAAACGCGTTAGCACAAGTTAGTAAAGCAAAATGGTGAGGCTCTGATACCAATGTAAGTCTACGGTAGCGCCCCGGCCGTCTACAGACGCCAAATGCGGAACAAAAACTTTTTAACTGGCGCTATCGTATACTAAAATCCGGATCTTCCATTATTGCTAAACTAACAAACTGTAAAGAGTGTAGAAAGGTTATACCGAACGATCCGAGTCCTTCGTTCTTTAACCATCATCCCACGCTCCGTTGTGGCTGCTCCGATCTCGTCGATCTCCGATCTCCTCTTCCAGGTGGCACCACGTCAATGATTCTTTAAACGGGCCCCCGCCTCTGACTCGAGGCAACTCGGCCGTCAAGTTTGCTAAAAGAGACGACCAAGATTGATGTAGAGAATGAGTAGAATATTTTGTCTCACTTCGTCCAAAGCCGTGGACGATCGGTTAATGAAGTTGCCACTCGAAATGAAATGGAATGAGAAATGAGTTATCAAATTTCCATACACCCAAAACCATAGTCTTTTTGTCAAAAATCAATCTCATCTTCAAGGGGAGGGCCGGCCAATATATATGGGGCAAGGGAGGTGAGAGTAGGAGCAAAGAAAGAGGGTGATAATAAACAAGAAGCTTATCATAACTATGAGTCATGATACACCAAAAGTGTGAACACATTAAAGAAACTAATGAGTCACCTAAACAAGTCATCAACTAATAAATGCAAAGATGAGTCACCCGCCACCTCATCATCCTAGTCACTATTTCTAGAACCTTCTAGAAGCATGACTCACCCTCATCCAAGAAAAGATAAATCCGTCTTTAACCGAATGATAAAGACGGGCGATAGAAAACTGAAAACTGGCAACTTCCAAAAGTTATCCCGAAACGAATTTCAGGATAACCCCGTAACTGTATAAATATACCCGCATTTGTATTACGACCGAATACAAATGCAACCGAGACAAAGATATTATATCTACTCAATATAATACTCGGATCCGGCTTAAACCAAAGCCCACCAGTATTATCTGCCAGAAATCTGACACGTGCGTAAATGCACGTGCATTTTCCGAACCCTGCCATAAAACCATACGGCCTCTACAACGTTTCGCCCGAACTTGGGAAACAGTCTGTGGGGAACTCTAATGACTCGTCTGTACCCTGGCAGTGGGTTTAACCACAAACCGTCAGCGGCACTAGCTATGCGTAATGGCTGCCTATGGACTGACCTCAAGGGAGGCCGATGAGCGAACTCATCCGGAAACCCTACTGAGCCTAACAGTGACAATGTATATACAGTCCGGTCCGTTCGTCTATGAGTATCGCATATCTGCCTAGGGGGCTAGTAACGTCAGACCCCTAATAGCAGTATAAGTCGTGTCGGAGTGTAGCCCAATAACACCCTGAGATACGACTGTAGTACCTACCAGTAAATCTCCTGCCACGGCCGTGGGCTTTGTGTAATGGCTCTCCTAGACACAACACGATCTCGCCCCCAATACCGGGAGAGACGAATCCCCTGCCGATCCGCTCATGTGCCTCCATGTGGCTCGGGACTGTACCCAAAAACTACCTATTTGCACGACTCCTTTGAGCCGTGGTAGGGTAGAAATCAAAGCACAGTGGGAACTCACACGAGACAAATGACGACCTTAGGTCGATGAACTAACCTGTACACATGTCACCAGGGAACTGCTATCTGACGATATGTATAATACCAACTAGCAGGTTCCCGGCGAGTCCTGTCCGGTGTACTCATAACCCAATGAGCACCTGTATACATCTTAGGTGATCCAACTGACACCAGTGGCTTGTGAGACCGGCCACCGCCCCTCGTCGGGGTCTTGACTATATACACTAGTCTACTCCGGAGTATCGATGCCCTGTCTCGAAACTCCTACGACTAGGGATCACAATTAAGGATATGCATATAAATTACCCAACTCTCACGTATATGATCGCCATCATACTGTTGGTAGTAAAGCAAGATCCTAAGGGCTCTATCAAAGTGTAACATGTAATCAGTCACCTTAACATGTACACGACTGATAAAGGCAAACCAGATAGCATACTATCATCTCGAGTAAGACTGTCCTACTGGTATAGGTCCTCCGCAATCATTGCAATCACGTACCTGCGATCCAATAATTGACTCTGAAGGCACTATCTCCAACAGTGAATACTTGAGCAATGAATTCATGGACTTCCTAAAAGAGAATGGGATTCTCTCTCAGCTGACTCCTCTGTATACACCACAGCACAACGGTGTATCTGAACGGAGGAACCGCACCCTATTAGATATGGTGCGCTCTATGATGAGCACAGTTGAGTTACCAATTTCCTTCTGGGGGTATGCGCTGGAGACAGCAGCATACCTATTGAATCAAGTTCCATCTAAATCTGTACCCACCACACCATATGAGATATGGAGTGGGAAGAGACCATATCTTAAACGAGTTAAGATATGGGGTTGTCCGGCCTATGTCAAAAGACAAAATCCGGACAAACTCGAGCCACGGTCAGTTCTTTGCAAGTTTGTGGGATATCCTAAGAACTCATATGGGTATTTTTTCTACTACAGTGAGGAAAAAAAAGTGTTTTTTGCAACATGCCACCTATTTAGAAAAGGAATTTCTTGTAAAAGAAATTAGTGGTAAAGTGGTAGAGCTGGAAGAGGTTCCAGATACACAAACTGCAACTGAAGATTTAGTGGAACCAGAGAATTCAGTAGTTCCCAACGAATCTCAGCCTCTCCGCAGATCTAGTAGGGTTCCTCACCCACCTGAGAGATACTACGGTTTTCTCATGGATGGTGGGAGCGAGGATTGCATCATGGTTGATGATGATCCAAGTAGCTTCGAGCAGGCCATCACGAGTGGGGACTCAGTGAAATGGCTGGATGCAATGCGGTCCGAGATGGAATCCATGTACACCAACAAAGTGTGGACTTTGGAAGTTGCTCCTGAAGGGGTAAAACCCATTGGGAGCAAGTGGATCTTCAAGAAAAAACTTGGTGTAGATGGGAAAGTGGAGACTTTCAAAGCTAGACTTGTTGCAAAGGGTTTTCGTCAAAGACCAGGTGTAGAATATGACGAAACCTTTTCTCCAGTAGCTATGCTTAAATCCATCCGGATCATGCTTGCCATCGCTGCATATCATAATTACGAAATCTGGCAAATGGATGTTAAGACCGCCTTTCTAAACGGTGATTTAGAAGAGTTTGTGTACATGACTCAGCCAGAGGGCTTCGTAGATAGTGGGAGCAGCGGGAAGGTGTGCAAGCTGCTTAAATCCATTTATGGATTAAAGCAAGCATCGCAGAGCTGGAACATCTGCTTTAACGTCGTTATCAAAGAGTTTGATTTCATCAAAAACGTAGATGAACCTTGTATCTACAAGAAGGTGGCAGAGAGTAAGGTTGTCTTCCTCGTATTGTACGTGGACGACATACTCTTGATAGGAAATGACATTCCTATGCTGCAATCGGTCAAGCTCTTCTTATCACAAAGATTCTCAATGAAAGATCTTGGTGATGCATCCTGCATATTAGGAATTAAGATCTATAGAGATATATCTAAAAGGATATTGGGATTGTCCCAATCCAGGTACATTGACACTATACTAAAGAGGTTTAGTATGGAAGAGTCCAAACGTGGGTTTTTACCCACGATCTCAGGGCTCACTCTCTCCAAAGAGATGTCTCCCAAGACTGCTTTGGAGAGAGCTCGCATGCAAGGGATACCCTATGCTTCGGCAGTAGGCTCTATCATGTACGCGATGCTATGTACCAGACCCGATGTAGCATACTCACTAAGTGTAGTGAGTAGGTATCAAGCTGATCCTGGAGAGAGTCACTGGACTGCTGTGAAGAGCATTCTCAAGTACTTACGAAGAACTAAAGAGATGCTCTTGGTGTATGGTAACGGAGAACTCCAAGTGGAGTCCTTTACCGATTCGAGCTTCCAGAGTGATAAGGACGACTCTAAGTCGCAGTCGGGATTTGTCTTTACCCTTTATGGAGGGACGGTTAGCTGGAAGAGTTCCAAGCAGGAAATCGTGGCAGACTCGACAATGGAGGCTGAATACATCGCTGCCAACGATGCTGCCAAAGAGGCTGTCTGGATCAAGAAGTTCATCACTGAACTTGGAGTGGTTCCATCCATTGAGCATCCAATACCTATGTATTGCGATAACAATGGAGCGGTGGCTTTGGCCAAGGAACCCAGGTCCCATCAGCGATCCAGGCATATTCTGAGGCGGTATCACCTGATCCGAGAGATAGTTGATCGCCGGGAGATCGAGGTCAGGAGGGTTGACACGAAGAATAACACAGCAGATCCACTCACGAAGGCCATTCCCCAGATACAGTTTGAGAGACTCTTCGGGATGCTCGGTATGCAATACTACAGCAGCTGGCCCTAGTGCAAGTAGGAGATTGTTAGTTGTATGTATGCCCTAGAGGCCAGTATTGTACAGATGATGTATATTATATTGGATGCTTGGACATATATAGAGAGGACTTTCTTGCTCGGTATGATAGTATGCTATCTGGTTGCTCTTTATCTTAACATGTGTACTTGTCTCTTTATACTGTCTGATGGCTACATGTTGATAAAGCCCTTAGGATGTGTACTTGACTACCTGGACTATGATGCGGATCATACTGGTGGGGACATGGTAGTCCATAAGTATATCCTTCAAGGTCCCTAGTCGTGGGTGTATCGAGACAGGGCATCGATATACCAGAGTAGACTAGCATATACGCTTCTCGACCCATGAGATGGGCGATGGATGATCCCATATCCATTAGTGTTTGACATCAGAGATGATATACGGGTGCTCAGTAGAGACTAGGTACACTGGACGGACTTGCCGAGAACTCCCAGATGGTATTATACCTCACGTCAGATGGCAGTTCTCTGGTGACACTTGTGCAGGTTAGTCTGTAGACCCGAGATCGTCATAGAGTCTTTTGTGATTCCCACTGTGCTTTGATTTCCACCTTACCACGTCCATGAGGGCGTGCAAAACGGTGGTTTTTGGGTACAGTCCCGAGTCACACGGAGGCAATGAGCGATAGGAGGGGTTTCGTCTCTCCCGGTATTGGGGTTGATGTTGCGTTGTGCTCGATTGGCCGTAACAGGGAAGTCCCTGGCGAAGGCTGATTCAGAGATTTGCTGGTAAGTGTTACCAGTAGTTTCTCGACCCGTTATGAGCCTCACATCGGCATGACTTATCGGTTATTGGGGTCTGACGTTTACCACCCCTAGACTTGATATGCGACATATCAGACGAGGAGACCGGACTGTACGGGAAGTGTTACCGGTAGGCTTTTTACTGGAGTAGGAGCGGGCTTGCTTGCTGATCTTCTGATCGCTCAATACCCGGATAGCCGTTACGTCCAGCTAATACCGCTGACGGCTTGTGGGTGCGTGATGTGATCATCACCTACTGCCGGTGTATTGACGAGTGTTTAGAGTCCTACACAGAGGTTTTACTGGCTCAGGAAAAAACGAAATAGGAGCACATATGTGATATGTGCAAGACCGAGAATAAATGCGTGTATGTGATACCGTATTCTATTCTCGCGACTTCAAGTATCGGTCGGTTATATATGATATGACCGGGTTATCGAATCAAGTGTTGATTCGATAAGTCGATACGATGAATGTTAGCCGGTTATATGAGATATGACCGGATTATTAAGTCAAGTGTTGATTTAATAATTAAGTGTATAATTGTATATTAGATATACTAATTTACATTTGCTAACACTTGTTCACTTTAGGGTTTTTCTCACATGTACACTACTTTAACATGTATATGATATATGTTAAAATGTGTTATCAAATTGTATCATGGTTGATGATACACAAAACATGTGTGTGTAAGACTTACACCATTCTATATTTAAATGGTGGATAATAATTATTTAAAGTAATTACAAATTAGTGGACATTTTGTCATAAGCTTGAAGCTTGTGGAAGCTTGTGGATACTTTGACAAAGTCCACTTGATTTGTTTTACCTTAGATTTTTATTAACCTAACCATTTAGACTTAGCCATGGTTATGTCCCACCATGAGTTAGTATATGATACTCACTCACCATGGTTAGCATTCTCACTTTATTATTATCCTCATTTTTCTTTTCTTTAGTTCATCATCTTCTTGATTGAGCAAGAGAAAAAGCTTGCTAGGGTTTTGAAAAAGTGAGATAGATTGTGAGAAACAAAAATCCAAAGAGAACCCACTTCCTATTTCTCCATCCTCTACTAGATTAGCACTTTAGTATAGGGTGTTTGCTTCACTAATTCTCTAGTTAGTGAAGTAGGAGCTTGAGTCGGAATTCCCTCGACGTAGATCATCTTCGGCCTCGGAGACTTCAAGCAAGGTCGCACCTTTCGCCTCGTGAAGCCATGCAAGGGTCCGGGAGAACCACGATCGCAGCGAAGGGACTTCATCAAGGAGCTCTAGAAGTGAAGGACCGATCTACAAAGGTTGTATTTCGTATTCCGTTTAGAGTAAAGTTGTTTACTTGCTAATTGATTTGCCTAAACTCTAGTATACGATCTTGCTTAGTGTTATTTGGCACATAAAAATTTAATTTTGGCATGGTCGATGCCTTGTAGAGCCTTGTTAGTGTGCCTAGTAACCTTACATAAATCCTCTGGTGCTGATTTGCACGTTCGAGAAATTTGTAAAAGCGATCCATCAAACGCTCATGGCGCGAAAACACAATAGGAAGATGCATCTATGCAATCATGTGTCCCTGGAATCACGTCTTGGTCAGTCCTCATCCGTGAAGAGCTCGTGCTGACGCAACTCTAGCCGTAGCACTCTCTGCCTGTGTAATCGTGGCAGCAAAACCGTAAACCGATATCGATGAAGATAGATCATGAATGAATATAATGCTGTGCAAGGAAATGTACATCATAAGGCTTCTTAAGCGGAGTAGCGTATCGTAAGTATGCTGCGCAACATACACACGGTACGTCACTCTTCTTAAGTCACCTACTCCATCAACCAAGGTCAACCTATGCGACGAAAGTTCGGGTCTAATACCCCCTCGACTAAGTCTAAGTTCCGTAAGGTCAAGCCTAGGTTCCGAATATATACAAACGCCCTAGGCTCCGCGTAGTCAAACATAGACTCGAACCAAGGTTAACCTAGCGCTCTGATACCAACTTTGTCACGACCCGAAATAGCACGTGACTGGCACTTGAATCATATGAAGTCTATAGGACCTCATCTAATTCAAGTAAGCCAAAAACCCAGAAATCTAAACCATTTTTAAATAAGAAGTGTAGAAAAACTTTTTTTTAAAGCAAGTAGTTTTAATAGCATAAGCCGAAGTATGCAATTTTAAAACGTCAAGTTTTTTCTGAAAATTTCGGCAGAGTTTCCTTTGTAAATACTGGCCCCAAAAGGGTACAACAGGCATAATATATATAAATGCATCCACAAGCGGGAGCTAGCTCTTCGCCAATTGGCGGTCACAACCATGCAAGCAATATAATATGCAACGCCGAAGGATGAGGATCAAAACTCAAAAGGAAACTCAATATCATCAAGAAAACCATAATAATATAAACGCGACTCTAAGGTCGAAATAATAACAACTGGTTTTCTAAGTCTGAAATAATATACAAGTCTTGTTGATGGAGTTTTACTAGGTACAACTGAATATAAATAAGGTACAATGGTGGTCACGATGCAAGTGAACCCACCTACCAAAGCAATCACCCGAAAAGGAGCAGTGTGCCAGCAAAGGCGCAACGAAACCTGTACGGCAAAACCTGCAAGAAACTGTGGCACAACGGGGGTGAGTTGCCAACTCGTGAGTAGAAAACATCACCGAGCAGAAATCATATGTATGACTCAATCCTAGGTCAATACGATCCAATATATATATCCTTGAAATGATAAAGCCTGAAGCATGATAAGGTGGCAAGGGTAAACATCTATACATATGTGTAATACCAAGTGCTCGTGTCAGTGCCTTAGGTAGAAACATATCATAAATATGAGATATGAATGCAATATAATGAAAACAGAATACATCATGAATGAGAAAACAGTTTTCTTAGTTTAGTGAGATTTCTGTATGTATAAAAGGAGGTATCATCAATGAAATCAACAGGGAATCGGTGACTAGCATCGACACAAAATATATATAAATCCCAATAAATCAATATCTCAGGCTTAATATCTAGGGCTCCGGCAATCCGGACTGGCCTGTATCCTTGAATCTTAATATCTAGGGCTCCGGCTATCCGGACTGGCCCATACTCCGATCGGTATCCCCGGATATCCGTCGAATCACAATACAATCACCGGTCGGTAATGCTCCCCTGCCTGGCTCAACGCCATCATCTGCGACCATCTTACCCCGGGGTACCGCACCGGGTCCACCATGCACTCACAGACGGTTCTTCCTCCTCCTCAAATCGGGTGTATGATATCGCTCAAGAGCCGAGAAAACTCATGGTGGACATATCTCAAATCATATCATGAGAAAACCGCAACTTTCATTTTAAAATGATAATCAGTTTATAAAATCTTTGCGGTTTCTTTAAATCCAGAAATCTCATGGAAATCCAAAATCCCAATCTCAAAGGTAAATAAATAATGAATTCTATAATATTAGTCTCCGGCAATCCGGACTGGCCCATAATATCATGGCAAATGAATATATAAATATACATGAAAAATCACAGTAATAAATGCAATGTTTAAGCTATCATATAAAAGCAAGAGCACTAGTACCATGTCGAAACTATCAGCTAACAATTTACACTAATGAATAGTATTTTCTAATGTGTACGTGACATGGTAATTACCGATGATGATGTGTGTAAGCCGGCAAGTAAGTGTTCGTAGACATACGCATCATCGGTAATGGTGCTGGTGTCCTGATCACATGGGTTTAATATAACAATACACACATTTAAACATGCAATGCGATGCGAATTGTAAGAATATGTGGAAAATGAATAATAAACACAACAATATAGAATCTACATTAATATATATGAGTCATACAGTTTTGACATTTGAAATACCACGAATCGGGGTGTTTAGTAAATAGGGACTACGGTGTTTTAAAGAAAGGGTACGTCCTTTGAAATATCCGTAGAATCTCTTGGCCTTTCTTTAGAATACTTACGATTCGTTAGTTTTGAAATAAGTATGACTCGAGTCTAGTCAAACATCTACAAGTAAACTACAGGACTAAACTAATAGGCTAATCGAAAAGGGTAAGGAAAACCACCTAAATCTAAGTCGATATATGTGTCTAGTAGTCGGCGATCCCGCCTCAATAGTATCACATACGATACAATATATATATATATATATATATATATATTATGACATCCTCGAGTCAAGAGTGCGGATCTATCATCAATATATAGCTCGTACGGTAAATCCATCGTACGGCATCCCAATCTGGGTACGGGTCGAATATCACATTTATCTCATCATTTATCTGGTATCCTTATCATCATATCATGAACTGGGGTACTGATCTAAAGTCTAGTACATACTGATACCATCTACATATATATGCGTGTGTATGAAAACACAACGCATAAGGACCCGCTATAACATCATGTCGTATCTTATAATATGAACCAAATGACATCACCGATCTCCTGGCATCACGCCCAATCTCATCGACTCATATCTAAATATCATATACTATCCTCATATCCAAGTATATGTATACATATATATATATATATATATATATATATATATACATATTCACATACCTATATGTATATATATATGTATATATCCCCATATACGCATAAGTAAAACAATGCAAGCGTGTGTGTGTGCGTATGGATGTAATCTTTACTCTAGGGTTCGCGACTAAGAAGCTAAACTAAGTTACTTCTAATTACACTAAAACTAAGCCATGAACACCTAAAACCTATCTTGATAATCATAAACGTTTCACATAACACATAGTATCATATATATATACAAGATATATCATAGGCTACACTACGAACTGCGGGGGTGCTATACGCCATCTACTCGACTTCCCCCGTAGATATATATCTACTCACTTTTATCCTCGCTTGCCGAAGTCGATGATGCGATGCTCGTCCTTTTCATTCAACTCTACTCGAGGGTACCTACATATATACACATAAGATATCGTAAACCGAAATCACGAACGAAAACCAAATCGGCACGAGTATCACACATAGGTTAAAACCTATAGTGTACTTATGCAAGAATGACCAAACAACCCTCGAGATTGACGTGCAAACATCAAGTGATGGAGATAAAACACAAATACCAATTCCCATTCATTAAAAGCCGCAAAACAAAATCATAAACTTTGAAAACTGGCTCCAGATTTTACCCTAGGTGAAATTAGCCAATTTTGCATACATGGAGAGTCTATTTTACTGGAGATAAAGCCCTGGAACCAATACGAACCAAAGTGCCCCTACCCTGGCCGTAAATTGCAGCCAGAGGGAATAAATTGGTGGCCAGAAAGAATGGGTGGGGTCTCGGGTTTTTAGGGTAAGCTCCATATCACCTGCACACCTCACTGTAATCGCTATAAAATTTTCAGGTGCCCCGGGTGATAGCAGGTCACTAAACTTCATCACAATTTCCAAAATTTTCCGATATCGGGGATTTGTAAGTTTGGGGTTTAGGGTATAATCCTCTTGTTTTGTCCAGAATTCAAGTACTAGAGGGGTCGTAGGGTCTCTACTAATCTCAATTACACTCCACAACTCAAGAATTCCTCAAAATCCTAACTTGGAATTTTCTAACCTCACTACACATCACTATATCACTTCTAAACATGCATGGACACTAATGTGAATGAAATACTACACAAACGGTTTAAGAATTACCTCATTTGGCAACTCAAGAATTTTCTTGAGTTGCCCCAAGTGCTCAAAATCCGATTTTTCTTGGTCTAAAGTGTTTGTAGGGAGCTTGTGCATGTTTTTAATGAAGTGGAGATGAACTTTTAATGAGTTTTTGATGATGAAGTGAGGAGGTAGAGGGGGGAGGAGAAGGAGGGCAGCCATGGGGAAAGAGGAGAAGAAATGATGAAGAGGATGAAGTGAGAAGGTAGAGCCATGGTCCAAGATTGACCCCTCACCCCCCCCTCTCTCTTGCCCATACCCAATTCTTTTCTATTTTTCCTTTCCTTTTCTATTTTCCTTTATCTTTTCTATTCTCTTCTCATTCAACACAAAACCATGCATAAAAATAAGAAAAGCCATGGTAGAAAATGTAACAAGTGTGTAAAATGACTTGGTGCATGTCACATGCACAAAACAAGCTTAATACCCGATTAGCGATATTTAATTGCTATTAGCATTAAAATTGTATATAATTAATTATAAAAATTCATAATTTGCCTAAATCACATAAAACACCCTCATTTCAGAAATTCCTATAATTTTCCAAATATTTCCCAATTTATTAGAAATTAATTATACCGTATTATCAAATATTCATAATATTAATTATTTAATTATAAAAATTCCCAAAAATAATATTTTATTTTTCTGAAATGTTAAAACGCCGGCTGTAGGTGGTGACCATATCAGTCACGCACAAGCCGTCAGCAGTCTGCTAAACGTAACGGCCACCCGGGTATTGAGCGATCAGAAGATCAACAAGTAAGGCTGCTCATACTCCTGCGAATCCAATCAGTAACACTACCGTATAGTCTGGTTTCTTCATCTGATATGTCGCATATCTCGTCTGGGGGTGGTAAACGTCAAACCCCAATAGCGTGATAAGTCATGCCGATGCAAGGTCCATAACAGTTCGAGAAACTACTGGTAACACTTACCCATAGATCTCAGCAACCCTGGCCAGGGATTTCCTGTTATAGCCAGTAGAGCATAGTGCAACATCAATCCCAAATACCGGGAGAGATGAATCCCCTTCTATCGCTCATTGCCTCCATGTGACTCGGGACTGTACCCAAAAACCACCGTTTTGCACGATCTCTTGAACAAGGTAAGGTGGAAATCAAAGCACAGTGGGAATCACACAAGGCTCTATGATGATCTTGGGTCTATAGACTAACCTGTACCAGTGTCACCAGAGAACTGCTATCTGACGATAGGTATAATGCCATCTAGGAGTTCTCGGTGAGTCCGTTCAGTGTACCCAGTCTCCACTGAGTACCCGTATACCTTCTATGATGTCAAACACCAAAGGATGTGGGATTATCCATCGCCTATCATATGGTTCAAGAAGCGTATACGCTAGTCTACTCTGGAATATCGATGCCTTGTCTCGATACTCCCACGACTAGGAACATTTGAAGGATGTACTTACCGACTACCCTGGCCCCACTAGTATGATCTACACCATAATCCCGGTAATCAAGTACCCTTCCTAAGGGCTTTATCAACATGTAACAGAGAGACAATAAATATACATGTTAAGATAAAGAGCAACCAGATAGCATACTATTATGTTGAGCAAGAAAGTCCCCCCTATATATGTCCAAGCATCCACTATACTATACATCATATGTACAATAATAGCCTTCTAGGGCATACATATAACTAACAATCTCCCACTTGCACTAGGGCCATATGTTGTACTCAACTTCCCATAAAAGTATCTCTTGGGAAAGACCTTTGTGAGTGGATCCGTCGTGTTTTCCTTCGCGTCAACTCTCCTAGCCTCGATCCCCTGGAGATCAACCATCTCTCTGATCAGGTGATACTGTCCTCAGAATATGTCTGGATCGCTGATGGGACCGGGGTTCCTAGGACAATGCCACAACTCCATTATTTTCATAATGACAGTTATTGGACGCTCAATGGTAGGAACCTTGCTCATCTCATGAACAAGAAATGTCCAGACAGCCACTTTGGCAGCATCGTTGGTAGCGATGTATTCAGCCTTTATCATCTAGTCTTCCATGGCATCTAGCTTGGAACTCTTCCAACATACCGTCCCTCCACCGAGGGTAAAGACAAAGCTTGAGACTAACTTTCAGTCGACCTTATCACTCTAGAAGCACGAATTGGTAAAGGACTCACACTGGAGCTTACCGTTACCAAGCACTAAGAACATTTCTTCAGTACTTCTCAAGTACTTAAGAATGTCCTTCGCAGCTGTCCAGTGATTCTCGCAAGATCCGATTGATTCCTGATCACTACTCCTAGTGATTCAGCTATATCTGTTCTGGTACATAACATCGCATACATGATAGAGCCTACCGCCGAAGCATAGGGTATTTCTTGTACGCGAGCTCTCTCCAAATCAGTCTTGGGAGACATCTTTTTAGAGGGAGTGATTTATGAGTAAGTGGGCGAACCACCAGGCTCATAATCCTCCATACTAAATGTAACATTTCAAAAAAATAAAATATTATTTTTGGGAATTTTTATAATTTAATAATAAAATATTGAATATTTTAATAAGGCGGTATAATTAAATACCGATAAATGGGAAAAATTTGAAAATTTTTGGAAATTACTGAAATGAGGGTGCTTTATGTGATTCATGCAAATTATGAAAGTTTATAATGTATTTGACGCTATTTTAGTGCTAATCGGGATTAAAAATCGCTAATCGGGCTTTAAGCGTGTTTTACGCACATGACATGCACATATCATTTTCACACTTGTTACATTTTTTCCTACGTGTTTCTTGTGTGTATGGTTATTTGTTTTGGGTTTCCTATTGCAAAGAGAAGAAAAGAAAAGAAAACAAAAAGAAATGGAATAAAGAATAGAATAGTGAGAGATGGGCAAGAGAGAGAGAGAGAGAGAGAGGTGAGGGGTCAACCCAAGACCATGCCTTCTTGTTCCTTCATTGTTTCTTCTTCATTTCTCTCCCCTCTCTCCTCTCATGGTAGCACCTCCTCCCTCCCCCTCTTCAAGCCACAAACCACCATAAAAAACTACTCCAAAGTCCCTCCCCACTTCACAAAATTTGTGCACAAGCCCTCAAGTTACCCTTTGGACCAAGAAAGTTTGCATTTTGACGCTGTAGAGGATTCATGAGTGTCAAATGAGGTAATCTTTTCACAATTAGTGTAGTATTTCAAGTGCTTTAGCCTCTTTTCAAGTTTGTTTTCGTTTTGGCGAAGTTTAGTGAATTTTAGGAAATTCTAGAGAGGGTTAGGGTTAATTTGAGTTGTGGTTGTGCAATTGAACTCTTGTGGTGACCTTAAACCCCCCTAATTACCAGAAACTCAGACCTAAGAAACCTGTAAACCAAAATACGGAAAAACTGTCGGTTTGTGAGAACTTAGAGTGTGCAGGGAAATCTGGAATGACCTGGGTTAAGTACGAGTTAAGCAAACAATACCAGAGGACTAGAATTGACCTTAGGAACCCTCTGTAGCAAGACAAACACCACTGGAGCATGCATGGCCGGCGAGCTCGGATTTCTGGGGATGGGGCTCGGCCACTTGGTGAGGGGTAGGGTCCAGGTTGCTTCAGTAGGTCACATACACCCTATATATCACCCTAGTGTTGTTTTGGAACATTGTTTTCACCCTAGACAAAATCTGGGACTATTTCCTTGTGTTGCTGCTTTGATTCGAGTTATGGTTTTGCGTATTTTAAATTCTGAATTTTAGTATTTGTGCTTTATCTCGATCACGTGACGTTTGTACGTCTATATCGAGTGATATCGGGTTGATTTGCGGGAGTAGACCATAGGTTTTGACCTATGTGAGTTCCGCGTGTCGTTTTAGTTTCGATTTGGTTTTAATGCGGTACGATACGTTGTGACATGTAGGTACCACCATGTAGACTTTGAGCCGACAAGCAAGCGCTGTTAGTTGTATGTATGCCCTAGAGGCCAGTATTGTACAGATGATGTATATTGTATTGGATGCTTGGACATATATAGAGATGACTTTCTTGCTCGATATGATAGTATGCTATCTGGTTACTCTTTATCTTAACATGTATACTAGTCTCTTTAAACTGTCTTATAGTTACATGTTGGTAAAGCCCTTAGGATGTGTACTTGACTGCCTGGTCTATGATGCAGATCATACTAGTGCAGACATGGTAGTCCATAAGTACATCCTTCAAGGTCCCTAGTCGTGGGTGTATCGAGACGGGGCATCGATATACCAGTATAGACTAGTGTATACGCTTCTCGACCCATAAGATGGGCGATGGATGATCCCATATCCATTGGTGTTTGACATCAGAGATGGTATACGGTGCTCAGTAGAGACTGGGTACACTGGACGGACTCGCCGAGAACTCCCAGATGGTATTATACCTCACGTCAGATGGCAGTTCTCAGGTGACACTTGTACAGGTTAGTCTGTAGACCCGAGATCGTCATAGAGTCTTGTGTGATTCCCACTGAGCTTTGATCTCCACCTTACCACGTCTATGAGGGCGTGCAAAACGGTGGTCTTTGGGTACAGTCCCGAGTCACATGGAGGCAATGAGCGATAGGAGGGGTTTCGTCTCTCCCGGTATTGGGGGTTGATGTTGCGCTGTGCTCGATTGGCCGTAGCAGGGAAGTCCCTGGCCAGGGCTGATCAGAGATTTGCTGGTAAGTGTTACCAGTAGTTTCTCGACCCGTTATGAGCCTCACATCGGCACGACTTATCGGTTACTGGGGTCTGACGTTTACCACCCCTAGACTTGATATGCGACATATCAGACGAACAGACCGGACTGTACGGTAAGTGTTACTGGTTGGATTCACAGGAGTGTGAGCGGGCTAGCTCGTCGATCTTATGATCGCTCAATACCCGGATGGCCGTTACGTTTAGCAGACCGCTTGCGGCTTGTGGGTGCTTGATATGATCATCATCTGCTGCCGGCGTATTGACGAGTCTTTAGAGTCCTACACAGAGGTTTCCTGGCTCAAGCGAAACGAAATAGGAGCGCATATGAGATATGTGCAGGACCGAGAATAATGCGTGTATGTGATACCGTATTCCATTCTCGCGATGGATGTATCGATTGGTTATATTCGATATAACCTAGATATCGAATCAAGGATTGATTCGATAAGCCGATACATAGGATACTAGTCGGTTATATGCGATATGACCGGATCATTAAATCAAGTGTTGATTTAATGATTTAATGTATAATTATATATTTGATATATTACTTTGCATTAACTAGTATCGGTTCACTTTAAATGGATTTTCTCACTTGATGTGCAAGTTGTATATGTGATATACTTTTGTGCTCATGATTGTATCATGTTTGATGATACATGCTTATTTGGTTAAGTGTATAGAATTAAACCATGGTTAAGTTGATGATTAGGGTTTTGCTTATTTATTTATTTATTTATTTATTTATTTATTTGGAAAGGATTTTGACGAGAATGGTGGCTTTCTTTGTTTCTAGTTGAAGCTTCATGAAGCTTTGACTTTGTAATCATTCTTGTCTTCATGCTTAACCCTAACCCTTCCAAGTAACCATGGTCTATTCTCTACACTCTACCTTAGTTAGTATATGATAAGTATTCATTATCTTTTCATTTTTCTATTAACACTTATCATATTCTATCTTCTTCATCATCTTCTTATTCAAGAAAAAGCTTAAGTCCATTAATGGTAACTTGAGCAAAAGTGAGAGAAATCCAATCCTAAAGTGAACCAACCTCCTATATCTTCACCCTCTACCTCTTGCCAAGTAGTATAGGGTGTTTTCTTCACAAGTTTCACAACTTGGTGAAGTTGGAGCTTGAACTTGTGATGCCTCGACGTAGATCTTCTTCGGCACGAAGCCGACGACCTAGTCCGCCCGTTTCTCTGATGAAGCCGACGATTGAGTCCATGATTCGAGATGGACAGCGAGAGGACGCCTACGTGGAGCTAAGGAAGTGGAGAACCGGATCTACAAAGGTTGTAGCCTCTCTCCTTTAGTTAAGAGGTTAACTAGTTTCGTATTTCGCCTAAACTTCTAGTCAACGATCCGTATTAGGGTTTCTCGGCACCCGTAAAAAATTGAAATTGGCATGGTTGATGCCTTGTGAGACTTCATTAGAGTGCCTAGGAGCCCTACAGTGGTATCAGAGCCTAGCTAGAGCCTTAGGCGAAGTGTAGACGACGTTTGAAACCCGATCGAACCCGAAACCCTAATTTTTCCATGCTCTCTGGACTTTTTTCAAAAATCGGGATTTTTCCAGATTAAAAATTGCTAAAAAATTCAGCAGGGAAATCTATGAATTACGGTGCAAAAATTATTTAACGAAGTGTCTACAGTGCGGCTGAACCGCGGCAGAAGCCTTGCTTCTGCGGCGGTTCCGCGGCCGATTTATTGAATTATGATATAATTTTTGCAGAGTAACTGATTTCTTCAAGTGTTGGATTTTCTGGGAATTTTTAAAATTTATTCAAGAGTTGAATTTTCTGGGGTGTATTGGGAGTTCGGAGATTCGATCGGATTATCAGACTTTGTCTATGTGTTTTTCCGGATATTTAAGAATATGTTAAAAAGTTCGACCGGATATAAATACCCACTTTTTCCCTGCCGGAAAATTTCCAAGTGTTGGATTTTTCTGTGGTTTAAGGACGTTCTGAGTAGTGCAAGTAACGCGATGGTCCCTCTAGAAGACAACAAACCTTAACTCGATTATATGACCGTCTTGAACTGCCCTTTGAACCTTCGGGTTTGGGGCAGTACGGCGTGCCACATGTGAGGCGTTGGCTTAACCCTTCTACGGCTGGACCGTTGGTACTGAGGCATGAAGTGAATGTCTTTGAACCTATTTCATGTGATGAACGGTTTCGGGAAAACTTGGGTGTTCGAATGTTCGATCGGAAAGTTTAATATTTTCTATTTATCCGGAATGGGATACAATAATTGGAATTCACAAACAGTTATTAGATAACTGAATGAATGTTATAAATCTAGCGGTTTAGTCTCATTTGATATTGAAAAGAGTTTTCGATAATGGGACTAAAATGCGGGGTTTATAATTGTTAGGCATGTGATGTCTAAGTATTTCATTTGATTAGGCATGCGATGTTTAAAGAGGTTGCGGATTCCAACTGTTGTAGTTTTACACTTTCTTTTCTGTGACCGTAAGTGTAGTATGTCGATATCGCCGGTTTCGTTGCTATACGTTAACGACAATTGGGGTATGCATACTTACTTACGTTGATGACATGTGATGTTATGTGTTGCTGGATATGTTATATTGGATTGTCGTGATTGAATAGCCGGGGGTTTTTATGTGAGATGAGTGTTTTTCATTTTCATTCATGTAAAAACTTGTATGTAATATTCTTTTAATTGGGGCACTTCCAGGTTGCGGAAGTTGTCACCTTTTGTATATTATTTACTTTTCCGCATTAGGATAGACCCAAGGAGGGGAGCACAAGTAACCGGGTTCTAGGGTCCAGTGGGAGACCAACTCGAGGAGTCGAGTCCGGGTCTCCTAACTCTAGAATTGGTAGGGTTGCTTGCCGCTCTCGTAGGGGTCTAGGGGTGTGGGATTGGCTATTCATCACGACCGTGGAATCCGTGTTTTATACTGGCTCGTATTGAAAACACGGACGTCCTAGTATATCCAATGTTTCATATGTTTCTTCTGCTTCGATATCTGTGATGTGATCATGTGATGTTCTGTGATAGATACAGTATATAGTATATATGATATATTATATAGACGTTACTTATGTTTTGCACCCGCACTAGCCCTGCCCTGCTCTGCCGTTAGTTACCTAACCTAACGGTGCACGAGGGGACATCGAGGCAAATGCGGATGGCATAAGTGTACGTCGTATTTATCTGTGATGTTTAGGTGACTTAAATGATGGGACTTCATTAATGTGATTAATGAAAGAAAAGAAACCTAAGATGTTGTGGAATCGAATTTCAAAATAAAACAGGTAGCTACAGTTCTTGCTTTGCACAGCGATATATATGATATATCCCGCACCTCATTCGACGAGGAAAGGACCGAGATCCCTTCACCGGGAGTGAATCCTTTAGCAATAACTGGCAGATGCTACACACTTGGTTTGTTTTTTGATTGCTTTTAAGAGTTTTTTGCTTTGCACAGTGATATATATGATATATCCCGCACCTCATTCGACGAGGAAAGGACCGACGATCCCTTCACCGGGAGTGACTCCTTTAGCAAAACTAGAAAAGCCTAAAAAACACTCCATTTCAAAATTCATTCGATCCTACAACGATATCAAGTTCATTACGCAATAGGTTTTCAGAAAAACCTGTCGTAGCCCTCCGTTATTTCAGATAAGTTGCATATAGTATTCGTGCTACATTTGTTGGCTTTCGTCAAGGTGTAGTGTGCGGTAGGTATGTGCTGCTTATCTGCTGCATATGATGCGACTGGATTAGGGTAGTCGTACGGCTTTGTTGGCTTTCGTCAAGGGTCGTGCGGGTGGGTTTAATTCAGTCAAGAAATGTACGGGTTGAACTTGACTAGCGGGCTGTGGTTTGTTGGCTTTCATCAAGGTCATAGCACGCAAGGGGTAAAAGCATTATCGGGAATTTCAAGTGTTGAAATTTGCAATGAGATTGCATACCTTCTATGAGATAGTTGGATCCCGATACCTACTGCGAGTAAGAGTTACTCCTGGGAGAGTTTTGCACATTGAAATTAGCCGATCAAGTAGGTGTCTAGAAAGGTGTCAACGAGGTTACGCCTCTGGGAAAACGAGGTTTACATTAATTAGGTTCGTGCGAAAGCACGGGGGACCTCCCTCAAAGTACCAACACTGGCCTGGCTGAAAGATTGGCGAACTTGTAGTGTGTAATTAATCCCGGCTAGTCTTTCCTTTTAGGGTTTGAAGGAAGATTTGATAAAAACCAGTGGGAGCCATCCTGATTAGATAAGATAATAACCAATCTGATCTTGCACGAGCATACGCTAAAGTGTTTTCTTCTCTCTCTCTCCAGGTAGCGACCATGTCAGGCCCTAATCAAGATAATAATATGGATGTATTGACCGAACCCGCATGTCATACTGTGCTGGGGAACGTTGGTTCCGTTCTTTCTTATAAGAGTTATAGGAATGAACAGGATATAGGGGAATACCAGGATTCCCATGCCACCCGAATGAAGAAAGTACATGTTGATGCATTTTCTTCGGGTGTGTTCGGTACAGAGAACTGTTTCTCCATTTGCTCTACGTCCTGGGTATTAGATACCGGATCAGGATCCCATATATGTAATCAGTTACATGGGCTAAGGAAAGGTAGAGAACTTGGAGAAGGTGATAAAGACATTAGAGTTGGAAATGGTGCAATTGTTGCAGCTAAGACTGTCGGGGAATATCACCTTGTATTACCAACTGGTAATACATTGGTTCTGAACGAATGCTATTACATGCCGAACCTGATATGCAACATTATATCGGTTTCTTTGTTGAGTAAAGAGGGATATAATTTTGTATTACAGGACAATGTTATGAACATTTTCCGTAACCAAAAGTTGGTTGGATCAGGCACGTTGTGCAATGGCATTTATGTTCTAAATCAATCAACAGTTCTGATCATAACAAACACACACAAGAGGAAGAGTTCAAAACTGAACGAATCCTTCTTATGGTATTATAGACTGGGTCACATCAATGCGACACGACTGGCTAAGTTGCATAAGGATGGATATTTGAAACCATTCGAATTTTCATCTTATGACACTTGCCAGTCACGTCTCAAAGGAAAGATGACCAAAACTCCGTTTACGGGACACGGAGAAAGAGTTATCGAACTCTTGGGACTGATACATAGGGATGTATGCGGTCCCATGTCTACACATGCCAGGGATGGTTCTTCGTACTTCAATACATTCACTGACGATATCTCATGATACGGACATGTGTACTTAATAAGACACAAGTCTGAAGCTTTTGAGAAATTTAGAGAATATAAACAAGAAGTCGAGAACCAAACCGGAAAAAGTATTAAAATCCTTCGATCTGATCGAGGAGGTGAATACTTGAGCAATGAATTCCTGGACTTCCTAAAAGAGAATGGGATTCTCTCTCATCTGACTCCTCCATATACACCACAGCACAATGGTGTATCAGAACGGAGGAACCGCACTCTATTAGATATGGTGCGCTCTATGATGAGCACAGCTGAGTTACCTATTTCCTTCTGGGGGTATGCGCTTGAAACAGCCATACATCTATTGAATATGATCCCCACCAAATCTGTGCCTACCACTCCATATGAGATATGGAAAGGAAAGAGACCATGTCTTAACTATGTTAAGATATGGGGTTGTCCAGCCTATGTTAAACGACAAAATCCGGACAAACTCGAGGCACGGTCTGTTCTATGCAAATTTATTGGATATCCCAAGAATTCTCAAGGGTATATCTTCTACCACCCTGAGGAACAAAGAGTGTTTGTTTCTCGGCATGCCACCTTTTTAGAAAAGGAATTTCTTGAAAAAGAGATTAGTGGTCATGAGGTAGAACTGGAAGAGGTTCCAGCTACAAATGCTACAACAGAAGATCTGGTGGAACCAGAGGATTCCGTAGTTCCCGATGAACCCCAGCCTCTCCGCCGATCTAGTAGGGTTTCTCGCCAACCTGAGAGATACTATGGTTTTCTCATGGATGGTGGGAGCGAGGATTGCATCATGGAGGATGATGACCCAACTAGCTTCGAGCAAGCCATCACGAGTAGGGACTCAGTGAAATGGCTGGATGCTATGCGGTCCGAGATGGAATCCATGTACACCAACAAAGTATGGACTTTGGAAGTTGCTCCTGAAGGGGTAAAACCCATTGGGAGCAAGTGGATCTTCAAGAAAAAACTTGGTGTAGATGGGAAAGTGGAGACTTTCAAAGCTAGACTTGTTGCAAAGGGTTTTCGTCAAAGACCAGGTGTGGATTATGACGAAACCTTTTCTCCAGTGGCTATGCTTAAATCCATCCGGATCATGCTTGCCATCGCTGCATATCATGATTACGAAATCTGGCAAATGGATGTTAAGACCGCCTTTCTAAACGGTGATTTAGAAGAGTGCGTGTACATGACTCAGCCAGAGGGCTTCGTAGACAGTGGGAGCAGCGGGAAGGTGTGCAAGCTGCTTAAATCCATTTATGGATTAAAGCAAGTATCGCGGAGTTGGAACATCTGCTTTGACGTCGTTATCAAAGAGTTTGATTTCGTCAAAAATCCAGATGAACCTTGTATCTACAAGAAGGTGGCAGAGAGTAAGGTTGTCTTCCTCGTATTGTACGTGGACGACATACTCTTGATAGGAAATGATATTCCTATGCTGCAATCGGTCAAGCTCTTCTTATCACAAAGATTCTCAATGAAAGATCTTGGTGATGCCTCCTGCATATTGGGAATTAGGATCTATAGAGATAGATCCAAAAGGATATTGGGATTGTCCCAATCCAGGTACATTGACACCATACTAAAGAGGTTTAGTATGGAAGAATCCAAGCGTGGGAACTTGCCCACGATCTCTGGAGTCACTCTCTCCAAAGAGAAGTCTCCCAAGACTGATTTGGAGAGAGCTCGCATGCAAGGGATACCCTATGCTTCGGCTGTAGGCTCTATCATGTACGCGATGCTATGTACCAGACCCGATGTAGCATACTCACTAAGTATAGTGAGCAGGTATCAAGCTGATCCTGGAGAGAGTCACTGGACAGCTGTGAAGAGCATTCTCAAGTACTTGCGAAGGACTAAAGAAATGCTCTTGGTGTATGGTAACGGAGAACTCCAAGTGGAGTCCTTTACCGATTCGAGCTTCCAGAGTGATAAGGACGACTTTAAGTCGCAGTCGGGATTTGTCTTTACCCTTTACGGAGGGGCGGTTAGCTGGAAGAGTTCCAAGCAGGAAACCGTGGCAGACTCGACGATGGAGGTTGAATACATCGCTGCCAACGATGCTGCTAAAGAGGCTGTCTGGATCAAGAAGTTCATTACTGAACTTGGAGTGGTTCCATCCATTGAGCATCCAATACCTTTGTATTGCGATAACAATGGAGCGGTGGCTTTGGCCAAGGAACCTAGGTCCCATCAGCGATCCAGGCATATTCTGAGGCGGTATCACCTGATCCGGGAGATAGTTGATCGCCGGGAGATCGAGGTCAGGAGGGTTGACACGAAGAACAACACGGCGGATCCACTCACGAAGGCCATACCCCAGATACAGTTTGAGAGACTCTTCGGGATGCTCGGTATGCGATACTACAGCAGCTGGCCCTAGTGCAAGTGGGAGATTGTTAGTTGTATGTATGCCTTAGAGGCCAGTATTGTACAGATGATGTATATTGTATTGGATGCTTGGACATATATAGAGATGACTTTCTTGCTCGATATGATAGTATGCTATCTGGTTACTCTTTATCTTAACATGTATACTAGTCTCTTTAAACTGTCTTATAGTTACATGTTGGTAAAGCCCTTAGGATGTGTACTTAACTGCCTGGACTATGATGCAGATCATACTAGTGGGGACATGGTAGTCCATAAGTACATCCTTCAAGGTCCCTAGTCGTGGGTGTATCGAGACGGGGCATCGATATACCAGTATAGACTAGCATATACGCTTCTCGACCTATGAGATGGGCGATGGATGATCCCATATCCATTGGTGTTTGACATCAGAGATGGTATACGGGTGCTCAGTGGAGACTGGGTACACTGGACGGACTCGCCGAGAACTCCCAGATGGTATTATACCTCACGTCAGATGGCAGTTCTCAAGTGACACTTGTACAGGTTAGTCTGTAGACCCGAGATCGTCATAGAGTCTTGTGTGATTCCTACTGTGCTTTGATCTCCACCTTACCACGTCCATGAGGGCGTGCAAAACGGTGGTCTTTGGGTACAGTCCCGAGTCACATGGAGGCAATGAGCGATAGGAGGGGTTTCGTCTCTCCCGGTATTAGGGGTTGTTGTTGCGCTGTGCTCGATTGGCCGTAGCAGGGAAGTCCCTGGCCAGGGCTGATCAGAGATTTGCTGGTAAGTGTTACCAGTAGTTTCTCGACCCGTTATGAGCCTCACATCGGCACGACTTATCGGTTACTGGGGTCTGACGTTTACCACCCCTAGACTTGATATGCGACATATCAGACGAACAGACCGGACTGTACGGTAAGTGTTACTGGTTGGATTCACAGGAGTGTGAGCAGGCTAGCTCGTCGATCTTCTGATCGCTCAATACACGGATGGCCGTTACGTTTGGCAGACCGCTTGCGGCTTGTGGGTGCTTGATATGATCATCATCTGCTACCGGCGTATTGACGAGTCTTTAGAGTCCTACACAGAGGTTTCCTGGCTCAAGCGAAACGAAATAGGAGCGCATATGAGATATGTGCAGGACCGAGAATAATGCGTGTATTTGATACCGTATTCCATTCTCGTGATGGATGTATCGATTGGTTATATTCGATATAACCTAGATATCGAATCAAGGATTGATTCGATAAGCCGATACATAGGATACTAGTCGGTTATATGCGATATGACCGGATCATTAAATCAAGTGTTGATTTAATGATTTAATGTATAATTATATATTTGATATATTACTTTGCATTAACTAGTATCGGTTCACTTTAAATGGATTTTCTCACTTGATGTGCAAGTTGTATATGTGATATACTTTTGTGCTCATGATTGTATCATGTTTGATGATACATGCTTATTTGGTTAAGTGTATAGTGTAGGGTTCCTAGGCACGCTAATGAAGTCTCACAAGGCATCAACCATGCCAATTTCAAATTTTACGGGTGCCGAGGAACCCTAATACGGATCGTTGACTAGAAGTTTAGGCGAAATACGAATCTAGTTAACAACTTAACTAAAGATAAGAAGCTACAACCTTTGTAGATCAGGATATCCACTTCCTTAGCTCTATGTAGACGTCCTCTCGCTGTCCGTCTCGAATCCCGAACTCAATCGTCGGCTTCATCGGAGAAAAGGGCGGACTAGGTCGTCGGCTTCGTGCCGAAGATGATCTACGTCGAGGCATCACAAGTTCAAGCTCCGACTTCACCAAGTTCTGAAACTTGTGAAGAAAACACCCAAAACAACTTGGCAAGAGGTAGAGGGTGAAGAAATAGGAGGTGGGTTCACTTTGGAATTGGATTTCTCACTTTAGAACTCAAGTTGCCATTGATGGCATCAAGCTTTCTTCTTGAAGAAGAAGATCATGAAGAAGGAAATATTATGATAAGTGTTCAATTAAAATGAAAATAAATCAATACTTATCATAAGCTAACTAAGGTTAAGTGTAGAGAATAGACCATGGTAAGTGGGAATGGTTAGGGTTAAGCATGAAGACAAATGGTCTCTTTAGTCAAAGCTTCATGAAGCTTCAACAAGCTTCATGATAAAAAGAAACCATTTTCTTTTCTTTTATCTATTTAAATAAATAAAGAATGGATAAATAAATAGATGAATAACACAAAACCCTAACCATTATCATAACCATGGTTTAATTCTTTGCACAAACCCAAGTAAGTATGTATCATCAAACATGATACAATCAAGTGCACACAAAAGCATATCATATATACAATGTGCACTTCAAGTGAGAAAATCCTTTTAAAATGAACCAATAATAGTTAATGCAAATTAATATATCAAATATACAATTATACATTAAATCATTAAATCAACACTTGATTCAATGATCCGGTCATGTCGCACATAACCGACTAGTATACAATGTATCGATTTATCGAATCAATGATTCGATAACTAGGTTATATCGCATACAACCAATCGAAACATTCATCACGAGAATGAAATACGGTATCACATATACGCATTATTCTTGGTCCCGCACATATCTCATATGTGCTCCTATTTCGTTTCGCTTGAGCCAGGAAACCTCTGTGTAGGACTCTAAAGACTCGTCAATACGCCGGTAGCAGATGATGATCATATCAAGCACCCACAAGCCGCAAGCGGTCTGCCAAACGTAACGGCCATCCGGGTATTGAGCGATCAGAAGATCGACGAGCTAGCCTGCTCACACTCCTGTGAATCCAACCAGTAACACTTACCGTACAGTCCGGTCTGTTCGTCTGATATGTCGCATATCAAGTCTAGGGGTGGTAAACGTCAGACCTCAATAACCGATAAGTCGTGCCGATATGAGGCTCATAACGGGTCGAGAAACTACTGGTAACACTTACCAGCAAATCTCTGATCAGCCCTGGCCAGGGACTTCCCTGTTACGGCCAATCGAGCACTGCGCAACATCAACCCTCAATACCGGGAGAGACGAAATCCCTCCTATCACTCATTGCCTCCATGTGACTCGGGACTGTACCCAAAGAACACCGTTTTGCACGCCCTCATGGACATGGTAAGGTGGAGATCAAAGCATAGTGGGAATCACACAAGACTCTATGACGATCTCGGGTCTACTGACTAACCTGCACAAGTGTCACCTGAGAACTGCCATCTGACGTGAGGTATAATACCATCTGGGAGTTCTCGGCGAGTCCGTCCAGTGTACCCAGTCTCCACTGAGCACCCGTATACTATCTCTGATGTCAAACACCAATGGATATGGGATCATCCATCGCCCATCTCATGGGTCGAGAAGCGTATACGCTAGTCTACACTGGTATATCGATGCCCTGTCTCGATACACCCACGACTAGGGACCTTGAAGGATGTACTTATAGACTACCATGTCCCTACTAGTATGATTTGCATCATAGTCTAGGTAGTCAAGTACACATCCTAAGGGCTTTACCAACATGTAACTATAAGACAGTTTAAAGAGACTAGTGTACATGTTAAGATAAAGAGCAACCAGATAGCATACTATCATATCGAGCAAGAAATTCATCTCTATATATGTCCAAGCATCCAATATAATATACATCATCTGTATAATACTGGCCTCTAGGGCATACATACAACTAACAATCTCCCACTTGCACTAGGGCCAGCTGCTGTAGTATCGCATACCGAGCATCCCGAAGAGTCTCTCAAACTGTATCTGGGGAATGGCCTTCGTGAGTGGATCCGCCGTGTTGTTCTTCGTGTCAACCCTCCTGACCTCGATCTCCCGGCGATCAACTATCTCCCGGATCAGGTGATACCGCCTCAGAATGTGCCTGGATCGCTGATGGGACTTAGGTTCCTTGGCCAAAGCCACCGCTCCATTGTTATCGCAATACAAAGGTATTGGATGCTCAATGGATGGAACCACTCCAAGTTCAATAATGAACTTCTTGATCCAGACAGCCTCTTTAGCAGCATCGTTGGTAGCGATGTATTCAGCCTCCATCGTCGAGTCTGCCACGGTTTCCTGCTTGGAACTCTTCCAGCTAACCGCCCCTCCATAAAGGGTAAAGACAAATCCCGACTGCGACTTAGAGTCGTCCTTATCACTCTGGAAGCTCGAATCGGTAAAGGACTCCACTTGGAGTTCTCCGTTACCATACACCAAGAGCATCTCTTTAGTCCTTTGTAAGTACTTGAGAATGCTCTTCACAGCTTTCCAGTGACTCTCTCCAGGATCAGCTTGATACCTGCTCACTACACTTAGTGAGTATGCAACATCGGGTCTGGTACATAGCATCGCGTACATGATAGAGCCTACTGTCGAAGCATAGGGTATCCCTTGCATGCGAGCTCTCTCCAAATCAGTCTTGGGAGACATCTCTTTGGAGAGAGTGACTCCAGAGATCGTGGGCAAGTTCCCACGCTTGGATTCTTCCATACTAAACCTCTTTAGTATGGTGTCAATGTACCTGGATTGGGACAATCCCAAAATCCGTTTGGATCTATCTCTATAGATCCTAATTCCCAATATGCAGGAGGCATCACCAAGATCTTTCATTGAGAATCTTTGTGATAAGAAGAGCTTGACCGATTGCAGCATAGGAATATCATTTCCTATCAAGAGTATGTCGTCCACGTATAATACGAGGAAGACAACCTTACTCTCTGCCACCTTCTTGTAAATACAAGGTTCATCTGGGTTTTTGACGAAATCAATCTCTTTGATAATGACGTCAAAGCAGATGTTCCAACTCCGCGATGCTTGCTTTAATCCATAAATGGATTTAAGCAGCTTGCACACCTTCCCGCTGCTCCCACTGTCTACGAAGCCCTCTGGCTGAGTCATGTACACGCAATCTTCTAAATCACCATTTAGAAAGGCGGTCTTAACATCCATTTGCCAGATTTCGTAGTCATGATACGCAGCGATGGCAAGTATGATTCGGATGGATTTAAGCATAGCCACTGGAGAAAAGGTTTCGTCATAGTCCACACCTGGTCTTTGACGAAAACCCTTTGCTACAAGTCTAGCTTTGAAAGTCTCCACTTTCCCATCTACACCAAGTTTTTTCTTGAAGATCCACTTGCTCCCAATGGGTTTTACCCCTTCAGGAGCAACTTCCAAAGTCCATACTTTGTTGGTGTACATGAATTCCATCTCGGACCGCATAGCATCCAGCCATTTCACTGAGTCCCCACTCGTGATGGCTTGCTCGAAGCTAGTTGGGTCATCATCCTCCATGATGCAATCCTCACTACCACCATCAATGAGAAAACCGTAGTATCTCTCAGGTGGACGAGAAACCCTACTAGATCGGTGGAGAGGCTGGGGTTCGTCGGGTACTACCGAATCTTCTGCTTCCACTAAATCTTCAGTTATAGTTTGTGTTTCTGGAACTTCTTCCAGTTCTACCTCAGAGCCACTAATCTCTTTTGCAAGAAATTCCTTTTCTAAAAAGGTGGCATGTTGAGCAATAAACACTTTTTGTTGTTCACTGTGGTAGAAAAAATATCCATTTGAATATTTAGGATATCCCACAAACTTACATAGAACTGACCGTGCCTCGAGTTTGTCTGGATTTTGCCTTTTGACATAGGCCAGACAACCCCATATCTTAACTCGTTTAAGACATGGTCTCTTCCCACTCCATATCTCATATGGTGTGGTAGGTATAGATTTAGTTGGAACTTGATTCAATAGGTATGCTGCTGTCTCAAGCGCATACCCCCAGAAGGAAATAGGTAACTCAGCTGTACTCATCATAGAGCGCACCATATCTAATAGGGTTCGATTCCTCCGCTCCGATACACCGTTGTGCTGTGGTGTATAAGGAGGAGTAAGCTGAGAGAGAATCCCATTCTCTTTTAGATAATCTAGGAACTCATTGCTTAAGTATTCTCCTCCTCGATCAGATCGAAGGATCTTAATACTTTTTCCTGTTTGTTTTTCTACTTCGTGCTTATATTCTCTGAATTTCTCAAAAGCTTCAGACTTGTGTTTCATCAGGAACACATGTCCGAATCTAGAGAGATCGTCAGTGAATGTAATGAAGTAGGAAGAACCGTTCCTGGCATGCGTAGACATGGGACCGCATACATCACTATGTATCAGTCCTAAGAGTTCATTAACTCTTACTCCGTGTCCACTAAACGGAGCTTTGGTCATTTTTCCTTTGAGACATGAATGTCAAGTATCATAAGATGATAATTCAAAAGAATTCAAATAACCATCCTTATGTAACTTAGCCAGTCGTGTCGCATTGATATGACCAAGTCTACAGTGCCACAAGTAGGATTCGTTCATTTCTGAACTTTTCCTCTTGTGTGTGTTTTGTATATTGAGGACTGTATTCTGATTTAGAATGAATATGCCATTATGTAACGAGCCTGATGCAATCAGCTTTTGATCTTGGAATATGTTCATAACATTATCCTTTACTACAAAATTATATCCTTCTTTACTTAATAAAGAAACTGATATAATGTTGCACATCATGTTCGGTATATAATAGCACTCATTTAGAATCAGTGTATTACGACTTGGCAATACAAGGTGATATTCGCCAACAACTTTGGCTACAATACTTGCACCGTTCCCTACTTGAACGGAATGATCACCTTTTCCCAGTTCTCTACCTTTACGTAGCCCATGTAACATTTTACATATATGGGATCCTGATCCGGTATCCAATACCCAGAACGTAAGGTGAACTGAGAAACAGTTCTCAATAACTAACACACCTGAAGAAGATGCATCAACATGCATGTTCTTTTGGGCGGCGTGAGTATCCAGATATGCTCCTGTTTCCTGTTCAGTCTTATAACTCTTATAAGAAAGAACGGGTCCAACGTTCCCCTGCACAGTATAACATGCGGGTTCGGTCAATACATCCATATTATTATCTTGATTAAGGCATGAACTGGTCGCTACCTGGAGAGAGAGAGAAGAAAACACTTTAGCGTATGCTCTTGCAAGATCAGATTGGTTATTATCTTATCTAATCAGGATGGCTCCCACTGGTTTTTATCAAATCTTCCTTCAAACCCTAAAAGGAAAGACTAGCCGGGATTAATTACACACTACAAGTTCCCCAATCTTTCAGCCAGGCCAGTGTCGGTACTTTGAGGGAGGTCCCCCGTGCTTTCGCACGAACCTAATTAATGTAAACCTCGTTTTTCCAGAGGCGTAACCCCGTTGACACCTTTCTAGGCACCTACTTGATTGGCTAATTGTAATGTGTAAAACTCTCCCAGGAGTAACTCTTACTCGCAGCGGGTATCGGGATCCAACTATCTCATAGAAGGTATGCAATCTCATTGCAAATTTCAATACTTGAAATTCCCGATAATATTTTGCCCCTAGTGTGCCATGACCTTAACAGAGGTCAACAAACCATAGTGCACTAGTCAAGTTCAACCCGTCATTTCTTGATTGAATCAAACCCACTCGCACGACCCTTGACAGAGGTCAACAAGGTCGTACAAATACCCTAATCCAATCTGCATCATATGCATTAACAGATAAATACTAGTTAGCTACCGCACACTGCGCCTTGACAGAGGTCAACAAACGTAGCACGAATACTAAATAGTCTTTATCTGAAATGACGGAGGGCTACGACAAGTTTCTCTGAAAACCTATTGCGTAATGAACTTGATATCGTTGTAGAATCAAATGAAGTTTTTGAAATGGAATGATTTTGAGGCTTTTCTAGTTTTGCTAAAGGGGTCCCTCCTGGTGAAGGGATCGTCGGCCCTTTCCTCGTCGAATGAGGTGCGGGATATATCATATATATCGCTGTGCAAAGCAAAACTCAAAAACAATCAAAAGCAAACCGAGTGTGTAGCATCTGCCAGTTATTGCTAAAGGAGTCACTCCCGGTGAAGGGATCTCAGTCCTTTCCTCATCGAATAAGGTGCAGGGTATATCATATATACCGCTATGCAAAGCAAGAACTGTAGCTACCTGTTTTGTTTAAAATTTGATTCTACAACATCTTAGGTTTCTTTTCTTTCATTAATCACATTAATGAAGTCCCATCATTTAAGACACCTAAACATCACAGATAAATACGACGTACACTTATGCCATCCGCATTCGCCTGGATGTCCCCTCGTGCACCGTTAGGTTAGGTAACTAACGACAGAGCAGGGCAGGGCTAGTGCGGGTGTAAAACATAAGTAACGTCTATATAATATATCATATATACTATATAAAGTATCTATCACAGAACATCACATGATCACATCACAGATATCGCAGCAGAAGAAACATATGAAATATTGGATATACTAGGACGTCCGTGTTTTCAATACGAGCCAGTATAAAACACGGATTCCACGGCCGTGATGAATAGCCAATCCCACATCCCTAGACCCCTACGAGAGCGGCAAGCAACCCTACCAATTCTAGGGTTAGGAGACCCGGACTCGACTCCTCGAGATGGTCTCCCACTGGACCCTAGAACCCGGTTACTTGTGCTCCCCTCCTTGGGTCTATCCTAATGCGAAAAAGTAAATAATATACAAAGGGTGACATCTTCCGCAACCTGGAAGTGCCCCAATAAAAGAATATTACATACAAGTTTTTACATGAATGAAAAAGAAAAACACTCATCTCACAAAAAAACCGCCGGCTATTCAAACACGACAATCCAATATAACATATCCAGCAACACATAACATCACATGTCATCAGCGTAAGTAAATATGCGCATCCCAATTGTCGTTGACATATAGCAACGAAACCGGCGATATCATATATTACACTTACGGTCACAGAAAAGAAAGTGTAAAACTACAACAGTTGGAATCCGCAATCTCTTTAGACATCACATGCCTAATCAAATGAAATACTTAGACATCACATGCCTAACAGTTATAAACCCCGCATTTTAGTCTCATTATCGAAAACACTTTTCAATATCAAATGAAACTAAACCGCTAGATTTATAACATTCATTCAGTTATCTCATAACTGTTTGTGAATTCCAATTATTGTATCCCATTCCGGATAAATAGAAAATATTAAACTTTCCGATCGAACATTCGAACACCCAAGTTTTCCCGAAACCGATCAACACATGAAATAAGTTCAAAGACATTCACTTCATGCCTCAGTACCAACGTTCCAGCCGTAAAAGGGTCAAGCCAACGCCTCACATGTGGCACGCCGTACTGCCCCAACCCGAAGGTTCAAAGGGCAGTTCAAGACGGTCACATAATCGAGTTAAGGTTTGTTGTCTTCTAGAGGGACCATCGCGTTACTTGCACTACTCAGAACGTCCTTAAACCACAGAAAAATCCAACACTTGGAAATTTTCTGGCAGGGGAAAAAGTGGGTATTTATATCCGGTCGAACTTTTTAACATATTCTTAAATTATCCGGAAAGCCACATAGACAAAAATTTGAAAATCCGATCGAATCGTCGATTCCCAATACAACCCCAGAACGCTCAAGTCTTGAGTCAAATTAAAAATTCCCAGAAAATTCATCATAATAAAATAGTAATTACTGTGCAAAACGGGAGTGATGATGTCATCATATTGCCGTGGAACCGCCGCAGAAGCCAGGCTTATGCCGCGGTTCCGCCGCACTCTTTACTGTTTATGGGATAAATTTTGCATCGTAATTCTTATATTTCCCTGCTGAATTTTTTAAGCATTTTTAATATGGAAAAATCCCAGATTTTAGAAAAAGTCCAAAGAGCATATCGGGAATTAGGGTTTCGGTTCGATCGGGTTTCAAACGTCGTCTAGACTTCGCCTAAAGCTCTAGCTAGGCTCTGATACCACTGTAGGGTTCCTAGGCATGCTAATGAAGTCTCACAAGGCATCAATCATGCCAATTTCAAATTTTACGGGTGCCGAGGAACCCTAATACGGATCGTTGACTAGAAATTTAGGCGAAATACGAATCTAGTTAACAACTTAACTAAAGATAAGAAGCTACAACCTTTGTAGATCCGGATATCTACTTCCTTAGCTCCACGTAGACGTCCTCTTCGCTGTCCGTCTCGAATCCCGAACTCAATCGTCGGCTTCATCGGAGAAAAGGGCGGACTAGGTCGTCGGCTTCGTGCCGAAGATGATCTACGTCGAGGCATCACAAGTTCAAGCTCCGACTTCACCAAGTTGTGAAACTTGTGAAGAAAACACCCAAAACAACTTGGCAAGAGGTAGAGGGTGAAGAAATAGGAGGTGGGTTCACTTTGGAATTGGATTTCTCACTTTAGAACTCAAGTTGCCATTGATGGCATCAAGCTTTCTTTCTTGAAGAAGAAGATCAAGAAGAAGGAAATATTATGATAAGTGTTCAATTAAAATGAAAATAAATCAATACTTATCATAAGCTAACTAAGGTTAAGTGTAGAGAATAGACCATGGTAAGTGGGAATGGTTAGGGTTAAGCATAAAGACAAATGGTCTCTTTAGTCAAAGCTTCATGAAGCTTCAACAAGCTTCATGATAAAAAGAAACCATTTTCTTTTCTTTTATCTATTTAAATAAATAAAGAATGGATAAATAAATAGATGAATAACACAAAACCCTAACCATTATCATAACCATGGTTTAATTCATTGCACAAACCCAAGTAAGTATGTATCATCAAACATGATACAATCAAGTGCACACAAAAGCATATCATATATACAATGTGCACTTCAAGTGAGAAAATCCTTTTAAAATGAACCAATACTAGTTAATGCAAATTAATATATCAAATATATAATTATACATTAAATCATTAAATCAACACTTGATTCAATGATCCGGTCATGTCGCACATAACCGACTAGTATACAATGTATCGATTTATCGAATCAATGATTCGATGACTAGGTTATATCGCATACAACCAATCGAAACATTCATCGCGAGAATGAAATACGGTATCACATACACGCATTATTCTCGGTCCCGCACATATCTCATATGCGCTCCTATTTCGTTTCGCTTTAGCCAGGAAACCTCTGTGTAGGACTCTAAAGACTCGTCAATACGCCGGTAGTACATGATGATCATATCAAGCACCCACAAGCCGCAAGCGGTCTGCCCAACGTAACGGCCATCCGGGTATTGAGCAATCAGAAGATCGACGAGCTAGCCCGCTCACACTCCTGTGAATCCAACCAGTAACACTTACCGTACAGTCCGGTCTGTTCGTCTGATATGTCGCATATCAAGTCTAGGGGTGGTAAACGTCAGACCCCAATAACCGATAAGTCGTGCCGATATGAGACTCATAACGGGTCGAGAAACTACTGGTAACACTTACCAGCAAATCTCTGATCAGCCCTGGCCAGGGACTTCCCTGTTACGGCCAATCGAGCACTGCGCAACATCAACCCCCAATACCGGGAGAGACGAAACCCCTCCTATCGCTCATTGCCTCCATGTGACTCGGGACTATACCCAAAGACCACCGTTTTGCACGCCCTCATGGACATGGTAAGGTGGAGATCAAAGCACAGTGGGAATCATACAAGACTCTATGACGATCTCGGGTCTACTGACTAACCTGCACAAGTGTCACCTGAGAACTGCCATCTGACGTGAGGTATAATACCATCTGGGAGTTCTCGGCGAGTCCGTCCAGTGTACCCAGTCTCCACTGAGCACCCGTATACCATCTCTGATGTCAAACACCAATGGATATGGGATCATCCATCGCCCATCTCATGGGTCGAGAAGCGTATACGCTAGTCTACACTGGTATATCGATGCCCTGTCTCGATACACCCATGAATAGGGACCTTGAAGGATGCACTTATAGACTACCATGTCCCCACTAGTATGATCTGCATCATAGTCCAGGTAGTCAAGTACACATCCTAAGGGCTTTACCAACATGTAACTATAAGACAGTTTAAAGAGACTAGTGTACATGTTAAGATAAAGAGCAACCAGATAGCATACTATCATATCGAGCAAGAAAGTCATCTCTATATATGTCCAAGCATCCAATATAATATACATCATCTGTACAATACTGGCCTCTAAGGCATACATACAACTAACATATAGAATTAAACCATGGTTAAGTTGATGATTAGGGTTTTGCTTATTCATTTATTTATTTATTTATTTATTTGGAAAGGATTTTGATGAGAATGGTGGCTTTCTTTGTTTCTAGTTGAAGCTTCATGAAGCTTTGACTTTGTAACCATTCTTGTCTTCATGCTTAACCCTAACCCTTCCAAGTAACCATGGTCTATTCTCTACACTCTACCTTAGTTAGTATATGATAAGTATTCATTATCTTTTCATTTTTCTATTAACACTTATCATATTCTATCTTCTTCATCATCTTCTTCTTCAAGAAAAAGCTTAAGTCCATTAATGGTAACTTGAGCAAAAGTGAGAGAAATCCAATTCTAAAGTGAACCCACCTCCTATTTCTTTACCCTCTACCTCTTGCCAAGTAGTATAGGGTGTTTTCTTCACAAGTTTCACAACTTGGTGAAGTTGGAGCTTGAACTTGTAATGCCTCGACGTAGATCTTCTTCGGCACGAAGCCGACGACCTAGTCCGCCCGTTTCTCCGATGAAGCCGACGATTGAGTCCATGATTCGAGATGGACAGCGAGAGGACGCCTACGTGGAGCTAAGGAAGCGGAGAACCGGATCTACAAAGGTTGTAGCCTCTCTCCTTTAGTTAAGATGTTAACTAGTTTCGTATTTCGCCTAAACTTCTAGTCAACGATCCGTATTAGGGTTTCTCGGCACCCGTTAAAAATTGAAATTGGCATGGTTGATGCCTTGTGAGACTTCATTAGAGTGCCTAGGAGCCCTACAAGCGCGTGGCAACATCGACATCGGCAAGCAAGATCAGGTGAGTAGATATATATCTACGGGGGAAGTCGGGTGGATGGCGTATAGCACCCCCGAAGTTCGATGTATAGTATGCTATATATATATGATATCTTTTATGTGAGACATGGATATTCAGGATATGGTTATGTGTTCATGGATTAGTTTAGTGTTAGTTGCGAAACCCTAGAGTAGTTGTTACACCCACACACGCACACACACTTGCATACATTTACTTTATTACCTGTGTGTATATGTGGGTATGTATGTATGTGTGTGTATATATATATATACACACACACACATATGGGTATGGGACTATGTGTGTGTATATACACACACACACACACTCACACACATACATATACGGGATTATGAGGATAGTACTTGGGATTGGAGATGAGTCGATGAGTTTGGGCTTGAGGCCGTGAGATCGGTGATGTGACGTGGATCGTATTTTGATATATGACATGATGTTTTAGCGGGTCCTTTGATGTGGTGTTTTCATACACACGCATGCATATACATATGTGGTATCAGTATTGTACTAGACGTAGATCAGTACCCCGGATCATGATATTTGATAAAGAGGATACCAGATGAATAATGTGATAGATGTGACATTTGATCCGTGTCCAGATTTGGGAGGCCGTACGACGGATTTACTGTACGAGCTATATATTGGTGATAGATCCGTACTCTTGATTCGAAGATGTCATATTATATTAGGGTATCGTATGGGATACTATTGAGGCGGGATCACCGACTATTATATATTATATATGTATCGACTCAGATGTTAGGCGGTTTCCTTACCTTTCGTTTATCCTGTTAGCTCAGTCCTATAGTTTATTTGTAGATGTTAGACTAGATTTGACTCATACCTATTTCAAAACCAACGAATCGTGTGTATTCCAAAAACGGGACAAGGGATACTACGGGTATTTCAAAGGACGTATCTTTTCTTTAAAACATCGTAGCCCTTTTTTTCAAAATACCACGATTCGTATTATTTCAAATGGAAAACCAGTTTTAACATATGTATGGTATTGTAAATTCCTTATTGTTGCGTTATTATTCAGCTCCCGCATATTATTGCTGTTCGCATCGCATCTCATGCTTATATTGTGTTTTCATATGCCCTTATTGAGATCATGCTGTCAGGACACCAGCACCATTACCGATGATGAGTATGTTCCACATACACTTCTTGCCGGCTCACACACATCATCATCGGTAATTGCCATGTCACGTACACTTTAGAGAATATTACTCATTGACATAGCTTGTTAACTGATAGTTCGACATGGTATTAGCGTACTCGTCTTTATATGCTAGTTTAGACATTGCAGTTATTACTTGCTACTTCTTGCATATTATTATTCACTGTTATGCAGTATTATGGAGTTTTATGTTGTTATTCCCTGTTTACTTGCTATTGATGTTTGGATTTCGGATTTTCATGAGATTTCCAAGATTTGGGGGAAAACCGCAAGAAAATATATAAACTTCTCTCTCTCTCTCTCTTTAAAATGAAAAGTGCGGTTTTCTCGTGATGTATGAGTCGTCCACCATGATGTTTTCTCGGTTATGAGATGGATTTCGAGACCCGATTCGAGGAGATGTATGAACCGTCTCGGGTACATGGTGGACCCGGTGAGGTACCCCGAGGCGAGAGTGATTTCATGGAGGATGATGAGCCTGGCAGGGGGCACTACCTACCAGTGATATTTTTGGATTCGTCGGTTATCCGGAGGATACCGAACGGAGTCATGAGATGGTTATAGGCTGATCCGTTCTGCCGGAGCCCGCGGGCCGATCCCGCAGATGATACGGATGCCTGAGATATTGAGATTTGAGACACTAAGATATTGAGATTTGATGATACAGGTCAGTCCGGGTAGCCGGAGCCTGAGATATTGGGATTTATGTTTTGTGTTGATGCTTGACACGGATTTCTCTGTTGATTTCAATGATGTTACTCGATTTATATACATACAGATATCTCATTAAAAATAGAAAACAGTTGTCTCACTCATTTCATTACATTACATTCATACCTCATACGTATGATATATTGCTATCTGAGGCACTGACACGAGCACTGGGATTACACTTATGTATAGACGTTTACCCTTGCCACCTTTTTATGCTTCAGACTTATCATTTTGAGGTTATATATATTTGATCGTATTGACCTAGGATTGTGTCATACATACGATTTCTGCTCGGTGATATTTTCTACCCACGAGTTGGCAACTCACCCCCGTTGTGCCACAGTTTCTTGCAGGTTTTGCCATACAGGTTTCGTTACGGCTTTGTTGGCACACTGCTTCCTTTCCGGGTGATTTTCTTTGGTAGGTGGGTTCACTTGCATCGTGACCACCATTGTACTTATTTTATTCAGTTGTATCTAGAAACTCCATTAAGCAGACTTGTATATTTATTACAGACTTAGTAGACCAGTGATATTTATTCTTTCGACCATAGAGTCGCGCGTTGTATTATTATGGATTTCATGCTAATTTGAGTTTCCTTTTGAGTGTTGATCTTCGCCCTTCAGCGTTGTATATTATATGCTTGCGTGGTTGTGCCCGTCGATTGACGAAGAGCTAGCTCTCGTTTAGGGATGCCTTTTATCATTGATGTATATATTTATCATGTTATACCCCGTTCGGGGCCAGTATTTACAAAGGAAACTCTGCCGAAATTTTCAAGAAAGACTTGTGATTTTAAAAATGCATATTCGTCTTATTTTACTAAAAGATTTCTTTAAAATGGTTTTAGATTGCTGGGCTTTTGGCTTACTTGAATTAGATGTGGTCCTATAGACTTCATATGATTGAAGTGCCAGTCACGGGCTATTTCGGGTCGTGACACTAAACCCCTTTAGTATGGTGTTAATGTACCTGGATTTGGGACACTCCCAAGATCCATTTAGATCTATCACCATAGATCATAATGCATAAGATGTAGTAGGTATCATCTAGATCTTCCATGGAGAATCCTCGTGATAAGAGGAGCTTGACCGCATGTAGCATAGGAAACCATTTACTATCAAGAGTATGTCTTCTACGTACAATACGAGGAAGACAACATTACTCTCTATTACCTTCTTGTATATACAAGGTTCATCTACCTTTTTGATGAAGTCAAACTCTTTGACTGCCACATCAAAACAGATGTTCCTTCTAGCCATTTCATAGAGTCCCCACTCGTGATGGCCTGCCTAAACCTAGTTGGGTCATCATCTACTATGATGCAATCCTCGCTCCCACTGTCACTGAGGAAACCGTAGTATCTCGCAGGTGGATGAGGATCCCTACCAGATTCGCAGAGAGGCTGAGGTTCGTTGGAGACTATCGAATCCTTTGGTTCCACTAAATCATCAGTCCTAGTTTGTATAGCTGGAACTCCTTCCAGTTCTACCTCATGATCACTAATTTGTTTTTCAAGAAATTCCTTTTTTCTAAAAAGCTGGCATGTTGAGAAACAAAACACTTTTGTTCCTCAGTTTGGTAGAAGATATACCCTCGCAAATGTTTGGGATATCCAACAAACTTACAGAATTGACCTTGCCTCGAATTTTTCCGGATTTTGCCTTTCAACATAGGCCGGACAACCCCATATCTTAACTCGTTTAAGACATGATCTCTTCCCATACCATATCACATATGGAGTGGTAGGCACTGATTTGGTAGGAACCCTATTCAATAAGTATGCAGCTTCTCAAGTGCATAACCCCCAAAAGGAAACAAGAAACTCAGCAGTACTCATCATAGAGCGCACCATATCTCATAGGGTGCGATACCTCCGTCCCGATACACCGTTGTGTTGTGGTGTATACGGAGGAGTAAGCTGAGAGAGAATCCCATTCTCTTTTAGATAATCTTGGAATCCCATGCCCAAGTATTCCCTTCTCCGATCACATCAAAGAACATTAATACTTATACCCGTCTGGTTCTCAACTTCGTACTTATATTCCTCGAATTTCTCAAAAGTTTCAGACTTGTGTTTCAACAGGAACATATGTCCGAATCTTGAGAGATGGTCAGTGAATATAATGAAGTACGAGGAACCAACCCTGACATTTGTAGACATAGGACCATATACATCATCATGTATCCGTCCCAAGAGTTCACTAACACTTTCTCCGTTTCCAGTAAACGGAGTTTTGGTCATTTTACCTATCAGACAAGATTGGCAAGTATCATAAGATGAGAATTCGAACGTATTCAAATATTCATCCTTATGTAACTTAACTAGTCATGTCGCATTGATATGACCTAGTCTACAATGCCACAAGAGGGATTCGTTCATTTCTGAACTACTCCTCATGTGTGTGTTCTGTATACTTTGAACTGTAGTTCGATTTAGAACGTATATGTTATTACATAAAGTGACTGATTCAATCAACTCTTGATTAAGGAAAATGTTCACAACATTATCCATGAATACAAAATTATATCCTTCTTTAACTTAATAAAGAAACTGATGTAATATTGTATATGAGGTTCGACATGTAATAACATTTGTTCAAAATCAATGTATTTGGTAATACAAGGCGATATCTGCCAACTAATTTGGCTGCAACAATTGTACCATTATCTACACTTAGAGACATATCATCCAATCCAAGTTCTCTACCTTTCTGTAGCCCATATAACAGATTACATAAGTGGGATCCTGATCTGGTATCTCATACCTAAGGACGTAGAGGATACTCAGAAACAGTTCTTGGTAACGAACACACTTGAAGAATATGCATCAACATGCTCTTTCTTCAATTGGGTGGCATGGGAATCCTGGTATTCCCTATTTCCTGCTCGGATTTATAACAATTATAAGATAGAGCGGAACCAACGTTCCCCAGCTCAGTATAATAAGCAGGTTCGGTCAAAACATCTATATTATTATCTTGATTAAGGCATGTTACGGTCGCTACCAGGAGAGAGAGAGAGAGAGAGAAGAAAACACTCTGCGTATGCTCTTACAAGATCAGATTGGTTATTATTTTATCTAATCAGGATGGCTCCCACAGTTTTTATCAAATATTCCTTCAAACCCTAAAAAGTAAGACTAGCCGGGATTAATTACACCTTACAATTTCGCCAATCTTTCGGCCAGGTAAGTGTCGGTACTTTGAGGGAGGTTCCCCGTGTTTTCGCACGGACCTAATTAAAATAAACCTCATTTTGCCAGGGGCGTAACCCCGTTAACACGTTTCTAGACACCTACTTTGATCGGCTAATTGTAATGTACAAAACTCTCCCATGAGTAACTCTTACTCGAGTGGGTATCGAGATCCAACTATCTCATAGAAGGTATGCAATCTCATTGCAAATTTCAACACTTGAAATTCCTGAAAATATTTTACCCCTAGCCTCCTATGACCTTGACAAAGGCCAACAAACCATAGGATGCTAGTCAAGTTCAACCCGTACATTTCATGATTGAATTAAACCCACCCGCACGACCCTTAACAAAGGCCAACAAGGTCGCACGACTACCCTAATTCAATCGCATCACATGCTTAAGCAGATAAGCACTAATCAGCTACCGCACACTATGCCTTGACAAAGGCCAACAAACGCAGCACGAATACAAAATAGTCCTTATCTGAAATGATGGAGGGCTACGACAAGTTTTTAAGAAAACTTTTTGTATAATGCACTTGATATCGTTGTAAAATCGAGTGATTTTGAAAAGTAGTGTTTTTGAGGCTTTTACTAGTTTTGCTAAAGAGGTCACTTCTGGTGAAGGGATCTCGGCTCTTTCCTCATCGAATGAGGTGCTGGATATTTCACAAATACCTCTATGCAAAGCATGAACTAAAAAAGCAATCAAAAACAAAACCGAGTGAGTTTTAGCATCTGCCAGTTTTGCTAAAGAGGTCACTCCCGGTGAAGGGATCTCGGCTCTTTCCTTATCGAATAAGGTGCTGGATATTCTACAAGGAATACTGCTATGCAAAGAAAGAACTAGAGCTACCGATTTTTAAAACAGGATTCTGCAACATCTTTAGGTTTCTTTCTTTTCATTAATCTCATTAATGAAGTCCCATCATTTATGCTTCCTAAGCATCACAGAAGAAACGAAAATACAACGTACGCTTATGCCATCCGCATTCGCCACAGTGTCCCGTTATGCACCGTTAGGTTACTTAACTAACGGCATAGCGGGGCGGGACTAGCGCGGGTGCAAAACATAAGCAACGTTTATTATATATCATATATATAATAATAGCATTCGTCTCATCATATAAAGTGATCACATCGCAGAATATCAACAGCAGAAGATCCATATATGAAATATTGGATATACTAGGAATTCCGTGTTTTAAATTAATCCAGTAAAAAACACGGATTCCACGGTCGTGATGAATAGCCAAACCCACATCCCTAGACCCCTACGAGAGCGACAAGCAACCCTACCAATTCTAGAGTTAGGAGACCCGGTCTCAACTCCTTGAGATGGTCTCCTACTGGACCCTAGAACACGATTATTTGTGCTCCCCGCATTCGGTCTATCCTAATGCGGAAAAGTAAATAATATATATCAATAGTGACATCATCCTCAACCCGGAAGTGCCCTAATAAAAGAATATTACATACAAGTTTTTACATGAATGAAAATGAAAAACTCTCATCTCACATAAAACCCCCGGCTATTCAAACACGACGATCCAATATAACATATCACAGCAATACATAACATCACATGTCATCAACGTAAGTAAATATGCGTATCCCAGTTGTCGTTGACATATAGCAACGAAACCGGTGATACACCACATATTACACTTACGGTCGTAGAAAAGAAACTGAAAACTACAACAATTGGAATCCGCAACCACCTTAGACATCATAAACACAATGTATCACATACTTCGTATTTCATACTTAACCAAATGAATTCCTTAGACATCATAAACCTGGAATATCTCATATTCCGAATTTCATGCCTAACAATTATAAACCCCGCATTTTAGCCTCGTTATTGAAAAAACTTTCCAATAACAAGTCAGGCAATTCAACAAGATTCCCGACATCCTGATCGAATGCTTATCGGAAACTTTAGTAGACGGCCGCACCCCCGATGCCGTCGACGTAGTGCACTTAGGTGGAACACCGCGGCCGCGAGCACCCTAACGGATGCTTTTGGCAACAGGGTTCTCCTACAGTCACTTGGTCGGGGCTATGGGACGTGATTGTCTAGTAACGTTACTCGGTGAGTATCCGCGTACGCTACGTGATTACGATGGACTTTTGATCCACATCAAAATCCCGTGGCAACCGATCAAATAAGACTAAATTGCTAGATTTATAAAATTCAAATTAGTTTTCATAAAACTAAATATTGTGGATTCCAAATATTGTATCACAATCACAGATGGGTAGACGATGTTAAACTTTCCGATCGAATCATCAAACACCCAAAACTTCCCTAAGAGCTCAACACTTGAGCACAGTTTAAAAAACACGCAGAACATGCCACAACACCTATGGACAAACCGTAGAAGGGTCAACCCTTGCCTCACCTATGGCGCCGCGGAACTACCACAAACCGTAGGGTTTGGTGGCGGTTCCGACGGTCAAAGAATCGAGTTAGGGTTTCGTTCTTCTAGAGGGTCCATAGAAAACATCTGCATGATTTTCTGAAGATTTTAAACTTGGAAAAATCCAACTCTTGGAAAATTTCCAGCGAGGGATAAAATGGGTTATCGATATTTGTTCGAACCTTTTAACGTCGTCTAAAATATCCGAAAGGATGTTAGAATTATGACTACAAAACACTCCGAATTGCCTTTACATAAAGATAGCAACACATGCAATCTCAGTAAAAACAAGCAACACATGAAACACCAAAACCCAAACACCAGAGCACCGGACGAAAACGACACAATTTGGACTCACCAAAACCGGCCAGACCGGTCCAAACCGGGTCAAAACCGGTGAAAGGGGTTAGTTTTCGTATGGTTTTCATATTACATCATATGTAACACTCTGCAGTTGCTTAAAAAAAATTTAGACACTCTGAAAAAATCGACAGAAACTTGGTTTTATGTTTTGGAGTTATTTCGGTTTCGTAATTCTACAAATATCGTCTAATTCTCTAGCATGGCTCTGATACCACTTTTGGGTTCCGTAACATTGCCGCTGGGTTTCAGGAGGCATCGACCATGCCATTTTCAAAAATTTGGCATGCTAAAGAACCCTAACGCTAGAATTTTAACTAGAGAATTAGACGAAACTAGAATATAAATATCTTTACATCTAAGTGAACATGGAATACAACCTTTGTAGACCGGTCCATCACTTTGTAAGCTCAGTGTAGTAGTCCCTTCGCTCCAAGTAGCGATCTCCCGGATTCTAGTAAGGCTCCACAAGGTGAAATGAACAAACTTGCTTGAAGTCTTCGAGGCCGAAGATGATCTACGTCGAGAAGACACTAACTCAAGCTCCCTTTTCACTAATGTGGAATTAGTGAAGAAAACAACATAAACTAAATGGCTAGTCTAGTGTAGGATGATGAAGTAGGAATTTTGCTCACTTTAGAAATAATTTTCTCACTAATTTTCCTCACCTCCCAAAAAGCTAGAGAGCTTGAGGAAGGAGATGAAGAAAAACAACCATAGAGTGAAGCAAGTGTAGAATGAATCTCATGTGTGAGAATAGCAACCATGGGTGAGATAATATCTCATATTAACTCATGTAGAGACTTAACCATGGTTTAAGGTAATGGTTGGGTTAATAAATATCTAATGTAAGACAAAATTAGTGGACTAAGTCAATGGTTCCATAAGCTTCCACAAGCTACAACCATGTGAATAATTTCCAACAAATTATGATTTACTTTAAATAAATAAAACTCTCATTACCATAAGCATGGTGTGAGTCTCATACACCCATGTATCATGTTGCAACTAGCATGACACAATAATATATATCACATATATAATAAGTGCACACAGGTGAGAAAAAGAAATGCTTAAGTGGGCAAATATTAGTTAATGTAAATTAATATATCAAATATATAACTATACATTAAATTATTAAATCAACACTTGATTTAATAATCCGGCTATATTACATATAACCTACTAATATCATATGTATCAACTTATCGAATCAATACTTGATTCGATAACCCGGCTATATCACATATAACCGACCGATAACACAAATCGCGAGAATAGAATACGGTATCACATACACGTATTAATCTCTGTCCCGCACATATCATATATGTGCTCCGACTTCGTTTTGCCTGAGCCAGGAAACCTCTATGTAGGACTCTAAAGACTCGTCAATACGCCGGCAGTAGTTGGTGACTATATCAGTCATCCACAAGCCGTCAGCTGTCTGCTAAACGTAATGGCCACCTGGGTATTAAGCGATCAGAAGATCAACAAGCAAGCCTGCTCATACTCCTGCGAATCCAATCAGTAACACTACCGTACAGTCCAGTCTCTTCGTCTGATATGTCGCATATTTCGCCTGGGGGTGGTAAATGTCAGACCCCCAATAGCTTGATAAGTCATGCCGATGCAAGGTCCATAACGGTTCGAGAAACTATTGGTAACACTTACCAGTAGATCTCAGCAATCCTGGCCAGGGATTTCCTGTTATGGCCAATCGAGCATAGCGCAACATCAACCCCCCATACCGGGAGAGACGAATCCCCTCCTATCGCTCATTGCCTCCATGTGACTCGGGACAGTACTCAAAAACCACCGTTTTGCACGATCTCTTGAACGTGGTAAGGTGGAAATCAAAGCACAGTAGGAATCATACAAGACTCTATGACGATCTCAGGTCTACAGACTAACCTGTACCAGTGTCACCAGAGAACTGCTATCTGATGATAGGTATAATACCATCTAGGAGTTCTCGGCGAGTCCGTTCAGTGTACCCACTCTCCACTGAGCACCCGTATACCTTCTCTGATGTCAAACACCAATGGATGTGGGATCATCCATTGCCCATCATATGGGTCAAGAAGCGTATACGGTAGTCTACTTTGGAATATCAATGCCCTGTCTTGATACTCCCACGACTAGGAACATTTGAAGGATGTACTTACCGACTACCCTAGCCCCACTATTATGATCTACATCATAATCCCGGTAGTCAAGTACTCATCCTAAGGGCTTTATCAAAATGTAACAGAGTGACAATAAGTGTACATGTTAAGATAAAGAGCAACCAGATAGCATACTATCATGTTGAGCAAGAAAGTCCTACTTATGTATGTCCAAGCATCTACTATAATATACATCATATGTACAATAACGGCCTCTACGGCATACATATAACTAACAGTTTATCTAGATACAATAAGAATAATAAGTACAAAAGTGGGCACGATCTAATGTGTCCCACCTACCATTGTAAACACCCTGAATGAAACTGTGTGCCAGCGATACTGCTACTGATCCAAGTGGTCGAACCTGCAAGAAACTGTGGCACAACGGGGGTGAGTTGCCAACTCGTGAGTAGAAAACATCAGCAGGTAAAAATCGAATAGACAGCGAATCCTAGGTCATACTGTATCATGAAGGTAATACTTTGATATCTACGATGTCCATGTATGCATATGTATCAACAATATAATCGATGCCAATGACATGTAAAAGCAATCATCTGAATCAAATGCCTGTATATATGAGGAAAATCAACTAACATGTGTCCATCAACGACACATCAATATCATGGAATTTGAGTGTCCAACACCGACACTCGAAACATCATGAAACCCGTGTCCAGTATCGACATGTAAATCCTCATATCTCAGGCGCCGCATCCTCTGATCGGCCCTCAGGCGCCGCATACTCTGATCGGCCCTCAAATCCATCTCGCGACTCTGGTCGGTATCCTCCGGATAACCGCCGGGTCAAAACTATCACTGGTCGGTAGTGCTCCCTCCGTCGGGCTCACCGCCTAACTCTACGAGTCTTCTTGCCCCGGGGTACCTTATGGGGTCCACCATGTACCCGCAGATGGTGCCTCCTCTCTCCTCGAATCGGGTATACTCATAGCTCAGAACCGAGAAAACTCATGGTGGACACGAAATATCATATCAAGAGAAACCGCGTTTATAAAACAGTATATGATTTCCTTTGAAATTTAACCATGGTTCTCAAATCCAGAGATCTAATAGAAACAACACCTCAATGCATGTAACTATAGAGTACGATATACGTAAACATAGAACAATAATATGAGCGTGTCAAGTATATCATGCAAGCACGTCCTATGATGGTGCTGAACAATGAATGTACTTTTACGGTTAAGATTAATATCATGATATAGAAGTCCTACTGTGAAAGTGGCATGTCAAATACCGATGATGAATATATGTGAGCCGGCAAATCTGTGTAAGTGTAACATGCGCATCATCAGTAATTGTGCAGGTGTACTAGCAGATGGTATCATATAGCAATAAATACCGTGATCCTGGTACATATATCACGAGGGATAATCCCACATAACCATGAACAATCAATGGGTATATATATCTACACATGAACCATACGGTCAGTTTTAAAAGATAAGAATCGCAGTTTGAAAGTGGGGGCTACGGTGTTTTTAGGGAAAAGACACCATTTGAAAATCCATAGCGTCCCTTGAGGTTTCCGTTTAAAAGATGCATACGATTCGTCAGTTTTGGAAATAATTATGGTTCAGATGGCATTTTTACGTTGGCGATCCCGCCTCATAGCATCCGATATGGAAATATCCTCGATCATCATCCTCAAATCACGAGCGCGGATCAATCATCCGGTATAACTCATCGCGTACGGTAATCCATCGTACGGTGACATCAAACAAAATAGGGATTCTATCGTGTTATTCATCAATATAGGTACAGATCTATGGTTTCGTATATCATATCTTATCGATCTCATAACACATCTAATCTCAACTTATATCGTATTTATCGATCTTATGTTACATCAATATCGATCTTATATCATGCCACGATAAATCTCATACTTATCCTCTTTCAATTACATATATATCACGATTCACATGCTCATTTCATATCCTCATATATCAATCCGATTCATCCTTATCTATCATATCATTTCACACTAAATCCTTTGATCACATCCGTAGGTTCCTAGTATAGGTTTCTCCGACTATATTCTATATATCGGTTTCCATTTTATAATTGCGGGGGTGCTATACGCCATCCGCCCGACTTCCCCCGTAGATATAAATCTACTCACCTGCTAAACTCTTTGCTTAGCCGAAGTCGATGTGCTTCGTCGTCTTGGAATCCACGCGAAGATATCTACAATCAATACACCATCGTAACGTTATTAAAACGAATGTCCGAAAACTGATACGGCACATGAATTGCTTATAGGTTAGAACCTATAGCTTACGCATACAAGAACAATCAAATAACCCTCATCGTTGACGTATAAACGTCCAACGACCAAATCCAATTTCAAATATCAAAATCAAGAATTCAAATATCGGAAAACATTGCCAAAGCACTCTCAAACAGCTCCCAGATTTTATCTCAGGTAAATAGGGACAAAACTAACAATACAGTAGCTAGGTTATAAGGTAAGTGAGCTACAGGCAAAATCCCAACACTAGACACCTACCTTTGGCCGGCGAGGAAGCCTAAATACCAGGCGTCGCCGGTTTTACCATGGTGATTTGGTCTCGTGTTCTGGTGGTGGTCTTTCTAGTGGTTTATCTAGGTCAATGTAGCTATTTGATTTTCTTATAAATATCCTAGGTTGCTCCAGATTCCCTATGGTCCAACAAAAATCAAAGAAACCGACATCGTAAAATTTTAGTTTTCGTATACTTGGTTTCTAATCTTCGAGTCTTGGTAAGAAATCATCTCTAAGGTCTTATAAACCCTCACTAAACCTCACTAACCACATCACAAGTCCGCACATGCCTTAAACATCAATTTGGAAATTTCCAAGATCTCAAATCTAACTAATTCGAACTCTAAATTAAACTAGGATATACTAAACATAAATAATCTAACTAAAAGTCTAGAAATATACCTCATTTGCAACTGAAGAAAATTCTTGAGTTGCCTAAAGTGCTCAAAATCCAAACTTGATTGGTCCATAGGGTTTAGGATAAGGTGGGGATCATCTTTTGTGAAGGTGGAGTGGTATTTTGGTAAGGTTTTTGAGATATTTCATGGAGGTAGAGGAGGTGGAGGAAGGATGTGAGAAAGATGAAGGTGGAGGAGTTGAAGAAAGGAAAAGATAAATGAGATGAAGAATTTGTCAAGTGTGGAGCCATACCCTCTTTCTCTCTCATGGCATGCCTCAAGTTATGATTGTGTCGCCTCTCTCTCTCTTTCTTCAATCATGCTCTCTTTTCTTTTATTTTCATCTTTCTCATCCAAATAAAACCAATACCACAATCACAAATAAAACAACATGCAACAAAATACAACATGTCATGGTGCACTAGCCATGATTAATTAAAAAGACGGATTTGGCATAATCGTGATTAGTAGTGCACTAATCAAGTTTAATTTAAACTTGCATATAATTAATTATAAAATGACCAAATCCAATAAATACCTTTTAAATAAATAAATCATATTAATCTCCAATTATTTTCAAAATATTGGTATATAATTATACCATTTTACGAAAACCCCAATTCGCAAATCGAATAGTTTTCGTGAAATATATTATTTTATTATTTAAATTCCAAAAATAATATTTTATATTTTTGAAATGTTACAATCTTCCCCTCTTAAATAAATTCAGTCCCCGAATTTAAATTTAAACCCCCATATACTAAAACATTTTAATAAACATTTTAAATCAACGGGGCTCCGAACCATGGAATACTCAGAAATATCATAGCGCATCGAGTGTGTATGAAAATGAATGCGAAACTCAAAGTCAAACTCCGTCAAGCATCACGCAATCACTGGAGTTATATTGGAGATGCAAATCTCGAAATCCACTACTGAATCAAAATATACTATAGTCAAAATCATAATACGTATATAGTATGCATCTTCTAAAAACCGAATAAAACACATGCAAAATCTTTTCCAAATCGCCGTGCGATGCGCAGCTCACGGCACAAGTGGCGGACGCTCATTTGTAAGGTAGTAAATATACGTTCATATATGTTTTGCTCAAAATATGAGTCCCGCCTTTTTGAAATATCCCAGAAGGTTTCCCTCGTAAAAGTTCGTGTCACTCACGGATACGTAGGAAATAGCGAAACTATAGCTCTTTTTTGAAAACCTCTTGGTAACTTTTATGCATGCAAAGTTCTTAGGTACTGTCCTCAGATCAGTCCTACTCGGCTACCATATAATATAGTGCCCAAACCTGAAAATATAATGCTCAAGAGCAAAAAATCAGTCTCAAAAGGCGTATCCAACATCACGTGCGTCTGGTGTGCACGGAAATCAAAACCAAATACAAGTGCCACGAATGTGCACAAAAGCCCAACTAAGTGCAATGGGTGTGCACGAAAGCATCTGTCAAGTGCAACGGTTGTGCACAACAGCAACATCAAGTGCATCTAGAGTGCATAAAAAACTCAATCAATATCTTAAATATGCACAAAACAACACCGAGCGTGCCAAGGTGTATAAAATCATAAATGTGTGCAACTGTGTGCACAAAACATATATCAATTCACAGCAAGCACATGAGAGCTATACCGAGTGCATAAGTCAAAGTCAAGTGCATACAACATGCACCAAATCAAATCGACTACATCGAAAAACATAGAGTCACAAATACGTGCAGCCAAGGTACAAAATCGATATCAAGTGCAATAGATATGCAAAAATCATAAACCAATATAGCAGTGTATAAAACATAAATCAAGTGCAATAACTGTGCACAGAATGGAAATTTCCAGTAAGTGCAGCCATGCTGCATGAAAACAAATATCACGAATCCGAATCATCAAAACTCAAAGTAGAAGAGAATAAAAGTGTGATACTCGGATCACAAAACGCAAATTGCAATAACTGACATCGAGGTACACCTCCTGTAAGTGCACGGCGGCGCCCCGGCCGTCAATCCGACTGCCAAATGCGGAAGCGGTGAGAAACTTTAATTTTGCGAACTTAGCAAACCGGCACCACCGCGCACAAAACCCCGGATCGGGCCATTAAACTAGATCTTGCAAAGTAACAAGATGGGAAGAGATATACCGAGTGATCCGAGTCCTCCGGTCTTCTCATCGTCGTCCCGATCTCAAGCGGAAACTCCGGTCGTCGCCTCCTCGCTGGAAGGGCACCACATCGCCTGTTTCTTTAACGGGCTCCCGCCTCTATACCGAGGCAACTCGGGCATGAAGCTGGCAAGTCGACATGCCCAAGATTTGCTGTAGAATGTGTAGGGTTGTGTCTCATTTGGGATTTTGTTGCCTTTGTAGATGGAGGAATGAGGTCAAGAAAAATGGTGCTTTCATTTTTCATGCAAGGAAATTGAGATGAAGATAAAATGCCACAAGCTCACAAAATGAAACTCTCTCTCTCTTTCCCTCAAAATTGTGGCCGGCCATTACTTGTGGGAAATGGTGGTGGAGTGAAAACATAATCCAAGAGGGAGGTGATGGTAGGAGATGAGAAGAGGTGACCATAAACAAACATCAACCATAACTTAATTCACATCAAAACCATACCCTTTCTAATCTCATTTAATGCAAGTGATGGAGGGAATCAAAGATGCTATCATAATCTCTCATCTCACAAATAAACCCTCCACAAAATGTTATTTGCAAACTTGCAAATAACTCCCTCCATCGGAAAAGTCCGGCCAGGAAAGAACAAAGGAAAACCGGCCGGAACGGAAAGCAAACTGGCAACTCCAGAAAACTGGTCCCGTAATAAATTACAGGAAAACCCCGATACTGTGCATACACACCCGCATCTGTATTCCGTCCGGATACAAATGCAAATGAGACAAAATCTACACTGTACTAAACTAGGATCTGGCTTAAACCAAAGCCAGCTAGTAATGTTCGTCCGATCCTGATCCGTGCAATACCGCACGTATCAGATCGAACCCTGCCATATAACTATATGGCCACTAGTACAAAACTGTCCGATCCTGATCCGTGCAATACCGCACGTATCTGATCGGACCCTGCCATATCTCCATACGGCCTCTACAGCGTTTCGCCCGAAAGCCTGAGTAACTGAAAGTGTGGTGGACTCTAAAGACTCGTCAATACTATGGCTGTGGATTTAACCACTAGCACGTCAGAGGTATAAGCCAATACGTAACGGGCCACCAGCTATTGACCAAAAGGGACGTCGATGAGCGAACTCATCCTGACACCCTACTGAGCCTGTCAGTGACAATATCCGTACAGTCCGGTCCGTTCGTCTATGAGCATCGCATGTCGGGCCTAGGGGGTTGGTAAAAGTCAGACCCCCAAAAGCGGTACAAGTCGTGTCGGAGTGTAGCCCAGAACACCCTGAGATACTACTGGAATACCTACCAGTAAATCTCCTGCCTTGGCCAAGGACTTTGTGTAATGGCTCTCCTAGACACAGCGCGACCTCACCCCCAATACCGGGAGAGACGAACCCCTGAAGATCCGCTCACTGCCTCCATGTGGCTCGGGACTGTTCCCAAAAACTACCTGTTTGCACGACTCCTTTGAGCCGTGGTAGGGTAGTAATCAAAGCACAGTGGGAACTCACACGAGACAAATGACGATCTCAGGTCGATGAACTAACCTGTACACATGTCACCAGGGAACTGCTATCTGACGTTAGGTATAAGACCAACTAGCAGGTTCCCGGCGATTCCTGTCCGGTGTACTCATAACCCAATGAGCACCTGTATACATCTTAGGTGAACCAACTGACACCAGTGGCTTGTGAGACCGTCCACCGCCCCTCGTCGGGGTCTCGACTGTATACACTAGTCTACTCTGGAGAATCGATGCCCTGTCTCGAAACTCCCACGACTAGGGACCTTTTAGGGATGTGCTTATAGACTACCAGCTCCCACGTATATGATCGCCCTCATACTGCTGGCAGTCAAGCAAGAATCCTAGGGGCTCTATCAACGTGTAATAGCGACCTGTAAGGTCACCTGAAGCAGTACACGATGATAAAGGTAAACCAGATAGCATGCTATCATCTCGAGTAAGACTGTCGTACCGGGATAGGTCCTCCCTCAATCATTGCTATCACGTGCCTGTGATCCAATAATTGACTCTGAGGGCACTATCTCCAACAATCTCCCACTTGCACTCAAGGCTAATTATTGCGATGTCGCATACTCACAGCCCGTGTGATACCGAACACCCAACTCCTCTACTAGTCAGTCTCATAAAGCCTGTTTGCGAAACTCTTGCGTTCGAGGAATACCCTCAGTGGGTGGATCCGCCTAGATGTTTCTTTCTATGTCTCTCTATATCTCAAGTTCGCGGAGAAAGCCATCTCCCAAAATGAGCAATACCTGTCTTGGAATGTCTGGATGTCTGATGGGACCTAGTTCATAAATGAACTCCAAATCCGAAATTCTTAGACTGTATCGTCAACTGAACTTAATCAGTATCCTGCGCCATGCCACCTTCAGTATCTGCCTGGATCACCTGTCCAAAATACTGCCCCTCGTCAGAGGGAAAACTATAACTCTGACAAGCTCCTTGTCGTCCATGTCACCTTGGAAGCCTGGAATGATAACTGTCTCCTTAATGAGTCCGTCGTTATCATATCCCTTAGAACATGCACTTATGTTCTATAACTGCTTCCCACTGTTCCTCCAGGATTGGATCAATATCAACTTATTGCATCTAGTGCAAGAACAACATCTGGTGTGGTACTTGACATCTCATGATTGACTCAATTGCCTAAGCAAGTGATCTGCCAATCGTGCACATCCCTCTCTACTTTAGTCTATAAGACACCTTTAGAGAGGGTGACTCCATCACCTGTAGGTACACTACCGTGCCAGGAGTCGTCCATTCTAAATACGCTTAGAATGCTGTCAAAGTACCCTTATTGGGAAGCCACCCAAATCTAGATCTGAAACCATAGATCTAGTAACCAGTATGTCTGATATAATGTCCAAGTCCTTTGTGGAGAAACCACTGTGTGACGACCAAAGTACAACCGATCGTAGTATAGGAATATCACTTCCTACTTTGTGTATGTCATCCAATACCAGGACATCACACCCTACTACCTTCTCAACAGATCCATCCCCTATTCTGATGACGTCAAACCTATGACTGTCACATCAGAAATAGATGATCTATTTCCGCTATATCTGCTTTAGTCTATAAGTAGACATAAGCTACCTGTCCACCAATGCTTCCGCTGCTCCAACTGACTACGACAACCCTCTGGCAGAGTCATATAGACGTGCACTTCTAAAGCTAGTTTAAAACGACGCTATACTCATCCTCCCACCGGGTCTCGCAGCCTGGAACAACAGCAATGGCAAATGTGGGTAAACAAGAACTTCCCTGTCACCGTCCTTGAGGCTACCGGAGTACCTCTCGGGTGTCTGAAGCTACCCACCGTATCTGCGGAGTGGCCAATGGAATGTCAAATCAGATTGAATCTTTAGGTTCCTTATCAAATCTTCAGTAATCGTTTGCGGTTCTAGAATCGCTTCTAGTTCTACCATACTCCCACTACTGTTTTCTGAAAAATAACCATTTCTTTTTAAAATGTGGCGAGTTAAGAACAATATCACTATTGATCTTCCAGATGGTAGAAAATCAACCCTCGTCATAGCCTGGGTCAACCCACAAACAGCCATTACAGAAACGCGCCTTGAGTTGTCCAGTGTCTGGTTTTAATCATAAGCCGGACAACTCCCCGTACCTTAACATCGTTAAGGTATGAACTGTTCTATATCCAATATAGAACCAGAGGCACTGATTTAAATGAACCAGATTCAAATCATGCAGCTATCTCCAGTGCATGTCAACTAAATGGAAGGAGGCCGATCAGCGTTACTCAACTTAGGAATGCTTCCAATTATGAGTAACCTGAAAAAGAAGCAAGTTCTCATTACTATCAACTGAATACCATACACAAGTATCTACATCTTCGATCACCTTGAAGAATCCCGATACTTGCAATACCTGGTTCTCCACTCTATTCTTATACCAATAACTCCTCAAAAACTCAGACCCTGTGTTTCTACGAAACACATGTCTAAGAATTAGAGTAATTAAAAGTAAACAGAATATAGTATGAGGACCAACCCCACTGTCCTAATGGACACTGGACAATATACAATACTCTGTATAAGTCCCTGTGTCTAACAACTCATTCACTGTGTGTCGTAGGTTGAAAACTATACTATGGTTAAGAAGAATTACACCGCTGTTCAATGCTCCTTACCAAACCATCCACTGATATAGGTAAATGTCATCGACATAATATCAAAAGGTATATCTCACTCTATGAAAATAGACGTACAGATATATCAATTTGAAATTTGTGCACAACAGCGGATATTCAAAACCAAATATTTGCCGACCGGCAAACAGCCCAGATGATCTCCTCAAATATCACCGATTACAACGAATCCCGATATAATGAGGATGATTACCCTATTCCCAATAACTTACTCCTACTCATCATCTGTAAAACCATACAGATGTGAGAATCAAACCTGGTAAATACATACCCTGGAGCAAGTGTCCAATCGGGAAATCAGTTTTCTTTTAACAGTACACAGTTGAACTGAAACTTTGAAATGTTTCGATGGGGTATCCTGGTATTCCTAGTAATGCCTTTACCATTATCCAGATTCACAACTATAACCGTATAATTCTTTGCCACCTCTCCAAATCCCTTTATATGTCTTTAGTCATTACCTTCTGCACACCCCTTAGGCCAAATGGTTTTCTTCCTTCCTTACCGTTCGGCACCAGCCTATGGTTTGGAAGAAGACTATCCAATAAGCATAATGGGTGTACTGTCCTAGTCCTAGGAGCACTCGCAATGCGAGAGAAGGTGAAGATAAAAGACAACCGAATAAACCTTATTCTTATTTCTCCTGGACCAGAATCCATCCCCGAACTGGAACAAGTTCCTTTCGAGTTCGTATATAACCATACGATGGATTATCCAATAAACTGTGGATCTTCGTAGTGATACGGAGTGTCCTGGAGAGATACAAAGGTGATTTAGGATTGGCGAAGAAATACTTGGTTTGGTCGTGAATATCAGTCGCATTTTACTTCGCCCTCTTACTAATCCCTTGCTTTGTCTGAATTTAATACCTTCTGCACACCATCGTTATGCTAATTGGTTTTCTTCATTCCCTACCGGTCGGCACCAGCCTAAGATTTGGAAGAAGACTATCCAATTTGCGTAATAAGTGTACTATCTCCTAAGCCAAGGAGTACTCGCAACCTGAGAGAAGGTAAAAGGAAAAGACAACTGAATAATCCTATCCGTTTTCTCCAAAACCGGAAACCATCATCGAATAAATTCCTTCGAGTTCGTATCTAACCATACGATGGTTTTGTCCAATGGAAGTGGACGTTCGTAGTAATACGGGGTGTCCTGGAGAAAAGGGTAAAAGTAGGAGTGGCAATGAGGTCTGCAACTCTGACAATCCAAAAGCCAGTGTTAAGAAGGTTCGGTCAACTTGGTCACTGAGTCATAGTCTAGGGTCAGGTCAATGGTCGCTGCCAGAGAGAGAGAGAAAAGAAACACTCAGCGTGCACTCTAACCTAGATCAGAATGGTTACCAATTTATCTAATCAGGAAACCTCCCACTGTACCTCAAATTCTCCTCCAAACCTGAAAGAAGAATTAGTCGGGGTCACCCGAGGAGTAAACCAACTCATCAGTGGGAATCGGGATCCAACTATCATCGCATTATAACGTGACGGAATCCGCTCACGGTATAACACTCCAGAAGGTATGCGCATATCTGGCAAGTTTCAGTTCTTTTGAAACTCCCGATGTGATTTTTACCCCCATGCTCTTATGACCTTGGCGTGAGGTCAAAATATCATAAGTCACATGTCAAGTTCTACCCATCATTGTCCAGGTTAATTTGAACCCACCCGTACATACCCTTGACATAGGCCAAAATAGTAGTACGACTGTCCCAAACCAACGCATCTATCTATGCAACAGATAAATACCCGGTAACTACCAAACACTATGCCTTGGCGTGAGGTCAAAATACATAGCTTGAATACTACCGAATATTTAACTGAAATGATGGAGGGCTACGAATGGTTTCTGGTGAAAACCTTTAACGTAATGAACTTGATATCGTTGAAGGAACGGATAGCTTTTTAGAAAATATAGTGACGAAAACCTTTACTAAAGAGGTCACTCCCGGTGAAGGGATCTCGGCTCTTTCCCCGTAGAATGGGGTGCAGGATATTCCAAATGAATACCACGATGCAAAGCAAAAGTAATCGGCTATAGTGAAGTTAATGCCCTGACGCAAACTTCTGTCCAAGGGGTCACTCCCGGTGAAGGGATCTCGGCCCTTGCCTCGTCGACTGAGGAGCAGGATATTCCAAATGAATACCACGATACAAAACAAAAGTGAACGTCCTTGCAATAACAGCTTTTTGAAAAGTGTTCCAACAACATCAGAATAGGTTTGTTTTAACTTGCATTGATCCGAATCAACGCAGTCCCATCAATTGATCACACCACAAAGAACGAAAATATACTGATGTACGTATATGCCATCCGCATTCGCCACTGGGTCCCGTCATCACCCGTTAGGTTAGCTAACTAACGGCAGAGCGGGGGCTGGACTAGCGCGGATGAAAAACATATACAACATCTACTAATATATATACCAATATATTATATTTCGCTCGAGGCGTGAATAAAATGCAACATTACAGAAATGTACAGCATCACAGAACAATACAGATATCTGGGATCCCCGGGTTTCACAGAGCCACTACTGAAACCCGACGTTCCCTTGGTCGTGTGGATAGCCTGTGCAATGAAATCCTAGACCCCTACGGGCGCGGCAAGTCACCCGCCAAAACCTGAAGCGAGGCAGCCCCCTTCAGCGCCGTGAATGGACCACCCAGCACTTCACGGAATCCGGTAACTTGGGCACCCCTCCTGGGTCAACCTGTACCCCCTACGAGTGCGGCGAATAGCTCGCCAATTCTAGAGTGAAGCCCCCTCTGTCCCAATGCCATGAGATGCGGGCTTGTTGCCCTCCAGAACCCGGTTATCCGTGCACCCAACCGCGGGGTAAACCTAGTACAGAAAGTAAAATATACATACAACGGGTACATCGACCGCAACCAGGTCGTGCCCCAAAAGAATAATACAAACAGGCAGTGACGGCAGTCCACATGTCGGACGCTCGCCCCGCAATATCAAATGTACATAATGCAACAAAACTGTACTAGCATTGCATCCAGGCCATCCCCCACGACCGATCCGCAACATCACAGCAAAAACATAGAACATCAACGTGAAAGTCACGTTCGCAAATCCGTCTAACCGGGCTATAGCAGTTAGACAGGATTTACCGATCGAGTGACATTCACGGTCGCAGATATAATGTAAATACTGTGAAATAATGTGTTTAAAATATCCGATCGATCAAAAAATAACAAGTGGGCCCCCAAGCAATACTGTAGCACTCACAGAAAATCTGGGCCCAATTTTAATATTCCAAAACCCCTATTTTTAGCCCACAAGCCCACTGGAAAAAAATGATGACATGATCCCTCATTCATGCGGCGGATCCGCGGCCTCCAGAGTGGTAATGGCCGCGGATCCGCGGTCGTACGGAGGGATCGTGTTGTCGAATTTTTCCAGTGTTCTTAGAACTCCCTGCACATCATTCTGAGACAACCTGAAAAATTTTTCGAGACCAAAAAATTTCAACAGAAAACTGATGTGAACAAAAATGCAAGTTTTGGAATTTTGGTCGATCGGAAATGTAAAACACATCAAACGAAGCTAGACGAAATTAATGGCGAGGCTCTGATACCACTGTAAATGCACGGCGGCGCCCCGGCCGTCAATCCGACGGCCAAATGCGGAAGCGGTGAGAAACTTTAATTTTGCGAACTTAGCAAACCGGCACCACCGCACACTAAACCCCGGATCGGGCCATTAAACTAGATCTAGCAAAGTAACAAGATGGGAAGAGATATACCGAGTGATCCGAGTCCTCCGGTCTTCTCATCGTCGTCCCGATCTCACGCGGAAACTCCGGTCGTCGCCTCCTCGCTGGAAGGGCACCACATCGCCTGTTTCTTTAACGGGCTCCCGCCTCTATACCGAGGCAACTCGGGCATGAAGCTGGCAAGTCGACATGCCCAAGATTTGCTGTAGAATGTGTAGGGTTGTGTCTCATTTGGGATTTTGTTGCCTTTGTAGATGGAGGAATGAGGTCAAGAAAAATGGTGCTTTCATTTTTCATGCAAGGAAATTGAGATGAAGATAAAATGCCACAAGCTCACAAAATGAAACTCTCTCTCTCTTTCCCTCAAAATTGTGGCCGGCCATTACTTGTGGGAAATGGTGGTGGAGTGAAAACATAATCCAAGAGGGAGGTGATGGTAGGAGATGAGAAGAGGTGACCATAAACAAACATCAACCATAACTTAATTCACATCAAAACCATACCCTTTCTAATCTCATTTAATGCAAGTGATGGACGGAATCAAAGATGCTATCATAATCTCTCATCTCACAAATAAACCCTCCACAAAATGTTATTTGCAAACTTGCAAATAACTCCCTCCATCGGAAAAGTCCGGCCGGGAAAGAACAAAGGAAAACCGGCCGGAACGGAATGCAAACTGGCAACTCCAGAAAACTGGTCCCGTAATAAATTACAGGAAAACCCTGATACTGTGCATACACACCCGCATCTGTATTCCGTCCGGATACAAATGCAAATGAGACAAAATCTACACTGTACTAAACTAGGATCCGGCTTAAACCAAAGCCGGCTAGTAATGTTCGTCCGATCCTGATCCGTGCAATACCGCACGTATCAGATCGAACCCTGCCATATAACTATATGGCCACTAGTACAAAACTGTCCGATCCTGATCCGTGCAATACCGCACGTATCTGATCGGACCCTGCCATATCTCCATACGGCCTCTACAGCGTTTCGCCCGAAAGCCTGAGTAACTGAAAGTGTGGTGGACTCTAAAGACTCGTCAATACTATGGCTGTGGATTTAACCACTAGCACGTCAGAGGTATAAGCCAATACGTAACGGGCCACCAGCTATTGACCAAAAGGGACGTCGATGAGCGAACTCATCCTGACACCCTACTGAGCCTGTCAGTGACAATATCCATACAGTCTGGTCCGTTCGTCTATGAGCATCGCATGTCGGGCCTAGGGGGTTGGTAAATGTCAGACCCCCAAAAGCGGTACAAGTCGTGTCGGAGTGTAGCCCAGAACACCCTGAGATACTACTGGAATACCTACCAGTAAATCTCCTGCCTTGGCCAAGGACTTTGTGTAATGGCTCTCCTAGACACAGCGCGACCTCACCCCCAATACCGGGAGAGATGAACCCCTGAAGATCCGCTCACTGCCTCCATGTGGCTCGGGACTGTACCCAACTAAAACCTGTTTGCATGACTCCTTTGAGCCGTGGTAGGGTAGTAATCAAAGCACAGTGGGAACTCACACGAGACAAATGACGATCTCAGGTCGATGAACTAACCTGTACACATGTCACCAGGGAACTGCTATCTGACGTCAGGTATAAGACCAACTAGCAGGTTCCCGGCGAGTCCTGTCCGGTGTACTCATAACCCAATGAGCACCTGTATACATCTTAGGTGAACCAACTGACACCAGTGGCTTGTGAGACCGTCCACCGCCCCTCGTCTGGGTCTCGACTGTATACACTGGTCTACTCTGGAGAATCGATGCCCTGTCTCGAAACTCCCACGACTAGGGACCTTTTAGGGATGTGCTTATAGACTACCAGCTCCCACGTATATGATCGCCCTCATACTGCTGGCAGTCAAGCAAGAATCCTAGGGGCTCTATCAACGTGTAATAGCGACCTGTAAGGTCACCTGAAGCAGTACACGATGATAAAGGTAAACCAGATAGCATACTATCATCTCGAGTAAGACTGTCGTACCGGGATAGGTCCTCCCTCAATCATTGCTATCACGTGCCTGTGATCCAATAATTGACTCTGGGGGCACTATCTCCAACACCTCCTTCAATGTCGAAAAACGCTGGTGCGCCCAATGCTGGCAGAGCAAGAACATCCACTTGCCTTCTGCTCACGGTCTGGCGTCCTCTGTCTCTGGGTCCTGTTTTTCCCTGTGGATAACAATCCCATAATCTTCCTGCTCGTAGGCCCGGTTAAGTATAATAACGGAACAGTTCCTCTCAGGAACTCCTCTTATCGTCTCTTGGCCAATCAGCATGACCACTCGCAAACGACACGTTACTGATGGCGGCATCTGGCCCTCTGAATACGTGCGATATAACTGATCTTGGGTGCAAGTCTTTATCGCGATGGCATCCAGGAAAGAACCTACTTAGGTCTCTTCCAATCTCACCTATGCTGAATTGTACGGAGGTTGGTACTCTATTCTCAACCCTTTTTCTCAATCCCGGACAGCTGCGTCCTTAGCATGGCTTTCCTTTGAAATTTGGCCTTATCCAACGCCTCTGCATACACATCAATCCTCTGGCATCAACGGGGAGTAACAACAGCTCCTAAATATCTCGCATGAATCTCTTGTTCCACTCATCGTCATTATCGTCCACTTCGATGTCATTTCTTGCTTCCTTCATACGTCAATTCATTCTCAGTTACTGTCAATCCGGAGTCTCTCACATGGACTTGAAATTACAAACTCGCGTATCTTCACCACTCTGTGAAAGATATCTAGCCGAACACGTCTTTGGGAACTCGTTCAAAATATCGGTAGAATACGCTTCATTCGTCCGTTCTCGGTCAACTCACAACGCATCTGGGTGAGGTCCTTCTATCCGAAGTTGGTCAATTTACCGATGTCACATCGGAGCATCCAATGAACAACGTCCTCTCTTGATCGATTTACTCTAGATCTGAGTAAAATACTCCAAACTGGAATTCTTCAACTCAACTGAGCCTGTGTCGGTGCATCAAATCAGACGAATCATCTCAGTCGTTCAACTCAACGTAGACCGGCTATCTTCTGTCACATCTCTGTCTGAAAGCTCCAGCGGTTTCAGCTCATAAACTCTGGAGGTGACATCCCGTCAAATCTCAAAAATCAGCTGGGTCATCTTTCTGCACGGTAGACAACATCACGATCTCTGAGATAGGCTGTACATCAACAGTCCTCTCAATCTGGCAGCCTCTATCAAAGGTCCGATCATCCGGTGCAAATCCGAACAATCACCTCAAACGAGAGATCTCAACAGAAACACTATACCGATACGTTCCTATATCACCAGAAAACATCATGGTCAGCCCTCGTCCATGACGAGCTCGCTCTGACCGCATCACTAGCAGCAGCTCTCTCTGCCCTCAAACCCTTGTCACAGGAACCTCAAGCAGGTATCGATGAAGATAGATCAAAGAAACGAAAGGAATCAATGGGTCCAAAATGGATATATGATTATGTTGGATATATATGCCCTAGAGGCCTTTACTGTATAGGATGCTGGGGATATTTATGTACAGGACAATCTTGCTCGATATGATAGTACGCTATTTGCTTTGTCTTTATCTTAACATGTGATATATTTTACTCTATGTTTCATATATTGTGAACATGTTGATAAAGCCCGTAAGGTGCAGCGTTGTGATGGCAGTCATACTTATGGGAGCTGGGTGGTCAATAGGCACATCCTTAAGTGTCCCTAGTCGCAGGAGTATTAAGACTGGGCATCGATACACCAGAGTAGACTAGTATATACATATCTAGACCCTGACGAGGGGTGATGGATTGGTCCCGCTGCCATTGGTGATGTGCACCTAAGATTGTATACAGATGCTCACTAGGTGTGAGTTCACCGGATAGGACTCGCCGAGGACTGACTAGATGGTATTATACCTAGCGTCAGATAGCAGTTCTCTGGTGACATGTATGCAGATAGTCTGTTGACCTGAGGTCGTCATTTGTCTTGTATGAGTTCCCACTGTGCTTTGATTACTACCCTACCACGGCTCAAAGGAGTCGTGCAAACAGGTTTTAGTTGGGTACAGTCCCGAGCCGCATGGAGGCAGTGAGCGACTGTTAGGGATTCGTCTGTCCCGGTATAGGGAGTCGATATCACACAGTGATCGGTTGGTCCTTACCATAAGTCCCTGGCAAGGGCTGATTCAGAATTACTGGTGGATGGACCAGTAGATCCTCAGATGGTCATGAGCCACACCGACATGACTTGTACGTGTAAGTCTACGCTAGCGCCCCGGCCATCTACAGACGCCAAATGGGGAACAAAAACTTTTCAACTGGCGCTATCGTATACTTTAACCCGGATCTGCCATTATTGCTAAACTAACAAACTGTAAAGAGTGTAGAAAGGTTATACCGAACGATCCGAGTCCTTCGTTCTTTAACCATCATCCCACGCTCCGTTGTGGCTGCTCCGATCTCGTCGATCTCCGATCTGCTCGTCCAGGTGGCACCACATCACTGATTCTTTAAACGGGCTCCCGCCTCTGACTCGAGGCAACTCGGTCGTCAAGTTTGCTAAAAGAGACGACCAAGAATGATGTAGAGAATGAGTAGATGACTTTGTCTCACTTCGTCCAAAACCATGGACGAACGGTTAATGAAGTTGCCGATTTTATCGTGTGATGGAATGAAAGAGGCAAATGAAATTTCCATGCACCCTTAACCATAGTCTTTTCTCACAAGAATGAAATTAATCTCTCTCTATCTCACTCAAGGGGGCCGGCCACTATTTATGAAAGAGGGAGGTGATGGTAGGAGCAATCAAGGGGGGTGACCATAAACATAAAGCTTATCTTTTATCATAAATGAAAAGCATGACTCACTTAGAAACAATGAATCTAAACAACCTTAGTCATCAAGCATTAATGGCATCATTAATGCACTAATGACTCACCGATCCATGTCACCCTCTCTAGAACCTTCTAGAACACTGAGTCGCTCTCATCCAAGAAAAGATAAATCCGTCTTTAACCGAATGTTAAAAGACGGCTGATAGAAAACTAGAAACTGGCAACTTCCAAAAGTGATCCTAAAACGACTTTCAGGATAACCCCGTAACTGTATAAATATACCCGCATTTGTATTACGACCGAATACAAATGCAACTGAGACAAAGATATTATATCTACTCAATATAATACTCGGATCCGGCTTAAACCAAAGCCGACCAGTATCATCTGTCCGAAAAATAACACGTGTGTAAACGCACGTGCATTTTCCGAACCCTACCATAAAACCATACGGCCTCTACAACGTTTCGTCCGAACTTGGGAAACTGTCTGTGGGGGACTCTAATGACTCGTCAGTACCCTGGCAGTGGGTTTAACCACAAACCGTCAGCGGCACTAGCTATGCATAACGGCTGCCCATGGACTGACCTCAAGGGAGGCCGATGAGCGAACTCATCCGGAAACCCTACTGAGCCTAACAGTGACAATGTATATACAGTCCGGTCCGTTCGTCTATGAGTATCGCATATCTGCCTAGGGGGCTAGTAACGTCAGACCCCCAATAGCAGTATAAGTCGTGTCGGAGTGTAGCCCAATAACACCCTGAGATACTACTGGAGTACCTACCAGTAAATCTCCTGCCACGGCCGTGGGCTTTGTGTAATGGCTCTCCTAGACACAGCACGATCTCGCCCCCAATACTGAGAGAGACGAATCCCCTGCCGATCCGCTCACGTGCCTCCATATGGCTCGGGACTGTTCCCAAAAACTACCTGTTTGCACGACTCCTTTGAGCCGTGGTAGGGTAGAAATCAAAGCACAGTGGGAACTCACACGAGACAAATGACGACCTCAGGTCGATGAACTAACCTGTACACATATCACCAGGGAACTGCTATCTGAAGATAGGTATAGTAGTAACTAGCAGATTCCCGGCGAGTCCTGTCCGGTGTACTCATAACCCAATGAGAACCTGTATACATCTTAGGTGATCCAATTGACACCAGTGGCTTGTGAGACCGGCCACCGCCCCTCGTCGGGGTCTCGACTGTACACACTAGTCTACTCCGGAGTATCGATGCCCTGTCTCGAAACTCCCACGACTAGGGACCATAATTAAGGATATGCATATAAACTACCCAACTCTCACGTATATGATCGCCATCATACTGTTGGTAGTAAAGCAAGATCCTAAGGGCTCTATCAAAGTGTAACATGTAATCAGTCACCTGAACATGTACACGACTGATAAAGGCAAACCAGATAGCATACTATCATCTCGAGTAAGACTGTCCTACCGGTATAGGTCCTCCGCAATCATTGCAATCACGTGCCTGCGATCTAATAATTGACTATGAGGGCACTATCTCCAACAATCTCCCACTTGCACTCAAGGCTAATTATTGCGATGTCGACTACTCACAGCCCGTGTGAAACCGAACATCCAACTCCTCTACTAATCAGTTTCACAAAGCCCGTTTGTAAAACTATTGTGTTCGAGAAATAGCCTCAGTGAGTGGATCCGCCTAGATGTTTCTTTCTATATCTCTCTTAATCTCAAGTTCGCGGAGAAATCCATCTCCCGAATTGAGTAATACCTGTCTTAGAATATGTCTGGATATCAGATGGGACCTGGTTCATAAATGAACTCCAAATCCAAACTTCTTAGACTGTATCGATCACTGAACCTAATCAGTATCCGGCACCATGCCACCCACAGTATCCTCTTAGACCACCTGTCCATAATATTGTCCCTCGTCAGAGGGAAAACTATAACTCTGACAATCACTTTGTCAACCATGTCACCTTTGAAGCCTGGAATGATAACCGTCTCCCGAAAGAGGCTGCCGTCATCAAATCCGTAGAACATTCACTTATGTTCTAAAACTGCTTCCTTATGTTTCTCCAGGATTGGATTAATACAAACTTATTGCATCTAGTGCAAAAATAACATTTGGTGTGGGACTTGACATCTCATGATTGACTCAATTGCCTAAGCAAGTGATCTGCCAATCATGCACATCCCTCTCCTTTTTAGTCTATACGACACCTTTAGAGAGGGTGACTCCATCACCTGCAGGTACACCACCATGCTAGGAGTCAACTATTCCAAAAACCATTAGAATATCTGTCAAAGTACCCACATTGGGAAACTACCCAAATCCAGATCTAAAACCATAGATCCAGAAACCAGAATGTCAAATATTATATCCATATCCTGTCTGGAGAAACAACTGTGTGACGACCACAGTACAACCGATCGTAGTATAGGAATTTTACTTCCTACTCTGTGTATGTCATCCAGATACCATGACATCACACCCTACTACCTTCTTAACAGATCCATCCCCTATTCTGATTGAAGTCAAACCCATGACTGTCACATCAAAATTAGATGATCTATCTCCGCTATAACTGCTCAAGTCTATAAATAGATATAAGCATCTTGCCCACTATGCTTCCGCTGCTCCCACTGACTACGACAACCCTCCTACCGGGTCTCATATCCTGGAACAACAGTAGTGTCAAGTCTGGGTAAACAAGATCCTCCCTGTCACCGTCCTTGAGGCTACCGGAGTACCTCTCGGGTGTCTGAGGTTACCCATCATATCTGCGGAGTGGCTATTGGAATGTCAAACTTGATTGAATATATAGGTCCTACTAAATTTTCCGTAATCGTTCGCGGTTCTGGAATCACTTCCAGTTCTACCATACTCCCACTACTGTTTTCTGAAAAAGATCCATTTTACTAAAACTATGGCGAGTCAAGAACAATATCACTATTGATCTTCCAAATGGTAGAATATCAACCCTCGTCATAGCCAGGGTCAACCCACAAACAGCCATTACAGAAACGTGCCCTGAGTTATCCAGAGTCTGGTTTTAAGCATAAGCTGGACAACTCCCCGTACCTTAATATCTTTTAAGGTACGAACTATTCTATATCCAATATAGAAACTTTGGCACTTATTTAATTGGAACCATATTCAAATCATGCAACTGTCTCCAGTGCATATCAACTTAATGGAGAGAGGCTAATCAGCATTACTCAACTTAGGAATCCATCCAATTATGAGTAACCTGAAAGAGAAACACGTTTCTCAAAACCATCACTATCATCTGAATACCAATCACAAGAATCTACATCTTCGATCTCTTTGAAGAATCCCGATACTTGTGATACCTGGTTCTCTACTTTATTCTTATACCCACAACTTCTCAAAACTTAGACCTTGTATTTCTACGAAACACTTGTCTAAAAACTAGAGAAGTTATAAGTAAACAGAACATAGTACGAGGACCTACCCCTTTGTCCTGATGGACACTGGACAACATACAATACTCTGTATAAGTCCGCTGAGTTAAACAACTCAAAATCTGTGCGTCGTAGGTTGAAAACTGTACCCTGGCGATTTCCTCAAATATCACCAATTACAACGAATTCCGATATAATGAGGATAATTACCTAATTCCCAATAACTTACTCCCACTCATCATCTGTAAAACCATACAGATTTGAGAATGAAACCTGGTAAATACATACCCTTGGAGTAAGTATCCAATCGGGAAAACAGTTTTCCTTTAACAATGCACTGAAACATGAAAATGTTTCGTAGGGGTATCCTGGTATTCATAGCAATGCCTCTTCCATAATCCAATTCATGACTTCAACCGTATAGTTTATTGCCATCTCTCCAAATCCCTTTATTTTTCTTTAGTCGTTACCTTCTGTACACCATCATTAGGCTAAATGGTTTTCTTCCTTCCCTACCGTTCGGCACCAGCCTATGGTTTGGAAGAAGACTATCCAGTAAGCATAATAGGTGTACCCTCCTAAACTAAGGAGTACTCGCATCTCGAGAGAAGGTGATGATAAAAGACAACTGAATAATACCTTATTCTTTTTAAAGGTGAAATAGGAGTGGCGACGAAGTACGCGGTTTTGGTCGTGAATGATAACAGTCGCAATTTACTTTGCCCTCTTTTTAATCCCTTTATTTTGTCTTTACATATTACCTTCTGCACACCCTACTTAGGCTAATTGGTTTTCTTCATTCCCTACCTTTCGGCACCAGCCTATGGTTTGGAATAAGACTATCCAATAAGCGTAATAGGTGTACTCTCCTAAACCAAGGAGCCCTCGCAACCTGAGAGAAGGTGATAATAAAAGACAACTGAATAAACCAATTCTATTTCTCCTGAACCTGGATCCATCCTCGAAGAAGTCCCTTCGAGTTCGTATATAACCATACGATGGATCTATCCAATGGAAGTGGATGTCCGTAGTAATACGGGTGTTCTGAGAAATTCAAAGGGTAGAAGAAGGAGTGGCAATAACTTATGCAACATAGACAATCCAAAAGCCAGTATTTTAAGAAGGTTCGGTCAACCTGGTCACTGAGTCATAGTCTAGGGTCGGTCAAAGGTCGCTGCCAAAAAGAGAGAGAAAAGAAACACTCTGCGTGCACTCTAACCTAGATCAGAATGGTTATCACTTTATCTAATCCGGAAACCTCCCACTGTCCTGTCAAATTCTCCTCCAAACCTGAAAGAAGAATCAATCGGGATGACCCGAAGAGTAAACCAACTCATCAGTGGGAATCGGGATCCAACTCTCATCGCATGATAACGTGACGGAATCCACTCGCGTTATCATACTCCAGAAGGTATGCGCATGCCTGGCAAGTTTCAGTTTCTTTAGAAACTCCCGATATGATTTTTACCCCATGTTCTTATGACCTTGGCGAAAGTCAACAAATCATAAGTCACATGTCATGTTCTGCCCGTCATTATCTTGTTAATTTGAACCCACCCGTACATACCCTTGACGAAAGCCAACAAGGTAATACGACTGTCCCAAACCAACACATCTATCTATGCAACAAATGAATACCCCAGCAACTACCAAACACTATGCCTTGACGAAAGCCAACAAACATAGCTTGAATATTACTGACCATCCATAAGAAACGACGGAGGGCTACGGCTGGTTTTTGGCGAAAAACCTTTAACGTAATGAACTTGATCTCGTTAAAGGAACCCGATAGCTTTTTATAAAAATATAGTGGCGAAAACCTTTTGCTAAAGAGGTCATTCCCGATGAAGGGATCTCGGCTCTTTCCTCGCGGAATGAGGTGCAGGATATTCCACTGAATACCGCGATGCAAAGCAACATGTAATCGACTATAGTGATGTTATTACCCTGACGCAAACTTCTGCCCAAGGGGTCAGTCCCGGTGAAGGGATATCGGCCCTTGCCCCGTCGAATGAGGTGCAGGATATTCCACTGAATACTGCTATGCAAAGCAAAAGGAAACATCTTTGTAATAACACTTTTTAAATTGTTCCAACAACGGCCAAATAGGTTTGTTTTACTTTGCATTGATCAGAATCAACGCAGTCCCATCAATCAATCACACCAGAAAAGAACGAAAATAAAATGTACGTATATGCCATCCGCATTCGTCACTGGGTCCCGTCATCACCCGTTAGGTTACTTAACTAACGACAGAGCGGGGACTGGACTAGCGCGGGTGTAAAACATATACAACATCTAATAGTATATAAACCAATATACAATAATCGCTCCAGGCGTGATAATATGCAACATTACAGAAAAGTAATAAGCATCACAGAACAATACAGATAATCTGGGATCCCCGAGTTTCACAGAGCCGCTGCTGAAACCCGACGTTCCCCTGTCGTGTGGATAGCCTGTGCAATGAAACCTAGACCCCTACGGGTGCGGCAAGTTACCCGCCAAAACCCGAAGCGAGGCAGCCCCCTACAGCAAAGTGAATGGACCACCCAGCACTTCACGGAATCCGGTAATCTTGGGCACCCCTCCTTGGGTCAACCTGTACCCCCTACGAGTGCGGCGAATAGTCTGCCAATTCTAGAGTGAGGACCCCTCTGCCTCTCAAAGCCATGAGATGCGGACCCGTTTCCCCCCAGAACCCGGCTATCCGTGCACTCCGTCGCGGGGAAAAACCTAGTACAGTAATAAAAATAGTACAACAGGTACATCGACCGCAACCTGGTCGTGCCCCAAAAGAATATTATACAACAGGCAGTGACGGCAGTCCACATGTTGGATGCTCGCCCCGCAATATCAAATGTACAAATAAACTCAAACTGTACTACCATTGCACACTGCTATCCACCACGACAAATCCGCAACATCACAGCACAACACAGAACATCAACGCGAATGTCACGTTTGCAAACCCGTCTAAAAGAACTATAGCAATCGGACGCGGTTTACCGATCAAATGACATTCCCGGTCGGAGATATAATGTAAGCACTGTAAACTAACATGTTTAAATTTCGATCGACAAAATATCACGAAGTGGGCCCCACGAACATCTGTAGAACAGTAACAAAATCTGGGCCCAAAAGATATATACCAAAAATCCCAATTTCCAACATAGAATGCACTGTAGAAAATTGGCTAAGTGACGTCACTTTCCTGCGGCGGATCCGCGGCCAAAACCATGCTTGGGCCGCGGATCCGCGGTGGAACAGTCGAATCACTTGGTCAAATTTCTCCAGTATTCCTAAAAAACCCTGCTTGATTTTCTGGTATGGTCAAAATGACATTTGGACCAGTTTGAAAATTAACAGAAACTGTCAAATTGAAAAATTGCGATTTTTGATTTCCGGTTCGATCGATATTTTAAACGCGTTAGCACAAGTTAGTATAGCAAAATGGTGAGGCTCTGATACCACTGTAAGTCTACGCTAGCGCCCCGGCCGTCTACAGACGCCAAATGCGGAACAAAAACTTTTCAACTGGGGCTATCATATACTTTAACCCGGATCTGCCATTATTGCTAAACTAACAAACTGTAAAGAGTGTAGAAAGGTTATACTGAACGATCCGAGTCCTTCGTTCTTTAACCATCATCCCACGCTCCGTTGTGGCTGCTCCGATCTCGTCGATCTCCGATCTGCTCGTCCAGGTGGCACCACATCACTGATTCTTTAAACGGGCTCCCGCCTCTGACTCGAGGCAACTCGGTTGTCAAGTTTGCTAAAAGAGACGACCAAGAATGATGTAGAGAATGAGTAGATGACTTTGTCTCGCTTCGTCCAAAACCATGGACGAACGGTTAATGAAGTTGCCGATTTTATCGGGTGATGGAATGAAAGAGGCAAATGAAATTTCCATGCACCCTTAACCATAGTCTTTTCTCACAAGAATGAAATTAATCTCTCTCTATCTCACTCAAGGGGGCCGGCCACTATTTATGAAAGAGGGAGGTGATGGTAGGAGCAATCAAGGGGGGTGACCATAAACATAAAGCTTATCTTTTATCATAAATGAAAAGCATGACTCACTTAGAAACAATGAATCTAAACAACCTTAGTCATCAAGCATTAATGGCATCATTAATGCACTAATGACTCACCGATCCATGTCACCCTCTCTAGAACCTTCTAGAACACTGAGTCACTCTCATCCAAGAAAAGATAAATCCGTCTTTAACCGAATGTTAAAAGACGGCTGATAGAAAACTGGAAACTGGCAACTTCCAAAAGTGATCCTGGAACGACTTTCAGGATAACCCCGTAACTGTATAAATATACCCGCATTTGTATTACGACCGAATACAAATGCAACTGAGACAAAGATATTATATCTACTCAATATAATACTCGGATCCGGCTTAAACCAAAGCCGACCAGTATCATCTGTCCGAAAAATAACACGTGCGTAAACGCACGTGCATTTTCCAAACCCTGCCATAAAACCATACGGCCTCTACAACGTTTCGCCCGAACTTGGGAAACTGTCTGTGGGGGACTCTAATGACTCGTCAGTACCCTGGCAGTGGGTTTAACCACAAACCGTCAGCGGCACTAGCTATGCGTAACGGCTGCCCATAGACTGACCTCAAGGGAGGCCAATGAGCGAACTCATCCGGAAACCCCACTGAGCCTAACAGTGACAATGTATATACAGTCCGGTCCGTTCGTCTATGAGTATCGCATATCTGCCTAGGGGGCTAGTAACGTCAGACCCCCAATAGCAGTATAAGTCGTGTCGGAGTGTAGCCCAATAACACGCTGAGATACTACTGGAGTACCTACCAGTAAATCTCCTGCCACGGCCATGGGCTTTGTGTAATGGCTCTCCTAGACACAGCACGATCTCGCCCCCAATACCGGGAGAGACGAATCCCCTGCCGATCCGCTCACGTGCCTCCATATGGCTCGGGACTGTTCCCAAAAACTACCTGTTTGCACGACTCCTTTGAGCCGTGGTAGGGTAGAAATCAAAGCACAGTGGGAACTCACACGAGACAAATGACGACCTCAGGTCGATGAACTAACCTGTACACATGTCACCAGGGAACTGCTATCTGACGATAGGTATAGTACTAACTAGCAGATTCCCGGCGAGTCCTGTCCGGTGTACTCATAACCCAATGAGCACCTATATACATCTTAGGTGATCCAACTGACACCAGTGGCTTGTGAGACCGGCCACCGCCCCTCGTCGGGGTCTCGACTGTACACACTAGTCTACTCCGGAGTATCGATGCCCTGTCTCGAAACTTCCACGACTAGGGACCACAATTAAGGATATGCATATAAACTACCCAACTCTCACGTATATGATCGCCATCATACTGTTGGTAGTAAAGCAAGATCCTAAGGGCTCTATCAAAGTGTAACATGTAATCAGTCACCTGAACATGTACATGACTGATAAAGGCAAACCAGATAGCATACTATCATCACGAGTAAGACTGTCCTACCGGTATAGGTCCTCCGCAATCATTGCAATCACGTACCTGCGATCCAATAATTGACTATGAGGGCACTATCTCCAACAGTACGGTTATTAGGGGTCTGACGTTTTCCACCACCCAAGACCTTATATGCGATACTCTCAGACGAACAGACCGGACTACACGGATATTGTCACGGACAGGCTCAGTAGGGGTTTCGGACGAGTTCTCTCGTCGGCCTTCTTATCGACATCTTGTAACGTTTTGGAAAAAAAAAATCGTTTCGGTGAAATTTCGGAAAATCGGTAAAATAAGGAGGTTTTCTGTAAAAAAAGTCAAAATACAAATATTTTTATTATAAAATTTGTCACGCCCCCGCTTCCCAAAATACGGAATACGAGGGGTAGACAAGGCCAGCCATGCTCCTACGGTCAAGGAAATGTCCTGCCGTAGTCACACTTCGGCTTCTAGTTTATCATGGTAAACAGTAAGTGATGCACAGGTAAAGGGAAATACAGCAACTGAAGTAAACAATGTAAAGACTGACCTGAAGTGGAACAAATGAATGTAACTCGGGAGGGCAAGTCCAGAAGTCTGTGATGCACGTCTAGTTCTGGTCCAGGCTAAAACTTCTCCTCACACTGAGCATGCATACTCAGGTCGTCAGAGCGACACAATAGCAATATAATATATATATAATCAAGTAACAGTTCTAACAGTGGTAAAGGATATGAATAACAGTAAATCAATAACAGCATGAATATAAATGAGCAGAGATCAATGCAGCGGAACAGTAAAGCAGTATAACGATATGTCATGTATGTCAACACAGTATATAAGGAATGTAAATGACAGTAACCCTATCAGTCTCTAAGTCTCACTGCACAGGTCAATAAGCCTATCGTCAGTCCAAGTGTGGGAGTCAACCACTCGCGAGTGTCCTCCACCCAAGGGTAGAACCCAAGGGCAAGGGACCACGGGCCCAACATGTAACGAATGTATCACGGTGTCTATAGCACATACCCTGTAAATCTCCATATAACTCCCTAAATATATAAGCCGGCATGGGACTCCCGAGATTATGTTGAATTCACACTTGAACTACCCCACACCCCGAGGTCTACATCAAACACTAACCATCAATCTAAATACTAATCGATCCGTGACAAGTCTGCGCGAGAACTGGAGGCAGGGCCTCCATCAAGCACGTCCCGACTAATACCTAAGATAAATGGCAGTGTCTGGTGTCCTATCTATGACACCCGTGCAAACGCTTCCATAAATGTCCCATTCCACTTATTAGTCACACGTGCACGCATCCCACAGACGTCGACAATGCAATAGAATAATATGGTCACTGATTATGCACAAGTACGTATCACTTTCACTTAATCACGAATACACGAACACGGACGTACTTGCCACAATCAACACTAAAATCTAACACTGGGTAAATGCACGATGTCACTAGGTTATCAATACGATGATATGGGTATGATATGATGCGTGAACAAGTATATAAACATGATGAGGATGTTATGAAACAGCATTCTTTCACTTGCACGATTTATCATGAAACATACGTATATAATTTGGCGAAATGATAGACAGGGAGTAATTAGTATGTTCAGTTAGCTATCCATCTAATTTTGTTTCAAGTCAATCGGGTTTCAGGATCATTAGTTATAACTGTTTCATTTTAAGCGCGCGCGGCTGAAAATCCGGTTTCAGAATCAGGAATCCATTTCGCAACGCATTTTAACCCCAGTTGGGATCATAATTTAGCGATGCTACCGTTGAATGAATTCTAGGGTTTTCAGTAAAGTTTTCAACGCAACAAACGGATCTTCAATCGCGTCTGTACGTTAGGAGTTATAATCAGTTTAATATTAACATGTCAATTCTGATTCTGCTGGGACTGTTATGTGTCCCGATCTATTAAATTGCATATTAAATATCAAACGGTAACGAAACAGGATGAGACCAAAAGTGTTGTATAGCTAACAGAGTTACCTACAATAAGCAGCGGAGTTCCGCAACCTACGAGTTAAGGGAATCCTATGGTATCCATTACGGAACAGCAAGCACGACTGGGGTCGCTCTGGACTGCAGTCCAGAGTCGCACTCCGATACAATTATCATCATGATTTAAGTACAGGAATGTCTGTAAACTAGCATAGGGTTAAAGTTCGTCGAGTTAGCTTCGATTTGAGCCCTCGAACGCACCATTCTAATATGTGTATGATTTATGGTGAATTTAACGATTTTCAGATACAACAGGATTACGGTTTTACGATTAAACTTGGGGGTAGTTGTTTTAGTCATAATCGATTACAACATCCAACCAAATTCACACATTATGTTCACAGCCCTACGGGCCAACCTACACCATTGAGTTCCGTCAAATTAGATAATGTTTTCCTAAGGGAACAAACATCGAACAGTTACGGCACATAATAGTTTTAAACTTGTAACATTATAATTCATATATTTAACGATTGTAATTTAGATAAATAGCATGTAAGCAAGTAGAATACTTGCCTGGAGACGATGAATTGAAGGCACGGCAGCGGCAGCAGCACGAACGCGCGACGAACGGCGCGGCTAGGGTTCGCGGCCTCAGCTCGCGCTTGGGTTCTACGTCGGAGTTGTCCGGAGATGCCTCACGTTTGCTGGACGCGGAGAGGGATGCTCTGTCGATTTCTCGGGATGTGCTTGGGTCGACGATGGTCGGCGTGGTCGCTTTCCGGCGGCGGCAGCAGAGGGTATTTAGGGCTCGCAGTGGAGGTTTAGAGGGAGAGAGAGAGAGAGCAGGTAGTGGGGCTTGGGCTTGCGGTGATGGTGATGATGCGGAGGAGGTGGAGGCCGACGACGTGGTTCAGATGCAGCAGGGCTCGCCGGCGTCGAGGTGTAGGTAGTGAGCTCGGTGGTCGAGTGAGTTGGAGTTGAGTGTGCAGTGCGGGGAAATGGTGTCAGGAGAAGGTGTGAGGAGGGCGCAGAGGGTGGTGCGGCAAGGGGAAGGAGGAGATGGTCGGCGGGTGGCGGTGGTTTCGGCCGACGGTGGATCTCCGGTGGAGATGGCTTGATCTTAGTGGCGGCTGGAGGTGCAGGGGGAGACTCGGCGAGTCAGTAAGGGGAGAGGTGGCGGTTTGGCTTTGTGAGAGAGGGTGAGGGAGTCGACGAAGAGGTTGTCGTCGTCGTTGTCGGGGAGGCGAGGGCTCGGCAGTTTCGAGAGATAGAGGAGAGAGTGAGTTGGAGAGTGCGAGGGAGAAAGAGAAGAGGAGCGGTTGAGGCGAGGAGAGGTCGAGGGACTCGCGGCGTGGGCGACGAGCGTGGCGACGTGGGCGTAAAGGGGCGACGTGGGCACGAGCAAGGTGGGGGCGACGTGGGTACGAGCGAGGTGGGGGCGACGTGGGTTTGCGTTAAAAATGAGCGGGAGGCACGGGGAAGAAGGAGTTTGCGAAGTAGGTCGGGTCGGGTTAAGCGGTGCAGATGTGGGATAAGGAGAATGGGAAGCTGGGCCGGGCCCGTGGGTTTAGTTAAAAGAAATTGATTTAAATTGTAGGAAAAGAGTGGTTGGGCCGGAGGGAGTAAGGGTTATTTGATTTTTGATTTAATTAAAATTCTATTGGGCTGAGGTAAAGGGCCGGGAGATTTTGAGAATGAATGAGTGGGAAAAGGGAAAAATGAATGGGCCGGGGTTTATTAATAAAAATTTATTTGTATTGGATTGTGGGATGGCTTTGAAAGGAAACGGGCTGGGAAAAGGAGTTTAATTTATTTGTTAGGGGAGGAGAGGAAGGTCAGTGTATTGCAAATATATTTTGGGTTTTAATTCAATTAAATATTGTTCGGGGCTGAGTAATTGGAAAAGAGATGGGCCTGGACAAGAGGGGATTGAGTTTAGATTAAAATAATAATTTAGGAATTAAAATTATCCTGTAAAATTCTAGGGAATTACTATAAAAATTGAACATAAATAGAAAATATAGGAAAAATTATTTCATTCAAATAAGTAAGATAGTACGTCGAAAACTGGGTATTACATCATACCACCCCTACAAAAATTTCGTCCTCGAAATTTAAAATGAATGATAAGTTATACAAATATAAGCAAAAACTATTATATTGCAACTAACACCTAAGGATTTACTAGGAATACGTGGATGAAGAAATTTAAAGGTGTATACACATAGGCAAATGATACAACTAAAATAATAGGTCTAAATAAGTATAAAGTAGAAATCCATTATGAGGGAAACCCATATGTATAAAAATAGAATAGCGATAACGAACAATAACATTCGAGGCGTGCTAAATAAAATCGAGATCCTAAACATATGCACACCTCACATATCAAAGGTAGCGCAGCTAAAATAATGAGTACAAGGCACAACCACTAATAATAGTAACTATAGGCACAATACCCGGAAAATAAAATAATAATAATAAAGTAATGAAGGATTTGTCGGTAGATTAAAACATTTTAGGATAATGTATCGATCCAATGGTTTTAAAATAACTTAGAAAACTCACATAGTGAAAATAAGAAACATGGAACGAAAATATGCGCGATGTAAGGTTGCGCTACCAAAAATGAGGATAATAATAATGTGCTTTGAAATACATAAAACTAAGTAGTCAATAACACGCACTCTTCGACAAATATAAGATAATGAAAACCAAATTTCGAATAATAAAGTCCCAAAATATATTGGGTAATAGGAAAACACAAATGTATAGGGCTAGCTAGGGTAAGAATTACAAGGAAGTGTCGCTCAATCAAAAGTTGGAGTACGGCGGCTTTAGGCTGAAGGTCAAGAAGATTTGGGATCGGATCAGCACAGGAAGTAAGGGTGAGCAACAAAGGACTGCAAGGGGAAAAATATGGGGAGGATAACGGTCGGTAGATCATATAAATCAAAAATTTGAAGAGTTAGCGAACTCGGAAATTTCGCAAAAAGTTCTCCTCCCAGAAGGATCTCAAACGAGGCACAGACGGAGGGTGAAAGATGGATTATTCCAAAATTCAGGACGCGGTACTTGTTAATCTTAGTGAGGGTTTAAACAGTGTAAGGAGTAGGGGTGAACAGATTTTAGTAAGAAAATAATTGTATAGAAGAAATAATCAAGTATCAAGTGAACTAAGAAGATCGAAAGACTAGCGAATTCAGCAATTTATTTTATTCCAGAAGATATTAAACAAAGCATTCTCAAAGACGAAAGGTGGCCCTAAACTATACACAGCTTTATTTGGCCAGATAAAACAACATCTAAGGAAATCCCGTCAATCGCGGTGGTGGAGATTCAGCAGGTTGCGGTAGGCTCGCGCACTTAGGTAGGGGCGTCCATCTCCATAGCGCCTCGCAGGTACCTCTATTGGAAGTCCTTCCACCATAGGGTCCTGATCTTCTGGTGCTTCTTCCTCGGATAGAGCTTCTTCATCGAGATCCGATTCCATGTGATTCTCTTCTTCTGGATTTTCTTCCACGGGGTTTTCCTCCGCTGGATTTTCTTCTATCGGTTCTTCCTCAGGATCTTCCTCTATCGGGTCTTCTTCTATAGGGTTCTCTTCAGGATCTTCTTCTTCTTCGTCGGAATCAGCTATCACGTTAAACTCTGGGGCGGCTGCTTCTTCGTCCTCTGACTCGTTGTTTCTAAAGTCGACCTGGGGACCATTGACCTCATCATCAGAACCCGTCAATGTGTGATCTAAGGAAACGCATGACTGTGCATCCTCATCTAGATGCGGCGCTGCTCCAGGGTGGGCCATGGCCTGAAAGAAAAGTCATGGTTAGACAGTGGGATATCAAGGAAAAGCTCAGGGTACGAAGTATAGGAAAATATGCGGTTGCAGGAACTGAAAGATCAGAATTAAAATACTGTGATAATGAATAGAATTAGATAAAGAGAAAGCAAGAGGATGATACATATATTACGATTCAATTTTTTTTTTTTTTTTTTTTTTTGCATTCAACTAAAAGTTCAACGGATACAAGATTTCAGACGGAAAGAAATATTCATAAAGGATGACACATTATTATTACTGAAAGTAGATAACATGAAAATTATTCTTCGACTACTATAACATTGCATTCTCGTCACGTGAGTTGAATCCTGCGTTTGATCCGCCTTATCGTCGAAGTCCGAACTACGCGGCAATCCTCACTTGGCAGAAGTGGGGAGAGTGGACAAGTTTCTTCCTTGCAGTTCTTTCCTTTCTGGGCAACCGTTGATGATGTGTTCGCTGGATCCACAAATCAGACATTTTCCTTGGGCGCGGCGACAATCCCTCTGAAGATGTCCTGGCCTCTTACAATATCCACAGCAAAGGTTCTTCTGAAGTTTCTGTTGACGCTTCATCTTCTTCTCCTTCCTTCGTCCAATAGGGATCCCTTTGTGATAGAAGACTCCCGCTGGTGCCTGATTCACCTGTCTTCTCAATCCTTCAGCTAATAAGTCGTTTGCCCGCTCCTGGGCTTCCCCTAAACCTTGCAGTACACTCAGAATCTCAACAGTCTGATTCTGGGGAGCGGATAAAGATGAAGAGTCGTTGGAAGACATGATCCTGAAACAACAATTTCGAGAATGATATGAGTCACAAGCCAAACTAATCAAAATATACTATGGATGGGACACAATTTAAGAATATCAGAGGTGATGAATTTATTACGAGTGGAGAATCAACCGTATGGCTTTGAGTCACTTGATTAGAGTACGGTAGTGCAATTGCAACCACGTATCCTTGCCAAGTCGCCCAAAACCATAGCGAAAGGATAGCTGAACACACGATGTGGATATGGATCAAGAATGACAGTTTACAACCTAGACCGAAAGATGCCTTAGATTGCCAAACTGTACACGGAAAACTGCAATCCCAATTGATGCAAAACCTGGCTCTGATACCAACTAAACCATGTCACGCCCCGCTTCCCAAAATACGGAATACGAGGGGTAGACAAGGCCAGCCATGCTCCTACGGTCAAGGAAATGTCCTGCCGTAGTCACACTTCGGCTTCTAGTTTATCATGGTAAACAGTAAGTGATGCACAGGTAAAGGGAAATACAGCAACTGAAGTAAACAATGTAAAGACTGACCTGAAGTGGAACAAATGAATGTAACTCGGGAGGGCAAGTCCAGAAGTCTGTGATGCACGTCTAGTTCTGGTCCAGGCTAAAACTTCTCCTCACACTGAGCATGCATACTCAGGTCGTCAGAGCGACACAATAGCAATATAATATATATATAATCAAGTAACAGTTCTAACAGTGGTAAAGGATATGAATAACAGTAAATCAATAACAGCATGAATATAAATGAGCAGAGATCAATGCAGCGGAACAGTAAAGCAGTATAACGATATGTCATGTATGTCAACACAGTATATAAGGAATGTAAATGACAGTAACCCTATCAGTCTCTAAGTCTCACTGCACAGGTCAATAAGCCTATCGTCAGTCCAAGTGTGGGAGTCAACCACTCGCGAGTGTCCTCCACCCAAGGGTAGAACCCAAGGGCAAGGGACCACGGGTCCAACATGTAACGAATGTATCACGGTGTCTATAGCACATACCCTGTAAATCTCCATATAACTCCCTAAATATATAAGCCGGCATGGGACTCCCGAGATTCTGTTGAATTCACACTTGAACTACCCCACACCCCGAGGTCTACATCAAACACTAACCATCAATCTAAATACTAATCGATCCGTGACAAGTCTGCGCGAGAACTGGAGGCAGGGCCTCCATCAAGCACGTCCCGACTAATACCTAAGATAAATGGCAGTGTCTGGTGTCCTATCTGTGACACCCGTGCAAACGCTTCCATAAATGTCCCATTCCACTTATTAGTCACACGTGCACGCATCCCACAGACGTCGACAATGCAATAGAATAATATGGTCACTGATTGTGCACAAGTACGTATCACTTTCACTTAATCACGAATACACGAACACGGACGTACTTGCCACAATCAACACTAAAATCTAACACTGGGTAAATGCACGATGTCACTAGGTTATCAATACGATGATATGGGTATGATATGATGCGTGAACAAGTATATAAACATGATGAGGATGTTATGAAACAGCATTCTTTCACTTGCACGATTTATCATGAAACATACGTATATAATTTGGCGAAAACAGGGAGTAATTAGTATGTTCAGTTAGCTATCCATCTAATTTTGTTTCAAGTCAATCGGGTTTCAGGATCATTAGTTATAACTGTTTCATTTTACGCGCGCGCGGCTGAAAATCCGGTTTCAGAATCAGGAATCCATTTCGCAACGCATTTTAACCCCAGTTGAGATCATAATTTAGCGATGCTACCGTTGAATGAATTCTAGGGTTTTCAGTAAAGTTTTCAACGCAACAAACGGATCTTCAATCGCGTCTGTACGTTAGGAGTTATAATCAGTTTAATATTAACATGTCAATTCTGATTCTGCTGGGACTGTTATGTGTCCCGATCTATTAAATTGCATATTAAATATCAAACGGTAACGAAACAGGATGAGACCAAAAGTGTTGTATAGCTAACAGAGTTACCTACAATAAGCAGCGGAGTTCCTCAACCTACGAGTTAAGGGAATCCTATGGTATCCATTACGGAACAGCAAGCACGACTGGGGTCGCTCTGGACTGCAGTCCAGAGTCGCACTCCGATACAATTATCATCAGGATTTAAGTACAGGAATGTCTGTAAACTAGCATAGGGTTAAAGTTCGTCGAGTTAGCTTCGATTTGAGCCCTCGAACGCACCATTCTAATATGTGTATGATTTATGGTGAATTTAACGATTTTCAGATACAACAGGATTACGGTTTTACGATTAAACTTGGGGGTAGTTGTTTTAGTCATAATCGATTACAACATCCAACCAAATTCACACACTATGTTCACAGCCCTACGGGCCAACCTACACCATTGAGTTCCGTCAAATTAGATAATGTTTTCCTAAGGGAACAAACATCGAACAGTTACGGCACATAATAGTTTTAAACTTGTAACATTATAATTCATATATTTAACGATTGTAATTTAGATAAATAGCATGTAAGCAAGTAGAATACTTGCCTGGAGACGATGAATTGAAGGCACGGCAGCGGCAGCAGCACGAACGCGCGACGAACGGCGCGGCTAGGGTTCGCGGCCTCGGCTCGCGCTTGGGTTCTACGTCGGAGTTGTCCGGAGATGCCTCACGTTTGCTGGACGTGGAGAGGGATGCTCTGTCGATTTCTCGGGATGTGCTGGGGTCGACGATGGTCGGCGTGGTCGCTTTCCGGCGGCGGCAGCAGAGGGTATTTAGGGCTCGCAGTGGAGGTTTAGAGGGAGAGAGAGAGAGAGCAGGTAGTGGGGCTTGGGCTTGCGGTGATGGTGATGATGCGGAGGAGGTGGAGGCCGACGACGTGGTTCAGATGCAGCAGGGCTCGCCGGCGTCGAGGTGTAGGTAGTGAGCTCGGTGGTCGAGTGAGTTGGAGTTGAGTGTGCAGTGCGGGGAAATGGTGTCAGGAGAAGGTGAGAGGAGGGCGCAGAGGGTGGTGCGGCAAGGGGAAGGAGGAGATGGTCGACGGGTGGCGGTGGTTTCGGCCGACGGTGGATCTCCGGTGGAGATGGCTTGATCTTAGTGGCGGCTGGAGGTGCAGGGGGAGACTCGGCGAGTCAGTGAGGGGAGAGGTGGCGGTTTGGCTTTGTGAGAGAGGGTGAGGGAGTCGACGAAGAGGTTGTCGTCGTCGTTGTCGGGGAGGCGAGGGCTCGGCAGTTTCGAGAGATAGAGGAGAGAGTGAGTTGGAGAGTGCGAGGGAGAAAGAGAAGAGGAGCGGTTGAGGCGAGGAGAGGTCGAGGGACTCGCGGCGTGGGCGACGAGCGTGGCGACGTGGGCGCAAAGGGGCGACGTGGGCACGAGCGAGGTGGAGGCGACGTGGGTACGAGCGAGGTGGGGGCGACGTGGGTTTGCGTTAAAAATGAGCGGGAGGCACGGGGAAGAAGGAGTTTGCGAAGTAGGTCGGGTCGGGTTAAGCGGTGCAGATGTGGGATAAGGAGAATGGGAAGCTGGGCCGGGCCCGTGGGTTTAGTTAAAAGAAATTGGTTTAAATTGTAGGAAAAGAGTGGTTGGGCCGGAGGGAGTAAGGGTTATTTGATTTTTGATTTAATTAAAATTCTATTGGGCTGAGGTAAAGGGCCGGGAGATTTTGAGAATGAATGAGTGGGAAAAGGGAAAAATGAATGGGCCGGGGTTTATTAATAAAAATTTATTTGTATTGGATTGTGGGATGGCTTTGAAAGGAAACGGGCTGGGAAAATGAGTTTAATTTATTTGTTAGGGGAGGAGAGGAAGGTCAGTGTATTGCAAATATATTTTGGGTTTTAATTCAATTAAATATTGTTCGGGGCTGAGTAATTGGAAAAGAGATGGGCCTGGACAAGAGGGGATTGAGTTTAGATTAAAATAATAATTTAGGAATTAAAATTATCCTGTAAAATTCTAGGGAATTACTATAAAAATTGAACATAAATAGAAAATATAGGAAAAATTATTTCATTCAAATAAGTAAGATAGTACGTCGAAAACTGGGTATTACAAAATTAAATATTCATATTCTAGCTATGCAATTGCTAGTATTTGGTGTTTATTGAGCCCCTGGTAAAATTTCTAATTTTCTGAAAATTTATCCGAAATTAATTATTTTAATATTATTTTAAGCTGTTAAAAATACATTAAATTAGCGATAAATACAAATTTGAATTGGCTAATTACACACTATAGAACCATGACAAATAAAATCTAGTTAGTAATATAAATTTTTAGCAATTTATTTCAAGTTCTAATTGGTTATAATTAAGGGAAAACTAAAATTTAAATAATTTAACTAAAACATGCAATTTGGTAACTTGAGGGGTTCTTTTTGCTTGAAATTTTCTTTGCAACCTCACACATTCCTCACCCCTCAACCATGGCCGGCTCCACTATCTCTAACATCAGCCCACTTCCTCCCCCTCTCTTGTTGTCTTCATCCATGTGAAGAAATGGGTTAAAATAAGGGTTTTTATATATAGTAAAGTGGGTGGGGGTATTATGGTAATTTGGGAGGGCTTTGACTTGGAAATTTTTCACCAATTCCCTCACCTTTTCCCCATTCCTCCCTTGGCTGAATCTAATCCTGCAGCAGCCCCATTTTCCCCCATGTTCCCATCTCTTTTGGCCTCAAATTTCATCTCAAAACACATAAAAAAATCCACAATTTCAACACAAATCAAAGCAAACTCAAAATCTAATCCCTACCCATTTCTCCTTAGCCTATACTAGCATGATTCTTGGAGTAAGTTAGCATTTTGGAGGTCAAGATTTGTCAAGCTAGATCAACAAATTGAGGTATAACTCCTAACCCTTTTGTTCAATTGTTGGTTATTGCTTTAATCTAGCTTAATTAGGAAATTAATTATGGTTCTAATTGAAAGATTTGGGTTTTCAAGAGAAGGATTAAAATATAGTTAGGGTTTTTGTTGTGTGATTATGGTTGCAAGTGTAATTCATCATACTGTGAAATGAAAAACCTATTCGAATTGCTAGTTTGCAAATTGTTAGGTTGGAATTGTAATAATTAAGCTATATTGCAAACTAGGTTTTTTAAATTAAATTAAATTGTGGGTTTAAAATTTACGTAATGGTTTCTATGGAATAATTAAGATATTAAGTTATCATCTTGGTCACTAGAATTGTTAAAACATCATGTTTTGTACAAAAACGGTAAACCTTGCTTGCTAGGTTTTCGGAAAAATAGTTTTAAAGTGAGTTTGGAGTTTTTGTGAATTTTAACCTATTTCATATTATAATTAGTGTTTGTGAATGTGCAAATGAGTGTGTTTGGGTTTTTCTCGATGGTTTGACGTTTGTACATCGACATCGAGGGTTGGGTTAGCTATTCTTGCATACGTAGACGATAAGTTTTGACCTATGCGTAAAACGCGTGCCGAATTGGTTTTCGTATACCGTTTCGATTTCGGATTTGGTTTTTATGCGTTACGATACATGGCGACGTGTAGGTACCCCAGGTGGACTTCGAGACGACAAGCAAGCGCATGACGACGTCGGCACCGGCGAGCTCAGATCAGGTGAGTAGATTTATATCTATGGGGAGAAGTCGGGTGGATGGCGTATAGCACCCCCGCAGTTCGTGGTGATGTATACGAATACGTATACACACATATATTTAGTATATGTTGAATTGAGATTATTGATGATAAAGATGGACTTTTGGTGTTCTGTGATTGGTTTAGTGTAGTTGCGAAACCCTAGAGTAGGGGTTGCACCTATACACACACGCACGCACATACTTGCATACATCCTTTCTTTTACATGTGCTTATATGGGATTATATATTTATGTGTTCACATGGGTATGGGACTATGTGTTCATATATTGGATTTGAGGATAGTACTTGGGATTTGAGATGAGTCGATGGGATTTGATTTGAGGCCGTGAGATCGGTGATTTGGCAGGGTTCATATTTGAGATACGACATGACGTTGTAGCGGGTCCTTTGACGTAGTGTTTCACATACGTGCATGAATACATAGATGGTATCAGTATTGTACTAGATGTAGATCAGTACCCCGATCATGATATTTGATAAAGAGGATACCAAATGAATAGTATGATGAATGTGATATTGACCCGTACCCAGATTTGGGATGCCGTACGACGGATTTACGTACGAGCTATATATTGATGTTTGATCCGCACTCTTGACTTGGGAATATCCGATTATAGATATGGTATCGGATGTGATATTATCGAGGCGGGATCACCGACTAATATATATATATATATATATATCGAATCAGATGTTAGGCGGTTTCCTTACCTTCAGTTAGCTTGTTAGTTCAGCCGTATAGTTTAGTGTAGTTATTAGACTAGGTTAGATTCCTACCTATTTCAAAAACTAACGGATCGTGGGTATTTTAAAAGACAGGTCAAGGGATTCTACGGATATTTCAAAAGACGTATCTTTTCTTAAAAACACCGTAGCCCTTATTTTCAAAACCCCACGATTCGTGTTATTTCAAATGGCACCACTGTGGAACTCATATTTTATTAAATGCAGATTAGTTATCATTGTGTTTAGTATTCAGCTCCCGCACATTATTGCTGTTCGCTCCGCATTACATACTTATTTGGTGATTCATATACCGTTATTGATATCATGCTGCTTGGACACCAGCACCATTACCGATGACGCGTATGTACCACGTACACTTATTTGCCGGCTCACACACATCTTCATCGGTAATTGCCATGTCACGAACACTTTAGAAAATACTATTTCATTGACATAGGTTGTTAGCTAATAGTTTAGACATGATATTAGTGTACTTGCCTTATATGCTAGTTTAGACATTGTAGTTAGTACTTGCTACTTCATGCATGTTATTATTCATTGATATGCCACATTCATGGATTTTTATGTCTATTTTCACTGTTGTATGGACTATTGATGGTTTGGATTTGGATTTCATGAGATTTCTTGGATTTGGAGGAAAACCGCAAAAACATAAATAAACTTCTTCTTTCTCTTTTTAAATAAAAAATGTGGTTTTTCAATGATGTACAAGTCGTCCACCATGAGTTTGCTGATGGATTTCGAGACCCGATTCGAGGAGTTGGATGAACCGTTTCGGGTACATGGTGGACCCGGTAAGGTACCCCAGTGCAAGAAGCGCGTGGTGATGACGATATGAGCCTGGCAGGGGGAGACTACCTACCGGTGATTTTACCCGACGCGTCGGATATCCGGAGGATACCGTCGTGGTCTTGAGATTGATGGTAGGGGCCGGTCTGGACTGATGGCGCCCTAGATAGTGAGATTGAGATATTGAGATTTGAGATATTGAGGTACGGAGATTGCGACACAGAGATATCGAGATATTTGGATACTTGTTTTGTGTCGATGCTAGGCACTATTTATGCTGATTTCATTTATGATACCTCGTTTTTAAAAAGATACAGAAATCTCACTAATTTATGAAAGCAGTTTTCTTCAGTACATGCATTCTGTTTCATGCATTCATATATCATCCATATGATACATTGCTACCGGAGGCACTGACACGAGCACTTGGTATTATAGTTGTTTAGAGGCATACCCTAGCCTTTGTTATTAGGCTGTTGGTTATATATTTGAGGATATATTATGATCGTTGGACCTAGGATTGCGCTGTTCATGCGATTTCTGTTCGTAGATGTCTTTCTACTCACGAGTTGGCAACTCACCCCGTTGTGCCCCAGTTTCTTTCCAGGTTTTGCCGTACAGGTTTCATTACGGCTTGCTGGCACTATTTCCATTCCGGGTGATTTGCTAGTAGGTGGGTTTATTTGTATCGTACCCATCGTTATACCTTATATATTAGTATTCTGTTGTATCTAGAAGTTCCATCAAGCAAACATGTATTTATTTCAGAGATAGAGACCAGTGATGTTTATTCTTTTGACCTTAGAGTCGCGCGTTGTATTTCTATGGATTTCTTGCTGTTTGAGTTTCCTTTTGAGTTTTGATCCTCGCCCTTGGCGTTGTATATTATATTGCTTGTGTGGTTGTGACCATCGATTGACGAAGAGCTAGCTCCCGCTTGGGGATGCCTTTTTATTGATTTCGTATACTATTCATGTTGTATCCCGTTTGGGGGCCAGTATTTTCAAATCGACTCAGATGTTAGGCGGTTTCCTTACCTTCAGTTAGCTTGTTAGTTCAGCCGTATAGTTTAGTGTAGTTATTAGACTAGGTTAGATTCCTACCTATTTCAAAAACTAACGGATCGTGGGTATTTTAAAAGACAGGTCAAGGGATTCTACGGATATTTCAAAAGACGTATCTTTTCTTAAAAACACCGTAGCCCTTATTTTCAAAACCCCACGATTCGTGTTATTTCAAATGGCACCACTGTGGAACTCATATTTTATTAAATGCAGATTAGTTATCATTGTGTTTAGTATTCAGCTCCCGCACATTACTGCTGTTCGCTCCGCATTGCATACTTATTTGGTGATTCATATACCGTTAATTATATCATGCTGCTAGGACACCAGCACCATTACCGATGACGCGTATGTACCACGTACACTTACTTGCCGGCTCACACACATCTTCATCGGTAATTGCCATGTCACGAACACTTTAGAAAATACTATTTCATTAACATAGGTTGTTAGATAATAGTTTAGACATGATATTAGTGTACTTGCCTTATATGCTAGTTTAGACATTGTAGTTAGTACTTACTACTTCATGCATGTTATTATTCATTGATATGCCGCATTCATGGAGTTTTATGCCTATTTTCACTGTTGTATGGGCTATTGATAGTTTGGATTTGGATTTCATAAGATTTCTTGGATTTGGAGGAAAACCGTAAAAACATAAATAAATTCTTCTCTCTCTTTTTAAATAAAAAGTGCGGTTTTCCAATGATGTACGAGTCGTCCACCATGAGTTTGCTGATGGATTTCGAGACCCGATTCTAGGAGTTGGATGAACCGTTTCGGGTATATGGTAGACCCGGTAAGGTACCCCGGGGCAAGAAGCGCGTGGTGATGACGATGTAAGCCTGGCAGGGGGAGACTACCTACCGGTGATTTTACCCGACAAGTCGGATATCCGGAGGATACCGTCGTGGTCTTGAGATTGATGGTAGGGGCCGGTCTGGACTGACGGCGCCCTAGATAGTGAGATTGAGACATTGAGATTTGAGATATTGAGGTACAGAAATTGCGACACAGAGATATCGAGATATTTGGACACTTGTTTTGTGTCGATGCTAGGCACTGTTTATACTGATTTCATTTATGATACCTTGTTTTTAAAAAGATACAGAAATCTCACTAATTTATGAAAGCAGTTATCTTCAGTACATGCATTCTGTTTCATGCATTCATATATCATCCATATGATACATTGCTACCGGAGGCACTGACACGAGCACTTGGTATTATAGTTGTTTAGAGGCATACCCTAGCCATTGTTATTAGGCTGTTGGTTATATATTTGAGGATATATTATGATCGTTGGACCTAGGATTGCGCTGTTCATGCGATTTCTGTTCGTAGATGTCTTTCTACTCACGAGTTGGCAACTCACCCCGTTGTGCCCCAGTTTCTTTCCAGGTTTTGCCGTACAGGTTTCATTACGGCTTGCTGGCACTATTTCCATTCCCGGTGATTTGCTAGTAGGTGGGTTTATTTGTATCGTACCCATCGTTATACCTTATATATTAGTATTCTGTTGTATCTAGAAGTTCCATCAAGCAAACATGTATTTATTTCAGAGATAGAGACCAGTGATGTTTATTCTTTTGACCTTTGAGTCGCGCGTTGTATTTCTATGGATTTCTTGCTGTTTGAGTTTACTTTTGAGTTTTGATCCTCGCCCTTGGCGTTGTATATTATATTGCTTGTGTGGTTGTGACCGTCGATTGACGAAGAGCTAGCTCCCGTTTGGGGATGCCTTTTTATTGATTTCGTATACTATTCATGTTGTATCCCGTTTGGGGGCCAGTATTTACAAAGGAGACTCTGCCGAAATTTTCAGAAAATACTGAATGTTTTTAAAACGCATAATTCGGCTTATGCTATTAAAACTACTTGTTTTAAGTTGGTTTTCCTTCACTCTACTACTTTTATTGGCTTGGATTTTTGGGTTTGCGGCTTACTTAGATTATGTACGCCTCGAGACGTTTCGTAGTTTAAGTGCCGGTCACGTTCCGTACTTTCGGGACGTGACAAAATTGGTATCAGAGCGTTAGGTTTTACCTTCGGAGCGTAGGATGACCCTTGGTTGATGGAATAGGTGACTAAAGTAGAGTGACGTACCGTGGGTATGTTCCGCGGCATACTTACGATATGCTACTCCACTTAAGAAACCTTAAGATGTACATTTCTTTGTCCAGTAGTATATTCATTCCTTATTTAGCCTCATCGGTATCAGTTATGGTTTTGCTGCAACGATTACGGGCAGGGAGAGCTACGGCTAGAGTTGCGGTCAGCACGAGCTCGTTACGAGCGAGGACTGACCAGGGCGTGATTCCGGCGACACACGATTGCAGAGATGTGTCTTTTTATTATGATTTCGCGCCACGAGCGTTTGATGGATCGCTGTATGAGATTACTCGGATGTGCAGATCAGCACCAGAGGATTGAGCCAATGATAGAGGCCAGCCAGATTTTGATGACCATTGGCGTATTGCTTATTCATGATGATTGAGGCACTGTTCAGCATGCAGACGAGTGAGCCAGTTATTGCTGTGAACGACGAGATATCGCCCCAGATGTTGGAGCTATTGTAGTACGAGTTGTACTAAGAGATGATAGAAGGTCACTAGTCACCGAGGATGAATGACTAGGACATGTGGTTCGTTCGCTACCCCGATGTGAGGTTATTAGATAGATTGATTCCAGCTAGAGACGACTTCACGCGGAGACGCTGAGAGTCGACAGAGATGATCGAATGTCAGAAACCTATTATTCCAAGTTTAAAGTATTCGGAAAGACATGCAGACAATTCTATGGACCCTCTAGAAGAATGAAACCATAACTCGACATAATGACCGTGTGAAAGCCTTTGAACCTTAGGGTTTGTGTCCGTTCCACGACGCCATTAGTGAGGCTTGGGTTTGCCCTTCTATGGCTGGACCATCGATGCTGTGGTACGTACTCGATACTGTTAAACTGTATCCAAGATGTTGAGCTCTTAGGGGATTATGAGGTTTTGACGAATCGATCAAATGGTTCGACTTCATTCGGATGCCAGGTGGTGAGATGCATTTCTTGGGAGACTCCAGATACGAGGATAGCCATTGGAGCTCAGTCCATGCAGCCATGACGAGACGAGTCCAAAACAGCCGACATTAGAGAAAGTGGAGTAAGAGGTTCGTACGAGATCTTGATGAGACGACGTTCCACTCCGCCGACATCAGAGATGCGATACGCATGCCAAGGCATTGTACTTGGATATACCTTCCAGAAGGAGTCGCGATGAGTATGCAGCCGTTCCGGAACGAGAACAGATCTAGTAAGGGACGATGACTTCCGGACAATTCGGCAGAGACGAGATTTGGGAGAGATTTCGACAGGACCTTTCTGGAGATACTGAATCAGAAGACCTGGACCCAGGAGCAGTCATATGACGCACACTCAGTAGGCCAAAGTTCGGCATCGTCGACGAGACATGTTATGAGTAACCATGATAGTTGGCCAGAGATCTTTAGAGGATGTGTCGGAGCGGACTGCTTCCGTTATCGTTTCTATATTGGACCGTTGAGCCGGGGAGCTATGTACTTAGCAATCTGCAGTGAGAGACGAGAGCCTAAGGGCACTAGGCGACATTCCATGATCAGAAGGCAAGTAGATATCTTTCTCTGCTAGCATTGGATGCACCGATACCTTCTCGACATTAAAGGACGGACATATCGATGAAAACATTTATGATTTGTGATTTTGTGATTGACTATCATGTATCCGTCATATTGGATTTCAGTATTTGTGGGTGATTTATTTCATGATTGAGTTTTGATGACCGAGTTTCATGATATTTGATTTCATGCCTAGGGCATGCATATGATTTGACTTATGCTTTCGGCATATTTTTCATGCACTTTTAGTATTTGATTTGCTTTTGTGCACGCCGATGCACAGGATGGTGAGACTTTATACCATGGTATACCTGATTTGGATTTTGATTGAAATGTATCGTATACCGTCGATTTCGAGTGTGATATTCGATATTCGTTTTCATGCACATTGTGCACTTTATTTGGATTTTGCGCATACCTAAAGCACTTAATGCGATTTAGGTGCACACCAGATGCACTAAATCGAGCTTTTTCGTGCATATCAGATGCACCTGGTTTTCCTGTCAGGCACCACGTTGCCATTGACAGGTGTTTTCGTGCACACCCGTTACACTTAGATTTGGTTTTTGGTGCATATGTATGGCACATTCACGGCTTTCGATTTCCGTGCGCACCAGACGCGCGTGGCATTTATATATTTTGGGATTGATTTCTTTTGGAGCAGTATATTTTATGATACTTGCTATTTGGTTTAGTACCGAGCAGGACTATTCAGAGGACAGTACCTGAGTATATTTGGCATGCATTGCTTCCAGATGTTTTAATGATGTTTACCTATATAGTTTTGACGTTTACAGGTATAGTTTTGATGTATAGCATATTGATTTTCATTTTGGATCTTGACATTGGTGTCTACATCATAACTCCGATGATTGCGGGATGCTTGATGGAGTTTTGATTTTTGGTTTGTATATCTATTTCTCGTACGCATGCATTGCGCTACGATGTGTTTTATGTATTTATGATTTCGGAGCCCCGGCGATTTGATGGTTTTGGCTGAAATGTTTTAGTATTTGGGGGGGAGTTTTAATTTAAATTCGGGGACCGAATTTCTTTAAGGGTGGAAGATTGTAACGTTTTGAAAAAAAAATCGTTTCGGTGAAATTTCGGAAAATCGGTAAAATAAGAGGGTTTTCTGTAAAAAAAGTCAAAATACAAATATCTTTATTATAAAATTAAATATACATATTCTAGCTATGTAATTTCTAGTATTTGGTGTTTATTGAGCACCTGGTAAAATTTCTAATTTTCTGAAATTTTTTCCGAAATTAATTATTTTAATATTATTTTAAACTGTTAAAAATACATTAAATTAGCGATAAATACAAATTTGAATAGGCTAATTACACACTATAGAATCATGACAACTAAAATCTAGTTAGTAATATAAATTTTTAGCAATTTATTTCAAGTTCTAATTGGTTATAATTAAGGGAAAACTAAAATTTAAATAATTTAACTAAAACTTGCAATTTGGTAACTTGAGGGGTTCTTTTTGCATGAAATTTTCTTTGCAACCTCACACATTCCTCACCCCTCAACCATGGCCGGCTCCACCATCTCTAACATCAGCCCACTTCCTCCCCCTCTCTTGTTGTCTTCATCCATGTGAAGAAATGGGTTAAAATAAGGGTTTTTATATATAGTAAAGTAGGTGGGGGTATTATAGTAATTTGGGAGGGCTTTGACTTGGAAATTTTTCACCAATTCCCTCACCTTTTCCCCATTCCTCCCTTGGCTGAATCTGATCCTGCAGCAGCCCCATTTTCCCCCATGTTCCCATCTCTTTTGGCCTCAAATTTCATCTCAAAACACATTAAAAAATCCACAATTTCAACACAAATCAAAGCAAACTCAAAATCTAATCCCTACCCATTTCTCCTTAGCCTATACTAGCATGATTCTTGGAGTAAGTTAGCATTTTGGAGGTTAAGATTTGTCAAGTTAGATCTACAAATTGAGGTATAACTCCTAATCCTTTTGTTCAATTGTTGGTTATTGCTTTAATCTAGCTTAATTAGGAAATTTATTATGGTTCTAATTGAAAGATTTGGGTTTTCAAGAGAAGGATTAAATTATAGTTAGGGTTTTTGTTGTGTGATTATGGTTGCAAGTGTAATTCATCATACTGTGAAATGAAAAACCTATTCAAATTGCTAGTTTGCAAATTGTTAGGTTGGAATTGTAATAATTAAGCTATATTGCAAACTAGGTTTTTGAAATTGAATTAAATTGTGGGTTTAAAATTTACGTAATGGTTTCTATGGCATAATTAAGATATTAAGTTATCATCTTGGTCACTAGAATTGTTAAAACATCATGTTTTGTACAAAAACGGTAAACCTTGCTTGCTAGGTTTTCGGAAAAATAGTTTTTAAAGTGAGTTTGGGGTTTTTGTGAATTTTAACCTATTTCATATTATAATTAGTATTTGTGAATGTGCAAATGAGTGTGTTTGGGTTTTTCTCGATTGTTTGACGTTTGTACATCGACATCGAGGGTTGGGTTAGCTATTCTTGTATACGTAGACGATAGGTTTTGACCTATGCGTGATACGCGTGCTGAATTGGTTTTCGTATACCGTTTCGATTTCGGATTTGGTTTTTATATGTTACGATACATGGCGACGTGTAGGTACCCCAGGTGGACTTCGAGAAAACAAGCAAGCGCGTGACGACGTCGGCACCGGCGAGCTCAGATCAGGTGAGTAGATTTATATCTACGGGGAGAAGTCGGGTGGATGGCGTATAGCACCCCCGCAGTTCGTGGTGATGTATACGAATACGTATACACACATATATTTAGTATATGTTGAATTGAGATTATTGATGATAAAGATGGACTTTTGGTGTTCTGTGATTGGTTTTGTGTAATTGCGAAACCCTAGAGTAGGGGTTGCACCTATACACACACAAACACGCACATTCTTGCATACATCCTTTCTTTTACATGTGCGTATATGGAATTATATATTTATGTGTTCACATGGGTATGGGATTATGTGTTCATATACTGGATTTGAGGATAGTACTTGGGATTTGAGATGAGTCAATGTGATTTGATTTGAGGCCGTGAGATCGGTGATTTGGCAGGGTTCGTATTTGAGATACGACATGACGTTGTAGCGGGTCCTTTGACGAAGTGTTTCACACACGTGCATGAATACATAGATGGTATCAGTATTGTACTAGACGTAGATCAGTACCCCGATCATGATATTTGATAAAGAGGATACCAGATGAATAGTATGATGAATGTGATATTGACCCGTACCTAGATTTGGGATGCCGTACGACGGATTTGCGTACGAGCTATATATTGATGTTTGATCCGCACCCTTGACTTGGGAATATATGATTATAGATATGGTATCGGATGTGATATTATCGAGGCGGGATCACCGACTAATATATAAATATATATATATATATATATATATGTATGTATATATGTATCGACTCAGATGTTAAGGGGTTTCCTTACCTTCAGTTAGCTTGTTAGTTCAGCCGTATAGTTTAGTGTAGTTGTTAGACTAGGTTAGATTTCTACCTATTTCAAAAACTAACGGATCGTGGGTATTTTAAAAGACATGTCAAGGGATTCTACGGATATTTCAAAAGACGTATCTTTTCTTAAAAACACCGTAGCCCTTATTTTCAAAACCCCACGATTCGTGTTATTTCAAATGGCACCACTGTGGAACTCATATTTTATTAAATGCAGATTAGTTATCATTGTGTTTAGTATTCAGCTCCCGCACATTATTGCTGTTCGCTCCGCATTGCATACTTATTTGGTGATTCATATACCGTTAATTATATCATGCTGCTAGGACACCAGCACCATTACCGATGACGCGTATGTACCACGTACACTTACTTGCCGGCTCACACACATCTTCATCGGTAATTGCCATGTCACGAACACTTTAGAAAATACTATTTCATTAACATAGGTTGTTAGCTAATAGTTTAGACATGATATTAGTGTACTTGCCTTATATGCTAGTTTAGACATTGTAGTTAGTACTTACTACTTCATGCATGTTATTATTCATTGATATGCCGCATTCATGGATTTTTATGCCTATTTTCACTGTTGTATGGGCTATTGATGGTTTGGATTTGGATTTCATAAGATTTCTTGGATTTGGAGGAAAACCGCAAAAACATAAATAAACTTCTTCTCTCTCTTTTTAAAAAAAAAGTGCGGTTTTCCAATGATGTACGAGTCGTCCACCATGAGTTTGCTGATGGATTTCAAGACCCGATTCGAGGAGTTGGATGAACCGTTTCGGGTATATGGTGGACCCGGTAAGGTACCCGGGGCAAGAAGCGCGTGGTGATGACGATGTGAGCCTAGCAGGGGGAGACTACCTACCGGTGATTTTACCCGACAAGTCGGATATCCGGAGGATACCGTCGTGGTCTTGAGATTGATGGTAGGGGCCGGTCTGGACTGACGGCGCCCTAGATAGTGAGATTGAGACATTGAGATTTGAGATATTGAGGTACAGAAATTGCGACACAGAGATATCGAGATATTTGGACACTTGTTTTGTGTCGATGCTAGGCACTGTTTATACTGATTTCATTTATGATACCTCGTTTTTAAAAAGATACAGAAATCTCACTAATTTATGAAAGCAATTATCTTCAGTACATGCATTCTGTTTCATGCATTCATATATCATCCATATGATACATTGCTACCGGAGGCACTGACACGAGCATTTGGTATTACAGTTGTTTAAAGGCATACCCTAGCCATTGTTATTAGGCTGCTGGTTATATATTTGAGGATATATTATGATCGTTGGACCTAGGATTGCGTTGTTCATGCGATTTCTGTTCGTAGATGTCTTTCTACTCACGAGTTGGCAACTCACCCCCGTTGTGCCCCAGTTTCTTGCAGGTTTTGCCGTACATGTTTCATTACGGCTTGCTGGCACTATTTCCATTCCGGGTGATTTCCTAATAGGTGGGTTTATTTGTATCGTACCCATCGTTATACCTTGTATATTATTATTCTGTTGTATCTAGAAGTTCCATCAACAAAACATATATTTATTTCAGAGATAGAGACCAGTGATGTTCATTCTTTCGACCTTAGAGTCGCACGTTGTATTTCTATGGATTTCTTGTTGTTTGAGTTTCCTTTTGAGTTTTGATCCTTGCCCTTGGCGTTGTATATTATATTGCTTGTGTGGTTGTGACCGTCGATTGACGAAGAGCTAGCTCCCTCTTGGGGATGCCTTTTTATTGATTTCGTATACTATTCATGTTGTATCCCGTTTGGGGGCCAGTATTTACAAAGGAGACTCTGCCAAAATTTTCAGAAAATACTGGATGTTTTTAAAACGCATAATTCGGCTTATGCTATTAAAACTACTTGTTTTAAGTTGGTTTTTCTTCACTCTACTACTTTTCTTGGCTTGGATTTCTGGGTTTGTGGTTTACTTAGATTACGTACGTCTCGAGACGTTTCGTAGTTTCAGTGCCGGTCATGTTCCATACTTTCGGGACATGACACATCTACCTGGGGACCGTTATATACAGCTAGTTCCGCTTGCGGCCTGTGGTTAAACCCACTGCCAGCGTAGTGTCGAGTCTTTAAAGTCCCACACAGAGGGTTGTTAACCTTTGGGCGAAATGAGGTAGAAGCCGTATGGTTTTACGACAGGATTCGTTCACATACGCGTACTTGTGCGTGTTTTGGTGTTCGGGCAGTTGATACTAGTGGGCTTTGGTCTGAGCCAAATCCTAGTATCTGATTTTGGGTTGGTTCAGTCTCATTGCATTTCGTGTTCTTCGGAACACGGATGCGGGTATGTATATACAGTTGACAGAGGCAGAGAAAGAGACACCTCATTAGGGTTTTGACCAGTGACTTGATTAAAACCTTAATGAGATGGCGAAATTGTTTATTAATATTTTATTGGAGATAATTGTATTATGGCTAATTTGGTTTGACCATTTGACTATGTTGACCCTTGTTGAATTAGATATTTTTGTTGAGAAAAATATATTTGTTGTCACGCCGCGCTTCCCAGAGTACGCTAAGTTAGGCACGTGACAAAGCCAACCATGCTACCTGTGGATAGGAAATATCCTTCCACAGTCACATTACGGCTGTAGAGATATCAAGAACAATAATAATAACTATCTAATACATGTCCATGAGCTAGAATAACGAGTCAAGAATAAAATAATGCGGAAGCAAAAAGATCCAATACAAGAATAAACTGTAATGTACGTCCCATAATGCGGGCTCACATCAGGAATGAAAAAGCATAAATAAAACCAAAATAGTAACAGGTCCTCATTGCTCGGCCTGCTGACTGAAATACTCCTGCTCGGCCTGCAGTAAAGGTAAAGAATCTGGGCCATGCAAAACCCAGACTTCAGCGCGTCATAATATCTAGCAATAATATAAACAGGAGGTAGCAAGACATGCAGGTATGAGTATGAACGGTAAAACAGGTATAACAGTAACATAAATAAGGACAGTGAAGGGTAAGACATAGGTGATGTGCAGTGAGTAATCTAGACTAGTCTATTGGGTTAACTACTCTCAAGTCTTGAAATCAATTTGATGAATCATCGATGTAACTCAATAGTATCCCGTGCATACCCGGGACCACGGTCAAGATTCTCGGGCTGAATCCGAGACGTGCCGCTAAGCAGTAAAAGGTAGTATGTAACGATGAATGATGTCAGCAGCATCATCTCGGGGCTGGCCTAGCCCGTAAGACTGATCAGTAAAGGCATCGAACTGTCGAGTTACAAGTCAGGTTTCATCATAGATTTCCCCATATCCCCAAGTTATGTGTTCAAGTCAGGTATTGATAAATTTGGAGCTAATGCCAACAAAGGATCAAGAAAGTACAGGTTTGTTTGAATAAACAACAGAAAATGTCCGTAGGGACAACAGGTCAAGATTGTCGGCATTAGTAACAAGATCAGGTAACATGTCAAACTGTGGTATATCAGGTCATATCAAGTAGTGTACAAGGATCAAATCATGTCAAGTAGTACATACTTATCAAGTCGTGTCAAGTAGTAGTGTATCAAGCCTTCTCAGGGGTGCACAAGTATCATGTGGGTGCTCATAATCAAACTGTAATAAGCATGGGTACACAAAAATAAGTATGGGATACCAATATAACAATAAAATGGAATAATGTGATGTGGTATGCAAATAGGTATAGATTCAAACATATGGATGCACAGTTATCGATTAGGGTTACACTTATAGTTCCAATACTAAATAGGATGCACTTTATTAAACATGGGATGTTAATATCACAGTATTCTATATTAATACGATCTATGGATGCAGTTATAGATATATTAGACGAGATGGATGCAAACAGGTATCCGAAAGGTTATAAAACTATAAAAATGGTACTATGGGATGTACAACTAAGCACTATGTGATATAAATATTGATATGGGTGCAGTATATTGTAATCTAGTATGCAACAAGATAGGTTTTTCATGACCTAGATCTAAAATGATATAAACGGATGCAAACGGAACATCGAAACATTATAAAACTAAACATGAGGTACTAGATTTAAACTACAGGTATAATATTTAATTAAATAAATATATAATGAGTTAAATAGCATGTAGCAAGATTAACTTGCCTAGGCGGATCAAGAAACGGGTGTGTACGGAACGTCTCACGTCGGTGAAATGTCGCGACGCGCGCACGGTACACGGAACGGTTCCAAACAACGCACAAAGGTGATCACACAAGTCAGGTATGTTCGCTGGGTAGTCGGGATCTTCGACGTCACGTTCAGCTCAGGCGAACTACAGAAGACAGAGAACCATTTTAAGGAAGAAAGAAAGAAAAGAAGAAAGAAAGAAAGAAAAGGGAAAGGAGAAGGAAGGAAGGGGCTCATTGGGTTTGTAGGTGTTCTGTAGATTCAGAGAGGAGGTGTGAGGGTGACGACGAGGTCGACGGAGCTCCGGCGAAGCTAGGGTTTGGTGCTAGGGTTTCGGTTAGGGTTTGGATTGGTTTGCTGGGTTTAGGGTTCAGTGAAGGGGAGAAGACAAAGGAGATAGGAGAGAAGAAGAAGTAGAAGGAGATGGTGACGGAATGAGGTGGTCGGCGGCGAAGGAAAGGTGGTGGTGATGGGTTTTGTGGGTCTCGGGAGAAGGAAGAAGGAGAAGAAAGAAGGAGGAAGGAGATGGGACGAGGGCTCGGTTGAGGTTGAGGGAGTTGAGGTGACGGCTTAGGGTTAGGGTTGAGAAGAGGTGATAGGTTCTTGAAGGAGCTCGGGTTTTTGAAAGAAAAAAATGGAGGAGGGAGAAGGATATATGGGATGATTGCGAAGGGAGGTGACGGGATTTATAGGGAGGTGACGGGATCCATGTATACCGCGAGATGAGAGAGAGAGAGGTGCGAGATGAGAGAGATAGAGACAGCGAGAAGAGAGAGAGAGAGAGAAGTGAATAGTTAGGAGAGTTAAACTTGTTTGTATATGGGGAGATAGAAAGGTTACGAGAGGAGAGAGAAGGAGAGAAAGAAAGAGAGAAAGAGAGAAGCTGAGAGAGGGAGAGAGAGAAAGGTGGGGGCCACGGATCAGAGGAAGGGAGCTGGGGGTTGCGCTGGGAAATAATTTGTTTTGATTTTAATATTTAAAAGATTTAAGTTAGTTAAATTTTAAGATTTTGAATTAATAATATTTTAGTTAGGTTTAAAACTTAAACTGTTTAAACGAAAATTAAATATTAAATAATTTGAATTTTGGCGGGATACAAAAATATTCCAAACGCGCCCGGGTCGGGTCTAAAAATTCATATTTTAAATATGAAAAATATATGCGACTTTCAAAATTCAAAACGAATGTTCAGCTAACGAAAAAGCATACCTCCAAGAACGGATGCACGTACGTGCGTGTAGCCATCCAAACACGCCCGTTTCACTGAACGGGACGAGAACATGATGCGCGGATGCTACCACGGGGTTAGGTGTATCATGCAAGCCATGTTTTGTAATTTTAAAATATTTTACGTGACTTAAAATGTTATATGTTATAAGATGCGATGCCAGATAAAATGCCAGTATGCAGTATACATGAAATGCACGTATCTATGTAACAAGTCAAGGCAACGTATAAATATGAATCAAACAAGTTTCAAGCAAGCGGGTCGGGTCGAATGCAATGTAAAATGTAAAATACCATTCGCACCCAAATCACGATAAATCAAGAAATACTACCAATAAGAAAATACTAGAACTGGAATTGGTATAAATGAACTAGGTTGTTTCATTATACCCAACTACAAAAAGAATTTCGTCCTCGAAATTCCAAGAACAAGAAAGGATAGACAATCAAGAAACTATAAGAATAGATGTGGAAACTTCTGCCGGGTTTCAGCTTCTCGTTCCCAAGTTGATTCTCCATATGAGCGATTTCCCCAAGAAACGAGTACAAGAGGGATAACCTTGTTCTTAAGAATGTTTTCTCTTCGATCCACAATCGACATCGGTCGCTCCTCAAAAGTAAAATCTTCTCGTACAGTCAGCTCCGAGTGATCTAGTACGTGTGTTTCATCTCGAGCATACTTACGAAGTTGAGAGACATGAAACACGTCATGAACATTCGCCAAAGATTGCGGTAACGCTAATCGATACGCTACTTCTCCAACACGCTCCAAAATCTCGAAAGGTCCAACGAATCGAGAACTAAGCTTTCCTCGACTCCCAAAGCGAATCACTCCTCTAGTCGGTGATAACTTCAAGAATACCAGATCACCAACAGCGAACTCTAGAGGTCTTCTCGATGTATCTGCTCAACTCTTTTGTCGATCTTGTGCTGCCTTCATATGATTCCGGATAGTGTTGACTTTCTCCACTGTTTGCACGATCAAATCCGGTCCCAACAATCTTCGTTCTCTAACATCGTCCCAACAAACTGGTGAACGACACTTGCGACCATATAATTCTTCGAATGGAGCCATCTAAATAGTCACCTGACAACTGTTATTGTAAGAAAACTCCACCAAGTGTAGATGATCCTCCCATGAACCCTTAAAGTCTAACATGCATGCTCTCAACATGTCTTCAAGAGTTTGGATCGTTCTCTCCGAATGGCCATCTATCTGAGGATGATAAGCTGTGCTAAACTTCAATCGAGTCCCAAAACTTTCCTGTAAGCTCCTCCAGAAGTGTGATAAGAAACGGATGTCTCGGTCGGACACAATGCTCACCGGCACCCTATGCAATCTTACAATATCCTGCATGTGTCGTTCTGCCAATGCTTCTGTTGATTGACCAACTCGAAATGGGATGAAATGAGCTGCCTTGGTCAATCGATCAACTATCACCCAAACTGGATTGTTGCCTTTTGGACTCCGCGGTAAAGCTGTCACGAAATCCATGGTTATATGTTCCCACTTCCATTGAGGATCAGAAGTGGTTGCCATAAACCAGCAACCCTTTGATGTTCAGCCTTAACTTGCTGACACACCAAGCACTTCGCTACAAAGCGGGCAATCTCCCGTTTCATGCCTTCCCACCAGAAATGCCGTCGTAGATCTCGGTACATCTTCGTGCCTCATGGATGTACGGAATATGCGGAACTGTGCTCCTCCTTCATAACTTCTTCGCGAATATCTCCTTTTGGCACACACAAACGACTACCATATCGCAACGAACCATCTTCATGAATCAACAAGTCCGTTCGAAGTCCAGCTTCAACCTGTTCTCGAAGCTATTGCAATCTAGGGCCCTGCAATTGCGCTGCTTAATATTCTCGATCAACGACGACTGTACTTGCAGTTGCATTAACTGTCCCGAAGAATGCGGTAGCACAACCTCCAGATCGAATCTCCAAAAGTCTTCGATGAGTTCCTTCTGTGCAGTCAACATCTGAATTACTGACAATCGACTAAGCGCATCCGGCACAACATTAACTTTCCCCGAATGGTACTTAAGATCAAGATCGTAGTCAGCCATCAGCTCCAACCATCTACGCTGCCTCATATTAAGCTCCTTCTGTGTGAACACATACTTCAGGCTTTTGTGATCGGTGAATACTTCGACTCTTTCGCCCAATAAGTAGTGTCTCCAAATCTTCAAAGCGAAAATCACAGCTGCTAGCTCCAAATCGTGAGTTGGGTAATTCTTCTCATGGGTCTTCAACTGTGTTGATGTGTAAGCTGTAACCTTCCCATGCTGCATCAAAACACATCCCAATCCTTTCCCAGATGCGTCGCTGTGAAACACCAATCCTCCGGAACTGTCTGGTACGGTTAAAACAGGTGCGGTTATCCATTTCTGCTTCAACGCCTCAAAAGCTAACGCATGTTTATCCGTGTGCCGTCTTTCTTCTTTACTAGAAGAACTGGAGCTTCCCAAGGTGAATCGCTGCTGCGAAACCAACCCTTTCTCAAGTAATTGACTTCTTCCAACTCCACTGGTGCCATTGGATAGTACGCCTTAGAAATTGGTGCTGCACCAGAAATAAGATCGATCGCGAACTCTACGTCCCATTTTGGCGGTAAACCTGAGATGTCTTCGAACACGTCCATGAAATCTCGAACTACCGCTGGCGCTTCTTCCTTATCCACTTCCGTAGACGAAAGAACATTATTTATTGGCCTATCCCTAAACTCGACTGGCCCGACAGAACTGCTAACTCCAAAACATCCTCTGGATATCCGGGAATCTGGAAATTCGCTTTCTTTGCTCTACAATCAATGTGAGCGTGGAAAGTGCCGAGAAAAATCCATTCCCAAGATAACTTCATAACTACCGGTATTAATCATCAAGAAATCTGCGAATAACTCCCGTCCGTAAATAGCTACAGAACAATCCTTACACCCTCTATTATTTATGATTTTCCCGTTCCCAGTGTATATGTCCCAATAACTAGACAGGGTCGTGCAAGTAATCGAGTGTGTAGTATTAAACATGGATGACATAAATCAATGGGATGCACTAGAATTGAATAATGCTAATGCGGGAAAACCATGAACAAGTAGGATACCTGAAACAACTTTTCCTGAAGCCTTAGCTTCCTCGGCCGTCAGGGTAATTGCTCGAGCTTGATTGGGTCCCTGAGTTAACTGCTTCTGCTCCTGAAACTGTTTCTGCGGTGGCCTCCGAACATCATCTTTCATGCGAAGCTTCGACGGACAAGTATCAGTGGTATGATCAGTTGATCCACAAATAAGACAAAGTCTAAGTCTCCTTCGACAATCTCTCCAGAAATGACCCGGTCGTTGGCAGTAATCGCACAACACCCTTCCTTTTTGCTTGGGCAAAACTGGCCTCCGAACATCTGCTTTCTGACGAAGCTTCGACATACAAGCATTGATAGTGTGATCCGCCGATCCGCAATTTAAACAGAGTCCAAGCTTCCTTCGACACTTCCTTTGTATATGTCCAGGTAAATGGCAAAAGTCACAAATCACGCTCCTTCTCTGATCAGCAACGACTGTTTTCTTCATTGGTGCTATGCCACGTCGGTTCACCGGAATACCTCTACGTACGGGCGTTTGGTTTGGTGTGGACGCCGGCTTCTGCTCGGTCTGCTGCTTGTAGTCCTCTAGCAAGTCACGAATTACTCCAAACAAAGTGGCGTCATCCATATGCCTCTGGTATGACCGTAGATTCCTGGCTTCCATGATCATGCAACCAAGACACCAAAGAGGATTAGTATGATAAACAAGATTCAAAACTTGCGATGAATGATGATCATGAATCAAGGATATGAATCAAAACTAGAACTCCAAGTTACTTAAATAGAGTACCGCATTGTAACCATACCGCGGTACTTAGTTACAATCACATAACTCCACTCAAGTCACCCAGATTCTAGAGATAAACAGTAGGGGACCAAAGTTTCAGGTCGAGATGCAAAGAAGTTTGCATATCGTCAAGGTAAGGATCAGGAGGCAGTTAAGATTCAAAATAGCAAGATGGCAAAGTGGCAGGACATGTTCCTAATCACGAGTATTCTGATTCGTGTATTGGGTCCAATACCCAACTACAAAAGAATCAAACCCGATTAACCTAGATCCTATGGCTCTGATACCAAACAAACCCTGTCACGCCCCGCTTCCCAGAGTACGCTAAGATAGGCACGTGACAGAGCCAACCATGCTACCTGTGGATAGGAAATATCCTTCCACAATCACATTACGGCTGTAGAGATATCAAGAACAATAATAATAACTATCTAATACATGTCCATGAGCCAGAATAACGAGTCAAGAATAAAATAATGCGGAAGCAAAAGTTTGGTTTTTTGGAGGTGATAGTGGAAAAGTTGACAGATAAGTCACCCTTACTGTCACTCTACAGAACCGTACATGAGATTTTCACCTCCATATCTTCATCCATAGGATCCCAAGTTCCCGGATCAATCAAAAGTTCGATTCTATCTGAACTACTCATTTTCAAATGATATCCACACTGTTCACAAATATTCATTTTTGACCTAAAAAATTTGATCCAATACAAGAATAAACTGGAATGTACGTCCCATAATGCCGGCTCACATCAGGAATGAAAAAGCATAAATAAAACCAAAATACTAACAGGTCCTCACTACTCGGCCTGCTGACTGAATAACTCCTGCTCGGCCTGCAGCAAAGGTAAAGAATCTGGGCCATGCAAAACCCAGACGTCAGTGCGTCATAATATAAAGCAATAATATAAACAGGGGGTAGCAAGACATGCAGGTATGAGTATGAACGGTAAAACAGGTATAACAGTAACATAAATAAGGACAGTGAAGGGTAAAGCAAAGGTGGTGTGCAGCGAGTAATCTAGACTAGTCTACTGGGTTAACTACTCTTAAGTCTTGAAATCAATTTGATGAATCATTAATGTAACTCAATAGTATCCCGTGCATGTCCGAGACCACGGTCAAGATTCTCGGGCTGAATCTGAGACATGCCGCTAGGCAGTAAAAGGTAGTATGTAACGATGAATGATGTCAGCAGCATCATCCCGGAGCTGGCCTAGCCCGTAAGACTGATCGGAAGGCATCGAACTGTCGAGTTACAAGTCAGGTTTCATCATTGATTTCCCCATACCCCAAAGTTATGTGTTCAAGTCAGGTATTGATAAATCTGGAGCTAATGCCAACACAGGATCAAGCAAGTACAGGTTTGTCTGAATAGACAACAGGAAATGTCCGAAGGGACAACAGGTCAAGATCGTCGGCATTAGTAACAAGATCAGGTAACATGTCAAACTGTGGTATATCAGGTCATATCAAGTAGTGTACAACGATCAAATCATGTCAAGTAGTACATATGTATCAAGTCGTGTCAAGTAGTAGTGTATCAAGTCTTGTCAGGGGTGCACAAGTATCACGTGGGTGCTCATAATCAAACTGTAATAAGCATGGGTACACAAAAACAAGTATGGGATACCAATATAACAATAAAATGGAATAATGTGATGTGGTATACAAATAGGTATTGATTCAAACATATGGATGCACAGTTATCGATTAGGGTTATACTTATAGTTCCAATACTAAATAGGATGCACATTATTAAACATGGGATGCTAATATCACAGTATTATGTATTAATACGATCTATGGATGCAGTTATAGATATATTAGACGAGATGGATGCAAACGGGTATCCGAAAGGTTACAAAACTATAAAAATGGTACTATGGGATATACAACTATGCACTATGTGATATAAATATTGATATGGGTGCAGTGTATTATAATCTAATATGCAACAAGATTGGTTTTTCATGACCTAGATCTAAAATGATATAAACGGATGCAAACGGAACATCGAAATATTATAAAACTAAACATGGGGTACTAGATTTAAACTACAGATATAATATTTAATTAAATAAATATATAATGAGTTAAGTAGCATGTAGCAAGATTAACTTGCCTAGGCGGACCAAGAAACGGGTGTGTACGGAACGTCTCATGTCGGCGAAATGTCGCGACGCGCGCACGGTACACGGAACGGTTCCAAACAACACACAAAGGTGATCACACAAGTCAGGTACGTTCGCTGGGTCGTCGGGATCATCGACGTCACGTCCGGCTCAGGCGAACTACAGAAGACAGAGAACCATTTTAAGGAAGCAAGAAAGAAAAGAAGAAAGAAAGAAAGAAAAGGTAAAGGAGAAGGAAGGAAGGGGCTCACTGGGTTTGTAGGTGTTCTGTAGATTCAGAGAGGAGGTGTGAGGGTGACGACGAGGTCGACGGAGCTCCGGTGAAGCTAGGGTTTGGTGCTAGGGTTTTGGTTAGAGTTTGGATTGGTTTGCTGGGTATAGGGTTCAGTGAAGGGGAGAAGACATAGGAGAGAGGAGAGAAGGAAAGGTGGTGGTGATGGGTTCTATGGGTCTCGGAAGAAGGAAGAAGGAGAAGAAAGAAGGAGGAAGGAGATGAGACAAGTGCTCGGTTGAGGTTGAGGCAGTTGAGGTGATGGCTTAGGGTCAGGGTTGAGAAGAGGTGATGGGTTCTTGAAGGAGCTCGGGTTTTTGAAAGAAAAAAAATGGAGGAGGGAGAAGGATATATGGGGAGATTGTGAAGGGAGGTGACGGGATTGATAGGGAGGTGATGGGATCCATGTATATCGCGAGATGAGAGAAGAGGTGCGAGATGAGAGAGATAGAGACAGCGAGAAGAGAGAGAGAGAGAAGTGAATAGTTAGGAGAGATAAAGTTGTTTGTATATAGGGAGAGAGAAAGGTTATGAGAGGAGAGAGAAGGAGAGAAAGAAAGAGAGAAAGAGAGAAAGAGAGATGCTGAGAGAGGGAGAGAGGGAAAGGTGGGGGCCACGGATCAGAGGAAGGGAGCTGGGGGTTGCGCTGGGAAATAATTTGTTTTGATTTTAATATTTAAAAGATTTAAGTTAGTTGAATTTTAAGATTTTGAATTAATAATATTTTAGTTAGGTTTAAAACTTAAACTGTTTAAACGAAAATTAAATATTAAATAATTTGAATTTTGGCGGGATACAAAAATATTCCAAAACGCGCCCGGGTCGGGTCTAAAAATTCAGATTTTAAATATGAAAAATAAATGCGACTTTCAAAGTTCAAAACGAATGTTCAGGTAACAAAAAAGTATACCCCCAAGAACAGATGCACGTACGTGCGCGTAGCCATCCAAACACGTCCGTTTCACTGAACGGGACGAGAACAAGATGCGCGGATGCTACCACGGGGTTAGGGGTATCATGCAAGCCATGTTATGTAATTTTAAAATATTTTACGTGACTTAAAATGTTATATGGTAAAAGATGCGATGCCAGATAAAATGCCAGTATGCATCATACATGAAATGCACGTATCTATGTAACAAGTCAAGGCAACGTATAAATGTGAATCAAACAAGTTTCAAGCAAGCGGGTCGGGTTAAATGCAATGTAAAATGTAAAATACCATTCGCACCCAAATCACGATAAATCAAGAAATACTACGAATAAGAAAATACTAGAACTGGAATTGGTATAAATGAACTAGGTTGTTACATTTGTGCTTAGCATTAATTGTGACATGATAATGGTCAAATCATCATCAACCATGACAATTATCTTAATAAAATTTTGATTATTCTTTTTCCCTAATATGATAGCTCACCCTTCATTTGATCATGATACATTCTCTCTCATGGTTGCTCTCTCCTCTTCCTCTCTAAAAGCTCAAGTGTTTCATGAGTTGAAAATTAAGAGCTTTTGAGACCAAACCACCAAACCACTTCTCTACTCACTCTAGGGTTCTTAGTCTAGTACACCAAGGACTCTAGTTACTTCATTGTAGAGGTTGGAGCTCAAGGTAGAGGCCTTCGGGTGGATCTTCTTTGATGCGGAGAAGCCGGTGAGGATGAACCATCCATAACCACTCCAAGGAGCTCACAACAAGGAGGACCACAACAAGGAGAAGAAGGAGTTCTTTTGGCATAATCTTCTAACATAGTAGTTAACACTTCTAGTTAGTTTGTTAGTTAATGTTTAGCAAAGATCCTAGTGGCCAGTCTATGTTATCTTGCAAAGAAAAATTCGATTTTTACCTATTCTGCCTCCCCGTGAACTACCGGGGTGGGTAACATAGACTTACAGTGGTATCAGAGCCTGGCTGAACCATAACTAATATGCTAGCAAAGTCTTTAGAACTTCGATCACGGAAAAATCCCGAAAACACGAACAAAAAATTGCCTTTTCTGTCGATTTTAAAAACGGGTCTAAAAATATTTTCAGAGACCTGAAAAATACTTGCAGGCTTTTTCTAGAACACTGAAGAAATTTGGACGCCTAACTCAGTCAGACAACCGCGAAACCACGGACGAACCAAGCGTTCCGCCGCGGATCCGCGGCCGAGTTGACTCCGAGTTAGTCCAAATTTTTTTCGGTGCTCTCTGTGTTGGTTTTGTGTTTTCTGGGATATTTTGTTTCTGCTCAGGAATTATTGTGTACAGTGTTGTATTTAGAGTAGATTCAAATATGGTTATTGATCGGAATTCTATAAATTTTAGCTAATCGGATTATATATGTAATGTGTTATATGTGCTGAACGTCTATTAATCGCTATACGTCGATTAGTGGGGGTTGCACATATCTGTGATCTGTGATATTGGTTTGTGTATATGAACTTGTTGGATTGTCGTGGATGAATAGCCGGGGTTTTGAGATGAGTGCTTATCTTTCATTTGATGTAAATTGTAAACTGATGTAATATTATTTTATGATCGCACATCCGGGTTGAGCTTGTAACCACCATTGTATATAATTTCTTTTACCGTTTTCTGCTTCTAGGATAGACCTAAGGTGGGGTGCACAAACTACCGGGTACTTTGAAGTGCCAAGTGACCTACTCACTTTGTTGAGAGAGGTTGCTTCACTTCGGGTATTTGGCGGGTAGTTTGCCGCACCCGTAGGGGTCTAAGGTGGGGTTTTGGCTATTCATCGCAACCGTGTAATCTGTCTTTCGTTGCAGGCTCAAACGAAACGCGGATTCCTAGTATATCCAATGTGTTCATCTGTGATCTGGAATGCCTATTATTGCGTGAGACGAATGGATATATCTATATATGATATTTATTAGGCGTTGCTTATGTTTTGCATCCGTGCTAGTCCAGCCCCCGCTCTGTCGTTAGTTAAGTAACCTAACGGGTGATGACGGAGCCCCGTGGCGAATGCGGATGGCATAAGCGTACTGTAAGTGCACGGCGACGCCCCGGCCGTCAATCCGACGGCCAAATGCGGAAGCGGTGAATAACTTTAATTTTCTTGTATTGGCAAACCGCCGCGCACTAATACCCGGATCGAACCATTAACTAGTCCTAGCTATCTACAAGAAAGGGAATAGAGATATACCGACGATCCAAGTCCTCCGGTCTTCTCGTCATGGTCCCGATCTCCTGCGGAAAAGTCCCGTCTCCTCCTCGTCGCCGGAAGTGCACCACATCGCCTAGTTTGTTTTACGGGCTCCCACCTCAATGCCGAGGCAACTCGGGCACGAAGCCGGCTACTCGACGTGCCCAAGATTTGCTGTAGAATGTTTGGTAGAGCTTGTGTCTCACTTTTGGGGTATTGGAGATGCCATTGTGGTGGAGGGATGATGCAAGGAGTTTTGTGGAGGAACTTGTGGATTTTGGAACATGAAATCAACAACAAAAAAACCCCACTACAATTTTTGGACAGCCCAACTAGGACTTGGCCGGCCACTACAATGAGGGGTGGAGAGAGAGAGAGTGGATAGCATGAGGAAGTGAGTGGATCAATAATGCAAGAAGGCATCATGAAAGAATATGATGACAACACCAAAACCACACTCAACACATAACCATCACTAAACATCAAGTCCACAAAGTCAATCCATCATGAAGTATGAAGTCAAGCAAGTCAATGGATGGTGCTATAATCATGACATGAATATATGCAAAGACCCCCTCCACAAATACTTATTTGCAACAATGCAAATAAGCCCTCCTCCACCAAACGTCGGCCAATGAACGATCAAAGGAAAATTGGCCGAAACGGAAAACAAACTGGCAACTCCAGAAAACTGGTCCCGTAATAAATTACAGGAAAACCCCGATACTGTGCATACACACCCGCATCTGTATTTCGACCGAAATACAAATGCAATGAGACAAAATCTACACTGTACTATACTAGGATCCGGCTTAAACCAAAGCCGGCTAGTAATATCTGTTCGATCCTGATCCGTGCAATACCGCACGTATCTGATCGAACCCTGCCATATAACCATACGGCCTATAGTACAAACTGTCCGATCCTGATCCGTGCAATACCGCACGTATATGATCGGACCATGCCATATCTCCATACGGCCTCTACAACCTTTCGCCCGAAAGCTGAGTAACTGAATGTGGGGGACTCTAAAGACTCATCAACATCTTGGTTATGGATTTAACCACTAGCACGTTAGAGGTATAAGCCAATACATAACGGGCTACCAGGTATTGACCAAAAGGGACGTCTGTGAGCGAACTCAGCCTGACTCCCTACTGAGCCTGTCAGTGACAATATCCGTACAGTCCGGTCCGTTCGTCTATGAGCATCGCATGGCGGGCCTAGGGGGTTGGTGAAAGTCAGACCCCCAAAAGCGGTACAAGTCGTGTCGGAGTGTAGCCCAGAACACCCTGAGATACTACTGGAATACCTACCAGTAAATCTCCTTGCCTTGGCCAAGGACTTTGTGTAATGGCTCTCCTAGACACAGCACGACCTCACCCCCAATACCGGGAGAGACGAACCCCTGAAGATACGCTCACTGCCTCCATGTGGCTCGGGACTGTACCCAACTAAAACCTGTTTGCACGACTCCTTTGAGCCGTGGTAGGGTAGTAATCAAAGTACAGTGGGAACTCACACGAGACAAATGACGATCCCCAGGTCGATGAACTAACCTGCACACATGTCACCAGGGAACTGCCATCTGACGTCTGGTATATGACCAACTAGCATGTTCCCGGCGAGTCCTGTCCGGTGTACTCATAACCCAATGAGCACCTGTATACATCTTAGGTGATCCAACTGACACCAGTGGCTTGTGAGACCGGCCACCGCCCCTCGTCGGGGTCTCGACTGTATACACTAGTCTACTAATGGAGTATCGATGCCCAGTCTCGAAACTCCCACGACTAGGGACCTTTTAAGGATAAGCTTATAGACCCCAGCTCCCACTTATATGATCGCCCTCATACTGCTGGTGGTCAAGCAAGAATCCTAGGGGCTCTATCAACGTGTAATAGCGACGTGTCAGGTCACCTAAAGCAGTACACGATGATAAAGGTAAACCAGATAGCATACTATCATCTCGAGTAAGACTGTCCTACCGGGATAGGTCCTCCCTCAATCATTACAATCACGTACCTGTGACCTAATAATTGACTCTGAGGGCACTATCTCCAACAATCTCCCACTTGCACTCAAGGCTAATTATTGCGATGTCGCATACTCACAGCCCGTGTGATACCGAACATCCAACTCCTCTACTAGTCAGTCTCACAAAGCTCGTTTGCGGAACTATTGCGTTCGAGGAATAGCCTCAGTGAGTGGATCCGCTTAGTTGTTTCTTTCTATGTCTCTCTATATCTCAAGTTCACGGAGAAAGCCATCTCCCGAAAAGAGCAATACCTGTCTCAGAATATGTCTGGATGTTTGATGGGACCTAGCTCATAAATGAACTCCAAATCCAAACTTCTTAGACTGTATCGTCAACTGAACTTAATCAGTATCCTGCGCGCCATGCCTCCCTCAGTATTGCCTTGGACCACCTGTCCAAAATACTGCCCCTCATCAGAAGGAAAACTATAACTCTGACAACCTCCTTGTCGTCCATGTCACCTTGGAAGCCTGGAATGATAACTGTCTCCTGAATGAGGCTGTCGTTATCATCTCCCTAGAACATCCACTTATGTTCTAAAACTGCTTCCGACTGTCTCTCCAGGATTGGATTAATGTCAACTTATTGCATCTAGTGCAAGAACAACATCTGGTGTGGTACTTGACATCTCACGATTGACTCAATTGCCTGAGCAAGTGATCTGCCAATCATGCCCGTCCCTCTCCCCTTTAGTCTGTAAGACACCTTTGGAGAGGGTGACTCCATTACCTGCAGGTACACTACCGTGCCAGGAGTCGTCCATCCTAAATACTCTTAGAATGCTGTCAAGTACCCTGATTGGGAAACCACCCAAATCTAGATCTAAAACCATAGATCTAGTAACCGGTATGTCTGATATAAAATCCATTTCCTTTGTGGAGAAACAACTGTGTGACGACCAAAGTATAACCGATCGTAGTGTAGGAGTTTCTTTTCCTACTCTGTGTATATCATCCAAATACCAGGATATCACACCCTACTACCTTCTCAACAGATCCATCCCCTATTCTGATGAAGTTAAACCCATGACTGTCACGTCAGAAATAGATGATCTATCTCCGCTACATCTGCTCTAGTCTATAAATAGACATAAGCAATCTGTCCACCAATGCTTCCGCTGCTCCCACTGACTACGACAACCCTCTGGCAGAGTCATATAGACGTACACTTCTAAAACTGGTTTAGAACAACGCTATACTCATCCTCCCGCCGGGTCTCGTAACCTGGAACAACAGCAATGGCAATTGTGGGTAAACAAGAACTTCCCTGTCACCGTCCTTGAGGCTACCGTAGTGCCTCTCGGGTGCCTGAAGTTACCCACCTTATCTGCGGAGTGGCCAATGGAATGTCAATCCAGATTGAATCTTTAGGTTCCTTATCAAATCTTCAGTAATCGTTTGTGGTTCTGGAATCATTTCCAGTTCTACCATACTCCCACTACTGTTTTCTGAAAAAATCCATCTTTAATAAAACTGTGGCGAGTCTAGAACAATATCGCTATTGTTCATCCAGATGGTAGAAAGTCAACCCTCGTCATAGCCTGGGTCAACCCACAAACAGCCATTACAGAAACGTGCCTTGAGTTGTCCAGTGTCTGGTTTTAATCATAAACCGGACAACTCCCCGTACCTTGACTTCGTTAAGATATGAACTGTTCTATATCCAATATAGAAACAGAGGCACTGATTTAATTGAACCAGATTCAAATCATGCAGCTGTCCCCAGCGCATGTCAACAAAATGGAAGGAGGCCGATCAGCGTTACTCAACTTAGGAATACTTCCAATTATGAGTAACCTGAAAGAGAAGCAAGATCTCTTTATCATTACTATCAACTGAATACCATACACAAGTATCTACATCTTCGATCTCTTTGAAGAATCCCGATACTTGCTATACCTGGTTCTCTACTCTATTCAAATACCTATAACTTCTCAAAATTTGGACCCTGTGTTTCCGCGAAACACTTGTCTAAAAACTAGAGAAGTCATAAGTAAACCGAATATAGTACGAGGACCAAGCCCTCTGTCCTGATGGACCCTGGACAACATACAATCCTTTGTATAAGTCCCTTGAGTCTGATAACTCATTCACTGTGTGTCGTAGGTTGAAAACTGTACTTATGGTTAAGAAGAATTACACCGCTGTTTAATGCTCCTTACCTAACCATCCACTGATATAGGTAAATGTCGTAGACATAATTTCAGAAAGGTATATCTCACTCTATGAAAATAGACGTACAGATATATCAATTTGAAATTGGTGCATAACAGCGGATATTCAAAACCAAATATTTGCCGACCGGCAAACAGCCCAGGTGATTTCCTCAAATATCACTGATTACAACGAATCCCGATATAATGAGGATAATCACCCAATTCCCAATAACTTACTCCCACTCATCATCTGTAAAACCATACAGATGTGAGAATCGTACCTGGTAAATACATACCCTGGAGTAAGTATCTAATCGGGAAATCAGTTTTCCTTTAACATTACACAGTGAAACTGAAACATTGAAATGTTCCGATGGGGTATTCTGGTATTCCTAGTAATGCCTCTTCCAGATTCACGACTGTAACCGTATAGTTCTTTGCCACCTCTCCAAATCCCTTCATATGTCTTTAGTCTTTACCTTCTGCACACCCTTTTAGGCCAAATGGTTTTCTTCCTTCCCTACCGTTCGGCATCAGCCTATGGTTTGGAAGAAGACTATCCAATAAGAATAATGGGTGTACTGTCCCAATCCTAGGAACACTCACAATGAGAGAGGGTGAAGATAAAAGCCAACCGAATAAACCTTATTCCTATTTCTCCTGAACCAGAATCCATCCCCGAACTGGAACCAGTTCCATTCGAGTTCGTATATAACCATACGATGGAGTATCCAAATAAACTGTGGATCTTCGTAGTGATACAGAGTGTCCTGGAGAAATACAAAGGTGATGTGGGAGTGGTAACGAAATATTTGGTTTGGTCGTGAATATCTGTTGCAATTTACTTTGCCCTCTTACTAATCCCTTGCTTTATCTGAACTTAATACCTTCTGCACACCATCGTTATGCTAATTGGTTTTCTTCATTCCCTACCGGTCGGCACCAGCCTAAGGTTTGGAAGAAGACAATCCAATTTGCGTAATAGGTGTACTACCCCTAAACCAAGGAGTACTCGTAACCTGAGAGAGGGTAAAAGGAAAAGACAACTGAATAATCCTATCCGTTTTCTCCAGAACCGGAAACCATCCTCGAATAAATTCTTTCGAGTTCGTATCTAACCATACGATGGTTTTGTCCAATGGAAGTGGACGTTCGTAGTAAAACGGGGTGTCCTGGAGAAAAGGGTAAAAGTAGGAGTGGCAATGAGGTTTGCAACTCTGACAATCCAAAAGCCGGTGTTTAAGAAGGTTCGGTCAACTTGGTCACTGAGTCAAAGTCTTAGGGTCGGGTCAATGGTCGCTGCCAAAGAGAGAGAGAAAAGAAAACACTCAGCGTGCACTCTAACCTAGATCAGAATGGTCACAATTTATCTAATCTGGAATCCTCCCACTGTACCTCAAATTCTCCTCCAAACCTGAAAGAAGAATTAGTCGGGGTTACCCGAGGAGTAAACTAACTCATCAGTGGGAATCGGGATCCAACTCTCATCGCATGACAACGTGACGGAATCCGCTCACGTCATCACACTCCAGAAGGTATGCGCATATCTGGCAAGTTTCAGTTCTTTTGAAACTCCCGATGTGATTTCTGCCCCATGCTCTTATGACCTTGACGAAGGCCAACAAATCATAAGTCACATGTCAAGTTCTACCCGTCATTCTCCAGGTTGATTTGAACCCACCCGCACAAGCCCTTGACGAAGGCCAACAAGGCTATACGATTGTCCCAAACCAACGCATCTATCTATGCTGCAGAAAGGCAACAAGCTGCTACCATACACTATGCCTTGACGAAGGCCAACAAACATAGCATGAATACTACGTGCTACCCGTCTGAAACGACGGAGGGCTACGAATGGTTTCTGGCGAAAACCTTTAACATAAAGAACTTGATATCGTTGAAGGAACTGATAGCTTTTTGAAAATATAGTGACGAAAACCGTTGCTAAAGAGGTCACTCCCGGTGAAGGGATCTCGGCTCTTTCCCCGTAGAATGGGGTGCAGGATATTCCAAATGAATACCACGGTGCAAAGCAAAAGTAATCGGCTATTGTGAAGTTAATGCCCTGACGTAAACTTTTTGTCCAAGGGGTCACTCCCGGTGAAGGGATCTCGGCCCTTGCCTCGTCGACTGAGGAGCAGGATATTCTAAATGAATACCGCGATGCAAAACAAAAGTGAACGTCCTTGCAATAACAGCTTTTTGAAAAGTGTTCCAACAACATCAGATTAGGTTTGTTTTTAAACTTGCATTGATCCGAATCAATGCAGTCCCATCAATTGATCACACCACAAAGAACGAAAATATACTGATGTACGTATATGCCATCCGCATTCGCCACTGGGTCCCGTCATTACCCGTTAGGTTAGCTAACTAACGACAGAGCGGGGACTGGACTAGCGCGGATGCAAAACATATACAACATCTACTAATATATATACCAATATATTATATTCGCTCAAGGCGTGAATAAAATGCAACATCACAGAAATGTACAGCATCACAGAAACAATACAGATATCTGGGATCCCCGGGTTTCACAGAGCCGCTGAAACCCGACGTTCCCCTGGTCGTGTGGATAGCCTGTGCAATGAAATCCTAGACCCCTACGGGCGCGGCAAGTTACCCGCCAAAACCTGAAGCGAGGCAGCCCCCTTCAGCAACGTGAATGGACCACCCAGCACTTCACGGAATCCGGTAACTTGGGCACCCCTCCTGGGTCAACCTGTACCCCCTACGAGTGCGGCGAATAGCCCGCCAATCCTAGAGTGAAGCCCCTTCCGTCTCAATGCCATGAGATGCGGGCTTGTTGCCCTCCAGAACCCGGCTATCCGTGCACCCCTCCTCGGGGCAATCCTAGTACAGAAAGTAAAATATACATACAACGGGTACATCGACCGCAACCAGGTCGTGCCCCAAAATAATAATACAAACAGGCAGTGACGGCAGTCCACATGTCGGACGCTCGCCCCGCAATATCAAATGTACATAATACAACAAAACTGTACTAGCATTGCATCCAGGCTATCCCCACGACCGATCCGCAACATCACAGCAAAAACAAAACATCAACGTGAAAGTCACGTTCGCAAATCCGTCTAACCGGGCTATAGCAGTTAGACCGGATTTACCGATCAAGTGACATTCACGGTCGCATATATAATGTAAATACTGTGAAAAATGTGTTTAAAATATCCGACCGATCGAATATTAACAAGTGGGCCCCAAAACAAAACTGTAGCAGTTACAGAAAATATGGGCCCAATTTTAATGTTCAAAAACCCCAAAAATAATCCCAGAGGCCCACTGAAAAGATCCGGCCCACTGACTCCTCTACTCTGCGGCGGAACCGCGGCCACAAGTAGGTTTTGGCCGCGGTTCCGCGCTCCAACCAGAGGATCATGGTGTCGGATTTTTCCAGAAGTCTTAAGTCTTCCTGTACAGTGCTTTTATACAACCTGAAAAATTTTTGGGGACCAAAAAATTTCAACAGAAAACTGTCGTGAGCAAATGCGGGTTTTTGGACATTTCGATCGATCGGAACTGAAAAACACATTACACAAAGCTAGACTAAGTTAATGGGGAGTCTCTGATACCACTGTAAGTGCACGGCGGCGCCCCGGCCGTCAATCCGACGGCCAAATGCGGAAGCGGTGAATAACTTTAATTTTCTTGAATTGGCAAACCGCCGCGCACTAATACCCGGATCGAACCATTAACTAGTCCTAGCTATCTATAAGAAAGGGAAGAGAGATATACCGACGATCCAAGTCCTCCGGTCTTCTCGTCATGGTCCCGATCTCCTGCGGAAAAGTCCCGTCTCCTCCTCGTCGCCGGAAGTGCACCACATCGCCTACTTTGTTTTACGGGCTCCCACCTCAATGCCGAGGCAACTCGGGCACGAAGCCGGCTACTCGACGTGCCCAAGATTTGCTGTAGAATGTTTGGTAGAGCTTGTGTCTCACTTTTGGGGTATTGGAGATGCCATTGTGGTGGAGGGATGATGCAAGGAGTTTTGTGGAGGAACTTGTGGATTTTGGAACATGAAATCAACAACAAAAAAACCCCACTATAATTTTTGGACAGCCCAACTAGGACTTGGCCGGCCACTACAATGTGGGGTGGAGAGAGAGAGAGAGAGTGGATAGCATGAGGAAGTGAGTGGATCAATAATGCAAGAGGGCATCATGAAAGAATATGATGACAACACCAAAACCACACTCAACACATAACCATCACTAAACATCAAGTCCACAAAGTCAATCCATCATGAAGTATGAAGTCAAGCAAGTCAATGGATGGTGCTATAATCATGACATGAATATATGCAAAGACCCCCTCCACAAATACTTATTTGCAACAATGCAAATAAGCCCTCCTCCACCAAACGTCGGCCAATGAACGATCAAAGGAAAATTGGCCGAAACGAAAAACAAACTGGCAACTCCAGAAAACTGGTCCCGTAATAAATTACAGGAAAACCCCGATACTGTGCATACACACCCACATCTGTATTTCGACCAAAATACAAATGCAATGAGACAAAATCTACACTGTACTATACTAGGATCCGGCTTAAACCAAAGCCGGCTAGTAATATCTGTTCGATCCTGATCCGTGCAATACCGCACGTATCTGATCGAACCCTGCCATATAACCATACGGCCTATAGTACAAACTGTCCGATCCTGATCCGTGCAATACCGCACGTATATGATCGGACCATGCCATATCTCCATACGGCCTCTACAACCTTTCGCCCGAAAGCTGAGTAACTGAATGTGGGGGACTCTAAAGACTCATCAACATCTTGGTTGTGGATTTAACCACTAGCACGTTAGAGGTATAAGCCAATACATAACGGGCTACCAGGTATTGACCAAAAGGGACGTCTGTGAGCGAACTCAGCCTGACTCCCTACTGAGCCTGTCAGTGACAATATCCGTACAGTTCGGTCCGTTCGTCTATGAGCATCGCATGGCGGGCCTAGGGGGTTGGTGAAAGTCAGACCCCCAAAAACGGTACAAGTCGTGTCGGAGTGTAGCCCAGAACACCCTGAGATACTACTGGAATACCTACCAGTAAATCTCCTTGCCTTGGCCAAGGACTTTGTGTAATGGCTCTCCTATACACAGCACGACCTCACCCCCAATACCGGGAGAGACGAACCCCTGAAGATACGCTCACTGCCTCCATGTGGCTCGGGACTGTACCCAACTAAAACCTGTTTGCACGACTCCTTTGAGCCGTGGTAGGGTAGTAATCAAAGTACAGTGGGAACTCACACGAGACAAATGACGATCCCCAGGTCGATGAACTAACCTGCACACATGTCACCAGGGAACTGCCATCTGACGTCTGGTATATGACCAACTAGCATGTTCCCGGCGAGTCCTGTCCGGTGTACTCATAACCCAATGAGCACCTGTATACATCTTAGGTGATCCAACTGACACCAGTGGCTTGTGAGACCGGCCACCGCCCCTCGTCGGGGTCTCGACTGTATACACTAGTCTACTAATGGAGTATCGATGCCTAGTCTCGAAACTCCCACGACTAGGGACCTTTTAAGGATAAGCTTATAGACCCCAGCTCCCACTTATATGATCGCCCTCATACTGCTGGTGGTCAAGCAAGAATCCTAGGGGCTCTATCAACGTGTAATAGCGACGTGTCAGGTCACCTAAAGCAGTACACGATGATAAAGGTAAACCAGATAGCATACTATCATCTCGAGTAAGACTGTCCTACCGGGATAGGTCCTCCCTCAATCATTACAATCACGTACCTGTGACCTAATAATTGACTCTGAGGGCACTATCTCCAACACGTACGTTGTATTTTCGTTTCTTTCTGCAATGGTAGGATTAATTGATGGGACAACATTAATTCATTAATGCAAATAAAACAAACCTAAACTAAATCGTTGGAACAATTTGAAAACCACTCGGTTTTCTTCAAAAAGCAAATTTTAAATGCGTAGCTTAAATCACTCCTTTTAAAAAACTATCATGGTTTCTTCGATTATATCAAGTTCATTACGTTAACGGTTTCGCCAAAAACCAGCCGTAGCCCTCCGTCGTTTCAAATAAACAACACATCGTATTCATGCTATGTATTTTGGCCTACGTCAAGGCATAGTGAATGGTAGCAATGTGTTGCTTATTTGTTGCATAGATAGATGCATTAGTTTAGGACAGTCGTACAGCCTTGTTAGCCTACATCAAGAGCGAGTACGGATAGGTCTAAATTAATCAGGACAACGACGGGTAGAACTTGACTTGCGTCTTATGATTTGTTGGCCTATGTCAAGGTCATAGGAGCTTGGGGTAAAAACCACATCGGGAGTTTCAAACAAAAAGGAAACCTGCAGATTTGGCATACCTTCTGGAGTGTGGTGACTAGAGTGGCCTCCATCTAGGTCATCATACAATGATAGTTGGATCCCGATCCCACTGATGAGTAGGATTACTCTTGGGAAATTTTCTCACTTAACAATCATTGCTATAAACCAACTAGGTGTCTAGAACGGTGTTAGCGAGGATACGCCTCCAGGGAAAAGAGGTTATATAATTACGGAACTTCGCGAAAGCGTTGGAAAACCTCCCTCAAAGTACCGACACTAGCCTGGCTGAAAGGTTAAGCAAGTATTGTGACGTGCGATTAATCATGACTAATTCTTCTTTTAGGGGTTGAAGAAGAATTTGAGGAAACAGTAGGAGCCATCCTGTTTAGATAAACTGATAAACCAATCTAAACTTGCAAGAGCATATGCTGAGTGTTTCTTTTCTCTCTCTTTCTGGCAGCTACCATGACAGGACTAAAACTATTACTTGAAAAGAATACACTGACCGGGCCAAACTATAATGATTGGCTAAGGAACGTCAACATTGCACTGACTTATGACAAAGTTGCATATGTCACCACCGCTACCGCTCCCCCTATTCCAGAACCAGATTCCTCAGTTGCGGACAAAGAGGTCCACAAAACATGGGATCTAAACTGCGAGAAAGCTAAGTGAATCGTGCTAGCGTCCATGAACAATGAACTCTAGAAACAGCACAAAAGTAAGGATATTAAATCCATTTTTCTCCATTGCAAGGAATTGTATGGAGAGCACTCTCGTATCGCGAGGTACGAGACCTCAAAGAAACTATTCCAGATGAGGTTAGCTCCAGGATCACCTGTAGGAGAGCACGTCCTGAAAATGATCAGCCTCATTGAGGAACTCACAAACCTAGGATGCATGCTAGAAAATGAGTTGTACATCGACTTGATTTTGTTTCCCTTCCCCACACCTTCTCTCAGTTCGTGCTGAACATCAATATACACGATATGGAAGCCGATCTTCCAAAGCTCCTCAACATGATGAGGGTAGAAGAGAGCTCCTTGAAAAAGGAGAAGACCCCCGTTCTGTATGTTGGCCAATCATCATTTTCTAAATCCAAAGCGAAAGCTAAGCGGAAGAAGAAGATGAAAGACACCAAACCGAAAGGTGGGGTCAAGAAGGTGCAGGGAACAAACAAGGCAGGGAAAGTGAAAGCGGACAAGAATGAATGCTACTATTGTCACAAGTAGGGGCACCGGAAAAGGATTGCATGGCTTTCAAAGCCAAGGACACGAAGCAAGCTGCTGCTTCTGCTTCAGGTGTGTTTGTAATTGAAAACTGTTTTTCAGTAAACTCTACATCATGGGTACTTGATACCGGTTCTGATTCTCACATCTGTAATTCTTTACAGGATCTGAGAAACCGTAGAGCACTGAAGGTAAGTGATATGACCCTCCGGGTTGGCAATGGAACAAATATGGATGCTGTTGCAGTGGGGGATTATCACCTGGGGTTGACTAGTGGGCACATTTTGGTGTTGTACAGTTGTTTTTGTATTCCCAGTATGCTATGTAATATTATATCAGTATCTTTGTTATCTAATGAAGGATATAATTTTGCACTTGCAAGAAATGTCATGAACGTTCTCCTAAATCAAGAAATGATTGGGTTTGGCACACTGGAAAACGACATATACATACTTAATCAACCCCAAGTTTTCAATATTCAAAACACACTCAAAAGAAAGGCTCTAAATTTAAACCAAGCCTTCCTACGGCATTGTAGACTTGGTCATATAAATGAAACAAGGTTGACTAAGTTGCATAAAGATGGATATTTAGATTCGTTTGAGTATTCATCATATGCAACTTGTCAATCATGTATCAAAGGGAAAATGACCAAATCTCTGTTCACCGGACACGGACAAAGAGCCACGGAGCTCTTGGGACTTGTACACATCGATGTATGTGGTCCGATGTCTACACATGCATGAAGTAGTCACTCCTACTTCATCACTTTTACTGATGATTTCTCGGGGTATGGACATGTGTTCTTAATGAAGCATACATCCGAGACCTTTGAGAAATTTAAGGAGTATAAAAATGAAGTAGAGAAACAGACTGGTAAAAGCATAAAGACGCTTCGATCTGATCGAGGTGGAGAATACTTAAGTACTAGTTTCCTTGAATGCTCAAAAGAGAATGGAATTCTCTCTCAGCTTACTCCTCCGTATACACCTCAGCATAATGGTGTATCAGAAAGAAGTAATCGCACGCTACTGGACATGGTGCGTTCAATGATGAGTAGTACTGAGTTGCAACTTTCCTTCTGGGGTTTTGCGCTAGAATCAGCTGCATACCTATTGAATAGAGTTCCGACGAAGTCTGTGCCTACCACTCCATATGAAATGTGGAGTGGGAAGATACCATATCTTAAGTATCTCAAGATATGGGGGTGTCCAGCATTTGTTAAAAAGAAGAATCCGGACAAGCTCGAGGCACAATCGGTTTTGTGCAAGTTTGTGGGATACCCCAAGCATTCAAGGGGATATCTTGTCTACCACACTGAAGAACAAAAGGTGTCTGTCGCTCGCCACATTGTCTTCTTAGAGAGCGAATTTATTGCAAAAGAAATTAGTGGGAGCGCGGTAGAACTGGAAGAAATTCAAGAACCACAAACTGCTGCCGAGGACTTAGTAGAACCTTAGGTTTCAATAGAACCCGGCGAACCAACGCCGCTCCGCAAATCTAGTAGGCTTTCTCGTCCTCCTGACAGATACTATGGGTTTCTTGTAGATAGGGATCGAGAGGATAGCATTATCGATGGTAATGAGCCTACTAATTTTCAGCAGGCTATCACGAGTAATGACTCGGTGAAGTGGCTGGATGCTATGAGATCCGAAATGGAATCCATGTACACCAGTAAAGTATGGACTTTAGATATTGCTCCTCCTAGGGTAAAACTAGTTGGATGCAAATGGATCTTCAAAAAGAAGATTGGTGCATTTGGACAAGTGGAAACCTACAAAGCTAGGCTCGTTGCAAAAGGTTTTCGTCAAAGACCAGGATTGGACTATGACGAAACCTTTTCTTCGGTAGCTATGCTTAAATCCATTCGGATCCTGCTTTCCATTGCTGCCTTCCATGACAATGAAATCTGGCAGATGGACGTAAAAACAGCTTTTCTAAATGGATATTTAGAAGAAAGTGTTTACATGGATCAACCAGAAGATTTCTTAGACAGTGGGAGCAGCGGAAAAGTGTGCAAGTTGCTTAAATCCAGTTGTGGATTAAGGCAATCATCGCGGAGTTGGAACATCTGCTTTGATGAGACAGTTAAAGAATTTGACTTTATAAAAAATGTAGATGAACCATGCATTTATAGGAAGATTGTAGAAGGAGCAGTAGTCTTCCTCGTTCTGTACGTCGATGACATACTGCTGATAGGGAATGATATCCCTATGCTACAATCAGTAAAGCTCTTCTTGTCACAGAAATTCTCCATGAAAGACTTGGGAGATGCCTCCTACATTCTGGGGATTAAGATCAATCGTGATAGATCCAAAAGAATGTTGGGACTTTCACAGTCCAGGTACATTGACACTATATTAAAGAGATTTAGTATGGAATATTCCAAGAGCGGTAATTTACCCGCTTGTTACGGGATCACCCTCTCCAAAGAGATGTCTCCAAAGACTGATGAAGAGAGGGCTCGCATGGGCATTATACCCTGCACTTCGGCTGTAGGATCTATAATGTATGCGATATTATGTACCATACCAGATGTAGCTTACACACTTAGTATGGTAAGCAGGTATCAGTCTGACCCAGGTGAGAAGCATTGGATAGTGGTAAAGAAAATTCTCAAGTACCTGAGAAGGACTAAGGAGATGTTCTTGGTTTACGGTAATGGGGACCTCCAGGTCGAGGATTTTACCGACTCCAGCTTCCAATGTGACAAAGATGACTCTAAATCCGTTTTGGGTTTTGTGTTTACCCTTAATGGAAAGGCGGTATGTTGGAAGAGTTCCAAACAGGATACCGTCATAGACTCAACAATGGAAGCTGAGTATATAGCTGCTAATATTGCCGCAAAAGAGGCTGTCTGGATGAAGAAGTTCATCTCTGAACTTCAGGTGGTTCCGTCCATTGCCAATCTAATACCTTTGTATTGTGATAACAATGGGGCTGTGTCATTAGCGAAGGAACCAAGGTCCCATCAGAAATCCAGGCATATCTTGAGGTGGTATCACCTGATTAGGGAGATCGTGGATCGCCGGGACATCGAGGTGCAGAGAGTGGACACAAAGGACAACACGGCAGATCCATTCACCAAGGCCATCCCTCAAATCCAGTTTGAGAGGCTGTTTGAGATGTTCGGCATGCGGTACGCCAGCAACTGGATCTACTATAGACAGTGGGTACTCATTGCACCAATTACATGCCTTAGTGCAAGTAGGAGATTGTTGAATATATATGCCCTAGAGGCCTTCATTGTATAGGATGCTGGGGATATGTATGTACAGGACAATCTTGCTCGATATAATAGTACTCTATTTGGTTTGTCTTTATCTTAACATGTGATATATTTTACTCTATGATTCATGTATTGTGAACATGTTGATAAAGCCCATAGGGTGTTTGCCTGACTACCAGCGTTGTGATGGCAGTCATACTTGTGGGAGCTGGGTGGTCAATAGGCACATCCTTATGTGTCCCTAGTTGCAGGAGTATTGAGACTGGGCATCGATACTCCAGAGTAGACTAGTGTATACATATCTAGACCCTGACGAGGGACGATGGATTGGTCCCGCAGCTATTGGTGATGTGCACCTAAGATTGTATACAGATGCTCACTGGGTGTGAGTTCACCGGATAGGACTCACCGAGGACTGACTAGATGATATTATACTTAGCGTCAGATAGCAGTTCTCTGGTGACATATGTGCAGATAGTCTGTCGACCTGAGGTCGTCATTTGTCTCGTATGAGTTCCCACTGTGCTTTAATTACTACCCTACCACGGCTCAAAGGAGTCGTGCAAACAGGTTTTAATTGGGTACAGTCCCGAGCCACATGGAGGCAGTGAGCGACTGTTAGGGATTCATCTCTCCCGGTATAGGGAGTCGATATCGCACAGTGATTGGTTGGTCATTACCATAAGTCCCTGGCCAGGGCTGATTGAGAATTACTGGTGGACGGACCAGTAGATCCTCGGATGGTCATGAGCCACACCGACACGACTTGTACGGTTATTAGGGGTCTGACGTTTTCCACCCCCCTAGATCTTACATGCGATACTCTCAGACGAACAGACCGGATTGCACGGATATTGTCACGGACAGGCTCAGTAAGGGTTTCGGACGAATTCGCTCGTCGGCCTTCTTAACGACATCTACCTGGGGACCGTTATGTACAGCTAGTACCGCTTGCGGCCTGTGGTTAAACCCACTGCCAGTGTAGTGTCGAGTCTTTAGAGTCCTACACAGAGGGTTGTTCACCTTTGGGCGAAATGAGGTAGAGGTCGTATGGTTTTACGACAGGGTTCGTTCACATACTCGTACTTATGCGTGTTTTGGTGTTCGGGCTGTTGATACCAGTGGGCTTTGGTCTGAGCCAGATCCTAGTATCTGATTTTGGATTGGTTCAGTCTCATTGCATTTCGTGTTCTTCGGAACACGGATGCGGGTATGTATATACAGTTGACAGAGGCAGAGAAAGAAACACCTCATTAGGGTTTTGACCAGTGACTTGATTAAAACCTTAATGAGACTGGGAAATTGAGTATTAATCTTTTCTCAGAGATAATTGTGTTATGGCTAATTTGGTTTGACCATTTGACTATGTTGACCCTTGTTGACTTAGATATTTTTGTTGAGCAAAAGATATTTGTGCTTAGCATTAATTGTGACATGATAATGGTCAAACCAACATCAACCATGACAATTATCTTAATAAAATTTTGATTATTCTTTTTCCCTAATATGAGATCTCACCCTTCATTTGATCATGATACATTCTCTCTCATGGTTGCTCTCTCCTCTTCCTTTCTAAAAGCTCAAGTGTTTCATGAGTTGAAAATCAAGAGCTTTTGAGACCAAACCACCAAAACACTTCTCTACTCACTCTAGGGTTCTTAGTCTAGCACACCAAGGACTCTAGTTACTTCATTGCAGAGGTTGGAGCTCAAGGTAGAGGCCTTCGGGTGGATCTTCTTTGATGCGGAGAAGCCGGTGAGGAGGAACCATCCATAACCACTCCAAGGAGCTCACAACAAGGAGGACCACAACAAGGAGAAGAAGGAGTTCAAGTTTTTGGTATAATCTTCTAACATAGTAGTTAACACTTCTAGTTAGTTTGTTAGTTAATGTTTAGCAAAGATTCTAGTGGCTAGTCTATGTTATCTTGCAAAGAAAAATTCGATTTTACCTATTCCGTCTCCCCGAGAACTACCGGGGTAGGTAACATAGACTTACAGATTATAAGAAGGAATGAAATCATTGGAAGTATGATCATAGAAACAAATAAAATCAAGAATCTCAAGAAATGTACATCCTAAGGTCACTTAAGCGGAGCAACGTCTTGTAAGTATGCCGCGGAACATACACACGGTACGTCACTCTACTCAAGCAACCTACTCCATCAACCAAGGTCATCCTATAGGGCGAAAACTCGGGTCTAATACCCCCTCAATCAAGTCTAAGATCCGTAAGGTCAAGCCTAAACTTGAACCAAGGTTAAACCTAACGCTCTGATACCAACTTTGTCACGACCCGATATTTAGCTCGTGACCGGCACTTAAATCACGCAACGTCTAAAAGCGTAACGAAATTCAAGTAAGCCGAAACCCAGAAATCTAAACATTTTTGCGGAAAATAGTGGAGGCGCGGTTTTGATATAAAGGTATAATGAAATCAAGTTTTTCTTTAAATGCATAGATAATGATATATGAATATGTAAGTGGATTATGCTATAGCTGAAAACATTTTCGTCTTTAAAAATTTGGGCAACACCTCCCTTGTATATTTTGATCTAAAACCACATACAAGCAATATATATATATATATATATATATATATATATATATATATATATATATATATAGGCATCCCCAAGTGGGAGCTAGCTCTTCGCCAATCAGCGGAAACACAACCACGCAAGAAAGAAATATATATACGACGCCCAACGACGAAGATCAACACAGAAAGAATAAATAAAGCAAGGCATCAACAACCCAAAAGAAGCGAACATACACCCATCGCTCCAAGTCTCGCAACACAAGTCCGTCTAGGTCTACCTGTAGGGTTACCTAGGACGGCAGCAAGGTTTCGGGAGGCATTGTCCATGCCGTTTTTAAATTTTTGCCGTTCTAAGTAACTCTAACCTAGAATCTTTAACTAGAAATTTAAACAATCAAGCAATGTTAACAACTTAACATCTAAGTGAATGAGGAATATAACCCTTGTAGACCGGTCCTTCACTTCAATAGCTCCGTGTAGTAGTCCCTTCGCTGCGATGAAATGATCTTGCGGACTCTTGAATGGCTCCATGGGAAGAAAGCAACGATCTTGCTTGAATTCTTCGAGGCCAAAAATGATCTACGTCGAGGAGACACAAACCCAAGATACCCTCTTCACTAATATGGGATTAGTGAAGCTAACACCCTATACTAAAGTGCTAATCTAGTAGAGGATGATGAAGTAGGATTTTTGCTCACTTTGGAATTGATTTTCTCACTTGCCCAAAAGGTAGAGAGCTCTTAAGCTTGAAGAAGAAGATGAAGAGAGATAATGTTGTGAGAGAGAATGACAACCATGGGTGAGAAAATATCTAATATGTCTCATGTAGAGACTGAACCATGAGTTAAGGTAATGGTTGGGTTAACAAAATATCTAGTATAAAACAAAACTAGTGGACTAGTCAATGGGTCTCCAAATTTCTCAAAGCTTCATGCCATGTGACCATTATCCAACTAATAATTGATTTACACTAAATAAATAAACCCTACATTATCTTTATCATGGTGTAAGTCTCATACACCCATGTAGCTTGTATCATCAACCATGACACAAAATAAAACACAATTAATATATATTACATATATATTAAGTGTGCACATGTGAGAAAAATAAATGTTTATGTGAGCTAATATTAGTTAAAGTAAATTAATATATCAAATATATAATTATACATAAATCATTAAATCAACACTTGATTTAATAATCCGGTTATATCTCATATGACCGACTAATATTATTTTTATCATTATATCGAATCAACACTTGATTCGGTAACCCGGCTATATCGCATATAACCGACCGATACAGTATCGATTTATCGAATCAATATTTGATTCGATAACCCGGTTATATCACATATAACCGATCGATACTTTATATCGCAAGAATAGAATACAGTAATCACATACTCATATTAATCTCGGTCCCGCACATATCACATATGTGCTCCTACTTCGTTTTGCCTGAGCCAGTGAAATCTCTGTGTAGGACTCTAAAGACTCGTCAATATGCCGGCAGTAGGTGATGATCACATCAAGCACCCACAAGCCGTCAGCGGTACTAGCTGGACGTAACGGCTATCCGGGTATTGAACGATCAAAAGATCAGCAAGCAAGCCCGCTCTAACTCCTGTAAAAGCCTGACAGTAACACTACCGTACAGTCCGGTCTCTTCCTCATATATGTCGCATATCATCGCCTGGTGGTGGTATAACTTCAGACCCTAATAGCCTGATAAGTCATGCCGATGCAAGGTCCATAACGGTTCGAGAAACTACTGATAGCACTTACCAGTAAATCTCAGCAACCCTGGCCAGGGATTTCATGTTATGGCCAATCGAGCATAGCGCAACATCAACTCCTAATACCGGGAGAGACGAATCCCCTCCTATCGCTCATTGCCACCATATGACTCGGGACTGTACCCAAAAACCACCTTTTTGCACGATCTCTTGACCGTGGTATGGTGTAAATCAAAGCATAGTGGGAATCACACAAGACTCTATGACGAACTCGGGTCGACAGACTAACCTGTACCAGTGTCACCAGAGAAGTGCTATCTGACAATAGGTATAATACCATCTAAGAGTTCTCGGCGAGTCCGTTCAGTGTACCCAGTCTCCACTGAGCACCCGTACACCATCCTTGATTTCAAACACCAATGGATGTGGGATCATCCATCGCCCATCATATGGGTCAAGATGCGTATACGCTAGTCTACTCTGGAGCATCGATGCCTTGTCTCGATACTCCCTCTACTAGGAACAATTATAGGGTGTACTTGGTGACTACCTCTAGCCCCACTAGTATGATCTCCATCATAGTCCTGGGAGTCAAGTACACATCCTAAAAGGCTTTGTCAACATGTGAGAGCAAGATAGTATCACGTATACAAGTCAACATGTTAAGACAAAGTGCAACCAGATAGCATACTATCATATCGAGCGAGAAAGTACTCCCTATATAAGTCGAAGCATCCACTACAATATACATCCCATGTACAGTAATGGCCTCTAGGGCATACATATAACTAACAATCTCCCACTTGCACTAAGGCCATCTGTTGTAGTATCCAATACCCAACAATATAATAGTGGTTGTAGTATCCCATACTCAACGATCCTAAAATCTCTCAAATAGTATTTGGGAAAGCAGGCCTTGGTGAGTAGATCCGCCGTGTTGCTCTTTGTGTCAACTCTCCTAACCTCGATCCGTTGGAGATCAACCATCTCCCTGATTAGGTGATACTAGTCTCAGAATATGTCCGGATCGCTGATGGGACCGGTGTTCCTTGGCGAAAGCCACAACTCCATTGTTGTCACAATAACAGTTATTGGACGCTCAATGGTAGGAACCTTGCTCATCTCATGAAAAAGTAATGTCCAGACAACCTCTTTGGTAGCATCGTTGGTAGAAATGTATTCAGCCTTTATCGTCTAGTATGCCACGGTATCTAGCTTGGAACTCTTCCAATCATACCGTTCCTCCACTGAGGGTAAAGACAATGCCTGTGACTGACTTTCAGTCGAACTTATCACTCTGGATGCTGGAACCAAGAACTTTCTTTTAGTGCTTCTCAAATACTTAAGAATGTCCTCCACAGCTGTCCAGTTATTCTCCCAAGATCCGATTGATTCCTGATCACTACACCTAGTGAGTCATCTACATCTGGTCTGGTACATTACATCACATACATGATAGAGGTTACTGTAGGGTTACTAGGCACACTCACAAGGTTCTACAAGGCATCAACCATGCCCGATTTAAAATTTAGACGTGCCGAACAACCCTAACCAAGATCTTTAAACTAGAGATTAGGCGAAACAATACATGTTAAACACTTTAACATCTAAGAGTTTGGGATTACAAACTTTGTAGTCCGGTCTTTCACTTCATTAGCTCTGTGTTGAGGTCCCTTCGCTGCGATCATCAAGAATCCGGACTCTAGAGAGGCTCCACAAAAGAAAGATGCAAGCTTGCTTCCGACCTTCGATAACTAAGATGATCTACCTTAAAGAAACTTTAACTCAAGCTTTCACTCACTAATGAAGTGAACACCCTAATCTAAATGGCTAGGATAGATTAGGATGATGAAGTAGGATTTTAGCTCTCATTTGTTTTCTTAATCTCACTCATTTTCATCACTAATGAAAAAGCTATAAAGCTTTTCAAGCAAGAAGAAGGAAGAAGAAGAAGCAATCTCTTTGTGATGAATAATGAAAACCCAAGAGAGGTTAGAAATGCAACCATGGGTTATGTATGAAGACTTAACCCATGTAGAGAATCAACTATGGTTAAAGGGTTGGGTTGGGTTGGGTTAAACAAATATCTACAAAATATCTAAAGTCAAAGTCAAAGCTTCAAGAAGCTTCTTGAAAGCTTCATGAAAGCTTAACCCTAATCCAAACCCTAACCACATTTATTCTTCACAAAACATGTTGCATTTATAATCCTAACATGTTACAATATTATATATCACATATACAATAATTATTGTAACAAAATAAAATAATACAATTAACATATATGCATATATATCAATGTATTACCCGAGTGAGAAAAAGAATCTTTTAGTGAGCTTATATTAGTTAATGTAATTTAATATATCAAATATATAATTATACATTAAATTATCGAATCAACATTTGATCCGATAATCCGGCTATTTCACAAATAACCGACTAATATAATCTGAATCAGTTCATCGAATCAACACTTGATCGGATGACCCGGCTATATCACATATACCCGGCCGATATCTCATATCGTGATAATCTAATACGGTATTGTTGCGCCACGGCAGCGCCCCGGCCGTCTTACTCGAGGCCAAATTGCGGAATAAAAAATTTTCCTTACTCGGAAACCGGCGCTACCGCGGACAAAGAAAACCCGGATCGTAAACCATTAACCTACGCTAGCAATCAAGAGATAGGGTGAGAAGTATACCAAGTGATCCGAGTCCTCCGTTCTTCTCGTCATCGTCCCGATCTCCCGCGGAAAGTGTTGCCTCCACATCGTCGCCTCCTCGCCGGAAAGGGCACCACATCGCTTTCGTCTTTTACGGGCTCCCGCCTCAATACCGAGGCAACTCGAGCATGAAGCCGGCAACTCGACATGCTCAAGATTTGCTGTAGAATGTGTAGTGTAGAATCATAGTCTCACTTTGGGGTTTGTTGCCTTTGGATGGAGGAATGAGGACAAGGAAAATATGGTGCTTTCATTTTTCCTTGCATGAAAGCAAGAACAAGAAGGAAACTCTCAAGAATGAAGCTCTCTTTCTTCTTCTCTCTTCTTCTCACTTTTCTCATGGAAACTTATCATCTTCAAGTGAGAATGAGAAGGGTGGAGGAAAGAAAAACATAATGCAAAGGGAGGTGAGTGTAGGAGCTAAAGAAAGGTGACCACATCCTAGACAAGAAAACATTCAACCATGCTTCTTCTCCTATTCACTCCATAACCCTTCAAATCACAATAAAGCAAGCATGGTTGAAAGATAAGAAAGCTATCATAATCAATCATAATGCAAGAAAACCCCTCCACAAATGTAATTTGCAAAACTGCAAATTACCCCCTCCATCGGAAAAGTCCGACCGGGAAAGAACAAAGGAAAACCGGCCGGAACGGAATGCAAACTGGCAACTCCAGAAAACTGGTCCCGTAATAAATTACAGGAAAACCCCGATACTGTGCATACACACCCGCATCTGTATTCCGTCCGGATACAAATGCAATGAGACAAAATCTACACTGTACTAGACTAGAACCGGCTTAAGCCAAAGCCGGCTAGTAAAATCCGTTCGATCCTGATCCGTGCAATACCGCACGTATCTGATCGAACCCTGCCATATACCTATACGGCTACTAGTACAATCCGTCCGATCCTGATCCGTGCAATACCGCACGTATCTGATCGGACCCTGCCATATCTCCATACGGCCTCTACAGCGTTTCGCCCGAAAGCTGAGTAACTGAAAGTGTGGTGGACTCTAAAGACTCGTCAATACTATGGCTGTGGATTTAACCACTGGCACGTCAGAGGTATAAGCCAATACATGACGGGCCACCAGCTATTGACTAAAAGGGACGTCGATGAGCGAACTCATCCTGACACCCTACTGAGCCTGTCAGTGACAATATCCGTACAGTCCGGTCCGTTCGTCTATGAGCATCGCATGGCGGGCCTAGGGGGTTGGTAAAAGTCAGACCCCCAAAAGCGGTACAAGTCGTGTCGGAGTGTAGCCCAGAACGCCCTGAGATACTACTGGAATACCTACCAGTAAATCTCCTGCCTCGGCCGAGGGCTTTGCGTAATGGCTCTCCTAGACACAGCGCGACCTCACCCCCAATACCGGGAGAGACGAACCCCTGAAGATCCGCTCACTGCCTCCATGTGGCTCGGGACTGTACCCAACTAAAACCTGTTTGCACGACTCCTTTGAGCCGTGGTAGGGTAGTAATCAAAGCACAGTGGGAACTCACACGAGACAAATGACGATCCTCAGGTCGATGAACTAACCTGTACACATGTCACCAGGGAACTGCTATCTGACGTCTGGTATAAGACCAACTAGCAGGTTCCCGGCGAGTCCTGTCCGGTGTACTCATAACCCAATGAGCACCTGTATACATCTTAGGTGAACCAACTGACACCAGTGGCTTGTGAGACCGGCCACCGCCCCTCGTCGGGGTCTCGACTGTATACACTAGTCTACTAATGGAGTATCGATACCCTGTCTCGAAACTCCTACGACTAGGGACCTTTTAAGGATGTGCTTATAGACCCCAGCTCCCACGTATATGATCGCCATCATACTGCTGGTCGTCAAGCAAGAATCCCAGGGGCTCTATCAACGTGCAATAGCGACATGTCAGGTCACCTAAAGCAGTACACGATGATAAAGATAAACCAGATAGCATACTATCATCTCGAGCAAGACTGTCCTACCGGGATAGGTCCTCCCTCAATCATTGCAATCACGTGCCTGTGATCCAATAATTGACTCTGAGGGCACTATCTCCAACAATCTCCCACTTGCACTCAAGGCTAATTATTGCGATGTCGCATACTCACAGCCCGTGTGATACCGAACACCCAACTCCTCTACTAGTCTGTCTCACAAAGCTCGTTTGTGAAACTATTGCGTTCGAGGAATAGCCTCAGTGAGTGGATCCGCTGTGATGTTTCTTTCTATGTCTCTCTATATCTCAAGTTCGCAGAGAAAACCATCTCCCGAAATGAGCAATACCTGTCTTAGAATGTCTGGATGTCTGATGGGACCTAGCTCATAAATGAACTCCAAATCCAAACTTCTTAGACTGTATCAACAACTGAAACTAATCAGTATCCTGCGCCATGCCTCCCTCAGTATTGCCTTGGACCACCTGTCCAAAATACTGTCCCTCGTCAGAGGGAGAACTGTAACTCTGACGACCTCCTTGTCGTCTATGTCACCTTGGAAGCCTGGAGTGATAACCGTCTCCTAAAGGAGGCAGCCGTTATCATATCCCTAGAACATTCACTTATGTTCTATAACTGCTTCCGACTGTTCCTCCAGGATTGGATCAATATCAACTTATTGCATCTAGTGCAAGAACAACATCTGGTGTGGTACTTGACATCTCATGATTGACTCAATTGCCTAAGCAAGTGATCTGTCAATCATGCGTATTCCTCTCCCCTTTAGTCTGTAAGACACCTTTAGAGAGGGTGACTCCATTACCTGCAGGTACACTACCATGCCAGGAGTCGTCCATTCTAAATACTCTTAGAATGCTGTCAAGGTACCCTGATTGGGAAACCACCCAAATCTAGATCTAAAACCATAGGTCTAGTAACCAGTATGTCTGATATAATATCCAAATCCCATGTGGAGAAAAACACTGTGTGACGACCAAAGTATAACCGATCGTAGTATAGGAATATCACTTCCTACTACCTTCTCAACAGATCCATCTTCTATTCTGATGACGTCAAACCCATGACTGTCACATCAGAAACAGATGATCTAACTCCGCTATATCTGCTTTAGTCTATAAATAGATATAAGCATGAAGTCCACCAATGCTTCCGCTGCTCCCACTGACTACGACAACCCTCTGCCAGAGTCATATAGACGTGCACTTCTAAAGCTAGTTTAGAACGACGCTATACTCATCCTCCTGCCGGGTCTCGCAGCCTGGAACAACAACAATGGCAAGTGTGGGTAAACAAGAACTTCCCTGTCACCGTCCTTGAGGCTACCGGAGTACCTCTCGGGTGCCTGAAGTTACCCACCTTATCTGCGGAGTGGCCAATGGAATGTCAAATCAGATTGAATCTTTAGGTTCCTTATTAAATCTTCAGTAATCGTTTGCGGTTCTGGAATCACTTCCAGTTCTACCATACTCCCACTGCTGTTTTTTGAAAAAATCCATTTTTAATAAAACTGTGGTGAGTCTAGAACAATATTTCTATTGATCTGCCAGATGGTAGAAAGTCAACCCTCGTCATAGCCTGGGTCAACCCACAAACAGCCATTACAGAAACATGCCTTGAGTTATCCGGAGTCTGGTTTTAAGCATAAGCCGGACAACTCCCCGTACCTTAACATCGTTAAGATATGAACTGTTCTATATCCAATATAGAACCAGAGGCACTGATTTAATTGAACCAGATTCAAATCATGCAGCTGTCTCCAGTGCATGTCAACTAAATGGAAGGAGGCCGATCAGCGTTACTCAACTTAGGAATGCTTCCAATTATGAGTAACCTGAAAGAGAAGCAATCTGTCTTCATCATTACTATCAACTGAATACCATACACAAGTATCTACATCTTCGATCTCTTTGAAGAATCCCGATACTTGCTACACCTGGTTCTCTACTCTATTCAAATACCTATAACTCCTCAAAACTTAGACCCTGTGTTTCCACGAAACACATGTCTAAGAACTAGAGAAGTTAAAAGTAAACAGAATACAGTACGAGGACCAACCCCTCTGTCCTAATGGACACTGGACAACATACAATACTCTGTATAAGTCCGCTGAGTCTAATAACTCTTTCACTGTGTGTCGTAGGTTGAAAACTGTACTTATGGTTAAGAAGAATTACACCGCTGTTTAATGCTCCTTACCTAACCATCCACTGATATAGGTAAATGTCATCGACATAATATCAAAAGGTATATCTCACTCTATGAAAATAGACGTACAGATATATCGATTTGAAATTGGTGCACAACAGCGGATATTCAAAACCAAATATTTGCCGACCGGCAAACAACCCAGGTGACTTCCTCAAATATCACCGATTACAACGAATCCCGATATAATGAGGATGATCACCCAATTCCCAATAACTTACTCCCACTCCTCATCTGTAAAACCATATAGATGTGAGAATTATTCCTGGCAAATACATACCCTGGAGTAAGTGTCTAATCGGGAAATCAGTTTTCTTTTAACAGTACACAGTTGAAACTGAAACATTGTAATGTTTCGATGGGGTATCCTGGTATTCCTAGTAATGCCTCTACCATTATCCAGATTCACAACTATAACCGTATAATTCTTTGCCACCTCTCCAAATCCCTTTATTTGTCTTTAGTCATTACCTTCTGTACACCCCTTTAAGCCAAATGGTTTTCTTCCTTCCCTACCGTTCGGCACCAGCCTATGGTTTAGAAGAAGACTATCCAAAAAGCATAAAGGGTGTACTGTCCTAATCCTAGGAACACTCGCAATGCGAGAGAAGGTGAAGATAAAAGACACCTGAATGTACTTTATTCCTATTTCTCCTGAACCAGAATCCATCCCCGAACTGGAACAAGTTCCTTTCGAGTTCGTATATAACCATACGATGGAGTATCCAATAATCTGTGGATCTTCGTAGTGACACGGAGTGTCCTGGAGAAATACAAAGTTGATTTAGGATTAGCGAAGAAATACTTGGTTTGGTCGTGAATATCAGTCGCAACTTACTTTGCCCTCCTACTAATCCCTTGCTTTGTCTTAACTTAATACCTTCTGCACACCATCGTTATGCTAATTGGTTTTCTTCATTCCCTACCGGTCGGCACCAGCCTATGGTTTGGAAGAAGACTATCCAATTTGCGTAATAGGTGTACTACTCCTAAACCAAGGAGTACTCGAAATGAGAGAAGGTGAAAAAGAAAAGACAACTGAATAATCCTATCCGTTTTCTCCAGAACCGGAAACCATCCTCGAATTCCTTCGAGTTCGTATCTAACCATACGATGGTTTTGTCCAATGGAAGTGGACGTTCATAGTAATACGGGGTGTCCTGGAGAAAAGGGTAAAAATAGGAGTGGCAATGAGGTCTGCAACTCTGACAATCCAAAAGCCAGTGTTAAGAAGGTTCGGTCTACTTGGTCACTGAGTCAAAGTCTTAGGGTCGGGTCAAAGGTCGCTGCCAAAGAGAGAGAGAAAAGAAACACTCAGCGTGCACTCTAACCTAGATCAGAATGGTTATCACTTTGTCTAATCTGGAAACCTCCCACTGTACCTCAAATTCTCCTCCAAACCTGAAAGAAGAATTAGTCGGGATCACCCGAGGAGTAAACCAACTCATCAGTGGGAATCGGGATCCAACTCTCATCGCATGATAACGTGACGGAATCCACTCACGTCACCACACTCCAGAAGGTATGCGCATGCTTGGCAAGTTTCAGTTCTTTTGAAACTCCCGATGTGATTTTTACCCCAAGCGGTTTATGACCTTGACTAGGTCAACAAACCATAAACCGCCAGTCAAGTTCAACCCGTCATTATTCTGGATTGCATTAAACCCACCCGTACGTGCCCTTGACTAGGTCAACAAGGCCGCACGACTGTCCTAACCAATCCCACTTATGCAACAAACAAGTACCACTCAGCTACCGAACACTACGTCTTGACTAGGTCAACAAACGCAGCACGAATACTAAATAATACCTATAGGAAATGACGGAGGGCTACGAATGGTTTTTAGCGAAAAACCTTTAACGTAATGAACTTGATATCGTTGAAGGAACTGCATAGCCTTTTATAAAATATAGTGACGAAAACCTTTACTAAAGAGGTCACTCCCGGTGAAGGGATCTCGGCTCTTTCCCCGTAGAATGAGGTGCAGGATATTCCAACTGAATACCACGATGCAAAGCAAAAGTAATCGGCTATAGTGAAGTTATTGCCCTGACGCAAACTTCTGTCCAAGGGGTCACTCCCGGTGAAGGGATCTCGGCCCTTGCCTCGTCGACTGAGGAGCAGGATATTCCAAATGAATACCACGATGCAAAACAAAAGTGAACGTCCTTGCAATAACAGCTTTTTGAAAAAATGTTCCAACAACATCAGAATAGGTTTGTTTATCTTGCATTGATCCGAATCAACGCAGTCCCATCAATTAATCACACCACAAAGAACGAAAATATACTGATGTACGTATATGCCATCCGCATTCGCCACTGGGTCCCGTCATCACTCGTTAGGTTAGCTTACTAACGACAGAGCGGGGACTGGACTAGCGCGGATGAAAAACATATACAACATCTACTAATATATATACCAATATATTATATTTCGCTCAAGGCGTGATAAAATGCAACATCACAGAAATATACAGCATCACAGAACAATACAGATATCTGGAAACCCCGGGTTTCACAGAGCCGCTGCTGAAACCCGACGTTCCCCTGGTCGTGTGGATAGCCTGTGCAATGAAATCCTAGACCTCTACGGGCGCGGCAAGTCACCCGCCAAAACCTGAAGCGAGGCAGCCCCCTCCAGCACCGTGAATGGACCACCCAGCACTTCACGGAATCCGGTAACTTGGGCACCCCTCCTGGGTCAACCTGTACCCCCTACGAGTGCGGCGAATAGCCCGCCAATCCTGGACTGAAGCCCCCTCCGTCTCAATGCCCTGAGATGCGGGCCCGTTGCCCTCCAGAACCCGGCTATCCGTGCACCCCACCGCGGGGCAATCCTAGTACAGAAAGTAAAATATACATACACCGGGTACATCGACCGCAACCAGGTCGTGCCCCAAAAGAATAATACAAACAGGCAGTGACGGCAGTCCACATGTCGGACGCTCGCCCCGCAATATCAAATGTACATAATACAACAAAAACTGTACTAGCATTGCATCCAGGCTATCCCCACGACCGATCCGCAACATCACAGCATAAACATAGAACATCAACGTGAAAGTCACGTTCGCAAATCCGTCTAACCGGGCTATAGCAGTTAGACCGGATTTACCGATCGAGTGACATTCACGGTCGCAGATATAATGTAAATACTGTGAAATAATGTGTTTAAAATATCCGATCAATCAAACAATTAACAAGTGGGCCCCCAACCAATACTGTAGCAGTCACAGAAAACCTGGGCCCAAATTTAATATCCCAAAAGCCCCAAAATCAAATGCAAGACAATCTGGAGAAAAATGGTACAGTAAATAATTTAAACGGCGGCGGAAGCGCGGCCAAAGCACTGCTTTGGCCGCTCTTCCGCGGTGAAATAATGGAATCAAGATACCAATTTTTCCCAGATCTCTTATATTTCCCTGCACATCATTCTGCAACTACCTGAAAAATTTTTAGACTCAAAAAAAATTCGACAGAAACTGATGTGAAGTAATATGCGGTTTTTGGGATTTCGGTCGATCGGAAATGCAAAACACATTAGAACAAGCTAGGTAAGGTTAATGGCGTGGCTCTGATACCATGTTGCGCCACGGCAGCGCCCCGGCCGTCTTACTCGAGGCCAAATTGCGGAATAAAAAATTTTCCTTACTCGGAAACCGGCGCTACCGCGGACAAAGAAAACCCGGATCGTAAACCATTAACCTACGCTAGCAATCAAGAGATAGGGTGAGAAGTATACCGAGTGATCCGAGTCCTCCGGTCTTCTCGTCATCGTCCCGATCTCCCGCGGAAAGTGTTGCCTCCACATCGTCGCCTCCTCGCCGGAAAGGGCACCACATCGCTTTCGTCTTTTACGGGCTCCCGCCTCAATACCGAGGCAACTCGAGCATGAAGCCGGCAACTCGACATGCTCAAGATTTGCTGTAGAATGTGTAGTGTAGAATCATAGTCTCACTTTGGGGTTTGTTGCCTTTGGATGGAGGAATGAGGACAAGGAAAATATGGTGCTTTCATTTTTCCTTGCATGAAAGCAAGAACAAGAAGGAAACTCTCAAGAATGAAGCTCTCTTTCTTCTTCTCTCTTCTTCTCACTTTTCTCATGGAAACTTATCATCTTCAAGTGAGAATGAGAAGGGTGGAGGAAAGAAAAACATAATGCAAAGGGAGGTGAGTGTAGGAGCTAAAGAAAGGTGACCACATCCTAGACAAGAAAACATTCAACCATGCTTCTTCTCCTATTCACTCCATAACCCTTCAAATCACAATAAAGCAAGCATGGTTGAAAGATAAGAAAGCTATCATAATCAATCATAATGCAAGAAAACCCCTCCACAAATGTAATTTGCAAAACTGCAAATTACCCCCTCCATCGGAAAAGTCCGACCGGGAAAGAACAAAGGAAAACCGGCCGGAACGGAATGCAAACTGGCAACTCCAGAAAACTGGTCCCGTAATAAATTACAGGAAAACCCCGATACTGTGCATACACACCCGCATCTGTATTCCGTCCGGATACAAATGCAATGAGACAAAATCTACACTGTACTAGACTAGGACCGGCTTAAGCCAAAGCCGGCTAGTAAAATCCGTTCGATCCTGATCCGTGCAATACCGCACGTATCTGATCGAACCCTGCCATATACCTATACGGCTACTAGTACAATCCGTCCGATCCTGATCCGTGCAATACCGCACGTATCTGATCGGACCCTGCCATATCTCCATACGGCCTCTACAGCGTTTCGCCCGAAAGCTGAGTAACTGAAAGTGTGGTGGACTCTAAAGACTCGTCAATACTATGGCTGTGGATTTAACCACTGGCACGTCAGAGGTATAAGCCAATACATGACGGGCCACCAGCTATTGACTAAAAGGGACGTCGATGAGCGAACTCATCCTGACACCCTACTGAGCCTGTCAGTGACAATATCCGTACAGTCCGGTCCGTTCGTCTATGAGCATCGCATGGCGGGCCTAGGGGGTTGGTAAAAGTCAGACCCCCAAAAGCGGTACAAGTCGTGTCGGAGTGTAGCCCAGAACGCCCTGAGATACTACTGGAATACCTACCAGTAAATCTCCTGCCTCGGCCGAGGGCTTTGCGTAATGGCTCTCCTAGACACAGCGCGACCTCACCCCCAATACCGGGAGAGACGAACCCCTGAAGATCCGCTCACTGCCTCCATGTGGCTCGGGACTGTACCCAACTAAAACCTGTTTGCACGACTCCTTTGAGCCGTGGTAGGGTAGTAATCAAAGCACAGTGGGAACTCACACGAGACAAATGACGATCCTCAGGTCGATGAACTAACCTGTACACATGTCACCAGGGAACTGCTATCTGACGTCTGGTATAAGACCAACTAGCAGGTTCCCGGCGAGTCCTGTCCGGTGTACTCATAACCCAATGAGCACCTGTATACATCTTAGGTGAACCAACTGACACCAGTGGCTTGTGAGACCGGCCACCGCCCCTCGTCGGGGTCTCGACTGTATACACTAGTCTACTAATGGAGTATCGATACCCTGTCTCGAAACTCCTACGACTAGGGACCTTTTAAGGATGTGCTTATAGACCCCAGCTCCCACGTATATGATCGCCATCATACTGCTGGTCGTCAAGCAAGAATCCCAGGGGCTCTATCAACGTGCAATAGCGACATGTCAGGTCACCTAAAGCAGTACACGATGATAAAGATAAACCAGATAGCATACTATCATCTCGAGCAAGACTGTCCTACCGGGATAGGTCCTCCCTCAATCATTGCAATCACGTGCCTGTGATCCAATAATTGACTCTGAGGGCACTATCTCCAACAGGTATCACATACACGTATTGTTCTCGGTCCTGCACATATCATATATGTGCTCCTACTCCGTTTTGCCCGAGCCAAGAAACCTCTGTATAGGACTCTAAAGAATCGTCTTACGCCGGCAGTAGGTGATGATCATATCAAACACCCACAAGCTGCAAGGGGTCAGCTAAACGTAACAGCCACCCAGGTATTGAGCGATCAGAAGATCAACAAGTAAGCCTGTACATTCTCCTATGAATCCAATCAGTAACACTCCCGTACAGTCCGGTCTCTTCGTCTGATATGTCGCATATCTCGCCAAGGGGTGGAAAACGTCAGACCCCAGTAGCTTGATAAGTCGTGTCGATATGAGGTCCATAACAGTTCGAGAAACTACTGATAACACTTATCAGTAAATCTCAGCAACCCTGGCCAGGGATTTCCAGTTATAGCCAATCGAACACAGCGCAACATCAACTCCCTATACCGGGAGAGACTAATCCCCTCCTATCGCTCATTGCCTGCATGTGATTCGGGACTGTACCCAAAAGCCACCTTTTTGTACGCCCTCTTGGACATGGTATGATGGAAATCAAAGCACAGTAGGAATCATACAAGACTCTATGACGACCTCGGGTCTACAGACTAACCTGTACCAGTGTCACTAGAGAACTGCCATCTGACGTGAGGTATAATACCATTTGGGAGTTTTCGGCGAGTCTGTCCAGTGTACCCAGTCTCCACTGAGCACCCATATACCTTCTCTGATGTCAAAACCAATGGATATGGGATCATCCATCGCCTATCATATGGGTCAAGAAGCGCATACGCTAGTCTACTCTGGAGTATCGATGCCCTGTCTCGGTAATCCCACGACTAGGAACATTTGAAGGATGTACTTGGCGACTACACTGTCCCCACTAGTATGATCTGCATCATAGTCCTGGTAGTCAAGTACTCATCCTAAGGGCTTTATCAACATGTAACATAGAGACAATCAGAGTACATGTTAATATAAAGTGCAACCAGATAGCATACTATCATGTCGAGCAAGAAAGTCCTCCCTATATATGTCCAAGCATCCACTACAATGTACATCGAATGTACAGTAATGGCCTCTAGGGCATACATAAAACTAACAATCTCCCACTTGCACTAGGGCCATCTGTTGTGGTATCGCATACCCAACAATTAGCTGTGGTTGAAGTATCTCATACTCAACCATCCCATAAAAGTCTCTACTGGGAAAAAGGCCTTTGTGAGTGGATCCGCGCTGTTGTCCTATGTGTCTACTCTCCTAACCTCGATCTCCCTGGAGATCAACCATCTCCATGATTAGGTGATACTGCCTAAGAATTATATCTGGATTTCTGATGGGACGGTAGTTCCTTGGCTAAAGCCACAACTCCATTGTCACACAATGGCAGGAATGGAGTTAATCTCATGAACTATTATCTATATCCAGACTGCCTCTTTGGTAGCATCCTTGGTAACGATGTATCTTGCCTTTAATCGTCTAGTAAGTCACGGTATCTAGCTTAGAACTCTTCCAACATACCGTCCCTCCACTGAGGGTAAAGACAATGCATGTGACTGACATTCAGTCGTTCTTATCACCCAGGAACCCTTCCAGTGATTCTCCCCAGGATCTATTGATACCATCTCACTACAGTTAGTGAGAATCCTAGCATCCAAATAGATCTATCTCATAGATCCATAACTCAGGATTTAGGAGGTATCACCTTGATCCTATATGGAGAATTATTGTGATAAGCGGAGATTGACCGAGCGTAGCATAGGAAACTCCTTCCCTATCAAGAGTATGTCATCCACGTACTCTACGAGGATCACCACCATACTCTCTACTACCTTTTTGTATATACAAGGTTCATCTACCATTTTGATGAAGTCAAACTCTTTGACTACCACATCAAAACAGATGTTCCAACTCGGCGATGCTTGATTTATCGTATAAAGCAACTTGCACACGTTTCCGCTGCTCCCACCGTCTACAAAGCCCTCTGACTGTGTACTTATAGACACTTTCTTCCAAAACATCATTTAGAAAAGTAGTCATGACACCCAACCTCCAGATATCGTAGTCATGGTATTGTAACGTTTTGAAAATCGTTTCGGTGAAATTTCGGAAAATCGGTAAAATAAGAGGGTTTTCTGTAAAATATCAAAATACAAATATCTTTATTATAAAATTAAATATACATATTCTAGCTATATAATTGCTACAATTTGGTGTTTATTGAGCCACTGGTGAAATTTCAAATTTTCTGAAAAAAAAATTATTTTAATATTATTTTAAGCCGTCACTAATACATTTAATTAGGGAAAATTACAAATTGGAATCGGTTGATACAAATTTTATAATTCTTGACACACTAAACTGACGTGTGAAATATTGTTTCTGAAACGAAATCGTTTGCCAAAACGGTTTAGAAATTATTGAAGAAAAAAGGCTTTTTTGTGAATTTAGTGTAAATGGATGTTTGGTGTATAGTATTTATCATTTTCCATCACCCCACACCTATACCCACACTCACACACACCCATTTTTCCTCCCCCTTGGCTGAATTCAGTAGCCCCCCTCTCTTGTCCCCACTTGTTTTGCAAAAGAAAAGAAAAGAAAAGAAAAGAGAATGATAAAAGTAAAACGTGGACTTTGACTTTTCTTCTCACTTTCTCCACCTCACTCTCTCTCCTCCCTCACCCCCCCCACACAATTTCTGGATGAAATTCCACAGGCCCAACAGCAGCCCCCCCCCTTCCTTCTTCTCCTCTCTTTTCCATCAAAAAAATTGTCAAAAAAATCAAGTAAAACCTCACCGAAATCAAAATCCGACTCCTACCCATTTTCCCTCATCTCCTTTAGCATGGATCTTGGTGCAAGGATTTCAAAATGGAGGTCTAGAATTCAAGTTTGATCATGGTTTGTGAGGTATAACTTTTGACCCATTGTTCTTTTTTTTGATTTAAATTCCTTAATGAAGCTAATTAGGTGCTTAATTGCGGTTTAATTGAAAAATATGGGTTTGCAAGAGAAGCTTTAGATTAGGGTTTGTGAAAAATCTAGTTAGGGTTTTGTGTTGTGAGACTATGGTTGTGGGATGTATTTGACATATCAATGTTTTGCTAAATCAAATTAAGTTGCTAGTTTGCATATTTATTGATTTAAATTGTGATAATTATATAAATTGTAAACTAGGTTTTTAAAATAATTATATTTTGGTGAGATAAAATTCTAATTAAGGTTGCATGTCATTATAAATATTATATTGAGTGGTCTAATGCTTTTAGTTCATGAAAATCCAAGCTAAATTGTTGTTTGTGCATTTTTGCTATAAATTGTTAAAATTTGGGTATATTGTAAACTAGAATTTTGGGGTTAATGAAATTTATTGGGATTAAATTATGGAAATTGTTTTTATGACTTATTTAAGATATTTAATAAGTATTATGGCCACTAGATTTGTTTAAACGTCGAGTTTTGTACTAAAACGGGTAATTTTTGCTTGCTAGATTTTCGGAAAAATGGCTTTTAAGGTGAATTTGGGGTTTTTGTGAATTTTAACCTATTTTATATTATAATTAGTGTTCGTGAATGCGCAAATGAGAGTGTTTGGGTTTTTCTCGATGGTTTGACGTTTGTACATCGACATCGAGAGTTGGTTTGGCTATTCCTGCATGCGTAGGCGATAGGTTTTGACCTATGCGTGATACGCATGCCGATTTGATTTTCGTATGCCGTTTCGATTTCGAATTTGGTTTTAATGCGATACGGTGCGTTATGATATGTAGGTACCCCATGTGGACTTCGAGACGACAAACAAGCGCGTGGCGACGTCGGTACCGGCGGGCAAGGACCAGGTGAGTAGATTTATATCTACGGGGAGAAGTCAGGTGGATGGCGTATAGCACCCCCGCAGTTCGTGGTGATGTATACGAATGCGTATATACACATATATTCATTATATATTGTTTGAGGTTATTGATGCTAAATATGGATATTTGGTGTGCTTGGATGATTTAGTGTCGCGAAACCCTAGAGTAGTGGTCACACCACACATGCACACACACACCCATACTTGCATTCATTCTTCTTTCATATGCGCTTATATGGGATTTTATATAGTTATGTGTTCACATGGGTATGGGACTATGTGTTCATATACTGGATTTGAGATGAGTCGATGAGATTTGAGCTGAGGCCGTGAGATTGGTGATATGGCAGGATTCGTACTTGAGATACGTCCTGATGTTATAGCGGATCTTTGGATGACAATGCCATGTGAATAGTGATATTAGTAGTTTACTAGACATAGGTCAGTACCCCAGATGATGATCTTGATAAAAAGGATACCAGATGAACAGTGTGATGAGTATGATATTGACCCGTACCCAGATTTGGGGATGCCGTACGACGAATTTACGTACGAGCTATATATTGATGATTGATCCGCACTCTTGACTTGGGATGTCTGATTATAGATATGGTATCGGATATGATATTATTGAGGCGGGATCACCGACTAATATATATACAGGTATGTATACGTATCGACTCAGATGTTAGGCGGTTTCCTTACCTGTAGTTCAGCTTGTTAATTCAGCCGTATAGTTTAGTGTAGTTGTTAGACTAGATTAGACTCCTACCTATTTCAAAACTAACGAATCGTGGGTATTTTAAAAGACAGGTCAAGGGATTCTACGGATATTTCAAAAGACGTATCTTTTCTTAAAAACACCGTAGCCCTTATTTTCAAAACACCGCGATTCGTGTTATTTCAAAGGCACTATTGTGGGACTTATATTAGGGTAAAGCAGTTTAGTTATCGTTGTGTCTAGTTTTCAGCTCCCGCATATTATTGTTGTTGCTCCGCATCGCATACTTATTGTAATTCATATTTTATTATTGATATCATGCTGTTAGGACACCATCACCATTACCGATGATGCGTATGTACCACGTACACTTACTTACCGGCTCACACACATCTTCATCGGTAATTTCCATGCCACGAACACTTTAGAAAATACTATTTCATTTGACATAGGTTGTTAGCTAATAGTTTAGACATGATATTAGTGTACTTGCCTTATATGTTAGTTTAGACATTGTAGTTATTACTTGCTACTTCATGCATGTTATTATTCATTGATATGCCACATTCATGGATTTTTATGTCCATATTCACTGTTTACATGCTATTGAGGATTTGGATTCGGATTTTCATAAGATTTCCTGGATTTGGGGGAAAACCGCAAAAACACTTATAAACTTCTTTCTCCTTTTTTTTAAGAAAAAGTGCGGTTTTCTCATGATGTATGAGTCGTCCACCATGAGTTTGCTGATGGATTTCGAGACCCGATTCGAGGAGTTGGATGAACCGTTTCGGGTACATGGTGGACCCGGTAAGGTACCCCGGGGCAAGAAGGTCGTGTTGCTGACGTTGAGCCTGGCAGGGGAGCACTACCTACCGGTGATTTTACCCGACGCGTCGGATATCCGGAGGATATCGTCGTGGTCTTGAGATTGATGGTAGGGGCCGGTCTGGACTGACGGCGCCCTAGATAGTGAGATTGATACAGAGATTCTGAGATATTGAGGTACAGAGATTTGATGATACAGGCCAGTCCGGATAGCCGGAGCCTGAGATTTTGAGACATTGGGATTTACGTTTTGTGTCGATGCTAGACACTGTTTATACTGATTTCATTATGATACCTCGTTTTAAAAATACAGAAAATCTCACTAATTTATGAAAGTAGTTTTCTTCAGTACATGCATTCTGTTTCATGCATTCATACATCATCCATATGATACATTGCTACCTGAGGCACTGACACGGGCACATGGGATTACACTTGGGTTAGATATTTGCCCTAGCCATGGTTATAGGTTGCTGGTTATATATTTGAGGATTATATATTATCATCGTATGACCTAGGATTGCGTCATACATGCGATTTCTATTCGTAGAAATTTTTCTATTCACGAGTTGGCAACTCACCCCGTTGTGCCCCAGTTTCTTGCAGGTTTGCCGTACAGATTTCATTACGGCTTTGCGGGCACAGTTTCGTTCGGGTGACTTGCTAGTAGGTGGGTTTATTGGTATCATACCCATCATATTACTTTGTATATTATTATTCAGCTGTATCTAGAAGTTCCATCAACCAAACATGTATTTATTGAGATAGAGACCAGAGATGTTATTCTTTCGACCTTAGAGTCGCGCGTTATATTTCTGTGGAATTCTTGTTGTTTGAGTTTCCTTTTGAGTTTTGATCCTCGCCCTTGGCGTTGTATATTATATTGCTTGTGTGGTTGTGACCGTCGATTGACAAAGAGCTAGCTCCCGCTTGGGGATGCCTTTTTATTGATTTCGTATACTATTCATGTTGTATCCCGTTTGGGGGCCAGTATTTTCAAAGGAGACTCTGCCGAAATTTTCAGGAAATATTTAATGTTTTTTAAAACCGCATAATTCGGCTTATGCTATTAAAACTACTTGATTTTAAATTGGTTTTCCTTCATTCTACTACTTTTCTTGGTTTGGTTTTCTGGGTTTTCGGCTTACTTAGATTACGTACGTCTCGAAACGTTTTGTAGTTTAAGTGCCGGTCATGTTCCGTACTTTCGAGACGTGACAGGTATGTAACAGTAGCAAGTAGGATCTGGATGGACTTAAGCATAGCTTTGAAAGTCTCAACTTTTCCATGTACACTAAGTAATCTTCTCAAGATATACTTTCTCCTGATGGGGATTTAACCCTTCAGATAAAGCAACCAAAGTCCATACTTTGTTGGTGTATAAGGATTCCATCTCAGATTGGTAAGCATCCAGCCATTCTTACAGAGTCCCACTCCTGATGGCCAGCTCAAAACTAGTTGGGTCATCATCTCATGATGCAATCCTAGCTCCCACTGTCATAGAGAAACCGAATTATCTCTCAGGTGGGTGAGGAACCCTACCAGATCGGCGGAGAGGCTGAGGTTCGTTAGAAACTATTGAATCCTCCGGTTCTACCAAATCATCAGTTGCAGTTTGTTTAGCTGGAACTACTTCCAGTTCTACCTTATGACCACTAATTTCGTCACAAGAAATCCTTTTCTCTAAAAGTTGACATGCCGAGAAATAAAACACTTTTATTTCTTGGTTTGGTAGAAGATATTCCTTTGCAAATGCTTGGGATATCCTGTAAACTTCCACTGAACTGACCTTGCCTCGAGCTTGTCCGGATTTTGCTTTTGACATAGGCCGGACAACCCCAAATCTTAACAGTTTTAAGAGATGGGCTCTTCCCATACCATATCACATATGGAGTAGTAGGCATCCGATTTGATTGGAACTCTATTCAATAGGTATGCAGCTTCACAAGTGCATAACTCCCTAAAGGAAATAGGCAAATCAGTAGTACTCATCATAGAGCACACCATATCACATAAGGTGCAATTGCTCCGCCCCGATATACCATCATGCTATGGTGTATACGGAGGAGTAATGCTGAGTGAGAATCTCATTCTCTTTTAGAATAGACCAGTAATTCCGTGCTCAAGTATTCTCTCCTTGATCTCATCAATGGACATAATACTTATACCTGTTTTTGGTTCTCTCCTTCTAACTCATATTCTGTGAATATCTCAAAAGGTTCGGACTTGTGTTTCAACAGGAACATATGTCTGAATCTTGAGAGATCATCAGAGAATGTAATGAAGTACAAAAAACCGGTCCTGGCATATGTAGACAGGGGAGTTTCATACATCAGCATGTATCAATCCCAAGAGTTCACTACCTCTTTCTCTGTTTCCAATAAACAGAGCTGTGATCATCTTATCTTTGTGACATGACAGGCAAGTTTCACAAGATGTAAATTCAAACTAATTTAAATATGCATCTAAATGTAACTTTAGCTAGTCGGGTCACATTGATATGACCTAGTCTATAATACCTCAAGAAGGATTCGTTCATTTCTGAACTCTTCCTCTAGTGTGTGTTCTGTACACTAAGAACTGTGATTTGATTTAGAACGTCTATGCTTTTAGATAACGTGCCTGAACCGATCAACTCTTGATATAGGAAATGTTCAAAACATTATCCAACATTACAAAATTATATCCTTCTTTACTAATAAAGACACTGATATGATGTTGTATATCAGGTTCGGTATCTAATAACATTCGTTCAGAATCAATGTATTTGTTAATACATGGTGATAACTACCAACAGACTTGGCTGCAACACTTGCACCGTTTCTATCTCATAAAACTTATCACCCGTTCTCAGTTCTCTACCTATCTGTAGCCCATGTAACAAATTGCATATGTGGGATCCTGATCTGGTATCTCATACCCAGGAAGTAAAGGATACTGAGAAACAGTTCTCTGTAATGAACACACCCGAAGAAGATGCATCAGCATGCACTTTCTTCGTTTGGGCGGCACGGGAATTCTGGTAATCCCCAATTTCCTGCTTGGTCTTATAACAATTATAAGTTGGAGCGGGACCAACGTTCCTTAGCTCAGTATAACAAGCAGGTTCGGTCAATACATCCGTATTATTATCTTGATTAAGGCGTGACATGTTCGCTACCTGGAGAGAGAGAGAAGAAAACACTCAGCGTATGCTCTTGCAAAATTAGATTGGTTATAAATATATCTAATCAGGATGTCTCCCACTGTTTTAGTCAAATCTTCCTTCAAACCCTAAAAGGAAAGACTAGCCGGGATTAATTACAGGCTACAAGTTCGTCAATCTTTCAACCAGGCCAGTGCCGGTACTTTGAGGGAGGTTCCCCGTGCTTTCGCACGGACTTAATTAAAGTAAACCTCGTTTTCCCAGGGGCGTAACCCCGTTGACACCTTTCTAGACACCTACTTGATCGGCTAATTGTAATGTGTAAAACTCTCCCAGGAGTAAATCTTACTCGCAGCGGGTATCGGGATCCAACTATCTCATAGAAGGTATGCAATCTCATTGCAAATTTTAACACTTGAAATTCCCAATAATATTTTACCCCTAGCGTCCTATGACCTTGACGCAGGCCAACAAAGCATAGTCCGCTAGTCAAGTTCAACCCGTCATTTTCTGATTGAATTAAAACCCACCCGCACGACCCTTGACGCAGGCCAACAAAGTCGCACGACTACCCTAACTCAATCGCATCATATGCTTTTGCAGATAAGCATAAATAGCTACCGAACACTACGCCTTGACGCAGGCCAACAAACGCAGCACGAATACTATGAAGTACTTATCTGAAATGACGGAGGGCTACGACAGGTTTTTAAGAAAACCCTTTGCATAATGAACTTGATATCGTTGTAGAATCGAGCGATTTTAATAGGACTGTTTTTTAGGCATTTTCTAGTGTTGCTAAAGAGGTGACTCCCGGTGAAGGGATCGTTGGTTCTTTCCTTATCGAATAAGGTGCAGGATATTTCACAAATACCACTATGCAAAGCAAGAACTATAGAAGCAATTAAAAGACAAACCGAGTTTGTAGCATCTGCTAGTTTCACTAAAGAGGTCACTCCCGGTGAAGGGATCTCGGCTCTTTCCTTATCGAAAAAGGTGGTGGATATTCTACAAAGAATACCGCTATGCAAAGCAAGAACTAGAGCTACCGGTTTTTAAACAAGTTTCTACAACATCTTTAGGTTTCTTTTATTTCATTAATCTCATTAATGAAGTCCCATTTTATTATGCTTCACAAGCATCACATTTGAAACGAAATCAGCAATATAACATATATCTCATATATATAATATAAACATTCGTCTCAGGCAGTAATATGATCTCATCACAGAACATTGCAGCAGAAGAACATATATGAAATATTGGATATACTAGGAGGTCCGTGTTTTTAATACGAGCCTGTATAAAACACGGATTCCACGTTCGCGATGAATAGCTAAACCCATATCCCTAGACCCCTACGAGAGCGGCAAGTAACCCTGCCAGTTCTAGAGTTAGGAGACCCGGTCTCGACTCCTCGAGATGGTCTCCCACAGGACCCTAGAACCCGGTTACTTGTGCTCCCCGCCTTGGGTCTATCCTAATGCGGAAAAGTAAATAATATACAATTGTGACATCATCCTCAGCCCGGAAGTGCCCCAATAAAAGAATATTACATACAAATGAATTTTACATGAATGAAAATGAAAAACTCTCATCTCACATAAAACCCTCGGCTATTCAAAAACACGACAATCCAATATAACATATTACGGCAACACATAATTTCACATATCATCAATGTAAGTAAATATGCGTATCCTAATTGTCGTTGATGTATAGTAACGAAACCGGCGATACACCACATATTACACTTACGGTCGCAGAAAAGAAAGTGTAAAACTACAGCAGTTGGAATCCGCAACCTCCTTAGACATCGCATGCCTAACCAAATGAATTCCTTAGACATCGCATGCCTAACAATTATAAACCCCACATTTTAGTCTCATTATCGAAAACACTTTTCAATATCAAGTCGGGCAATTCAACAAGATTCCCGACATCCTGATCGAATGCTCGTCGCAAACATTAGTAGACGGCCGCACCCCCGGATGCCGTCGACGAAGTGCACTAAGGCGGAACACCGCTGCCGCGAGCACCCGAACGGATGCTTTTGGTGACGGGATTCTCCTACAGTCACTTGGTCGGGGCTATGGTGCGTGGCTATCTATTAAGTTTACCCGGCGAGTATCCGCGTACGCTACGTGATTGCAACGGACTTTTGATCACATCAAAATTCCATGGCAACCGATCATCTGAGACTGAATTGCTAGATTTATAACATTCAAATTAGTTATCTCATAACTACTTGTGGATTCCAAATATTGTATCATATTCCAGATAAATAGACAATGTTAAACTTTCCGATAGAATAATCAAACACCCAAGTTTTCCCAAATTGTTCTCAACACTTGAAATTAGTTTAAAAACATCCATCACATGCCACAGTACCAATGGTCCAGCCGTAGAAGAGTCAAACCAACGCCTCACATGTGGTAACGCCGTACTGCCCCAAACCCTAAGGTTTAGAGGCAGTTCTGACGGTCACATAATCGAGTTAAGGTTTGTGTTCTTCTAGAGGGTTCACCACGTTACTTGCATGACTTAGAACGTTCTTAAACTACTGAAAAATCCAACACTTGGAAATTTTCCGGCAGGGGAAAAAGTGAGTTATTGATATCCGGTCGAACTTTTTAACACGTTCTAAAATTACCCGGAAAAACTTAAACGAAGTTAAACTTTCCGATCGAATCAACGAATACAAAACCTATCCAAAAAAATCAACACTTGAGTAAGAATTAAAAATTCCCAGAAGCATTAGGAAACACATACGGATGTAACTGTGGAAAAATGAAACCCTAGTTCCACTGTTCAGCCGCGGAACCGCCGCGCAAGGCATGTCTTTGCCGCGGTTCCGCGGCACTTTAATGGAATTAGTGGCTCGTGTTTCACAGTTGTCCTTATAATTCCCTGCTTATTTTTCTGAGTATTTTTAATACAGAAAAAAATCAACATTTTATAAAATTTCTAGAGAAGGGTAAAAGACGGGGTTTCGGGGTTCGATCGGACTATAAACTTCGTCTAGACTTCGCCTAAAACTCTAGCTTGTCTCTGATACCACTGTAGGGTTACTAGGCACACTCACAAGGTTCTACAAGGCATCAACCTTGCCCGATTTAAAATTTAGACGTGCCGAACAACCCTAACCAAGATCTTTAAACTAGAGATTAAGCGAAACAATGCACGTTAAACACTTTAACATCTAAGAGTTTGGGATTACAACCTTTGTAGTCCGGTCCTTCACTTCATAAGTTCTGTGTTGAGGTCCCTTCGCTGCGATCATCAAGAATCCGGACTCTAAAGAGGCTCCACAAAAGAAAGATGCAAGCTTGCTTCCGATCTTCGATAACTAAGATAATCTACCATGAATAAACTTTAACTCAAGCTCTCACTCACTAATGAAGTGAACACCCTAATCTAAATGGCTAGGATAGATTAGGATGATGAAATAGGATTTTAGCTCTCATTTGTTTTCTTAATCTCACTCATTTTCATCACTAATGAAAAAGCTAGAAAGTTTTTCAAGCAAGAAGAAGGAAGAAGAAGAAGCAATCTCTTTGTGATGAATAATGAAAACCCAAGTGAGGTTAGAAATGCAACCATGGGTTAAGTATGAAGACTTAAACCATGTAGAGAATCAACCATGGTTAAAGGGTTTGGTTGGGTTAAACAAATATCTACAAAATATCCAAAGTCAAAGTCAAAGCTTCAAGAAGCTTCTTGAAAGCTTCATGAAAGCTTAACCCTAATCCAAATCCTAACCACATTTATTCTCCACAAAACATGTTGCATTTATAACCCTAACATGTTACAATATTATATATCACATATACAATATTTATTGTAACAAAATAAAATAATACAATTAAAATATATCACATATATATCAATGTATTACACGCGTGAGAAAAAGAATTTTTTAGTGAGCTTATATTAGTTAATGTAATTTTATATATCAAATATATAATTATACATTAAATTATCGAATCAACACTTGATCCGATAATCTGGCTATTTCATAAATAACCGACTAATATAATCTGTATCAGTTCATCGAATCAACACTTGATCCGATGACCCGGCTATATCACATATACCCGGCCGATATCTCATAACGTGAGAATCTAATATGGTATCACATACACGTATTGTTCTCGGTCCTGCACATATCATATATGTGCTCCTACTCCGTTTTGCCTGAGCCAAGAAACCTCTGTGTAGAACTCTAAAGAATCGTCAATACGCCGGCAGTAGGTGATGATCATATCAAACACCCACAAGCTGCAAGCGGTCAGCTAAACGTAACATCCACCCAGGTATTGAGCGATCAGAAGATCAACAAGCAATCCTGTACATTCTTCTGCGAATCTAATCAGTAACACTCCCGTACAGTCCGGTCTCTTCGTCTGATATGTCGCATATCTCGCCTAGGGGTGGAAAACGTCAGACCCCAGCAGCTTGATAAGTCGTGTCGATATAAGGTCCATAACAGTTCGAGAAACTACTGATAACACTTACCAGTAAATCTCAGCAACCCTGGCCAGGGATTTCCAGTTATAGAAAATAGAACACAGGGCAACATCAACTCCCTATACCGGGAGAGACGAATCCCCTCCTATCGCTCATTGCCTCCATGTAGTTTAGGACTGTACCCAAAAGCCACCTTTTTGCACGCCCTCTTGGACGTGGTATGATGGAAATCAAAGCATAGTGGGAATCACACAAGACTCTATGACGATCTCGGGTCTACAGACTAACCTGTACTAGAGTCACCAGAGAACTGCCATCTGACGTGAGGTATAATACCATCTGAGAGTTCTCGGCGAGTCCGTCCAGTGTACCCAGTCTCTACTGAGCACCCGTATACCTTCTCTGATGTCAAACACCAATAGATATGGGATCATCCATCGCCCATCTTATGGGTCAAGAAGCGCATACGCTAGTCTACTCTGGAGTATTGATGCCCTGTCTCGGTACTCCCACGACTAGGAACATTTGAAGGATGTACTTGGCGACTACTCTGTCCCTACTAGTATGATCTGCATCATAGTCCTGGTAGTCAAGTACTCATCCTAAGGGCTTTATCAACATGTAACATAGAGACAATCAGAGTACATGTTAAGATAAAGTGCAACCAGATAACATACTATCATGTCGAGCAAGAAAGTCCTCCCTATATATTTCCAAGCATCCACTACAATGTACATCGAATGTACAGTAATGGCCTCTAGGGCATACATATAACTAACACTTACTGCCGAAGCATAGGGTATCCCTTGCATGCAAGTGATCCATGAGTAAGTGGGCGAACCACCACGCTTAGAATCCTCTTTACTAAACCCCTTTAATATGGTGTTAATGTACCTGGATTTGGTACACTCCCAACATCCACTTAGATCTATCACCATAGATCATAATCCATAAGATGTATTAGGTATCATCCAGATCTTATATTGAGAATTTTCGTGATAAGAGGAGCTTGACCGAGTGTAGCATAGGAAACCCTTTCCTATCAAGAGTATGTCATCTACGTAGAATACGTGTAAGATAACCTCACTCTCTACTATCTTCTTGTATATACAAGGTTCATCTACGTTTTTGATAAAGTCAAACTCTTTGACTGCCACATCAAAACAGATGTTCCAACTCCGTGATGCGTGCATTGATCCTGATGGACTTAATGATAGCTTTGAAAGTCTCAACTTTTCCATCTACACCAAGAATCTTCTCAAGATCCATTTTCTCCCAATGGGTTTTACCCCTTCAGGTGCAACATGCAAAGTCATACTTTGTTGGTGTACATGGATTCCATCTTTGATCGCATAGCATGCAGCCATTTCACAGAGTCCCCACTCGTAATGGCTGGCCTGAACCTAGTTGGGCCATCATCTACCATGATGCAATCCTCGCTCCCACCGTCACCGAGAAGACCGTAGTATCTCTTAAGTGGATGAGGAACCCTACTAGATTCGCGGAGAGACTGAGGTTCGTTGGAGACTATTGAATCCTTTGGTTGCACTAAATCATCAGCTGTTAGTTTGTCAAGCTGGAACAACTTCCAGTTCTACCTCAGGACCACCAATTTCTTCACAAGAAATTCTTTTTCTAAAAAGGTGGCATGCTGAGAAACAAAACACCTTTTGCTCCTCAGAGTGGTAGAAGATATTCCCTTACAAATGTTTGGGATATCTTAACAAACTTATACAGAACTGACCTTGCCTTGAGCTTGTCCGGATTTTTCTTTTCAACATAGGACGGACAACCCCATAGCTTAACACGTTTAAGACATGGTTTCTTCCCATTTCATATATCATATGTTGTGGCAGGCACTGATTTGGATGGAACCCCATTCAATAGGTATGCAGCTTCTCAAGTGTATAACCCCAAAAAGAAATAGGTAGCTCAGCAGTACTCATCATAGAGCGCGCCATATCTCATAGGGTGCGATACCTCCGCCCCGATATACCGTTGTGCTGTGGTGTATACGAAGGAGTAAGCTGAGAGAGAATCACATTCTCCTTTTAGAAAATCCAGGAATGCCATGCTCAAGTATTTTCCTCCTCGATCACATCGAAGGACTTGAATACTTCTACCCGTTTGGTTTTTCAACTTCAAGCTTATATTCCATGAATTTCTCAAAAGTTTCAGACTTATGTTTCAATAGGAACATATGTCCGAATCCTGAGAGATAGTCGATGAATATAACGAAGTACGAAGAACTAAGCCTGGTATTTGTAGACATAGGACCGTATACATCATCATGTATCTATCCCAAGAGGTCACTAACTCTTTCTCTGTTTCCAGTAAACGGGGTATTGGTCAGTTTACCTTTGAGACAAGACTAGCAAGTATCATAAGATGAAAATTCGAACGGATTCAAATATTCATGCTTATATAACTTAGCTGGTCGTGTCGCATTGAAATGACCTAGTCTACAATGCCACAAGAAGGATTCGTTAATTTTGGAACTATTCCTCTTGTGTGTGTCCTATACTTTGAACTATGGTTTGATTTAGAACGTATATGCTATTATATATCGTGCCTGATTGAATCAACTCTTGATTCGGGAAAATGTTCACAACATTATCCGCTAATACAAAATTATATCCTTCTTTAACTTAATAAAGAAACCGATGTAATGTTGTATATCAGGTTCGGTATGTAACAACAATTGTTCAGAATCAATGTATAAATAGAAGGTGATATTTGCCAACTAACTTGGCTGCAACAATTGCACCATTCTCTAACACTTAGAGATATATCACTCAATCTCAGCTCTCTACCTTTCAGTAGCCCATATAATAGATTACATATGTGGGATCCTGATCCGGTATCACATACCCAGGACGCAGAGGATACTGAGAAACAGTTCTCGGTAATGAACACACCTGAAGAAGATGCATCAACATGCACTTTCTTAGTTTGGGTGGCATGGGAATCCGGATATTCCCCAATTTCCTGCTCGGACTTATAACAATTATAAGATGGAGTGGATCCAACGTTCCCTAGCACAGTATAATAAGCAGGTTCGGTCAATGCATCCATATTATTATCTTAATTAAGGCGTGACATGGTCGCTACTAGGAGAGAGAGAAGAAAACACTCTGCGTGTGCTCTTTGTATGATTAGATTGGTTATTATTTTATCTAATCAGGATGACTCCCACTGTTTTTATCAAATTTTCCTTCAAACCCTAAAAGGTAAGATTAGCCGGGATTAATTACACCCTACAAGTTCGCCAATCTTTCGGCCAGGCCAGTGTCGGTACTTTGAGGGAGGTTCCCCGTGCTTTCGCACGGACCTAATTAAAATAAACCTCGTTTTCCCAGGGGCGTAACCCCGTTAACACTTTTCTAGACACCTACTTGATCAGCTAATTGTAATGTGTAAAACTCTCTCAGAAGTAACTCTTACTCGTAGTGGGTATCGGGATCCAACTATCTCATAGAAGATATGCAATCTTATTCCAAATTTCAACACTTGAAATTCCCGATAATATTTTTTTTGCCCCTAGCATCCTATGACCTTGACAAAAGCCAACAAACCATAGTCCGCTAGTCAAGTTCAACTCATACATTTCATGATTGAATTAAACCCACCCACACGACCCTTGACGAAAGCCAACAAAGCCGTACGACTACCCTAATCCAATCGCATCATATGCTTATGCAGATAAGCATAAATAGCTACCGCACACTACGCCTTGACGAAAGCCAATAAACGTAGCACGAATACTATGAAGTACTTATCTGAAATGACGGAGGGATACGCCAGGTTTTTAAGAAAACCTTTTGCGTAATGAACTTGATATCGTTGTAGAATCGAGTGATTTTGAAAAGGAGTGTTTTTGAGGCTTTTACTAGTTTTGCTAAAGAGGTCACTCTCGGTGAAGGGATCTCGGCTCTTTCTATATCGAATAAGGTGCCACAAATACCACTATGCAAAGCAAAAACTATAAAAGCAATCAAAAGACAAACCGAGTTTGTAGCATCTGCTAATTTCGCTAAAGAGGTCACTCCCGGTGAAGGGATCTCGGCTCTTTCCTTATCGAATAAGGTGCTGGATATTCTACATGGAATACCGCTATGCAAAGTAAGAACTAGAGCTACCAGTTTTTAAAAAAAGTTTCTACAACATTTTTAGGTTTTCTTTTTCTTTCATTAATCTCATTAATGAAGTCCCAATAATTTTTCTTCCCAAGCATCACATATGAAACGAAAGCAGCAATATTAATTACATCTCTTATATATAATATAGGCATTCATCTCAGAATATCTAGTGATCACATCACAGAATAACAACAGCAGAAGAATCACATATGAAATATTGGATATACTATGAATTCCGTGTTTTAATTTAAGCCAGTATAAAACACGGATTCCACAGTTGTGATGAATAACCAAACCCACATCCCTAGACCCCTACGAGAGTGACAAGAAACCCTACCAATTCTAGAGTTAGGAGACCCGGTCTCGACTCCTCGAGATGGTCTCTCACTGGACCCTAGTACCTGGTTACTCGTACTCCCCTCCTTGGGTCTATCCTAATGCGGAAAAGTAAATAATATACATTAATGGTGACATCTTCCTCAAACTGGAAGTGCCCCAATAAAAGAATATTACATACAAACTTTTACATGAATGAAAATGAAAAACTCTCATCTCACATAAAACCCCCGGCTATTCAAACACGACGATCCAATTTAACATATCACAGCAACACATAATATCACATGTCATCAACGTAAGTAAATATGCGTATCCCAGTTGTCGTTGACATATAGCACCGAAACCGGCGATACACCATATATTACACTTACAGTCGCAGAAAAGAACGTGAAAACTACAACAATTAGAATCCGCAACCACCTTAGACATCATAAACCCAATGTATCACATACTTTGGATTTCATGCCCAGCAAATGAATTCCTTAGACATCACATGCCTAACAATTATAAACCCCGCATTTTAGTCTCGATATTGGAAACACTTTTCAATAACCCGTCGGGAAATTCAACAAGATTCCCGACAACATGATCGAACGCTCGTCGAAAACTTTAATAGACGTCCACACCCCACGCTGCCGTCGACGAAGTGCACCAAGGCGGAACACCGCTGCCGCGAGCACCCGAACGGATGCTTTTGGCGACGGTGTTCTCCTACAGTCACTTGGTCCGGGCTATGGGGCGTGGCTATCTAGTAAGGTTACCTGGAGAGTATCTGCGTACACTACGTAATTGCGACGGACTTTTGATCACATCAATATCCGTGGCAACCGATCAATTGAGACTATACCGCTAGATTTATAAAATTCAAACTAGTTATCTTATAACTATATGTGGATTCCAAATATTGTATCATAATCAAAGATAACTAGACGAAGTCAAACTTTTCGATCGAATAAACAAGAACCCAAAATTTCCCAATAAGCTCAACACTTGAGCGGAGTTCAAAAAGTACGCAGAAACTGCCACAGCTCCTATAAACCGGCCGTAGAAGGGTCAACCAATGCCTCACATGTGGTACCGCTGAACTACAACAAACCCTAGGGTTTGGTAGCGGTTCTGACGGTCACATAATCGAGTTAAGGTTTCGTTCTTTCTAGAGGGTCCACAGAATCGCTTGCAAGATTTTCTGAAAATTTTAAACTCGGAAAAAGTCCAACACTTGGAAAATTTCCAGCGGGGAAATACTGGGTTATTGATATCCGTTCAAACTTTTTAACATCGTCTAAATAACCCGAATACATGTTAGAATTACGACTACGAAACACTCTGAGTTGCTTTTGCAGAAAATTAACATCACATGAAAATTTAGCAAAAACAAACAACACCTGAAATATCAAAACCCAGAGACTGAAACACAGGAAAAATTTCAGGGGGGAGCTCGGTTTTTGGCCGATATGGGGGGGTATGTGGCCGGGCATTTTTTCTCCAAAATGCCTTAAATTTTGCCAGTGTTCATGTTATATCACATAAAACATTCTGCAGTTGTTTGGAAAATTTTTTGACAACATTAAAAATCGACAGAAACTGCAGTTTTGTAGTTTCAAGTTTCGGAGCAGTTTCGGTTTCGTAATCTAACAAACATCGTTTAAATTTCTAGCTTTGCTCTGATACCACTGTAGGGTAACTTAGGACGGCAGCAAGGTTTCGGGAGGCATCGTCCATGCCGTTTTTAAATTTTTGCCGTTCTAAGTAACTCTAATCTAGAATCTTTAACTAGAAATTTAAACAATCAAGCAATGTTAACAACTTAATATCTAAGTGAATGAGGAATACAACCTTTGTAGACCGGTCCTTCACTTCAATAGTTCCGTGTAGTAGTCCCTTCGCTGCGATGAAATGATCTTGCAGACTCTTGAATGGCTCCATGAGAAGAAAGCAACGATCTTGCTTGAAGTCTTCGAGGCCGAAGATGATCTACGTCGAGGAGACACTAAGCTAAGCTACCCTCTTCACTAATGTGGGATTAGTGAAGCTAACACCCTATACTAAAGTGTTAATCTAGTAGAGGATGATGAAGTAGGATTTTTTCTCACTTTGGAATTGATTTTCTCGCTTAAGGTTCTCACTTGCCCAAAAGCTAGAGAGCTCTTGAGCTTGAAGAAGAAGATGAAGAGAGATAATGTTGTGAGAGAGAATGATAACCATGGGTGAGAAAATATCTAATATGTCTCATGTAGAGACTTAACCATGAGTTAAGATAATGGCTAGGTTAACAAAATATCTAGTATAAAAAAAACTAGTGGACTAGTCAATTGGTCTCCAAGCTTCTCAAAGCTTCATACCATGTGACCATTATCCAACTAATAATTGATTTACACTAAATAAATAAACCCTACATTATCATTATCATGGTGTAAGTCTCATACACCCATGTAGCTTGTATCATCAACCATGACACAAAATAAAACACAATTAATATATATCACATATATATTAAGTGTGCACATGTGAGAAAAATAAATGTTTAAGTGAGCTAATATTAGTTAATGTAAATTAATATATCAAATATATAATTATACATTAAATCATTAAATCAACACTTTATTTAATAATCCGGTTATATCTCATATGACCGACTAATATTATTTATATCATTATATCGAATCAACACTTGATTCGATAACCCGGCTATATCGCATATAACCGACCGATACAGCATCGACTTATCGAATCAACATTTGATTCGATAACCCGGCTATATCACATATAATCGATCGATACTTTATATTGCGAGAATAGAATACGGTATCACATACTCGTATTAATCTCGGTCCCGCACATATCACATATGTCCTCCTACTTCGTTTTGCCCGAGCCAGTGAAACCTCTGTGTAGGACTCTAAAGACTAGTCAATACGCTGACAGTAGGTGATGATCACATCAAGCACCCACAAGTCGTCAGCGGTACTCGCTGGACGTAACGGCTACCCGGGTATTGAACTATCAGAAGATCAGCAAGCAAGCCTGCTCTAACTCCTGCAAAAGCCTGACAGTAACACTACTGTACAGTCCGGTCTCTTCGTCGGATATGTCGCATATCATCGCCTGGGGGTGGTTTAACGTCAGCCCCCAATAGCCTGATAAGTTATGCCGATGCAAGATCCATAATGGTTCGAGAAACTACTGATAACACTTACCAGTAAATCTCAGCAACCCTGGCCAGGGATTTCATGTTATGGCCAATCGAGCATAGCGCAACATCAACTCCCAAAACCGGGAGAGACGAATCCCCTCGTATCGCTCATTGCCACCATGTGACTCGGGACTGTACCCAAAAACCTCCTTTTTGCACGATCTCTTGACCGTGGTATGGTGGAAATCAAAGCACGGTGGGAATCACACGAGACTCTATGACGATCTCGGGTCGACAGACTAACCTGTACCAGTGTCACCAGAGAACTGCTATCTGACGATAGGTATAATACCATCTAGGAGTTCTCGGCGAGTCCGTTCAGTGTACCCAGTCTGCACTGAGCACCCGTACACCATTTTTGATGTCAAACAACAATGGATATGGGATCATCCATCGCCCATCATATGGGTCAAGATGCGTATACACTAGTCTACTCTGGAGCATCGATGCCCTGTCTCGATACTCCCTCGACTAGGAACAATTATAGGGTGTACTTATGGACTACCCCTGACCCCACTAGTATGATCTCCATCATAGTCCTGGGAGTCAAGTACACATCCTAAAGGGCTTTGTCAACATGTGAGAGCAAGACATCATCACGTATACAAGTCAACATGTTAAGACAAAGTGCAACCAGATAGCATACTATCATGTAAAGCGAGAAAGTCCTCCCTATATATGTCCAAGCATCCACTACAATATACATCCCATGTACAGTAATGGCCTCTAGGGCATACATATAACTAACACTACCAATATACAAAGTCTAGTTTCTTATTTGATGGAGTTTATCTAGATACAATAAGAATAATAAGTACAAGAGTAGGCACGATCCAATGTGTCCCACCTACCATAGCAAACACCCTGAATGAAACTGTATGCCAGCGATACCGCTACTGATCCAAGCGGTCGAATCTGCAAGAAACTGTGGCACAACGGGGGTGAGTTGCCAACTCATGAGTAGAAAATATCAGCAGGTAGAAATCGAATAAACAACGACTCTTAGGTCATACTGTATCATTGTAACGCCTTAGATTTCGGTTAGTGTTAGTTTAGACGGTATTGCGGGTTTACTGTAAAAAGTTTACCAATTTGGGTTCCTCACATTTTATAACATTTAATTAATAATTTATTATTATTTGTTATGGTATGCACACACATGTGCATGTTTATGTGAGGGTGTGTTTGTGTAATCTTGTTCTTAGCAACCATGACAACTTAACCGTTAACCTAATCCTTTGCTTTAATCTAATCCCTTGCTTTGCCTTAACCCTAATCCTTGATATTTTGTGTAAGATATTTCTTTGGCTTTTGGATTTGGGAGGAGGTGGCACAAGTGAGTGTGAATGCATTAATGGTGGTTTAATGCAAAGGTGCACTCACCTCTTACTCTCACCTCTCTCTTTCCTTCTATCTTTTCCTTCTCTCATTCTCTCACACTCATTTCCTTCTCTTTTCTTCATCTCTCTTCACCCCAAACTGAACATTTGCATTTCCTACACAAAACTTCATCAAATATTCACAAAAACTCACAAAAATCACATATTTTGCCTTGATTTGTCTTTTGGATGGCTTGGAGCTTGGGAAGCTAGGATCTTTGAGTTCTTTTGGTTAGGTAATGATCTTTTTCTATTAGTTTAGTGTTTATTGTGTAGCGTAGCTTGTTAGTTTCAGTTTAGAACGCGTTTAGTTTCGTTTCGGGTAAATATCGTATTTTTAGTGTTGTTTTGGGTCTCGGATGATCTGCTGTCAAACCAGGTATTTGTTACAAAAGTTCATATCATAGTGACCTAGTGTAGTGACCTAGAACCTACCCTCAAAATACGAGCCCATTTCCTCATGTTATGGATGCAAATAAATTGCTTCTGGCCGCAAATTGCGGCCAGTCTAGGGAGTTTGGGTTTGGGTTTTGGTGTATGGGTCTCTTGGGTTGTTTGTGGTCTCGTGGTACTTGTAACTTTTACAAATTGTTGGTACATAAAAATCTGGGATCTCTTGTTTGTTTTCTTGTGTTTCGTTTCACGCGTTACGTTATCCGTTACGGTTCGTGTCTGTGTTGCTGTTGCTCTGAGTTGGTTTCATAGTGTCGCTATCCACGTTAGCTACAATACGAACACTTGAGAGTACATTTGTGTTGTCGCGTTGGTCAGCGTAGTTTGTACGTGTTTTGGGTCTATTGCTAATATATACTTGCTTTGTTGTGTTATGTTTTAGGTTCGCAGGCGGTGACTTCGGGCGCTGCGAAGAAGGGGAAACAGGTGGTAGGCTTTACTTAGCCAGGAGCGTTGGCGAGTAGATTTAACATCTACAGGGGAATCGCCCGCATGGCGTTATGCGTCTGGGCTAGAGATGTTATGATATTGTCGCATATTCTATTGCATATATAGAGTTGCGCATACACCTTATTGCTTAGTTATTTGTTGTGCTTGGACTTGTACCCTTAGGACACTGCACTATTATTGACGGCTCATGTTGCACGAGCACTGATTGTATATCACACACACCGTCAATAATTGCCATGACACGCACAACACACATATATATATGATATGGTTTGGTTAGGGACATTTAGATATTGATTCATATTTCTTTATGCATATGACATATAGCATACCTGTATACCTACATGCTTACACATATGCCTTGACATGCTTACATGCTAGTTACCTATATACCTATATGGTATTGTACCATTAGTGATCGGTATATTTCACACATAATGACATAGCTACATGTACATCTTGCATACATACTTACACTTATACCTGGAGGGCATATTACATCATTACTGATAGGTAGATATATATACCTTGCTATACCTCTATGTTTACACATATATCTGGCTATAGCTACATGTTTACCTTTACTTGATTTTATATAGACTTGGAGAAATCAGGAACCGCATGATATATATTTTAATTTGTTGCAGTTAAATAGAGCCTTTTCCTTTATATGCTTACATTACAGTTTTATGTTGCATATATTATATTCATGGATTTTCGTATTGAGATATGGATTTTTCATGATGTTTTCTGGATTTGAGGACCGTGGTAGTTTCATGAAATTATGCATTATTTGAAAAACCCGGTTTCTCTTGATATGATATTTCAGCAGCCACCATGAGTTTTGTCGGTTCTGATATACATATCACATGCGAGGAGCGTCATGGGCCGTGTAAGGGTACATGGTGGGGCCCAGAGGTAGCGCGGGGCGAGTAAGGGATGGCGATGTAACATGCCGATGAACCTGACAGGGGAACCATACCTTCCGGTGACAGTACCTATGACTCGGCGGTTATCGTGGGGATACCGACGGGAGTCATATACGTATGGATACGTCGAAAGGCGAGGGTCAGAGCTTGGCGCTCGAGTTTTCGGATAGCGTATGATACATACCTATCAGGGAGCCAGTCGTGGTGACAACACCTGATAGATCAGCCATTATGTGTCGATGCTTGACACAGGTTTTCATGATATTTTTACTCCTAAGTATATATAACAGTGGAATGGGACGCTGTTATATATATATGTATATATATATATGTATATATATATATATATTAGTGGAATGGGACTCTAATATATATGTATACATATCAATTCATATACATCGTCATAATTATTCATGCAAATATACTTAGGATATATGAGATTCACTTGATATTGGATTCAGGATATAGGAGGTTCACTTGATATTGGATTCAGGATATAGGAGGTTCACTTGATATTGGATACAGGATATATATGAGTTTTGCTGATTTTGTACATTCAGGATATATGGGATATACTTGATATTGTACATTCAGGATTTATGAGACTTACATGATATGAGAGCCAATTTGGGGGCTGATTTGAGGAAATTGGGATTTGGATTGTCTTGATGGACTTTGGTCCTTCCACGAGGTCAGGATTCCGTGGGAATGACATGTTTTATCCCATACTCCGCATTTATTGTTTATGCACTGCTTCATGTATTAGTAATACCTGATAGAGTACCTTCCATGACTGTTGCATTTACATACTTTTATTTTATATGCATTGTTTCATGTATTAGTTGTACCTGCTAGAGTACCTTTCATGATTGTTGCATATATACATTGTCATATCATTGCTTCATGTATTAGTAATATCTGATAGAGTACCTTACATGATCGTTGCATACAGATTGTCATATTATTGCTTCATGTATTAGTTGTACCTGCTAGTGTACCTTTCATGACTATTGCACACATATGACTTTTATTGCTATTTGCTTGCCTATGTTAGATTTGCGCTGTACGTGCATACTTGCGATTACCTGCATATGTTATTTACTATTCATGAGTTGGCAACTCACCCCCGTTGTGCCACAGTGTTTTGCAGGTTGTTCCCCAGAGTAGTCGAGGCAGGCTATTCATCTATCATATCATCTTTTGCAGCGGATACCGCTTCGGCTCATAGTGTGCAGTTTTTCTTAGGTGGATTTTGCGGTTATCCGATGTTGCTCTTTATATATTCGTTGTACCTTTTACTCTCCATCTACCATTATCTTGTATGATTTAGAGACTTGATGTGAGGACGATTTTGTATATTATTTTGTGACCTGGAGGTCTTTTATGCAGTTTTGTTTATATCGTCTTTTATTTCTTCGCTACGGCGTCGGATATCTATTGTGGTGGTTGTTTTCCGCCTTTGGGCGTGTTTTTGCTCCCGTTTGGGGATGCTTTACTTATATCTTGTTTGTACCCATTTTTGGGGTTGGTTTTTACAAAGGTGGCGCTGCCAAATTATTAAAGGAAATAAAATTTGGGACTTTAAAGAATTTGGGTTGAGATTTCAAAAGTTTTAACAATGTTCTTATTTCTTACTACTTTTGATGGTTTAGATTGCTGGATTTTCGTCTTACTTAAATTGCCTTACGCCTGTAGACGTTGCGTAGTTTAAGGGCCGTCACGTGCCCATTTCGGGTCGTGACAAAGTTGGTATCAGAGCGCTAGGTATTACCTTTCGGATTGTAGGATGACCTTGGTATGATGGAGTAGGTAGCTTAAAGCAGAGTAACGTAGTGTGTGTATGTCCGCGACATACTCACGACGCGGTACTCCGCCTAAAGTGACCTAAGTACTAATTGCTTGAAATTCCTTCTTTGATGATACATATCTTTGTGATTCGATTTCCGTGTTCATATCGAATCTTATTTCCATTTATAGCCTTTGCCGCCGATAACTATGGGGACTCAGAGAGGTGCAGCGAGAGCCGAGGTCAGAGTTAACTCATGTGGGGCGAGGACTGACCAGGATGGCACGCTCGTTGCACAGGAGCAGATGGATCCGCCTTCGACAGATAGTATCGCTAGGCTTGTGGCAGATATGCAGGACTTGCGCTAAACGATGAGTTCATTGGTTGAGGCCATTCGAGCGCAGCGACAGGAGGTTGCCACCCCTGTTACCCAGTTTTTCCTTGCGATCAGCACACAACATAGTGTTACGTATACAGCACCAGTGGATGCAGCCCTAGTTGACGAGGCACGTCTTCCAGAGACTTTGGGAGTTCCGGAGCAGGGGAGGGCTCGTGCAGGTGTACCAGCCCAGAGACAGAGGTTCATTCACCGTGATAGGTTTCGGGCACGTCGCGGGAGTAGCGGAGGCTTGGGACAAGGTCAGTCTTTTAGCTCGTATTCCCAGGAGGGTCGGCAGCCATGGGGAGGATGCTATCGGTGTGGGGGCTTTCATCACCACATCAGGAGTTTTTCCCTAACACCGCGTCAGGGTCGTATTCTGAGAGGTCGTAGATGCGGAGGGTTCGCTCAGAGGGGTCAGGTTGGCAGAGGAGGAGTTCAGCCAGTTGCGGGTAGGGGGAAGACACGAGAGTTTGCTTCAACTCATCGGGACGCGCGGGCGTCCAATGAAGAGTTTTCAGGTATTCTTAATTCGTATGTTCTTTTGATGTACTTGTTTGTTTTACACTTTGTGCCGTGGTTGGGCCGAGAGTCGTGTTAGCTAGATCATCCGTTTGTTGTGTTAAATTCTGTCAGCGATTCTTTTGTTGCGCGACACGTATTTCGGTCGTGTGCCAAACGAATAGGAGATAGAGATTCGTCCGTTATTTTAATCCTTCTAGAGAGGTTGGATTTGACGTTCTCCTGGGAACGGACTGGTTAGCTACGTGCTATGCATCTGTGGACTGCCGTGCGGAAACAGTCAAGATTGTTTCCCGGCAAGTCAGTTCTTGTTGTGCAGGGGGACAGTGGTGCCGCCCGTCACAGCTTGAATTCAGCCTTTTTCGCTAGTCGGCTTTTGAGGAGAGGATGTCGAGAATTCTTGGCTTTCATTTATGATACCGGAGCCACAGTGGGTTTGTTGGACCGGGTTCCTATCATGCGAGAGCTTTCTGACGTCTTTCCAGATGAGCCGGCGGAGCTTAGGGAGCTTAAGGATCAGCTGCAGAGTTGTTTGTTGGGAGGGCTTGTGCGTCTGAGTGTTTCACTTTGGGGAGCTCCTATTCTGTTCGTCAAGAGAAAGACTGCAGTTTGAGGTTGTGTATTGATTAATCGTCAATTGAACCAGCTCATGGTGCAGATAGATATCCTTTACCTCGCATTGACGATTTTTTGATCAGCTCCAGTGTGCGAGACATTTTCTAAGTTTGTTTGGGATCAGATCATCATTGGTTGCGGGTTCGGAGTGATGTCATTCCGAAGACTGCTTTTGCGCGTGCTACGGGCAGTATTTGTTTTGGTGGTGTCGTTGGACTCACCAATGCCCTAGCAGCATTCCTGGATGTGATGAATCAGATTTCTTCAGGCCGTTCCTCGACCAGTTATTGTTGTGTCATTTATGACATTCTGGTCTTTTTCTAAGAGTCGTGAGGAACGTGATCAGCACTTGAGGATTTGTTTTGCAGACATTGGGAGAGCACCAGCTGTTTGCTAAATTCTCGGAGTGTTCCTTCAGGCTTGATTGTGTTGACTCCTAGGTCTTGTAGTTACGGGAGACAGTTTTCGTATGGTCCCAAGGAAGATCGAGGCCATACAGCTTTGGCCCAGACTTGTGTACGGGACAGAGGTCCGCAGATTTTTGGGCTTAGCAGGTTTTTACCGCCGTTTTGTACAGGATTGCTTGAGTATCGCTGCACCGTTGACTGAACTGACCGGAAAGGAGATTCTTTTTCTTTGGGCTGAGGCATGCGTGCGGAGTTTTCAGCAGTTGGAGACTCGGTTGACAACTGCACCAGTTCTTTCATTGCTTTCTGGTTCGGGCGACTTTGTTGTTTAACTGTGATGTTTCGCGAGTGGGGATCGATTTTGCGTTGATGTGGCATTATGGAGTTATCGCTTTTGCTTCCCGACAGTTAGAGGAAGTACGAGCAGGATATCCCACTCATGATCTGGAGATGGCCGCGGTGGTCGTGCTTTGGAGATTTGGAGACACTACTTGTTCGGAGAGTCGTGTCAGTTTTTCACGGACCACCAGAGCTTAATGTACATCTTCCTGCAGTGGTTTTTGGGTGTTGAGACAGTCTTCTGCAGATTTGCAGTTCTTGTGCGATCGTTGAGTACAACTTAAGTTCGCCTCTACTGAGGGGACAGCTTGCTCATGTTCGCGCCCGTCCACTTTTCCTCAATCGTTTCGCGAGGCATAGCCCGCCGGTGCTCGTTTGTCACAGATTCTTAAGCATACTCGGCTGGGTAAAGTTTTGGAGTCCTTGATTTGTGACCAGGGTATGCTACGTCTAGGGACGCGTTTGTGTGTACCTGTTACTGATGGGTAGAGACGCGAAATCCTAGAGCAGGAACATCAGTCAGCTTTCTGTATTCATTCAAGTTCCACCAATATGTGACATGACTTGTGATATAGTTACGGGTGGGCAGGGATGAAGAGTGAAGTTTCGGATTTCGTTTCAAGGTGTCTGTCTTGTTGTGAGCTAAGGTTGAGCATGTAGGGTTCCTAGGCACACTATAGAGGTCTCACAAGGCATCAACCATGCCAATTTCAAATTTTATGAGTGCCGAGAAAACCTAATACGGATCGTCGACTAGAATTTTAGGCGAAACAGTAAACTAGTTAACATCTTAACTATAAGAAAGAGGCTACAACCTTTGTAGTTCCGATTCTCCACTTCCTTAGCTCCACGTAGACGTCCTCTCGCTGTCCGTCTCGAATCCTGGACTCAAGCATCGGCTTCATCGAAGAAATGGGCGGGCAAGGTCGTCGGCTTCGTGCCGAAGATGATTATGATAAGATATCAAAATGAAAAAGAAAATGAATACTTATCATAATGTAAACCATGGTTAGGTGTAGAGAATTGACTAAGGTTAGATGAATGGTTAGGGTTAAGCATGAAGACAAAATGGTCACTTTGGTCAAAGCTTCATGAAGCTTCAACAAACTTCAAGAATAAAAGCAACCATTTTGTTTTCTTTTGCCATTTCCTTTTTTTAATCCAAATTGAAAAGATAAAAGAATGAATAAATAAAAACTCTAATCATTTACTTAACCAAGGTTTAATTCTTTACACTTAACCAAATGAGCAAGTTGTTAGTGTATATGCCCTAGAGGCCATTACTGTATCATACTAGTTTGTATATTACTTAATGGATGCTTGGGATATTCACCTTGTATATACAATCTTGCTCAAAATAGTAGTATGCTACTTGGTTTGTTTCTACTTGAATGTGTACATGTGTTTATTTTTGTATATCGCCTATACACATTAGTAGAGCCCTTAGGATCTTTGCTTGATTACCAGCGATGTGATGGCCGTCACACTAGTGGGGCTGGGTAATCTATAAGCACATCCTTATGCAGGTCCCTGGTCGCAGGACTATCGAGACAGGGCATCGATACTCCGGAGTAGACCAGCGCATGCGCTTCTCATCCCAGTGTGGGAGACGGTCTGTCCCACAGCCGTCAGTACGTCGTACTTGAGATAGTATGTGGGTGCTCGTTAGGTTACGGGTACACTGGACAGGACTCGTCGGGAACTGACTAGTTGGTATTATACCTATCGTCAGTTATCAGTTCCCAGGTGACATGAGTACAGCTTAGTCCGCTGACTTGACACTGTCACTTCGCCTCGGGTGTGTTCCCACTGTACTTTGATCACTACCCTACCACGGCTCAAAGGAGTCGTGCAAACAGGTAGTGGTTGGGTGCAGTCCCGAAGCACTTGGAGGCAGTGACGGTTAGACAGGATTCGTCTCTCCCGGTATTGGGGGTTGACATCGCGCTGTGTCTAGGAGAGCCATTACACGAGTAGTCCCTGGCCAGGGAAAACGAGATATACCGGTAGGTTTCCAGTGTTATCTCAGGGTGTTTTGGGCTTCGCTCCGGCACGACTTGTACCGCTATTGGGGGACTGACGTTTACCGCCCCTAGGCCCGCCATGCGATGTATCAGACGAACAGACCGGACTGTATGGAGAATGTCACACTCAGGCTCAGTAGGAGTTCAGATGGGTTTCGCCTCGTCGGTCTTCTTGTCGGCATTACCTGGGGACCGTTACGCACAGCTAATGCCGCTTGCGGTCTGTGGTTAAACCCACTGCCAGCGTAGTGTCGAGTCTTTAGAGTCCCACACAGAAAGCTTTTCGCCTTTAGGCAAAAGAGTAGAGGTCGCATGGTATTGCGACAGGTCGCATGGTTTTGCGACAGGGTTCGGTCACATCCGTGCACTTGTGCACGTACAGTGTCCGGACAGTTTACACTAGCGGGCTTTGGTTTAAGCCAGATCCTAGTGTACCTTATGGGATTGGATTTATCCAGTTTGCATTCGTGTTCCTCGGAACGCGGATGCGGGTGTGTATGCACAGTTGACAGGGAGGCAGAGGCAGCGGATTCTCATTAGGGTTGTTGACAGTTGACCGTTGACTTTTTGACTTTTTGCTCAACCCTAATGAGAATATGATATGCGATTAACTATTATATTAATTAAGTATTATGGTGACTTGGTTGTTGACTTTTGTTGACCTTGTTGACTTGTTGATTTTTGTTGACTTGTTGACTTTGTTGACCGGTTGACTAGGCTTGACTAGTTGACCATCATGATAACCATGGTTATCATTTCATGCCAAAGACTTTTACTTGCTTGTTCATTTGAGTAAAATGAGTGCATGACATGATAAGGTTATGGTTGCTTCAACCATCACATAAGACTTTTGTTGATATGATGAGTTATCATTGCTTTGGATTATGAGAGGGTGAGAGACAAAATACTTGCTATTTCTTTCTTGCTCATTCTCTCTCTTGTTCTTGAGCTCTCCTCTTGCTCTCACCCTCAACCTCTTGCTCCCTCTCTTGATCTATGGTTCTCTTGTCTCATGAGTTGAGAATCAAGAACCATAGATAAAATCCCATTCTATTTCCTCTCTACTCATTCTAGTTCACTAGGTTTGGCAAACCAAGTGAACTAGTTTCTTCAAAGAACGAAGAAGGAGCTAAAGGTTGGAGCTTTCAAGTGGATCTATCTTCGGCGTACGGAGACGACGAGAAGGAGCCATCGGACCACCATCGGAGCTTGAAGAGAAGGAGTTCAAGACAAGTTTAGGTATAACCATCTCCATCCGAGTAGCTAACTCTCTTTAGCTAAGTATGCTAGTTTTAGTTTAGTCAAAGATCCCGACTTTGCTTAGTCCATGTTGCCCCTTGCGCTAAAAATTTGATTTTTATACCGTTTTCGCCTACCCGTAAGAACCGGGGTTCGCAACGTGGACTTACAGTGGTATCAGAGCCTAACTAAACTTAAACTAGCTTGGTAGTGAAGTGTAACGAAGTTCGGAACCGGAAAAATAAAAAAAAAACCAAACTTTTACAAAACCTGAGTTTCTGTTGAAATTTTTTCTGGTCAAAATGAAAAACTTTATACTCCTAAATTCGGCTCAGGGTTTTGTGTGAACACCCATGAAAAACGGTCCACTGTTTCGTTCAAACCGCCGCGCTTCCGCCGCACGAGGTAGGCATGTGCCGCGGAAGCGCCGCGGTTTGTCGTCTTCTCTGCATCGTTTTTCGTGCAGTGTGTGTCTGTGTTGGTTTTGGGATTTTTGAAATATATTATATGTGCCCATATTTTCCAGAAAAGAAATTTCCTTTTGGGGTCCTATAATTCCGTATTTTTTTCCGAACTTCACTGCACTTTGACTATGATGGTTATATCTGTGATGTTTGCATGTATTGAACGTCGGCTAATCGCTATAAGTCGATTGGTCGGGGTTATACATGATCTGTGTTTGATGCTGGAATGTGTATATAAATATGTTGGATTGTCGCGGGTGAATAGCCGGGGGTTGTGAGACGAGAGTTTTCTTTTCTTGCAATTCATGTAAATTTGTAAATTGATGTAATAATTATTTGTATGGCCGCACAACCGGGTCGGGGTTGTAGCCGTCATTGTATAATTTCTTTTTACTGTTTTTGCTCCTAGGATAGACCCATGGAGGGGGTGCACAAACTACCGGGTATGCCGAAGTGTCGAGTGGCCTACTCATGGAGATGAGGGAGGTTGCTACGCTTCGGGTACTTGGCGGGTAGTTTGCCGCACCCGTAGGGGTCTTGGGTGGGGTTTTGGCTATTCACCACGACCGTGTTATCTGTTTTTGTTACAGGCTCGTACAAATTACAGATTGCTAGTATATCCAATATATTTATCTGTGATCTGAAATGTTTATCATTGCAGTATATCTATATATGATATTATTTAGGCGTTGCTTATGTTTTACAGACGCGCTAGCCCAGCCCCCGCTCTGTCGTTAGTTAAGTAACCTAACGGGTAATGACGGGGCCCCGTGGCGAATGCGAATGGCATAAGCGTACGTCATATTTTGGTTGTTTTCTGCAATGGTAGGATTAAATGATGGGATGCATTAAAAGAACTAATGCAAGAATATCACGCATTAAAAGAACTAATGCAAGATAATAAACCAAGTTAAAGTCGTTGGAACACTCTCGAAAAACCACTCGGTTCTTTTCAAAAACAACTTTTAAATGCGGAGCTTGAGCCACTCCTTTTAAAAGCTATCTCGTTCCATCGACCAAATCAAGTTCACTACGTTCACGGTTTTGCCAAAACCATCCGTAGCCCTCCGTCGTTTCACATGAATAGTCAATAGTATTCAAGCTGTGTATTTTGGCCAAAGTCAAGGCACAGTGATTGTTAGCTATTGGGTGTTCATGTGTAGCATAGATAGATGTGTTGGTTTGGGACAGTCGTACTGCCATTTTGGCCAAAGTCAAGGGTAGTTACGGATGGATCCAAATTAACCTGGATAATGACGGGTAGAACTTGACATGTGACTTATGATATTTTGGCCAAAGTCAAGGTCATAAGAGCATGGGGCAAAAATCCACATCGGGAGTTTTATAAGTACTGAAACTTGCTAGATTTGCATACCATTTGGAGTGTGATGATTCTGGTAGGATTCCTTCAGTTTCGTCACGCGATGATATTTGGATCCCGATCCTACTGTGAGTATATGCTACTCCTCGGGAAATTTCTCACTAATCGATCAATGCTATAAACCTAGTAGGTGCCTAGAAAGGTGTTAGCGGGGCTACGCCCCCAGGGAAAAGAGGTTCTCTAATTAAGGAACTTCGCGAAAGCGTTGGAAAACCTCCCTCGAAGTACCGACACCGGCCTGGCTGAACGGTTAAGCAAGTATTGTACGGTGGGATTGATCCTGACTAATTCTTCCTTTATGGTTTGAGGAGGGATTCGAGAAACAGTGGGAGCCATCCTGTTTAGACAAACTAAAAACCACTCTAAACTTGCAAGAGCATCATGCTGAGTGTTTCTTCTTCTTTCTCCTAATTGCAGCGACCAATCAACATGACTGGACTTAAGTTACTCCTAGATAAAAACAAACTGACAGGGCCAAACTACAAAGATTGGCTCAGGAATGTCAAGATAGCAATCACTTATGACAAGCTGGGGTATCTTCTTACCACCAAAGCTCCCCCTGTCCCTGGTCCAACTTCCAGTGTCGCGGATAAGGAAATCCGCAAGACTTGGGAGATTGATAGCGCGAAGGCCAAGTGCCTCCTGCTTGCCTCGATGGACAACGAACATCAGAGGAGGCATGAGAATATGGACATGGAGTCCATATTGCTCCATACAAAAGAACTGTATGGAGAGCAATCACGTATCGCAAGATACGAAGCGTCGAAAAAGTTATTTTCGACAAGAATGGCCGTCGGATCATCAGTAGCCGAGCACGTGCTAAAGATGATCGGCTTCATTGAGGAGCTCGCTGACCTAGGGATCACATTGGAGAGTGAGCTATATACGGATATAGTTCTCCAGTCCCTTCCTTCCACTTACGCCCAGTTTATACTGAACTTCAACTTACAAGAAAAAGAGGTTGAACTTTCAGAGCTCCTCAACATGCTGAGGAGCGCAGAGGGCACCCTACAGAAAGGTAGGGATACATCCACTTTGTTTGTAGGAGGATCATCTTCTTCTAGGTCCAAGGCGAAAGCCAATGGAAAGAAGAAGAAGGCCCCCGCCAAACCAAGGGGCGGTGTTAGTAAAGTGGATACGAAGGGAAAAGGTAAAGCAACAAAGATAGCGGGGAAGCTTGTGGATAAGGAAGAACGCTTCTATTGTCATAAGAAGGGACACTGGAAGAATGATTGCAGGGCCTGGAAGGCCAGAACACAGGAATTGAAGCAGGTTGCAGCTTCAGCTTCAGGTGTGTATGTTATTGAAAATTGTCTTTCAATAAACTCTACTTCCTGGGTATTGGATACCGGATCAGGATCTCATATCTGTAATTCTTTGCAGGCGTTGAGAAACCGTAGGGTTTTGAAGGCAGGTGACATGACCCTCAAAGTTGGGAACGGAGCTAGCATGGATGCTAAAGCCGTGGGGGACTATCACCTGGGAATGTCAGATGGACATGTTTTGGTTTTGCGTAATTGCTTTTTTGTACCCAACGCAACTTGTAATATCATTTCTGTATCTTTAGTTTCTAAAGAAGGTTATGAATTTGCGTTTGTAAGTAATGTTGTAAACATTCAACTTAATCAAGTTTTGATTGGGTCAGGTACATTGAGTAATGGTATATACGTGTTAAACCAACCACAGATTTTCAACGTCCAGAATACACACAAAAGAAAGTCTCCAGAAATAAATCAGACTTTCTTATGGCATTGTAGATTGGGTCACATCAATGTGAGAAGGTTGACTAAGTTACATACAGAAGGATATTTGAATGCGTTCGAATATCAATCGTATGCCACTTGTCAATCTTGTCTCAAAGGAAAGATGACAAAGACTCCATTTACTGGACATGGAGTAAGAGCGAGCGAGCTCTTGGGACTCATACACAGTGACGTGTGCGGTCCAATGTCTACACATGCCCGAAGCGGACATTCTTACTTCATTACTTTTACGGATGACTTCTCAAGGTACGGTTATGTCTTCTTAATGAAACATAAGTCCGAGGCCTTTGGAAAATTCTAGGAGTATAAGAATGAAGTGGCGAAACAGACCGGCAAAAGTATTAAGATTCTAAGATCGGATCGAGGTGGAGAATACTTAAGTGCCGAGTTCCTGGGCTATTTAAAAGAGAATGGAATTCTCTCTCAGCTTACTCCTCCATACACCCCGCAACATAACGGTGTATCGGAGAGACGGAACCGCACCCTATTGGATATGGTGCGGTCCATGATGAGTAACGCTGAGTTGCCGCGATCATTCTGGGGATATGCGCTAGAATCAGCCGCATACCTTTTGAACCGAGTTCCCACTAAGACTGTGCCTACTACGCCATTTGAGATGTGGTGTAGGAAGAGACCCAATCTTAATCACATTAAGATATGGGGAAGTCCAGCTTTTGTCAAAAAGCAGCATGCGGACAAGCTCGAGGCACGCTCAGTACTGTGCAAGTTTGTGGGATATCCAAAGAATTCCAAGGGATATTTCTTCTACTGTGAAGAGGAACAAAAAGTTCTTGTTTCTCGTCATGCCCACTTTCTAGAACACCAGTTCATAGAAAAAGAAATAAGTGGGAGCGCAGTAGAACTGGAAGAAATTCCAGAACCACGGACTATTACTGAAAGTTTAGTGGAACCAGAGGGTTCGGAAGAACAGGACATTCCTACGCCACTCCGCAGGAGTAGTAGGCAGTCTCATCCGCCCGGTTTTCTCATAGACGGGGATAGAGAGGATTGCATCATAGATTATGATGAGCCTACTAGCTTCCAGCAGGCCGTTCAGAGCGTTGACTCAGTGAAATGGCTGGATGCAATGCGGACCGAAATGGAGTCCATGTACACCAACAAGGTATGGACGTTGGACATTGCTCTAGACGGGGTAAAACCCGTAGGATGCAAGTGGATCTTCAAAAGGAAGATTGGTGTAGATGGACAGGTTGAGACCTATAAAGCTAGGCTGGTAGCAAAGGGTTTTCGTCAAAGACCTGGCTTGGACTACGACGAAACCTTTTCTCCAGTAGCCATGCTGAAATCCATTCGGATCCTTCTTGCCATTGCTGCCTTCCACGATTATGAGATCTGGCAAATGGACGTAAAGACAGCTTTTCTAAATGGAAATTTAGAGGAGTGTGTCTATATGGACCAGCCAGAGGGTTTCATTCAGAGTGGGAGCAGCGGAAAGGTGTGCAAGTTGCTTAAGTCCATCTATGGACTAAAGCAGGCATCGCGGAGTTGGAACATCTGCTTTGATGGGACGGTCAAAGAATTTGGCTTTATCAAAAATCCAGATGAACCATGCATCTATAGTAGATTTGTAGCGAGAACTGTAGTATTCCTCGTTTTGTACGTGGATGACATTCTCTTAATAGGAAATGACATTCCTATGCTACAATCTGTCAAGGGGTTCTTGTCACACAGGTTCTCCATGAAAGACCTGGGTGATGCCTCATACATTCTGGGTATCCGGATCTACCGTGACAGATCCAAGAGGATATTAGGACTTTCACAGTCCAGGTACATCGACACCATACTGAAGAGGTTCAGTATGGAAGATTCCAAGCGCGGTAACCTACCGGCTTGTCACGGGATCACCCTCTCTAAAGAGATGTCTCCCAAGACTGATTTGGAGAGGGATCGCATGTCTATTATACCCTACGCTTCTGCGGTAGGCTCTATAATGTATGCGATGTTGTGTACCAGACCGGACGTAGCTTATGCACTGAGTGTGGTAAGCCGGTATCAGTCTAACCCAGGGGAGAAACACTGGATAGCGGTAAAGAACATTCTCAAGTACCTGAGAAGGACTAAGGAGATGTTCTTGGTGTATGGCGGAAAAGACCTCCAGATCGAGGCCTTTGCTGACTCCAGCTTCCAGAGTGACAAGGATGATTCCAAGTCCATGTCGGGTTTTGTCTTTACCCTCAATGGAGGGGCGGTGTGTTGGAAGAGTTCCAAACAGGAAACCGTTGCAGACTCGACGATGGAAGCGGAATACATCGCTGCATCTGATGCCGCAAAAGAAGCTGTCTGGATGAGAAAGTTCTTGAAAGAACTTCAGGTGGTTCCGTCCATTGTTGATCCAATACCTCTGTATTGCGACAACAACGGGGCTATAGCTTTAGCGAAGGAACCCAGGTCCCATCAGAGATCCAGGCACATCTTGAGGCGGTATCACCTGATCAGGGAGATCGTAGATCGCCAGGAGATCGAGGTTCGGAGAGTCGCTTCAGAAGATAACACTGCTGATCCATTCACCAAGGCCCTGCCCCAGACTCAGTTCGAGCGGCTGATCGAGATGATAGGTCTTCGATACGCCAGTACATGGCCTTAGTGCAAGTGGGAGATTGTTAGTGTATATGCCCTAGAGGCCATTACTGTATCATACTAGTTTGTATATTACTTAATGGATGCTTGGGATATTCACCTTGTATATACAATCTTGCTCAAAATAGTAGTATGCTACTTGGTTTGTTTCTACTTCAATGTGTAAATGTGTTTATTTTTGTATATCGCCTATACACATTAGTAGAGCCCTTAGGATCTTTGCTTGATTACCAGCGATGTGATGGCCGTCACACTAGTGGGGCTGGGTAATCTATAAGCACATCCTTATGCAGGTCCCTGGTCGCAGGACTATCGAGACAGGGCATCGATACTCCGGAGTAGACCAGCGCATGCGCTTCTCATCCCAGTGTGGGAGACGGTCTGTCCCACAGCCGTCAGTACGTCGTACTTGAGATAGTATGTGGGTGCTCGTTAGGTTATGGGTACACTGGACAGGACTCGTCGGGAACTGACTAGTTGGTATTATACCTATCGTCAGTTATCAGTTCCCAGGTGACATGAGTACAGCTTAGTCCGCTGACTTGACACTGTCACTTCGCCTCGGGTGTGTTCCCACTGTACTTTGATCACTACCCTACCACGGCTCAAAGGAGTCGTGCAAACAGGTAGTGGTTGGGTGCAGTCCCGAAGCACTTGGAGGCAGTGACGGTTAGACAGGATTCGTCTCTCCCGGTATTGGGGGTTGACATCGCGCTGTGTCTAGGAGAGCCATTACACGAGTAGTCCCTGGCCAGGGCAAACGAGATATACTGGTAGGTTTCCAGTGTTATCTCAGGGTGTTTTGGGCTTCGCTCCGGCACGACTTGTACCGCTATTGGGGGACTGACGTTTACCGCCCCCTAGGCCCGCCATGCGATGTATCAGACGAACAGACCGGACTGTACGGAGAATGTCACACTCAGGCTCAGTAGGAGTTCAGATGGGTTTCGCCTCGTCGGTCTTCTTGTCGGCATTACCTGGGGACCGTTACGCACAGCTAATGCCGCTTGCGGTCTGTGGTTAAACCAACTGCCAGCGTAGTGTCGAGTCTTTAGAGTCCCACACAGAAAGCTTTTCGCCTTTAGGCAAAAGAGTATAGGTCGCATGGTATTGCGACAGGTCGCATGGTTTTGCGACAGGGTTCGGTCACATCCGTGCACTTGTGCACGTACAGTGTCCGGACAGTTTACACTAGCGGGCTTTGGTTTAAGCCAGATCCTAGTGTACCTTATAGGATTGGATTTATCCAGTTTGCATTCGTGTTCCTCGGAACGCGGATGCGGGTGTGTATGCACAGTTGACAGGGAGGCAGAGGCAGCGGATTCTCATTAGGGTTGTTGACAGTTGACCGTTGACTTTGTGACTTTTTGCTCAACCCTAATGAGAATATGATATGCGATTAACTATTATATTAATTAAGTATTATGGTGACTTGGTTGTTGACTTTTGTTGACCTTGTTGACTTGTTGACTTTTGTTGACTTGTTGACTTTGTTGACCGGTTGACTAGGATTGACTAGTTGACCATCATGATAACCATGGTTATCATTTCATGCCAAAGACTTTTACTTGCTTGTTCATTTGAGTAAAATGAGTGCATGACATGATAAGGTTATGGTTGCTTCAACCATCACATAAGACTTTTGTTGATATGATGAGTTATCATTGCTTTGGATTATGAGAGGGTGAGAGACAAAATACTTGCTATTTCTTTCTTGCTCATTCTCTCTCTTGTTCTTGAGCTCTCCTCTTGCTCTCACCCTCAACCTCTTGCTCCCTCTCTTGATCTATGGTTCTCTTGTCTCATGAGTTGAGAATCAAGAACCATAGATAAAATCCCATTCTATTTCCTCTCTACTCATTCTAGTTCACTAGGTTTGGCAAACCAAGTGAACTAGTTTCTTCAAAGAACGAAGAAGGAGCTAAAGGTTGGAGCTTTCAAGTGGATCTATCTTCGGCGTACGGAGACGACGAGAAGGAGCCATCGGACCACCATCGGAGCTTGAAGAGAAGGAGTTCAAGACAAGTTTAGGTATAACCATCTCCATCCGAGTAGCTAACTCTCTTTAGCTAAGTATGCTAGTTTTAGTTTAGTCAAAGATCCCGACTTTGCTTAGTCCATGTTGCCCCTTGCGCTAAAAATTTGATTTTTATACCGTTTCTGCCTCCCCGTAAGAACCGGGGGTCGCAACGTGGACTTACACAAGTATCATCAAACATGATACAAACATGTGCACAAAAGTATATCACATATACAACTTGCACATCAAGTGAGAAAATCTATTTAAAGTGAACCAATACTAGTTAATGCAAAGTAATATATCAAATATATAATTATACATTAAATCATTAAATCAACACTTGATTTAACGATCCGGTCATATCGCATATAACCGACTAGTATTCTATGTATCGGCTTATCGAATCAATCCTTGATTCGATATCTAGGTTATATCGCATATAACCAATCGATACATATATCGCGAGAATGGAATACGGTATCACATACACGCATTATTCTCGGTCCTGCACATATCTCATATGCGCTCCTATTTCGTTTCGCTTGAGCCAGGAAACCTCTGTGTAGGACTCTAAAGACTCGTCAATACGCTGGCAGCAGATGATGATCATATCAATCACCCACAAGCCGCAAGCGGTCTGCTAAACGTAACGGCCACCCGGGTATTGAGCGATCAGAAGATCGACGAGCTAGCCCGCTCACACTCCTGTGAATCCAACCAGTAACACTTACCGTACAGTCCGGTCTGTTCGTCTGATATGTCGCATATCAAGTCTAGGGGTGGTAAACGTCAGACCCCAATAACTGATAAGTCGTGTCGATGTGTGGCTCATAACGGGTCGAGAAAGTACTGGTAACACTTACCAGCAAATCTCTGATCAGCCCTGGCCAGGGACTTCCCTGTTACGGCCAATCGAGCACAGCGCAACATCAACCCCCAATACCGGGAGAGACGAAACCCCTCCTATCGCTCATTGCCACCATATGACTCGGGACTGTACCCAAAGACCACCGTTTTGCACGCCCTCATGGACATGGTAAGGTGGAGATCAAAGTACAGTGGGAATCACACAAGATTCTATGACGATCTCGGGTCTACAGACTAACCTGTACAAGTGTCACCTGAGAACTGCCATCTGACGTGAGGTATAATACCATCTGGGAGTTCTCGGCGAGTCCGTCCAGTGTACCCAGTCTCCACTGAGCACCCGTACACCATCTCTGATGTCAAACACCAATGGATATGGGATCATCCATCGCCCATCTCATGGGTCGAGAAGCGTATACGCTAGTCTACACTGGTATATCGATGCCCCGTCTTGATACACCCACGACTAGGGACCTTGAAGGATGTACCTATGGACTACCATGTCCCCACTAGTATGATCTACATCATAGTCTAGGTAGTCAAGTACATATCCTAAGGGCTTTACCAACATGTAACTATAAGACAGTTTAAAGAGACTAGTGTACATGTTAAGATAAAGAGTAACCAGAAAGCATACTATCATATCGAGCAGGAAAGTCTTCTCTATATATGTCCAAGCATCCAATATAATATACATCAACTGTACAATACTGGCCTCTAGGGCATACATACAACTAACAATCTCCCACTTGCACTAGGGCCAGCTGCTGTAGTATCGCATACCGAGCATCCCGAAGAGTCTCTCAAACTGTATCTGGGGAATAGCCTTCGTGAGTGGATCCGCCGTGTTGTTCTTCGTGTCAACCCTCCTGACCTCGATTTCCCGGCGATCAACTATTTCCCGGATCAGGTGATACCGCCTCAGAATATGCCTGGATCGCTGATGGGACCTGGGTTCCTTGGCCAAAGCCACCGCTCCATTGTTATCGCAATACAAAGGTATTGGATGCTCAATGGATGGAACCACTCCAAGTTCAGTAATGAACTTCTTGATCCAGACAGCCTCTTTAGCAGCATCGTTGGCAGCGATATATTCAGCCTCCATCGTCGAGTCTGCCACGGTTTCCTGCTTGGAACTCTTCCAGCTAACCGCCCCTCCGTAAAGGGTAAAGACAAATCCCGACTGCGACTTAGAGTCTTCCTTATCACTCTGGAAGCTTGAATCGGTAAAGGACTCCACTTGGAGTTTTCCGTTACCATACACCAAGAGCATCTCTTTAGTCCTTCGTAAGTACTTGAGAATACTCTTCACAGCTGTCCAGTGACTCTCTCCAGGATCAGCTTGATACCTGCTCACTACACTTAGTGAGTATGCAACATCGGGTCTGGTACATAGCATCGCGTACATGATAGAGCCTACAGCCGAAGCATAGGGTATCCCTTGCATGCGAGCTCTCTTCAAATCAGTCTTGGGAGACATCTCTTTGGAGAGAGTGACTCCAGAGATCGTGGGCAAATTCCCACGCTTGGATTCTTCCATACTAAACCTCTTTAGTATGGTGTCAATGTACCTGGATTGGGACAATCCCAATATCCGTTTGGATCTATCTCTATAGATCCTAATTCCCAATATGCAGGAGGCATCACCAAGATCTTTCATTGAGAATCTTTGTGATAAGAAGAGCTTGACCGATTGCAGCATAGGAATATCATTTCCTATCAAGAGTATGTCGTCCACGTACAATACGAGGAAGACGACCTTACTCTCTGCCACCTTCTTGTAGATACAAGGTTCATCTGGATTTTTGACGAAATCAAACTCTTTGATAACGACGTCAAAGCAGATGTTCCAACTCCGCGATGCTTGCTTTAATCCATAAATGGATTTAAGCAGCTTGCACACCTTCCCGCTACTCCCACTGTCTACGAAGCCCTCTGGCTGAGTCATGTATACGCACTCTTCTAAATCACCGTTTAGAAAGGCGGTCTTAACAGCCATTTGCCAGATTTCGTAATCATGATATGCAGCGATGGCAAGTATGATCCGGATGGATTTAAGCATAGCCACTGGGGAAAAGGTTTCGTCATAATCCACACCTGGTCTTTGACGAAAACCCTTTGCAACAAGTCTAGCTTTGAAAGTCTCCACTTTCCCATCTACACCAAGTTTTTTCTTGAAGATCCACTTGCTCCCAATGGGTTTTACCCCTTCAGGAGCAACTTCCAAAGTCCATACTTTGTTAGTGTACATGGATTCCATCTCGGACCGCATAGCATCCAGCCATTTCACCGAGTCCCTACTCGTGATGGCCTGCTCGAAGCTAGTTGGGTCATCATCCTCCATGATGCAATCCTCGCTCCCACCATCCATGAGAAAACCGTAGTATCTCTCAGATGGGCGAGGAACCCTACTAGATCGGCGGAGAGGCTGAGGTTCATCGGGAGCTACTGAATCCTCTGGTTCAACCAAATCTTCTGTTGTAGTCTGTATTGCTGGAACCTCTTCCAGTTCTACCTCCTTGCCACTAATCTCTTTTTCAAGAAATTCCTTTTCTAAAAAGGTGGCATGTCGAGAAACAAACACCTTTTGTTCCTCGGTGTGGTAGAAGATATACCCTCGCGAATGTTTGGGATATCCAATAAACTTACACAGAATGGACCTTGCCGCGAGTTTGTCCGGATTTTGCGTTTTTACATATGCCGGACAACCCCATATCTTAACATAATTAAGACATGGTCTCTTTCCTTTCCATATCTCATATAGAGTGGTTGGCACGGTTTTGGTGGGAACCATATTCAATAGGTCTGCAGCTGTTTCCAGTGCATATCCCCAGAAGGAAATAGGTAACTCAGCTGTGCTCATCATAGAGCGTACCATATCTAATAGGGTGCGATTCCTCCGTTCTGATACACCGTTGTGCTGTGGTGTATATGGAGGAGTCAGCTGAGAGAGAATCCCATTCTCTTTTAGGAAGTCCAGGAATTCATTGCTCAAGTATTCACCTTCTCGATCAGATCGAAGGATTTTAATACTTTTTCCGGTTTGGTTCTCGACTTCTTGTTTATATTCTCTAAATTTCTCAAAAGCTTCTGATTTGTGTTTCATCAGGAACACATATCCGAATCTAGAGAGATCGTCAGTGAATGTAATGAAGTACGAAGAACCATCCCTAGCATGTGTAGACATGGGACCGCATACATCACTATGTATCAGTCCCAAGAGTTCGGTAACTCTTTCTCCGTGTCCCGTAAACGGAGTTTTGGTCATCTTGCCTTTGAGACATGATTGGCAAGTGTCATAAGATGAAAATTCAAACGGATTTAAATATCCATCCTTATGCAACTTAGCTAATCGTGTCGCATTGATGTGACCCAGTCTACAATGCCACAAGAAGGATTCGTTCAGTTCTGAACTCTTCCTCTTGTGTGTGTTTGTTATGCTCAAAACTGTTGATTGATTTAGAACATAAATGCCATTGCACAACGTGCCTGATCCAACCAACTTTTGGTTACGGAAAATGTTCATAACATTGTCCTGTAATACAAAATTATATCCCTCTTTACTCAACAAAGAAACCGATATAATGTTGCATATCAGGTTCGGCATGTAATAGCATTCGTTCAGAACCAATGTATTACCAGTTGGTAATACAAGGTGATATTCCCCGACAGTCTTAGCTGCAACAATTGCACCATTTCCAACTCTAATGTCTTTATCACCTTCTCCAAGTTCTCTACCTTTCCTTAGCCCATATAACTGATTACATATATGGGATCCTGACCCGGTATCTAATACCCAGGACATAGAGGAAATGGAGAAACAGTTCTCTGTAACGAACACACCCGAAGAAAATGCATCAACATGTACTTTCTTCATTCGGGTGGCATAGGAATCCTGGTATTCCCCTATATCCTGTTCATTCCTATAACTCTTATAAGAAAGAACGGAACCAACGTTTCCCAGCACAGTATAACATGCGGGTTCGGTCAATACATCCATATTATTATCTTGATTAGGGCCTGACATGGTCGCTACCTGGAGAGAGAGAAGAAAACACTTTAGCGTATGCTCGTGCAAGATCAGATTGGTTATTATCTTATCTAATCAGGATGGTTCCCACTGGTTTTTATCAAATCTTCCTTCAAACCCTAAAAGGAAAGACTAGCCGGGATTAATTACACACTACAAGTTCGCCAATCTTTCAGCCAGGCCAGTGTCGGTGCTTTGAGGGAGGTCCCCCGTGCTTTCGCACGAACCTAATTAATGTAAACCTCGTTTTCCCAGAGGCGTAACCTCGTTGACACCTTTCTAGACACCTACTTGATCGGCTAATTGCATTGTGCAAAACTCTCCCAGGAGTAACTCTTACTCGCAGTGGGTATCGGGATCCAACTATCTCATAGAAGGTATGCAATCTCATTGCAAATTTCAACACTTGAAATTCCCGATAATATTTTGCCCCTAGCGTCCTATGACCTTGACGCAGGCCAACAAACCATAGTGCGCTAGTCAAGATCAACCCGTCATTTCCTGATTGAATTAAACCCACCCGTACGACCCTTGACGCAGGCCAACAAAGTCGCACGACTACCCTAATCCAATCTGCATCATATGTATAAGCAGATAAATACTAGTTAGCTACCGCACACTACGTCTTGACGCAGGCCAACAAACGTAGCACGAATACTAACTACTACTCATCTGAAATGACGGAGGGCTACGACAGGTTTTTCTGAAAACCTATTGCGTAATGAACTTGATATCGTTGTAGAATCAAATGAAGTTTTGAAATGGAGTGATTTTGAGGCTTTTCTAGTTTTGCTAAAGGGGTCACTCCCGGTGAAGGGATCGTCGGCCCTTTCCTCGTCGAATGAGGTGCAGGGTATATCATATATACCGCTATGCAAAGCAGAAACTATAGAAGCAATCAAAAGTCAAACCGTGTGTGTAGCATCTGCCAGTTGTTTCTAAAGGAGTCACTCCCGGTGAAGTGATCTCGGTCCTTTCCTCATCGAATAAGGTGCAGGGTATATCATATATACCGCTATGCAAAGCAAGAACTGTAGCTACCTGTTTTGTTTAAAATTTGATTCTACAACATCTTAGGTTTCTTTTCTTTCATTAATCACATTAATGAAGTCCCATCATTTAAGTACCTAAACATCACAGATAAATACGACGTACACTTATGCCATCCGCATTCGCCTCGATGTCCCCTCGTGCATCGTTAGGTTAGGTAACTAACGACAGAGCAGGGCAGGGCTAGTGCGGATGCAAAACATAAGTAACGTCTATATAATATATCATATTTATTATATACTGTATCCATCAGAACATATCAAATGATCGCATCACAGATATCGCAGCAGAAGAAACATATGAAACATTGGATATACTAGGACGTCCGTGTTTTCAATACGAGCCAGTATAAAACACGGATTCCACGGTCGTGATGAATAGCCAATCCCACACCCTAGACCCCTACGAGAGCGGCAAGCAACCCTACCAATTCTAGGGTTAGGAGACCCGGACTCGACTCCTCGAGTTGGTCTCCCACTGGACCCCAGAACCCGGTTACTTGTGCTCCCCTCCTTGGGTCTATCCTAATGCGGAAAAGTAAATAATCTACAAAAGGTGACAACTTCCGCTACCTGGAAGTGCCCCAAATAAAAGAATATTACATACAAGTTTTTACATGAATGAAAATGAAAAACACTCATCTCACATAAAAACCCCCGGCTATTCGAACACGACGATCCAATATAACATATCCAGCAACACATAACAACACATGTCATCAACGTAAGTAAGTATGCATACCCCAATTGTCGTTGACGTATAGCAACGAAACCGGCGATATTGACATACTACACTTACGGTCACAGAAAAGAAAGTGTAAAAATACAACAGTTGGAATCCGCAACCCTTTTAGACATCACATGCCTAATCAAATGAAATACTTAGACATCACATGCCTAACAGTTATAATCCCCGCATTTTAGTCTCATTATCGAAAACTCTTTTCAATATGAAGTGAGACTAAACCGCTAGATTTATAACTTTCATTCAGTTATCTCATAACTGTTTGTGAATTTCAATTATTGTATCCCATTCCGGATAAATAGAATATATTAAACTTTCCGATCGAACATTCGAACACCCAAGTTTTCCCGAAACCGTTCAACATATGAAATAGGTTCAAAGACATTCACTTCATGCCTCAGTACCAACGGTCCAGCCGTAGAAAGGTCAAGCCAACGCCTCACATGTGGCACGCCGTACCGCCCCAAACCCGAAGGTTCAAAGGGCAGTTCAAGACGGTCACATAATCGAGTTAAGGTTTGTTGTCTTCTAGAGGGACCATCGCGTTACTTGCACTACTCGGAACGTCCTTAAACCACAGAAAAATCCAACACTTGGATATTTTCAAGCAGGGGAAACATTGGGTATTTACATCCGGTCGAACTTTTTAACATATTCTAAAATTATCCGGAAACCACATAGACAAAGTCTGATAATCCGATTGAATCTGCGAACTCCCAAAACACCCCAGAAAATTCAACTCTTGAATAAATATTAAAAATTCCCATAAAACTCAGCACTGTAAAATAGGAATTACTGTGCAAATTTGGAGGGCTTACGTCATCATGTCGCCGCGGAACCGCCGCATAATCTAGGCTTATGCCGCGGTTCCGCCGCATGTTGGAGGCATCATTTGTCCAATTTTGCACCGTAATTCTTAGAACTTCCTGCTGAATTTTTTAAGCATTTTTAATATGGAAAAAACCCAGTTTTTAGAAAAAGTCCAGAGAGCAAGTTTAGGATTAGGGTTTCGATTCATTCGGATTTCAAACGTCGTCTACTCTTCGCCTAAGGCTCTAGCTAGGCTCTGATACCACTGTAGGGTTCCTAGGCACACTATAGAGGTCTCACAAGGCATCAACCATGCCAATTTCAAATTTTATGAGTGCCGAGAAAACCTAATACGGATCGTCGACTAGAATTTTAGGCGAAACAGTAAACTAGTTAACATCTTAACTATAAGAAAGAGGCTACAACCTTTGTAGATCCGGTTCTCCACTTCCTTAGCTCCACGTAGACGTCCTCTCACTGTCCATCTCGAATCCTGGACTCAAGCATCGGCTTCATCGAAGAAATGGGCGGGCAAGGTCGTCGGCTTCGTGCCGAAGATGATTATGATAAGATATCAAAATGAAAAAGAAAATGAATACTTATCATAATGTAAACCATGGTTAGGTGTAGAGAATTGACTAAGGTTAGATGAATGGTTAGGGTTAAGCATGAAGACAAAATGGTCACTTTGGTCAAAGCTTCATGAAGCTTCAACAAGCTTCAAGAATAAAAGCAACCATTTTGTTTTCTTTTGCCATTTCCTTTTTTTAATCCAAATTAAAAAGATAAAAGAATGAATAAATAAAAACCCTAATCATTTACTTAACCAAGGTTTAATTCTTTACACTTAACCAAATGAGCAAGTATCATCAAACATGATACAAACATGTGCACAAAAGTATATCACATATACAACTTGCACATCAAGTGAGAAAATCTATTTAAAGTGAACCAATACTAGTTAATGCAAAGTAATATATCAAATATATAATTATACATTAAATCATTAAATCAACACTTGATTTAACGATCCGGTCATATCGCATATAACCGACTAGTATCCTATGTATCGGCTTATCGAATCAATCCTTGATTCGATATCTAGGTTATATCGCATATAACCAATCGATACATATATCGCGAGAATAGAATACGGTATCACATACACGCATTATTCTCGGTCCTGCACATATCTCATATGCACTCCTATTTCGTTTCGCTTGAGCCAGGAAACCTCTTTGTAGGACTCTAAAGACTCGTCAATACGCCGGCAGCAGATGATGATCATATCAATCACCCACAAGCCGCAAGCGGTCTGCTAAACGTAACGGCCACCCGGGTATTGAGCGATCAGAAGATCGACGAGCTAGCCCGCTTACACTCCTGTGAATCCAACCAGTAACACTTACCGTACAGTCCGGTCTGTTCGTCTGATATGTCGCATATCAAGTCTAGGGGTGGTAAACGTCAGACCCCAATAACCGATAAGTCGTGTCGATGTGTGGCTCATAACTGGTCGAGAAAGTACTGGTAACACTTACCAGCAAATCTCTGATCAGCCCTGGCCAGGGACTTCCCTGTTACGGCCAATCGAGCACAGCGCAACATCAACCCCCAATACCGGGAGAGACGAAACCCCTCCTATCGCTCATTGCCGCCATGTGACTCGGGACTGTACCCAAAGACCACCGTTTTGCATGCCCTCATGGACGTGGTAAGGTGGAGATCAAAGTACAGTGGGAATCACACAAAACTCTATGACGATCTCGGGTCTACAGACTAACCTGTACAAGTGTCACCTGAGAACTGCCATCTGACGTGAGGTATAATACCATCTGGGAGTTCTCGGCGAGTCCGTCCAGTGTACCCAGTCTCCACTGAGCACCCGTACACCATCTCTGATGTCAAACACCAATGGATATGGGATCATCCATCGCCCATCTCATGGGTCGAGAAGCGTATACACTAGTCTACACTGGTATATCGATACCCCGTCTCGATACACCCACGACTAGGGACCTTGAAGGATGTACCTATGGACTACCATGTCCCCACTAGTATGATCTACATCATAGTCTAGGTAGTCAAGTACATATCCTAAGGGCTTTACCAACATGTAACTATAAGACAGTTTAAAGAGACTAGTGTACATGTTAAGATAAAGAGTAACCAGATAGCATACTATCATATCGAGCAAGAAAGTCATCTCTATATATGTCCAAGCATCCAATATAATATACATCAACTGTACAATACTGGCCTCTAGGGCATACATACAACTAACAGAGCATTTGAAACCGGCCGAAGAGTTACAACCTTTAACCGTTCCGGAGTGGGAATAGGAGCAGATCTCCATGAATTTCGTTGTGGTGTCTACCCCGGTCTAGACAGGGTGTGACTCCATTTGAGTGTTTGTTGTCCGGTTATGCTCCGTTTGCTCAGTCGTTCTTTGTTAAGTTTGTGCGTTGCACGGAGTTCCTTCATCTGTTGTATCCAATAGAGGCACCCTGTTCGCTTGCCATCTTTGGCAGAAGCTTCAGGAAGCCTCGGGTACTGGTTGAGCTTTAGTTCCGCTTTTCCATCAGCAGGACGATGGTTTGTAGGAACGGGCTATACAGATTATGGAGGTTATGCTTATGCGTGCGTACTAATTGTTGTCGGCAGTTGGGATCGTGACTTGCCATTGTTAGGGTTCTCCTTCGATAGCTATTATCAGGAGACACCCCAATTGGCAACCTTTCGGCTTGTTGTTAGGTGGTGTCGATCACCAGTCTGTTTTTCTGACTCTGTGTGAGTAGGATTTTTGGACCCTAACTAGTCTAGAGACTTCGGAGATAATCCAGTTGATTCAGGTCAGGATGAGGACAGCCCAGTGCAGACAGAAGTCTTATGCCGACCGTGGTGGTCGCAGACTTGAGTTCGCAGTGGGAGATCATATATTCCTACGGTTTTTTCCGATGAATGACGTGTTGAGTTTTGGAAGTTTATCCCAGGATTGTAGGTCCTTTTGAGATCCTCAAGCGAGTTTGTTAAATTGCCTATAATTTGGCACTTCCACCCAGATTATTGAGTATTCACCCCGTATTCCTTATGTTGATACTTTGCAATTAACTTCATGATTTAGCATCAGACCATTTAGCTTGGACGCGATTCGTTCACCGGCAGCCAATTGTGTTAGTGGTTCGGCAGGTGGAGAAACTTCGGTGAAGGGTCTTGCCATCTGTGGAGGGTTTTCTTGGGCATAGCCGTATAGTGAGGTGATCACTTGGAAGGCTGCGAGAGAGAATTGTGAGTTTTGCACTCATCTCCTTGAAGGTACGCCTAGTGAGAATTTTAAATTCGGGGACGAATTTTTATAAGGGGGAGATTATAACGCCTTAGATTTCGGTTAGTGTTAGTTTAGACGGTAATGCGGGTTTACTGTAGTTTACCAATTTGGGTTCCTCACATTTTATAAAATTTAATTAATAATTTATTATTATTTATTATGGCATGCACACACATGTACATGTTTATGTGAGGGTGTGTTTGTGTAATCTTGTTCTTAGCAACCATGACAACTTAACCCTTAATCTAATCCTTTGCTTTAATCTAATCCCTTACTTTGCCTTAACCCAAATCCTTGATATTTTGTGTGAGATATTTCTTTGGCTTTTGGATTTGGGAGGAGGTGGCACAAGTGAGTGTGAATGCATTAATGGTGGTTTAATGCAAGGGTGCACTCACCTCTTACTCTCACCTCTCTCTTTCCCTTTATCTTTTCCTTCTCTCTTTCTCTCACACTCATTTCCATCTTTTTTCTTCATCTTTCTTCACCCCAAACTGAACTCTTGCATTTCCTACACAAAACTTCATCAAATATTCACAAAAACTCACAAAAATCACATCTTTTGCCTTGATTTGCCTCTTGGATGCCTTGGAGCTTGGAAAGCTAGGATCTTTGAGTTCTTTTGGTTAGGTAATGGTCTCTTTCTATTAGTTTAGTGTTTATTGTGTAGCGTAGCTTGTTAGTTTCTGTTTAGAACGCGTTTAGTTTCGTTTCGGGTAAATATCATATTTTTAGTGTTGTTTTGGGGCTCGGATGATCTGCTATCAAACCTGGTATTTGTTGCAAAAGTTCCCATCACAGTGACTAGTGTAGTGACCTAGAACCTACCCTCAAAATACGAGCCCATTTCCTCATGTTATGGACGCAAATAAATTGCTTCTGGCCGCAAATTACGGCCAGACTATAGAGTTAGGATTTGGGTTTTGGTGTAGAGGTCTCTGGGGTTGTTTGTGCTCTCGTGGTACTTGCAACTTTTACAAATTGTTAGTACAGAAAAATCTGGGATCACTTGTTTGTTTTCTTGTGTTTCGTTTCACGCGTTACGTTATCCGTTACGGTTCGTGTCTGTGTTGCTGTAGCTCTGAGTTGGTTTTGTAGTGTCGCTATGCACGTTAGCTACAATACAAACACTAGAGAGTACATTTGTGTTGTCGCGTTGGTCAGCGTAGTTTGTACGTGTTTTGGGTCTATTGCTAATATATACTTGCTTTGTTGTGTTATGTTTTAGGTTCGCAGGCGGGGACTTCGGGCGCTGCGAAGAAGGGGAAACATGTGGTAGACTTTACTTAGCCAGGAGCGTTGGGGAGTAGATTTAAAATCTACAGGGGAATATCCCGCATGGCGTTATGCGTTTGGGCTAGAGATATTATGATATTGTCGCATATTCTATTGCATATATAGAGTTGCGCATACACCTTATTGCTTAGTTATTAGTTGTGCTTGGACTTGTACCCTTAAGACACTGCACTATTATTGACAGCTCATATTGCACGAGCACTGATTGTATGTCACACACACCGTCAATAATTGCCATGACACGCACAACACACATATATATGATATGGTTTGGTTAGGAACATTGAGACATTGATTCATATTTCTTTATGCATATGACATATAACATACCTGTATACCTACATGCTTGCACATATGCCTTGACATGCTTACATGCTAGTTACCTGTATACCTATATGGTATTGTACCATTAGTGATAGGTATATTTCACACATAATGATATAGCTACATGTACATCTTGCATACATACTTACACTTATACCTGGAGGGTATATTACATCATTACTGATAGGTAGATACATATACCTTGCTTTACCTTTATTTTCACACATATATCTGGCTATAGCTACATGTTTACCTTTACTTGATGTTATATAGACTTGGAGAAATTAGGAACCGCATGATATATATTTTAACTTGTTGCAGTTAAATAGCGGCTTTTCCTTTATATGCTTACATTACAATTTTATGTTGCATATATTATATTCATGGATTTTCGCATTGAGATATGGATTTTTAATGATGTTTTCTGGATTTGAGGACAATGGTAGTTTAATGAAATTATGCATTATTTGAAAAACCCGGTTTCTCTTGATATGATATTTCAGCAGCCACCATGAGTTTTATCGGTTCTGATATATATACCCAATGCGAGGAGCGTCGTGGGCCGTGTGAGGGTACATGGTGGGGCCCGGAGGTACCGCGGGGCGAGAAAGGGATGGCGATGTAACATGCCGATGAGCCTGACAGGGGAACCATACCTTCCGGTGACAGTACCTATGACTCGGCGGTTATCGTGGGGATACTGACGGGAGTCATGTACGTATGGATACGTCGAAAGGCGATGGTCAGAGCTAGGCACTCGAGTTTTTGGATAGCGTATGATACGTACCTATCAGGGAGCCAGTCGTGGTGACAACACCTGATAGATCAGCCATTATGTGTCGATGCTTGACACAGGTTTTCATGATATTTTTACTCCTAAGTATATATAACAGTGGAATGGGACGCTGTTATATATATATATATATATATATTAGTGGAATGGGACACTAATATATATGTATACATATCAATTCATACACATCATCATAATTATTCATGCAAATATACTTAGGATATATGAGATTCACTTGATATTGGATTCGGGATATATCAGATTCACTTGATATTGGATTCAGGATATATGAGATTCGCTTGATATTGGATTCAGGATATATGAGATTCACTTGATATTGGATACAGGATATATATGAGTTTTGCTGATTTTGTACATTCAGCATATATGAGATTTACTTGATATTGTACATTCAGGATTTATGAGACTTACATGATATGAGAGCCAATTTAGGTGCTGATTTTAGGAAATTGGGATTTGGATTGTCTTGATGGACTTTGGTCCTACCACGAGGTCAAGATTCCGTGGGAATGACATGTTTTATCCCATACTGCGTATTTATTGTTTATGCACTGCTTCATGTATTAGTAGTACCTGATAGAGTACCTTCCATGACTGTTGTATTTACATACTTTTATTTTATATGCATTGCTTCATGTATTAGTTTTACCTGCTAGAGTACCTTTCATGATTGTTGCATATATACATTGTCATATCATTGCTTCATGTATTAGTAATACCTGATAGAGTACCTTACATGATCGTTGCATACAGATTGTCATATTATTGCTTTATGTATTAGTTGTACCTTCTAGTGTACCTTTCATGACTATTGCACACATATGACTTTTATTGCTATTAGCTTGCCTATGTTAGATTCGCGCTGTACGTGCATACTTGTGATTACCTGCATTTGTTATTTACTATTCACGAGTTGGCAACTCACCCCCGTTGTGCCACAGTGTTTTGCAGGTTGTTCCCCAGAGTAGTCGAGGCATGCTATTTATCTATCATATCATCTTTTGCAGCGGATACTGCTTCGGCTCATAGTGTGCAGTTTTGCTTAGGTGGGTTTTGCGGTTATCCGATATTGCTCTTTATATATTCGTTGTACCTTATACTCTCCATCTACCATTATCTTGTATGATTTAGAGACTTGATGTGAGGACGATTTTGTATATTATTTTGTGACTTGGAGGTCTTTTATGCAGTTTTATTTATATCGTCTTTTATTTCTTTGCTACGGCGTCGGATATCTGTTGTGGTGGTTGTTTTCCGCCTTTGGGCGTGTTTTTTCTCCCGTTTGGGGATGCTTTACCTTATATCTTGTTTGTACCCATTTTTGGGGTTGGTTTTTACAAAGGAGGTGCTGCCAAATTTTTAAAGGAAATAAAATTTGGGACTTTAAAGAATTTGGGTTGAGATTTTAAAAGTTTTAACAATGTTCTTATTTCTTCCTATTTTTTATGGTTTAGATTGCTAGGTTTTCAGCTTAGTTAAATTGCGTTACGCCTGTAGACGTTGCGTAGTTTAAGGGCCATCACGTGCCAATTTCGGGTCGTGACAATCCTAAAGGTAATACTATGATATCTAGGGTGTCCATGTATGCATATGTATCAACAATATAATCGATGCCAATGACATGTAAAAGCAATCATCTGAATCAAATGCCTGTATGTATGAGGAAAATCAACCAATATGTATCCATCAACGACACATCAATATCATGGAACATGAGTGTCCAACAACGACACTCGAAACATCATGAAACCCGTGTCTAGCATCGACACGTAAATCTTCATATCTCAGGCACCGCATCCTCTGATCGGTCCTCAGGCGCCGCATACTCTGATTGGCCCTCAAATCCATCTCACGACTCTGGTCGGTATCCTCCAGATAACCGCTGGGTCCAAACTATCACCGGTAGGTAGTGCTCCCTCCATCAGGCTCATTGCCTAACTCTACGAGTCTTCTTTCCCCGGGGTACCCACGGGGTCCACCATGTATCCGCAGATGGTGCCTCCTCTCTCCTCGAATCGGGTATACTCATAGCTCAGAACCGAGAAAACTCATGGTGGACACGAAATATCATATCAAGAGAAAGAGCGTTTTTAAAACAATATATGATTTCCTTTGAAATTTAACCACGGTTCTCAAATCCAGAGATCTCATAGAAATAGCACCTCAATGCATGTAACCATAAAGTACGATATATGTAAACATAGAATAGTAATATGAGCGTGTCAAGTATATCATGCAAGCACGTCATATGATTGTGCTGAACAATGAATGTACTTTTACGGTTAAGATTAATATCATGATATGGCAGTCCTACTGTGCAAATGGCATAGCAATTACCGATGATGAATGTGTGTGAGCCGGCAAATCTGTGTAAGTGTATCATGAGCATCATCGATAATTGTGCAGGTGTACAAGCAGATGGTATCATATAGCAATAAATACCGGGATCCTGGTACGTATGTCATGAGGGATAATCCCACATAACCATGAACAATCAACGGGTATATATATCTACACATGAACCATATGGTCAGTTTTAAAAGATACGAATCGCAGTTTTAAAGTGGGGGCTACTATGTTTTTAAGGAAAAGACACAATTTGAAAATCCATAGCGTCCCTTGAGGTTTCCGTTTAAAAGATGCATACGATTCGTCAGTTTTGAAAATAAGTATGGTTCAGATGGCATCTTTATGTCGGCGATCCCGTCTCATAGTATCCGATATGGAAATATCCTCGATCATCATCCTCAAATCACGAGCGCGGATCAATCATCCGGTATAACTCATCGCGTACGGTAATCCATCGTACGGTGACATCAAACAGAATAGGGGTTCTATCGTCCTATTCACCAATAAGGGTACAGATCTATAGTCTCTTACATCATATCCTATCGATCTCATAACACATCTATCTCAACTTATATCGTATTTATCGATCTCATGTCACATCGATATCGATTTCATATCATACCACGATAAATCTCATACTTGTCCTCTTTCAATTACATATATATCACGATTCACATCCTCATTTCATATCCTCATATATCAATTAGAGTCATCCTTACCTATCATATCATTTCACACTAAATTCTTTGATCACATCCGTAGGTTCCTAGTATAAGTTTCTCCGACTATATTCTATATATCGGTTTCCATTTTATAATTGTGGGGGTGCTATACGCCATCCACCTGACTTCCCCCATAGATATAAATCTACTCACCTGCTAAACTCCTTGCTTAGCCGAAGTCGATGTGCTTCGTCGTCTCGGAATCTACGCGAAGGTGCCTATAATCAATACACAATCGTAACGTTATTAAAACCAATTCCTGAAAACCGATACGGCTCACGAATTGCTTATAGGTTAGAAACTATAGCTTACGCATGCAAGAACAATCAAATAACCCTCATCGTTGACGTACAAACGTCCAACGACCAAATCCAATTTCAAATATCAAAATCAAGAATTCAAATATCGGAAAACATTGCCAAAGCACTCTCAAACAGCTCCCAGATTATAGCTCAGGTAAATAAGGACAAAACTAACAATACAGTAGCTAGGTTATAAGGTAAGTGGGCTACAGGCAAACCCCAACACTAGACACCTACCTTTGGCCGGCGAGGAAGCCTAAATACCCGGCGTCGCCGTTTTTACCATGGTGATTTGGTCTCGTGTTCTGGTGGTGGTCTTCTAATGGTTTTATCTAGGTCAATGTAGCTGTTTAATTTTCTTATAAATATCCCAGGTTGCTCCAGATTCCCTGTACTCCAACAAAAATCAAAGAAACCGACATTGTAAAATTTCATTTTTCGTATACTTGGTTTCTAATCTTCTAGTCTTGGTAAGAAATCATCTCTAAGGTCTTGTAAACCCTCACTTACCACATCACAAGTCTACACATCCCCTCAACATCAACTTGGAAATTTCCAAGATCACAAATCTAACTAATTCGAACTCTAAACTAAACTAGGATATACTAAACATAAATAATCTAACTAAAAGTCTAGAAATATACCTCATTTGCAACTGAAGAAAATTCTAGAGTTTCCTAAAGTGCTCAAAATCTAAACTTGATTGGTCCATAGGGTTTAGGATAAGGTGGGGATCATCTTTTGTGAAGGTGGAGTGGTATTTTGGTAAGGTTTTGGAGATGTTTCATGAAGGTAGAAGAGGTGGAGGAAGGAGGTGAGGAAGATGAAGGTGGAGGGGTTGAAGAAAGGAAAAGAGAAATGAGATGAAGAATTTGTCAAGTGTGGAGCCATACCCTCTTTCTCTCTCATGGCATGCCTCAAGTCATGATTGTGTCCCCTCTTTCTCTCTCCCCTCAATCATGCTCTCTTTTCTTTTCATCTTTCTCATCCAAATAAAACCAATACCACAAACACAAATAAAAAAATATGCAAAAAAATGCAATATGTCATGGTGCACTAGCCATGATTAATTAAAAAGACGAATTTGGCCTAATCATGATTAGTAGTGTACTAATCAAGTTTAATTTAAACTTACATATAATTAATTATAAAATGACCAAATCTAATAAATACCTTTTAAATAAATAAATCATATTAATCTCCAATTATTTTCCAAATATTGGTATATAATTATACCATTTTATGAAAAACCTAATTCGCAAATCGAATAGTTTTCGCGAAATATATTATTTTATTATTTAAATTCCAAAAATAATATTTTATATTTTTGGAATGTTACATTTTCTTACCTTCAGTTTTTACGCTTTGACTACACTAAACTCGTTTAGTGTATGCCCTTTTGGACTTCGGATCCTATTGCCCGTATAGTCCGCGTTTCGTTAGTCGCTACCGACTATAAGATCGACTTAGAAGTCGAAACTCGCTCCACGCCCCTGTTCATCATGAAAAACCGCATTTCAATACCGCTCATTCGTTATCATTTTTGTGTATATCGGTACTATTAATCTGTGTCTGCTCAATAAGCACAGATTATAGGTATTCGTGATAAAACACTGGAAACTCACTCAAATGTACGGATACGACATGTGTGAGCCTACACTGCAACCGTAACGGAAAACCGTTCAATATTAAAGAGTTTGCAAAAACAATTCAAGTGTACGCATTTTTATTCAAAGTGGTCCAACATGAACCAAGTGTGAACACAACTTTTGTTGATACACAAATCAAGTGGGCAGCTGCCATGATGATGACATGAACCAAGTGGGCAAGTAGGCAAGTTGTTAAAGAAAGTGGGCATGGGTGATGAGTAGAAATAAATGTATGATGTGATTTAAAGGTTGTATTTCCCTCCAAATCTACAGATTAATATCCAACTGTTTATAAAACAATCAAACAATACCAGAGAGATCATGGAGAGGATATAAGATCACCATAAGAAAACGGGCCCCACCACTCAATAGTAAACCGCTGGAAATGGGGAAATTCCCGCCACCGCTGTCCCATCTACTCCAATGTGCTTCATTTTTCTTCTGGTCATTCCAAGTTATCACATCATCTCAATTAAATTATTTTTTTTTATTGATTTTGTACCTATAAATACCAGAACAGAGAGAAAGGACAAGGGCGGAGAAGACTTTTGTCCAATTTTCAATTTTCACTCTATAATTTTGTTTTAGTTCTAGTACATAGTAGTTAGTTAGCTTGAGTGCTTTGCTTTTATCTAACCTTGCAACCTCTTAACTGAGCTTGCAAGGTTAGATTTTAGTATTTGAATTCATAGCTTGTATCATGGATTTCAACCTAATGAAACTTTCATATTTTCACTTGGGTTCTCAGTATCTTTTTACTTTCTTTCTTTACTTACTTGCAATGTTGTTTTCTTTTATTTATTCTCTTTTGCATTTTCTTTTGATGTTGATCATGGTTTGTGAATAGTGTATCTTGTTAGGGAAAGAGAAAGGTTTTTTAAGTTAAGGTTTTCTTTTACTCTTTTCCTTTGCCCGAGAATTGCTAATTGAACTTCGTCCAAACCTCACGCAACCGCTCTGTTAGGCACCCTACCCTACCACGGTGGCAGTGATCCCTAACCGAGACTGGTTGTGTTTGGTTTGGCTGGAGGCAAAAGATAAGAGACAAGAACGGGAGGAAAAGGGTCAATAAGCCGGATTTCTCAAATACCGTGCTTAAGCACCTTAATCCATGTTGTTGCCGATTACCATAGCTTCGATAAGTCAAGTAAGGCACAAAGGAATGAGTACGGATTTTCCTAACTTAAACTAACCTATCTCTATCCCTAACAAGCATTTCATTGCATATATAAAACACATAAGTTAGAATCGAACAATACAGACCTTTGGCTTAACTCGTGAGAACAAGAACTTAAAACATACCATCTCTCTGCGGATGACCCGTTTTCATCACGGCTAGCTACACGCGACACCGTCTTGATTGCGGTTACTTTAAAACTTAAGATACGACACGCAAAATCTCTTTCAATCAAATGGCGTCGTTGCTGGGGAGATGTTACGACCCGAAATTTAGTTCGTGACCGGCACATAAATCACGCAACGTCTAAAGGCGCAACGTAAATTAAGTAAGCCGAAGCCCAGAAATCTAAACTTTTTTAAGAAAATAAAAGAGGTGAAGTTTTGAAATAAAGGTATGATGAAATCAAATGTTTTCTTATATGCATAGATAATGGAACATGAAAAATGCAAGTGGATTTTTCTAGTTGAAAAACATGTTAAGTCTTTTAAAAATTTGGGCAGCACCTCCCTTGTATATTTTGATCCAAAATCACATATACATGATAATATAAAAGGCATCCCCAAGCGGGAGCTAGCTCTTCGCCAAACGTCGGAATCACAACCACGCAAGTCAGCAATATATGTATATGATGCCCAACGGCGAAGATCAACATAAATAATAATGAATAAAGCAAGACATCAACCCACCAAGCGAACATATAACCCATCGCTCTAAGTCTCGCAACCACAAGTCTTCCTAAGTCTTACTACTTATACAATTACTAGTTTCTGATTGATGGAGTTAACTAGATACAACAGGAATAATAATACAAGAGTGGGCACGACCCATATGTGGGATTCTTTAGCACCATGCCTAGGGTTTGCAAGCATCACACATGCCACAACAAAAAAAAATTAGGGGGTGCTAAACAATCATCCTAGGAATCAAACTAGAAAATTAGGGTTACAAAACTTTGCAATCAAACATTACATAAGAAGTGAACAAGAATACAACCTTTGTAGACCCGGTCCTTCACTTCTAAAGTTCCGTGTAGTCGTCCCTTCGCTCCAAGCATCGATCTCCCGGACTCAAGATGAACTCCACAAAGCGTAGTGAGCAAGCATGCTAGATGTCTTCGAGGCCGAAGATGATCTACGTCGAGGAAACTCAAGCACAAGCTACCTCTTCACAAAGTGATGAACTTTGTGAAGCAAACACCCTAAACTAAATGGCAAGTAGTAGAGGATGATGAAGTAGGAATTTTGCTCACTTTGGATTTGATTTTCTCACTTGGATTCAACATCTCTTGAAACCCTAGAAAGCTTGAAGAGATGAAGAAGAAGATGATCAAGAGAATGAACAAGAGAATAGAATGAGGTTAGATTTGGAACCATAGGTGAGTTAGTGTCATACACTTAACCCTTGTAAAGACTTGACCATAGCATATGGTAAGTGGTTAGGTTTATAAATATCTTAAGTAAAACAAATAATGTGGGCTAAGTCAATGGTTTTCAATCTTCTCAAAGCTTCTAGCCTTTAACATAATTCTCACCATTTTGAATTACTTATGATAATTAAAACCCTAAACTTATCATGGTTATGGTATATTTCTTACACATCCAAGTTGCATATACAACCTTTCATGATACAATGTATATATCACATATATCACATGTATACAAAAGTGAGAAAAAGAAACAATTAAGTGAGCTAATATTAGTTAATGTAATTCAATATATCAAATATATATAATTATACATTAAATCATTAAATCAACACTTGATTTAATGATCCGGCTATATTACATATAACCGACTAATATTAAATGCAACAACTTATCAAACCAACACTTGATTCGATATCTCGACTATATCACATATAACCAACCGATATCACATATCGCAAGAATAGAATACGGTATCACATATCGTATTTACTCTCAGTCCCGCACATATCACATATGTGCTCCTACTCCGTTTCGCTTGAGCCAAGAAAGCTCTGTGTAGGACTCTAAAGACTCGTCAATACGCCGGTAGTAGGTGGTGATCATATCAGTCACCCACAAGCTGCAAACGGTCTGCCAAACGTAACGACCACCTGGGTATTGAGCGATCAGAAGATCAACAAGCAAGCCTGCTCACACTCCTGCGAATCCAATCAGTAACACTACCGTACAGTTCGGTCTCTTCGTCTGATATGTCGCATATCTTGTCTAGGGGTGGTAAACGTTAGACCCCAGTAACTTGATAAGTCATGCCGATGTAAGGTCCATAACGGTTCGAGAAACTACTGATAACACTTACCAGTAGATCTCAGCAACCCTGGCCAGGGATTTCCTGTTATGGCCAATCGATCATAGCGCAACATCAACCCCCAATACCGGGAGAGACGAATCCCCTCCTATCGCTCATTGCCTCCATGTGACTCAGTACTGTACCCAAAAATCACCTGTTTGCACGACTCACCAGAGCCATGGTAGGGTGGAAATCAAAGCACAGTGGAAGACATACAAGATTCTATGACGATCTCGGGTCGACAGACTAACCTCTACCAGTGTCACCAGAGAACTACTACCTGACGTGAGGTATAATACCATCAAGGAGTTCTTGGTGAGTCAGTTCAGTATACCCAGTCTCCACTGAGCACCCGTATACCATCTCTGATGTCAAACACCAATGGATATGGGATCATCCATCGCCCATCACATAAGTCGAGAAGGTATACGCTAGTCTACTCTGGAGTATCGATGCCCTGTCTCGATATTCCCTCGACTAGGAACAATTAAAGGATGTACTCATAGACTACCTAGACCCCACTAGTATGATCTCTATCATAATCCTGGTAGTCAAGTACATATCCTAAGGGCTTTATCAACATATAACATAGAGATATCGAGTGTACATGTTAAGATAAAGAGCAACCAGATTGCGTAATATCATGTCGAGCAAGAAAGTCCTTCCTATATATGTCCAAGCATCCACTATAATATATATCATATGTACAATAATGGACTCTAGGGCATACATATAACTAACAATCTCCCACTTGGACCAGGGCCATATGTTGTAGTATCCAATACCTAACAATCAGCAGTGGTTGTAGTATCCCATACTCAACCATCCCATAATAGTCTCTCTTAGGAAAAGGCCTTCGTGAGTGGATCCGCCGTGTTGTCCTCTGATTCTACTCTCCTAACGTCGATCTCCCTGGAGATCAACCATCTCCATGATCAGGTGGTACTACCTTAGAATATGTCTGGGTCACTGACGGGACGGGGGTTCCTAAGCCAAAGCCACAGCTCCATTGTCACACAATGGTAGGAACATTGTTCATCTCATGAACAAATATACACCCATACTACCTCTTTGGTAGCATCTTTGGTAACGATGTATCCAGCCTTTATTTTCTAGTTTGCCCCGGTATCTAGCTTGGAACTCTTCCAACATACCGCCGCTCCACTGAGGGTAAAGACAATGCATGCGACTGACATTCAGTCGTCCTTACCACCCTGGAAACTATCCAGTGATTCTCCCCAGGATTGATTGATACTTTCTCACTACACCTAGTGAGAATCCTAACATCTACTTAGATCTATCTCATAGATCTAAAAACCAGGATATAGGAGGTATCACCTTGATCCTATATGGAGAATCCTTGTAATAAGAGGAGATTGACCGAGTGTAGCATAGGAAATACCTTCCCTATCAAGAGTATGTCATCCACGTACTATACGAGGAAAACCACCTTACTCTCTACTGCCCTTTTGTATATACAAGATTCATCTACCATTTTGATGAAGTCAAACGCTTTGACTACCACATCAAAAATAGATGTTCCAACTCCGCGATGCCTGCTTTATCCGGTAAAGCAACTTGCACACGTTTTTGTTGCTCCCACTGTCTACGAAGCCCTCTGGCTATGTACTTATAGACGCTCCCTTCTAAATCAATATTTAGAAAAGCTGTCATGACACCTAACCGCCAGATATCGTAGTCATAGTATGTAGCATGGCAAGTAGGATCCGGACAGACTTAAGCATGGCTATTGGAGAAAAGGTTTCATCATAATCCATACCTGGTCGATGACGAGAACCTTTTACAACAAGTCTAGCTTTGAAAGTCTCAAATTTTCCATCTACACCAATAATCTTCTCAAGATCTATTTACTCCTGATGGGGTTTTAACCCCTCAGATAAAGCAACCAAAGTCTATACTTTGTTGGTGTACATGGATTCCATTTCAGATCGCTTAGCATCCAATCATTCTTACAGAGTCCCTACTCTTGATGGCCTGCTCGAAACTAGTTGGGTCATCATCTCATGATGCAATCCTCGCTCCCACTATCATCGAGAAAACCGAAGTATCTCTCAGGCGGATGAGGAACCCTACCAGATCGGCGAAGAGGCTGAGGTTCGTCGGGAACTATTAAATCCTCTGGTTCTACCAAATCATCAGCTGTAGTTTGTATAGCTGGAATTGATTCCAGTTCTACCTCATGACCATAAATTTCTTTCCATAAAAAATTCCTTTTTCTAAAAAGGCGGCAAGCTGAGAAATAAAACACCTTTTGTTCCTTGGTGCGGTAGAAGATATTCCCTTGCAAATGCTTGGGATATCCAACAAACTTCCACAGAACTGATCTTGCCTCGAGCTTGTCCGGATTTTGCTTTTGACATAGGCTGGACAACCTCAAATCTTAACTTATTTAAGACATAGGCTCTTCCCATTCCATATCTCATATGGAGTGGTAGCCACCTGATTTGGTTGGAACCGAATTCAATAGGTATGCAGCTTCACAAGTGCATAACACCCTAAAGGAAATAGGCAACTCAGTAGCACTCATCATAGAGCGCACCATATCAAATAGGGTTCGATTGCTCTGCCCCGATACACCATTGTGCTATGTGTAAGTCCATATCACGCACCCCACGTGTTCACGGGGAGGCGGAATATATGAAAAACAATTATCAAAGCTTCGTAACATGTACTTGAGCACACGGATCGTGTCTAAACCATTACTAGCAAACTACAAGAGGTTTAACTACTCTGATTCGAAGTTATACCCCACGTTACTAGTCCTTCGGGTCTTCATCGTTGTCCTCCATACCTCGTCGGCTCTATGGAACTTGGGTACCTCAACGGCCTCCTCGAGTCAAAGACGATCCACCCGATAGTCTATAGTCCGAGCTCCTATCTCGAATCTGAGATAACTATGGCTTCTAGTTTTCTAATCTAGAAGTCCTAAAGGGTGTAGAGTATTTAGATGGATTACTTAGTCACTTTAAACCCTAAGATTCTCAACTCATGAGAGCTTTTAGGGTTTGAGGAAGAAGATGAAGACTTGAGGACAGATAAGTGTTTTGTGATAATGAATGAACTATCCTCATTTGTGAATATCATGAAGCATAATAATATCATCAAAATAAATATCTAGCTAATATTCATCATGCTTTATTTAATTCACAAGGGGAATCATCTAATGAGTCACCTAATTAGTCATGGATCATTTAATGAAACTACACCTCATCTCCTCCACCTCATTTAGTTTAAATCTAAAAAGAAATAAACACAAATGAGTCACCTCCTTCTAGAAGATTCCCAACAAATTACGAGACTGCCCCTCCCATCCATATTTTCGAAAAACACGGATAAACCGAGACTGAATAAATCCATCTGTATAATACTAGGATCCGGCTTAAACCAAAGCTCACTAGTATTATCTTCCCGATCATAGTACGTCCACAAGTGTACGTAAGTGATCGTGACCCTTCCGTAAAATCATACGGCCTCTACACCTTTTGCCCAGTGCAGGGAAACTCTGTGTGTGGGACTCTAAAGACTCGACACTACGCTAGCAGTGGGTTTAACCACAGGCCGCAAGCGGTACTAGCTGTACGTAACGGTCCCCAGGTAGATGTCGATAAGAAGGATGATGAGGAAGCCCATCCGAACTCCTACTGAGCCTGTATGTGACAATCTCCGTACAGTCCAGTCTGCTCGTTTAGGACCATCGCATATCGGGTCTAAGGGGGCGGTTAACGTCAGACCCCTAATAGCGGTATAAGTCGTGTCGGAGTGAAGCCCATTACACCTTGAGAAACTACTGGAGCACCTACCAGTAAATCTCGCTTGCCCTGGCTAGGGACCTTGCGTAATGGCTCTCCATACACAGCGCGATATCAACCCCCAATACCGGGAGAGACGAATCCTGTCTAACCACCACTGCCTCCAAGTGCTTCGGGAATGCACCCAACTACTACCTGTTTGCACGACTCCTTTGAGCCGTGGTAGGATAGTTTTCTAAGTACAGTGGGAACACACTCGAGGCAAATTAGCAATGTCAAGTCGCCGGACTAAGCTGTACTCATGTCACCTGGGAACTACAATCTGACGATAGGTATAGTACCAACCTGCAGTTCCCGGCGAGTCCTGTCCAGTGTACTCGTAACCTAACGAGCACCTTTATACTATCTCCAGTATGACGTACTGATGGCTGTGGGGTAGACCATCTCCCCATGCTGGGATGAGAAGCGTATACACCAGTCTACTCCGGAGTATCGATGCCCTGTTTCGATAATCCTACGACCAGGGACCTGTATAGGATGTTGCTTATAGAATTACCAGCCCCTACTAGTGTAACTGCCATCACAACGCTGGTAATCAAGCAAAGATCCTAAGGGCTCTACTAATATGTATAAGCGATATGTTAAAAGAAACATATGCACATATTAAAATAGAAACAAACCAAGTAGCATACTACCATTTTTAGTAAGACTGTCAACACAACTGTGAATATCCCAAGCTTCCATTAAGTAATATACAATCTAGTATGATACAATAATGGCCTCTAGAGCATAAACACTAACAATCTCCCACTTGCACTAGGGCCATGTACTGGTATATCGCAGACCTATCATCTCGAATAGCCTCTCGAACTGCGTCTGAGGAATGGCCTTTGTGAATAAATCAACAGTGTTATTCTCTGTATCTACTCACTTCACCTCGTTCTCCCGGCGATCTACGATCCCTGATCAGGTGATACCGCCTTAAGATGTGTCTGGACTTCTGATGGGACCTGGGTTCCTTTGCTAAAGCTATAGCGCCGTTGTTGTCGCAATACAGAGGTATTGGATCAACACTGGGAGGAACCACCTGAAGTTCTGTGAGGAACTTCTTCATCCAGACAGCTTCTTTTACGGCATCGCAAGCAGCTATGTACTCCGCTTCCATCGTCGAGTCAGCAATGGTGTCCTGCTTGGAACTCTTCCAACAGACCGCCCCTCCATTGAGGGTAAAGACATAACCCGACATGGACTTGGAGTCATCCTTGTCACTCTGGAAACTGGAGTCAGCAAAGGCCTCGATCTGGAGGTCCTTTCCGCCATACACCAAGAACATCTCCTTAGTCCTCCTCAGGTACTTGAGAATGTTCTTTACTGCTATCCAGTGCTTCTCTCCTGGGTTTTCCTGATACCGGCTTACAACGCTCAATGCATATGGTCAGGTACATAACATCACATACATTATAGAGCCTACCGCAGAAGCGTAGGGTATAATCGACATGCGGGCCCTTTTAAATCAGTCTTGGGAGACATCTCTTTAGAGTGGGTGATTCCATGACAAGCCGGTAGGTTACCGCGCTTAGAATCTTCCATACTGAATCTTTTCAATATGGTGTCTATGTACCTGGACTGCGAAAGTCCCAACATCCTCTTTGATCTATCACGATAGATCTAGATCCCCAGAATGTAGGAAGCATCACACAGGTCCTTCATGGAGAAATTCTGTGACAAGAATCATTTAACTGGCTGTAGCATAGGAATATCATTTCCTATTAAGAGAATGTCATCCACGTACAAGACGATGAATACTATAGTTCTCTCTACAATCTTACTATATATGCATGGTTCATCTGGATTTTTGATAAAGTTGAATTTTTTAACAGTATCATCAAAACAGATGTTCCAACTCCGCGATGCCTGCTTTAGTCCATAAATGGACTTAAGCAACTTGCACACTTTACCGCTGCTCCCACTCTAAATGAATCTCTCTGGCTTATCCATATAGACGCACTCTTCCAAATTACCATTTAGAAAAGCCGTCTTTACGTCCATCTGCCAGATCTCATAATCGTGGAAGGCAGCAATAGCAAGAAGGACCCGAATGGATTTGTGCATAGCCACTGGAGAAAAGGTTTCGTCTTCGTCCAAACCAGGTCTTTGACGAAAACTCTTTGCAACAAGTCTAGCCTTATAGGTTTCAACCTATCCATCTACACCAATCTTCCTTCTGAAGATCCATTTGCATCCTATGAGTTTTACCCTATCTGGAGCAATGTCCAAAGTCCATACTTTGTTAATGTACATGGACTCCATTTTGGTCCGCATTGCATCCAGCTATCTTACTGAGTCTCCGCTCTGAATGGCTTGCTGGAAGCTAATAGGGTCATCATTGTCAATGATGCAATCCTCTCGATCCCCGTCTATGAGAAAACCGTAGTATCTCTCGGGCGGATGAGACTGCCTACTACTTCTGCGGAAAGGCGCTGGGATGACCCTTTCTTCTGAAACTTCTGGTTCTACCATACTTTCAGTAACTGCTTGTGGTTCTAGAATTTCTTCCAGTTCTATTGCGTTCCCACTCTTCTGATTTTCTAAAAATTCAGCTTCCAAGAAGTGGGCATGACGAGAACAAAAACCTTTTGTTCCTCTGAGTAATAAAAATAATACCCCTTGGAGTTCTTAGGATATCCCACAAACTTACACTGTACTGAGCCTCAAGTTTGTCCGTATGCTTCTTTTTAACAAAAGCTGGACATCCCCATGTCTTCAAGTACTGAAGATAGGGTTTCTTCCCACTCCACATCTGATATGGTGTGGTAGGCACAATCTTGGTTGGAACCTTGTTCAAAAGATATGCAGCTGATTCTGTTGGATATATATGCCCTAGAGGCCTACATTGTATAGGATGCTTGGGATATGTATGTACATGACAGTCTTGCTTGATATGATAGTACGCTATTTGGTTTGTCTTTATCTTAACGTATGATATATTTTACTTAGTGTTTATATATATATATATGTTGATAAAGCCCATAGGGTGTTTGTCTGACTACCGGCGTTGTGATGGCAGTCATACTAGTGGGAGCTGGATAGTCAATAGGCACACCCTTAGATGTCCCTGGTCGTACGAGTATCGAGACTGGGTATTGATACTCCGGAGTAGACTAGTGTATACATATCTAGACCCTGAGGAGGGGCGATGGATTGGTCCCGCAGCCATTGGTGGAGTGCACCTAAGATTGTATACAGATGCTCACTGGATGTGAGTACACCGGACAGGACTCGCGGAGAACTGACTGGATGGTATTATACCTAACGTCAGATAGCAGTTCTCAGGTGACATGTGTGCAGATAGTCCGTTGACTTAAAGTCATCATTTGTCTCGTGTGAGTTCTCACTGTGCTTTGATTATTACCCTACCACGGCTCAAAGGAGTCGTGCAAACAGGTTTTAGTTGGGCACAGTCCCGAGCCATGTGGAGGCAGTGAGTGACTATTAGGGATTCGTCTCTCCCGGTATAGGGAGTTGATATCGCACGGTGATCGGTTGTTCATTACCATAAGTCCCCGGCCAGGGCTGATTGAGAATTACTGATGGACTGATCAGTAGATTCTCGGATGGACTTGAGCCATACCGACACGACTTGTACGGTTATTAGGGGTCAGACGTCCACCACCTCCCTAGACCATACATACGATACTCTTAGACGAACAGACCGGACTGTGCGGATATTGTCACGGACAGGCTCAGTAGGATTTCAGATGGGTTACCTCATCGGCTTTCTTATCGACAACTACCTGGGGACCGTTACGTACAGCTAGTGCCGCTTGCGGTCTGTGGTTAAACCCACTGCCAGCATAGTAGTCGAGTCTTTAGTGTTGGAGATAGTGCCCTCAGAGTCAATTATTGGATCACAGGCACGTGATTGCAATGATTGAGGGAGGACCTATCCCGGTAGAACAGTCTTACTCGAGATGATAGTATGCTATCAGGTTTACCTTTATCATCGTGTACTGCTTTAGGTGACATGACATGTCGCTATTGCACGTTGATAGAGCCCCTAGGATTCTTGCTTGACTACCGGCAGTATGAGGGCGATCATATACGTGGGAGCTGGGGTCTACAAGCACATCCTTAAAAGGTCCCTAGTCGTGGGAGTTTCGAGATAGGGCATCGATTCTCCAGAGTAGACTAGTGTATACAGTCGAGACCCCGACGAGGGGCGGTGGCCGGTCTCACAAGCCACTGGTGTCAGTTGGATCACCTAAGATGTATACAGGTGCTCATTGGGTTATGAGTACACCGGACAGGACTCGCCGGGAACATGCTAGTTGGTCTTATACCTGACGTCAGATAGCAGTTCCCAGGTGACATGTGTACAGGTTAGTTCATCGACCTGGGGATCGTCATTTGTCTCGTGTGAGTTCCCACTGTGCTTTGATTACTACCCTACCACGGCTCAAAGGAGTCGTGCAAACAGGTTTTAGTTGGGTACAGTCCCGAGCCACATGGAGGCAGTGAGCGGATCTTCGGGGGTTTCGTCTCTCCCGGTATTGGGGGTGAGGTCGCGCTGTGTCTAGGAGAGCCATTACACGAAGTCCTTGGCCAAGGCAGGAGATTTACTGGTAGGTATTCCAGTAGTATCTCAGGGTGTTCTGGGCTACACTCCGACACGACTTGTACCGCTTTTGGGGGTCTGACTTCTACCAACCCCCTAGGCCCGCCATGCGATGCTCATAGACGAACGGACCGTACTGTACGGATATTGTCACTGACAGGCTCAGTAGGGTGTCAGGATGAGTTCGCTCATCGACGTCCCTTTTAGTCAATAGCTGGTGGCCCGTTACGTATTGGCTTATACCTCTGACGTGCTAGTGGTTAAATCCACAACCATAGTATTGACGAGTCTTTAGAGTCTACCACACTTTCAGTTACTCAGGTTTCGGGCGAAACGCTGTAGAGGCCGTATGGAGATATGGCAGGGTCCGATCAGATACGTGCGGTATTGCACGGATCAGGATCGGACGGTTTGTACTAGTAGCCGTATAGGTATATGGCAGGGTTCGATCAGATACGTGCGGTATTGCACGCATCAGGATCGAACGGATATTACTAGCCGGCTTTGGTTTAAGCCGGTCCTAGTTTAGTACAGTGTAGATTTTGTCTCTTTGCATTTGTATCCGGACGGAATACAGATGCGGGTGTGTATGCACAGTGTCGGGGTTTTCCTGTAATTTATTACGGGACCAGTTTTCTGGAGTTGCCAGTTTGCATTCCGTTCCGGCCGGTTTTGCTTTGTTCTTTCCCGGCCGGACTTTTCCGATGGAGGGGGTAATTTGCAGTTTTGCAAATTACATTTGTGGAGGGGTTTTATTGCTAATAGATTTATTATGATGATATCATTATTTGTTGCACCATTCTTGCTTTAATGTTGATTGGAAAGGGTATGGGTGGAGGTATGTTGTAAGCATGGTTCATGTTTTGTTAAGGTTACCACTTGCTTTTTCCTACCATTACCTCCCTTCATGCATCCACTCAATTTCCCTCCACCATTCCCACTTAGCAATGGCCGGCCACTTGATGATGAGGAGAGAAAAATGAGAGATTCATTTTGTGCTTCATTTTGTTCATCTCATGTCCTTGCAAAAATTGGTAGCTTCATTTCCCTCCAAAGTTCAATCTTCATTCCTCCATCCAAAGGCAACAAACCCCAAAGAGACAAGTAGCCTCTACACTACACTTCCTACAGCTAATCTTGGACGCGTCGATTCGCCAGCTTCGCGCCCGAGTTGCCTCGGTATTGAGGTGGAAGCCCGTAAAAGCTACAGGCGATGTGGTGCCCTTTCCGACGAGGAGGAGACGGACGGAGATCCCGCGAGGAGATCGGAGTGGAGATGAAGACCGGAGGACTCGGATCAGTCGGTACAACATTTCTACACTCTTTTCTGTTTGTTAGTTTAGCAATAATGGCAGATCCGGGTTAAAGTATACGATAGCGCCAAGTTAAAAAGTTTTATTCCGCAATTGGCGTCTGTAGACTGCCGGGGCGCTAGCGTAGACTTACAGTGGTATCAGAGCCTCACCATTTTGCTATGCTAAGTTGTGCTAACGCGTTTAAAACTTCGATCCGACCGGAAATCGAAAACTGCAAAAATCCAAGCCGACAGTTTCTGTTGTTTTTAAACGGTCTCAAAAATTATTTCTGGATGTCTTAAAAATCAGAGCAGGAAATTTTAAGAGTCACGACAAAATTTGGGGTCGTGATCCCTCCAAGCTGCCGCGGAAGCGCGGCCAAACCCATGGTTTGGCCGTGCAACCGCGGTCACGTGGGGAGCACGTGCTCCCAAATTTTGTCAGTTGGTTCTCTGTGGGTTTTTGGGGTTTTTGATATATATCGTTTTTGCCCAGATTTTGTTACTGTTCACCAGTAAGTCGTGGGGCCCACTTCTTGATATTTTGTCGATCGAAATTTAAACACGTTAGTTTTCACAGTATTTACATTATATCTGCGACCGTGAATGTCACTCGATCGGTAAATCCGGTCTAACTGCTATAGCCCGGTTAGACGGATTTGCGAACGTGATTTTCACGTTGATGTTCTATGTATTTGCTGTGATGTTGCGGATCGGTCGTGGGGGATAGCCTGGATGCAATGCTAGTACTGTGTTGTTGTATTATGTACATTTGATTTTGCGGGGCGAGCGTCCGACATGTGGACTGCCGTCACTGCCTGATTGTATTATTCTTTTGGGGCACGACCTGGTTGCGGTCGATGTACCCGGTGTATGTATATTTTACTTTCTGTACTAGGGTTACCCCGCGGATGGGTGCACGGATAGCCGGGTTCTGGAGGGCAACGGGCCCGCATCTCAGGGCATTGAGACGGAGGGGCTTCAGTCTGGAATTGGCGGGCTATTCGCCGCACTCGTAGGGGGTACAGGTTGACCCAGGAGGGGTGCCCAAGTTACCGGATTCCGTGAAGTGCTGGGTGGTCCATTCACGGCGCTGAAAGGGGGCTGCCTCGCTTCAGGTTTTGGCGGGTGACTTGCCGCACCCGTAGGGGTCTAGGTTTTCATTGCACAGGCTATCCACACGACCAGGGGAACGTCGGGTTTCAGTAGTGGCTCTGTGAAACCTGGGGATCCCAGATATCTGTATTGTTCTGTGATGCTGTACATTTCTTTGATGTTGCATTTTATTCACGCCTTGAGCGAAATACTATATATTGGTATATATATTAGTAGATGTTGTATATGTTTTTCATCCGCGCTAGTCCAGTCCCCGCTCTGCCGTTAGTAAGCTAACCTAACGGGTGATGACGGGACCCAGTGGCGAATGCGGATGGCATATACGTACGTCAGTATATTTTCGTTCTTTGTGGTGTGATCAATTGATGGGACTGCATTGATTCGGATCAATGCAAGTTAAACAAACCTATTCTGATGTTGTTGGAACACTTTTCAAAAAGCTGTTATTGCAAGGACGTTCACTTTTGTTTTGCATCGTGGTATTCATTTGGAATATCCTGCTCCTCAGTCGACGAGGCAAGGGCCGAGATCCCTTCACCGGGAGTGACCCCTTGGACAGAATTTTGCGTCAGGGCATTAACTTCACTATAGCCGATTACTTTTGCTTTGCACCGTGGTATTCAGTTGGAATATCCTGCACCTCATTCTACGGGGAAAGAGCCGAGATCCCTTCACCGGGAGTGACCTCTTTAGCAATGGTTTTTCGTCACTATATTTTCTGAAAAGCTATCCGTTCCTTCAACGATATCAAGTTCATTACGTTAAAGGTTTTCGCCAGAAACCATTCGTAGCCCTCCGTCGTTTCATATGGGTAGTCAATAGTATTCAAGCTGTGTTTGTTGGCCAAAGTCAAGGCACAGTGTTTGGTAGCTGTTGAGTATTCATATGCAGCATAGATAGATGCGTTGGTTTGGAACAGTCGTACTGCCTTGTTGGCCAAAGTCAAGGGTATGTACGGGTGGATTCAAATTAACCTGGAGAATGACGGGCAGAACTTGACATGTGACTTATGATTTGTTGGCCAAAGTCAAGGTCATAAGAGCATGGGGTAAAAATCCACATCGGGAGTTTCAAAAGAACTGAAACTTGCCAGATATGCGCATACCTTCTGGAGTGTGATACCGTGAGCGGATTCCGTCACGTTATCATGCGATGAGAGTTGGATCCCGATTCCCACTGATGAGTTGGTTTACTCCTCGGGTGACCCCGACTAATTCTTCTTTCAGGTTTGGAGGAGAATTTGAGGTACAGTGGGAGGTTTCCAGATTAGATAAATTGGTGACCATTCTGATCTAGGTTAGAGTGCACGCTGAGTGTTTCTTTTCTCTCTCTCTTTGGTAGCGACCATTGACCCGACCCTAAGACTATGACTCAGTGACCAAATTGACCGAACCTTCTTGACACAGGCTTTTGGATTGTCAGAGTTGCAGACCTCATTGCCACTCCTACTTTTACCCTTTTCTCCAGGACACCCCGTATTACTGCGAACGTCCACTTCCATTGGACAAAACCATCGTATGGTTAGATACGAACTCGAAGGGATTCGAGGATGGTTTCCGGTTCTGGAGAAAACGGATAGGATTATTCAGTTGTCTTTTCCTTTTACCCTCTCTCAGGTTACGAGTACTCCTTGGTTTAGGGGTAGTACACCTATTACGCAAATTGGATTGTCTTCTTCCAAACCTTAGGCTGGTGCCGACCGGTAGGGAATGAAGAAAACCAATTAGCATAACGATGGTGTGCAGAAGGTATTAAGTTCAGACAAAGCAAGGGATTAGTAAGAGGGCAAAGTAAATTGCAACAGATATTCACGACCAAACCAAATATTTCGTTACCACTCCCACATCACCTTTGTATTTCTCCAGGACACTCCGTATCACTACGAAGATCCACAGTTTATTTGGATAGTCCATCGTATGGTTATATACGAACTCGAATGGAACTTGTTCCAGTTCGGGGATGGATTCTGGTTCAGGAGAAATAGGAATAAGGTTTGTTCGGTTGTCTTTTATCTTCACCCTCTCTCATTGCGAGTGTTCCTAGGATTGGGACAGTACACCCATTATGCTTATTGGATAGTCTTCTTCCAAACCATAGGCTGGTGCCGAACGGTAGGGAAGGAAGAAAACCATTTGGCCTAAGGGGGTGTGCAGAAGGTAATGACTAAAGACATATAAAGGGATTTGGAGAGGTGGCAAAGAATTATACGGTTATAGTTGTGAATCTGGATAATGGTAGAGGCATTACTAAGAATACCAGGATACCCCATCGAAACATTTCAATGTTTCAGTTCACTGTGTACTGTTAAATGAAAACTGATTTCCCGATTAGACACTTGCTCCAGGGTATGTATTTACCAGGTATGATTCTCACATCTGTATGGTTTTACAGATGATGAGTGGGAGTAAGTTATTGGGAATTGGGTGATCATCCTCATTATATCGGGATTCGTTGTAATCGGTGATATTTGAGGAAATCACCTGGGCTGTTTGCCGGTCGGCAAATATTTGGTTTTGAATATCCGCTGTTATGCACCAATTTCAAATTGATATATCTGTACGTCTATTTTCATAGAGTGAGATATACTTTTCTGAAATTATGTCTATGACATTTACCTATATCAGTGGATGGTTAGGTAAGGAGCATTAAACAGCGGTGTAATTCTTCATAACCATAAGTACAGTTTTCAACCTACGACACACAGTGAATGAGTTATCAGACTCAAGGGACTTATACAGAGTATTGTATGTTGTCCAGTGTCCATTAGGACAGAAGGGTTGGTCCTCGTACTATATTCGGTTTACTTATGACTTCTCTAGTTTTTTGGCAAGTGTTTCGAGGAAACACAGGGTCCGAATTTGGAGAAGTTATAGGTATTTGAATACAGTAGAGAACCAGGTGTAGCAAGTATCGGGATTCTTCAAAGTGATCGAAGATGTAGATACTTGTCAATGGTATTCAGTTGATAGTAATGATAAAGAGAAATTGCTTCTCTTTCAGGTCACTCATAATTGGAAGTATTCCTAAGTTGAGTAACGCTGATCGGCCTCCTTCCATTTAGTTGACATGCGCTGGAGACAGTTGCATGATTTGGATCTGGTTCAATTAAATCAGTGCCTCTGTTTCTATATTGGATATAGAACAGTTCATATCTTAACGATGTTAAGGTACGGGGAGTTGTCCGGTTTATGATTAAAACCAGACACAGGACAACTCAAGGCACGTTTCTGTAATGGCTGTTTGTGGGTTGACCCAGGCTATGACGAGGGTTGATTTTCTACCATCTGGATGAACAATAGCGATATTGTTCTAGACTCGCCACAGTTTTATTAAAAATGGATTTTTTTCAGAAAACAGTAGTGGGAGTATGGTAGAACTGGAAGTGATTCCAGAACCACAAACGATTACTGAAGATTTGATAAGGAACCTAAAGATTCAATCTGGATTGACATTCCATTGGCCACTCCGCAGATAAGGTGGGTAACTTCAGGCACCCGAGAGGTACTAAGGTGGCCTCAAGGACGGTGACAGGGAAGTTCTTGTTTACCCACAATTACCATTGCTGTTGCTCCAGGCTGCGAGACCCGGCGGGAGGATGAGTATAGCGTCATTCTAAACTAGTTTTAGAAGTGTACATCTATATGACTCTGCCAGAGGGTTGTCGTAGTCAGTGGGAGCAGCGGAAGCATTGGTGGACAGGTAGCTTATGTCTATTTATAGACTAGAGCAAATGTAGCGGAGATAGATCATCTATTTCTGACGTGACAGTCATGGGTTTGACTTCATCAGAAAAGGGGATGGATCTGTTGAGAAGGTAGTAGGGTGTGATGTCCTGGTATCTGGATGACATACACAGAATAGGAAAAGAAACTCCTATACTACAATCGGTTATACTTTGGTCGTCACACAGTGGTTTCTCCACAAAGGAAATGGATTTTATATCTGACATACTGGTTACTGGATCTATGGTTTTAGATCTAGATTTGGGTGGTTTCCCAATCGTGGTACTTGACAGCATTCTAAGAGTATTTAGGATGGACGACTCCTGGCACGGTAGTGTACCTGCAGGTAATGGAGTCACCCTCTCTAAAGGTGTCTTACAGACTAAAGGGGAGAGGGACGTGCATGATTGGCAGATCACTTGCTTAGGCAATTGAGTCAATCATGAGATGTCAAGTACCACACCAGATGTTGTTCTTGCACTAGATGCAATAAGTTGACATTAATCCAATCCTGGAGAAACAGTCGGAAGCAGTTTTAGAACATAAGTGGCTGTTCTAGGGATATGATAGCGAAAGCCCCATTCGGGAAACAGTTATCATTCCAGGCTTCCAAGGTGACCTGGACGACAAGGAGGTTGTCAGAGTTATAGTTTTCCCTCTGACGAGGGGCAGTATTTTGGACAGGTGGTCCAAGGCAATACTGAGGGAGGCATGGCGCAGGATACTGATTAAGTTCAGTTGACGATACAGTCTAAGAAGTTTGGATTTGGAGTTCATTTATGAACTCGGTCCCATCAGACATCCAGACACTCTAAGACAGGTATTGCTCATTTCGGGAGATGGCTTTCTCCGCGAACTTGAGATAGAGAGAGACATAGAAAGAAACTTCAGAGCGGATCCACTCGCTGAGGCTATTCCTCGAACGCAATAGTTTCGCAAACGAGTTTTGTGAGACTGACTAGTAGAGGAGTTGGGTGTTCGGTATCACACGGGCTGTGAGTATGCGACATCGCAATAATTAGCCCTGAGTGCAAGTGGGAGATTGTTGGAGATAGTGCCCTCAGAGTCAATTATTGGATCACAGGCACGTGATTGCAATGATTGAGGGAGGACCTATCCCGGTAGAACAGTCTTACTCGAGATGATAGTATGCTATCAGGTTTACCTTTATCATCGTGTACTGCTTTAGGTGACATGACATGTCGCTATTGCACGTTGATAGAGCCCCTAGGATTCTTGCTTGACTACCGGCAGTATGAGGGCGATCATATACGTGGGAGCTGGGGTCTACAAGCACATCCTTAAAAGGTCCCTAGTCGTGGGAGTTTCGAGATAGGGCATCGATACTCCAGAGTAGACTAGTGTATACAGTCGAGACCCCGACGAGGGGCGGTGGCCGGTCTCACAAGCCACTGGTGTCAGTTGGATCACCTAAGATGTATACAGGTGCTCATTGGGTTATGAGTACACCGGACAGGACTCGCCGGGAACATGCTAGTTGGTCTTATACCTGACGTCAGATAGCAGTTCCCAGGTGACATGTGTACAGGTTAGTTCATCGACCTGGGGATCGTCATTTGTCTCGTGTGAGTTCCCACTGTGCTTTGATTACTACCCTACCACGGCTCAAAGGAGTCGTGCAAACAGGTTTTAGTTGGGTACAGTCCCGAGCCACATGGAGGCAGTGAGCGGATCTTCGGGGGTTTCGTCTCTCCCGGTATTGGGGGTGAGGTCGCGCTGTGTCTAGGAGAGCCATTACACGAAGTCCTTGGCCAAGGCAGGAGATTTACTGGTAGGTATTCCAGTAGTATCTCAGGGTGTTCTGGGCTACACTCCGACACGACTTGTACCGCTTTTGGGGGTCTGACTTCTACCAACCCCCTAGGCCCGCCATGCGATGCTCATAGACGAACGGACCGTACTGTACGGATATTGTCACTGACAGGCTCAGTAGGGTGTCAGGATGAGTTCGCTCATCGACGTCCCTTTTAGTCAATAGCTGGTGGCCCGTTACGTATTGGCTTATACCTCTGACGTGCTAGTGGTTAAATCCACAACCATAGTATTGACGAGTCTTTAGAGTCTACCACACTTTCAGTTACTCAGGTTTCGGGCGAAACGCTGTAGAGGCCGTATGGAGATATGGCAGGGTCCGATCAGATACGTGCGGTATTGCACGGATCAGGATCGGACGGTTTGTACTAGTAGCCGTATAGGTATATGGCAGGGTTCGATCAGATACGTGCGGTATTGCACGCATCAGGATCGAACGGATATTACTAGCCGTCTTTGGTTTAAGCCGGTCCTAGTTTAGTACAGTGTAGATTTTGTCTCTTTGCATTTGTATCCGGACGGAATACAGATGCGGGTGTGTATGCACAGTGTCGGGGTTTTCCTGTAATTTATTACGGGACCAGTTTTCTGGAGTTGCCAGTTTGCATTCCGTTCCGGCCGATTTTGCTTTGTTCTTTCCCGGCCGGACTTTTCCGATGGAGGGGGTAATTTGCAGTTTTGCAAATTACATTTGTGGAGGGGTTTTATTGCTAATAGATTTATTATGATGATATCATTATTTGTTGCACCATTCTTGCTTTAATGTTGATTGGAAAGGGTATGGGTGGAGGTATGTTGTAAGCATGGTTCATGTTTTGTTAAGGTTACCACTTGCTTTTTCCTACCATTACCTCCCTTCATGCATCCACTCAATTTCCCTCCACCATTCCCACTTAGCAATGGCCGGCCACTTGATGATGAGGAGAGAAAAATGAGAGATTCATTTTGTGCTTCATTTTGTTCATCTCATGTCCTTGCAAAAATTGGTAGCTTCATTTCCCTCCAAAGTTCAATCTTCATTCCTCCATCCAAAGGCAACAAACCCCAAAGAGACAAGTAGCCTCTACACTACACTTCCTACAGCTAATCTTGGACGCGTCGATTCGCCAGCTTCGCGCCCGAGTTGCCTCGGTATTGAGGTGGGAGCCCGTAAAAGCTACAGGCGATGTGGTGCCCTTTCCGACGAGGAGGAGACGGACGGAGATCCCGCGAGGAGATCGGAGTGGAGATGAAGACCGGAGGACTCGGATCAGTCGGTACAACATTTCTACACTCTTTTCTGTTTGTTAGTTTAGCAATAATGGCAGATCCGGGTTAAAGTATACGATAGCGCCAAGTTAAAAAGTTTTATTCCGCAATTGGCGTCTGTAGACTGCCGGGGCGCTAGCGTAGACTTACATTTAGAGTCCCACACAGAGATTTCCCAAACCCAGGAGAAAAGATATAGAGGTCGTATGGTTTTACGACAAAGGTTCGGACGCATACGTGTTTAATCGCACGTACGACATTCGGACAGTTTTTACTAGCCGGCTTTGGTTTAAGCCAGATTCTAGTATCGGGTTATTGGATTTATACAGTCTAAAGTTTTTCCGTGTTTTCACGGATGCGAGGGGCGTTCTCGTAATTTCCGAGAAGCTTCTAGAAGGATGTGACATGAGGGGTTAAGGTGGCATTTTCATTAATTGCTTTAGTGACTCATTCATATGATTCATCATATCATTAAATGCATCATTAATGCATCATTAATGATCTAATGACTCACATGATGAATCACTCTTCTTGAATAAATGAAGCATGGTGAATAATCATTTAATTGATATTATTTGATATTTCATTATGTTTTATATATTCAAGTGAGAAGCTTTTCTCATATCATTATCATCTCCACCTTCTCTCTCCTCAAGCTCTCTCTCCTTCACCAAACCCTAATCCTACCACTCATGAGTTGAGAACAAGGATTAGGAAAGACTAAACACTCCATAACCAATCTCTACATCATCTTAGTTCCTTTATTAGCAACTAGAGAAACTAAGTAACCTCAAGTTTAGAGGTTATAACTTGGATTAGGGTTCTCGGGTGGATCGTCTATCACGGAAAGGAAGCCGAGGAGGATGTGGAGATCCAAGGAGGCCATAGAGATCGTAAAGACAAAGGACTAGAATCGTTTGGTATAATCTTTTAACATAGTAGCTTAGATCTCTATGCTTATTGTTAATTATCGTTTAGCAAAGATCTTCGGTTAGTCGATGTTCGCTTAATAAACAAGATCGTTTTTCATATTTCCGCCTTCCCGCAACTCGTGGGCTGTTGCACATCGACTTACAGTGGTATCAGAGCCTCACTAAACAATAATTAACTCACTTGCAAAGTCGTATGAATTTTGAACTCGAAACAAACCGGAAAATACACCGATATTGCATAGTTTCTGTCGAATTAAAAATGAGGTCTAAAAATTTTTCAGGGACCTCCAGATTGACCAGCTTGAAAATATAAGAACACACAAGAAAAATGGGCTCCTGAATCGGCCAAAGAGCCGCGGAACCGCGGCCGATCCCACCGATCCGCCGCGGATCCGCGGCCGAGTTGGGGCCGATTCAGCCCAGTTTTCTTCTGTGCATCTTTTGTGATATTTTGTATTTTCTGGTATATTTATTTTCTGCTCAGGTTTCAAGTTTACAGAGAAGTATTGGAGAAAAATTTAATGTGTTTAATCGATCGAAATTATACGATACTTGCTTGTTTGATTATATCTGTGAAATGTATTATGTGTTCGTAAACCTCCCCTAACTACTAGTATGTCGGTTGGCACGGGGTTGCACATATCTGTGATGTTATTTATAACTGTTTGTGGATATGAACTATATTGGACTGTTGTGATGATTAGCCGGGTTTTGTGATGGGTTATTATATTAATTCATTCGATGTAAATGTAATAAGTTGTAATATTATTTCGCGGGGCACATCCAGGTTGCGGTTGTAGCCGCCGTTGTATTATTTCTTTTTACTGTTTTTGCTCCTAGGATAGACCCAAGGTGGGGTTCACAAACTACCGGGTATTTTGAAGTGTTGAGGTAGACCGCTTCACTTCTGGTACTTGGCAGGTAGTTTGCCGTACCCGTAGGGGTCTGGGGTGGGGTAATGGCTATTCATCATAACTGTGTAATCCGTATTTCGTTGCAGGCTCAAAAGAAACGCGGATTGCTTGCAAATCCAATATTGTTTATCTATGATCTGGAATGCCTATTATTGCGTCTGACGAATGTACAATATCTATATATGATAGCTATTTAGACGTCACTTATGTTTTACACCCGCGCTAGCCCAGCCCCCGCTCTGTCGTTAGTTAAGTAACCTAACGAGTGATGACGGGACCCAGTGGCGAATGCGGATGGCATAAGAGAACGTTGTATTTTTGTTGTTATCTGTAATGATAGGTTAATTGATGGGACGCATTATTATTAATGCAAAGAAAATAAAACCTAAACTGAATCGTTGGAACAATTTCTAAAACCACTCGGTTTTCTTGAAAAAGCAAATTTTAAATGTGGAGCTTAAACCACTCCTTTTAAATAAAAGCTATCTCTATTCCTTCGATCATATCAAGTTCATTACGTTAACGGTTTTTTGCCAAAAACCAGCCGTAACCTTCCGTCGTTTCAGATAGACAGCACATTGTATTCATGCTATGCTTGTTGGCCTACGTCAAGGCATAGTGTATGGTAGCAGTGTGTGTGCCTATTTGTTGTATAGATAGATGCATTAGTTTAAGACAGACGTACACCTTGTTGGCCTACGTCAAGGGCTTGTACGATGTACTTAAGTTGATCAGGACAACGACTGGTAGAACTTGACTTGCGTCTTATGACTTGTTGGCCTACGTCAAGGTCTATAAGGGCTTGGGGTAAAAATCACATCGGGAGTTTCAAACATAAAGGAAACTTGCAGATTTAGCATATCTTCTGGAGTGTGGTGACTAGAGTGGCTTCCATCTAGGGCATCATGCAATGATAGTTGGATCCCGATCCCACTGATGAGTAGGATTACTCTCGGGAATTTTTCTCACTTAACAATCAATGCTATAAACCAAGTAGGTGACTAGAAAAGTGTTAGAGGGGCTACGCCTCCAGGGAAAAGAGGTTATTTAATTAAGGAACTTCGCGAAAGCGTTGGAAAACCTCCCTCGAAGTACCAACACTAGCCTGGCTGAAAGGTTAAGCAAGTATTATGACGTGTGATTAAATCCTGACTAGTTCTTCTTTTAGGTTTTGAAGAAGGATTTGAGGAAACAGTAGGATCCATCCTGTTTAGATAAATTAATAAACCAATCTAAACTTGCAAGAAGCATATGCTGAGTGTTTTCTTTTCTCTCTCTCTGGCAGCTACCATGACTGGACTAAAACTATTATTTGAAAAAAATATACTGACCTGGCAGAACTATAAAGATTGGCTAAGGAACGTCAATATTGCACTGACTTATGACAAAGTAGCATATGTTACCACCGCTGTTCCTCCCCTTATCCCAGGACCAGATTCCTCAGTTGTGGACAGGGAAGTTCGCAAAACCTGGGATGTAGATTGTGAGCGAGCTAAGTGTATCGTGCTGGCGTCCATGAACAATGAACTCCAGAAACAACACGAGAGTATGGATATAGTATCCATCTTTCTCCATGTTAAAGAATTGTATGGGGAGAACTCCCGTATCGCGAGGTACGAAACCTCAAGGAAACTCTTCCAGATGAGGTTAGCTCCAGGATCGCCTGTAGGAGAGCACGTCTTCAAAATGATCATCCTCATTGAGGAACTCGCAAACCTGGGATGCGTGCTAGAGAACGATTTGTATATCGACTTGATTTTGCAGTCCCTTCCCCACACCTTCTCTCAGTTCGTGCTGAACTTCAACATGCACGAAATGGAAGCTGATCTTCCAAAGCTCCTCAATATGTTGAGGGTAGCAGAGACCTCCTTGAAAAAGGAGAAGACCCCCGTTCTGTATGTTGGCCAATCATCTTCTTCTAAATCGAAAGCGAAAGCTAAAGGGAAGAAGAAGATGAAAGCCACCAAACCGAAAGGTGGGGTCAAGAAGGTGCAGGGAACGAACAAGGCAGGAAGGGTGAAGACAGAAAAGAACGAGTGCTTCTATTGTCACAAGCAAGGGCACTGGAAGAAGGATTGTCAGGCCTTCAAAGCCAAGGACATGAAGCAAGCAGTTGCTTCTACTTCAGGTGTGTTTGTAATCGAAAATTGTTTTTCAGTTAACTCTACATCATGGGTACTTGATGCCGGTTCTGGTTCTCATATCTGTAATTCATTGCAGGATCTGAGAAATAGTAGAGTGCTGGGGACAGGTGATATGACTCTCCGGATGGGCAATGGAATGCATGTAGATGCAATTGCAGTAGGGGAATATCACCTAGGGTTGACTAGTGGAAACATTTTGGTGTTGTACAGTTGTTTTTGTATTCCCAGTATGTTGTGTAATATTATATCAGTATCTTTGTTATCGAATGAAAGGATATAGTTTTGCGCTTGAAAGAAATGTTATGAACATTCACCTAAATCAAGAACTGATTGGGTATGGAACACTGGAAAACGACATATACATACTTAATCAACCTCAAATTTTCAATATTCAAAACACGCGTAAAAGAAAGGCTCCAGATTCGAATCAAGCCTTCCTCTGGCATTGTAGACTTGGTCATATAAATGAAACAAGGTTGACTAAGTTAAATAAAGTTGGATATTTAGATCCGTTTGAATATTCATCATATGCAACTTGTCAATCATGTATCAAAGAAAAAATGACCAAATCTCCGTTCACCGGACACGGAGAAAGAGCCACTGAACTCTTAGGACTTGTACACAGTGATGTATGTGGTCCGATGTCTACGCATGCACGAAGTGGTCAGTCCTACTTCATCACTTTTACTGATGACTTCTCTAGGTATGGACATGTGTTCTTAATGAAGCATAAATCCGAGGCTTTTGAGAAGTTTAAGGAGTATAAAAATGAAGTAGAGAAACAAACTGGTAAAAGCATCAAGACACTTCGATTTGATCGAGGTGGAGAATACTTAAGTACCAGTTTCCTTGAATGCTTAAAAGAGAATGGAATTCTCTCTCAGCTTACTCCGCCTTATACACCTCAACATAATAGTGTATCAGAAAGGAGGAATCGTACTCTGTTAGACATGGTGCGTTCAATGATGAGTAGTGCTGAGTTGCCACTTTCCTTCTGGGGATTTGCTCTAGAATCAGCAGCATACCTATTAAATAGAGTTCCGACTAAGTCTGTGCCTACCACTCCATATGAAATGTGGAGCGGAAAGAGACCATATCTCAAGTATATCAAGATATGGGGATGTCTGGTATATGTTAAAAAGCATAAACCGGAAAAGCTCGAGGCACGATCGGTTTTATGCAAGTTTGTAGGATACCCCAAGCATTCAAGGGGGTATATGGTCTACCACACTGAAGAACAAAAGGTGTTTGTCGCTCGTCACATTGTCTTCTTAGAAAGCGAATTTCTTGCAAAAGAAATTAGTGGGAGCGCGGTAGAGTTGGAAGAAATTTCATAACCTCAAACTGCTACCTGAGGACTTAGTAGAACCTCAGATTTCAATAGAACATGACGAACCAACGCCACTCTGCAGATCTAGCAGGCTTTCTCATCCTCCTGAAAGATACTATGGTTTTCTTCTAGATGGGGATCGAGAGGATTGCATCATCGATAATGATGAGCCTACTAGTTTTCAGCAGGCTATTACGAGTAGTGACTCGGTAAAATGGCTGGATGCTATGAAATCCGAAATGGAATCCATGTGTACCAATAAAGTATGGACTTTAGAAGTTGCTCCTTCTGGAGTAAAACCAGTTGGATGCAAATGGATCTTCAAAAAGAAGATTGGTGCATTTGGACAAGTGGAAACCTACAAAGCTAGACTCGTAGCAAAAGGTTTTCGTCAAAGACCAGGATTGGACTATGATGAAACCTTTTCACCTGTAGCTATGCTTAAATCCATTCGGATCCTGCTTGCGATTGCTGCCTTCCATGACTATGAAATCTGGCAGATGGACGTAAAAACAGCTTTTCTAAATGGACATTTAGAAGAGAGTGTTTACATGGATCAACCAGAAGGTTTCTTAGACAGTGGGAGCAGCGGAAGAGTCTGCAAGTTGCTTAAATCCATTTATGGATTAAAGCAAGCATCGCGGATTTGGAACATCTGCTTTGATGAGACAGTCAAAGAATTTGACTATATCAAAAATGTAGATGAACCATGTATTTATAGGAAGATTGTAGAAGGAGCAGTAGTCTTCCTCGTTTTATACGTCGACGACATACTACTGATAGGGAATGATATCCCTATGCTACAACCAGTAAAGCTCTTCTTGTCACAGAAATTCTCTATGAAAGACTTGGGAGATGCATCATACATTCTGGGCATTAAGATCTATCGTGATAGATCTAATAGAATGTTGGGAATTTCACAGTCCAGGTATATAGACACTATACTAAAGAGATTTAGTATGGAAGATTCCAAGCGCGGCAATATGCCCGCTTGTCACGGAATCACCCTCTCCAAAGAGATGTCTCCAAAGACTGATGAAGAGAGTGCTCGCATGAGCATTATACCCTACGCTTCGGCGGTAGGATCAATAATGTATGCGATGTTATGTACCAGACCGGATGTAGCTTACGCACTTAGTGTGGTAAGCAGGTATCAGTCTGACCCAGGTGAGAAACATTGGATAGCGGTAAAGAACATTCTTAAGTACCTGAGAAGGACTAAGGAGATGTTCTTAATTTACGGTAATAAAGACCTCCAAGTAGAGGCTTTTACCGACTCCGGCTTCCAAAGTGACAAAGATGATTCTAAATCCATTTCAGGTTTTGTGTTTACCCTCAATGGAGGTGCGGTATGTTGGAGGAGTTCCAAACAGGATACCGTCGCAGACTCAACTATGGAGGCTGAGTATATAGCTGCTAGTGAAGCCGCAAAAGAGGTTGTCTGGATGAGGAAGTTTATTTCTGAACTTCAGGTGGTTCCGTCCATTGCCAATCCAATACCTTTGTATTGCGATAACAATGGCGCTGTTGCTTTAGCGAAGGAACCAAGGTCCCATCAGAAATCCAGGCATATCTTAAGGAAGTTTCACCTGATCAGGGAGATCGTGGATCGTCGGGAGATCGAGATACGGAGAGTGGACACAAAAGACAACACAGCAGATCCATTCACCAAAGCCATCCCTCAAGTGCAGTTCGAGAGGCTGTTTGAGATGTTGGTCATGCGGTACGCCAGCAACTGGATCTGGTAGAGACAGTGGGTACTCATTGCACCAATTATAGGCCTTAGTGCAAGTGGGAGATTGTTGGATATATATGCCCTAGAGGCCTACATTGTATAGGATGCTTGGGATATGTATGTACATGACAGTCTTGCTTGATATGATTGTACGCTATTTGGTTTGTCTTTATCTTAACGTATGATATATTTTACTTGGTGTTTATATATATATATATATATATATGTTGATAAAGCCCATAGGGTGTTTGTCTGACTACCGGCGTTGTGATGGCAGTCATACTAGTGGGAGCTGGATAGTCAATAGGCACACCCTTAGATGTCCCTAGTCATAGGAGTATCGAGACTGGGCATTGATACTCCGGAGTAGACTAGTGTATACATATCTAGACCCTGAGGAGGGGCGATGGATTGGTCCCGCAGCCATTGGTGGAGTGCACCTAAGATTGTATACAGATGCTCACTGGATGTGAGTACACCGGAAAGGACTCGCCGAGAACAAACTGGATGGTATTATACCTAACGTCAGATAGCAGTTCTTAGGTGACATGTGTGCAGATAGTCCGTTGACTTAAAGTCATCATTTGTCTCGTGTGAGTTCCCACTGTGCTTTGATTATTACCCTACCACGGCTCAAAGGAGTCGTGCAAACAGGTTTTAGTTGGGCACAGTCCCAAGCCATGTGGAGGCAGTGAGTGACTGTTAGGGATTCGTCTCTCCCGGTATAGGGAGTTGATATCGCACGGTGATCGGTTGGTCATTACCATAAGTCCCTGGCCAGGGCTGATTGAGAATTACTGATGGACTGATCAGTAGATTCTCGGATGGTCTTGAGCAATACCGACACGACTTGTACGGTTATTAGGGGTCTGACGTCCACCACCTCCCTAGACTATACATACAATACTCTTAGATGAACAGACCGGACTGCGCGGATATTGTCACGGACAGGCTCAGTAAGATTTCAGATGGGTTACCTCATCGGCTTTCTTATCGACAACTACCTGGGACCGTTACGTATAGCTAGTGCCACTTGCGGTCTGTGGTTAAACCCACTGCCAGCATAGTAGTCGAGTCTTTAGAGTCCCACACAGAGATTTCCCAAACCCAGGCGAAAAGATATAGAGGTCGTAGGGTTTTACGATAAAGGTTCGGACGCATACGTGTTTAATCGCACGTACGACATTCAGACAGTTTTTACTAGCCGGCTTTGGTTTAATCCAGATTCTAGTATCAGGTTATTGGATTTATACAGTCTAAAGTTTTTCCGTGTTTTCACGGATGCGAGGGGCGTTCTCGTAATTTCCGAGAAGCTTCTAGAAGGATGTGACATGAGGGGTTAAGGTGGCATTTTCATTAATTGCTTTAGTGACTCATTCATATGATTCATCATATCATTAAATGCATCATTAATGCATCATTAATGATCTAATGGCTCACATGATGAATCACTCTTCTTGAATAAATGAAGCATGGTGAATAATCATTTAATTGATATTATTTGATATTTCATTATATTTTATATATTCAAGTGAGAAGCTTTTCTCATATCATTATCATCTCCACCTTCTCTCTCCTCAAGCTCTCTCTCCTTCACCAAACCCTAATCCTACCACTCATGAGTTGAGAACAAGGATTAGGAAAGACTAAACACTCCATAACCAATCTCTACATCATCTTAGTTCCTTTATTAGCAACTAGAGAAACTAAGTAACATCAAGTTTAGAGGTTATAGCTTGGATTAGGGTTCTCGGGTGGATCGTCTATCACGGAAAGGAAGTCGAGGAGGACGTGGAGATCCAAGGAGGCCATAGAGATCGTAAAGACGAAGGACTAGAATCGTTTGGTATAATCTTTTAACATAGTAGCTTTGATCTCTATGCTTATTGTTAATTATCGTTTAGCAAAGATCTTCGGTTAGTCGATGTTCGCTTAATAAACAAGATCGTTTTTCATATTTCCGCCTCCCCGCAACTCATGGGGTGTTGTACATCGACTTACAGATTCTAGTGCATAACCCCAGAAAGATCGCGATAACTCAACCTTACTCATCATGGAACGAACCATATCTAATAGGGTTCGATTCCGCCTTTCCCATACACCATTGTGTTGTGGTGTGTATGGAGGAGTAAGCTGAGAAAGAATTCCAATCTCTTTTAAGTATCCCAGGAACACGGCATTTAAGTATTCACCATCTCGATCAGATCTCAGTGTCTTGATACTTTTGCCTGTTTGGTTTTCCACTTCATTCTTGTATTCCCGGAATTTCTCAAAGGCCTCGGATTTATGCTTCATCAAGAAGATATGTCCATACCTTCATCAAGAAGATATGTCCATACCTAGAGAAATCATCCGTAAAAGTAATGAAGTAGGAATGACCACCTCTTGCATGTGTAGACATTGGACCGCACACGTCACTGTGTACGAGTCCCAAGAGCTCGCTCGCTGTTACTCCGTGTCCAGTAAACGGAGTCTTTGTCATCTTTACCATGAGACAAGATTCACAAGTAGCATTAGATTGATATTCGAACGGATTCAAATATCCTTCTCTATGTAACTTAGTCAACCGTGTTTCATTGATGTGACCTAGTCTATAATGCCATAAGAAAGCCTGATTTACTTCCGGAGACTTTCTTTTAAGTGTGTTTTGGATATTGAAAACCAGAGCTTGATTTAATACGTATATACCGTTATCTAATGTACCGGACCCAATCAGAACTTGATTTAGGTGGATGTTTACCACATCACTTACGACTGTAAAATCATATCCCTCTCTAGAAAGTGAGGATACTGATATGATATTACAAGTCAAACTAGGTACATACAAACAGTTACGTAGAATCAATATCTGCCCACTTGTCAGTCCTAAGTGATATTCCCCTACGGATTCAGCGTCCATGCTCATTCTGTTCGCAACTCTGAGATACATATCACCTACCCTGATAACTCTACGGTTTCTCAAAACATGTAACGAATTACAGATATGAGATCCTGATCCGGTATCTAGTACCCAGGAAGTAGAGTTAATTGACAAACAGTTCTCAATTACAAACACACCGGAGGCCGTAGCCACAACATTCTTCGAATCCTGGCTACTGGCTTCCAAAGCCCTGCAATCTTTCTACCAATGCCCCTTCCCATAACAATAGGAACATCCCTCCTTCCCTACACTAAGTCCTGAAACTTTTGCTCTTCCCTTTCCTTCTACTTCACTGACACCGTATATCGGCTTTGAGGAGGTTTTCTTCTTTTCACCCTTTGCTTTTGCCCTGGATGCAAAAGAAGAAGGTCTCCCATTAAGCAGAGCGGGTGACTTCCTGGTTTCTTTCAGGGTGTAAGTAGAGGGTAGGGACTGTGGAAATAAGTCAGCATATGACCTGTCTCCCAACGTGGTCTCCAGGTCCGTAAGCTCATTAATATAGTTAGTCATTGTAAGGATGTCGTCCCTTACAGATTACCCGACAGCCAACCTCGCTTGAAGCAATTCGTTCGAGGTCTCATATCTTGCGATACGAGATTGCTCTCCATATAAATCTTTTTTATGGAGGAAGATGGAAACTAAGTCCATCTTCTCATGCTGCTTCTAGTATACACCATCAACTGAAACCAACACGAGGCACTTGGAATTCGCACTGTCCTTTTCCCTTGTCTGACGGATTTCCATATCCGCGATGGTGGAAACTGGACCTGAGACGGCGGGGGCTTGAGTAGTAATATGGTGGTCCAGCTTGTCATAGGCAATGGACATCTAGACAGACCTTTGCCAGTCATAAAAGTTAGATTTAGTCAACTTGTTATCTAGATGTAACCTAGTCATGGTCACAGGGTCGCTGCAGTTGAGAGAGAGAAGGAAAAACTTTAGCATGATGCTTTTGCAAGTTTAGATTGGTTTTAGTTTATCTAAACAGGATGGCTCCTACTGTTACTCGAATCCTTCCTCAAACCATAAAAAAAGAATTAGTCAGGACTGATCTCACCGTACAATACTTGCTTAACCGTTCAGCCAGGCTAGTGTCGGTACTTCGAGGGAGGTTTTACGACGCTTTCATGAAGTTTCTTAATTAAATAACCTCTTTTCCCTGGAGGCGCAGCCCCGCTGACACCGTTCTAGACACTTACTTGGTTTATAGCATTTATCGTTAAGTGACGAATCTCCTGATGAGTAGCATATACTCACAGTAGGATCAGGATCCAGATATCATCATATGATAATGCTGAAGGAATCCTACCAACATTATCAAACTCCAAATTGTATGCAACACTAGCAAGTTTCAGTTTCTTTAGAAACTCCAGATGTGGATTTTTGCCCCATGCTCTTATGACCTTGACGAAGGCCAACAAATCATAAGTCACATGTCAAGTTCTTCCCATTATTATCCTTGTTAATTTGAACCCACCCGTACATACCCTTGACGAAGGACAACAAAGTAATACGACTGTCTCAAACCAACGCATTTATCTATGCTACATATGAATACCCCAGCAGCTACCAAACACTATGCCTTGACGAAGGCCAACAAACATAGCTTGAATACTACTGACCATCCATATGAAATGACGAAGGGCTACGACTGGTTTTGGCAAAACCGTGAACGTAGTGAACTTGATATAATCGAAGGAACCTGATAGCTTTTTAAAAGGAGTGGTTAAAGCTCCGCAATTAAAAAATCTGCTCTTTTAAAATAACCGAGTGGTTTCTTTTAAATTTGTTGCAACAATTTAGCTTTGGTTTGTTTTCTTTGCATTAAAATAATGCGTCCCATCAATTATCCTATCTTTGCTGAAAACAACAAAAATACAACGTCCGCTTATGCCATCTGCATTCGCCACTGGGCCCCGTCATTCACCCGTTAGGTTACTTAACTAACGACAGAGCGGGGGCTGGGCTAGCGCGGATGCAAAACATAAGCAACGCCTACTAGATATCATATACAGATATTGTACATTCGTCAGACGCAATAATAGGCATTCTAGATCACAGATGAGCATATTGGATATACAATGAATCCGTGTTTCGTTCGAGCCTGCAACAAAAGACGGATTACACGGTCATGATGAACAGCCAAACCCCACCATAGAACCCTACGGGTGCGGCAAACTACCCGTCAAGTACCAGAAGTGAAACAGTCTCCCTCAATGACGTGAGTAGGCCATTAAACACTTCAAAGTATCCGGTAGTTTGTGCACCCCATCTTGGGTCTATCCTAAGAGCATAAAACAGTAAATGAAATAATACAACGGTGGCTACAACCTCAACCCGGATGTGCCCCACAAAAGAATATTACAACATATTACAATTTATATTGAATGAAAGATAAAAAAACTCTCATCTCACATCCCCGGCTATTCATCCACGACAATCCAATGAAGTTCATATCCACAAACCAATATCCATTACAGAAATGTGCAACCCCCAACTAGCCGACATACTAGCAATTAGCGGAGGTTTACGAACACATCAAAAAACCTGATTAGCAAATAACTTAGAATTTCGATCGACAACCTTTTTCCGTGTCTACCCCAAATGCAAGCCAGCACTGAAAAGACCTGGGCAGAAACAAAATATATAGGAAAACAGAACACCCAAAAATAAGACAAACTGTGTAAATACGAGTCCATTCGGAGTCGACTCGACCGTGGATCCGCGGCGTATTGCACCAATCCGCCGTGCTTCTGCGGTCGTCTCACTGAGTTAGCAACTCGTATTTCTCCAGTATTCTTAGAAGTCCTTTCTGTGAATTTTCATACTTCTGAAATAATTTTTTCGACAAGTTTAAAATCGACAGAAACTTTAGGGAAGAGGGCTTATGTTTTCGTGTTTTTCCGACGATCGAAATTCTAATTAGTTGCTAACAAGCTAGTAAAGGTTTAGTAGGCTCTGATACCACTTTAAGTCCATGTCACGCACCCCACGTGTTCGTGGGGAGGCGGAATATATGAAAAACAATTATCAAAGCTTCGTAACACGGACTTGAGCACACGGATTGTGTCTAAACCATTACTAGCAAAGTTCGAGAGGTTTAACTACTCTGATTTGAAGTTATACGTCACGTTACTAGTCCTTCGGGTCTTCATCGCTGTCCTCCACACCTCGTCGGCTCTATGGAACATGGGTACCTCAACGGCCTCCTCGAGTCAAAGACGATCCACCCGAGAGTTTATAATCCGAGCTCCTATCTTGAATCTGAGATAACTACGGCTTCTAGTTTGCTAATCTAGAAGTCCTAGAGGGTGTAGAGTATTTAGATGAATTACTTAGTCACTTTAAACCCTAGGATTCTCAACTCATGAGAGATTTTAGGGTTTGAGGAAGAAGATGAAGACTTGAGGAGAGAGAAGTGTTTTGTGATAATGAATGAACTATCCTCATTTGTGAATACCATGAAGCATAATAATATCATCAAAATAAATATCTAGCTAATATTCATCATACTTTATTTAATTCTCAAGGTGAATCATCTAATGAGTCGCCTAATGAGTCATGGATCATTTAATGAAACTACTCCTCATCTCCTCCACCTCATTTAATTTAAATCTAAAAAGAAAACACAAATGAGTCACCTCCTTCTAGAAACTTCCCGACAAATTACGAGACTGCCCCTCCCATCCGTATTTCTAAAAAACATGGATAAACTGAGACTGAATAAATCCATCTGTATAATACTAGGATCCGGTTTAAACCAAAGCCCACTAGTATTATCTGCCCGATCATAGTACGTGCACAAGTGTACGTAAGTGATCGTGGCCCTGCCGTAAAACCATACGGCCTCTACACCTTTTGCCCGGTGCAGGGAAACTCTCTGTGTGGGACTTTAAAGACTCAACACTACGCTGGCAGTGGGTTTAACCACAGGCCGCAAGTGGTACTAGCTGTATGTAACGGTCCCCAGGTAGATGTCGATAAGAAGGACAATGAGGAAACCCATCCGAACTCCTACTGAGCCTGTATGTGACAATCTCCGTACAGTCCGGTCTGTTTGTCTAGGACTATCGCATATCGGGCCTACGGGGGCGGTAAGTCGTGTCGGAGTGAAGCCCATTACACCTTGAGAAACTACTGGAGCACCTAGCAGTAAATCTCGCTTGCCCTGGCCAGGGACCTTGCGTAATAGCTCTCCATACATAGCACGATATCAACCCACAATACCGGGAGAGACGAATCCTGTCTAAGCCACTGCCTCCAAGTGCTTCGGGACGGCACCCAACTACTACCTGTTTGCACGACTCCTTTGTGTTAGTTGTATGTATGCCCTAGAGGCCAGTATTGTACAGATGATGTATATTATATTGGATGCTTGGACATATATAGAGATGACTTTCTTGCTCGATATGATAGTATGCTATCTGGTTACTCTTTATCTTAACATGTACACTAGTCTCTTTTTACTGTCTTATAGTTACATGTTGGTAAAGCCCTTAGGATATGTACTTGACTACCTGGATTGTGATGCAGATCATACTAGTGGGGACATGGTAGTCCATAAGTACATCCTTCAAGGTCCCTAGTCGTGGGTGTATCGAGACGGGGCATCGATATACCAGTGTAGACTAGCGTATACGCTTCTCGACCCATGTGATGGGCGATGGATGATCCCATATCCATTGGTGTTTGACATCAGAGATGGTATACGGGTGCTCAGTGGAGACTGAGTACACTGGACGGACTCGCCGAGAACTCCCAGATGGTATTATACCTCACGTCAGATGGCAGTTCTCAGGTGACACTTGTACAGGTTAGTCTGTAGACCCGAGATCGTCATAGAGTCTTGTGTGTTTCCCACTGTGCTTTGATCTCCACCTTACCACGTCCATGAGGGCGTGCAAAACGGTGGTCTTTGGGCACAGTCCCGAGTCACATGGAGGCAATGAGCGATAGGAGGGGTTTCGTCTCTCCCGGTATTGGGGGTTGATGTTGCGCAGTGCTCGATTGGCCGTAGCAGGGAAGTCCCTGGCCAGGGCTGATCAGAGATTTGCTGGTAAGTGTTACCAGTAGTTTCTCGACCCGTTATGAGCCTCACATCGGCACGACTTATCGGGTTATTGGGGTCTGACGTTTACCATCCCTAGACTTGATATGCGACGTATCAGACGAAGAGACCGGACTATACGGTAAGTGTTACTGGTTGGATTCACAGGAGTATGAGCGGGCTAGCTCGTCGATCTTCTGATCGCTCAATACCCGGATGGCCGTTACGTTTAGCAGACCGCTTGCGGCTTGTGGGTGCTTGATATGATCATCATCTGCTACCGGCGTATTGACGAGTCTTTAGAGTCCTACACAGAGGTTTCCTGGCTCAAGTGAAACGAAATAGGAGCGTATATGAGATATGTGCAGGACCGAGAATAATGCGTGTATGTGATACCGTATTTCATTCTCGCGATATATGTTTCGATTGGTTATATTCGATATGACCTAGTTATCGAATCATTGATTCGATAAATCGATACATTAAATACTAGTCGGTTATGTGCGACATGACCGGATCATTGAATCAAATGTTGATTTAATGATTTGATGTATAATTATATATTTGATATATTACTTTGCATTAACTAGTATTAGTTCACTTTAAACGGATTTTTCTCACTTGATGCACATTGTATATGTGATATGCTTTCGTGCACATTTTTGTATCATGTTTGATGATACTTGATCATTTAGTTAAGTGTATAGAATTAATCCATGGTTAATTTGATAATTAGGGTTTTGCATATTCATTTATTTATTTATTTGTTTATTTATTTATTTGAAATGGATTAAGATAAGAATGGTGGCTTTATTTGTTTTATGTTGAAGCTTCATGAAGCTTTGACTTTGCTAACCATTCTTGTCTTCATGCTTAACCCTAACCCACTCAAATGACCATGGTTTATTCTCTACACTTAACCCTAGTTTAAGTTATGATAAGTATTGATTTTCTATTTTCTTTTTAGATAGAACTTATCATAACCATCTTCATCTTCTTCTTCTTCAAGCTTGCTACATCAATGGCAACTTGAGTTTTAGTGAGAGAAATCCAAATCTAAAGTGAACCCACCTCCTATTTCTTCATCCTCTACCTCTTGCCAAGTGGTTTTGGGTGTTTTCTTCACAAGTTTCACTACTTGGTGAAGTCGGAGCTTGAACTAGTGCAACCTCGACGTAGATCGTCTTTGACACGAAGCCGACGACCTTGCTCGCCCGTTTTCCGATGAAGCCGACGGATGAGTCGAGGATTCATGATGGACAGCGAGGGCATGACCACGTGGAGCTAAGGAGGTGGAAATCCGGATCTACAAAGGTTGTAGCATCTAACCTATAGTTAAATAGTTAACTAGTTTTCCGTTTCGCCTAGACATCTAGCAACGATCCGTTAACTAGGGTTTCTCGGCACCATATTTTTTTAATTTGGCATGTTCGATGCCTTGTGAGACCTCTATAGGGTGCCTAGGAACCTTTCACTTTGAGCCGTGGTAGGGTAGCAATCTAAGTACAGTGGGAAAACACTCGAGGCGAAATAGCAATGTCAAGTCGACGGACTAAGATGTACTCATGTCACTTGGGAACTGCAATCTAACGATAGGTATAGTACCAACCTGCAGTTCCCGGCGAGTCATGTCCGGTGTACTCGTAACCTAACGAGCACCTGCATACTATCTCCAGTACGACGTACTGATGGCTGTGGGACAGACCATCTCCCCATGCTGGGATGAGAAGCGTATACACCAGTCTACTCCGTAGTATCGATGCCTTGTCTCGATAATCCTGCGACCAGGGACCTATATAGGATGTTGCTTATAGACTACCCAGCCCCCACTAGTGTGACTGCCATCACAACGCTGGTAATCAAGCAAAGATCCTAAGGGCTCTACTAGTATGTATAAGCGATATGTTAAAAGAAATATATGCACATATTAAAGTAGAAACAAACTAAGTGGCATACTACCATTTTTAGCAAGACTGTCAATACAACTGTGAATATCCCAAGCTTCCATTAAGTAATATACAATCTAGTATGATACAATAATGGCCTCTAGGGCATAAACACTAACACTGTGGAGTATACGGAGAAGTAATGCTGAGAGAGAATCTCATTCTCCTTTAGAATAGTCCAGGATCTCCATGCTCAAGTATTCTCCTCCCTGATCGCATTGAAGGACATAATACTTATACCCGTTTTTGGTTCTCTACTTCTGACTTATATTCTTTGAAATTCTCAAAAGCTTCAGACTTGTGTTTCATCTGAAACATATGTCCGAATCTTGAGAGATCATCAGTGAATGTAATGAAGTACAAAGAATCAATCTTGGCATGTGTAGACAGGGGATCACATACATCATCATGTATCAGTCCCAAGAGTTCATTAACTCCTTCTCTGTTTCCAGTAAACGGAGCTATGGTAAATTTATCTTTGTGACATGGCTGGCAAGTTTCATAAGATGTAAATTCAGACTGATTTAAATATGCATCTCAAAGTAACTCAGCTAGTCGGGTCGCATTGATATAACCTAGTCTACAATGCCACAAGAAAGATTCGTTCATTTCTGAACTCTTCCTCTTGTGTTTGTTCTGTACGTTAAAAACTGTAGTTTGATTTAGAACGTATATGTCATTAGATAACATGCCTGATCCGATCAATTTTTGATATAAGAAATGTTCAAAACATTATCTAACAATACAAAATTATATCCTTCTTTACTAAATAATGAGACTGATATGATGTTGTATATCAGGTTCGGTATCTAATAACATTTGTTCAGAATCAATGTATTTAGTAATACAAGGTGATAACTACCAACTGATTTGGCTGCAACATTTGCACCAATCTTTATACTTAGAGACATATCACCCTATTCTCAGTTCTCTACCTTTCTGTTGCCCATATAACAGATTATATATGTGGGATCCTGATCCAGTATCTCATACCCAGGACGGAGAGAATACTGAGAAACATTTCTCGGTAATGAACACACCCGAAGAAGATGCATTAACATGTACTTTCTTCGTTTGGATGGCACGGGAATCCTGGTAATCCCTTATTTCCTGCTCGGTCTTATAACAATTATAAGTTGGATCGGGACCAACGTTCCCCAGCTCAGTATAATAAGCGGGTTCGGTCAATAAATCCATATTATTATCTTGATTAAGACGTGACATGGTCGCTACCTGGAGAGAGAGAGAGAAGAAAACACTCTGCGTGTGCTCTTACAAGATTAGATTAGTTATTTATTTTATCTAATCAGGATGGCTCCCACTGTTTTCATCAAATCTTCCTTCAAACCCTAAAAAGAAAGACTAGTCGGGATTAATTACACCCTACAAGTTCGCCAATCTTTCAGCCAGGCCAGTGCCGGTACTTTGAGGGAGGTTCCCCGTGCTTTCGTACGGACCTAATTAAAATAAACCTCATTTTCCCAGGGTCGTAACCCCGTTGACACCTTTCTAGAAACCTACTTGATCCGCTAATTGTAAAGTGCAAAACTCCTCCAGGAGTAACAACTACTCGCAGTGGGCATCGGGATCCAACTATCTCATAGAAGGTATGCAATATCATTGCAAATTTCAACACTTGAAATTCCCGATAATGGTTTTTACCCCTAGTACCTATTACATTGGCTATGGTCAACATATCATAAGTCCTAGTCAAGTTCTACCCGTCATTTCTTGATTAATTAGACCCAGCCATATGACCCTCGGCTATGGTCGACATAATCATGTGACTGCCCTAACTAATCACATCATATGCTTTATAGGAAGATATCACTTAGCTACCGTACACTACGCCTCGGCTATGGTCGACATACGCAGCACGAATACTAAGTACTCTACTTCCTAAAATGACGGAGGGCTGCGGATGGTTTTTAAGAAAACCTTTAACGCTTTGAACTTGAAATCGTTGCAGAATCAAAATGATTTAAAATGGAGTGTTTTTTAGGCTTTTACTAGTTTCGCTAAAGAGGTCACCCCCGGTGAATGGATCTCGGCTCTTTCCTCGTCGAATGAGGTGCAGGATATTCACAATACCACTATGCAAAGTAAGAACTAGAAAAGCAATCAAAAGACGAAACCGAGGGTTGTAGCATCTTCCAGTTACTACTAAAGAGGTCACTCCTGGTGAAGGATCTCGGCTCTTTCCTTATCGAATATGGTGCTGGATATTCTATAAGGAATACCACTATGCAAAGCAACAATTAGAGCTACTAATTATAGAAAATTCGATTCCACAACATCATTAGGTTTATTTTCTTTCATTAATCTCATTAATGAAGGTCCCATCATTTAAGTTACCTGAACATCACAGATAAATACAGCGTACGCTTATGCCATCCGCATTCGCCTCGAAATCCCGCCATGCACCGTTAGGTTAGGTAACTAACGGCAGAGTGGGGAAGGGCTAGCGCGGGTGAAAAACATAAGCAACATCTATAATATATCATATATATTATAATGTAATGTATCTATCTCAGAATGTAAAATGATCACATCATAGAATATCAGCAGCAGAAGATAACATATGAAATATTGGATATACTAGGATTTCCGTGTTTTATATCAAGCCAATAAAAAACATGGATTCCACGTTTGTGATGAATAGCCAAACCCACATCCTTAGACCTCTACAGGATTAGGAGACCCGGTCTCGACTCCTCGAGATAGTCTCCCACTGGACCCCAGAACTCGGCTACTTGTGCTCCCCTCCTTGGGTCTATCCTAATGCGGAAAAGTAAATAATATACATCAATAGTGACATCATCCTCAACCCGAAAGTGCCCCAATGAAAGAATATTACATACAAGTTTTTACATGAATGAAAATGAAAAACTCTCATCTCACATAAAAAAAACCTGGTTATTCAAACACGATGATCCATATAACATATCACAACAACACATAACATCATACGTCATCAACATAAGTAAATATGCGTATCCCAATTGTCGTTGACGTATAGCAACGAAACCGGCGATACCCTACATATTACACTTACGGTCGCAGATAAGAAAGTGAAAAACTACAACAGTTGGAATCCGCAACACCTTAGACATCATAAACCCGAAATATCACATTCTTCGGATTTCATGCCTTAACAATATGAATTCCTTAGACATCACATGCCTAACAGTTATAAACCCCCATTTTAGTCTCGATATTGAAAACACTTTCCAATAACAAGTCGGGTAATTCAACAAGATTCCCGACATCCCGATCGAATGCTCGTCGGAAACTTTAGTAGACGGCCGCACCCCGATGCCGTCAACGAAGTGCACTAAGGCGGAACACCGCGGCCGCGACCACCTGAACGGATGCTTTAGGCAACGGGGTTCTCCTACAGTCACTTGGTCGGGGCTATGTGGCATGGCTATCTAATAATGTTACCCGGCGAGTATCCGCGTACGCTACGTGATTGCGACGGACTTTTGATCACATCAAAATCCCGTGGCAATCGATCAAATGAGACTGAACTGCTAGATTTATAATATTCAAACTAGTTATCACATAACTAATTATTGTGGATTCCAAATATTGTATCACAATCAACAAGACGATATTAAATGTTTCGATTAAATCAACAAACACCCTCATCTCCCTAAGAACTCAACACTTGAGCAAAATTGAAATACCCAAAACATGCCACAGTACCTATGGACCAGCCGTAGAAGGGTCAACCAATGCCTCACCTATGGCACTGCGGAACTACGGCAAATCCGAGGGTTCGATCGCAGTTCCTTGGGCATAGAATCGAGTTAAGGTTCTTGTTCTTCTAGAGGGTCCATAGACTTACTTGCACGACCATTGAATATACTCAACTTAGAAAATTCCAACTCTTGGTGAATTTCATAGGGGGTCATGGGGTGATGTTTGAAGATCGTTCGAAGTGTTAAACATCATCTAGGTTACCATTACAATGTTAAAAATATACGATTATGAAACTCTCCGTATTAGTCCTATATCAAAATTTACATCACATGAAATTTTAGACTAAATAAACAATACCTAAAACCCCAAAATAAGTAGATAAGACCACAAAACAAAAACGAGACGAATTGAAGCCAAGTAGGTCGGCCTCCTTGGTTTTCTTGAGGATGTGCTCGGGTGAAAACCGAGCAATTGGTCTCAAATTTCTTCTGTGCACTTCTTGTATCACATACAAGCTTTAGCAGTTATTTAAATAATTTTTACATACTTTTTCAAATTCGACAGAGGGCAAAAATTCAGGGTTGCAGAAAATCGTATTTACAGATTTGTTTCGTTTTCGCATTGTTTCTAACATTGTCTAAGGTTCTTGTTTGGCTCTGATACCACTGTTGGGGTTCCTTAGCATTATGCCTAGGGTTTGCAAGCGTCATACATGCCACAACAAAAAAATTTAGGGGGTGCTAAACAATCATCCTAGGAATCGAACTAGAAAATTAATGTAACAAAACTTTGCAATCAAATATTACATAAGAAGTGAACAAGAATACAACCTTTGTAGACCCGGTCCTTCACTTCTAAAGCTTCGTGTAGTCATCCCTTCGCTCCAAGTATCGATCTCCCGGACTCAAGCTGAACTCCACAAAGCGTAGTGAGCAAGCATGCTAGATGTCTTCGAGGCCGAAGATGATCTGCGTCGAGGAAACTCAAGCACAAGCTACCTCTTTAAAAAGTGATGAACTTTGTGAAGAAAACTCCCTAAACTAAATGGAAAGTAGTAGAGGATGATGAAGTAGGAATTTTGCTCACACTAGATTTGATTTTCTCACTTAGATTCAACATCTCTTGAAACCCTAGAAAGCTTGAAGAGACGAAGAAGAAGATGATCAAGAGAATGAACAAGAGAATAGAATGAGGTTAGATTTGCAACCATAGGTGAGTTAGTGTCATACACTTAACCCTTGTAGAGACTTGACCATATGATATGTTAAGTGGTTAGGTTTATAAATATCTTAAGTAAAACAAATAAGGTGGACTAAGTCAATGGTTTTCAATCTTCTCCAAGCTTCTAGCCTTTGACATAATTCTCACCATTTTGAATTACTTATGATAATTAAAACCCTAAACTTATCATGGTTATGGTATAAGTCTTACACATCCAAGTTGCATATATAACCTTGCATGATACAATGTATATATCACATATATCACAAGTATACAAAAGTGAGAAAAAGAAACAATTAAGTGAGCTAATATTAGTTAATGTAATTCAATACATATAATTATATATTAAATCATTAAATCAACACTTGATTTAATGATCCGGCTATATTACATATAACCGACTAATATTAAATGCAACAACTTATCGAACCAACACTTGATTCAATATCCCGGCTATATCACATATAACCGACCGATGTCACATATCGCGAGAATAGAATATGGTATCATATATCGTATTACTCTCGGTCCCGCACATATCACATATGTGCTCCTACTCCGTTTCGCTTGATCCAGGAAACCTCTGTGTAGGACTCTAAAGATTCGTCGATACGCTGGTAGTAGGTGGTGATCATATCAGTCACCCATAAGCCGCAAGCGGTCTGCCAAACGTAACGGCCACCCGGATATTGAGCGATCAGAAGATCAAAAAGCAAGCCTGCTCACACTCTTGCGAATCCAATCAGTAACTGTTGGGTTTCCCCTGCATCTAGTATAGGGTTTGGTAGCATCACTCATGCCACAAAATTTAGAGAGGTGCAAAGAAAACAAATCATGAATCTTTACTAGAATTATTAGGGTAACAAAGTTTTGTATCACATACAAAAAAGTTCTACTTCTAAGAGTTTGGGATTACAACCTTTATAGTCCGTTCCTTCGCTTCATAAGCTCCGTGTTGAGGTCTCTTCACTGCGATCATCAAGAACTCCGACTCTAGAGAGGCTCCATGAGGTGAATAAGGTATCTTACTTGAAGTCTTCTTGATCTAAGATGATCTACCTTGAAGAATCTTTAACCCAAGCTTACACTTCACTAATGAAGTTATTAGAGAAGTGAACACCCTAATCTAAGTGGCTAAAATAGATGACGATGAAGAAGTAGGAATTTTACTCTCTTTTGTTTTCAATTTCTCACTATTAATCACCACACACAAAAAGCTAGTGAAGCTTTTTCAAGTAGGAAGAAGAAGAAGAAGAAAAGATTTTGTGATGAATAATGAATTATTGTTGTGGTTACAATTGCAACCTAGGGTTAAGCATGACATGCTTAACCCTTGTAGAGAATAAACCATGGGTAGAGGTTTGGGTTGGGTTAACAAATATCTTTCCAAAATATCAAAGAAAGATGACAAAAGTCAAACCTTCGTGAAGCTTCATGAAAGCTCATCCAAAAGCTTAACCCTAATCCAAAGCCTAAGTTGATTTAAACTCAAAAACCTTGTTGCATTTGTAACCCTAACATGTTACAATATTATATATCACATATATAATATATAATGTAACAAAAGTAAATAATACAATTAATATATATCGCATATACATCAATGTATTATCAAGTGAGAAAAGGAATCATTAAAGCGAGCTTATATTAGTTAATGTAACGTAATATATCACATATATAATTATACATTAAATTATCGAATCAATACTTGATCCGATAATCCGGCTATATAACATATAACCGACTAATATAACAAGTACCAATTCATCGAATCAACACTTGATCCGATGACCCGGCTATATCACATATACCCGGCCGATATCACATTTTGCGAGAATAGAATACAGTATCTCATATCGTATTATTCTCGGTCTCGGTCCCGCACATATCACATATGTGCTCCTACTCCGTTTTGCCTGAGCCAGGAAACCTCTGTGTAGGACTCTAAAGAATCGTCAATACACCGGTAGCAGGTGATGATCATATCAAACACCCACAAGCTGCAAGCGGTCAGCTAAACGCAACAGCCACCCAAGTATTGAGTGATCAGAAGATCAACAAGCAAGCCTGAACATTCTCTGGTGAATCCAATCAGTAACACTACCGTACAGTCCGGTCTCTTCGTCTGGTATGTCGCATATCAAGTCTAGGGGTGGTAAACATCATACCCCAGTAACCGATAAGTCTTGTCGATGTGAGGCTCAAAACGGGTCGAGAAACTACTGATAACTCTTACCAGCAGCACTCCATATCAGCCCTGGCCAGGGACTTCCAGTTATAGCCAATCGAATACAGCACAACATCACTTCCCTATACCGGGAGAGACGAAACCCCTTCTATCTCTCATTGCCTCCTTGTGATTCAGGACTGTACGCAAAATCCACCGTTTTGCATGCCCTCTTGGATGTGGTAAGGTAGAAATCAAAGCGCAGTGGGAATCACACAAGACTCTATGACGATCTCGGGTCTACATACTAACCTATACCAGTATCACCGGAGAACTGCTATCTGACGATAGGTATAATACCATCTAGGAGTTCTCAGCGAGTCCGTTCAGTGTACCCAGTCTCCACTGAGCACCCGTACACCATCTTTGTTGTCAAACATCGATGGATATGGGATCATCCAACGCCCATCATATGGGTCAAGATGCGTATACGCTTGTCTACTCTGGAGTATCGATGCCCTGTCTCGATACTCCCTCGACTAGGAACAGTTATAGGATGTACTCGTTGACTACCCTGGCCCCACTAGTATGATCTCATCATAGTCCTAGTAGTCAAGTACATATCCTAAGGGCTTTATCAACATGTGAGAGCAAGACAGTAAACCAATACAAGTCAACATATTAAGACAAAGTGAAACCAGATAGCATACTATCATATCGAGCAAGAAAGTACCCTCTATATATATCCAAGCATCCATCATAATATACATCGTATGTACAACAATGGCCTCTAGGGCATATATACAACTAACAATCTCCTACTTGCACTAAGGCCGGCTGTTGTGGTATCTCATACCCAACATCCCGAAGAGTTTCTCAAATTGTAGATGGGGAATAGCCTTCTTGAGTGGATCCGCAGTGTTTTCCTTCGTGTCAACTCTCCTGACCTCGATCTCGCGGCGATCAACTATCTCCCGGATCAGGTGATACCGCCTCAGAATATGTCTGGACTTCTTTTGGGACCTGGGTTCCATGGCCAAAACCACAGCTCTATTGTTATCACAATACAAAGGTATTGGATGCTCAATGGACGGAACCACACCAAGTTCAGTGATGAACTTCTTCATCCAGACAGCCGCTTTGGCAGCATCGTTGGCAGCGATGTATTCAGCCTCCATCGTCGAGTCTGCCACGGTTTCTTGCTTGGAACTCTTCCAACAAACCTCCCCTCTATTTAGGGTAAAGACAAATCCCGAGTGCGACTTAGAGTCGTCCTTATCACTTTGGAAACTCGAATCGGTAAAGGACTCCACTTGGTGTTCTCCGTTACCATACACCAAGAACGTCTCCTTAGTCCTTTTCAAGTACTTGAGAATGTTCTTCACAGCTGTCCAGTGACTCTCTCCTGGATCTGCTTGATACCTACTCACTTCACTTAGTAAGTATGCTACATCGGGTCTGGTACATAGCATCGCGTACATGATAGAGCTTACCGTCGAAGCATAGGGTATCCCTTGCTTGCGAGCTCTCTCCAAATCAGTCTTGGGAGACATCTCTTTGGAGAGAGTGAGTCCAGAGATCGTGGGTTGGTTCCCACGTTTGGATTCTTCCATACTAAACCTCTTTAGTATGGTGTCAATGTACCTGGATTCGGACAATCCCAGTATCCGTTTAGATCTATCTCTATAGATCTTGATTCCCAAAATGCAGGAGGCATCACCTAGATCTTTCATTGATAATCGATGTGATAAGAAGAGCTTGACCGAGTGCAGCATAGGAACATCATTTCCTATCAAGAGTATGTCATCCACGTACAATACGAGGAAGACGACCTTACTTTCTGCAACCTTCTTCTATATACAAGGTTCATCTACGTTCTTGATGAAGTCAAACTCTTTGACTACATCATCAAAATAGATGTTCCAACTTCGCGATGCCTGCTTTAACCCGTAGATGGATTTAAGCAACTTTCACATCTTTCAGCTGCTCCCACTATCTACGAAGCCCTCTGGCTGAGTCATGTACACGCACACCTCTAAATCACCATTTAGAAAGGCGGTCTTAACATCCATTTGCCAGATTTCGTAGTCATGGTATGCAGCAATGGCAAGTAAGATCCGGATGGACATAAGCATAGCCACTGGAGAAAAGGTTTCGTTATAATCCACACCTGGACGTTGACGAAAACCCTTTGCAACAAGTCAAGCTTTGAAAGTCTCCACTTTTCCATCTACACCAAGTTTCTTCTTAAAGATCCACTTGCTCCCAACGGGTTTTACCCTTTTAGGAGCAACTTCCAAAGTCCATACTTTGTTGGTGTTTATGGATTCCATCTCAGATCGCATTGCATCCAGCCACTTCACAGAGTCTCCACTTGTGATGGCCTGCTCGAAGCTAGTCGGGTCATCATCTTCCATGATGCAATCCTCGCTCCCACCATCTATGAGAAAACCGTAGTATCTCTCAGGTGGATGAGGAACCCTACTAGATCGGCGGAGAGGCTGGTGTTCGTCGGGTACTACCGAATCCTCTGGTTCCAGTAAATCATCAGTTGTAGTTTGTGGTGCTGGAACCTCTTCCAGCTCTACCTCTTCGCCACTAATTTTTTTAACAAGAAATTCCTTTTCTAAAAAGGTGGCATGTTGAGCAACAAACACCTTTTGTTGTTCACCGTGGTAGAATAGATATCCATACAAATTGCTTGGATATCCCATAAACTTGCAAAGAATTGATCTTGCCTCGAGCTTGTCCGGATTTTGCTTTTTAACATAGGCCGGACAACCCCATATCTTAACTCGTTTAAGAGTTGGTCTCTTCCCATTCCATATCTCATATCGAGTGGTAGTCACCGATTTGGTTGGAACTCTATTCAATAGGTATATGGCTGTCTTAAGCGCATACCCTCAAAAGAAAATAGGCAACTCATCATTGCTCATCATAGAGCGCACCATATCTAATAGGGTGCGATTCCTCCGCTCCGATACACCGTTGTGCTGTGGTGTATAAGGAGGAGTAAGCTGAGAGAGAATCCCATTCTCTTTTAGATAGTCCAGGAACTCATTGCTCAAGTATTCTCCTCCTCGATCAGATCATAGGATTTTAATATTTTTACCTGTTTGGTTCTCTACTTCGTTCTTATATTCTCTGAATTTCTCAAAAGCTTCAGACTTGTGTTTCAGCAAGAACACATGTCCGTATCTTGAGAGATCGTCAATGAATGTAATGAAGTACGAGGAACCGTTCCTGGCATGTGTAGACATGAGACCACATACATCACTATGTATCAGCCCTAAGAGTTCAGCAACTCTTTCTCCGTGTCCACTAAATGGAGTTTTGGTCATCTTGCCTATGAGACATGACTGGCAAGTATCATAAGATAAAAATTCGAACGGATTCAAATATCCATCCTTATGTAACTTAGCTAGTTGTGTCGCATTGATATGACCTAGTCTACAATGCCAGAAGAAGGATTCGTTCATTTCTGAACTCTTCCTCTTGTGTGTGTTTTGCACATTAAGTACTGTAGTTCGATTGAGAACGTATATGCCATTATTTAATGAACCTGATCCAATCAACTTTTGATTTAGGAAGATGTTCATAATATTATCCTGTATTACAAAATTATATCCCTCTTTACTCAATAAAGAAACTGATATAAGATTGCATATCATGGTCGGAATGTAATAGATTTCGTTCAGAATCAATGTATTACCATTTGGTAATACAAGGTGATATTCGCCAACTGCTTTGGCTGCAACATTTGTACCATTCCCTACTCGTATGGAATGATCACCCTCTCCTAGTTCCCTACCTTTCCGTAGCCCATGTAACATATTACATATGTGGGATCCCGATCCGGTATCTAATACCCAGGACGTAGAGTGAACTGAGAAACAGTTCTCGATAACAAACACACCCGAAGAAGATGCATCATCATACTTGTTCTTCATTTGTGCGGCGTGAGAATCCAGATATTCTCCTATTTCCTGCTAAGACTTATAACAATTATAAGTGGGAGTGGGACCAACGTTCCCCTGCTCAGTATAATAAGCGGGTTCAGTCAATACATCGATATTATTATCTTGATTAAGGCCTGACATGGTCGCTACCTGGAGAGAGAGAGAGAGAGAGAGAGAAGAAAACACTTTTGCGTGTGCACTTGCAAGATTAGATTGGTTATTATCTTATCTAATCAGAATGGCTCCCACTATTTTCATCAAATCTTCCTTCAAACCCTAAAAGGTAAGACTAGCCGGGATTAATTACACTTTAAAAGTTCGCCAATCTTTTAGCCAGGCCAGTGTTGGTACTTTGAGGGAGGTTCCCCGTGCTTTCGCACGGACCTAATTAGAATAAACCTCGTTTTTCCCTGAGGCATAACGTCGTTAACACCTTTCTAGACACCTACTTGATCGGCTAATTGTCCTGTGTAAAACTCTCCCAGGAGTAACTCTTACTCGCAGTGGGTATCATGATCCATCTATCTCATAGGAGGTATGCAATCTCATTGCAAATTTCAACACTTGAAATTCCTGATAATACTTTTACCCCTAACCCTCTATGACCTTGACAAAGGCCAACAAATCATAGGAAGCTAGTCAAGTTCAACCCGTCATTTCTTGATTGAAATAAACCCACCCGCACGACCCTTGACAAAGGCCAACAAGGTCGTACGACCACCCTAATCCAATCGCATCACATGCTTAAGCAGATAAGTACTAGTCAGCTACCGCACACTATGCCTTGACAAAGGCCAACAAACGCAACATGAATACTGAATAGTCTTTATCTGAAATGACGGAGGGCTACGCAGGTTTTTCAGAAAACCATTAGAGTAATGAAATCGATATCATTGTAGAAACAGGTGATTTTGAAAAGGAGTGTTTTTTAGGCTTTTTCTAGTTTCGTTAAAGAGGCCACTCCCGGTGAAGGGATCTCGGCTCTTTCCTTATCGAATAAGGTGCAGGATATTTCGCGAATACCGCGGTGCAAAGCAAGAACTATATAAACAATCAAAAACTAAACCATGAGTTTGTAGCATCTGCCAGTTTTGCTAAAGAGGTCACTCCCAGTGAAGGGATCTCGGCTCTTTCCTCATCGAATAAGGTGCAGGGTATATCACATATACCACTATGCAAAGCAAAAACTGTAGCTACTCTTTTTGAAAATTTGATTCTACAACATCTTTTAGGTTTCTTTTCTTTTATTAATCTCATTAATAAATCCCATCATTTATGCTTCCTAAGCATCACAAAAGAAACGAAAATACAACGTACGCTTATGCCATCCGCATTCGCCACAATGTCCCGTTATGCACCGTTAGGTTACTTAACTAACGGCATATCGAGACGGGACTAGCGCGGGTGTAAAACATAAGCAACGTTTATTATATATCATATATACAATAATAAAGCATTCGTCTCACGCATATAATATGATCACATCACAGTATATCAGCAGCAGAAGAAACATATGAAATATTGGATATACTAGGAGGTCCGTGTTTTATTTCGAGCCTGTATAAAACACGGATTCCACGGTCGCGATGAATAGCCAAACCCACATCCCTAGACCCCTACTAGAGCGGTAAGTAACTCTGCCAATTCTAGGGTTAGGAGACCCGATCTCGACTCCTCGAGATGGCCTCCCACTGGACCCTAGAACCCAGTTACTTATGCTCCCCTCCTTGGGTCTATCCTAATGCGGAAAAGTAAATAATTTACAATGGTGACAACAACCTCAACCCGGAAGTTCCCCATATAAAAGAATATTACATACATTGAATTTTACATGAATGAAAATAAAAACCCTCATTTCACATAAAACCCCCGGCTATTCAGAACACGACAATCCAATATAACATATCACAGCATATCTCATATCATCAACGTAAGCAAGTATGCGTATCCCGATTGTCGTTGATGTATAGCAACGAAGCCGGCAATACGCCACATACTACACTTACGGTCGCAGAAAAGAAAAGTGAAAAAGTACAACATTTGGAATCCATAAACACCTTAGACATCGTAAACCTGAAATATCACATATTACAGATTTCATGCGTAACAATTTGAATTCCACATATTGTATCACATTCACAAAATATCATGACAATGTTTAACGTTTCGATAGAATCAACATACACTCACAAATTACCCCGGTGAGCTCAACACTTGAGCAAAGTCAAAACACTCAAAAACCGTGCCACAGTGTCTATGGACCGGCCGTAGAAGGAGTTAACCAATGCCTCACCTATGACACCACGGAACGACGGCAAACCCTAGGGTTCGATCGCGGTTCCGTAGGCATAGAATTGAGTTAAGGTTAGTATATTCTTCTAGAGGGTCCATAGGAATACTTGCACGATTTTACGAATACAATCAACTTCGGAAAATTACAAAACTTGGAAATTTCAGCGGGGTACAAAATGTGGTGTTCGAAATTCGATCAAACTGCTAAATATAGTCAAGGTTACCAATCCAGTGTTAATTATACGACTACGAAGCACTACGAATTAGACCCAGAACAAAATAATCATCACATGAAAATTGGGCTAAGCAAACAATAATAGAAACCCCAAATATAGAAGTATAGACCGCAGGAGAAATACGGAGTGCAGAGGGGACTAGGGGGCCGGCCAGCCCAGAATTTCTGGCTTGGTGCTCGGCCAAAATCCAAGCACCTCACTCCGTATTTCACCCATGTTCTTATATATTTCTATATACATTCTGCACATGTTTGAAAAAATTTTAAAGGACTTTTTAGAAAATTTAAAGAGAGCATTTTAAGGGTTTCATAATACCGTATTTCGGAGTCGATTTCGTTTTCGTATTTGTTTTAACACGGTGTCTAAAATTCTAGCTGGGCTCTGATACCACTGTTGGGTTTTCCTTACACCTAGTCTAGGGTTTGGTAGCATCACTCATGCCACTTTAAAATTTATAGAGGTGCAAAGCAAACAAACCATGAATCTTTACTAAAATTATTAGGGTAACAAAGTTTTGTATCACATACAAAAAAGTTCTACTTCTAAGAGTTTGGGATTACAACCTTTGTAGTCCGTTCCTTTACTTTATAAGCTCCATGTTGAGGTCCCTTCACTGCGATCATCAAGAACTCCGACTCTAGAGAGGCTCCATGAGATGAATGAGGTATCTTGCTTGAAGTCTTCTTGATCTAAGATGATCTACCTTGAAGAATCTCTAACCCAAGCTTACACTTCACTAATGAAGTTATTAGAGAAGTGACCACCCTAACCTAAGTGGCTAGAATAGATGAGGATGAAGAAGTAGGAATTTTACTCTCTTTTGTTTTCAATTTCTCACTATTAATCACCACACACAAAAAGCTAGTGAAGCTTTTTCAAGGAAGAAGAAGAAGAAGAAAAGGTTTTGTGATGAATAATGAATTATTGTTGTGGTTACAATTGCAACCTAGGGTTAAGCATGACATGCTTAACCCTTGTAGAGAATAAACCATGGGTAGAGGTTTGGGTTGGGTAAACAAATATCCTTATAAAATATCAAAGAAAAATGACAAAAGTCAAACCATCATGAAACTTCATGAAAGCTCATCCAAAAGATTAACCCTAATCCAAAGCCTAAATTGGTTTAAACTCAAAACCCTTGTTGCATTTGTAACCCAAACATGTTAGAATATTATATATCACATATATAATATATAATGTAACAAAAGAAAATAATACAATTAACATATATCGCATATACATCAATGTATTATCAAGTGAGAAAAAAATCATTAAAGCGAGCTTATATTAGTTAATGTAACGTAATATATCACATATATAATTATACATTAAATTATCGAATCAACACTTGATCCGAAAATCCGGCTATATAACATATAACCGATTAATATAACAAGTACCAATTCATCGAATCAACACTTGATTCGATGACCCGGCTATATCATATATACCCGGCCGATATCACATATCGCGAGAATAGAATACGGTATCTCATATCGTATTATTCTCGGTCCCGCACATATCACATATGTGCTCCTACTCCGTTTTTCCTGAGCCAGGAAACTTCTGTGTAGGACTCTAAAGAATCGTCAATACGCCAGCAGTAGGTGATGATCATATCAAACACCCACAAGCTGCAAGCGGTCAGCTAAACGTAACAGCCACCAACGTATTGAGTGATCAGAAGATCAACAAGCAAGCCTGTACATTCTCTTGTGAATCCAATCAGTAACACTACCGTACAGTCCGGTCTCTTCGTCTGGTATGTCGCATATCAAGTCTAGGGGTGGTAAACGTCAGACCCCAGTAACCGATAAGTCGTGTCGATGTGAGGCTCATAACGGGTCGAGAAACTACTGATAACTCTTACCAGCAGCACTCCATATCAGCCCTGGCCAGGGACTTCCAGTTATAGCCAATCGAACACAGCACATCATCAACTCCCTATACCGGGAGAGACGAAACCCCTCCTATCGCTCATTGCCTCCATGTGATTCGGGACTGTACCCAAAAGCCACCATTTTGCACGCCCTCTTAGTCGTGGTATGGTAGAAATCAAAGCGCAGTGGGAATCACACAAGACTCTATGACGATCTCGGGTCTACAGACTAACTTGTACCAGTGTCACCGGAGAACTGCTATCTGACGATAGGTATAATACCATCTAGTAGTTCTCGGGGAGTCCGTTCAGTGTACCCAGTCTCCACTGAGCACCCGTACACCATCTTTGATGTCAAACACCGATGGATATGGGACCATCCATCATCCATCATATAGGTCAAGATGCGTATACGCTAGTCTACTCTGGAGTATCGATGCCCTGTCTCGATACTCTCTCGACTAGGAACAGTTATAGGATGTACTCGTTGACTATACTGGCCCTACTAGTATGATCTCATCATAGTCCTAGTAGTCAAGTACATATCCTAAGGGCTTTATCAACATGTGAGAGCAAGACAGTAAGCCAATACAAGTCAACATGTTAAGACAAAGTGAAACCAGATAGCATACTATCATATCGAGCAAGAAAGTCCTCTCTATATATATCCAAGCATCCATCATAATATACATCGTATGTACAACAATGGCATCTAGGGCATATATACAACTAACAGTAACACTACCGTACAGTCCGGTCTCTTCGTTTGATATGTCGCATATCTCGCTTAGGGGTGGTAAACGTCAGACCCCAGTAACTTGATAAGTCATGCCGATGTAAGGTCCATAACGGTTCGAGAAACTACTGATAACACTTACCAGTAGATCTCCGCAACCCTGGCCAGGATTTCCTGTTATGGCTAATCGAGCATAGCGCAACAGCTACCCCTACTACTGGGAGAGACGAATCCCCTCCTATCGCTCATTGCCTCCATGTGACTCGGGACTGTACCCAAAAACCACATGTTTGCACTACTCAGTAGAGCCGTGGTAGGGTGGAAATCAAAGCACAGTGGGATACATAAAATACTCTATGACGATCTCAGGTCGACAGACTAACCTGTACCAGTGTCACCAGAGAACTGCTACCAGAGTGAGGTATAATACCATCTAGGAGTTCTCGGCTAGTCCGTTCAGTATATCCAGCCTCTACTGAGCACCCGTATACCATCTCTGATGTCAAACACCAATGGATATGGGATCATCCATCGCCCATCATATAGGTCGAGAAGGTATACACTAGTCTACTCTGGAGTATCGATGCCCTGTCTCGATATTCCCTCGACTAGGAACAATTAAAGGATGTACTCATAGCCTACCCAAACCCCACTAGTATGATCTCTATCATAATCCTGGTAGTCAAGTACATATCCTAAGGGCTTTATCAACATGTAACATAGAGACATCGAGTGTACATGTTAAGATAAAGAGCAACCAGATAGCGTACTATCATGTCGAGCAAAGAAAGTCCTTCCTATATATGTCCATGCATCCACTATAATATACATCATATGTACAATAATGGCCTCTAAGGCATACATATAACTAACACCACCTACCAAAGCAAATCACCCGAAAGGAAGCTGTGTACCAGCGATACCGCTACTGATCCATGCGGTAAAACCTGCAAGAACCGTGGCACAACGGGGGTGAGTTGCCAACTCGTGAGTAGAAAACATCAGCAGGTAGAAATCAAATAAAACAACGATTCCTAGGTCAACTATATCATAAAGGTAATACTATGATATCTAGGGTGACCGTATCTGCATATATGCCGACAATATAATAAATGCATGTATGCATGTGGATATCATCCACGTGTCCATCAATAGAACATCAACATCATGGAACCTGAGTGTCCAATATCGACACTCGAAACATTATGAAAGCATAAGCATGTAATATGAGGATATCAATCAACGTGTGTCCTTCAACGACACATCAAAATTATGGAACCTGAGTGTCCAACATCGACACTCGAAACATCATGAAACCCGTGTACAACATCAACACGTAAATCCACATCTCTCGGGCTCCGGCAGTCCGGATCGGCCCACGGGCTCCGTCAGTCCGGATCTGCCCATATCATCTCTTGACTCCGGTCGGTATCCTTCGGATATCCGCCGAGTCCAAATACTATCATCGGTTGCTAGTGCTCCCCTGCTAGGCTCACCGCCTAACTATACGAGTCTTCTTGCCCCATGGCACCTCACCGGGTCCTCTATGTACCCGCAGACGGTGCCTACCACTCCTCGAATCGGGTTTCACATACCAATCTCAGAACCGAGAAATTCATGGTGGACGTCTCGAAATATCATATCAAGAAAAACCAGGTTTTTAAAACAATACATACTTTCTTTTGAAATATAACCATGGTTCTCAAATCCAAAATCTCATGAAAACAGCATCTCAAAACATATAATCGTAAAGCATGATGTATGCAAACATAGAACAGAAATGTGAGCATATCAAGTATATCATGTGACAAGGTATAGTGATGTGAGCATAGAAAGTATATCATGCAACATAGCATAATGATGTGAACATAGAAAATATATCATGCCAATGAGTCATGTGACAATATTGAACCATTAAGAGTAATAGCATGATGTAGCAATTCTACTATGTAGTGACATAGCAATTATCGATGATGAAGTGTGTGAGTCGGCCAATCTGTGTAAGTGTAACATACGCATCATCGATAATGGTGTAGGTGTACTAGCACAGGTATATGTAATGCAATGAGAATATCATGAATGTAGCATAAAGTACATCGTCAGCGAAATGCTATAAGGTACACATATCTATAACGTATCCGAGTCGGTGAATCTATCAATCGGCATCCAGCCTCAAAACATCACGTACGGTATAATTCATCGTACGACAGTATTAAGCAATTAGGGATTCTATCAACCTATATGACAATGAGGGTACGGATCTAAAGTCTCGTATGACATATCACTCATTATTCTTATCAATATATATATATATATATATATATATATATATATATATATCTCACGTCACATTAGCATCAATCTCATATCATGTCTTGGCAATAGTATCTATACTCTCATATCACTTCGCATCCGTATATCCACATATCAAGTTAAGTCAACTTATTTCGTCACATTCTTTTTTTCATCACCTTAATATATCGCATCAAGTAATCTTATATACCTTTATCTCATTAATCTCATGTCGTATTTATCGATCTCATATTATGCAATTATAAATCTCATACTTATTCTCTTGCAACTACATATATATCTATCGTGATTCTGTCACGACCCGAAAGTACGGAACGTGACCGGCACTTAGATTACGAAGCGTCTAGAGGTGCAACGTAACCTAAGTAAGCCGAAGCCCAGAAATCTAAACCATAAAAGAAGAAGAGGTAGAAGTAGAGGAAAACATGAAGAAAAAAAGTTTAAAAGCAACATCCAATTTTTCTCAAAAATTTCGGCACAGTCTCCTTTGTAAAACCTGGCCCCAAATGGGTACAAACAAGTATAATATATACTAACAATAAAAAGCATCACCAAACGGGAGCTAACTCTACGCCAAAAGGCGGAAACAACCACACCAATGCACAATAGTATACAACGCCAAAGGGCGAGGCTCAAAACTTAAAAGAAAACAAATCCACCAGATACCATAATAATACAAGCGCGACTCTAAGGTCGAAATAATAACTGGTCCAGTAAACTAATAAGTAATACAAGTTTGGTTGATGGAGCTTTCTAGATACAAATGAAATAATAAAAGTACAATGGCGGTCCAGATACAAGTGAACCAACCTACCGTGCAAATCACCCTGAATGAAAAGATGTGCCAGCAAGCTGCCAGGAAAACCTGTACATCGAACCTGTAATAAAATTTGGCACAACGGGGGTGAGTTGTCAACTCGTGAGTAGAGGATATCTGCGAAAAGAAATCGAAATGCACGACGCTATCCTAGGTCATAATAATATACTAATATACTACTAGTCATCAAGTAAAGACAGGATAATAAGCTACGTGTAAGTGCAAATGCTCCGTGCTCGTGTCAGTGCCTCATATAGTACTAAGCCATGTGAATGAGTATGCATGCACCATGAATGTAAAATAACCAATCCTGAAATCTAGATATATCTGTATAAGAAATCTTTAGCTTTTATCATGGTAAAATGTGTATAGAAATCTGAAATATCAACGATAAAATCCATGGAAATCCGTGTCAAGTATCGACACAAAACATGTAAATCTCAAGTCTCAATACCTCATAATCTCAATGTCTCATAGTCTCAATATCTCGGGCTCCGTCAGTCCGGATCGGCCCATATCATCAAATCTCACGACAACGGTCGGTATCCTTCGGATATCCGCCGTGCCAGACATCACCGGTAGGTGACCTCTCCTGCCAGGCTCATCGTCTACAACTCGATCTTCTTGCCCCGGGATACCATACCGGGCCCACCATGTACCCGAGACGGTTCATCCACTCCTCGAATCGGGTCTCGAAATCCAACAGAAAACATGAAATCTCATGGTGGACGACACATACATCACGAGAAAACCGCATCTTATATTTTAAAAAGAGAGGAGGAGAGAGATAGAATTTTTTATATATTCTTGCGGTTTTCTCCAAAATCCAGAAATCTCATAGAAATCCAAAATCCCAAAATCATGAGTAAGTATATGATAAGTGTCGGCATATGCCCCATAATACTGCAGGATAACATGAAAATGTGAATGCATGAAATGTCTAAGTAATAAATTCCATGTCTATACTAACACCAGAGAGTAATCACAATATTATATCGATCTAGTTGTTTGCTGATTCTATCAATAAAAGATAATATGATCTAAAGTGTACGTGACATAGCAATTACCGATGATGATGTGTGTGAGCCGGCAAATAAGTGTGCGTGGAATATGCGCATCATCGGTAATGATGCTGGTGTCCTAACAGGCAAAGTTTTATTCTGATTATAGAAACATATGTATGAACATGCACCATAATGATTACGTCCTGAATGTAAGACAGATGTGCAACAACCACTCATTTGATATACAAGTACAACTACAACTATATGACTTGAGCCTAAACTAGTGTCCATCTAACCTCTTAAGGAACTAAACCTAAGAACTAGTCAATAATAACTAAGAGTCCACCTAAGGTCTGAATCCATATCTCTGATAGTCGGCGATCCAGCCTCAATAGCGTCACGTACGTAGTACGGCTTCCTCGAATCAAGAGTTCGAATCAATCATCACATCTATGCCTCGTACGGTAAAATCCATCGTACGGCATCCCAATATCGGGGTACGGGTCAAGTATCACCTACGTGTCTCATCATTCGTATAATACCATAATACCATCATCAATCATGTCATGATCAAGGTACTGTACTGTAATCGCATACATCAATCATATATCATTGCCAGCATAAATATACATCGTTAATTTATCCTCAGAAATATCATGCCACATGTATCATATCGTAATCAAGTCACATCTATATGATATCGTAATCAAGTCACACATATATCATATCGGAATTTCAAGCACAGGTTAGGGTCCGGGTTCTATTTTAGAGTCCCATGTACTTCAATATCATCACCACCCTTTATTATTTATGTATACCTATCCATTATCTCATTTTCTAATGATTCGCTAACATCATAACTGTAAGTCCACGTTGCCCACCCCGGTACTTGCGGGGAGGCGAAAAACGGAATAAAAATCGGATTTTTATGAGCTTAGGCAACATGGACTAGACTTTAAAGGATCTTTGCTAAACAAAAACTTGCTAAAGCTAACTAGAAACAAGCTAAGTGCTAGAAAGGTTATACCTTTGGTCTTTATGTCCTTCTCTCCTTGCTCCTTGGAGTAGTGGAAGGAGGTCACCTTGTCGTCTTCTCCCGTCAAAGAAAGATCCACCCGAAAGCCTCAACCTTTGGCTTCAACTCCAAGCTAGAAGTAACTAGGGTTCAAGAAGTGCTAGTCCTTCAACCCTAGATAAGAGTAGAGATGATCAAGAGAGGGTTTTTCTCAAGTTCAAGTGTTTCTCAACACATGAGAGGGGAGAGCTTGAGGGAGAGGAAGAACAAGAGAAAGAAATGAAATGATGGAAAATGAGAATAATTGTGAACCATTCTCACTAATATGTGTATATTATTTTAATTAAATAATTAGCTAGATAATTGTCATGGTTAATCATGACATGACCATTATCATTTCAATTTGCAAGGATCAAAAAACATCTTCCAAAAAAAATGATGATGGTCAAAGTGTCAACCTAGGTCAACAAGTCAAGGAAGTCAAATGGTCAACAACCATAACCATGCACAATTATTAAACTAATTATCAATTAACTATAATACACACATAAGCATTAGGGTTAATAAAATGACAATAGCCATTAACCCTAATCAAAGTCCTCTCCCTCTGTCTCAAGCAACTGTGCATACGCACCCGCATTCGTGATCCGAGGAATACGAATACAATGAGAAAAACCAATCCCAAATCATATACTAGGATCCGGCTTAAACCAAAGCCCGCTAGTATAAACTGTCCGGACAGCAAACGTGCACAAGTGCGCGGATGTGAACGAACCCTGTCGCAAAACCATGCGACCTCTACTCATTTTGCCTAAAGGCGAATAGCTCTCTGTGTGGGACTCTAAAGACTCGACACTACGCTGGCAGTGGGTTTAACCACAGACTGCAAGCAGCACTAGCTGTACGTAACGGTCTCCAGGTAGATGTCGATAAGAAGACTGACGAGGTGAACCCCATCTGAACTCCTACTGAGCCTGTATGTGACAATCTCCGTACAGTCCGGTCTGTTCGTCTGATACATCGCATGGCGGGCCTAGGGGGCGGTGAACGTCAGTCCCCTAATAGCAGTACAAGTCGTGTCGGAGTGTAGCCCAGAACACCCTGAGATAATACTGGAAACCTACCAGTATATCTCGCTTGCCCTGGCCAGGGACTACTCGTGTAATGGCTCTCCTGGACACAGCGTGATATCAACCCCCAATACCGGGAGAGACGAATCCTGTCTAACCGTCACTGCCTCCAAGTGCTTCGGGACTGTACCCAAAAACTACCTGTTTGCACGACTCCTTTGAGCCGTGGTAGGGTAGTAATCAAAGTGCAGTGGGAACACACTCGAGGCGAAGTGACAGTATCAAGTCAACGGACTAAGCTGTACTCATGTCACCTGGGAACTGATAACTGACGATAGGTATACTACCAACCAACAGTTCCCGACGAGTCCTGTCCAGTGTACTCGTAACCTAACGAGCACCCGCATACTATCCCAAGTACGACGTACTATCGGCTGTGGGACAGACCGTCTCCCACACTGGGATGAGAAGCGCATACGCTAGTCTACTCCGGAGTATCGATGCCCTATCTCGATAGTCCATCGACCAGGGACCTGTATAAGGATGTGCTTATAGATTACCCAACTCCCACGAGTGCGAGCGCCATCACAACGCTGGTAATCAAGCAAAGATCCTAAGGGCTCTACTAATATGTATATCAGTAATATGCTAAAAGAAACACATGCACATATTAAAGCAGAGACAAACCAAGTAGCATACTACCATTTCGAGCAAGATTGTATATACAACTGTGAATATCCCAAGCTTCCATCAAGTAATATACAAACTAGTATGATACAGTAATGGCCTCTAGGGCATATACACTAACAATAACACGACCGTATAGCCAAGAATCACGGCATCAAGCCCAGTAATATTGTTTCATCCCCGTGTATCATATCACATCCTTGTATCACATATACGTATTGTGTATATATATATACCTACACCTAGTCCTATATATATATACACATACACGTATACACCACATCGAGTTTCAGTGTATGCGTGTGTGTATCTACCTGAAACTTACGACTCTCCTCCAAGATATTCATCCTCGGGTAAGGTCCTTCTAAATCAATCTAGTCCAACCTAAGGTCACTACCAGGGTCCTACTCACCGAAATTCTAAGGTCACGTCTGGCTTCCTAATGACAATAAGTACTTATTCCTATTCTACGTTTGCAGGGGTGCTAAACGCCATCCACCCGACTTCCCCACGTAAATATACATCTACTCACCTGGTCCCTTTTCTGCCGAAAACGATGTCGTCATCCTCCTCTTTATCGCCCGCAGTCCACGTGAGGGGTACCAATACGCAAACATATATAGTATCGTAAACTGAATCACGAACAAAAGTCAAATACAAGTGGTACGAATGCATGCAAAGTACTCAGGTACTGTCCTCAGATCAGTCCTATTCAGCTACTACATAATATAGTGCCCATCATGAAAACATAGTGCTCAAGAGCAAAATCAGCCTCAAAAGGCATATCCAACAATCACGTGCGTCTGGTGCGCACGAAAACCAAAACCAAATACAAGTGGTACGAATGTGCACAAAACTAACTAAGTGCAATGGGTGTGCACGAAGCATCTGTCCAGTGCAACAGATATGCATGACAACAATATCAAGTGCATCTATAGTGCACGAAAATCTCAACCCAGTGCAACTAACATGCACGAATGAAAACGCCAATCGAGTGCATCCGGTGTGCACAAAATCACATCTCATATCATGCGCCCAACATGCGCGAAAATCCAAATCAAGTGCATCTGTCATGCACGAATGAAATCTAAATCAAGTGCATCCAACATGCACGAATAAAATCTAAATCAAGTGCATCCAACATGCACGAATAAAATCTCAATCAAGTGCATCCGATGCGCACAAAATCAAATACTAAGCGCCTAATATGCGAAAAAATAAAACCCAAGCGCGTTAGGTCCGTATAAAGCATCTATTGCAGTAGCATGCACGATAATGAACGTCAAGTGCAAACGCGCACAAAAACACAAATCTGGTGAAACAAATGCTCGAAAACTCATCAATAACTCAAATGCGTATAAAAACAATTCCCAGCGTATCAAGGCATATAAAATCATAAACGTGTGCACTGTGTGCACAAAACACGTATCAATGCACCGCAAGCACATGCGAGCTATACCGAGTGCAAAAATCAAATAGAGTGCGTACCACATGCATAAATTCAAATCAACCGTATGAAATCCATGAAATCATAACCACGTGCCACCAAGGCACAAAATCAACATCAAGTGCAATAGATATGCACAATTCATAAACCAACACAACGGTGTATAAAACATATATCAAGTGCATTAATTATGCACAAAATGTAAATACCCAGTTGGTGCAGCCATAGTGCACGAAAACAATATCATGAAATTCAATCATCAAAACTCAAATCCAAGAGATATAAGCGTGATACTCGGATCACAAACGCAAATCGCAACAAATGACATTGAGGTACACCTCCTACAATGTCGGAAAATGTCGGTGCGCCCAAAACTGGCAGAGCAAGAACATCCGCTTGGCTCCTGCTCATGATCTGGCGTCCTCTATGTCTGGGTCCTCAATTTTATGTGGATTACCAACCTCGCAATCTATCGGCTCGTCGGCCCGGTCAGGTGTACTAACGGAAACGGTTCCGCTCTGACACTCCTCTGGTCATCTCTCGGCCGATTAGCACGACCACTTATAAAGCAGCACGTCACTGGCGTCGGCCTCTGGCCCTCTGAATACATGTGACACAATTGATCCTCGGTGCAATTCTTATCGCAGCAGTGTTTTGGAAGGAACCTGCTCAAGGTCTCTTCAAATCTCGCCTATGCCGAACTATACGGAGGCTGGTACTCTTACATAATCTTTTCTCGTTTTCTGGACATCTGCGTTCTAAGGACAACATTTCCTCGGGAACTGGCCGTATCCCAACGCCTCTGATTACATATCCGATCTTTAATCTCAACGGGGAGTAACAACAGCTCGTTAACATCTCGCACGAACCTCTTGTTCCGCTCGTCTTTATTATCGCCCACTTTGACGTCATCTCTTGCTGTCTGCATAGTGCAATTCATCCTCGGCTGCGGTCAATCCGGAGTCTCTCACACGGACTCGAAATTACGAACTCGGTATCTTCATCACTCTGTAGAAGATATCTAGCCGAACACATCCTCGGGAACTCGTCCCAACCATCGGAGGAATACTCTATATTCGTCCGTTCTCGATTAACTCACAATGCATCTGGGTGAGGTCCTCTATCCGAAGCTGGTCCACTTACTGATCTCCTATCGGAGCATCCAACGAACAACGTCATCTCTTGATCGATCTGCTCTAGATCTGCATAAGATTCTCCACACTGGAAATCTTCAACTCAACTGAGCCTGCGTCGGCGCATCAAATCAGACGAATCAATCGTCTCTCAACTCAAGATAGACTAGCTATCTCTTGTCGCATCTCTGCTGAAAGCTCCAGCGATCTCAGCTCATAAGTTCTGGAAACGACATCCCATCAATCTCAGCAACGGCTGGGTCATCTGTCTACGCAGTAGACAACATCGCAAACTCTGAGGTAAGCTGTACATCAACAGTCCTCTCGCAACAGGTATCCTCTATCAGTGGACCGATCATCCGGTGCAAAACCGAACACTCGCCTCAAACGAGAAGTCACAACACAAAGACTAAATCGAGACATTCCCATGTCACCAGAAAAAACGATGGTCAGTTCTCGTCCATGACGAGCTCGCCCTGACCGCATCACTAGCAGCAGCTCAATCTACGCTCAAACTATGGTGACAGGAACCTCAAGCTGTAAGTCCATGTCACGCACCCCACGTGTTCGCGGGGAGGCGAAACATATGAAAAACAATTATCAAAGCTTCGTAACACGGACTTGAGCACATGGATCGTGTCTAAACCATTACCAGCAAACTACGAGAGGTTTAACTACTCTGATTCGAAATTATACCTCACATTACTTGTCCTTCGGGTCTTCATCGCTGTCCTCCACACCTAGTCGGCTCTATGGAACATGGGTACCTCAACGGCCTCCTCGAGTCAAAGATGATCCACCCGAGAGTCTATAGTCCGAGCTCCTATCTCGATTCTGAGATAACTACGGCTTCTAGTTTGCTAATCTAGAAGTCCTAAAGAGTGTTGAGTATTTAGATGGATTACTTAGTTACTTTAAACCCTAGGATTCTCAACACATGAGAGCTATTAGGGTTTGAAGAAGAAGATGAAAACTTGAGGAGAGAGAGAAGTGTTTTGTGATAATGAATGAACTATTCTCATTTATGAATATCATGAAGCATAATAATATCATCAAAATAAATATCTAGCTAATATTCATCATGCTTCATTTAATTCACAAGATGAATCATCTAATGAGTTATCTAATGAGTCATAGATCATTTAATGAAACTTACACCTCATCCTCCACCTCATTTAGTTTAAATCACAAAAGAAATAAACACAAATGAGTCACCTCCTTCTAGAAGCTTCCCAACAAATTACGAGACTGCCCCTCCTATCCGTATTTCCGAAAAATACGGATAATCTTTGACTGAATAAATCCATCTGTATAATATAGAATCTAGCTTAAACCAAAGCCCGCTAGTATTATTGCCCGATCATAGTACGTGCACAAGTGTACGTAAGTGATCGCGGCCCTGTAGTAAAACCATACGGCCTCTACACCTTTTACCCGGTGCAGGGAAACTCTCTGTATGGGACTCTAAAGACTCGACACTACGCTGGCAGTGGGTTTAACCACAGGCTGCAAGCGGTACTAGCTGTACGTAACGGTCCCCAGGTAGATGTCGATAAGACGGTCGATGAGTAAACCTATCCGAACTCCTACTGAGCCTAATGTGACAATCTCCGTAACGTCCGGTCTGTTCGTCTAGGACAATCGCATATCGGGCCTAAGGGGGCGGCAAACGTCAGACCCTAATAGCGGTATATGTCGTGTCGGAGTGAAGCCCATTACACCTTGAGAAACTACTGGAAGCCTATCAGTAAATCTCGCTTGCCCTGGCCAGGGACCTTACGTAATGGCTCTCCATACACAGCACGATATCAACCCCCAATACTGGGAGAGACGAATCCTGTCTAACCGCCACTGCCTCTAAATGCTTCACGACTGCACCCAACTACTACCTGTTTGCACGACTCCTTTGAGCCGTGGTAGGGTAGTAATCAAAGTACAGTGGGAACACACTCGAGGCGAAGCAGCAGTGTCAAGTCGACGGACTAAGCTGTACTCATGTCACCTGGGAACTGCTATCTGACGATGGGTATAAAACCAACTTGCAGTTCCCGGCGAGTCCTGTCCGGTGTACCCGTAACCTAACGAGCACCTGCATACTATCTCCAGTACGACGTACTGATGGCTGTGGGACAGACCATCTCCCCAAGCTGGGATGAGAAGCGTATACACCAGTCTACTCCGGAGTATCGATTCCCCATCTCGATAATCCTACGACCAGGGACCTGTATAGGATGTTGCTTATAGACTACCCAGCTCCCACTAGTGTGACTGCTATCACAACGCTGGTAATCAAGCAAAGATCCTAAGGGCTCTACTAATATGTATAAGCGATATGTTAAAAGAAACATGTGCACATATTAAAGTAGAAACAAACCAAGTAGCATACTACCATTTTTAGCAAGACAGTCAATACAACTGTGAATATCCCAAGCTTCCATTAAGTAATGTACAGACTAGTATAATACAGTAATGGCCTCTAGGGCATAAACACTACCAATCTCGCACTTGCACTAAAGCCATGTACTAGCATATCGCAGACCTATCATCTCGAATTGCCTCTCGAACTACGTCTGAGGAATGGCCTTTGTGAATGGATCAACAATGTTATTCTCCGTATCTACTCTCTTCACCTCGATCTCCCGGTGATCTACGATCTCCCTGATCAGGTGATGCCGCATTAAGATGTGTCTGGACTTCTGATGGGACCTGGGTTCCTTCGCTAAAGCTACAGCGCCATTGTTGTCGCAATACAGAAGTATTGGATCAACACTGGAAGGAACCACCTGCAGTTCTGTGAGGAATTTCTTCATCCAGACAGCTTCTTTTACGGCATCGCAAGTAGCTATGTACTCCGCTTCCATCGTTGAGTCAGCAACGGTGTCCTGCTTGAAACTCTTCCAACAGACTGCCCCTCCATTGAGGGTAAGACATAACCCGACATGGACTTGGAGTCATCCTTGTCACTCTGGAAGCTGGAGTCGGCAAAGGCCTCGATCTGGAGGTCCTTTCCGCCTTACACCAAGAACACCTCCTTAGTCCTCCTCAGGTACTTGAGAATGTTCTTTACTGCTATTCAGTGCTTCTCCCCTGGGTTTGCCTGATACCGGCTTACAACGCTCAATGCGTATGCTACATCTGGTCTGGTACATAACATCGCATAAATTATAGAGCCTACCGCAGAAATGTAGGGTATAATCGACATGCGAGCCCTTTCCAAATCAGTCTTGGGAGACATCTCTTTGGAGAGGGTGATTCCGTGACAAGCCGGTAGGTTACCGCCCTTAGAATCTTCCATACTGAATCTTTTCAATATGGTGTCTATGTACCTGGACTGCGAAAGTCCCAACATCCCCTTTGATCTATCACGATAGATCTGGATCCCTAGAATGTAGGTGGCATCACCTAGGTCCTTCATGGAGAACTTCTGTGACAAGAATCCTTTGACTGACTATAGCATAGGAATATCATTTCCTATTAGGAGAATGTCATCCATGTACAAGATGAGGAATACTACAGCTCTCCCTACAATCTTACTATATATGCATGGTTCATCTGGATTCTTGATAAAGTCGAATTCTTTGACAGTATCATCAAAACAGATGTTCCAACTCCGCGATGCCTGCTTTAGTCCATAAATGGACTTAAGCAACTTGCACACTTTACCACTGCTCCCACTCAGAATGAATCCCTCTGGCTGATCCATATAGACGCACTCTTCCAAATTACCATTTAGAAAAGCCGTCTTTACGTCCATCTGCCAGATCTCATAATCGTGAAAGACAGAAATAGCAAGAAGGACCCGAATGGATTTGAGCATAGCCACTGGAGAAAAGGTTTCGTCATAGTCCAAACCAGGTCTTTGACAAAAACCCTTTGCAACAAGTCTAGCCTTATAGGTTTCAACCTGTCTATCTACACCAATCTTCTTTCTGAAGATCCATTTGCATCCTACGGGTTTTACCCCATCTGGAGCAATGTCCAAAGTCTATACTTTGTTAGTGTACATGGACTCCATTTCGGCCCGCATTGCATCCAGCCATTTTACCAAGTCGCCGTTCTGAATGGCTTGCTGGAAGCTAGTAGGGTCATCATTGTCAATGATGCAATCTTCTCTATCCCCGTCTATGAGAAAACCATAGTATCTCTCGGGCGGATGAGACTGCCTACTACTTCTGCGGATAGGCGCTGGGATGTCCCTTTCTTCTGAAACTTCTGGTTCTAGCATACTTTCAGTAACAGCTTGTGGTTCTGGAATTTCTTCCAGTTCTATTGCGCTCCCACTCTTCTGATTTTCTAAAAATTCAGCTTCCAAGAAGTGGGCATGACGAGAAACAAAAACCTTTTGTTCCTCTGCGTAATAGAAATAATACCCCTTGGAGTTCTTTGGATAACCCACAAACTTACACTGTACTGAGCATGCCTCGAGCTTGTCCGCATGCTGCTTTTTAACAAAATCTGGACATCCCCATGTCATAAAGTGTTTAAGACAGGGTTTCTTCCTACTCCACATCTGATATGGTGTGGTAGGCACTGTCTTGGTTGGAACCTGGTTCAAATGATATACAGCTGATTCTAGTGCATAACCACAGAAAGATCGCGGTAACTCAGCCTTACTCATCATGGAATGAACCATATCCAATAGGGTTCGATTCCGCCTTTCCGATGCACCGTTGTGTTGTGGTGTGTATGGAGGAGTAAGCTGAGAGAGAATTCCATTCTTTTTTAAGTAACCCAGGAACTCGGCACTTAAGTATTCATCACCTCGATCAGATCTCAGTGTCTTGATACTTTTGCCTGTCTGTTTTTCCATTTCATTCTTGTATTCCCGGAATTTCTCAAAGGTCTCAGATTTATGCTTCATCAAGAAGATATGTCCATACCTAGAGAAATCATTCGTAAAAGTAATGAAGTAGGAATAACCACCTCGCGCATGTGTAGACATTGGACCACACACATCGCTGTGTATGAGTCCCAAGATCTCGCTCGCTCTTACTCCGTGACCAGTAAACGGAGTCTTTGAAATCTTTCCCATGAGACAAGATTCACAAGTAGCATAAGATTGATATTCGAACGGATTCAAATATCCTTCTCTATGTAACTTAGTCAAACATGTTTCATTGATGTGACCTAGTCTACAATACCATAAGAAAGCCTGATTTATTTCCGGAGACTTTCTTTTAAGTGTGTTCTGGATATTGAAAACCTGAGCTTGATTCAATACGTATATACCGTCATCTAATGTACCGGACCCAATCAGAACTTGATATAGATGGATGTGAACCACATCGCTTACGAATGTAAAATCATATCCCTCTCTCGAATGTGAGGACACTGATATGATATTACAAGTCAAACTAGGTACATACAAACAGTTACGTAGAATCAATATCTGCCAACTTGTCAAACCTAGGCGATATTCTTCCACGGATTCAGCGTCCACGCTCATTCCGTTCGCAACTCTGAGAGACAAATCGCCTACCCTGATAACTCTACGGTTTCTCAAAGTATGTAATGAATTACAGATATGAGATCCTGATCCGGTATCTAGTACCTAGGAAATAGAGTTAATTGAAAAACAGTTCTCAATAACAAACACACTCGAGGCCGAAGCCACAACATGCTTCGAATCCTGGCTACTGGCTTCCAAAGCCCTGCAATCCTTCTGCCAATGCCCCTTCCCACAACAATAGGAACATCCCTCCTTACCTGCACTAAGTCCTGAAACTTTTGCTCTTCCGTTTCCTTCTACTTCAATGACACCGTATATCGGCTTTGTGGAGGTTTTCTTCTTTTCACCCTTTGCTTTCGCCCTAGATGCAAAAGAAGAAGGTCCCCCATTAAGCAGAGCGGGTGTCTCCCTGGTTTCTTTCATGGTGTAAGTAGAGGATAGGGACTGTGGAAATAAGTCAGCATATGAACTGTTTCCCAACGTTGTCTCCAGGTCCGTGAGCTCATCAATATAGCTAGTCATCGTAAGGACGTCGTCCCCTACAGATGACCCGACAGCCAACCTCGCTTGAAGCAATTCGTTGGAGGTCTCATATCTTGCGATACGAGATTTCTTTCCATATAAATCTTTGTTATGGAGGAAGATGGAAACTAAGTCCATCTTCTCGTGCTTCTTCTGGTATACACCATTCTCTGAAGCCAACATGAGGTACTTGGCATTCGCACTGTCCTTTTCCCTTGTCTGACGGATATCCATATCCGCGTCGGTGGAAACTGGACCTGGGACGGTGGGGGCTTGAGTAGTAATAGGGTGGTCCAGCTTGTCATAGGCAATGGATATCTGGACAGACCTTTGCCAGTCATAAAAGTCAGATTCAGTCAACTTGTTATCTAGATGTAACCTAGTCATGGTCACAGGATCACTGTAGTTGAGAGAGAGAAGAAAACAATTTAGCATGATGCTCTTACAAGTTTAGATTGGTTTTTAGTTTATCTAAACATGATGGCTCCCACTGTTTATCGAATCCTTCCTCAAACCATAAAAGAAGAATTAGTTGGGACTGATCTCACCATACAATACTTGCTTAACCGTTCAGCCAGGCCAGTGTCGGTACTTCGAGGGAGGTTTTACGACGCTTTCGCGAAGTTCCTTAATTAAATAACCTCTTTTCCCTGGAGGCGTAGCCCCGCTGACACCATTCTAGACACCTACTTGGTTTATAGCATTTATAGTTAAGTGACGAATCTCCTGATGAGTAGCATATACTCACAGTAGGATCGGGATCCAAATATCATCGTGTGATAATACTGAAGGAATCCTACCAACATAATCAAACTCCAAATGTTATGCAATACCAGCAAGTTTCAGTTTCTTTAGAAACTCCCGATGTGGATTTTTGCCCCATGCTCTTATGACCTTGACTAAGGGCCAACAAATCATACACATGTCAAGTTCTACCCGTCATTATCCAGGTTGATTTGAACCCACCCGCATATACTCTTGACTAAGGGCCAACAAAGTAATACGACTGTCCCAAACCAACGCATCTATCTATACCATATATGAACACCCCAGCAGCTACCAATCACTATGTCTTGACTAAGGGCCAAACAAACATAGCTTGAATACTACTGACCATTTATATGAAACGACGGAGGGCTACGACTGGTTTTGGCAAAACCATGAACGTAGTGAACTTGATATAACCGAAGGAACCTGATAACTTTTTAAAAGGAGTGGTTAATGTAAGTCCACGTTGCGACCCCCGGTTCTTACGGGGAGGCGGAAACGGTATAAAATCAAAATTTTAACGCAAGAGGCAACATGGACTAAGCTAGGTCGGGATCTTTACCTAAACTAAAACTAGCAAACTAAGCTAAAGATATTTAGCTACTCGGATGAAGATGGTTATACCTAAACTTGAACTCCTTCTCTTTAAGCTCCGATGGTGGTTCGATGGCTCCTTCTCGTTGTCTCCGTACGCCGAAGATAGATCCACTTGAAAGCTCCAACCTTTAGCTCCTTCTTCGTTCTTTGAAGAAACTAGTTCACTTGGTTTGCTAAACCTAGTGAGCTAGAATGAGTAGAGAGGAAATAGAATGGGATTTTATCTATGGTTCTTGATTCTCAACTCATGAGACAAGAGAACCATAGATCAAGTGAGGGAGCAAGAGGTTGAGGGTGAGAGCAAGAGGAGAGCTCAAGAACAAGAGAGAGAATGAGCAAGAAAGAATGAGCAACTCTTTTGTCTTTCACCCTCTCATAATCCAAAGTGATCATAACTCATCATATCAAAAAAGTCTTATGTGATGGTTAGAAGCAACCATAACCTTATCATGTCATGCACTCATTTTCCTCAAATGAGCAAGCAAGTAAAAGTCTTTGGCATGAAATGATAACCATGGTTATCATGATGGTCAACTAGTCAAGCCTAGTCAACCGGTCAACAAGTCAACAAAAGTCAACAAGTCAACAAAGTCAACAAGTCAACAAAAGTCAACAAGTCAACAACCATATCACCATAATACTTAATTAATATAATAGTTAATCACATATCATATTCTCATTAGGGTTGAGCAAAAAGTCAAAAAGTCAACGGTCAACTGTCAACAACCCTAATGAGAATCCGCTGTCTGTGCCTCCCTGTCAACTGTGCATACACACCCGCATCCGCGTTCCGAGGAACACGAATGCAAACTGGATAAATCCAATCCCATAAGGTACACTAGGATCTGGCTTAAACCAAAGCCCGCTAGTGTAAACTGTCCGTACACTGTACGTGCACAAGTGCACGGATGTGACCGAACCCTGTCGCAAAACCATGCGACCTGTCGCAATACCATGCGACCTGTCGCAATACCATGCGACCTCTACTCTTTTGCCTAAAGGCGAAAAGCTTTCTGTGTGGGACTCTAAAGATTCGACACTACGCTGGCAGTGGGTTTAACCACAGACCGCAAGCGGCACTAGCTGTGCGTAACGGTCCCCAGGTAATGCCGACAAGAAGACCGACGAGGCGAAACCCATCTGAACTCCTACTGAGCCTGAGTGTGACATTCTCCGTACAGTCCGGTCTGTTCGTCTGATACATCGCATGGCGGGCCTAGGGGGCGGTAAACGTCAGTCCCCCAATAGCGGTACAAGTCGTGCCGGAGTGAAGCCCAATACACCCTGAGATAACACTGGAAACCTACCAGTATATCTCGTTTGCCCTGGCCAGGGACTACTCGTGTAATGGCTCTCCTAGACACAGCGCGATGTCAACCCCCAATACCGGGAGAGACGAATCCTGTCTAACCGTCACTGCCTCCAAGTGCTTCGGGACTGCACCCAACCACCACCTGTTTGCACGACTCCTTTGAGCCGTGGTAGGGTAGTGATCAAAGTACAGTGGGAACACACCCGAGGCGAAGTGACAGTGTCAAGTCAGCGGACTAAGCTGTACTCATGTCACCTGGGAACTGATAACTGACGATAGGTATAATACCAACTAGTCAGTTCCCGACGAGTCCTGTCCAGTGTACCCGTAACCTAACGAGCACCCGCATACTATCTCAAGTACGACGTACTGACGGCTGTGGGACAGACCGTCTCCCACACTGGGATGAGAAGCGCATGCGCTGGTCTACTCCGGAGTATCGATACCCTGTCTCGATAGTCCTGCGACCAGGGACCTGAATAAGGATGTGCTTATAAATTACCCAGCCCCACTAGTGTGACGGCCATCACATCGCTGGTAATCAAGCAAAGATCCTAAGGGCTCTACTAATGTGTATAGGCGATATACAAAAATAAACACATGTACACATTGAAGTAGAAACAAACCAAGTAGCATACTACTATTTTGAGCAAGATTGTATATACAAGGTGAATATCCCAAGCATCCATTAAGTAATATACAAACTAGTATGATACAGTAATGGCCTCTAGGGCATATACACTAACAATCTCCCACTTGCACTAAGGCCATGTACTGGCGTATCGAAGACCTATCATCTCGATCAGCCGCTCGAACTGAGTCTGGGGCAAGGCCTTGGTGAATGGATCTGCAGTGTTGTCTTCTGAAGCGACTCTCCGAACCTCGATCTCCTGGCGATCCACGATCTCCCTGATCAGGTGATACCGCCTCAAGATGTGCCTGGATCTCTGATGGGACCTGGGTTCCTTCGCTAAAGCTATAGCCCCGTTGTTGTCGCAATACAGAGGTATTGGATCAACAATGGACGGAACCACCTGAAGTTCTTTCAAGAACTTCCTCATCTAGACAGCTTCTTTTGCGGCATCAGATGCAGCGATGTATTCCGCTTCCATCGTCGAGTCTGCAACGGTTTCCTGTTTGGAACTCTTCCAACACACCGCCCCTCCATTGAGGGTAAAGACAAAACCCGACATGGACTTGGAATCATCCTTGTCACTCTGGAAGCTGGAGTCAGCAAAGGCCTCGATCTGGAGGTCTTTTCCGCCATACACCAAGAACATCTCCTTAGTCCTTCTCAGGTACTTGAGAATGTTCTTTACCGCTATCCAGTGTTTCTCCCCTGGGTTAGACTGATACCGGCTTACCACACTCAGTGCATAAGCTACATCCGGTCTGGTACACAACATCGCATACATTATAGAGCCTACCGCAGAAGCGTAGGGTATAATAGACATGCGATCCCTCTCCAAATCATTCTTGGGAGACATCTCTTTAGAGAGGGTGATCCCGTGACAAGCCGGTAGGTTACCGCGCTTGGAATCTTCCATACTGAACCTCTTCAGTATGGTGTCGATGTACCTGGACTGTGAAAGTCCTAATATCCTCTTGGATCTGTCACGGTAGATCCGGATACCCAGAATGTATGAGGCATCACCCAGGTCTTTCATGGAGAACCTGTGTGACAAGAACCCCTTGACAGATTGTAGCATAGGAATGTCATTTCCTATTAAGAGAATGTCATCCACGTACAAAACGAGGAATACTACAGTTCTCGCTACAAATCTACTATAGATGCATGGTTCATCTGGATTTTTGATAAAGCCAAATTCTTTGACCGTCTCATCAAAGCAGATGTTCCAACTCCGCGATGCCTGCTTTAGTCCATAGATGGACTTAAGCAACTTGCACACCTTTCCGCTGCTCCCACTCTGAATGAAACCCTCTGGCTGGTCCATATAGACACACTCCTCTAAATTTCCATTTAGAAAAGCTGTCTTTACGTCCATTTGCCAGATCTCATAATCGTGGAAGGCAGCAATGGCAAGAAGGATCCGAATGGATTTCAGCATGGCTACTGGAGAAAAGGTTTCGTCGTAGTCCAAGCCAGGTCTTTGACGAAAACCCTTTGCTACCAGCCTAGCTTTATAGGTCTCAACCTGTCCATCTACACCAATCTTCCTTTTGAAGATCCACTTGCATCCTACGGGTTTTACCCCGTCTGGAGCAATGTCCAACGTCCATACCTTGTTGGTGTACATGGACTCCATTTCGGTCCGCATTGCATCCAGCCATTTCACTGAGTCAACGCTCTGAACGGCCTGCTGGAAGCTAGTAGGCTCATCATAACCTATGATGCAATCCTCTCTATCCCCGTCTATGAGAAAACCGTAGTATCTCTCGGGCGGATGAGACTGCCTACTACTCCTGCGGAGTGGCGCAGGAATGTCCTGTTCTGTTGAACCCTCTGGTTCCACTAAGCTTTCAGTAACAGTCTGTGGTTCTGGAACTTCTTCCAGTTCTATTGTGTTCCCACTTATCTGGGTTTCTAAAAACTCAGTTTCCAAGAAGCGGGCATGCTGAGAAACAAAGACCTTTTGCTCCTCAGTGGAATAGAAAAGATACCCCCTGGAGTTTCTTGGGTATCCCACAAACTTACACTGTACTGAACGTGCCTCAAGTTTGTCCGCATGCTGCTTTTTTACAAAAGCTGGACATCCCCATACCTTAAGATACTTAAGACAGGGTTTCTTCCCAGTCCACATCTCATATGGGGTGGTAGGCACAGTCTTGGTGGGAGCCTTGTTCAAGAGATACGCAGCTGCTTCTAGTGCATATCCCCAGAATGATCGCGGTAACTCAGCGTTACTCATCATGGACCGAACCATATCCAATAGGGTTCGGTTCCGTCTCTCCGATACACCGTTATGTTGCGGAGTGTATGGAGGAGTAAGCTGAGAGAGAATACCATTCTCTTTTAAGTAATTCAGGAATTCGGCACTTAAGTATTCTCCACCTCGATCCGATCTTAGAATCTTAATACTTTTGCCGGTCTGTTTCTCTACTTCATTCTTATACTCCTGGAATTTTCCAAAGGCCTCGGACTTATGTTTCATCAAGAAGACATAACCGTACCTTGAGAAGTCATCCGTAAAAGTAATGAAGTAAGAATGTCCGCTTCGGGCATGTGTAGACATTGGACCGCACACGTCACTGTGTACGAGTCCCAAGAGCTCGCTCGCTCTTACTCCTTGTCCAGTAAACGGAGTCTTTGTCATCTTTCCTTTGAGACAAGATTGACAAGTGGCATACGATTGATATTCGAACGCATTCAAATATCCTTCTGTATGTAACTTAGTCAACCTTCTCTCATTGATGTGACCCAATCTACAATGCCATAAGAAAGTCTGATTCATTTCCGGAGACTTTCTTTTGTGTGTATTCTGGACGTTCAAAATCTGTGGTTGGTTTAACACGTATATACCATTACTCAATGTACCTGACCCAATCAAAACTTGATTAAGGTGAATGTTTACAACATTACTTACAAACGCAAATTCATAACCTTCTTTAGAAACTAAAGATACAGAAATGATATTACAAGTTGCGTTGGGTACAAAAAAGCAATTACGCAAAACCAAAACATGTCCATCTGACATTCCCAGGTGATAGTCCCCCACGGCTTTAGCATCCATGCTAGCTCCGTTCGCAACTTTGAGGGTCATGTCACCTGCCTTCAAAACACTACGGTTTCTCAACGCCTGCAAAGAATTACAGATATGAGATCCTGATCCGGTATCCAATACCCAGGAAGTAGAGTTTATTGAAAGACAGTTTTCAATAACATACACACCTGAAGCTGAAGCTGCAACCTGCTTCAATTCCTGTGTTCTGGCCTTCCAGGCCCTGCAATCATTCTTCCAGTGTCCTTTCTTATGACAATAGAAGCATTCTTCCTTGTCCACAAGCTTCCCCGCTATCTTTGTTGCTTTTGCTTTTCCCTTCGTATCCACTTTACTAACACCGCCCCTTGGTTTGGCGGGGGCCTTCTTCTTCTTTCCCTTGGCTTTCGCCTTGGACCTAGAAGAAGATGATCCTCCTACAAACAAAGTGGATGTATCCCTACCTTTCTGTAGGGTGCCCTCTGCGCTCCTCAGCATGTTGAGGAGCTCTGAAAGTTCAACCTCTTTTTCTTGTAAGTTGAAGTTCAGTATAAACTGGGCGTAAGTGGAAGGAAGGGACTGGAGAACTATATCCGTATATAGCTCACTCTCCAATGTGATCCCTAGGTCAGCGAGCTCCTCAATGAAGCCGATCATCTTTAGCACGTGCTCGGCTACTGATGATCCGACGGCCATTCTTGTCGAAAATAACTTTTTCGACGCTTCGTATCTTGCGATACGAGATTGCTCTCCATACAGTTCTTTTGTATGAAGCAATATGGATTCCATGTCCATATTCTCATGCCTCCTCTGATGTTCGTTGTCCATCGAGGCAAGCAGGAGGCACTTGGCCTTCGCGCTATCAATCTCCCAAGTCTTGCGGATTTCCTTATCCGCGACGCTGGAAGTTGGACCAGGGACAGGGGGAGCTTTGGTGGTAAGAAGATACCCCAGCTTGTCATAAGTGATTGCTATCTTGACATTCCTGAGCCAATCTTTGTAGTTTGGCCCTGTCAGTTTGTTTTTATCTAGGAGTAACTTAAGTCCAGTCATGTTGATTGGTCGCTGCAATTAGGAGAGAGAAGAAGAAACACTCAGCATGATGCTCTTGCAAGTTTAGAGTGGTTTTTAGTTTGTCTAAACAGGATGGCTCCCACTGTTTCTCGAATCCCTCCTCAAACCATAAAGGAAGAATTAGCCGGGATCAATCCCACCGCACAATACTTGCTTAACCATTCAGCCAGGCCGGTGTCGGTACTTCGAGGGAGGTTTTCCAACGCTTTCGCGAAGTTCCTTAATTAAAGAACCTCTTTTCCCTGGGGGCGTAGCCCCGCTAACACCTTTCTAGGCACCTACTAGGTTTATAGCATTGATCGATTAGTGAGAAATTTCCCGAGGAGTAGCATATACTCACAGTAGGATCGGGATCCAAATATCATTGCGTGACGAAACTGAAGGAATCCTACCAGAATCATCACACTCCAAATGGTATGCAAATCTAGCAAGTTTCAGTACTTATGAAACTCCCGATGTGGATTTTTGCCCCATGCTCTTATGACCTTGACGAAGGTCAACAAATCATAAGTCACATGTCAAGTTCTGCCCGTCATTATCCAGGTTAATTTGAATCCACCCGTATATACCCTTGACGAAGGTCAACAAGGTAATGCGAATGTCCCAAACCAACGCATCTATCTATGCTACATATGAATACCCAATAGCTACCAATCACTATGCCTTGACGAAGGTCAACAAACACAGCTTGAATACTATTGAATATTCATACGAAACGACGGAGGGCTACGAATGGTTTTGGCAAAACCGTGAACGTAGTGAACTTGATTTGGTCGATGGAACGAGATAGCTTTTAAAAAGGAGTGGCTCAAGCTCCGTATTTAAAAGTTGTTTTGAAAAGAACCGAGTGGTTTTTCGAAAGTGTTCCAACGACTTTAACTTGGTTTATTATCTTGCATTAGTTCTTTTAATGCGTGATATTCTTGCATTAGTTCTTTTAATGCGTCCCATCATTTAATCCTACCATTGCAGAAAACAACCAAAATATGACGTACGCTTATGCCATTCGCATTCGCCACGGGGCCCCGTCATTACCCGTTAGGTTACTTAACTAACGACAGAGCGGGGGCTGGGCTAGCGCGTCTGTAAAACATAAGCAACGCCTAAATAATATCATATATAGATATACTGCAATGATAAACATTTCAGATCACAGATAAATACATTGGATATACTAGGAATCTGTAATTTGTACGAGCCTGTAACAAAAACAGATTACACGGTCGCGGTGAATAGCCAAAACCCCACCCAAGACCCCTACGGGTGCGGCAAACTACCCGCCAAGTACCCGAAGCGTAGCAACCTCCCTCATCTCCATGAGTAGGCCACTCGACACTTCGGCATACCCGGTAGTTTGTGCACCCCTCCATGGGTCTATCCTAGGAGCAAAAACAGTAAAAAGAAATTATACAATGACGGCTTCAACCCCGACCCGGTTGTGCGGCCATACAAATAATTATTACATCAATTTACAAATTTACATGAATTGCAAGAAAAGAAAACTCTCGTCTCACAACCCCCGGCTATTCACCCGCGACAATCCAACATATTTATATACACATTCCAGCACATTACAGATCATGTATAACCCCGACTAATCGACTTATAGCGATTAGCCGACGTTCAATACATGCAAACATCACAGATATAACCATCATAGTCAAAGTGCAGTGAAGTTCGGAAAAATACGGAATTATAGGACCCCAAAAGGAAATTTCTTTTCTGGAAAATCTGGGCACATATAATATATTTCAAAAATCCCAAAACCAACACAGACACACACTGCACGAAAAACGATGCACAGAAGACGACAAAGAGCGGCGCTTCCGCGGCGGATGCCTAGCTCGCGCGGCGGAAGGGCGGCGGTTTGGACGAATTACTGTATCGTTTTTCTTGGGTGTTCAGACAAAACCCTGAGCCGAATTTACAAGTGTAAATTTTTTCATTTTGAGCCAAAAAAATTTCAACAGAAACTCAGTTTTTGTAAAAGTTTGGTTTTTGGATTTTTCCGGTTCCGAACTTCGTTACACTTCACTACCAAGCTAGTTTAAGTTTAGTTAGGCTCTGATACCACTGTAAGTCCACGTTGCGACCCCCGGTTCTTACGGGGAGGCGGAAACGGTATAAAATCAAAATTTTAACGCAAGAGGCAACATGGACTAAGCTAGGTCGGGATCTTTACCTAAACTAAAACTAGCAAACTAAGCTAAAGATATTTAGCTACTCGGATGAAGATGGTTATACCTAAACTTGAACTCCTTCTCTTTAAGCTCCGATGGTGGTTCGATGGCTCCTTCTCGTTGTCTCCGTACGCCGAAGATAGATCCACTTGAAAGCTCCAACCTTTAGCTCCTTCTTCGTTCTTTGAAGAAACTAGTTCACTTGGTTTGCTAAACCTAGTGAACTAGAATGAGTAGAGAGGAAATAGAATGGGATTTTATCTATGGTTCTTGATTCTCAACTCATGAGACAAGAGAACCATAGATCAAGTGAGGGAGCAAGTGGTTGAGGGTGAGAGCAAGAGGAGAGCTCAAGAACAAGAGAGAGAATGAGCAAGAAAGAATGAGCAACTCTTTTGTCTTTCACCTTCTCATAATCCAAAGTGATCATAACTCATCATATCAAAAAAGTCTTATGTGATGGTTAGAAGCAACCATAACCTTATCATGTCATGCACTCATTTTCCTCAAATGAGCAAGCAAGTAAAAGTCTTTGGCATGAAATGATAACCATGGTTATCATGATGGTCAACTAGTCAAGCCTAGTCAACCGGTCAACAAGTCAACAAAAGTCAACAAGTCAACAAAGTCAACAAGTCAACAAAAGTCAAAAAGTCAACAACCATATCACCATAATACTTAATTAATATAATAGTTAATCACATATCATATTCTCATTAGGGTTGAGCAAAAAGTCAAAAAGTCAACGGTCAACTGTCAACAACCCTAATGAGAATCCGCTGTCTGTGCCTCCCTGTCAACTGTGCATACACACCCGCATCCGCGTTCCGAGGAACACGAATGCAAACTGGATAAATCCAATCCCATAAGGTACACTAGGATCTTTCTTAAACCAAAGCCCGCTAGTGTAAACTGTCCGGACACTGTACGTGCACAAGTGCACGGATGTGACCGAACCCTGTCGCAAAACCATGCGACCTGTCGCAATACCATGCGACCTCTACTCTTTTGCCTAAAGGCGAAAAGCTTTCTGTGTGGGACTCTAAAGACTCGACACTACGCTGGCAGTGGGTTTAACCACAGACCGCAAGCGGCACTAGCTGTGCGTAACGGTCCCCAGGTAATGCCGACAAGAAGACCGACGAGGCGAAACCCATCTGAACTCCTACTGAGCCTGAGTGTGACATTCTCCGTACAGTCCGGTCTGTTCGTCTGATACATCGCATGGCGGGCCTAGGGGGCGGTAAACGTCAGTCCCCCAATAGCGGTACAAGTCGTGCCGGAGTGAAGCCCAATACACCCTGAGATAACACTGGAAACCTACCAGTATATCTCGTTTGCCCTGGCCAGGGACTACTCGTGTAATGGCTCTCCTAGACACAGCGCGATGTCAACCCCCAATACCGGGAGAGACGAATCATGTCTAACCGTCACTGCCTCCAAGTGCTTCGGGACTGCACCCAACCACCACCTGTTTGCACGACTCCTTTGAGCCGTGGTAGGGTAGTGATCAAAGTACAGTGGGAACACACCCGAGGCGAAGTGACAGTGTCAAGTCAGCGGACTAAGCTGTACTCATGTCACCTGGGAACTGATAACTGACGATAGGTATAATACCAACTAGTCAGTTCCCGACGAGTCCTGTCCAGTGTACCCGTAACCTAACGAGCACCCGCATACTATCTCAAGTACGACGTACTGACGGCTGTGGGACAGACCGTCTCCCACACTGGGATGAGAAGCGCATGCGCTGGTCTACTCCGGAGTATCGATGCCCTGTCTCGATAGTCCTGCGACCAGGGACCTGAATAAGGATGTGCTTATAGATTACCCAGCCCCACTAGTGTGACGGCCATCACATCGCTGGTAATCAAGCAAAGATCCTAAGGGCTCTACTAATGTGTATAGGCGATATACAAAAATAAACACATGTACACATTGAAGTAGAAACAAACCAAGTAGCATACTACTATTTTGAGCAAGATTGTATATACAAGGTGAATATCCCAAGCATCCATTAAGTAATATACAAACTAGTATGATACAGTAATGGCCTCTAGGGCATATACACTAACAGTTAAAGCTCCGCAATTAAAAATTCTTTTCTTTTAAAATAACCGAGTGGTTTCTTTTAAATTTGTTCCAACGATTCAGCTTTGGTTTGTTTTCTTTGCATTAAAATAATGTGTCCCATCATTTATCCTATCATTGCAGAAAACAATGAAAATACAACGTCCGCTTATGCCATCCGCATTCGCCACTGGGCCTCGTCATTCACCCGTTATGTTACTTAACTAACGACAGAGCGGTGGCTGGGCTAGCGCGGATGCAAAACATAAGCAACACCTACTAGATATCATTTATAGATATTGTACATTCGTCAGACGCAATAATAGGCATTCCAGATCACAGATGAACATATTGGATATACTAGGAATCCGCGTTTCGTTCGAGCCAGCAACAAAAGACGGATTACACGGTCGTGATGAATAGCCAAACCCCACCTTAGACCCCTACGGGTGCGGCAAACTACCCTCCTAGTACCAGAAGTGAAACAGTCTCCCTCAACGACGTGAGTAGGCCATTAAACACTTCAAAGTACCCGGTAGTTTATGCACCCCATCTTGGGTCTATCCTGGGAGCAAAAACACTAAATGAAATAATACAACGGTGGCTACAACCTCAACATGGATGTGCCCCCCAAAAGAATATTACAACATATTACAATTTACGTCGAATGAAAGATAAAAACTCTCATCTCACATCCCCGGCTATTCATCCACGACAATCCAATGAAGTTCATATCCACATACCAAGTAACCATTATAGAAATGTGCAACCCCCAACTAACCGACATACTAGCAATTAGGGGAGGTTTACGAACACATCAAAAACACAATTAGCAAGTAACTTAAAATTTCGATCAACAACCTTTTTCCGTGTCTATCCTAAATGCAAGCCAGCACTGAAATAACCTGGACAGAAACAAAATATACAGGAAAACAGAACACCCAAAAATAAGACAAACTGTGTAAATACGAGTCGACTCGGAGTCGACTCGGCCGCGGATCCGCGGCGGATTACACCAATCCGCCGCGCTTCCGCGGTCGTCTCACCGAGTTAGCAACTCGTAATTCTCCAGTATTCTAAGAATTCCGTGCTGTGAATTTTCATACCTCTGAAATAATTTTTTCGACAAGTTTAAAATCGACAGAAACTTTAGGGAAGTGGGATTAAGTTTTCGCGTTTTCCCGACGATCGAAGTTCTAATTAGTTGCTAACAAGGTAGTAAAGGTTTAGTAGGCTCTGATACCACTGTAAGTCCATGTCACGCACCCCACGTGTTCGCGGAAAGGCGGAATATATGAAAAACAATTATCAAAGCTTCGTAACACGGACTTGAGCACATGGATCGTGCCTAAACCATTACTAGCAAACTACGAGAGGTTTAACTAACCTGATTCGATGTTATACCTCACGTTACTTGTCCTTCGGGTCTTCATCGCTGTCCTCCACACCTCGTCGGCTCTATGGAACATGGGTACCTCAACGGCCTCCTCGAGTCAAAGACGATCCACCCGAGAGTCTATAGTCCGAGCTCCTATCTCGAATCTGAGATAACTACGGCTTCTAGTTTGCTAATCTAGAAGTCCTAAAGAGTGTAGAGTATTTAGATGGATTACTTAGTCACTTTAAACCTTAGGATTCTCAACACATGAGAGCTATTAGGGTTTGAGGAAGAAGATGAAAACTTGAGGAGAGAGAAGTGTTTTGTGATAATGAATGAACTATTCTCATTTGTGAATATCATGAAGCATAATAATATCATCAAAATAAATATCTAGCTAATATTCATCATGCTTCATTTAATTCACAAGATGAATCATCTAATGAGACATCTAATGAGTCATGGATCATTTAATGAAACTTACACCTCATCCTCCACCTCATTTAGTTTAAATCACAAAAGAAATAAACACAAATGAGTCACCTCCTTCTAGAAGCTTCCCGAAAAATTACGAGACTGCCCCTGCCATCCGTATTTCCGAAAATCACGGATAATCTTTGACTGAATAAATCCATCTGTATAATACTAGAATCTGGTTTAAACCAAAGCTCGCTAGTATTATCTGCCCGATCATAGTACGTGCACAAGTGTACGTAAGTGATCGCGGCCCTGCCGTAAAACCATACAGTCTCTACACCTTTTGCCCGGTGCAGGGAAACTCTCTATGTGGGACTCTAAAGACTCGACACTACGGTGGCAGTGGGTTTAAGCACAGGCTGCAAGCGGTACTAGCTGTACGTAACGCTCCCCAGGTAGATGTCGATAAGAAGGTCGATGAGTAAACCCATCCGAACTCCTACTGAGCCTGATGTGACAATCTCCGTACAGTCTGGTCTGTTCGTCTAGGACTATTGCATATCGGGCCTAGGGGGACGGTAAACGTCAGACCCCTAATAGCGGTATATGTCGTGTCGGAGTGAAGCCCATTATACCTTGACAAACTACTGGAAGCCTAACAGTAAATCTCGCTTACCCTGGCCAGGGACCTTGCGTAATGGCTCTCCATACACAGCGCGATATCAACCCCCAATACTGGGAGAGACGAATCCTGTCTAACCGCCACTGCCTCCAAATGCTTCGGGACTGCACCCAACTACTACCTGTTTGCACGACTCCTTTGAGCCGTGGTAGGGTAGTAATCTAAGTATAGTGGGAACACACTTGAGGCGAAGCAGCAGTGTCAAGTCGACGGACTAAGCTGTACTCATGTCACCTGGGAACTGCTATCTGACGATGGGTATAAAACCAACCTGCAGTTCCCGATGAGTCATGTCCGGTGTACCTGTAACCTAACGAGCACCTGCATACTATCTCCAGTATGACGAACAGATAGCTGTGGGGCAGACCATCTGCCCATGTTGGGATGAGAAGCATATACACCAGTCTACTCCGGAGTATCGATGCCCCGTCTCGATAATCCTACGACAAGGGACCTATATAGGATGTTGCTTATAGACTACCCAGCCCCCACTAGTGTGACTGCAATCACTGGTAATCAAGCAAAGATCCTAATGGCTCTACTAATATGTATAAGAGATATGTTAAAAGAAACAAATGCACATATTAAAGTAGAAACAAACCAAGTAGCATACTACCATTTTTAGCAAGACTGTCAATACAACTGTGAATCTTCCAAGCTTCTATTAAGTAATATACAAACTAGTATGATACAGTAATAGCCTCTAGGGCATAAACACTAACACAAGCATGTATCAATGAAGATAAAACAAAGGAACGAAAGGAATCAACAGATCCAAAATGGATACATGATCATAAGGAGGAACGGAATCAATGAGAGTATGATCACTGGAACGAATAGAATCAATGATCTCAAATAGATGTATGATCAAGGGAAAGAAGAGAATCACAAGTCTTAAGATATGTACATCCTAAGGTCACTTAAGCGGAGTATCGTATCGTAAGTATGTCGCGGAACATACGCACGGTACGTCACTCTACTTGAGTCACCTGTTGCATCAATCAGGGTCAACCTATGTAATGAAAATTCGGGTCTAATACCCCCCTGTTCAAGTCTAAGTTTCGTAAGGTCAAGCCTAGGTTCCGAAATATTTATGCCCTAGACTCCGCATAGTCAAACCTAGACTCGAACCAAGGTTAAACCTAGCACTCTGATACCAACTTTGTCACGACCCAAAATTTAGTTCATGACCGGCACTTAAATCACGTAACGTCTAAAGGCGTAACGTAAATTAAGTAAGCCGAAGCCCAGAAATCTAAACCTTCTTAAGAAAATAAAAGAGGTGAAGTTTTGAAATAAAGGTATGATGAAATCAAATGTTTTCTTAAATGCATAGATAATGGAACATGAAAAATGCAAGTGGATTTTTCTAGTTGAAAAACATGTTTCGTCTTTTAAAAATTTGGGCAGCACCTCCCTTGTATATTTTGATCCAAAACCACATATACATGATAATATAAAAGGCATCCCCAAGTGGGATCTAGCGCTTCACTAAACGGCGGAATCACAACCACACAAGTCAGCAATATAAGTATACGACGCCCAACGGCGAAGATCAACACAAAAAATAATGAATAAAGCAAGACATCAACCCACCAAGCGAACATATAACCCATCGCTCTAAGTCTCGCGACCACAAGTCTTTCTAAGTCTTATTACTTATACAATTACTAGTTTCTGATTGATGGAGTTAACTAGATACAACAGGAATAATAATACAAGAGTGGGCACGATCCCATATGTCCCACCTACCAAAGCAAATCACTCGAAAGCAAGCTGTGTGCCAGCGATACCGCTACTGATCCATGCGGTCAAACCTGCAAGAACTGTGGCACAACAGAGGTGAGTTGCCAACTCGTGAGTAGAAAACATCAGCAGGTAGAAATCGAATAAAACAACGACTCCTAGGTCAACTATCATAAAGGTAATACTATGATATCTAGGGTGACCGTATCTGCATATATGCCAACAATATAATAAATGCCTGTATGCATGTGGATATCAGCCATGTGTCCATCAATGACACAACAACATCATGGAACCTGAGTGTCCAACATTGACACTCGAAACATCATGAAAGAATAAGCATGTAATATGAGGATATCAATCAACGTGTGTCCATCAATGACACATCAAAATCATGGAACCTGAGTGTCCAACATCGACACTCGAAACATCATAAAACCCGTGTCCAACATCGACACGTAAATCCTCATCTCTCGGGCTCCGGCAGTCCGGATCGGCCTACGGGCTCCGTCGGTCTGGATCGGCCCATATCATCTCACGACACTGGTCGGTATCCTCCAGATAACCGCCGAGTCTAAATACTATCACCGGTAGGTAGTGCTCCCATGCCAGGCTCACCGCCTAACTATACGAGTCTTCTTATCCCGGGGTACCTCACCGGGTCCTCCATGTACCCGCAGACGGTGCTTACCGCTCCCCGAATCGGGTTTCACATACCAATCTCAGAAATGAGAAAACTCATGGTGGACGTCTCGAAATATCATATCAAGAGAAACCGGGTTTTTAAAACAATACATACTTTCTTTTGAAATATAACCACGGTTCTCAAATCCAGAATCTTATGAAAACAGAATCTCAATGCATATAATCGTAAAGCATGATGTAACATAGAACAGAAATGTAAGCATATCAAGTATATCATGCGAAATGGTATAGTGATGTGAGCATAGCAAGTATATCATGCAACATAGCATAATGATGTGAACATAGCAAGTATATCATGCCAATGAGTCATGTGACAGTACTGAACCATTAAGAGTAATAGCATGATGTAGCAATTCTACTGTGTAGTGACATAGCAATTATCGATGATGAAAGTTTGTGAGCCGGCCAATCTGTGTAAGTGTAACATACACATTATCGATAAGGATGTAGGTGTACTAGCACAAGTATATGTAATGCAATGAGAATATCATGAATGTAGCATGAAGTACATCGTCAGCGAAATGCTATAAGGTACATATATCTATAACATATCCGAGTCGGTGAATCTATCAATCGACATCCAGCCTCAAAACATCACGTACGGTATAATTCATCGTACGGCGGCATTAAGCAATTAGGGATTCTATCAACCTATATGACAATGAGGGTACGAATCTAAAGTCTCGTACGACATATCAGACATTATTCTTATCAATATATATATATATATATATCACGTCACATTAGCATCAATCTCATATCATGTCTTGGCAATAGTATCTATACTCTCATATCACCTCGCATCCGTATATCCACATATCAAGTCAAGTCATCTTATTTCATCACATTCTCTTTTCATCACCTCAATATATCGCATGAAGTAATCTTATATACCTTTATCTCATTAATCTCATGTCGTATTTATCGATCTCATATCATGCTACTATAAATCTCATACTTATTCTCTTGCAACTACATAATTATCTATCGTGATTCACATTCATGTTTCATATCCTTATATATCAATTAGAGACATTTTTATCAATCATATGATTTCACACTAAAGCCTTTAATCCCATCCATAGGTTCCTAGTATATGTTTCTCCGACTATATTCTATATATCGGTTTCCATTTTATAATTGCGGGGTGCTATACGCCATCCACCCGACTTCCTCCGTAGATATCAATCTACTCACCTTGATCCTTGCTTGCCGAAATCGATGTCGCCATGCTCCTCCTTGTTATCCGAAGTCCACGCGAGGGTGCCTACACTTATAATACATAGTATTGTAAACCGAAATCGCGCACGAAAACCAAAACGTTACACGAATCACACATAGGTTAAAACCTATGGTCTACTCTTGAAAAAGAGCCAAACAACCCTCGACATCGACGTACAAACGCCAATCGATCTAGATAAAACACAATATCTAAAATTCAAGTCATTAAAAGTCACAAACCAAAACAGCACATTAAGAAAAAGGTTGCAGATTTTTGGTCAGGTGAAATTAGGCTAAACAAGCAATACAGTGGGGTAGTATATGGGGTATGTGAGCTACAGAACCAATCCTAACACCAACACCCACGAATGACCCGGCGGCATACCCACAAAATCCGGCCCGCTTGGCCACCTACTTGGATAGGGTTTGTCTTCTTAGGGTGGTATCCTAGTGTTAAATCTAGGTCAATAGGGTTGCTAGTTTTTCCAGTAATGGTCTCAGGTCACTCCAGATTCCCTGTAGGCATCACAAGCTACAAAAGCCGACACAGAAAGTTTAATTTTCAGGTTTCAGGGTCTCAGCTCTATTTGATCTAGGTTATTAACACTAGGGGGTTTAATCACCAATTACACTCACTTATACCATCACAACTCAAGAATTCCCTAAACCTCATCTTGGAATTTTCCAAGATCACTAAGCTCACTTAAACAATTCTAAACTAAAATAGATGCTAAAGAAAATGAATTACTACACTAATGGTGAAAGAATTACCTCATCTGGCTACTAAAGAATTTTCTTGAGTTTCTCAAAGTCTTCAAAATCCATCTTTGAAAGGTCCAAAATGTTGAGGATGAGGTGAGGATCATATTTAATGAAGGGAGTATAAGGTTTTGGTGAAAGGATTGAGATGATACATAGAAGTGAAGGTGGAGGAAGTAAGAGGATGAAGGAGATGAAGAAACAATGGAGGAAAATGAAAGAGGGCAGCCCCCCTCTCTCTCTTATTCTCACTCTCTCTTATTCACACCCTCTCAATCATTCATGCCATGTCACACACACTCTCTCTCTCCAATAATTCTCTTCCTTTTCTCTTTTTTTCTTTTTAAAACCAAATATCAAGAAATACCAATGAAACAACAAGCTACCAAATGCAATATGTCATGCTGCACTAACTATAGAAAAATGTAGAAACACGGATTTGGCCTAATCGCGATTAGTAGTGCACTAATCAATTTTTTATTTAAAATGTATATAATTAATTATAAAAATTCCAAATATGATAAATATATATTTAAATGAATAAATCATTTTAATCTCCAATTATTTCACAAATATTGGCATATATTTATACCATTTTACGAAAAACCCCAAATTCGCAAATCGGGTAGTTTTCGCGAAATATATTATTTAATATCAAATTCCAAAAATAATATTTTTTATTTTCTGAAATGTTACAGGAGACGGTAACATTTTTATTATTGTTATTTCGGGTTAATCTCTGTATATCTTGTTTATAACACTAACACTATTATGAAAAACAAACTAAAAATCGAAAAAAATTCAAAAACCAAAACAAAAATTTAATGTTTTTGATATTTTTTTCTCTGATATTTTGACCTGCTAACACTCTGTAATTAATATGAAAAGTTAAACAATAACATTGAGATACTATTAGAACATAGAGAATACTGTAGAAACTTGGAGCCTCATCTCCTTAATAAAAACGCCGGTTTCCTCAAATTTCCCGCCTCCAGCAGTCAAGTCTTCATGGAATGCTCCAATATTTTGCCGTAGGCTCCATTGTTCTATTATTATCCCATTTTTATTATTTGATTTTCATAATTTTGTGTGTGCAGGAGTTTGGGCACTTATATCACTTTTCGCACTAAATATCTGTTTTTCCGACATTTTCAGATTTTACGGAATTGCGAACTGCGATCGTGTAGAGCAAAGCGTACATTCAAGTCTAAGGTGTAATGAAGTACAGTGCCAAAATCTAGATAGTTTGACCCGTGCAAGCGAACTTTTCAAGCTAATCGGATTCAATTCAACGGGGGTTTCATAACCCAAAAACATATCGGCAAGTATTTCCTAACACCTTTTTTCTCCAATCCGACGCGTCCACTATTTTATCGTTGCAGGATTCTTTGCATGTTCGCTGCCAAATGCTAAAAGAACTAACCCGTATTTATTGCAGCGCTGCGCTTAAACTTAAAAAATGATTGTTTAATATTTTGAACAACTTTTTTATTGATTTGCGCATTGCATCCATTAATACGGACTTAAGGGCTAGCAAACCCCACAACATACAGTCACCTTTTTCGTGGCCCACAAATCACGAAATCAAGCATATCTCACCCACACAAATGTTTACAAGAAACTAGACTTTAAGCCTTTTAGGACTTCACGCTCATTAGGAGAAGTTAACTGTATTTAGAATACTGCTTAACATTATATCGTTCATGGGATGTCTAGGAAAGTGTTCACGGCTCAACAACCAAAAAAGAAAGGATTATTCTAATTAAGGAACTTCGCGAAAGCGTTGGAAAGCCTCCCGTTATCTCTGCACTTACCTGGCATTGTGATTGATCGAATGAATTTGAGTTTACCGCAATCAGGACGGTGTCGCTTTGCAGCTAGCCGGTGAGCACGGGTCGGTCCACAGGGAGATGGTGGTATCTTACCTTCTTGTCTTAGACGAGTCAATAAAGAATCTGTATGAGTTTGTTCTAACCTATGTGTTTATCTGCAAGTATAAAGTTGTTAAGAAAAGATACAAGATTGTAAGCTAAGAAATCCGTACTCAAAACCTTTGAGCGAGTCTTGACCAATTGAAGCTAAGCAATTGGCAACAACGTGGATTAGGGGATTTAAGCGTGGTATTCATGGAATACGGCTTATTTACCCTTGTCCTTCCGTTCTTGTCTCTTGCTTTCGCCTCCGGCCAAACCGAACGCAACCGGTCGCGGTTAGGAATCACCGTTACCTTGTCAGGGTACGGAGCCTAACGGAGCGCTTGCGTATGGTTTGGGCGAAGTTCAAATGGAAAATAACGGGAAAAGGAATTGGCAAAGAAACGTTAACTTACAATACCGTATTAATTCTTAACAACAACAATAATTACAACATTCACAAAATGAACAAAAGAGAACAAAAAGAAAAGAACAAAGAAAAGAAAAGATACAAGTATTAAAGTGCATGAATAAAATTGCAAGTAATAAAAGCAAGAATGAAAAATGCAAGTAATAAATAAGCGAGTAATAAAAAGAACAAGAAAAGAACACGGAAGTAGAACCCAAGCCAAGCATGTGCTCAATAGCCAACCCTTAAACTTGCAAGCTCAATGAAGAGGTTGCAAGATCAAGGGAAGGGTAGAGAACACATGTGAAGTGAAGAACTAGTCCCGGGAGAAAATACGACCTTTGAGATCAATAACTAACCCTTAACCATTCAAGCTCAATGAAGAGGTTGAATGAGCAAGAGAAAGCAAAAATCTCAAAGGGGAAGAAGAAACACAAGAGAATGATACAAAACCCTCATCTTTATTCACATCCATAAAAAGCTCTCACTACAATTCATGGAAGAGGAATGAAGAAGAAGAAGAAAAAGAACTAAAACTACAAAAGAAAGAGGAACAAAAGAATGCAAAGAATCCCCTTGGTTGAGCTCAGTTCTGCTGTATTTATAGGCAGGGAGTTGAAGTTCTAGGGCAACCAGCAGACCCCATGCAAGATTACCAAAAAGCCCCTGAAAACCGACAGTGAGAGGGCCCCACTTGGCCGCGGAACCGCGGCCAATACCCCCCTTTGGCCGCGGTTCCGCGGCTCCCTTGGTGAGTTGGGCTCTGGGCTTTTAGTACTTTTCCTGGTTTATTGTCCCCTGTTGTCTGGTATACATATTTTCTGAAAATACTTTTACATTTCTTCCAGAATTTCTGTTGAGGAAAGGTGGAATTTTGTGGATGCTTTTGTCATGATTGCCTCGAGCTCCGCGTAGATCTCTTGGATCTTGTGCTGCCATTGAGCCTTGTGCATGAAAGCGACATTGATTTGACATTTTGTCTCTTAAACTGATATCTGGCAACATACGGATGAAGAGCGGAGACCGTGTTTTATCTGTGATTGGCAGGAACCCGGATTTTGTCGTGTTTTCCATGAATTTCACCGTTTTAGAACCGAGAACCTGTATCCTGCAAATGTGTAACAAACACGGATTAAAAGTACCTACCTATAAACAATCGAGCGTAAGAGTGGGCGGTATGAAATGCCGTATTCTGTGATGAACAAATACCCCCAAACTTAACTTTTGCTCGTCCCGAGCAAAACCAATTATTCACAAAAATAAAATGATAACCGCACTTTCGCAGGGAACGCGATTGCACTGAGCGTGTGCAACAAGCCGTTAAACCTCTAGGTGTCCCTAGTAGGAGGAGTGTTGTCTCCTGAGGGTTTTCAGCGGATACTACCCACAAAATCCGGTCAAGCTAGTTTTGTAAAATAACTAAGATTCAAGCCCCTAAAGTTTTGTTTTTAGAAAATAACAATTCTATAATCCTAAGTTTAGACTATCGGACCTTTATTTTCACACCTCTCTTCTTATTTAACTACAGATTTTATATGTCTTTACGTGCAGTGCAAATAGTGTCGTTAAGTTCCCGAAAGGTCGAATAAAGTCATTATGTCACACAATAAAGCCCAGATAACTATTTTAAAAGGATCACATAAGTTTTATAAAGAGTTAAGCATTTTTCAAGTTTCGTTTTCCAGTAAAGTTTCAACTTCAGAATTTCTATCTTCCCTAACAGGAAACTAGGTCTTATTCTTCACTTCACCTTTTTCTTGTTTTCATTTCATACACACCTCTGTGAACGTGCAATAGTCTTTATCATAGAGTAAAACCTTCATATCTCCGTTAATTTTTTTTTATAAAAGCTTGTCCTTTATCAAGATTATTCTCACACAAAGAACCGTTAGGAATTTTAACTCGGAGAGAACACTTGCTTGATTTTGTTTTAAAACTGGACTTTCTAGGCTTCTTAGCGAGCTTTGGGCCAATGCACCCAAACCAGTTGGTTTTAGGGCATTAGGTGTAGAAACACCCCAGCGGACTTAATTACTCAAGTTACCTAGGTCCAAAAACAAAAGACAGATTGTCGTGAAAATCAGATGTTTAATACGAACGGAGATATAACCGGTAGTTCAATTATTTTTCAGATAAAAGACGTGTTTAGTGGGTTTGGTGTGTAATCATTCCAATCAAGTTTCAGATGGGTTATTTTTCAGACTTAGTTCCAATTAAGGCATCAATAACATTCCTTCATATTCACTCACTACATAAACAATTCTTGATATATTACTTATTTCAGAACAAACCTATTTGATCCTCAGAAAATCATTTATCTATTTAAAAGTTTTTTAAACATAAAAGACTTGTCATCTAATTTCCAAGACTCACAACACGTGTAGTGTGATGTAAAGACGTATATCAACTATAGTTAACTTCAAAGGAGAGTTATCTTTCAGGTTTTCAAAATCCAAACATAGGATTTAGTTATTCCTATCTTTTCAAACAAAAACCGTCGAATGTTGAATCAGAGTTCTTCCACAAGCTAACTTGACAAAAAAGTTTTTATATTTTTAGAAAATTTTCAGATTTTTATGGATTTTATGGATTTAATATGCAGATGCAAAATATACATATGAATGTGAAGGAAGAAAGCTTACCGAGCACACCCCCAAACTTAAACTTGACGGTGCCCTCACTGTCAGGCTATACCAAGAGGGTCAAAATTGCCGGTGCTTCCTAAAAACAAATTATATACAAAACAAAACAAAGGAAAACCAAAAAAAAAAATATATACAAAAAAATGTCCCCCCCAAACTTAAGTAAAACAGTGTTTCCACTGTTAAGCGTTGAAATTCAGGATTAGGGGGGAAAGAACAGTATCCATCTATACAAGGCCTTACACAGGCCAAAAGTTAACACCAACCACTCAAAGATTTTATCATGGTAAAGCAGTGGTTGGTGAAAGAAGGTGAAGAGGAAAGAGATGGAAAATACGCGAGACCGCTTGTGGAGAGAAGTGGAATGCGGTCTCGGTAGATGAGAAGAAGAAGAATGGCGGAAGGGAAAAAGAAGTGGAGTACGAACTTGAGGGTGCAAATGGAGTAAATAGATTAGCACAATTTGTGATGAGCGATGTGTAAAAAGCGATTGTGCTAATATATTTACCCGTCGAGAGATTGGGTCAAATCCCTCAAGGTTCATGAGAAACCATGGGTACGCCGAACTTGGTAAACCAGACATATGAAGTGAAAATGATACGGGTTCTTGCAAGGTCGGAACGATGGAAAGGGTGGAGGGAAGGGGTTGAGGAAGGGTATCGGTTAAGGGTTCTGGAGGGTGTACACAGTCAGTGAAAGGAACAGGATGAATTGGAAAATCCGACTCATCATCTAGAACTGTTTCATCCTCAAAAATCTCCTCAAAATTCTCCTCAAAATTTAGCACATCCATGCTCTTCTCTTCAAAGTCCAGACGCATATGGGGTTCGGGAAAAACAGTTAAAGACTCGGGATGATGATTTGAAGAGACAAACTCAGCCAAATTTACGGGTTCATCATCCAAAATATCCCCAGCGTCAATATCCTCAATCCAGTGAAAATCAAAATTCTCTGACACCTCATCAAAAGCATGGATATTAATCGATTCTGGTTCTAAGATATAGGTGTAGAGGTCAAAAGGATTAGGTATGGTTTCACTTGGAAGGGACCCTTCACAATCTGGCAAATCAAATACTACGAAGTCGCACAACTCATTCATCATTCTATCTTCAATTGATAAATCATGTGGGATACTCGATAGACTTTCAAAACAGGAGTTGTGGGATTCAATTTGGGACGGGTAGGTTTGATTTGGAAGGGGGTACATCTCACTCTCTCCACTCAAATTCACATCCTGTCCTGCCGCCTTATCATACATTGAAAAAGTTGGAGCTAGTTGAAAACTAGCTACCGGGTCAGTAGGTTGAATGAGGGCGACCAAGGACGCATTCAAATCCATCATCTGTTGGCTTGACGCTACCCTAAAGTCTTCCAACGACTGTTCTAGACTAGACATTGGTTGTGAAGGGGTTTCAGTAAAAGATTCAAAGTTGTTTGGATACTGAAAACTCCCAAAAGGCTGTTCTGAAGCAATGTCTAGGGAAGGTGCAAAAGTAGGGTAGGATTGGTAGGAATTGAATGGCTGGACAGGAGCAGGATCAACATCTGGATAGGAAGGTGAATGGAATTGTTGATCCCAAGAATTTGAAGTGGTGAAAGGAGTGAAAGATCGGCTACGAGATTGTTCAATACGTTCAGCAAGAGACATAGGTCTTGTGGCTACAACTGGACTTTCAAAAGGGGTATCAACGCAAGAAGGGGTGAATGTTTGAAACGGTTGGTACGAAGTGGATTGCGGGGTCCAGTTGTTCGTCCTAGACGCGTCTATCCGATCTTTCAAAGAAATTTTGGGCATGGATGGGTCGTTCGATGTTCGGCCAAAGCAAGAACCGTATGAAGTAATTTCTGGTTGTGGGTACCAAAGTTCGGCAAGAGTTTTTCGAGGTGGAGTACCCATGATATGAAGAGAGAAAGGTAGAGAAAAAGGAGGGGAAAAAGAATGTGATTTTTTTTTTTTTTATTAACAAAAGAATAAAAACAATATGGACAAAAATAATCACGACGCAAAAATACCACACACCTAATCGCTCTAGGGTTCACCTAGGTCAACTAGACCTGCTCCAGAACTTGATTGTCGAAGTAAAACTGTGTCGAGAAACAGGCTCAAGATACACTGATCACGAGGCCAGGTAAGTGCAGAGATAAGGGGAGGTTTTCCAACGCTTTCGCGAAGTTCCTTAATTAAATAACCCTTTCTCTTTTGGCGGTTTCGCCGTTAACACTTTCCTAGACACCCCGTAAACAATATACCGTTAAGCAAGATTCTAAACACAGTTAACTTCTCCTAGTGAGCGCGAAGTCCTTAAGGCTTAAAGTCTAGTTTCTTTTAAATTTTGTGCGGGTAAACGTTATGCTCAAGTTCGTGATTTGTGGGCTACGGAAAAGGTGATGAAATCCTTTACCGTATGTTGTGGGGTTCGCTTGCCCTTAAGTCCGTATTAATGTATGCAATGCGCAATTCAAAAATTCTATAAAGAATCAAACAATCGTTTTTTTTTTAGTTTAAGCGCGGCGCTGCAACAAATACGGGTTAGTCAATTTTTTTAGCTTTTGCTAGCGAACTTGCAAAGAATCCTGCAAAAGAATAGTATATTGGAAGCGTCGGATATGAGAAGAAGGTGTTAGTAAAGTACGTACCGTTAAGTTTTTGGGTTAGAAAACCCCCGTTGAATCAAATCCGGTAAGCTTGAAAGGTTCGCTTGCGCGGGTCAAACTACCCGGATCTTTGGCACTGTACTTCGTAATCACCTTAACGTTGAATGTACACTTTGCTTCCCCACTATCGCAGTTTGCAAATACGCAAAATTCTGCACACTTGCCCACAAAAATTATCAAAAAAGACAAAAAGAATATTTTTTTTATTGTTATTATATATTTTTTTTATATACAAAAAGAATATTAACCCGAATAACAAGAAAGAAAATACGCTACCGTCTCCCCGGCAACGGCGCCATTTGATCGAATGAATTTGAGTTTACCGCAATCAGGACGGTGTCGCTTTGCAGCTAGCCGGTGAGCACGGGTCGGTCCACAGGGAGATGGTGGTATCTTACCTTCTTGTCTTAGACGAGTCAATAAAGAATCTGTATGAGTTTGTTCTAACCTATGTGTTTATCTGCAAGTATAAAGTTGTTAAGAAAAGATACAAGATTGTAAGCTAAGAAATCCGTACTCAAAACCTTTGAGCCGAGTCTTGACCAATTGAAGCTAAGCAATTGGCAACAACGTGGATTAGGGGATTTAAGCGCGGTATTCGTGGAATACGGCTTATTTACCCTTGTCCTTCCGTTCTTGTCTCTTGCTTTCGCCTCCGGCCAAACCGAACGCAACCGGTCGCGGTTAGGAATCACCGTTACCTTGTCAGGGTACGGAGCCTAACGGAGCGCTTGCGTATGGTTTGGGCGAAGTTCAAATGGAAAATAACGGGAAAAGGAATTGGCAAAGAAACGTTAACTTACAATACCGTATTAATTCTTAACAACAACAATAATTACAACATTCACAAAATGAACAAAAGAGAACAAAAAGAAAAGAACAAAGAAAAGAAAAGATACAAGTATTAAAGTGCATGAATAAAATTGCAAGTAATAAAAGCAAGAATGAAAAATGCAAGTAATAAATAAGCGAGTAATAAAAAGAACAAGAAAAGAACACGGAAGTAGAACCCAAGCCAAGCATATGCTCAATAGCCAACCCTTAAACTTGCAAGCTCAATGAAGAGGTTGCAAGATCAAGGGAAGGGTAGAGAACGCATGTAAAGTGAAGAACTAGTCCCGGGAGAAAATACGACCTTTGAGATCAATAACTAACCCTTAACCATTCAAGCTCAATGAAGAGGTTGAATGAGCAAGAGAAAGCAAAAATCTCAAAGGGGAAGAAGAAACAAAAGAGAATGATACAAAACCCTCATCTTTATTCACATCCATAAAAAGCTCTCACTACAATTCATGGAAGAGGAATGAAGAAGAAGAAGAAAAAGAACTAAAACTACAAAAGAAAGAGGAACAAAAGAATGCAAAGAATCCCCTTGGTTGAGCTCAGTTCTGCTGTATTTATAGGCAGGGAGTTGAAGTTCTAGGGCAACCAGCAGACCCCATGCAAGATTACCAAAAAGCCCCTGAAAACCGACAGTGAGAGGGCCCCACTTGGCCGCGGAACCGCGGCCAATACCCCCCTTTGGCCGCGGTTCCGCGGCTCCCTTGGTGAGTTGGGCTCTGGGCTTTTGGTACTTTTCCTGGTTTATTGTCCCCTGTTGTCTGGTATACATATTTTCTGAAAATACTTTTACATTTCTTCCAGAATTTCTGTTGAGGAAAGGTGGACTTTTGTGGATGCTTTTGTCATGATTGCCTCGAGCTCCGCGTAGATCTCTTGGATCTTGTGCTGCCATTGAGCCTTGTGCATGAAAGCGACATTGATTTGACATTTTGTCTCTTAAACTGATATCTGGCAACATACGGATGAAGAGCGGAGACCGTGTTTTATCTGTGATTGGCAGGAACCCGGATTTTGTCGTGTTTTCCATGAATTTCACCGTTTTAGAACCGAGAACCTGTATCCTGCAAATGTGTAACAAACACGGATTAAAAGTACCTACCTATAAACAATCGAGCGTAAGAGTGGGCGGTATAAAATGCAGTATTCTGTGATGAACAATGATCAGTATATCTTGAGCCCGTTTCTCGACACTGTTTTACTTCGACAATCAAGTTCTTGAGCAGGTCTAGTTGACTTAGGTGAACCCTATACTGATTAGGAGTGTGGTATTTTTGTCGTGATTGCTTTTTCTTTAGCTTTTGTATGTATATTTCATTTTTTGTTGATAACTAACATAAAAAAAACCTCAACATCTTTTTCATCCCCTCTTCTTCTTTGCATATCATGGATACCCTACATCGACCAACTATTGTCGAACATTGGTACTCTCAATCGGATATTACTTTATATGGATCTTTTTTTGGTAGAACATCAAACGATCCATCCATACCAAAAATTTCTTTGAAAGTTTGGATAGATGCTTCTAGAAACACCACTTGGACACCACAATCCATGTCTTATCAACCTCTTCAAACTTTTACCCCTTCTTATGTCGATACCCCTTCCAAGGGTAACGTGGCGATCCTTAAACCCATGTCCATTGCAGAACGTATTGCACAATCCAGTAGCCGATTTTTCATGCCTTTCACCACTCTGAATTCTTTAGGACAACAATTCTAACCATCTTCTTATCAGGATGTTGATCCTAATCCTACCTATTCTACGCAACCCTTTGATTCTTATCAATCCTACCCAACTTTCACAAGTCACTAGACATTGCCTCTGAACATCAATTTGGGAGTTTCGCATATCCAAACGAATTTGAATCTTTCATCGAAACCCCTTCACAACCAATGTCTAGTCTGGAACAATCATTAGAAGAATTTCGAGTAGCTTCATGCCGACAAATGGAGGAATTGAATGCATCCATGGCCGCCCTCATACAACCTAACGAATCAGCAACCAGTTCCTAACTAGCTCAAAATTTTACAATGTATGATACGGAGATTGAATATGTTGATGAGTTGAGTAGTGAAAGTGCGCAATCCACCCTTCAAAATCAAGCTTACCCGTTACCAATTAAATTCTACAACTCCAGTTCCGAAAGTCTATCGAGAAGACCAAATGATTCACCAATTGAAGATAGAATATTTAATGAATTATGCGACTATGTTGTGTTTGATTTACCTAATTGTGAAAAGTCCCCTTCAAGCGAAACCAATGCCACTTCTTTTAATCTCTACGTCTCCACTCTAGAAACCCAACCGATTGAAAACCATGCTTTTGTTAAGGTGTTTGAGAACTTTAAGTTTGACTTGATTGAGGATATCAATATTGGGGACAATTTTGATGATGAATCAACAAATTTGGGTGAATTTTTCTCACCAATTCAACACTTTCTTTCAGAACTTTGTGGACATCATCCCGATACATTAACTGTTTTTTCTAAACCCTATTTGCTTATGGATATTATTAATGATGAATGCATGGATGATCTTGATTTTAAAGTGAATTTAGAGGAAAATTTTGAGGATAAACACGTTTTATTGGATGGTCGGATTTTCCGATTCATCATGTCCCCTCCATTGACTGTGAACATCCTTCTGTGCTTCTGACCGATAATATTTCTTAGTTACTTCCCTCCATCGTTTCCCTACCACAAGACCACTTGATACCTTCATTTCCGTCATCTGGTTCACCAAGTTCGAGCCTATGTTTTCTAGCAAATTTTGAGCGGTTTGACCCTATTTCTCAGCGTATTGATAAATTAGTACAGTTAGAAAACACCAATTTCAAATCAATACAGACTATATTGATCCATTCAATCAATTTAAAAACTCATGTTCGTACTCCATTTCTTTCTCCCTTCCGTTCCTCTTATCACTTCCATATATCGAGACCATATACCACATCCGTCCACGCACTGTCTCGCATATCATTCATTTCTTTTCTCTACGCATTTTTCCACCAATCCTGGGCGAATCATGATAGAATTTCAGAATGGTTGGTGTTAACCTTTGGTCTGTGTAAGACCTTGTATAGATTGATGATTAACCCCCCTGACATTAAACTTCAACTCTTAAACAGTGGAAACACTGTTTCACTTAAGTTTGGGGGACCCTTTTTTGTATATATTTTGTTTCCTTTTTTTTTCTTGTATATGTATATATTAAATAGCGAACCAACATATTTTGACCCCTCAACAATTTTTGACCCTCTTGGTGTTGCATGACAGTGAGGGCACTGTCAAGTTTAAATTTGGGGGTGTGCCCGGTAAGCATTTCTATCCTTTGCATCCATTTCTATATTCTGCATTTGCATACATATTCGAAAACCAATAAAAATCAGAAAATTTTCCAAAAACGTAAAAACTTTGTCGTCAAGTTAGATAGCGGGAGAACTTAGATTCGATATTCCGACGGTTTAGTTTGATAACATAGGACCAACTAAATCCTATTTTTTGATTTTGAAACCTTAAAGATAACCCTTCTTTGAGTTTAACCATAGCTAATATACGTCTTTGCTTTACACTACACGTGTCATGAGTTTTGAAAATTAGATGACAAGTTTGATATGTCCTAATTCCTAAAACTTTTAAATTCATAAACTATTTTTTGATGATTAAACAGGTTTGTTCTGAAATAAGTAATATCAAGAATAGTTTATAAAGTAAAGTGGATATGAAGGGATATTATTGAAATCTTAATAGGAACTAATTCTGAAAAATAACTCATCTGAAACTTGATTAGAGTGATTACACACCTAATCCACACAAACACGTCTTTTATCCTAAAAAGAATTGAATAACTGGCTATATCTCCGTTCGCATTGAATTATTATGATTTTTCACGCCAAAATGAGTTTTTTTGTTTTAGGGCCTAAGTAACTTGGGTAATTAAGTCTGCCGGGGTGTCTCTACACCTAGTACCCTAAAACCAACTAGTTTGGGTGCATTGGCCCAAAGCTCGCTAAGAAGCCTAGAAAGTCCATTTTAAAACAAAGTCAAGCAAGTATTCTTCCCGAGTTAAAATTCCTAACGGTCCTTTATGTGAGAATAATCTTGATAAAAGACAAGTTTTTATAAAAATATTTTTAAACGGAGATATGAAGATTTTATCCTTTGATAATGCACATTCACGAAGGTGTGAGTGAAATGAAAACAAGTAAAAGATGGAGTGAAGAATAAGACCTAGTTTTCAGTTAAGAAAGATAGAAATTCTGAATTTGAAACCTAACTGGAAAATGAAACTTAAGAAAAACTTAACTCCTTATAAACTTGTATGATTCTTTTGAAGTTTTATCCGGTCTTTATTTTGTGACATGATGACATTTATCGAACTTTTTGAAACGTAACGACGTTATTGGCACCGCACTTAAAGACGTATAGAATCTTAAGTTAAATAAGAAGCGAGGTAGAAAAATAAGGGTTCGATAGTTCTAAACTTAGGATAATAGAATTTCTAGCTTTGATACTAAACCTTATGATTAGAATCAACAGTTATTTGGCAAAACTAGCATGACGGGATTTTGTGGGTGTAATCTACTGAAAACCCTCAGGAGACAACACTCCTCCTACTAGGGAGACCTAGAGGTTTAACGGCTTGTTGGACAGGCTCGGTGTAATCACGTTCCCTGTAAAAGTGAGGTTATGATTTTGTTTTTCTCGGGACAAGCAAAAGATAACTTTGGAGGTATTTGTTCATCACGAAAAACTGCATTTTAATACCGCTAATTCGTTATCATTTTTGTGTATATCGATACTATTAATCCATGTCTGCTAAATAAGTACAGATTATAGGTATTCATGACAAAACACGGAAAACTTACTCAAATGCACGGATACGACATGTATGAGCCGACACTGCAACCAGAACAGAAAACTGATCAATATTAAAGAGTTTGTAAAAACAATTCAAGTGTACACATTTTTATTCAAAGTGGTCCAACATGAACCAAGTGTGAACAAAACTTTTGTTGATACACAAATCAAGTGGGCAGCTGCCATGATGATTTGACATGAACCAAGTGGGCAAGTAGGCAAGTTGTTAAAGCAAGTCGGCATGGGTGATGAATAGAAATAAAGGTGTGATGTGATTTAAACGTTATATTACCCTCCAAATCTACAGATTAATATCCAAGTGTTTATAAAACAATCAAACAATATCAGAGAGATCATGGAGAGGATATAAGATCGCCATAAGAAAACGGACCCCACCACTCAACAGTAAACCGCTGGAAATAGGGAAATTCCCGCCACCGCCGGTCCTACCTGTTAGTTATATGTATGCCTTAGAGGCCATTACTGTACATATGATGTATATTGTAATGGATGCTTGGACATATATAGGGAGGACTTTCTTGCTCGACATGATAGTATGCTATCTGGTTGTACTTTATCTTAACATGTACTCTCATTGTCTCTATGTTACATGTTAATAAAGCCCTTAGGATATGTACTTGACTACTGGAACTATGATGAGATCATACTAGTGGGGCCACGGTAGTCGATGAGTACATCCTATAACTGTTCCTAGTCGAGGGTGTATCGAGACAGGGCATCGATACACCAGAGTAGACTAGCGTATACGCATCTTGACCCATATGATGGGCGATGGATGATCCCATATCCATCGGTGTTTGACATCAAGGATGGTGTTCGGGTGCTCAGTAGAGACTGGGTACACTGGACGGACTCGCCGAGAACACCCAGATGGTATTATACCTCACGTCAGATGGCAGTTCTCCGGTGACACTGGTACAGAGTAGTCTGTTGACCCGAGATCGTCATAGAGTCTTGTGTGATTCCCACTGTGCTTTGATTTCCATCATACCACGTCTAAGTGGGCGTGCAAAAAGGTGGCTTTTGGGTACAGTCCCGAATCATATGGAGGCAATGAGCGATAGGAGGGGATTCGTCTCTCCCGGTATAGGGAGTTGATGTTGTGCTGTGTTCAATTGGCTATAACTGGAAATCCCTGGCCAGGGTTGCTGAGATTTACTGGTAAGTGTTATCAGTAGTTTCTCGAACTGTTATAGACCTCATATCGACACGACTTATCAAGCTACTAGGGTCTGACGTTTACCACCCCTAGGTGAGATATGCGACATATCAAACGACGAGACCGGACTGTACGGGAGTGTTACTGATTGGATTCACAGGAGAATATACAGGCTTGCTTGTTGATCTTCTGAGCGCTCAATACCTGGGTGGCTGTTACGTTTAGCTGACCGCTTGCAGCTTGTGGGTGTTTAATATGATCATCACCTACTGCCGGCGTATTGACGATTCTTTAGAGTCCTTGATTTTTGTCAAAAACTATCTGATAACCACAATCAAGAACGGCGTCGCATGCAGCTAGCCGGTGAGTACGGGTCGGTCCACAGGGATGTTGTGAATCTCCTGATCGCGCTAACGAGTTAATTCTGAAGGGTGTTCGGATTGATTATTAAATCTAAAAACCTAATTATTCTATACTACGATTGTCTAGATCTAGTCTTGTTAGGGTTAGGTTTAGGGATGGTTTAGAAATGCAAGTAAATCTCAACGCTTTCTATACCCGAATAAAGATCTATGAGGAGTTATGGTAATTATCAATAAAGGGGATTAGATCCATTCGGGAAGGTGTTCCTTCCTCTAGGTTCTTGTCCTTCCTTTAGAGATCCTTACCCTAACCTCCATGGAAAACGCGCGCAACCGGGCCTTTATACTATGGTGTCATCGTTACCTCGAGGGGTAGGATGCCGAAAGGCGCGGTGTGTGCGTGTATGCATGGAGTCCTATTGAAAATATTTTATGGGCAAGAAAGGGATGAGAGATCTCATCTCTCAAAAGCCTTCCCCAAAGCTAACTCTAAACAATTTTCTACGGCAATGAATTAAATCTACCTAGGGCAAAGAATTAAAATCTAAACTAGAGCAATTAATTAAATCTACTTACAGATGGCTCTTTCCAATCATCAAAGCAGGTTTGTCAGATCTGAATTTCTGAATCGAGAAGAGGCACCAATGCTCTCCATAAAGAATTCTGAATTTATTATTAAAAGGAGGCATAAGGTTTACAATATTTAGAGTTCTTATTTATAGATGATAGGAAACCCTAGGGTTACAATGACTCGCATGTCTACATTTACGAAAATACCCCTAAGAAAAGACCTATTCAGCGTCACCTCAGACTTTGGAAAAAATTCTTGAAGTACGGGCATTATACGGCCGCGGAACCGCGGCAATGGCCGGCTTGGGCCGCGGTTCCGCGGCCCTTTAGAAGGATTGGATGCTGAAACTTTTGTGTTATGTTCTGGGTATTTTTGGGCTTCTGGTTCTTTGGTTCTTTTGTCATTTGGGCTTCTACATTGGTTCCAGATCTTCAGTGAACAATTTGCAATGGATTTTTAACCATTCGCTTTGTATTCTTAGACCTTGCGTTGCCTTCTTCATTGTGAACTTTATCTTTGATGTAGGCTTGATCAAGAGTCTTCTGTTTGTTGGTCAAAGTCCACTTTTGCATCGTCTTTTCATCATTTTCACTATTTTCTGTCCAAGAACCTGTAACCTGTAACATGTAGCAGACATGCGTCAAAAGCACCTGTTTATTTATAAAAAGAATAAGAATGGGGAATATAATAATGCAATATTATGGTATGAACAAATACCCCCAAACTTATCTTTTGCTCGTCCTCGAGCAAACTTATTTTTTTTATTCTCGATAAAAATCTAACCTAGCCGCACTTTCGCAGGGAAACGCGATTGCACTGAGCATGTGCAACAAGCCGTTAAACCTCTAGGTGACCCTAGTAGGAGGAGTGTTGTCTCCTGAGGGTTTTCAGCGGATTACACCCACAAAATCCTATCAATTTGGCTTTTTGACTTTTGTTCTCCAAAAGAGTTTCTAACAAGGAATTCTATCATCTTCTACTCGTAAATTATCCACCCATATTCTTCACACTTCCTCATCATCTAACTTAAGATTATATATGTTCTGCAGACCTACTTAGCTTTTGGCATTTCTTAAGTTTTCCTTCTAGGGTTCCATCTCCACTTAGGAATTTTTACCAACTCTACTAAAGATACAAGTTCTATTCTTCATTCCTTTCTCTCATCTAAACTTCAATCACATGCCCTACGTGTGTGAATAAATCACCCCTACACTTGAAAATTCAAATCAAGCAATCATACCCTTGTCCATTGTCCAAAATACTTATTAATTGGTGAATTTTAAATGAATTTTTTCTTACACATCCTTCATGCGACCGTTAATACTTCTTGAGATACTAACAACCGATTACAAGATGCGTTAGCACTTTAAAGCGTACTTCCTAGTCTTGCAACACCCAAGGCTTTAGCGGTGACTCCCAAACCAGTTGGTCTAAGGCACTGGGTGATGAAGTACCCTCGCTAAATATTTTTCTATTTTTGCAGCCTTAAGTAATCACAAAAACCAGTGTTCATTTTTTTATTCTTTATTCACTTTTTTTTTCTTTTATTTTCATTGTACTAAGAACTTTAGACAAGAGCATTTCAAGGTCTCCTCTACTATTCCAAGTTTCAAGATGCGTGTTTGTGCAATTTGTAGGGTATACATTTTCAGAATTTAGACTTAAGCTAGGAATTATTTTTCAAACTTATACTCTAATAAAATATCAATACTTTTCCTTTGTTTCGACTTGGCCCAAAAAGTGAACTCAAAATTTGCCTATTTCTAAATAAACTACAAAGACATATACTTTCTACCGTTAAACTTTAAGGAATGTTATTTTTAGGGTTTTTAATTTACTAAGTCTAAGATCTAGTTGTTCCTAGGCAGTTAACATATTTATCAAACTAAAGTCAATTAGCCAAAATTGAAGACATTAATTTTTATAAATTTTGAAATTTTTCAATTTTTATGGGTTTTCAAATAAATATGCAAATGCAAAAATATGTACAAATGAATGCGAAGGAAGAAGACGTACCGAGTATACCCCCAAACTTAAACTTGACAGTGTCCTCACTGTCATGCTACACCAAGGGGGTCAAAATTGTCGGCACTCCACTGTTTATTTATTTACATTTTTTTTATTTTTATTGTTTTGAATTTTTTTTTGTTTTTATTTTTACTATAGAAAAACAAAAAAAAATATATGTACATATATACAACAAGGTTCCCCCCCAAACTTAAGCTTGGCCTTACACAAGCCAAAGGTTAGCACCAACCATTCAAAAATTTTATCATGGTAATGGCCGAGTTGGTGAAATAATGGGGTGTAGAGGAAAGAAATGAGAAACACGTGAGACCGTGTGGAAAGAAAGGTAGAATATGGTCTCGGTGGAGGAGACTAAGGGCGGAAAAGAGAAAGAAGGAGCGCGCGATCTTGAGGGTGCAAATCGAGTGAATAAATTAGCGCAATTTGTGATGACCGATGTGTTAAAAGTGATTGCGCTAATCTATCAACCCATCGAGAAATAGGGTCAAATCCCTCAAGATTTGCAAGAAAACATGGGTACGCCGAACTTGGTATTGGAGATGAAAACGTCACGGTCTCTTGTACGGTCGGAACAATAGGAATGACGACAGGAAGTGAATTAGGGATAGTCTCTTTCTCACCGTAGTAAATTGTCTCGAACTTGAACGATTCCATTAATGGTTCGAAACTACTATAAGCAACCGAGTCTGATGGTTCAACTAACTCATCTGAAAATCTAAAGGACTCAAACTCGGGCGGTGAGTCATCAACATCGTCCGAAAAAGTGAAACACTCGTAGGTGTTATCGTCTGTGAGAACTGTGTCAGATTCAAAGGAAAAGTTTTCAAGCTCACAGTCATCAAGTGTGTTCGGAACGATGTAAAAGAGGGAGGGTGATATAACAGTCAAAGGTTCAGGAGGATGAATTGGAAAATCAGACACATCAAACAAAAATGGTTCAACCTCAATATGATTCTCAAAACTCTCCTCAATACTATCCTTATAATTCTCCCCAAAATTCAACTCATCCATGCCATTATCATCAAGACGCATTGGTTCGGGAGAAACTTTTAATGATTCGGGATGATGAGTTGAACATAAAATTTCAATCAAATCGACAGGTTCATCATCCGAAATATTCCCGTCGTCTATATCCTCAATCAAGTGAAAATTAATTTCTTTAGACACCTCATCAAAAGCATGGATATTTATCAATTTAGGTTCTAGAGTGGAGGTGTAAAGGTCAAACGGATTAAGTGCGGTTTCACTCGAAAGGGGTTCTTCACAATTTGGTACATCAAACACTACAAAGTCGCACAACTCATCATTTTGGACACATGTTTGAAAATTGGGGTTGTTGGATTCAGTTGGGTATGGGTAGGTTTGATTTGGAAATCCTCTCTCATTCTCACTCTGTCCAACCGCCTCCTTATACATTAAAAAATTTGGAGCTAGCGGGAAACTAGCTACCGGTTCAGCAGGTTGCATAAGGACGGCCATGGACGCTTCCACATTCCTAGTCATTTTGTTTGTTGCTGCGATATACGCCTCCAACGACTCTTCCAAACTAGACTTGGGTGGTAAAGGAGTTTCGGTAAAAGATTCGAAATCGTGTGGATATGCAAAACTCCCAACAGGCTGTGTAGATACAGTGTCTAGTGAAGGTGGGAAGGTCGGGTAGGACTGGTAGGAAATGGGTGGTTGGACAGGGGTAGGGTCAACATGTGGATAAAAAGGTGAATAATCGTGCGGATCCCTAGAACTAGATGAGTGGAGAGGGGTGAAAGATCGGCTGCGAGATTGAGCAATATGCTCAGCAATGGACATCGGCTTAGGAGTGACAGAAAGACTTGAAAAAGTGGTATCAACATATGGAGGTGGTAAAGGTTGACTCGGTTGACACAAAGTGGGTTGAAAAGTCAAACTGTTTCTCCTAGACGCCTCTATTTGATCTTTCAAAGATATTTTAGGCAAGGAAGGATCGTCTTTAAATTGACCGAACAAATTGACGTACGACGCAAAATTAGGTTCGGGATACCAAAATTCGGCAAGAGATTTATTATGTGGGGTACCCATGTTAGAAGAAAGGGGGAAAGAAAGAAAGAAGGTTTGTGGTGCAAAGATCTATTTGCGGCAAAAGTTAGCAAGTTTTGTAATAAAATTTTCCTTTTTCTTTTTATCTTTATTTGGAAAAATTGTTGCAAAAAGATATTCGAGAAAAGATATGCAACAAAAAAGATTACTTGCAATCAATTTCTAGTTTAAACTAGGCGCAAAAATCCTGCACAAGATTGTTATTTGGAAAGGGGAATATTTTTAATGCGCACGAAATCCTGCAGTAATTTTCAGAAAAGATATTTCAAAATGTACAGAGAAGAAACAGAGAGGCTTACAGAAGATTTTTCACGAGCTATAGACACTAGATAGCCGCGTTCCCGCGGTATAATGTGGGGTTACACCACGGTTTCGCGGTCAGGTAGTCGGCGCGAGACCCGAGAATTTTTCTGACGCTCTGATCTGACTAGAAGGCCGCGTTTCCGCGGTCTAAGATGGATATACGCGGCGGAATCGCGGCATGGTGGAGGCTTCAGGGTGCAGGAAAAATTCCACTGTTCTGTTTTGAAGATCCTTCTCTGTTCTGATCTCCTGATTTCTGTTTCGCTTCAGGAAATTTCCAGATCCGATTTTGTATATCCTGCAAAATTCAAACAACAAAGTATCCCTTCCAAAAATAACAGATGAAATATTTTTATTTTTATTTTTTGGATTTTTTAGATTTTTATGATTTTTTTTATTTTATTAAGATTAACCCGAAATTGCAAAAAGGAAATTTCTACGCCATCCCCGGCAACGGCGCCATTTGATTTTATGTCAAAAACTATATCTATCTACCGCAATCAAGAACGGCGTCGCATGTAGCTAGCCGGTGAGTACGGGTCGGTCCACAGGGATGTTGTGAATCTCCTAATCGCGCTAATGAGTTAATTCCGAAGGGTGTTCGGATTGATTATTAAATCTAAAAACCTAATTATTCTATACTACATTATCTAGATCTAGTCTTGCTAGGGTTAGGTTTAGGGATGGTTTGGAAATGCAAGTAAATCTCAACGCTTTCTATACCCGAATGAAGATCTATGAGGAGTTATGGTAATTACCAATAAAGGGGATTTGATCCATTCGGGAAGGTGTTCCTTCCTCTAGGTTCTTGTCCTTCCTTTAGAGATCATTACCCTAACCTCCATTGAAAACGATCGCAACCTGGCCTTTATACTGCGGTATCACCGCTACCTCGAGGGATAGGGTGCCGTAGGGCGCGGTGTGTGCGTGTATGCATGGAGTCCTATTGAAAATATATGATGGGTAAGAAAGGGATGAAAGATCTCATCTCTCAAAAGCCTTCACCAAAGCTAACTCTAAACAATTATCTACGGCGAGGAATTTAATCTACCTAGGACAAAGAATTAAAATCTAAACTAAAGCAATTAAATAAAACTACTTACAGATGACTCTCTCCAAACATCAACGCAGGGTTGTCAGATCTGAATTAATGAAGTGAAAAGAGGCACCGATGCTCTCCATAAAGAAATCTGTATTTTATTATTAAAAGGAGGCATAGGGAGGCATAGGGTTTACAATCTTTAGAGTTCATATTATAGAAGATAGGAAACCCTAGGTTACATTTGATTCGCGCATCTGCTATAACAAAAATACCCCTAAGAAAAAGACCCAGTCATCAATACACGCACAGACAAAAAACTCCGCACCGACACGGACTCTACCCGGCCGCGGTTCCGCGGCCAAAGGCTTGCTTTGGCCGCGGTTCCACGGCCAAAGTGAGGCTTTGAAGCTTAGTTTTTCCTGTGCTGTCCTTTCTTGACTTTTTCTTCTTGTTTCTATGGTTCTTTTCTCAGGTTGGCTTTTAGGTTTCTTCCAGATTTCCAGTGAACACTTGTAGTGAACTTTAACCCTTCGCTTTGAGTCGATGTCTTGAATCTTGCTTTGTGAACTGTTCCTTATGTAGGCTTGATCAAGAGTCTTCTGTTTATTGGTTAAAGTCCCACTTTCGCATCGTCCTTTATCTTTTTCACTGTTTTAGATCCAAAAACCTGTAACCTGTAACATGTAGCAGACATGCGTCAAAAGTACCTATTTTTTTATAAAATGAATAAGAATGGGGAATATAATAATGTAATATTATGGTATGAACAGTCCTACACAGAGGTTTCTTGACTCAGGCAAAATGGAGTAGGGGCACATATGTGATATGTGCAGGACCGAGGATAATGCGATATGTGATACCGTATTCTATTCTCGCGATATTTGATATCAGCCGGGTTATCGGATCAAGTGTTGATTCGATGAATCGGTAAATGATATATTAGTCGGTTATATGCGATATAGCCGGATTGTCGGATCAAGTGTTGATTCGATAATTTAATGTCTAATAATATATATGATATATTAAATTACATTAACTAATATTAGCTCACTAAAAGATTCTTTTTCTCACTCGGGTAATACATTGATATATATGCGATATATGTTAATTGTATTATTTTCTTTTGTTATAATAAATATTATATATGTGATATATAATATTGTAACATGATATGATAACTAATGCAACATGTTTAGTAGAGATTAAACAAGATTAGGGTTTGATTTGGGTTAATGCTTTCTAGATGTTTCTAGAAGGTTGTCTTTTGTTTTTGCAAAGATATTTTCAAGTGACTCATTCTTAACCTAACCCAAACCCTAGTCTTGGTTAATTCTCCACAAAGGTTTAGTCAACCATGGTTGCATTATTGATCATCTTTATCCTTTCATTATTCATCACAAAAGGATTCCAATATTGATTCTTCTTCTTCTTCCTTAGTTCTTTCATGGAAAAAGCTTTCTAGCTTTTTTCCAAGTGATGAAAATGAGTGAGAATAAGAAAATAAAAGAGAGCAAAAATCCTACTTCATCATCCTCATCTATCCTTTCCATTTAGATGAGGGTGTTCACTTCATTTAGTGAGTGTTAGCTTGTGTTAATGAAACTTCAAGGTAGATCATCTTTGTTATCGAAGATCGGAAGCAAGACTGCATCTTTCTCTTCGTGGAGCCTCTCGAGAGTCTGGAACACGATGATCACAGCGAAGGGACCTCAACACGGAGCTTAAGAAGTAAAGGACAGAATCTACAAAGGTTGTAATCCCTCTCACTTAGTGTTAAAGTGTTTAACATACTTGTTTTCGCCTAAACTCTAGTTTAAAGATCCGGCTTTGGGTTGTTTGGCAAGGCTAAATTTTAAATCGGGCATGGTTGATGACTCATAGACCCTTGTGGCAGTGCTTAGCAACCCTACAGTGGTATCAGAGCCAAGCTAGAGCTTTAGGCGAAGTTTAAAGTCCGATCGAACCCGGAAACCCCGACGAATACCCTTCTCTGGATATTTTTCAAAAATGTGATTTTTTATGGATTAAATATACTCAGAAAAACAAGTAGGAAAAACTAAGAATTACTGTGAAGTAGGGCCCACTAATTCGCTCATTCGGCCGCGGAACCGCCGCGGAACCCATGGTTTGGCCGAGGTTCCGCCACCCAAATTTTGAATTAGTCCCTGGAACTTCATATATTTATTCTTAAGTCCTTTCTTGTCATTTTTTTCTGGTAATATTTTAATTCCACTCAAGTGTTGAGTTTTCTAGAGTTGTATTGGGGACTCGTTGATTCGATCGGATAATAAAACTTCGTTTAAGTTTTTCCGAGTAATTTTTAGAAACTGTTAAAAAGTTCGAACGGATATCAATAACTCACTTTTTCCCCTTTCGGAAAATTTTCAAAAGTTGGATTTTTTTCGAGTTTAAGAACGTTCTAAGTCGTGCAAGTAACGCGGTGGACCCTCTAGAAGAGAAAAAACCTTAACTCGATTATGTGACCGTCTTGAACTGCCTCTAAACCTTAGGGTTTGTGGCAGTACGGCATGCCACATATGAGGCGTTGGCTTGACCCTTCTACGGCTGGACCATTGGTACTGTGGCATGTGATGGATGTTTTAAAACTAATTTCAAGTGTTGAGAACTATTTGGGAAAACTTGGGTGTTTAATTATTCGATCGGAAAGTTTAACATTGTCTATTTATCTGGAATGTGATACAATATTTGGAATCCATAAATAGTTATGAGATAACTGATTTGAATATTATAAACATAGCAGTTTAGTCTCAGATGATCGATTGCCATGGAATTTTGATGTGATCAAAAGTCCGTCGCAATCACGTAGCGTACGCGGATACTCGCTAGGTAAACTTAATAGACAGCCACGCCCCATAGCCCCGACTAAGTGACTGTAGGAGAACACCGTCGCCAAAAGCATCCGTTCGGGTGCTCGCGGTAGCGGTGTTCCGCCTTAGTACACTTCGTCGACGGCATCCTGGGGTGCGGCCGTCTACTAAAGTTTGCGACGAGCATTCGATCAGGATGTCGGGAATCTTGTTGAATTGCCCGACTTGATATTGAAAAGAGTTTTCGATAATGAGAATAAAATGCGGGGTTTATAATTGTTAGGCATGCGATGTCTAAGGAATTCATTTGGTTAGGCATGCGATATCTATAGAGGTTGCGGATTCCAACTGTTGTAGTTTTACACTTTCTTTTCTGCGACCGTAAGTGTAGTATGTAGTTGTATCACCGGTTTTCGTTGCTATACATCGACGACAATCGGCGTATGCATACTTACTTACGTTGATGATATGAAATATTATGTGTTGCTGTGGTATGTTATATTGGATCGTCTGTTTTGAATAGCCGGGGGTTTTCTGTGAGATGAGAGTTTTTCATTTTCATTCATATATAATTCATTTGTATGTAATATTATTTTATTGGGGCACTTCCGGGCTGAGGATGATGTCACCATTGTATATTATTTACTTTTCCGCATTAGGTAGACCCAAGGCGGGGAGCACAAGTAACCGGGTTCTAGGGTCCAGTGGGAGACCATCTCGAGGAGTCGAGACCGGGTCTCCTAACCCTAGAATTGGCAGTGTTGCTTGCCGCTCTCGTAGGGGTCTAGGGATGTGGGTTTGGATATTCATCACGACCGTGGAATCCGTGTTTTATACAGGCTCGTATTAAAAACACGGACGTCCTAGTATATCCAATATTTCATATATGTTCTTCTGCTGCAATGTTCTGTGATGATATCATATTACTGCCTGAGACGAATGTTTATATTATATATATGAGATATATATTACATATTGTCCATTTCGTTTCATATCTGATGCTTATGAAGCATAATTAAAATGGGACTTCATTAATGAGATTAATGAAATAAAAGAAACCTAAGATGTTGTAGAAACTTGTTTAAAAACCGGTAGCTCTAGTTCTTGCTTTGCATAGCGGTGTTCCTTGTAGAACATCCAGCACCTTATTCGATAAGGAAAGAGCCGAGATCCCTTCACCGGGAGTGACCTCTTTAGTGAAACTAGCAGATGCTACAAACTCGGTTTGTCTTTTGATTGCTTATATAGTTTTTGCTTTGCATAGTGATATTTGTGAAATATCATGCACCTTATTCGATGAGGAAAGAGCCGACGATCCCTTCACCGGGAGTGACCTCTTTAGCAAAACTAGAAAAGCCTCAAAAAAACACTTCATTTAAAATCACTCGAATCTACAACGATATCAAGTTCATTACGCAAAGGGTTTTCTTAAAAACCTGTCGTAGCCCTCCGTCATTTCAGATAAGTCCTACTTAGTATTCGTGCTACGTTTGTTGACCTCCGTCAAGGCGTAGTGTGTGGTAGCTGACTAGTATTTATCTGCTTATGCATATGATGCAGATTGTTTTAGGGTAGTCGTGCGGCCTTGTTGACCTCCGTCAAGGGTCGTGCGGGTGGGTTTAATTCAATCAGGAAATGACGGGTAGAACTTGACTAGCAGCCTATGGTTTGTTGACCTCCGTCAAGGTCATAGGACGCTAGGGGTAAAATATTATTGGGAATTTCTAGTGTTGAAATTTGCAATGAGATTGCATACCTTCTATGGATAGTTGGATCCCGATACCCGGTGCGAGTAACAGTTACTCCTGGGAGAGTTTTACACATTACAATTAGCCGATCAAGTAGGTATCTAGAAAGGTGTTAACGGGGTTACGCCCCTGGGAAAACGAGGTTTACTTTAATTAGGTTCGTGCGAAAGCACGGGGGACCTCCCTCAAAGTACCGGCACTGGCCTGGCTGAAAGATTGGCGAACTTGTAGCGTGTAATTAATCTCGGCTAGTCTTTCCTTTTAGGGTTTGAAGGAAGATTTGACTAAAACAGTAGGAGACATCCTGATTAGATATATTAAATAACCAATCTAATCTTGCAAGAGCATACGCTGAGTGTTTTCTTCTCTCTCTCTCTCTCCAGATAGCGACTATATCACGCCTTAATCGAGATAATAATACGGATATATTGACCGAACCCGCTTGTTATACTGAGCTGGGGAACGTTGGTCCCGCTCCAACTTATAATTGTTATAAGACAGAGCAGGAAATTAGGGATTACAAGAATTCCCGTGCCGCCCAAACAAAGAAAGTGCATATCGATGCATCATCTTCGGGTGTGTTCATTACAGAGAACTGTTTCTCAATGTCCTTTACGTCCTGGGTATGAGATACCGGATCAGGATCCCGCATATGTAATCTGTTACATGGGCTACAGAAAGGTAGAGAACTGAGAACGGGTGATAAGTTTCATGAGACAGAAAACGGTGCAAGTGTTGCAGCCAAGTCTGTTGGTCACTGTCACCCTGTATTACCAGAATACATTGATTCTGAATGAATGTTATTAGATACCGAACCTGATGTACAACATCATATCAGTCTCTTTATTAGTAAAGAAAGGATATAATTTTGTATTGTTGGATAATATTTTGAACATTTCCTATATCAAGAGTTGATCGGTTCAGGCACGTTATCTAAAAGCATTGACGTTCTAAATCAAAATACAGTTCTTAGTATACAGAACACACACAAGAGGAAGAGTTCAGAAATGAACGAATCCTTCTTGAGGCATTGTAGACTAGGTCATATCAATGTGACCCGACTAGCTAAGTTACATTTAGATGCATATTTAAATTAGTTTGAATTTACATCTTGTGAAACTTGCCGGTCATGTCACAAAGATAAGATGACCACAGCTCTGTTTATTGGAAACAGAGAAAGAGTTAGTGAACTCTTGGGATTGATACATGCTGATGTATGAAGGTCCCCTGTCTACACATGCCAAGACCGGTTCTTTGTACTTCATTACATTCTCTGATGATCTCTCAAGATTCAGACATATGTTCCTGTTGGAACACAAGTCCGAACCTTTTGAGATATTGTTCATACCATAATATTGCATTATTATATTTCCCATTCTTATTCTTTTTATAAATAAACAGGTGCTTTTGACGCATGTCTGCTACATGTTACAGGTTACAGGTTTTTGGACAGAAAACAGTGAAAATGATGAAAAGACGATGCAAAAGTGGACTTTGACCAACAAACAGAAGACTCTTGATCAAGCCTACATCAAAGATAAAGTTCACAATGAACAAAGCAACGCAAGGTCCAAGAATACAAAGCGAACGGTTAAAAATCCATTGCAAATTGTTCACTGAAGATCTGGAACCAATGTAGAAGCCCAATTGACAAAAGAACCAAAGAACCAGAAGCCCAAAAATACCCAGAACATAACACAAAAGTTTCAGCATCCAATCCTTCTAAAGGGCCGCGGAACCGCAGCCCAAGCCCGCCATTGCCACGGTTCCGCGGCCGTATAATGCCCGTACTTCGAGAATTTTTTCCAAAGTCTGAGGCGACGCTGAATTGGTCTTTTCTTAGGGGTATTTTCGTAAATGTAGACATGCGAGTCATTGTAACCCTAGGGTTTCCTATCTTCTATAAATAGGAACTCTAAAGATTGTAAACCTTATAACTCCTTTTAATAATAAATTCAGAATTCTTTATGGAGAGCATCGGTGCCTCTTTTCGATTCAGAAATTCAGATCTGACAAACCTGCTTTGATGATTGGAAAGAGCCATCTGTAAGTAGATTTAATTAATTGCTCTAGTTTAGATTTTAATTTTTTGCCCTAGGTAGATTTAATTCATTTCCGTAGAAAATTGTTTAGAGTTAGCTTTTGGGAAGGCTTTCGAGAGATGAGATCTCTCATCCCTTTCTTGCCCATAAAATATTTTCAATAGGACTCCATGAGTACACGCACACACCGCGCCCTACGGCATCCTACCCCTCGAGGTAACGATGACACCGTAGTATAAAGGCCCGGTTGCGCGCGTATTCCATGGAGGTTAGGGTAAGGATCTCTAAAGGAAGGACAAGAACCTAGAGGAAGGAACACCTTCCCGAATGGATCTAATCCCCTTTATTGATAATTACCATAACTCCTCATAGATCTTCATTCGGGTATAGAAAGCGTTGAGATTTACTTGCATTTCCAAACCATCCCTAAACCTAACCCTAACAAGACTAGATCTATAGAATCGTAGTATAGAATAATTAGGTTTTTAGATTTAATAATCAATCCGAACACCCTTCGGAATTAACTCGTTAGCGCGATCAGGAGATTCACAACATCCCTGTGGACCGACCCGTACTCACCGGCTAGCTGCATGCGACGCCATTCTTGATTGCTGTTATTAGATAGTTTTTGACAAAAATCAAATGGCGCCGTTGCCGGGGATGGCGTAGAAATTTCCTTTTTGCAATTTCGGGTTATTCTTAAATTAAAAAAATCATAAAAATCTAAAAATTCCAAAAATTATAAAAATATATCAATTGTTATTTTTTGGAAAAGGTACTTTGTTGTGTGAATCTTGCAGGAACAATCAAGAAGGATCTGAAAATTTCCAGAAAGCAAAACAGAAAACAATAGATCAAAACAGAGGGGGATTTTCAAAACAGAACAGCAGAAAAAATTTGGAGTCTCGAACTGCCCACCTCACCGCCCTTCCGCGGCCAAAACCTGCCTTAGGCCGCGGAACCGCGGCCGCCTTGTCGATTCAGAACGTGAAAATTTTTCTGGGGATCAGAGCCGTCAAGAAGACCACGGAAACGCGGTGTTACCCCACTTAAACCGCGGAAACGCGGCAGTGTTGTGGCATTATCTGGTGAAATTTTTTCTGTAAGCCCCTCTGTTTCTTCTCTGTATATTTTGAAATATCTTTTCTGAAAATTCCTGCAGGATTCCGTGAGCTATAAAATATATTTTCTTCCATATAACAAATCTTGTGCAGGATTTTTGCGCCTAGTTTAAATTAGAAATAGATTGCAAGAAAATTTTCTGTTGCATATTTTTTTCTCGAAAATCTTTTTGCAACAAAATTTTTTCCAAATAAAGATAAAATGAAAAAGGAAAATTTTTATTAGAAAACTTGCAAACCTTTGCCACAAATAAATCCTTGCACCACCACCCAACTTTCTTTCTTTCACCCTTTCTTCTTACAACATGGGTACCACACATAATAAATCACTTACCGAACTTTGGTATCCCGAACCTAATTTTGCGTCGTACGTCAATTTGTTCGGTCAATTTAAAGACGATCCTTCCTTGCCTAAAAAATCTTTGAAAGATCAAATAGAGGCATCTAGGAGAAACAGTTCGACTTTTCAACCCATTTTGTGTCAACCAAGTCAACTTTCACCACCTCCATATGTTGATACTACTTTTTCAAGTCCTTCTGTCACTCCTAAGCCGATGTCTATTGCTGAGCATATTGCTCAATCTCGCAGCCGATCTTTCACCCCTCTCCACTCATCTAGTTCTAGGGATCTGCACGATTATTCACTTTTTATCCACATGTTGACCCTACCCCTGTCCAACCACCCACTTCCTACCAGTCCTACCCGACTTTCCCACCTTCACTAGACACTGTGTCTACACAGCCTGTTGGGAGTTTTGCATATCCACACGATTTCGAATCTTTTACCGAAACTCCTTTACCACCCAAGTCTAGTTTGGAAGAGTCGTTGGAGGCGTATATCGCAGCAACAAACAAAATGACTAGGAATGTGAAAGCGTCCGTGGCCGCCCTTATGCAACCTGCTGAACCGGTAGCTAGTTTCCCGCTAGCTTCAAATTTTTCAATGTATAAGGAGGCGGTTGGACAGAGTGAGAATGTGAAAGGATTTCCAAATCAAACCTACCCCTACCTAATTGAATCCGACAACTCCAATTTTCAAACATGTGTCCAAAATGATGAGTTGTGTGATTTTGTAGTGTTTGATTTGCCAACTTGTGAAGAACCCCTTTCGAGTGAAACCGCACATAATCCGTTTGACCTTTACACCTCCACTCTATAACCTAAATTGATAAATATCCATGCTTTTGATGAGGTGTCTATAGAAATTAATTTTCACTTGATTGAGGATATAGACGCCGAGAATATTTCGGATGATGAATCTGTCGATTTGATTGAAATTTTATGTTCAACTCATCATCCCGAGTCATTAGATGTTTCTCCCGAACTTCATATGCGTCTTGATTTTGATGATAATGGCATAGATGAGTTGAATTTTGAGGAGAATTATGATGATAGTATTGAGGAGAGTTTTGAGGATCATATTGAGGTTGAACCATTTTTGTTTGATGTGTCTGATTTTCCAATTCATCCTCATGAACCTTTACCTAAATCACCCTCCCTCCTTTCCATCGTTCCGACCACGCCTAATATCACGCTTGAAGACTGTGAGCTTGAAAAATTTTCCTTCGAATCTGACACAGTTTTCACAGCCGTTACCACTTACGGGTGTTTAACTTTTTTGGACGATATTGATGACTCACCGCCCAAGTTTGAGTCCTTTACATTTTCAGACGAGTTAGTTGAACCATCAGACTCGGTTGCATATAGTAGTTTCAAACCATTAATGGAATCGTTCAAGTTCGAGACAGTTTACTACGGTGAGAATAATACTATCCCTAATTCACTCCCTTTCGTCCTTCCTATTGTTCTGACCGTGCAAGTGACCGTTACGCTTTCATCTCCTATACCAAGTTCGGCGTACCCATGTTTTCTTGCGAATCTTGAGGGATTTGACCCCATTTCTCGACGGGTTGATAGGTTAGCGCAATCGCTTTTAACATATCGGTCATCATAAATTGCGCTAATTTATTCACTCAATTTACACCCTCAAGATCGTACTCCACTTCTTTCTCTTTTCCGCCATTCTTCTTCTCCGCCAAGACCATCTTCCATTCTTCTTTCCACACGGTCTCGTGTGCTTCTCATCTCTTTTCTTTCCACTCCATTTTTTCACCAACTTGACCATTACCACGATAAGATTTTTGAATGGTTGGTGCTAACCTTTAGCTTGTGTAAGGCCAAGCTTAAGTTTGGGGGGAACCTTGTTGTATATATGTATATATATTTTTTGTTTTCTTTTTCTATTAAAAAAATAAAAAAAAATTTCAAAACATTAAAAAAAAAATTATAAATAAATAAACAGGGAAGTGCCGGCATTTTTGACCCTCTTGGTTTAGCATGACAGTGAGGACACTGTCAAGTTCAAGTTTGGGGGTATGCTCGGTACGTTTTCTTCCTTCGCATTCATTTGTACATATTTTTGCATTTGCATACTTATTTGAAAACCCATAAAAATTGAAAAATTTCAAAAATTATAAAAATTATTGTATTCAATTCTGGCTTAATTAACTTGAGTTTGACAGATAGGTTAACTAGCTAGGAACAACTAGATCTTAGACTTAGTAAATTAAAAACCCTAAAAATAACCTTCTTTAGAGTTTAACGGAAGAAAGTGTATGTCTTTGTAGTTTATTTAGAAATAGGCAAATTTTGAGTTCACTTCTTGGGTTAAGTCGAAGCAAAGGAAAAGTATTGATATTTTATTAGAGTATAAGTTTGAAAAATAATTCCTAGCTTAAGTCTAGATTCTGAAAATGTATACCCTACAATTTGCACTCACGCACCTTGAAACTTGGAATAGTAGAGGAGACCTTGAAATCCTCTTGTCTAAAGTCCTTAGTACAATGAAAATAAAAGAAAAAAAAGTGTGAATAAAGAAAGAAAAAAATGAACACTGGTTTTTGTGATTACTTAAGTCTGCAAAAATAGAAAAATATTTAGCGAGGGTGCTTCATCACCTAGTGCCTTAGACCAACTGGTTTGGGAGTCACTGCTAAAGCCCTAGGTGTTGCAAGACTAGGAATTACGCTTTAAAATGCAAACATATCCTGTAATCGGTTGTTGGTACCTCAAGAAGTATTAACAGTCGCATGAAGGATGTGTAAGAAAAATTCAATTAAAAATTCACCTACTAATAAGTAGTTTGGACAACGGACAAGGGTATGATTGCTTGATTTGAATTTCCAAGTGTAGGGGTGATTTATACACACACGTGGGGATATGTGATTGGAGTTTAGATGAGAGAAAGGAGTGAAGAATAGAACTTGAATCTTTAGTAGAATTGATAAAAATTCCTAAGTGGAGATGGAACCCTAGAAGGAAAACTTAAGAAATGCCGAAAACTAAGTAGGTCTGCAGAACATATATAATCTTAAGTTAAATAATGAGGAAGTGTGAAGAATATGGGTGGATAATTTACAAGTCGAAGATAATAGAATTCCTTGTTAGAAAACCTAATTGAAGAATAAAAGTTAATGGGCCGAATTGATAGGATTTTGTGGGTAGTATCCGCTGAAAACCCTATGCCCTCCTATGCCTCCTTTTAATAATAAATTCAGAATTCTTTATGGAGAGCATCGGTACCTCTTTTCGATTCAAAAATTCAGATCTGACAAACCTGCTTTGATGATTGGAAAGAGCCATCTGTAAGTAGATTTAATTAATTGCTCTAGTTTAGATTTTAATTCTTTGCCCTAGGTAGATTTAATTCATTGCCGTAGAAAATTGTTTAGAGTTAGCTTTGGGGAAGACTTTTGAGAGATGAGATCTCTCATCCCTTTCTTGCCCATAAAATATTTTCAATAGGACTCCATGCATACACGCACACACCGCGCCCTACGGCATCCTACCCCTCGAGGTAACGATGACACCGTAGTATAAAGGCCCGGTTGCGCGCGTTTTCCATGGAGGTTAGGGTAAGGATCTCTAAAGGAAGGACAAGAACCTAGAGGAAGGAACACCTTCCCGAATGGATCTAATCCCCTTTATTGATAATTACGATAACTCATCATAGATCTTCATTCGGGTATAGAAAGCGTAGAGATTTACTTGCATTTCCAAACCATCCCTAAACCTAACCCTAACAAGACTAGATCTAGATAATCGTAGTATAAAATAATTAGGTTTTTAGATTTAATAATCAATCCGAACACCCTTCGGAATTAACTCGTTAGCGCGATCAGGAGATTCACAACATCCCTGTGGACCGACCCGTACTCACCGGCTAGCTGCATGCGACGCCGTTCTTGATTGCGGTTATTAGATAGTTTTTGACAAAAAATAGATATTCACATAATATAAGTTACAAGTAGAGAACCAAAAACGGGTATAAGTATTATGTTCTTTGATGAGTTTAGGGAGGAGAATACTTGAGCACGGAATTCCTGGACTATTCTAAAAGAGAATGAGATTCTCTCTCAGCATTACTCCTCCGTATACACCATAGCACGATGGTATATCAGGGTGGAGCAATAGCACCCTATGTGATATGGTGTGCTCTATGATGAGTACTACTGAGTTTCCTATTTCCTTTTAGGAGTTATGCACTTGAGAAGCTGCATACCTATTGAATAGGGTTCAAATCAAATCAGTTGCCTACCACTTCATATGTAATATGGAATGGGAAGAGCCCATATCTTAAGTTTATTAATGTTTGGGGTTGTCCGGCCTATGTCTAAAAAGCAAAATCCGGACAAGCTTGAGGCAAAGTCAGATCTATGGAAGTTTATTGGATATCCCATGCATATGCAAGGAAATATCTTCCACCTAACCGAGGAACAAAAATGTTTTATTTCTCAACATGCCACCTTTGTGAAAGGGAATTTCTTGTGGAAAATTTAGTGGTCATGAGGTAGAACTGGAAGGAGTTCCATCTATACAAACTACAGCATATGATTTGGTAGAACCAATGGATTCAGTAGTTTCCAACGAACCTCAGCCTCTCCGCCGATCTAGTAGGGTTCCTCACCCACCTGAGAGATACTTCGGTTTTTCTATGACAGTGGGAGCGAGGATTGCATCATGAGATGATGACCCAACTAGTTTCGAGCTGGCCATCAGGAGTGGGACTCTATAAGAATGGCTGGATGTTTAGCGATCTGAGATGGAATCCTTATACACTAACAAAGTATGGACTTTGGTTGTTTTATCTGAAGGGTTAAATCCCCATCAGGAGCAAGTATATCTTGAGAAGATTACTTGGTGTACATGGAAAAGTTGAGACTTTCAAATCTATGCTTAAGTCCATCCAGATCCTACTTGCCACGGCTACATATCATGACTACGATATCTGGTGGTTGGGTGTCATGACTGCTTTTCTAAATGATGTTTTAGAAGAGTGCGTCTATAAGTACACAGCCAGAGGGCTTCGTAGACAGTGGGAGCAGCGGAAACGTGTGCAAGATGTTCTATGTGATAAAGCAGGCATCGCGGAGTTGGAACGTCTGTTTTGATGTGGTGGTCAAAGAGTTTGACTTCATCAAAATGGTAGATGAACCTTGTATATACAAAAATATAGTAGAGAGTATGGTGGTGATCCTCATAGAATACGTGGATGACATACTCTTAATAGGGAAGGAGTTTCCTATGCTACGCTCGGTCAATCTCCGCTTATCACAAGGATTCTCCATATAGGATCAAAGTGATACCTCCTAAATCCTGGGTTTTCGATCTATGAGATAGATCTAATTGGATGTTAGGATACTCACTAGTTGTAGTGAGATGATATCTATCGATCCTAGGGAGAATCACTGGAAAGGTTCCAGGGAGATAAGGACGACTGAATGTCAGTCGCAGGCATTGTCTTTACCCTCAGTGGAGGGACGGTATGTTGGAAGAGTTCCAAGCTAGATACCGTGACTTACTAGACGATTAAAGGCAAGATACATTGTTACCAAGGATGCTACCAAAGAGGCAGTCTGGATATATATAAGTTCATGAGATGAACTTCGTTCCTACCATTGTGTGACAATAGAGTTGTGGCTTTTGCCAAGGAACTCCCGTCCCATCAGAAATCCAGATTTAATTTTTAGGCAGTATCACCTGATCATAGAGATGGTTGATCTCCAGGGAGATCAAGGTTAGGAGAGTAGACATAGAGGACAACAGCGCGGATCCACTAACAAAGGCCTTTTTCCCAGTAGAGACTTTTATGGGATGGTTGAGTATGAGATACTTCAACCACAGCTAATTGTTGGGTATGCGATACCACAACAGATGGCCCTAGTGCAAGTTAGAGATTGTTAGTTATATGTATGCCCTATAGTCCATTACTGTACATATGATGTATATTGTAATGGATGCTTGGACATATATAGGGAGGACTTTCTTGTTCGACATGATAGTATGCTATCTGGTTGTACTTTATCTTAACATGTACTCTCATTGTCTCTATGTTACATGTTGATAAAGCCCTTAGGATATGTACTCGACTACTGGGACTATGATGAGATCATACTAGTGGGGCCACGGTAGTCGACGAGTACATCCTATAACTATTCCTAGTCTAGGGTGTATCGAGACAGGGCATCGATACACCAGAGTAGACTAGCGTATACGCATCTTGACCCATATGATGGGCGATGGATGATCCTATATCCATCGGTGTTTGACATCAAGGATGGTGTACGAGTGCTCAGTAGAGACTGGGTACACTGGACGGACTCGCCGAGAACTCCCAGATGGTATTATACCTCACGTCAGATGGCAGTTCTCCGGTGACACTGGTACAGAGTAGTCTGTTGACCCGAGATCGTCATAGAGTCTTGTGTGATTCCCACTGTGCTTTGATTTCCATCATACCACATCTAAGAGGGCGTGCAAAAAGGTGGCTTTTGGGTACAGTCCTGAATCACATGGAGGCAATGAGCGATAGGAGGGGATTCGTCTCTCCCGGTATAGGGAGTTGATGTTGCGCTGTGTTCGATTGGCTATAACTGGAAATCCCTGGCCAGGGTTGCTGAGATTTACTGGTAAGTGTTATCAGTAGTTTCTCGAACTGTTATAGACCTCATATCGACACGACTTATCAAGGTACTGGGGTCTGACGTTTACCACCCCTAGGTGAGATATGCGACATATCAGACGACGAGACCGGACTGTACGGGAGTGTTACTGATTGGATTCACAGGAGAATGTACAGGCTTGCTTGTTGATCTTCTGAGCGCTCAATACCTGGGTGGCTGTTACGTTTAGCTGACCGCTTGCAGCTTGTGGGGGTTTGATATGATCATCACCTACTGCCGGCGTATTGACGATTCTTTAGAGTCCTACACAGAGGTTTCTTGACTCAGGCAAAACGGAGTAGGGGCACATATGTGATATGTGCAGGACCGAGGATAATGCGATATGTGATACCATATTCTATTCTCGCGATATTTGATATCAGCCGGATCATCGGATCAAGTGTTTATTCGATGAATCGGTAAATGATATATTAGTCGGTTATATGCGATATAGCCGGATTGTCGGATCAAGTGTTGATTCGATAATTTAATGTATAATAATATATATGATATATTAAATTACATTAACTAATATTAGCTCACTAAAAGATTCTTTTTCTCACTCGGGCAATACATTGATATATATGCGATATATGTTAATTGTATTATTTTCTTTTGTTACAATAAATATTATATATGTGATATATAATATTGTAACATGATATGATAACTAATGCAACATGTTTAGTAGAGATTAAACAAGATTAGGGTTAATACTTTCTAGATGTTTCTAGATGGTTTTCTTTTGTTTTTGCAAAGATATTTTCAAGTGACTCGTTCTTAACCTAACCCAAACCCTAGCCTTGGTTAATTCTCGACAAAGGTTTAGTCAACCATGGTTGCATTATTGATCATCTTTATCCTTTCATTATTCATCACAAAAGGATTCCATTATTGATTCTTCTTCTTCTTCCTTAGTTCTTTCATGGAAAAAGCTTTCTAGCTTTTTTCCAAGTGATGAAAATGAGTGAGAATAAGAAAATAAAAGAGAGCAAAAATCCTACTTCATCATCCTCGTCTATCCTTGCCATTTAGATGAGGGTGTTCACTTCATTTAGTGAGTGTTAGCTTGTGTTAATGAAAGTTCAAGGTAGATCATCTTTATTATCGAAGATCGGAAGCAAGACTGCATCTTTCTCTTCGTGGAGCCTCTTGAGAGTCCGGAACACGATGATCGCAGCGAAGGGACCTCAACATGGAGCTTAAGAAGTGAAGGACCGGATCTACAAAGGTTGTAATCCCTCTCACTTAGTGTTAAAGTGTTTAACATACTTTTTTTCGCCTAAACTCTAGTTTAAAGATCCGGCTTTGGATTGTTCGGCACGGCTAAATTTTAAATCGGGCATGGTTGATGCCTCATAGACCCTTGTGGCAGTGCCTAGCAATCCTACACCACCTTCATTTTACTTCTGGTCATTCCAAGTTGTCACATCATCTCAATTATATTGTTTGTTTTTGTTGATTTTGTGCCTATAAATACCAGAACAGAGAGGGAGGACAAGGAGGGAGATGACTTTTGTCCAATTTTCAATCTTCACTCTATAATTTTGTTTTAGTTCTTGTACATAGGAGTTAGTTGGCTTGAGTGCTTTGCTTTTATCTAATCTTGCGACCTCTTAACTGAGCTTGCAAGGTTAGATTTTAGTATTTATTTCATAGATTGTATCATGGATTTGAACTTAATGAAGCTTTCATATTTTCACTTGGGTTCTTAATATCTCTTTATTTTCTTGCAATTTATTTTCTTGCTTTACTTACTTGCAATGTTGTTTTCTTTTATTTCTTCTCTTTTGCATTTTCTTTTGATGTTGATCATAGTTTGTGAATAGTGTATCTTGTTAGGAAAAGAGAATGGTTCTTTAAGTTAAGGTTTTATTTTAATCTTTTCCTTTTCCCGAGAATTGCTAATCGAACTCCGCACAAACCTTACTGTAACATTTCAGAAAATATAAAATATTATTTTTGGGATTTAATATTAAAATAATATATTTTGCGAAAACTACCCGATTTGCAAAATTGGGGTTTTCGTAAAATGGTATAAATATATACCAATAATTATGAAATAATTGGAGATTAAAATGATCTATTCATTTAAATATATATTTATTGTATTTGGCATTTTTACAATTAATTATACGCAAGTTTAAATAAAAATTGATTAGTCCGCTACTAATCGCGATTAAGCCAAATCCGCGTTTCTACATTTTCCTATGGCTAGTGCACCATGTCATGTTGCATTTTGTTGCATGTTGTTCCATTGTGTTGTTTTATTGATATTTGACTTTAAAGGAAAAAGGGAAAAGAAAAAGGGGACAATTATTTTAGAGAGAGAGAGAGAGTGAGACATGAGTTGAGAGAGGGTGAGAATAAGATAGAGAGAGGGGGGGCTGCCGTCATCATCCTCCCCATTTGTTTTCTTCAACTTCTTCTTCATCTCTTTCTCCACCTCCTCTACCCTCATGACCCATCTCAATTCCCTCACCAAAACCCTATACTCCCTTCACAAAAGTTGACCCCACTCCATCCTCAGGACATTGGACCAATCAAAGTTGGATTTTGAAGACTTTGAGCGACTCAAGAAAATTCTTGAGTTGCCAAAAGAGGTATTTCCTACACCATTAGCTTACTAATTTAGTTGCTTTAGTTTCTATTTTAGTTTAGAATTGGTTTGGTTAGGTTATGCGATGTTTGGAAATTCCAAGAGAGGTTTAGGATTTGAGTTGTGTTGTGGTGATGTTTAGGGGCTGTTACAAGACCTTAGTGTCGACTTCACTGTCCAAGACCCAGATTTGAAACTAAAACACGAACTTAGAACATTCTGACATCAGTTAATTGACAGTTTGTGAGTGTATATGGGAATCTGGGATGACCCGAGACCATTATAAAATAAGTTCCCTTAACATTGAGACGTGGAGGAAACCATGTATCTACCCCTGAAACCCGAGACCCCAAGTCCAAATCCTGGTCGCAAATAAACTCCATATGGCTACAAATTGCGGCCTGGGTATGTTGGAAATGGTTCATACTTAGTCCATAGCTCCTATATCTTCTAATTAGACTTCCCCTATATGCAAAATTCCCTAGTTTGGACTAGGGTGAAATCTAGGAGTGATTTCCTTCGTTGTTGCATTTGGTATTTGCGATTTATGAACTTGGGTTTTGATATTGATATTGTATTTAGTCCTTGGATGTTTGTACGTCAACGACGATGGTTGTTTGCTTGTTTTTGCATGCGTAGGCTATAGGTTCTAACCTATGAGTGCACCGTGTGCCGTATTGGTTTTCCGGACTTGATTTTAATAGCATTGCGATTGTGTATATATTGTAGGTACTTTCGCGTGGATTCCGAGATGACGAAGCATATCGACTACGGCTGAACAAGAAGATCCGCAGGTGAGTAGATTTATATATACGGGGGAAGTCGGGTGGATGGCGTATAGCACCCCCGCAAGTTTTGATGGAAACAGATATATAGAATATGGTTAAGGAAACCTATATTAGAAAACTATAGATATGGTTAATAAGATAGTTAGAGATGATAGGAATGTAACGTTTTGAAAATCGTTTCGGTAAAATTTCGGAAAATCGGTAAAGTAAGGGGGTTTTCTGTAAAAAGTCAAAATACAAATATCTTTATTATAAAATTTAATATACATATTCTAGCTATGTAATTACTAGTATTTGGTATTTATTGAGCCACTGGTAAAATTTCTAATTTTCTGAAAATTTTTCCGAAATTAATTATTTTAATATTATTTTAAGCCGTCACTAATACATTTAATTAGGGAAAATTACAAATTGGAATGGGTTGAAACAAATTTTTTACATCATAACACATTAAACAAAATTTTAACATGTTGTTTTTGAAATGTAATGAAGCTGCCAAACGGATTTAGAAAATATCGAAGAAAAAGGCTTAAATAGTGAAATTAGTGTAAATAGATGTTGGGGTATATCATTTATCATTTTTCCCTCACCCACACTTACCCACACCCTCTCTCCTCTCCCCAAATCAGCAGCCCAAGTGGCCCCCTTCATTTTCCCCACTTGTTTTGCCTAATGAAAAGAAAAGAAAACAAAGGAAATAAGGAATTTATAATGAAATGAGGTATGTGCTTTTGTTTCTTTAGTTGACTTGGACTTTTTCCCACCTCACTCTCTCTCCTCCTTCACCCCCACATCCGGCCGAGCCCTCCCCTTTCCAACAACAGCAGCCCCCCCTTTCCAACAACAGCAGCCCCCCCATTTCTCCTTCTCTTTTCTCTTCAAAAATCCATCTAAAATGCCTCCAAATCCACAAAAAAATCAAGCTAAAATCAAAATCTAATCCCTACCCATTTTTACTTGACCATTCTAGTATGGATCTAGGGAACAAGATGGCAATTTGAGAGGCTAGATTTCAAGTCGGAACAATGGGTTGTGAGGTATAAAAATCTTGACCTTTTTGTTAAATTGTTTGTTATTACTTTAATTCAACTAAATTAGAAGTTAACTATGGTTCTAATTGAAAGATTTGGGTTTTTAAGAGAAGGATTAACTTATACTTAGGGTTTTTGTTGTGTGTTTATGGTTGCAAAGTGTAATTCATCATATTGTTAAATGAAAAACCTAATCAAATTGCTAGTTGCAAATTGTTGGGTTGGAATTGTAATAATTAAGCTATATTGCTCACAAGGTTTTTGTAAACCATGAATTTGATTAAGAGAAAAATGTAATTAGGTTTTTCATGACTTCATTAACATTTTAAAATATAGTTTAATGCTTTAGATCATGCAAATCCAAGCTAGATTGTTGTATGTGCATTTTTGCTATAAAATGGTCGAAATTGGTTAAAATTGCAAACTAGGTTTTTGAAATTTAATTAAATTATGGGTTTAAAATTTACGTAATGGTTTCTATGGCATAATTAAGATATTAAGTTATCATCTTGGTCACTAGAATTGTTAAAACATCATGTTTTGTACAAAAACGGTAAACCTTGCTTGCTAGGTTTTCGGAAAAATAGCTTTTAAAGTGAGTTTGGGGTTTTTGTGAATTTTAACCTATTTCATATTATAATTAGTGTTTGTGAATGTGCAAATGAGTGTGTTTAGGTTTTTCTCGATGGTTTGACATTTGTACATCGACATCGAGGGTTGGTTTAGCTATTCTTGCATGCGTAAACGATAGGTTTTGACCTATGCGTGATACGCGTGCCGAATTGGTTTTCGTATACCGTTTCGATTTCGGATTTGGTTTTTATGCGTTACGATACGTGGCGACATGTAGGTACCCCAGGTGGACTTCGAGACGACTAGCAAGCGCGTAACGACGTCGGCACCGGCGAGCTCAGATCAGGTGAGTAGATTTATATCTACGGGGAGAAGTCGGGTGGATGGCGTATAGCACCCCCGCAGTTCGTGGTGATGTATACGAATACGTATACACATATGCATTTATCATGTGTTGATTTAGTTTATTGATGATAAAGATGAATTCTAGGTGTGATTGGATTGGTTTAGTGTTGCGAAACCCTAGAGTAGTGGTTGCACCACACATACATACACACACCCATACTTGCATACATTCTTCTTTCATATGTGCGTATATGGGAATATATATTTATATGTTCACATGGGTATGTGACTATGTGTTCATTTACTGGATTTAAGGATAGTACTTGGGATTTGAGGTGAGTCGATGAGATTTGATTTGAGACCGTGAGATCGGTGATATGGCAGGATTCGTATTTGAGATACGTCATGATGTTATAGCGGATCTTTGAACGACGATACCATGTGAATGGTGATATACATAGAATAGTTGACTTGTGATTGAGACATGAGATAAGATATGTTAAGATAGCTATAATGTGTCGCATTGGGCGATGTACACTTCTTTATGATGATATGTGCTGATGATATCGATTTGTACGAGACTGTCGATCAGTAGTCAGATCATGATCATATTGATGATATTAATATTGTACTAGACGTAGATCAGTATCCCGAATTATGATCTTTGATAAAGAGGATACCAGATGAATAATATGGTGAATGTGATATTGACCCGTACCCAGATTTGGGATGCCGTACGACGGATTTACGTACGAGCTATATATAGATGGTTTGATCCGCACTCTTGACTTAGGTATATCTGATTATAGATATGGTATCGAATGTGATATTATCGAGGAGGGATCACCGACTAATATATGTATATGTATATGTATATGTATATGTATATATATATGTACATGTATATATATATGTATATGTATATATATATATATATATATATGTATGTATGTATCGACTCAGATGTTAGATGGTTTCCTTACCTTCAGTTAGCCTGTTAGCTCAACCCTATAGTTTAGTGTAGCTATATGACTCATATTACATTAAATGCAGATTTGTTATCATTGTGTCTAGTATTCAGCTCCCGCTCATTATTGCTGTTCGCTCCGCATCACATACTTATATTGTGATTCTTATTCCATTATTGATATCATGCTGTTAGGACACCAGCACCATTACCGATGATGCGTATGTACACGTACACTTACTTGCCGGCTCACACACATCTTCATCGGTAATTGCCATGTCACGAACACTTTAGAAAATACTATTTCATTGACATAGTTTGTTAGCTAATAATTTAGACATGACATTAGTGTACTTGCCTTATATGCTAGTTTAGACATTGTAGTTATTACTTACTACTTCATGCATGTTATTATTCACTGTTATGCCGCCATCATGGATTTTTATGCCTATATTCACTATTTACATGCTATTGAGGATTTGGATTCGAATTTTCATGAGATTTCCTGGATTTGGGGGAAAACCGCAAAAATATTTATAAACTTCTTTTCTCTCTCTTTTTAAATGAAAAGCGCGGTTTTCCCATGATGTATGAGTCATCCACCATGAGTTTGCTGATGGATTTCGAGACCCGATTCGAGGAGTTGGATGAACCGTTTCGGGTACATGGTGGCCCCGGTAAGGTACCCCGGGGCAAGAAGTTCGAGTAGTAGACGATGAGCCTGGCAGGGGAGCACTACCGACAGGTGATTTTACCCGACGCGTCGGATATCCGGAGGATACCGTCGTGGTCTTGAGATTGATGGCAGGGGCCGGTCCGGACTGACGGCGCCCTAGATAGTGAGATTGAGACATTGAGATTTTGAGACATCGAGGTACTGAGATTGATGATCCAGGCTAGTCTGGATAGCCGGAGCCTGAGATATTGAGATATTGGGATTTATGTTCTGTGTCGGTGCTAGACATTGTTTATGCTGATTTCATTTATGATACCTCGTTTTGAAAATAAAGAAATTTCACTAAATTATGAAAGCAGTTTCTTCATTTACATGTATTCTGTTTTCATGCATTCATACCTCATCAATATGATATATTGCCACCTGAGGCACTGACATGAGCACATGGTATTACCGTTGGTTAGAGGTATACCCTAGCCATTGTTATAGGCTGCAGATTATATATTTGAGGATATATTATGATCGTATGACTTAGGATTGCGTTGTTCATGCGATTTCTGTTCGTAGATGTTTCCTACTCACGAGTTGGCAACTCACCTCCGTTGTGCCACAGTTTCTTGCAGGTTTTGCCGTACAGGTTTCATTACGGCTTTGCTGGCACTGCTTATTTTTCGGGTGACTTGCTAGTAGGTGAGTTTACTTGTATCGTACCCATCATTATACCTTGTATATTATTATTCTGTTGTATCTAAAAGTTCCATCAACCAAACATGTACTTATTTCAAAGATAGAGACCAGTGATGTTTATTCTTTCGACCTTAGAGTCGCGCGTTGTATTTCTATCGATTTCTTGCTGTTTTGAGTTTCCTTTTGAGTTTTGATCCTCGCCTTTGGCGTTGTATATTATATTGCTTGCGTGGTTGTGACCGTCGATTGACGAAGAGCTAGCTCCCGCTTGGGGATTCCTTTTTATTGATTTCGTATACTATTCATGTTGTATCCCGTTTGGGTGCCAGTATTTACAAAGGTGACTCTGCCGAAATTTTCAGAAAATACTTGATGTTTTTTTTAAACGCATAATTCGACTTATGCTATTAAAACTACTTGCTTTAGTTGGTTTTTCCTTCACTCTACTGCTTCTTTGGTTTTGATTTCTGGGTTTTCGGCTTACTTAGATTACGTACGCCTCGAGACGTTTCGTAGTCTAAGTGCCGGCCATGTTCCGTACTTTCGGATCGTGAGAATGTTGGTATCAGAGCGTTAGGTTTTACCTTCGGAGTGTAGGATGACCCTTGGTTGATGGAGTAGGTGACTAATGTAGAGTGACGTACCGTGGGTATGTTCCGCGGCATACGTACGATACGCTACTCCACTTAAGAAGCCTTAGGATGTACATTTCTTTGCTCAGTATTATATTCATTCCTGATCTAGCCTCATCGGTACCAGTTATGGTTTGCTGCCACGATTACGGGCAGGGAGAGCTACGGCTAGAGTTGCGGTCAGCACGAGCTCGTCACGAATGAGGACTGACCAGGGCGTAATTCCGGCGACACACGATTGCGGAGATGTGTCCTTTTATTGTGTTTTCGCACCACGAGCATGGGATGGATCGCTGTATGAGGTTACTCGGATGTGCTGATCGGCACCAGAGGATTGAGCCACTGATAGAGGCCAGCCAGATTTTGATGACCGTTGGTGTATGGCTTATTCGTGATGATCAAGGCACTGTTCAGCGTGCAGATGAGTGAGCCAGTTATTGCTGCGAACGACGAGATATCGCCCCATATGTTGGAGCTACTGCAGTACAAGTTGTACTAAAAGATGAGAGAAGGTCGCTAGTCACCGAGGATGAATGACTAGGACATGTGGTTCGTTCGCTACCCCGATGCGAGGTCATCAGATAGATGGATTCCAGCTAGAGACGACTTCACGCGGATATGTTGAGAGTCGATAGAGGCGATCGAATATCAGAAACCTATTATTCCAAGTTTAAAGTATTCGGAAAGACATGCAGGCAATTCTATGGACCCTCTAGAAGAATGAAACCCTAACTCGACATAATGACCGTGTGAAAGCCTTTGAACCTTAGGGTTTGCGGCAGTTCCGCGACGCCATTAGTGAGGCTTGGGTTTTCCCTTCTACGGCTGGACCATCGATGCTGTGGTACGTACTCGATACTATTATACTGTACCCAAGATGTTGAGCTCTTGGGGGATTATGAGGTTTTGACGAATCGATCGGATGGTTCGACTTCATTCGGATGCTAGGTGGTGAAATGCACTTCTTAGGAGACTCCAGATACGAGGATAGCCGTTGGAACTCAGACCATGCAGCCACGACGAGACGAGTCCGAAGCAGTCGACATTAGAGAAAAGTGGAGTAAGAGGTTCGTACAAGATCCGGATAAGATGACGTTCCACTCCGCCGACATCAGAGATGCGATACGCATGCCGAGGCATTGTACTTGGATATACCTTCTAGAAGGATTCGCGATGAGTATGCAGCCATTCCGGAACAAGAAGCAGATAAAGTAAAGGACAATGACTTCCGGACAGTTCGGCAGAGACGAGATTTGGGAGAGACCTCGACAGGACCTTTTTGGAATGAATTACGAGAAGAGTTGGACCCCAAAATGGTCACGTTACGCACACCGGCAGGCCAGAGTTCATGATCGTCGACGAGACATGCTATGAGTGACCACGACAGTTGGCCAGTGATTCTTTGAGGATGTGCTTGAGCGAGACTATTCCGCCATATTTGATTTCGGTATTTTGGGCGGTCTATTTGCATGATTGATTATGATGATTGAGTTTCATGATATTTGTTTTCATGCACTATGGTTGCACCTACTGAGTATTTACGATTTTTGCACAGATGTTACACCTGATATCGTTTTCGTGCCATGGTTTCACATGTTTATGATTTTATGGGTTTCTTACAGTGAGTTGATTTTGTGCATATGTACGCACACGATTTGGTTTTTGCACTCGGTATAGTTCACATATGCTTGCAGTGCAGTGATACGCATTTTTTGCACTACAGTTGCACTGGACTTCGATTTCGATGGTGATGTTCGATATTTGTTTTGTGCACCTTGTGCACCTGATTTGGGCTTTCGCGCATGTTGGGCGCATGTTATGAGATACGATTTTGGTGCACACCAGATGCACTAAATCGAGATTCTTCGTGCATGTCAGATGCACCTGTTTTTGCTGTTAGGCACACCTGTTGCCCTTGACAGATGTTTCGTGCACACCCGATGCACTTAGATATTGTTTCTATGGGCATGTATGGCACATTCATGGATTTTGATTTCCGTGCACACCAGACGCATGTAGTATTCATGTGCATATTTTGGGATTGATTTCTTATGGAGCAGTACGTTTTTATGATATTATTATTGTTTTCGTACTGAGCAGGACTAGTCAGAGGACAGTACCTGAATATAATTTGCATGCATTGATAGTTATCGAAGGGATTTCCAAAAAGTGAGCTATAGTCTCAGTATTTACCTACGTGTCTGATATGACACGAAATGTTTTAAAATAAGAAAACCCTTCTAAATTGTTTTCAAAACGGCGGGACGTGAATGTTAAAGAAAGGATATATATATATATATATATATATGTATGTATATATATATATATATATATATATGTATGTATATATCTATATAGTTATTTTCTCACAATGCACGTCCGCCACTGTGCAGTGATACACACATCGCACAGCGATTTGAAAAAAAAGGGTTGTCATGCATTGCTTCTAGATGTTTTAATGATGTATATCATGTTGGTTTTCATATTGGATCTTGACATTGATGTCTTCCCCATGACTCCGATGATTGCGGGATGCTGGATGGAGTTTGATTTTGAGTTATATGCTCATTTTTCATGCACATGCGTTGCGCTACGATTTTTTTATATACTTATGGTTTCGGAGCCCCGACGACTTGATAGTTTCGCTGAAATGTTTTAGTATTTGGGAGGAGTTTTAATTTAAATTCGGGGACCGAATTTCTTTAAGGGGGGAAGATTGTAACGTTTTGAAAATCGTTTCGGTGAAATTTCGGAAAATCGGTAAAGTAAGGGGATTTTCTGTAAAATGTAAAAATACAAATATCTTTATTATAAAATTTAATATACATATTCTAGCTATATAATTACTAGTATTTGGTGTTTATTGAGCCACTGGTAAAATTTCTAATTTTCTGAAATTTTTTCCGAAATTAATTATTTTAATATTATTTTAAGCTGTCACTAATACATTTAATTAGGGAAAATTACAAATTGGAATGTGTTGAAATAAATTTTGTGCATCATAACACATTAAACAAAATTTTAACATGTTATTTTTGAAATGAAATGAAGCTGCCAAACGGTTCTAGAAAATATCGAAGAAAAAGGCTTAAATAGTGAAATTAGTGTAAATAGATGTTGGGGTATATCATTTATTATTTTTCCCTCACCCACACTCACCCACACCCTCTCTCCTCTCCCCAAATCAGTAGCCTAAGTGGCCCCCTTCATTTTCCCTACTTGTTTGGCCTAAAGAAAAGAAAAGAAAACAAAGGATATATGGAATTTATAATGAAATGAGGTATGTGCTTTTGTTTCTTTAGTTGACTTGGACTTTTTCCCACCTCACTCTCTCTCCACCCTCACCTCCACATCTGGCCGAGCCCTCCCCTTTCCAGCAACAGCCGCCTCCCCCCCCTATTTCTCCTTCTCTTTTCTCTTCAAAAATCCATCTAAAATGCCTCCAAATCCATTAAAAAATCAAGCTAAAATCAAAATCTAATCCCTACCCATTTTTACTTGACCATTCTAGTATGGATCTAGGGAACAAGATGGCAATTTGAGAGGCTAGATTTCAAGTTGGATCAATGGGTTGTGAGGTATAAAAATCTTGACCTTTTTGTTAAATTGTTTGTTATTACTTTAATTCAACTAAATTAGATGTTAACTATGGTTCTAATTGAAAGATTTGGGTTTTCAAGAGAAGGATTAAATTATAGTTAGGGTTTTTATTGTGTGTTTATGGTTGCAAAGTGTAATTCATCATATTGTGAAATGAAAAACCTAATCAAATTGCTAGTTGCAAATTGTTAGGTTGGAATTGTAATAATTAAGCTATATTGCTAACTAGGTTTTTGTAAACCATGAATTTGATTAAGAGAAAAATATAATTAGGTTTTTCATGACTTCATTAACATTTTAAAATGTAGTTTAATGCTTTAGATCATGCAAATCCAAGCTAGGTTGTTGTATGTGCATTTTTGCTATAAATTGGTCGAAATTGGTTAAAATTGCAAACTAGGTTTTTGAAATTGAATTAAATTGTGTGTTTAAAATTTACGTAATGGTTTCTATGGCATAATTAAGATATTAAGTTATCATCTTGGTCACTAGAATTGTTAAAACATCATGTTTTGTACAAAAATGGTAAACCTTGCTTGCTAGATTTTTGGAAAAATAGCTTTTAAAGTGAGTTTGGGGTTTTTGTGAATTTTAACCTATTTCATATTATAATTAGTGTTTGTGAATGTGTAAATGAGTGTGTTTGGGTTTTTCTCGATGGTTTGACGTTTGTACATCGATATCGAAAGTTGGTTTAGCTATTCTTGCATGCGTAGACCATAGGTTTTGACCTATGCGTGATACGCGTGCTGAATTGGTTTTCGTATACCGTTTCGATTTCGGATTTGGTTTTTATGCGTTACGATATGTGGCGATATGTAGGTACCCCAGGTGGATTTCGAGATGACTAGCAAGCGCGTGACGACGTCGGCACTGGCGAGCTCAGATCAGGTGAGTAGATTTATATCTACGGGGAGAAGTCGGGTGGATGGCGTATAGCACCCCCGCAGTTCGTGGTGATGTATACGAATACGTATACACACATACATTTATCATGTGTTGATTTAGTTTATTGATGATAAAGATGAATTCTGGGTGTGATTGGATTGGTTTATTGTTGCGAAACCCTAGAGTAGTGGTTGCAACACACATACACACACACACACCCGTACTTGCACACATTCTTCTTTCATATGCACGTATATGGGAATATATATTTATGTGTTCACATGGGTATCTGACTATGTGTTCATTTACTGGATTTGAGGATAGTACTTGGGATTTGAGGTGAGTCGATAAGATTTGATTTGAGACCGTGAGATCGGTGATATGGCAGGATTCGTATTTGAGATACGTCATGATGTTATAGCGGATGTTTGAACGACGATACCATGTGAATGGTGATATACATAGAATAGTTGACTTGTGATCGAGACATGAGATAAGATATGTTAAGATAGCTATTATAGGTCGCATTGGGCGATGTACACTTCCTTATGATGATATGTGCTGATGATATCGATTTGTACGAGACTGTCGATCAGTAGTCAGATCATGATCATATTGATGATATTAGTATTGTACTAGACGTAGATCAGTGCCCCGAATTATGATCATTGATAAAGAGGATACCAGATGAATAATGTGGTGAATGTGATATTGACCCGTACCCAGATTTTGGATGCCGTACGACGGATTTACGTACGAGCTATATATTGATGGTTTGATCTGCACTCTTGACTTGGGTATATCTGATTATAGATATGGTAATGAATGTGATATTATCGAGGCGTGATCACCGACTAATATATATATATATATATATATATATATATATATATATATATATATATCGACTCAGATGTTAGGCGGTTTCCTTACCTTCAGTTAGCCTGTTAGCTCAGCCCTATAGTTTAGTGTAGCTGTATGACTCATATTACATTGAATGCAGATTTGTTGTCATTGTGTCTAGTATTCAGCTCCCGCTCATTATTGTTGTTCGCTCCGCATATATTGTGATTCTTATTCCATTATTGATATCATGCTGTTAGGACACCAGCACCATTACCGATGATGCGTATGTACCACGTACACTTACTTGCCGGCTCACACACATCTTCATCGGTAATTGCCATGTCACGAACACTTTAGAAAATACTATTTCATTGACATAGTTTGTTAGCTAATATTTTAGACATGACATTAGTGTACTTGCCTTATATGCTAGTTTAGACATTGTAGTTATTATTTACTATTTCATGCATGTTATTATTCACTGTTATGCCGCCTTCATGGATTTTTATGCCTATATTCACTGTTTACATGCAATTGAGGATTTGGATTCAGATTTTCATGAGATTTCCAAGATTTGGGGGAAAACCGCAAAAACATTTATAAAATTCTTTTCTCTCTCTTTTTAAATGAAAAGCGCGGTTTTCCCATGATGTATGAGTCGTCCACCATGAGTTTGCTGATGGATTTCGAGACCCGATTCGAGGAGTTGGATGAACCGTTTCGGGTACATGGTGGGCCCGGTAAGGTACCCCGGGGCAAGAAGTTCGAGTAGTAGACGATGAGCCTGGCAGGGGAGCACTACCGACCGGTGATTTTACCCGACGCGTCGGATATTCGGAGGATACCGTCATGGTCTTGAGATTGATGGTAGGGGCCGGTCCGGACTGACGGCGCCCTAGATAGTGAGATTGAGATATTGAGATTTTGAGACATCGAGGTACTGAGATTGATGATCCATGCTAGTCCGGATAGCCGGAGCCTGAGATATTGAGATATTGGGATTTATGTTTTGTGTCGATGCTAGACACTGTTTATGCTGATTTCATTTATGATACCTCGTTTTGAAAATACAGAAATCTCACTAAATTATGAAAGGAGTTTCTTCATTTACATGTATTCTGTTTTCATGCATTCATACCTCATCCATATGATATATTGCTACCTGAGGCACTGACACGAGCACTTGGTATTACCGTTGGTTAGAGGTATACCCTAGCCATTGTTATAGGCTGCAGATTATATATTTGAGGATGTATTATGATCGTATGACTTAGGATTGCGTTTTTCATGCGATTTCTGTTCGTAGATGTTTCCTACTCACAAGTTGGCAACTCACCCCCGTTGTGCCACCGTTTCTTGCAGGTTTTGTCGTACAAGTTTCATTACGGCTTTGCTGGCAGTGCTTCTTTTTCGGGTGACTTGCTAGTAGGTGGGTTTACTTGTATCGTACCTATCATTATACCTTGTATATTATTATTCTGTTGTATCTAGAAGTTCCATCAACCAAACATGTATTTATTTCAGAGATAGAGACCAGTGATGTTTAATCTTTTGACCTTAGAGTCGCGCGTTGTATTTCTATGGATTTCTTGCTGTTTTGAGTTTCCTTTTGAGTTTTGGTCCTCGCCTTTGGCGTTGTATATTATATTGCTTGCATGGTTGTGACCGTCGATTGACGAAGAGCTAGCACCCGCTTGGGGATGCCTTTTTATTGATTTCGTATACTATTCATGTTGTATCATGTTTGGGGGCCAGTATTTACAAAGGAGACTCTACCGAAATTTTCAGAAAATACTTGATGTTTTTTTAAACGCATAATTCGGCTTATGCTATTAAAACTACTTGCTTTAGTTGGTTTTTCCTTCACTCTACTGCCTCTTTGGTTTTGATTTCTGGGTTTTCGGCTTACTTAGATTACGTACGCCTCGAGACGTTTCGTTGTCTAAGTCCCGGTCATGTTCCGTACTTTCGGGTCATGACAAGGAATGATTGAATATATATATCGAGATATGAGATGAAAGCTATTGGGATATGACTTCTTGACATGATATGATAGAAATGTTGTCTCGAACTAATATATAAGGATATGAAAAGTGAATGTGAATCACGATATATAGATATGTAGTTGCACGAGATTAAGTATGAGATTTAGAGTAGAATGACATGGGATTTATTAGATAGAATGTATGTGTAAAATGACTTGATGTGAGATATTGACGTGATGAAAAGAGTATACGATGAGATATGATGTCTTGGTTTGATATGTCGTTATATGGATGCGAGTCGATATAAGATAATTGATACCTTTGCCGATCCCATGATATGAGATTGATACAGATGTGACCTGAGAGATAGGTATATATATATATATATATATATATATATATATATAGATAATGTTGTGGATCATGAGTGATATGTCGTACGAGACGTTAGGTTCGTACCCTCATTGCCATATAGATTGATAGAATCCCTAATTGTTTATTTCCGGTGTACGATGGATTATCATACGTGATGAGTGTTATCTAATGATTGATCCATACCCTTGACTAGAGGATGCCGTACGACGGATTGTGCCGTACGTGATGTTATGAGGCTGGATGCCGATTGATAGATTCATCGACTCTGATATATTGTAGATTCGTATACCTAATAGCATTTCGCGTACGATGTGCTTTATGTTACATTCATGATATTCTCATTACATTACATATGCTTGTGCTAGTACACCTAGACCATTATCGATGATGCGTATGTTACACTTACACAGATTGGCCGGCTCACACACTTTCATCATCGATAATTGCTATGTCACTACATAGTAGAATTGCTACATCATGCTATGACTCTTAATTGTTCAGTACTGTCATATGACTCCTTGCATGATATACTTGCTATGCTCATATCATTTTGATATGTTGCATTATATAGTTGCTATGTTCACATCACCTTACCATGTCGCATGATATACTTGATATGCTCACATTTCTGTTATATGTTTGCATACATCATGCTTTATGATTATACGCATTGAGATTTGTTGTTTTCATTAGATTCTGGATTTGAGAACCATGGTTAAATTTCAAAGGAAATTATGTATTGTTTTAAAAACCCGGTTTCTCTTGATATGATATTTCGAGACGTCCACCATGTGTTTTCTCGGTTCTGAGATTGGCATGTGAAACCCGATTCGAGGAGCGGTAGGCACCTTTTGCGGGTACATGGTGGACCCGGTGTGGTACCCCGGAGAAAGAAGACTCGTATTGTTAGGCGGTGAGCCTTGCAGGGGAGCACTACCTACCAGTGACAGTATTTGGAATCGGCGGTTATCCGGAGGATACCGACCGGAGTCGTGAGATGATATGGGACGATCTGGACTGACGGAGCCCGAGATTTGAGGATTTACGTGTCGATGTTGGACACGGGTTTCATGATGTTTCGAGTGTCGATGTTGGACACTTTGGTTCCATGATTTGATATGTCGTTGATGGACATACGTTGATTAATATCCTCATATTTACATGCATATGCTTTCATGATATTTACATGCATGATGTTGTTGTGTCATTGGTGGACACGTAGATGTTATCCTCATGCTGATAGGCATCGATTATATTTTTGGCACATATGCAGATACGGTCATCCTAGATATCATAGTATTACCTTTATGATATAGTTGACCTAGGAATCGTTGTTTATTTCGATTTCTACCTGATGATGTTTTCTACTCACGAGTTGGCAACTCACCCCCGTTGTGCCACAGTTCTTGCAGGTTGACCGCATGGATCTGTAGCGGCATCGCTGGCACACAGCTTACATTCGGGTGATTTGCTTTGGTAGGTGGTACACATTGGATCGTGCCACTCTTGTATTATTATTCCTACTGTATCTAGTCAACTCCATTAATCAGAAACTAGAATTTTTATAAGTAGTAAGACTTAGAGAGACTTGTGGTTGCGAGACTTAGAGCGAGGGTTTATATTCGCTACTTATGCTTTTGATGTCTTGCTTTACATTTCCTTTCGTGTTGATCTTCGCCGTTGGGCGTCGTACACATATACTTCTATCTTGCATGGTTGTGATTCCGCCGATTGGCGAAGAGCTAGCTCCCGCTTGGGGATGCTATTTATATTATCATGTATATATGGTTTGGATCAAAATATACAAAGGAGGTGCTGTCCAAATTTCTAAAAAGACGAAACATGTTTTTCAACTAGAAAAATCCACTTGCATTTTTCATGTTCCCTTTTATGCATTTAAAAAAACATTTGATTTCATCATACCTTTGTTTTAAAACTTCACCTTTGTTATTTTCTTTAAAAGGCTTAGATTTCTGGCCTTCGGCTTACTTAATTTACATTACGCCTTTAGACGTGGCGTGATTTAAGTGCCGGTCATGAACTAAATTTCGGGTCGTGACAGTCACGCAAGCGCTCCGTTAGGCACCCTACCTTACCACGGTGGCAGTGATCCCTAACCGAAACCGGTTGTGTTTAGTTTGGCCGGAGGCGAAAAATAAGAGACATGAACGGAAAGACAAGGGTCAATAAGCCGGATTTCTCAAATACCGTACTTAAGCACCCTAATCCACGTTGTTGCTGATTACCATAGCTTCGATAAGTCAAGTAAGGCATAAAGGAACGAGTACGGATTTTCCTAACTTAAACTAACATATCTCTATACCTATCAAGCGTTTCGTTGCATATACAAAACACATAGGTTAGAATCGAACAATTCGGACCTTTGGTTTAACTCGTGAGAACAAGAACCTAAAACGTACCATCTCCTTGCGGACAACCCGTACTCATCACGGCTAGCTACACACGACACCGTCTTGATTGCGGTTACTTTAAAACTTAAGATACGACAAGCAAAATCTCTTTCAATCTGCCCCTTTCACCTTTACCTTTGCCGGTTAACTCCGACGTTGACCGTGATTCTGTCCATACTTCTTCACCTTCACTTTCACCAAGCTCTTCTTCCGAGATGTCAGGATTTCCTCATAACATCACTTTACCTACTACGGGAATCATTCCACCGCCATTTGGTGCGAATAACCCACCACTTCTAAAGGGTTACTTTGCGCGGCAGCAAGGTTTCGGGAGGCATCGTCCATGCCAATTTCAAAAATTTGCCGTTCTAAACAAGCCTAACCCTAGAATCTTAACTAGAGATTTAAACAAAACAACATGCAAACAACTTTGCATACAATGTGAATGAGGAATACAACCTTTGTAGACCAGTCCTTCACTTCTAAAGCTCTGTGTAGTAGTCCCTTCGCTCCAAGTGGTGAACTCACAAACTCTAGTATGGGTTCACATGAAGAAATGAACAACCTTGCTCAATGTCTTCGAGGCCGAAGATAATCTACATCGAGGAGACTCAAGCTCATGCTACCTCTTCACTAATATGTGAATTATAGGGTTAGTTATCACGACAGCAAGGTTTCGAGTGGCATCATCCATGCCAATTTTATAATTTTGTCATGTTTAAATAACCCTAAACAAGATCTTTGACTAGAGAATCAAACAAGAACATCAAGTAAACTACTTTACTTCTAAGTGATAGGGATTACAACCTTTGTAGTTCGTTCCTTCGCTTCATAAGCTCCAAGCTGTGGTCCCTTCACTGCGATCATCAAGCTCCTAGACTCTAGAGAGGTTCCATGAGGTGAATGATCTATGCTTGCTTGAAGTCTTCACTATCCAAGATGATCTACTTTGAGGAGTCACAAACCCAAGCCATCTCTTCACTAATTATGGATTAGTGAAGCTAACACACTAATCTATATGGCTAGTATAGAAAAGGATGATGAAGTAGGAATTTTGCTTACTTTAGAAATTTATTTCTCACTATTTTCCATCACATGAATAAATCAAGAGAGCAAGAATATCAAAATGAAGAAGAAGAACAAACTCAAGCTCAAGTGAGAATGAAATTGTCAAGAGGTTAGAAATGCAACCATGGGTTAAATGTGTCATGGCTAACTCGTAGAGAATAAACTTTAGGCTAGGGTTAAAGGTTAGGTTAATAAATATCTTCGAAATATCAAGAAGGGTGGACTATGTCAACACAAGAAAATATCTCAAGATTAATCCACTCAATTAGAATTAGCTAAGATAATTAAAAACCTAACCATAAACCTAGCCATGGTATTAATCTCATAAAATCTAGATGCATTTATAACCTAGCATGTTACAATATTATATATCACATATATAATATTTAATGTAACAAAGAAAATAATACAATAAACATATATCACATATATGTTAAATGTATCCAAACTGAGAAAATGAAATACTTAAGTGACCATATATATTAGTTAATGTAATTTAATATATCAAATATGTAATTATACATTAAATTATCGAATCAACACTTGATCCGATAATCCGACTATATCTCATATAACCAGCCGATATCACATATCGCGAGAATAGAATATAGTATCACATACACGTATCATCCTCGGTCCCGCACATATCACATATGTGCTCCTACTCCGTTTTTCCTGAGCCAGGAAACCTCTGTGTAGGACTCTAAAGACTCATCAATACGCCGGCAGTAGGTGATGATCATATCAAACACCCACAAGCTGCAAGCGGTCAGCTAAACGTAACAGCCACCCGGGTATTGAACGATCAGAAGATCAATAAGCAACCCTGTACACACTCCTGTGAATCCAATCAGTAATACTACCGTACAGTTCGGTCTCCTCGTCTGATATGTCGCATATCTAGTCTAGAGGTGGTAAACGTCAGACCCCAGTAACCGATAAGTCGTGTTGACATGAGGCTCATAACGGGTCGAGAAAATACAAATAACACTTACCAGTAGATCTCCATATCAGCCCTGGCCAGGGACTTCCAGTTATAGCCAATCGAAAACAGCGCAACATCAACCCCCAATACCGGGAGAGACGAAAGCCCTCCTATCGCTCATTGTCTCCACGTGATTCGGGACTGTACCCAAAAGCCACCGTTTTGCACGTCCTCTTGAACGTGGTAAGGTGGAAATCAAACCATAGTGGGAATCACACAAGACTCTATGACGATCTCGGGTCTACAGACTAACCTGTACCATTGTCACCAGAGAACTGCTATCTAACGATAGGTATAATACCATCTAGGAGTTTTCGGCAAGTCCGTTCAGTGTACCCAGTCTCTACTGAGCACCCGTACACCATCTTTGATGTCAAACACCAATGGATGTGGGATCATCCATCGCCCATCATATGGGTCAAGATGCGTATACGCTAGTCTACTCTGGAGTATCGATGCCCTGTCTCGATACACCCTCGACTAGGAACAGTTATAGGATATACTCTTGGACTACCCTAGCCCCACTAGTATGATCTGTATCATAGTCCTAGTAGTCAAGTACATATCCTAAGGGCTTTATCAACATGTGAGAGCAAGACAGTAAACCAATACAAGTCAACATGTTAAGACAAAGTGAAACCAGATAACATACTTGTAAGTGCACGGCGGCGCCTCGGCCGTCAATCCGACGCCGGAATGCGGAAGCGGTGAATAACTTAAATTTTTGCGGACTTAGCAAACCGGCACCACCGCGCACTATACACCCGGATCGTAACCATTAACTAGTCTAAGCTAACTATAAGATGAGAAAGAGATGTACCGACGATCCAAGTCCTCCGGTCTTCTCATCATCGTCTGGATCTCCTGCGGAAAAGTCCCGTCTCCTCCTCGTCGCCGGAAGTGCACCACATCGCCTACTTTGTTTACGGGCTCCCACCTCAATGCCGAGGCAACTCGGGCACGAAGCCGGCTACTCGACGTGCCCAAGGTTTGCTGTAGAATGTGTAGTAGAGGATTGTGTCTCATTTGGGGTTATGGAGTTGTGCCATTTTGTGGAGGAATAGAAGTGAACTTTTTGGAGAGGGAGTTGGAGGGATTTCTCAAATACTCAAGATACAAAATTTCCCACCCCATGAAAAATGAAATCCCCTCCCTCACAAGGAATGGCCGGCCCCCCCATATTGGTGTGATTGGAGAGAGAGAGAGAATGGCTTGAACAATAATGCAAAGAAAAAATGATGGCTTGAAAAGTCCAACACTCAACAACCATCTCTTCTCCCATCATCACAACCAAAGTCAAGAAATCATGAAAACAAAGTCAAGAAGTCAAGGTAAGGTGCAACCATGATGAAGTCAAAAAGTCAAGCAAGGTCAAGGTATGGTGCTATAATCATGACAAGATAATATGCAAGGACCCCCTCCACAAAAGTCTATTTGCAACAGTGCAAATAAACCCTCCTCCACCAAACTTCGGCCAATGAACGGAACAAAGGAAATTGGCCGAAACGGAAAGCAAACTGGCAACTCCAGAAAACTGATCCCGTAATAAATTACAGGAAAACCCCGATACTGTGCATACACACCCGCATCTGTATTTCGACCGAAATACAGATGCAGTGGGACAAAATCTACACTGTACTATACTAGGATCCGGCTTATACCAAAGTCGGCTAGTAATATCTGTTCGATCCTGATCCGTGCAATACCGCACGTATCTGATCGAACCCTGCCATATAACCATACGGCCTATAGTACAAACTGTCCGATCTTGATCCGTGCAATACCGCACGTATCTGATCGGACCTTGCCATATCTCCATACGGCCTCTACAACCTTTCGCCCGAAAGCTGAGTAACTGAAATGTGGGGGACTCTAAAGACTCGTCAATACCTTGGTTGTGGATTTAACCACTAGCACGTCAGAGGTATAAGCCAATACGTGACGGGCTACCAGGTACTGACCAAATGGGACGTCGATGAGGAAGCTCACCCCGACACCCAACTGAGCCTGTCAGTGACAATATCCGTGCAGTCCGGTCCGTTCGTCTATGAGTATCGCATGGCGGGCCTAGGGGGTTGGTAAAAGTCAGACCCCCAAAAGCGGTACAAGTCGTGTCGGAGTGTAGCCCAGAACACCCTGAGATACTACTGGAATACCTACCAGTAAATCTCCTTGCCTTGGCCAAGGACTTTGTGTAATGGCTCTCCTAGACACAGCACGACCTCACCCCCAATACCGGGAGAGACGAACCCCTGAAGATACGCTCACTGCCTCCATGTGGCTCGGGACTGTACCCAACTAAAACCTGTTTGCACGACTCCTTTGAGCCGTGGTAGGGTAGTAATCAAAGTACAGTGGGAACTCACACGAGACAAATGACGATCCCCAGGTCGATGAACTAACCTGCACACATGTCACCAGGGAACTGCCATCTGACGTCTGGTATATGACCAACTAGCATGTTCCCGGCGAGTCCTGTCCGGTGTACTCATAACCCAATGAGCACCTGTATACATCTTAGGTGATCCTACTGACACCAGTGGCTTGTGAGACCGGCCACCGCCCCTCGTCGGGGTCTCGACTGTATACACTAGTCTACTAATGGAGTATCGATGCCCGGTCTCGAAACTCCCACGACTAGGGACCTTTTAAGGATAAGCTTATAGACCCCCAGCTCCCACTTATATGATCGCCCTCATACTGCTGGTGGTCAAGCAAGAATCCTAGGGGCTCTATCAACGTGTAATAGCGACGTGTCAGGTCACCTAAAGCAGTACACGATGATAAAGGTAAACCAGATAGCATACTATCATCTCGAGTAAGACTGTCCTACCGGGATAGGTCCTCCCTCAATCATTACAATCACGTACCTGTGACCTAATAATTGACTCTGAGGGCACTATCTCCAACAATCTCCCACTTGCACTCAAGGCTAATTATTGCGATGTCGCATACTCACAGCCCGTGTGATACCGAACATCCAACTCCTCTACTAGTCAGTCTCACAAAGCTCGTTTGCGGAACTATTGCGTTCGAGGAATAGCCTCAGTGAGTGGATCCGCTTAGTTGTTTCTTTCTATGTCTCTCTATATCTCAAGTTCGCGGAGAAACCCATCTCCCGAAATGAGCAATACCTGTCTCAGAATATGTCTGGATGTCTGATGGGACCTAGCTCATAAATGAACTCCAAATCCAAACTTCTTAGACTGTATCGTCAACTGAACTTAATCAGTATCCTGCGCGCCATGCCTCCCTCAGTATTGCCTTGGACCACCTGTCCAAAATACTGCCCTTCATCAGAAGGAAAACTATAACTCTGACAACCTCCTTGTCGTCCATGTCACCTTGGAAGCCTGGAATGATAACTGTCTCCTAAATGAGGCTGTCGTTATCATATCCCTAGAACATTCACTTATGTTCTAAAACTGCTTCCGACTGTTTCTCCAGGATTGGATTAATGTCAACTTATTGCATCTAGTGCAAGAACAACATCTGGTGTGGTACTTGACATCTCACGATTGACTCAATTGCCTGAGCAAATGATCTGCCAATCATGCCCGTCCCTCTCCCCTTTAGTCTGCAAGACACCTTTGGAGAGGGTGACTCCATTACCTGCAGGTACACTACCGTGCCAGGAGTCGTCCATCCTAAATACTCTTAGAATGCTGTCAAGTACCCTGATTGGGAAACCACCCAAATCTAGATCTAAAACCATAGATCTAGTAACCAGTATGTCTGATATAAAATCCATTTCCTTTGTGGAGAAACCACTGTGTGACGACCAAGGTATAACCGATTGTAGTGTAGGAGTTTCTTTTCCTACTCTGTGTATATCATCCAAATACCAGGATATCACACCCTACTACCTTCTCAACAGATCCATCCCCTATTCTGATGAAGTCAAACCCATGACTGTCACGTCAGAAACAGATGATCTATCTCCGCTACATCTGCTTTAGTCTATAAATAGACATAAGCTGCCTGTCCACCAATGCTTCCGCTGCTCCCACTGACTACGACAACCCTCTGGCAGAGTCATATAGACGTACACTTCTAAAACTAGTTTAGAACGACGCTATACTCATCCTCCCGCCGGGTCTCGCACCCTGGAACAACAGCAATGGTAATTGTGGGTAAACAAGAACTTCCCTGTCACCGTCCTTGAGGCTACCGTAGTACCTCTCGGGTGCCTGAAGTTACCCACCTTATCTGCGGAGTGGCCAATGGAATGTCAATCCAGATTGAATCTTTAGGTTCCTTATCAAATCTTCAGTAATCGTTTGTGGTTCTGGAATCACTTCCAGTTCTACCATACTCCCACTACTGTTTTCTGAAAAAATCCATTTTTAATAAAACTGTGGCGAGTCTAGAACAATATTGCTATTGTTCATCCAGATGGCAGAAAGTCAACCCTCGTCATAGCCTGGGTCAACCCACAAACAGCCATTACAGAAACGTGCCTTGAGTTGTCCAGTGTCTGGTTTTAATCATAAACCGGACAACTCCCCGTACCTTAACATCGTTAAGATATGAACTGTTCTATATCCAATATAGAAACAGAGGCACTGATTTAATTGAACCAGATTCAAATCATGCAGCTGTCTCCAGCGCATGTCAACTAAATGGAAGGAGGCCGATCAGCGTTACTCAACTTAGGAATACTTCCAATTATGAGTAACCTGAAAGAGAAGCAAGATCTCTTTATCATTACTATCAACTGAATACCATACACAAGTATCTACATCTTCGATCACTTTGAAGAATCCCGATACTTGCTACACCTGGTTCTCTACTCTATTCAAATACCTATAACTCCTCAAAACTTAGACCCTGTGTTTCTACGAAACACATGTCTAAGAACTAGAGAAGTTAAAAGTAAACAGAATATAGTATGAGGACCAACCCCTTTGTCCTGATAGACCCTGGACAACATACAATCCTTTGTATAAGTCCCTTGAGTCTGATAACTCATTCACTATGTGTCGTAGGTTGAAAACTGTACTTATGGTTAAGAAGAATTACACCGCTGTTTAATGCTCCTTACCTAACCATCCACTGATATAGGTAAATGTCGTAGACATAATTTCAGAAAGGTATATCTCACTCTATGAAAATAGACATACAGATATATCAATTTGAAATTGGTGCATAACAGCGGATATTCAAAACCAAATATTTGCCGACCGGCAAACAGCCCAGGTGATTTCCTCAAATATCACTGATTACAACGAATCCCGATATAATGAGGATAATCACCCAATTACCAATAACTTACTCCCACTCATCATCTGTAAAACCATACAGATGTGAGAATCGTACCTGGTAAATACATACCCTGGAGTAAGTATCTAATCGGGAAATCAGTTTTCCTTTAACATTACACAGTGAAACTGAAACATTGAAATGTTCCGATGGGGTATCCCGGTATTCCTAGTAATGCCTCTTCCAGATTCACGACTGTAACCGTATAGTTCTTTGCCACCTCTCCAAATCCCTTCATATGTCTTTAGTCTTTACCTTCTGCACACCCTTTTAGGCCAAATGGTTTTCTTCCTTCCCTACCGTTCGGCACCAGCCTATGGTTTGGAAGAAGACTATCCAATAAGCATAATGGGTGTACTGTCCCGATCCTAGGAACACTCGCAATGCGAGAGAAGGTGAAGATAAAAGACACCTGAATAAACCTTATTCCTATTTCTCCTGAACCAGAATCCATCCCCGAACTGGAACCAGTTCCATTCGAGTTCGTATATAACCATACGATGGAGTATCCAATAAACTGTGGATCTTCGTAGTGACACGGAGTGTCCTGGAGAAATACAAAGGTGATGTGGGAGTGGTAACGAAATATTTGGTTTGGTCGTGAATATCTGTTGCAATTTACTTTGCCCTCTTACTAATCCCTTGCTTTGTCTGAACTTAATACCTTCTGCACACCATCGTTATGTTAATTGGTTTTCTTCATTCCCTACCGGTCGGCACCAGCCTAAGGTTTGGAAGAAGACAATCCAATTTGCGTAATAGGTGTACTACCCCTAAACCAAGGAGTACTCGTAACCTGAGAGAGGGTAAAAGGAAAAGACAACTGAATAATCCTATCCGTTTTCTCCAGAACCGGAAACCATCCTCGAATAAATTCTTTCGAGTTCGTATCTAACCATACGATGGTTTTGTCCAATGGAAGTGGACGTTCGTAGTAAAACGGGGTGTCCTGGAGAAAAGGGTAAAAGTAGGAGTGGCAATGAGGTTTGCAACTCTGACAATCCAAAAGCCGGTGTTTAAGAAGGTTCGGTCAACTTGGTCACTGAGTCAAAGTCTAAGGGTCGGGTCAATGGTCGCTGCCAAAGAGAGAGAGAAAAGAAACACTCAGCGTGCACTCTAACCTAGATCAGAATGGTCACCAATTTATCTAATCTGGAAACCTCCCACTGTACCTCAAATTCTCCTCCAAATCTGAAAGAAGAATTAGTCGGGGTCACCCGAGGAGTAAACTAACTCATCAGTGGGAATCGGGATCCAACTCTCATCGCATGATAACGTGACGGAATCCGCTCACGGTACCACACTCCAGAAGGTATGCGCATATCTGGCAAGTTTCAGTACTTTTGAAACTCCCGATGTGATTTCTGCCCCATGCTCTTATGACCTTGGCGAAGGTCAACAAATCATAAGTCACATGTCAAGTTCTACCCGTCATTATCCAGGTTAATTTGAATCCACCCGTACAAGCCCTTGACGAAGGTCAACAAGGCTATACGACTGTCCCAAACCAACGCATCTATCTATGCAACAGAAAGGTAACAAGCAGCTACCATACACTATGCCTTGACGAAGGTCAACAAATATAGCATGAATACTACGTGCTACCCGTCTGAAACGACGGAGGGCTACGAATGGTTTCTGGCGAAAACCTTTAACGTAAAGAACTTGATATCGTTGAAGGAACTGATAGCTTTTTGAAAATATAGTGACGAAAACCGTTGCTAAAGAGGTCACTCCTGGTGAAGGGATCTCGGCTCTTTCCCCGTAGAATGGGGTGCTGGATATTCTAACTGAATACCACGGTGCAAAGCAAAAGTAGTCGGCTATAGTGAAGTTAATGCCCTGACGCAAACTTCTGTCCAAGGGGTCACTCCCGGTGAAGGGATCTCGGCCCTTGCCTCGTCGACTGAGGAGCAGGATATTCCAAATGAATACCACGATGCTAAACAAAAGTGAACGTCCTTGCAATAACAGCTTTTTGAAAAGTGTTCCAACAACATCAGATTAGGTTTGTTTTTAACTTGCATTGATCCGAATCAATGCAGTCCCATCAATTGATCACACCACAAAGAACGAAAATATACTGATGTACGTATATGCCATCCGCATTCGCCACTGGGTCCCGTCATTACCCGTTAGGTTAGCTTACTAACGACAGAGCGGGGACTGGACTAGCGCGGATGCAAAACATATACGACATCTACTAATATATATACCAATATATAGTATTTCGCTCAAGGCGTGAATAAAATGCAACATCACAGAGAATGAACAGCATCACAGAAACAATACAGATATCTGGGACCCCCGGGTTTCACAGAGCCGCTGAAACCCGACGTTCCCCTGGTCGTGTGGATAGCCTGTGCAATGAAATCCTAGACCCCTACGGGCGCGGCAAGTCACCCGCTAAAACCTGAAGCGAGGCAGCCCCCTTCAGCTCCGTGAATGGACCACCCAGCACTTCACGGAATCCGGCAACTTGGGCACCCCTCCTGGGTCAACCTGTACCCCCTACGAGTGCGGCGAATAGCCCGCCAATCCTAGAGTGAAGCCCCCTCCGTCTCAATGCCATGAGATGCGGGCTTGTTGCCCTCCAGAACCCGGCTATCCGTGCACCCCTCCGCGGGGCAATCCTAGTACAGAAAGTAAAATACACATACAACGGGTACATCGACCGCAACCAGGTCGTGCCCCAAAATAATAATACAAACAGGCAGTGACGGCAGTCCACATGTCGGACGCTCGCCCCGCAATATCAAATGTACATAATATAACCACAACTGTACTAGCATTGCATCCAGGCTATCCCCCACGACCGATCCGCAACAACACAGCAAATACATAGAACATCAACGTGAAAGTCACGTTCGCAAATCCGTCTAACCGGGCTATAGCAGTTAGACAGGATTTACCGATCGAGTGACATTCACGGTCGCAGATATAATGTAAATACTGTGAAAAATGTGTTTAAAATATCCGACCGATCGAATATTAACAAGTGGGCCCCAATCAAAACTGTAGCACTCACAGAAAACATGAGCCCAATTTTAATATTCCAAAACCCATATTTTAAGCCCAGAAGGCCTCTGTAAAAAATTGGTGAAGTGATCTCCACAGTGCGCGGCGGAAGGGCGGCGGGAAGGTGGTTTTCGCGGCGGTTCCGCGCTCCCACTGAGGAGTTACTTCGTCGAATTTTTACAGAGCTCTTAGATTTTCCAGTACATCAATATTTTACAACCTGAAAAAAATTTCGACACCAAAAATTTCCAACAGAAAACTGATGTGGGCAAATACGGGTTTTTGGACATTTCGATCGATCGGAACTAAAAAACACATTACACAAAGCTAGACTAAGTTAATGGCGAGGCTCTGATACCACTGTAAGTGCACGGCGGCGCCCCGGCCGTCAATCCGACGCCGGAATGCGGAAGCGGTGAATAACTTAAATTTTTGCGGACTTAGCAAACCGGCACCACCGCGCACTATACACCCGGATCGTAACCATTAACTAGTCTAAGCTAACTATAAGATGAGAAAGAGATGTACCGACGATCCAAGTCCTCCGGTCTTCTCATCATCGTCTGGATCTCCTGCGGAAAAGTCCCGTCTCCTCCTCGTCGCCAGAAGTGCACCACATCGCCTACTTTGTTTACGGGCTCCCACCTCAATGCCGAGGCAACTCGGGCACGAAGCCGGCTACTCGACGTGCCCAAGGTTTGCTGTAGAATGTGTAGTAGAGGATTGTGTCTCATTTGGGGTTATGGAGTTGTGCCATTTTGTGGAGGAATAGAAGTGAACTTTTTGGAGAGGGAGTTGGAGGGATTTCTCAAATACTCAAGATACAAAATTTCCCACCCCATGAAAAATGAAATCCCCTCCCTCACAAGGAATGGCCGGCCCCCCCATATTGGTGTGATTGGAGAGAGAGAGAGAATGGCTTGAACAATAATGCAAAGAAAAAATGATGGCTTGAAAAGTCCAACACTCAACAACCATCTCTTCTCCCATCATCACAACCAAAGTCAAGAAATCATGAAAACAAAGTCAAGAAGTCAAGGTAAGGTGCAACCATGATGAAGTCAAAAAGTCAAGCAAGGTCAAGGTATGGTGCTATAATCATGACAAGATAATATGCAAGGACCCCCTCCACAAAAGTCTATTTGCAACAGTGCAAATAAACCCTCCTCCACCAAACTTCGGCCAATGAACGGAACAAAGGAAATTGGCCGAAACGGAAAGCAAACTGGCAACTCCAGAAAACTGATCCCGTAATAAATTACAGGAAAACCCCGATACTGTGCATACACACCCGCATCTGTATTTCGACCGAAATACAGATGCAGTGGGACAAAATCTACACTGTACTATACTAGGATCCGGCTTATACCAAAGTCGGCTAGTAATATCTGTTCGATCTTGATCCGTGCAATACCGCACGTATCTGATCGAACCCTGCCATATAACCATACGGCCTATAGTACAAACTGTCCGATCCTGATCCGTGCATTACCGCACGTATCTGATCGGACCTTGCCATATCTCCATACGGCCTCTACAACCTTTCGCCCGAAAGCTGAGTAACTGAAATGTGGGGGACTCTAAAGACTCGTCAATACCTTGGTTGTGGATTTAACCACTAGCACGTCAGAGGTATAAGCCAATACGTGACGGGCTACCAGGTACTGACCAAATGGGACGTCGATGAGGAAGCTCACCCTGACACCCAACTGAGCCTGTCAGTGACAATATCCGTGCAGTCCGGTCCGTTCGTCTATGAGTATCGCATGGCGGGCCTAGGGGGTTGGTAAAAGTCAGACCCCCAAAAGCGGTACAAGTCGTGTCGGAGTGTAGCCCAGAACACCCTGAGATACTACTGGAATACCTACCAGTAAATCTCCTTGCCTTGGCCAAGGACTTTGTGTAATGGCTCTCCTAGACACAGCACGACCTCACCCCCAATACCGGGAGAGACGAACCCCTGAAGATACGCTCACTGCCTCCATGTGGCTCGGGACTGTACCCAACTAAAACCTGTTTGCACGACTCCTTTGAGCCGTGGTAGGGTAGTAATCAAAGTACAGTGGGAACTCACACGAGACAAATGACGATCCCCAGGTCGATGAACTAACCTGCACACATGTCACCAGGGAACTGCCATCTGACGTCTGGTATATGACCAACTAGCATGTTCCCGGCGAGTCCTGTCCGGTGTACTCATAACCCAATGAGCACCTGTATACATCTTAGGTGATCCTACTGACACCAGTGGCTTGTGAGACCGGCCACCGCCCCTCGTCGGGGTCTCGACTGTATACACTAGTCTACTAATGGAGTATCGATGCCCGGTCTCGAAACTCCCACGACTAGGGACCTTTTAAGGATAAGCTTATAGACCCCCAGCTCCCACTTATATGATCGCCCTCATACTGCTGGTGGTCAAGCAAGAATCCTAGGGGCTCTATCAACGTGTAATAGCGACGTGTCAGGTCACCTAAAGCAGTACACGATGATAAAGGTAAACCAGATAGCATACTATCATCTCGAGTAAGACTGTCCTACCGGGATAGGTCCTCCCTCAATCATTACAATCACGTACCTGTGACCTAATAATTGACTCTGAGGGCACTATCTCCAACAATACTATCATGTCGAGCAAGAAGTTCCTCTCTATATTTATCGAAGCATCCACTACTATATACATCATATGTACAATAATAGCCTCTAGGGCATATACATAACTAAAAATCTCCCACTTGCACTAAGGCCAGCTGTTGTAGTATCTCATACCCAACATCCCGAAGAGTCTCTCAAATTGTATCTGGGGTATGGCCTTCATGAGTGGATCCGCAGTGTTGTCCTTCGTGTCAACTCTCCTAACCTCGATCTCGCAGCAATCAACTATCTCCCGGATCAGGTGATACCGTCTCAGAATATGCTTGGATCTCTGATGGGACCTGGGTTCCTTGGCCAAAGACACGGCTCCATTGTTATCACAATACAAAGCTATGGGATGCTCAATGGACGGAACCACACCAAGTTCAGTTATGAACTTCTTTATCCAGACAACCTCTTTGGCAGCATCGTTGGCAGCGATCTATTCAGCCTCCATCGTCGAGTCTGCCACGGTTTCTTGCTTGGAACTCTTGCAACAAATCGCCCCTCTATTTAGGGTAAAGACAAATCCCGAGTGCGACTTAGAGTCGTCCTTATCACTTTGGAAGCTCGAATCGGTAAAGAACTCTACCTGGAGTTCACCGTTACCATACACTAAGAACATCTCCTTAGTCCTTCTCAAGTACTTGAGAATGTTCTTCACAACTGTCCAGTGATTCTCTCCTGGATCTGCTTGATACCTACTCACTACACTTATTGAGTATGCTACATCTGGTTTGGTACATAGCATCGCGTACATGATAGAGCCTACTGCCGAAGCATAGGGTATCCCTTGCATGCGAGCTCTTTCCAAATCAGTCTTAGGAGACATCTCTTTGGAGAGAGTGAGCCCAGAGATCGTGGGTAAATTCCCATGCTTGGATTCTTCCATACTAAACCTCTTTAGTATGGTGTCGATGTACCTGGATTGGGACAATCCCAGTATCCTTTTAGATCTATCTCTATAGATCTTAATCCCTAAAATGCAGGAGACATCACCTAGATCATTCATTGAGAATCTATGTGATAAGATGAGCTTGACCGAGTGCAGCATAGGAACATCATTTCCTATCAAGAGTATGTCATCCACGTACAATACGAGGAAGACAACCTTACTCTCTGCCACCTTCTTGTAAATACAGGGTTCATCTACGTTCTTGATGAAGTCAAACTCTTTGACTACCATATCAAAATAGATGTTCCAACTCCACGATGCCTGTATTAACCCGTAGATGGATTTAAGCAGCTTGCATACCTTTCCGCTGCTCCCACTGTCTACAAAGCCCTCTGGCTGAGTCATGTACACGTACTCCTCTAAATCACCATTTAGAATGGCGGTCTTAATATCCATCTGCCAGATTTCGTAGTCATGGTATGAAGCAATGGCAAGTAGGAACCAGATGGACTTAAGCATAGCTACTGGAGAAAAGGTTTCGTCATAATCCACACCTGGTCGTTGACGAAAACCCTTTGCAACAAGTTTAGCTTTTAAAGTCTCAACTTTTCCATCTACACCAAGTTTCTTCTTAAAGATACATTTGCTCCCAATGGGTTTTACCCCTTCAGGAGAAACTTCCAAAGTCCAGACATTTCACAGAGTCCCCACTCGTGATTGCCTGCTCGAAACTAGTCGGGTCATCATCTTCCATGATACAATCCTCGCTTCCACCATCAATGAGAAAAGCGTAGTATCTCTCAGGTGGAGGAAGAACCCTACTAGATCGGTGGAGCGGCTGAGGTTCGTCGGGAACTACTGAATCCTCTGGTTCCACCAAATCTTCTTTCATAGTTTGTATTGCTGGAACTTCTTCCAGTTCTACCTCCTCGCCACTAATTTCTTTTTCAAGAAATTCCTTTTTTTAAAAGGTGGCATGTCGAGAAACAAACACCTTTTGTTCCTCGGTGTGGTAGAAGATAGACCCGCGTGAATTTTTGGGATATCCAATAAACTTACACAGTAAAGACCTTGCCTTGAGCTTGTCTGGATTCTGTATTTTCACATATGCCGGACAACCCCATATCTTAAAATAATTAAGATATGGTCTCTTTCCTTTCCATATCTCATATAGAGTGGTTGGCACAGATTTGGTTGGAACCATATTCAATAGGTCTGCAGCTGTCTCCAGTGCATATCCCCAAAAGGAAATAGGTAACTCAGCGGTGCACATCATAGAGCGCACCATATCTAATATGGTGCGATTCCTCCGCTCCGATACACTGTTGTGCTGTGGTGTATACGGAGGAGTAAGCTGAGAGAGAATCCCATTCTCTTTTAGATAGTCCCGGAACTCATTGCTCAAGTATTCTCCTCCTCGATCGGATTGAAGGATCTTAATACTTTTACCCGTTTGGTTCTCGACTTCGTGTTTATATTGTTTGAATTTCTCAAAAGCTTCAGACTTGTGTTTCAACAGGAACACGTGTCCGTATCTTGAGAGATCGTCAGTGAATGTAATGAAGTATGAAGAACCATTCCTGGCATGTGTAGACATGGGACCGCATACATCACTATGTATCAGTCCCAAGAGTTCCGTAACTCTTTCTCCGTGTCTACTAAACGAAGTTTTGGTCATCTTACCTTTGAGACATGACTGGCAAGTATCATAAGATGAAAATTCGAACGGATTCAAATATCCATCCTTATATAACTTAGCTAGTCGTGTCGCATTGATATGACTTAGTCTGCAATGCCACAAGAAGGATTCATTTATTTCTGAACTCTTCCTCTTGTGTGTGTTTTGTATGTTAAGAACTGTGGTTTGATTTAGAACATATATTCTATTATTTAACGAGCCTGATCCAATCAACTTTTGATTCAGGAAGATATTCATAACATTATCATGTACAACAAAATTATATCCTTCTTTACTTAATAAAGAAACTGATATAATATTGCATATCAGGGTCGGAAAATAATAGCATTCGTTCAGAATCAATGTATTACCATTTAGAAATACTAGGTGATATTCGCCAACTGCTTTGGCTGCAACATTTGCACCATTCCCTACTCTTATGGAATGATCACCTTCTCCCAGTTCCCTACCTTTCCATAGCCCATGTATGTAACATTTCAAAAAAAAAAAAATATTATTTTGGGAATTTTTATAATTAAATAATATTATTTTGAATATTTTAGTAAGGCGGTATAATTAAATACCGATAAATTGGGAAAAAATTGAAAAATTAAGAAAATTACTAAAAAAGGGTGTTTTATGTGAATTATGCAAATTATAAGTTTTTATGATTAATTATACGCTATTTAGTGCTAATCACGATTAAATATCGCTAATCGCGTATTAAGCTTGTTTTGTGCAAAACATGCGCATGTCTTTTTTTTAGCACTTACATTTTCTTTCATGCTTTCTTCTTTTTGTCATGCATGGTTGTAAATTAAAGAGAAGAAAAGAAAAGGAAAAGAAAAGAAAAGAAAAGGATATGAATAAGATAATGAGGGATGGGCATGAGAGAGAGTGGGAGAGGGTGAGTCTTTAGTTGACTTAGCCATTCTCTCCTCCATCATTTTCTTCATATTTTCCCTCCTTCTTCAGCCCATGGCAGCACCCTCTCCTCCACCATCTTCAACCTTCACAAAACACCATCAAACAACCTTAAAACCTCATCTCCTCTTCAGAAATTTTGTGCACAAGCTCACTAGCAACACATTGGACCAAGAAAGCTTGCATTTTGGACTCTTGGGGAAACTCAAGAAACTTTTTGAATTGCCAAATGAGCTAATTCCTATACCATTTGCATTGTATTCCTTCCTCTTTAGCTTCCATGATTAATTAGAGGTGTTTTAGTGATGTTTAGTGGGGTAGGAAATTTCTAGTTAGGGTTTATGGGATTCTTGAGTTGTGATGTGTGATTGAGGTTAGTAGTGACCTTAAAACCCCTTTAGTGATATCATATTGGACCAAACCAGAGACAAAACCCCGTAATACGAACTTTAAAATTCTGCAGATATGGAAAAATTATGGTTTTGTGTTGGTTAAATGAAATCTGCTATCACCCGGACCCTCTGAAAATTATTTAGCAAAGACTGGGATACAAGCAGGCACCTAAGAAGCATCACCCAAGACACGAGCCCCCAACTCCATTCCCTAGCCACAAATAAAAGCATTCTGGCTGCAAATTGCGGCCAGGACTTGGCCATTGGGTCTCGTTCTTGTTCTGTAGTTCCTACATTTGTAAACTAGACCATTGGCATATGCAAAATTGACTAATTTGACCTAGGATAAAATCTAGGACCATTTTTAAGAGTGGCTGTTTTGATTCGGGGTTTCGTTTTGCGTATTTTGAATTCTGGATTTTTGGGATTTGTGTCGTATTTGATCACTTGACGTTTGTACGTCAGAATCAAGCGTTATTTGGTGGTTTTGAAAGCGTAGTCCATAGGTTCTAACCTATAGGCTTTTAGCATGTCGTTTTGGTTTTGAATTGGGTTTTAATGCGACATGATACGTTATGATGTGTAGGTACCCTACGAAGACTTCAAGATGACAAGCAAGCGCGTGGCGACGTCGGCAACGGAAAACGAAGAGCAAGGTGAGTAGATTATATCTACGGGGGAAGTCGGGTAGATGGCGTATAACACCCCCGCAGTTCGATATTTATTATGCTATATATACTATATATATGATAGCTTTATGTGTGACATGGATATTCAAGATTAAAGATCCACTTGCTCCCAATGGGTTTTACCCCTTCAGGAGCATTTTCCAAAGTCCATACTTTGTTGGTGTACATGGATTCCATCTCAGATCGCATTGCATCCAGCCATTTCACAGAGTCACCACTCGTGATGGCCTGCTCGAAACTAGTTGGGTCATCATCTTCCATTATGCAATCATTGCTTCCACTATCAATGAGAAAACCGTAGTATCTCTCAGGTGGATGAGAAACCCTGCTAGATCGGCGGAGAGGCTGGGGTTCATCAGGTACTACTGAATCCTCTGGTTCTACTAAATCTTCAGTTGTAGTTTGTGTTGCTGGAACCTCTTCCAGCTCTACCTCTTTGCCACTAATTTCTTTTGCAAGAAATTCCTTTTCTAAAAAGGTGGCATATTGAGAAACAAACACTTTTTGTTCTTCAGCACGGTAGAAAAAATATCCTTGGGAATTCTTAGGATATCCCACAAACTTGCAAAGAACTGATCGTGCCTCGAGTTTGTCCGGATTTTGCCTTTTGACATAGGCTGGACAACCCCATATCTTAACTCGTTTAAAATATGGTCTCTTCCCACTCCATATCTCATATGGTGTGGTAGGTACAGATCTAGACGGAACTTGATTCAATAGGTATGCTGCTGTCTCAAGCGCATAACCCCAGAAGGAAATAGGCAACTCAGCTGTACTCATCATCGAGCGCACCATATCTAATAGGGTGCGATTCCTCCGTTCCGATACACCGTTGTGCTGTGGTGTATAAAGAGGAGTAAGCTGAGAGAGAATCCCATTCTCTTTTAGATAGTCCAGAAAATCATTGCTTAAGTATTCTTCTCCTCGATCAGATCGAAGGATCTTAATACTTTTGCCCGTTTGGTTCTTTACTTCGTTCTTATATTCTCTGAATTTCTCAAAAGCTTCATAGTTATGTTTCATCAGGAACACATGTCCGTATCTAGAGAGATCGTCAGTGAATGTAATGAAGTAGGAAGAACCGTTCCTGGTATGCGTAGACATAGGACCGTATACATCACTATGTATCAGTCCTAAGAGTTCCGTAACTCTTTCTCCGTGTCCACTAAACGGAGCTTTGGTCATTTTGCTTTTGAGACATGAATGGCAAGTATCATAAGATGATAATTCGAACGGATTCAAATTTCCATCCTTATGTAACTTAGCTAGTCGTGTCGCATTGATATGACCAAGTCTACAATGCCATAAGAAGGATTCGTTCATTTCTGAACTCTTCCTCTTGTGTGTGTTTTGTATATTGAGAACTGTATTTTGATTGAGAATGAATATGCCATTATGTAACGAGCCTGATCCAATCAACTTTTGATCTAGGAATATGTTCATAACTTTATCCTTTATTACAAAATTATATCCTTCTTTACTTAATAAAGAAACTGATATAATATTACACATCATGTTCGGTTTATAATAGCACTCATTCAGAATCAGTGTATTACCACTTGGTAATAATAGGTAATATTCGCCAACTGCTTTGGCTGCAATACTTGCACCATTTCCTACTTGAACGGAATGATCACCTTTTCCCAGTTCTCTACCTTTACGTAGCCCATGTTTTTACATATATGGGATCCCGATCCGGTATCTAATACCCAGGACGTAGGGTGAACTGAGAAACAGTTCTCAATAACTAACACACCTGAAGAAGGTGCATCAACATGCATGTTCTCCGTTTGGGTGGCATGAGAATCCAGATATTCTCCTGTTACATGTTCAGTCTTATAACTCTTATAAGAAAGAACGGGACCAACGATCCCCTGCTCATTATAATAAGCGGGTTCAGTCAATACATCCATATTATTATCTTGATTAAGTCCTGACACGGTCGCTACCTGGAGAGAGAGAGAAGGAAACACTTTAGCGTATGCTCTTGCAAGATTAGATTAGTTATTATCTTATCTAATCAGGATGTCTCCCACTGTTTTTATCAAATCTTCCTTCAAACCCTAAAAGGTAAGATTAGCCGGAATTAATTACACCCTACAATTTTGTCAATCTTTCAGCCAGATCAGTGTCGGGACTTGAGAGAGGTTCCCCGTGCTTTCGTACGGACCTAATTAAAATAAACCTCGTCATCCCAGAGGCATAACCCCGTTAACACCTTTCTAGACACCTACTTGATCGGCTAATTGTCCTGTGTAAAACTCTCCCAGGAGTAACTCTTACTCGTAGTGGGTATCAGGATCCATCTATCTCATAGAAGGTATGCAATCTCATTGCAAATTTCAATACTTGAAATTCCCGATAATACTTTTGCCCCTAGCAACTTATGTCCTTAACATAGTCAACAAATCATAATTGCTAGCCAAGTTCAACCCGTCATTTCCCAATTGAATTAAACCCACCTGCACGACCCTTAATATTGTCAACAAAGTCGTACAACTACCCTAATTCAATCACATCTCATGTTTTAGCAGATAAGTACTAATTAGCTACCGCACACTACGCCTTAACATAGTCAACAAACGTAGCACGAATACTAACTAGTCTTTATCTGAAATGACGGAGGGCTACGCAGGTTTTTCAGAAAACCATGAGCGTAATGAACTTGATATCGTCGTAGAATCAAGTGGTTTTTGAAAAGGAGTTTTTTTGAGGCTTCTAGTTTCGCTAAAGAGGTCATTCCGGATGAAGGGATCTCGGCTCTTTCCCCATCGAATAAGGTCCAGGGTATATCATATATACCGCTGTACAAAGCAAGAACTATATAAGCTGTCAAAAACTAAACCGTGAGTTTGTAGCATCTGCCAGTTTCGCTAAAGAGGTGACTCCCGGTGAAGGGATCTCGGCTCTTTCCTCATCGAATAAGGTGCAGGGTATATCGTATATACCGCTGTGCAAACCAAAACTGTAGCTACTCTTTTTATAAAGTTTTGATTCTACAACATCTTTTAGGTTTCTTTTCTTTTTATTAATCTCATTAATAAATCCCATCAGCTTATGCTTCCTAAGCATCACAGAAGAAACGAAAGCAGTAATATTTATATATCAGCATATATATATATATATATATATATATAGTATAAGCATTCGTCTCAGGCAGTAATATGATCTCATCACAGAACATTGCAGCAGAAAAACATATATAAAATATTGGATATACTAGGATGTCCGTGTTTTTAATACGAGCCGGTATAAAACACGGATTCTACGGTCGCGATGAATAGCCAAACCCACATCCCTAGACCCCTGCGAGAGCGGCAAGTAACACTGCCAATTCTAGGGTTAGGAGACCCGGTCTCGACTCCTCGAGATGGCCTCCCACTGGACCCTAAAACCCGGTTACTTGTGCTCCCCTCCTTGGGTCTACCTAATGCGGAAAAGTAAATAATATACATTGGTGACATCAACCTCATCCCGGAAGTGCCCCAATAAAAGAATATTACATACAAATGAATTTTACATGAATGAAAATAAAAACCCTCATCTCACATAAACCCCCCGGCTATTCAGAACACGACGATCCAATATAACATATCACAGCAATACATAATATCACATATCATCAACGTAAGTAAGTATGCATACACCGATCGTCGTTGATGTATAGCAATGAAGACCGGCAATACAACTACATACTACACTTACGGTCACAGAAAAGAAATTGTAAAACTACAACATTTGGAATCCACAATCACTTTAGACATCATAAATCCGAAATATTACATACTTCGCATTTCATGCCTAACTATATGAATTCCACATATTGTATCACATTCCAGATAAATAGACAGTATTAAAGTTTCCGATCGAATAATCAAATACCCAAGATTTCCTAAATAGCTCAACACTTGAGCGGAGTTCAAATAATCCCAGAATATGTCACAGTACCAATGGTCCAGCCGTAGAAGGGTCAAGCCAACGCCTCACATGTGGCACGCCGTACTGCCCCAAACCCTAAGGTTTAGAGGCAGTTCAGACGGTCATATAATTGAGTTAAGGTTTGTGTTCTTCTAGAGGGACCGCCGCGTTACTTGCACGTTTTTCCGAAAGATTTAAACCCAAGAAAAATTCAACACTTGAATGTTTTTCATGCCGGGAAAAAATGAGTTAATGATATCCGTTCGAACATTTTAACAGTTTCTAAATATCCGGAAAACATAATGAAATTAAATTTTCCGATCGAATCAACGAATACAAAATAATCCCCAGAACACTCAACACTTCAGTCAGGTTAAAAATACCCAGAAAACTAAACTTGCATCTACGGTCATTACTGTGCTAAAATGAGTGCATAAGTCTTCTGTACTGCCGCGGATCCGCGGTCCAAGCGCGGTACGGCCGCGGTTCCGCGGCGGTTTGTACGGCTTATGCGCTCATTTTTCACTGTAATGCTTATATTACCCTGCTGATATTTTTAGGTATTTTTAATTCAGAAAAATCACAGTTTTTAAAAAATGTCCAGAGAGGGGGTCGTTTTGACGTTTCGGGGTTCGTTCGGAGTTTTAACTTCGTATACACGTCGCCTAATGCTCTAGCTAGGCTTTGATACCACTGTAGGGTTCTTAGGCACTCTTGTGAGGGTTCATAAGGCATCAACTATGCCCGAATAAAATTTTAGACGTGTCGAACAACCCAAAGCCGGGATCTTTGCTAGATTATTAGGGTTTAACATGCAAGTAAACACCTTTACTACTAAGTGTGAGGGATTATAACCTTTGTAGTCCGCTTCTTCGCTTCATAAGCTCCGAGTAGAAGTCCCTTTGCCGCGATCCATGATCTCCTGGACTCAAGAGAGGCTCCACGACTCGAACGATCCATGCTAGCTTGTAGTGTTCTTTTTCTCCGATGATCTACGTCGAAATTGCTATAACTCAAGCTCTCTCAGTCTAATGAGGTGAACACCCTAATCTAATTGGCTAGATTAGATGAGGATGATGGAGTAGTATTTATACTATCTTTTTATATCAAATTCTCACATGAAAACATCACAAAAGGAAAAACTAGTAAGCTTTCTCAAAGCTCAAGAGAGAAGAAGATGAAGAATAATGAGTTAATCCTTTTGTGATGAATAATGAAATGAATATATGAATTAATAATGTAACCATGGTGAAGGATGACTAGGATAACCCTTGTAGAGACTTAACTGGGGCTAGGGTTTGGTTGGGTTAAAGAATGAGTCATAACAAAATATCAATATAATATCTTAACCATGACAAAAGAAAATCCTTCTAGAAGCATCAAGAAGGAACTAACCCAAATCAAACCCTAATCTAGTTTAATCTCCACTAAACATGTTTCATTATTAATCATATCATGTTACAGTAATATATATCACAAATATATTATATATTTGTAACAAAAGAAAATAATACAATTAATATATATCGCATATATATCAATGTATTATCCGGTGAGAAAATGAAATAATAAAGCGAGCCAATATTAGATAATGTAATACAATATATCATATATATTATTATACATTAAATCATCGAATCAACACTTGATCCGACAATCCGGCTATATCGAATATAACCGACTAATATATCATGTACCGATTCATCGAATCAACACTTGATCCGATAACCCGGCTCATATCTAAATATCGCGAGAATATAATACGGTATCTCATATCACATTATCCTCGGTCCTGCACATATCACATATCTGCCCCTACTTCGTTTTTCCTGAGTCAAGAAACCTCTGTGTAGGACTCTAAAGAATCGTCAATACGCCGGTAGCAGGTGATGATCATATCAACCACCCACAAGCTGCAAGCGGTCAGCTAAACGTAACAGCCACCCAGGTATTGAGCGATCAGAAGATCAACAAGCTAGCCTGTCCATTCTCCTGTGAATCCAATCAGTAACACTCCCGTACAGTCCGGTCTGTTCGTCTGATATGTCGCATATCAAGTCTAGGGGTGGTATACGTCAGACCCCAGTAACCGATAAGTCGTGTCGATGTGAGGCTCATAACGGGTCGAGAAACTACTGGTAATATTTACCAGTAAATCTCTATATCAGCCCTGGCCAGGGACTTCCAGTTATAGCCAATCGAACACAGCACAACATCAACTCCCTATACCGGGAGAGACGAATCCCCTCCTATCGCTCATTGCCTCCATGTGATTCGGGACTGCACCCAAAAGCCACCGTTTTGCATGCCCTCTTGGACGTGGTAAGGTGGAAATCAAAGCATAGTGGGAATCACACAAGACTCTATGACGATCTTGGGTCTACAGACTACCCTGTACCAGTGTCACCGAAGAACTGCCATCTGACGTGTGGTATATCACCATCTGGGAGTTCTCGGCGAGTCCGTCCAGTGTACCCAGTCTCCACTGAGCACCCGTATACCATCCTTGATATCAAACATCGATGGATATGGGATCATCCATCGCCCATCATATGGGTCAAGATGCGTATACGCTAGTCTACTCTGGTATATCGATGCCCTGTCTCGATATACCCTCAACTAGGAACAGTTATAGGATGTACTCATCGACTACCGTGGCCCCACTAGTATGATCTCATCATAGTCCAAGTAGTCGAGTACAGATCCTAAGGGCTTTATCAACATGTGAGAGTAAGACAGTAAACCAATACAAGTCAACATGTTAAGATAAAGTGAAACCAAATAGCATACTATCATGACGAGCAAGAAAGTCCTCTCTATATATATCCAAGCATCCATTATAATATACATCATATATAAAACAATGGCCTCTAGGGCATATACATAACTAACAACAACTTATCGAATCAACACTTGATTCGATAACCCGGCTATATCACATATATCCGACCTATGTCACAAATCGCGAGAATAGAATACGGTATCTCATATCGTATTAATCTCGGTCCCGCACATATCACATATGTGCTCCTGCTCCTTTTCGCTTGAGCCAGGAAACCCCTGTGTAGGACTCTAAAGACTCGTCAATACGCCGGCAGTAGGTGATGATCATATTGTTGGACATAGTGCCCTCAGAGTCAATTATTGGATTGCAGGCACGTGATTGCAATGATTGAAGGAGGACCTATACCGGTAGGTCAGTCTTACTCAAGAGGTTTGTATACTATCTGGTTTGTCTTTATCATCGTGTACATACTTTAGGTGACATTGTAGTTCACTATTACACGTTGATAGAGAATAGTATGCTACCATGGTTTGTCTTTATCATCGTGTACTGCTATAGGTGACCTTACAGGTCGCTATTGCACATTGATGGAGCCCTTAGGATTCTTGCTTGACTACCAGCAGTATGATGGCGATCATATACGTGAGAGTTGGGTAGTCTATAAGCACATCCTTAAAGTGGTCCCTAGTCAAGGGAGTTTCGAGACTGGGCATCGATACTCCATTAGTTGACTAGTGTATACAGTCGAGACCCCGACGAGGGGCGGTGGCCGGTCTCACAAGCCATTGGTGTCAGTTGGTTCACCTAAGATGTATACAGGTGCTCATTGGGTTATGAGTACACTAGACAGGACTCGCCGGGAACATGCTAGTTGGTATTATACCTGACGTCAGATAGAAGTTCCCTGGTGACATGTGTATAGGTTAGTTCATCGACCTGAGATCGTCATTTGTCTCGTGTGAGTTCCCACTGTGCTTTGATTACTACCCTACCACGGCTCGAAGGAGGCGTGCAAACAGGTTTTAGTTGGGTACAGTCCCGAGCCACATGGAGCAGTGAGCGGATCGGCAGTGGTTTCGTCTCTCCCGGTATTGGGGGTGAGATTGCGCTGTGTCTAGGAGAGCCATTTCACGAAATCCTTGGCCAAGGCAGGAGATTTACTGGTAGGTATTCCAGAAGTATCTCAGGGTGTTCTGGGCTACACTTCGACACGACTTGTACCGCTTTTGGGGGTCTGACTTTTACCAACCCCTTAGGCCCGCCATGCGATGCTCATAGACGAACGGACCGGACTGTACGGATATTGTCACTGACAGGCTCAGTAGGGTGTCAGGATGAGTTTGCTCATCGACCCCCCTTTTGGTCAATACCTGGTAGCCCGTTACGTACGGCTAGTACCACTGACGTGCTAGTGGTTAAATCCACATCCAAAGTATTGACGAGTCTTTAGAGTCCCCCACAGACAGTTTCTCAAGTTTCGGGCGAAACGTTGTAGAGGCCGTATGATATATGGTAGGGTCCGATCATATACGTGCAGTAGTGCACGGATCATGATCGGGCGGATCATACTAGTGGGCTTTGGTTTAAGCCGGATCCTAGTATTAGATTTGTTGGATTACTTTAGTCTCATCTTATTCGCATTCGGTCGGAATGCAGATGCAGGTATGTATATACAGGTGAGGGGTATCCTTGTGATCCGTCACGAGTTTACTTTAGATGTTGCCGTATCTTTTTGTTGTTGTAAACATTTGGGTTAATGTTTACATATGGAAATTATGAGCTAGAAATCATCATTAGAAGCCTTAATTGTGACACATGCACAAGTGATGACTCATGGTCTCTTTCTTTGTGCATGTGTCACATTATTTGATGGATTTGAGTCTTGATATGATAAGGAGAGAGAGAAGGGCTGCCATGATATGGTTTTGGTCTTGTATTTTTTTCATAAAACTCTCTCTCATTTTATCATGCAACAAAACACAAAGAGAAAAAAGCTTCTTCTTCTTCTTCTTCCTCTAGCTCACAACTTTCATTAATGGCAACACCTTCAACCTCCATCCATACAATGGATGCAAGAGACAAAGTGATCACACACATTCTCTACATCACCTTGGACACGTCGGCTAGCACACTTCGTGCCCGAGTTGCTTCGGATGAAGCGGGAGCCCGTAAAAAGACTTGAAGATGTGGTGCCCTTTCCGACGAGGAGATCGAGAATGGAGATGCCGCGAGGAGTTTGGGATGGTGGCCAAAGACCGAAGGACACATAGATTTCCAACCCTTTCTCTAGTTGCTAGTTATAGGTTAATGGTTCGATCCGGGATTAAAGTCTGCGATAGCGCCGGTTTCTAGTTTAGAAAAAGTTTTCGTTTCCGCATTTTGGCCTCGGACAGACGGCCGGGACGCTACCGTAGACTTACATGGTATTAGAGCCACGCCATTAACCTTTACTAGTTTGCTCTAACGTATTTAGAACTTCGATCGAACAAAATTTCCAAAACCGCGATTCCAATTTATGCAGTTTCTGTCGAAAATTTTTTGTCGTCAAAAAATTATTTTGAGTATTGCAAAAAATCAGGCAGGCTTTTTAAAGAAATCTGTGAAAATTTCGTTGCATGATGACACTGTTACGCCGTGGAACTGCGGCAATACCCCTCTTTTGGCCGCGGTTCCGCCGCCATTTTGTGCCTTCAATGCACCATTTTTTCTACAGTCGTCTTAAACTTGGAATTGGGGTTTCTGGAATTTTTTGTTTTGGCCCAGATTATTTTGAGTACTGGGAATTGTGCTTGGGGCCCACTTCGGGAAATTTTGTCAATCGAAAATTTTAAATATGTTAGTTCACAGTATTTACAGTATATCTGCGACCGTGAATGTCATTTGATCGGTAAATCTTGTCTAATTGCTATAGTTCTTTTAGACGGATTTGCGAACGTGACATTCACGTTGGTGTTCTGTGTTGTGCTGTGATGTTGCGGATTTGTCGTGGTGGATAGCCTGGATGCAATGGTAGTACAGTTTAGTTATATTTGTACATTTGATATTGCGGGACGAGCTTCCGACATGTGGACTGCTGTCACTGCCTGTTCGTATATTATTCTTTTGGGGCACGACCGGGCTGAGGTTGATGTACCCGTTGTATATATTTTATTTTCTGTACTAGAATTACCCCGCGGTGGGGTGCACGGATAGCCGGGTTCTAGAGGGCAACATGCCCGCATCTCATGGCTTTGAGACGGAGGGGGCTTCACTCTAGAATTGGCGGGTTATTCGCCACACTCGTAGGGGGTACAGGTTGACCCAAGGAGAGGTGCTCAAGTTACCGGATTCCGTGAAGTGCTGGGTGGTCCATTCACGTTGTTGAAGGGGGCTGCCTCACTTCAGGTTTTGGCGGGTAACTTGCCACGCCCGTAGGGGTCTAGAATTTCATTGCACAGGCTATCCACACGACCAGAGGAACGTCGGGTTTCGGTAGCGGCTCTATGAAACCCGGGGATCCCAGATTATCGTATTGTTCTGTGATACTTATTACTCTCTGTGATGTTGCATTTTATCACGCCATGAGCGATTATTATATATTAATATATATATACTAGTAGATATTGTATATGTTTTACACCCGTGCTAGTCCAGTCCCCGCTCTGTCGTTAGTTAAGTAACCTAACGGGTGATGACGGGACCCAGTGGCGAATGCGAATGGCATATACGTACATCATATTTTCGTTCTTTTGTGGTGTGATTAATTGATGGGACTGCATTGATTAGGATCAATGCAAGCTAAGAAAACCTGTTTGATGTTGTTGGAACATTTTTCAAAAAGCTGTTATTGCAAAGACGTTCTCTTTTGTTTTGCACAGTGGTATTCGGTTATGAATATCCAGTACCTCAGTCGACGAGGCAAGGGCCGAGATCCCTTCACCGGGAGTGACCCCTTGGACAGAAGTTTGCGTCAGGGTAATAACTTCACTATAGCCGATTGCCTTTTTCCTTTGCATCGTGGTATTCAGTTGAAATATCCAGCACCTCATTCTACGGGGAAAGAGCCGAGATCCCTTCACCGGGAGTGACCTCTTTAGCAAAGGTTTTCGTCACTATATTTTTATAAAAAGCTATCCGGTTCGTTCAACGATATCAAGTTCATTACGTTAAAAGTTTTTTGCCAAAAACCATTCGTAGCCCTCCGTCATTTCAAAAGGGTAACACTTAGTATTCATGCTATGTTTGTTGGCCAAAGTCAAGGCATAGTGTATGGTAGCTATTTGTTACCTTTCTATTGCATAGATAGATGCGTTGGTTTGGGACAGTCATACTGCCTTGTTGGCCAAAGTCAAGGGTAGGTACGGGTGCGTTCAAATTAACCTGGATAATGACGGGTAGAACTTGACATGTGACTTATTATTTGTTGACCAAAGTCAAGGTCATAAGAGCATGGGGAAAAAACACATCGGGAGTTTCTAAAGAAACTGAAACTTGCCAGATATGCGCATACCTTTTGGAGTGTGATAACGTGAGTGGATTCCATCACGTTATCATGCGATGATAGTTGAATCCCGATTCCCACTGATGAGTTGGTTTACTCTTCGGGTGATCCCGACTAATTCTTCTTTCAGGTTTGGAGGAGAATTTGATGTTACAGTGGGAGGTTTCCTGATTAGATAAATTGATAACCATTCTGATCTAGGTTAGAGTGCACGCTGAGTGTTTCTTTTCTCTCTCTCTTTGGCAGCGACCATGGCCCGAACCTAGACTATGACTCAGTGACCAAGTTAACCGAACCTTCTTAAACACTGGCTTTTGGATTGTCAGAGATGCATACCTCATTGCCACTCCTACTTTTACCCTTTTCTCAAGAACACCCCATATTACTACGAACATCCACTTCCATTGGATAAAACCATCGTATGGTTATATACGAAAAGGCTCAGTTGTTGTTGTTGTTGTATGGTTATATACGAACTCGAAGGAACTTGTTCCAGATTCGAGGATGGTTTCCGGTTCTGGAGAAAATGAATAGGACTATTCAGTTGTCTTTTCCTTTTACCTTCTCTCAGGTTGCGAGTGCTCCTTGGATTAGGACGGTACACCTATTACGCTAATTGGATAGTCTACTTCCAAACCATAGGCAGGTGCCGAACGGTAGGGAATGAAGAAAACCAATTTGCCTAACGATGGTGTACAGAAGGTAATAACTAAAGACAAATAAAGGGATTAGAAAGAGGGAAAAGTAAATTGCGACTGCTATTCACGACCAAACCAAGTATTTCATTACCACTCCCACTTCACCTTTGTATTTCTCCATAACACTCCGTATCACTATGAAGATCCACAGTTATTTGGATACTCCATCGTATGGTTATATACGAACTCGAAGGAACTTGTTCCAGTTCGGGGATGGATTCTGATTCAGGAGAAATAGGAATAAGGTTCATTCAGTTGTCTTTTATCTTTACCTTCTCTCGGATTGCGAGTGCTCCTAGGATTAGGACAGTACATCTATTACGCTTATTGGATAGTCTTCTTCCAAACCATAGGCTAGTGCCGAACGGTAGGGAGGGAAGAAAACCATTTAGCCTAAAGGGGTATACAGAAGGTAATGACTAAAGACATATAAAGGATTTGGAGAGATGGCAAAGAAATATACGGTTACAGTTGTGAATCTGATAATGGAAGAGGCATTACTAAGAATACCCGGATACCCCTTCGTAACATTTACATGTTTCAGTTTCACTGTGTATTGTTAAAAGAAAACTGATTTCCCAATTAGACCTTGCTCCAGGGTATGTATTTACCAAGTTTGATTCTCACATCTGTATGGTTTTACAGATGATGAGTGGGAGTAAGTTATTGGGAATTGGGTGATTATCCTCATTATATCGGGATTCGTTGTAATTGGTGATATTTGAGGAAATCGCCTGGGTTGTTTGCCGGACGGCAAATATTTGGTTTTGAATATCCGTTGTTATGCACCAATTTCAAATTGATATATCTGTACGTTTATATTTATAAAGTGAGATATAACTTTTTGAAATTATGTCTATGACATTTACCTATATCAGTGGATGGTTAGGTAAGTAGCATTAAACAGCGGTGTAATTCTTCTTAACCATAAGTACAGTTTTCAACCTACGACACATGGGGAATGAGTTATTAGACTCAAGGGACTTATACAGAGTATTGTATGTTGTCCAGTGTCCATGAGGACAGAGGGGTTAGTACTCGTACTATATTCTGTTTACTTGTGACTTCTCTAGTTCTTAGACATGTGTTTCGAAGAAATACAAGGTCTAAGTTTTTAGAAGTTATAGGTTTATGAATAAAGTAGAGAACCAGGTATTGCAAGTATCAGGATTCTTCAAGGTGATCGAAGATGTAGATACTTGTGTATGGTATTCAGTTGATAGTAATGATTATGAGAACTTGCTTCTTTTTCAGGTTACTCATATCTGGATTGTAACGTTTCAGAAATCGTTTTGCGAATTTTCCCGTTTTGGGGCAAAATTGTCGGTATTTTCCGTTTTAACCCGATTTCGATCAAACGTCCGTATAAACTTGCCGGCACCTTTTATTTAGCTAAAATAAAGCTTGTGTGCGACTTTTAAGGGTATTTGGGAGGTTTTGGTTCAGATAGATTTCGTCCCAAATAAAATATTATTTTAAGCGGTATTTGGTGCACGTAAATCGGGAAATTTCTTTTCTTAAGAATAAATTTATTTTTTGTCACTAGAATATTTTGGAAACTTCTTTTTAAATAGCTAGATATTTTTTTGGAGTGCAAAAGGTTTTATTTTAAAAAGAAAAGAAAATGTGTAATGGTGGCAAAATGCATTTATTAGCATTTATTACTCTTTTTCCTAGCAATTTCTTCACAAAAAATTCACAAAACCACCCCCTTACCTCCTTGGCCGGCCACACTCTTTCCTTGCTGCCCTCTCTCTTTTCTCACTCCATTTTCATCATTTCTTGCACAAATAAATCATGAAAAAATCCAAATAAAATCACAAAAATTCAAATATAATCATTTTTCTTCATTTCCTTCACTAATTCTTCTTGGATCTTCAACAAAGCATGGTTTTTTTTGATGCTATGATGAGAGATTAAATTCATTTTGGTGTTCTTGGGGAGGTATAATTCTTACCTTGATCCTTTTATATTTGCTTTAATCTTATTCCAGCTAATTTAGTTAGCTAATTATGTGTTTAGTTTAGTTTTTAAATTATGATTAATTCATTTATATTTGGTTTAAGAAATTCATGTTAGGGTTAAATTTTGTTAATTGTTTAGTGTTCATTTTAAGAGTTAATTTGTGTTTTGGAGATGATTAACCTAGTAGGAAATGTTAATTTTTGCTAATGAACACTTTATTTAATTATGCAATTAGCTTACTAGCTTTTTGCTAAAACATAATTAGCGAGTGTTAAAAATATGGGAATGGTTTAGATAGATTAGTTAAGCTATTTTAAGGTGTTTGTAATCGCTAGATATGCATTAGCTTGAAACTAGTGCGAAATATTGCGATAGGTTGCTTACTAGATTTCGGGGTTTTTCCGACGTGGGTTCGATTGGTCGTTGCGAGGTTATATCTATTGTATTCCTCGTAATTTTTGTGTTGTGTTGCGTGATCGGGACGATCGGGGTCTAGACTTGTGTTTTGTAGTTTAGCGACCCTAATTAGGGTTTTTGGCCGATGTCGTGCGCGATAGATGCGCTAAGCGCGCAGTGTTTATTTTCGGGCGTTTTTATCGCGTTTCGTTGTCTTTTCGTCATTGTAGGATTTTTGCTTATGTGATGTGTTTATGAAATTTTAGGTTCGCAAGCAGGGACTTCGGACGCTACGACAAGGGAAAACAGGTGGTAGGCTTCACTTAGCCAGGAGCGTTGGTGAGTAGATTTAACATCTACAGGGGAATCGCTCGCATGACGTTATGCGTCTGGGCTAGAGATGTTACTTTTGTCGCATATTCTATGTCAGATTTAGGATTTGCGCATTTACCCTGCTGTTTAGTTATTGTTGTGCTTGGACTAGCATCCTTAGGACACTGCACAAGTTATTGACGATTCATGTTGCACGAGCACTGATTGTATGCTACACACACCGTCAAAAATTGCCATGTCACGCACAACCCACATATAGAAATGCTATTGTTGGTTAGGAACATTGAGACAATGATTCATATTTCTTATCGCATATGACATTTAGCATACCTGTATATCCACATGCTTACACATATGCCTTCACATACTTACATGTTAGATACCTGTATACCTATAGAGTATCGTATCATTAGCGATAGATACATACACACTTTATGTCAAAGCTACAGGTATACCTTGCACACATTTTTCACTTATACCCAGGGGGTATACTACATCATTACTCATAGGTAGATACATATACCTTGCTATACCCTTATGTTTACACATACATCTGGTTATAGCTACATGTTTACCTTTACTTGATGTTATTTTAGAATTGGAGAAAATTAGGAACCGCATGATATTTATATTAACTTGTTGCAGTTAATTAGTGGCTTTTCCTTTATATGCTTACATTTCAGTTTATGTTGCATATATTATATTCATAGATTTTCGCATTGTGATATGGATTTTTCATGATGTTTTCTGGATTTGGGGACCGTGGGAGTTCATGAAATTATGCATTATTTGAAAAACCCGGTTTCCCTTGATATGATATTACAGCATCCACCATGAGATTTATCGGTTCTGATTATATACCAGATTCGAGGAGCGGGAAGCACCGTCTGTGGGTACATGGTGGGGCCCGGGAGGTACCCCGGGGCAAGAATCGTGGAGTAGACGATGAGTTAGTGGGGGAACCATACCATCCGGTGACAATATCAATGACTCGGCGGTTATCATGTAGATACCGATGGGAGTCATGTACGTATAGATACGTCGAGAGGCGAGGGTCAGAGCTAGGCACTCGAGCTTTCGGGATAGCGTATGATACGTACCTATCAGGGTGCCAGTCGTGGTGACAACACCTGATAGACCTGCATTTCTGTGTCGATGCTTGACACATTGGTTTCATGATATTTCTTTTTTTACTCCTTTGTATATATAACAGGGGTTTAGGCCGCTGTTATATATGCCCTTACACCAATATTAGTGGAATGGGACGCTAATATATGTGTATTGACATTAAATTATATACATCATCATATTTATTCATGCAAATATATTTAGGATGTTAGATTTTTACTTGATAATTTGATTTGGGATATAGGTGATTCGTGTGATATTCGATACAGGATATTTATGAGATTGCTGATTTGTACATTCAGGATATATGAGATTTATTCGATATTGTACATTCAGGATTTGTGAGACTTATATGATATGAGAGCCAATTTGGGGGCTGATTTGAGGAATTGGGATTTGGATTTGTCTTGATGGATTGTGATCCTACCACGATGTCAGGATTCCGTGGAAATGACATATTTCATTCCGTACTTCGCATTTATTGTTTATGCACTGCTTCATGTATTAGTAGTACCTGTTAGAGTACCTTTCATGATTGTTGCATTTACATACCTTTATTTATATGCATTTCTTCATGTATTAGTTGTACCTGCTAGTGTACCTTTCATGATTATTGCATTCATATGACTTTTTATTGCTATTAATTGCACATGTTAGATTCGCGCTGTACTTGCATACTCGCGATTACCTGCATATTTTATTTACTATTCACGAGTTGGCAACTCACCCCCGTTGTGCCACAGTGTTTGCAGGTGTTTCTCAGGATAGTCAGAGGCAGGCTATTATCACACATCTTATCATCTTTTGCTACGGATACCGCATCAGCTCTCAGTGTGCAGTTTGCTTAGGTGGGTTTTGTGGTTATTCGTTGTATTGTATATTCGTTGTATCCCTGTACTCTCTATCTACTATTTTCATTTTGACTTAGAGACTTGGTGAGGACGATGTTGTATATTATTTGTGACTTGTTGTCTTTTATACAGTTTCCTTTCTACCGTCTTTTATTTCTTCGCTACGGCGTCGTATATTTGTTGTGGTGGTTGTTTTCCGCCATTGGGCGTGTATTTGCTCCCGTTTGGGGATGCTTTACTTTGTATTTATGTTGTACCCATTTTTGGGGCTAGCTTTTACAAAGGAGGTGCTGCCAAAATTTTAAAGGAAATAAAGTTGGACTTTTAAAGAATTTGGGTTGTGATTTCAAAGACTTTTAAACAATGTTTCTTATCTTTTCTTGTCTTTTAACTGGTTTAGATTTCTGGGTTTTGGTTTTCTTTTACTGTGTTACGCTTGTAGACGTTGCGTAGTATTAGGGCCGTCACGTGCCAATTTCGGGTCGTGACAAAGTTGGTATCAGAGCGCTAGGTTTTTATCTTATGGAGTGTAGGATGACCTTGATATGATGGAGTAGGTAGCTTAAGCAGAGTAACGTAGTGTGTGTATGTCTGCAGCATACTCACGATGCAGTACTCCGCCTAAAGTGACCTAAGTACAATTACTTGAAATTCCTTCCTCGATGATTCATATCCTTGTGATTCGATTTCCGTGTTCATATTGAATCCTATCCCTATTTATAGCCTTTGCCGCCGACGACTATAGGGACTCAGTGAGGTGCAGCGAGGGCCGAGGTCAGAGTTGACTCGGGTGGGTCAAGGACTGACCAGGATGGCACGCTCGTTGCACAGGTGTAGACGGATCCGCTTTCGACAGATAGTATCGCTAGGCTTGTGGCAGAGATGCAGGATATGCGCCAGACGATGAGTTCTTTGGTGGAGACCATTCGAGCGCAGCGACAGGAGGTTGTCACCCCTGTTACCCAGTTGGTCCTTGCGATCTGTACACAGCTTTCCGTCACTTACATAGCACCAGTGGATGCAGCCCTAGTTGATGAGACACGTATTCCAGAGACTTCGGGAGTTCCGGGACCGTGGAGGACTCTTACCGGGGTATCAGCTCAGAGACAGAGGCTTAGTCGTCGAGACAGCTTTCGTGACCGTTGCGGGAGTAGCAGAGGTTTGGGACGAGGGGATTCGTGTTAGCTAGATCAGTCGTTTGTTGTGTTAACTACTGTCATCGATTCTTTTGTTGCGCGACACGTATTTCAGTCGTATGCCAATCGGTTAGGAGATTCATCCGTCACTTGATCCTTCTAGAGATGTTGGATTTAACGTTCTCCTGGGCATGGACTGGTTAGTTACGTGCTAGGAGTCTATGGACTACCGTGAGGAAACAGTCAGGTTTTGTTTTCCCCGGCGAGTTAGTTCTTGTTGTGCAGGTGGATAGTTGTGCCACCTCTCACAGCTCGAATTCAGCCTTTTTCTCTAGTCGGCTTTTGAGGAGAGGATGTCGAGGATTCTTGGCGTTCATTCGTGATACCGGAGCCACAGTGGGTTTGTTGGACCAGGTTCTTATCGTGCGAGAGTTTTCCGACATTGTTCCAGATGAGCCGGCGGAGCTTAGGGAGATTAAGAATCAGTTGCCGAGTTATTTGTTGGGGAGTTTTGTGCGTCTGAGCGTTTCGCTTTTGGAAGCTCCTATTTCTGTTTGTCAAGGAGAAAGGCGATAGATTACGGTTGTGGAATGATAGATCATCAATTGAACCGGCTTACGGTGCGGATATGTATCCTTTACCTCGCCTTGACGATTTCTTCGATCAGCTCCACATTGCGAGACATTTTCTAAGTTTGTTCGGGATCAGGTCATCAATGCTGCAGGTTCGAAGTGATGACATTCCGAAGACTGCCTTGTGCATGCTACGGGCTTTGTGTGTTTTGGTGGTGTCGTCGGACTCAACAATGCCCTAGCAGCATTCGTAGATATGATGAACTGGATTTCTTCAGGCCGTTCCTCGACCAGTTATTGTTGTGTTATTGACGACATTCTGGTCTATTCTTTGTGTCTTGAGGGACAGGAGCAGCACTTGAGGATTTGTTTTGCAGACATTGGGAGAGCCCCAGCTGTTTGCTAGATTCTCGGAGTGTTCCTTTAGGCTTGTTTGTATTGACTCCTAGGTCTTGTAGTTACGGGAGACGGTTTTTCGTATGGTCCCGAGGAAGATCGTGTCCGTACAGCTTAGTCCCAGGCTTGTGTTCGGACGGAAGTCCGCAGATTTTTGGGCTTAGCAGGTTTTTACCGCCGTTTCGTGCAGGATTGCAAGTGTAGTGCAGCACCGTTGACTGAATTGACCGGAATGGAGGTTTCTCTTCTTTGGAACGAGGCATGTGTGCGGAGTTTTCGGCAGTTGAAGATTCGATTAACAACTGCATCAGTTCTTTCTTTGCTTTCTGGTTCGGGCGACTTTGTTGTGTAACTGTGATGTTTCGCGAGTGGGGCTCGATTTTGCGCTGATGCGGCACTATAAAGTTATCGCTTTTGCTTCCTTACATTTGGAGGAAGTACTAGCAGGATATTCCACTCACGATCTGGAGATGGCTGCGGTGTTCTTGCGTTTGAGATTTGGAGACACTACTTGTTCGAGAGTCGTGTCAGATTTTCACGGACTACCAGAGCTTAATGTACATCTTCCTGCAGCGGATTTTGATTGTTGAGATAGTCTTCTGCAGATTCACAGTTCTTGTGCGATCGTTGAGTATAGCTTAACTTTGCCTCTACTGAGGGGACAGCTTACTCATGTCCGCGCCCGACCACTTTTCCTTAATCGCTTTCGCGAGACACTGCCCGCCGATGCTCGTTCGTCAGAAATACTTGAGCATACTCAGTTGGGTAATGATTCAGAGTCCTTGATTTGTGACAAGGGTGTGCTGAGTTTAGAGATGCATTTGTGTACCTGATACTATTGGGTAGAGACGTGAAATCCTAGAGCAGGCACATCTGTCAACTATCTGTACTCATTCAAGTTCCACCAGCATTTGACGTGACTTGTGAGATAGTTACGGGTGGCCAAGGATGTAAAGAGAAGTTTCGGATTTCGTTTCAAGATGTTGTCTTGTTGTGTGTTTTGGTTGAGCATCTGAGACCGGCTGGAGAGTTGCAACCTTAAACCGTTCCGATGTGGGAATAGGAGCATATCTCCATGAATATTCTTTATGGCGTATACCCAGGTTTAGTCAGGGTGTGACTCCATTCGGATGCTTGTTGTCCGGTTATACTCAGTTTGCTTAGTTGTTCTTTGTTAAGTTTGTGTGTTGCACGGAGTTCCTTCATGGGTCGTATCCAATGAAGGCACCCTGTTCGCTTGCCGTCTTGGGTAGGAGCTTCAGGAAGCCTTGGGTACTGGTTGAGCTTTAGCTCCGTCTTTCCATCCGCAGGATGATGGTTTTGTGAGAGCGGGCTATACCGACTTTAGTGGTTATACTCGTGCATACGTACTAATTGTTGTCGGCAGTTGGGATCGTCACTTGCCATTGTTAGGACTCTCCTTCGATAGCAGTTATCAGGAGACCTTCCAATTGGCAACCTTTAAGTTTTGTTTGTTAGGTGGTGTCGATCTCCAGTCTGTTTTTCTGACTCTGCGTAGTAGGATTTTTGGACCCCAGCTAGTCTAGAGATTTCGGAGAGGATCCAGTTGGTTCAGGTCAGGATGAGAGTGGCCCAGTGCAGACAGAGGTCTTATGCCGACCGTTGTGGTCGCAGGCTCGAGTTCGCAGTGGGAGATCATGTATTCCTACGGATTTTTCTGATGAATGACATGTTGAGTTTTGGGAAGCTTACGCACAATTGTAGGTCCTTTCGAGATCCTTAAGGCGAGTTAGTTTCGTTGCCTTTAATTTGGCACTTCCGCCCAGATTATTGAGTATTCACCACGTATTCCTTGTGTCGATATTTTGCAATTACCTTCATGACCTTTCTCACTTGATTCAGCATCAGACCTGTTAGTTATATGTATGCCCTAGAGGCCATTACTATACATGGGATGTATATTGTAGTGGATGCTGGGACATATATAGGAAGGACTTTCTTGCTCGACATGATAGTATGCTATCTGGTTAAACTTTACCTTAACGTGTATACTCATTGTCTCTCTGTTACATGTTGGTAAAGCCCTTAGGATGTGTGCTTGACTACCTGGACTATGATGCAGATCATACTAGTGGGGACATGGTAGTCCATAAGTACATCCTTCAAAGTCCCTAGTCGTGGGTGTATCGAGACGGGGCATCGATATACCAGAGTAGACCAGCGTGTACCTTCTCGACCTATACAGATGGGCGATGGATGATCCCATATCCATTGGTGTTTGACATCAGAGATGATATACGGGTGCTCAGTAGAGACTGGGTACATTGGACGGACTCGCCGAGAACTCCCAGATGGTATTATACCTCACGTCAGATGGCAGTTCTCTGGTGACACTGGTACAGAGTAGTCTGTTGACCCGAGATCGTCATAGAGTCTTGTGTGGTTCCCACTGTGCTTTGATTTCCAACTTACCACGTCCAAGAGGGCGTGCAAAACGGTGGTTTTTGGGTACAGTCCCGAGTCACATGGAGGCAATGAGCGATAGGAGGGGATTCGTCTCTCCCGGTATAGGGGGTTGATGTTGCGCTGTGTTCGATTGGCTATAACAGGAAATCCCTGGCCAGGGTTGCTGAGATTTACTGGTAAGTGTTACCAGTAGTTTCTCGAACAGTTATAGACCTCATATCGACACGACTTATCGAGTTATTGGGGTCTGACGTTTACCACCCCTAGGCGAGATATGCGACATATCAGACGATCAGACCGGACTGTACGGTAGTGTTACTGGTCGGATTCACTGGAGTGTGAGCGGGCTTGCTCGTCGATCTTCAGATCGCTCAATACCCGGGTGGCCATTACGTTTAGCAGACCGCTTGCGGCTTGTGGATGTTTGATATGATCATCATCCGCTGCCGGCGTATTGACGAGTCTTTAGAGTCCTACACAGAGGTTTCCTGGCTCAAGCGAAACGAAATAGGAGCGCATATGAGATATGTGCGGGACCGAGAATAATACGAGTATGTGATACTGTATTCGATTCTCGCGATGTGACATTGATCGGTTATATGCGATATAGCCTGGTTATCGGATCACGTGTTGATTCGATAAGATGTTACTAATGGTACCAGTCGGTTATGTGCGTCATGACCGGATCGTTAAATCAAGCGTTGATTTAATGATTTAATGCATAATTGTATATTTGATATATTACTTTGCATTAACTAGTATCGGTTCACTTTAAAATGGATTTTCTCACTCGGGTGTGCGCATTGCATATGCGATATGATTTTGTGCACTTGCTTGTATCATGTTTGATGATGCATGCCAAACTTGGTTAAGTGTAAAGAATGAACTATGGTAATGAATGGGTTAGGGTTTTGATTTTTATTTGTTCATTTATCTTTCTTATTTATTCTTTTTGGAAAAAGGAAAAAGAAAGATAAATGGTGGCATATTTTGGATTTAGTTGAAGTTTCTTGAAACTTTGACCAAGTCTTCATTCTTGTCCTATACTTAACCCTAACTATTTTAACTAACCTAAGTTAATTCTCTACACTTAACTAGAGTTAAAAGTATGATAAGTATTGTTTTATTTTCTATTTTTAATTCAAGACTTATCATATCATCTTCATCTTCTTCCATTCTTCAAGTGAAGAAAGCTTCATTTTCATCAATGGTGATTGATGATTAAAAGTGAGAAATCCATTTCTAAAGTCTACCCACTTCCTATTTCTTCATCCTCTACCTCTTGCCAAGTAGTAGAGTGTGTTTACTTCATAAGTTTCATGACTTGGTGAAGTTGTGAGCTTGATCTAGCGATGCCTCGACGTAGATCATCTTCGGCATGGACATCGACGACCTAGCTTGCCCATTCTCCGACGAAGCCGACGCTAGAGCCCGGATTTGATTTGGACAGCGGAGAGGACCTCATCTCGGAGCCGTGGAGGTGGAGGACCGGATCTACAAAGGTTGTATTTCCGTATCTCTTAGTTAATTGTTAACTAGTTATCTTTTCGCCTAGTTTTCTAGCAAACGATCCGTAGTCGGGTCTCTCGGCACCTAGAATTTTTGAAATTGGCATGGTTGATGCCTTGTGAGACCTCATTAGGGTGCCTAGGAACCCTACAATGGTATCAGAGCCTAGCTAGAGCCTTAGGCGAAGTCTAGACGGACTTTGAAGTCCGATCGAACAGAAAACACGAACACAAAATAGCTCTCTGGACTTTTTCCAAATTCTGGGATTTTTCGAAATTAAAAATATGTAGAAATATCAGCAGGAATATCTAAGAGTTACTGTGAAGTCGTGTACCCCAATTCCATTAAAGAGCCGCGTTTCCGCGGCACGAGCATGGCTCGTGCGGCGGAACCGCGGCCTGTTTGTCGTTTTGTGGGGTGTTGTTTGCACAGTAACTCCTATTTAACAGTGCTGGTTTTCCTGGGTATTTTTAATATTTTTCAAGAGTTGAATTTTTCTGGGTTGTTTTAGGGATTCGAATGTTCGATCGGATTATCAAATTTTTTCTGTTTGGCTTTCCGGATAAATTTTAGAATATGTTAAAAAGTTCGACCGGATATAAATACCCAATTTTTCCCCTTTCGGGAAATTTCTAAGTGTTGGATTTTTCCGTAGTTTAACGATGTTCTAAGTAGTGCAAGTAACTCGATGGACCCTCTAGAAGACAACAAACCTTAACTCGATTATGTGACCGTCTTGAACTGCCCTTTGAACCTTCGGGTTTGGGGCAGTACGGCGTGCCACATGTGAGGCGTTGGCTTGACCCTTCTATGGCTGGACCGTTGGTACTGAGGCACGAACTGAATGTTGTTAGACTTATTTCATGTGTTGATAAGTATCGGGAAAACTTGGGTGTTCGATTGTTCGATCGGAAAGATTAACATTTTCTATTTATCCGGAATGTAATACAATAATTGGAATTCACAAGAAGTTATGAGATAACTAAATGAATGTTATAAACATAGCAGTTTAGTATCACTTGATCGGTTGCCACGGAATTTTGATGCGATCAAAAGTCCGTCGCAATCACGTAGCGTACGCGGATACTCGCCGGGTAAACTTAATAGACAGCCTCACTCCATAGCCCCGACCAAGTGACTGTAGGAGAACCCTGTCGCCGAAAGCATCCGTTCGGGTGCTCGCGGTAGCGGTGTTCCGCCTTGGTGCACTTCGTCGACGGTATCAGGGGTGCGGCCGCCTACTGAAGTTTGCGACGAGTATTCGATCAGGATGTCGGGAATCTTGTTGAATTGCCCGACTCGATATTGAAAAGTGTTTTCGATAATGAGACTGAAATGCGGGGTTTATAATTGTTAGGCATGTGATGTCTAAGTAATTCATTTGGTCAGGCATGCGATGTCTGAGATGGTTGCGGATTCCAACTGTTGTAGTTTTACACTTTCTTTTCTGTGACCGTAAGTGTAATATGTGATATCGCCGGTTTCGTTGCTATATGTCAACGACAATTGGGATGCGCATATTTACTTACGTTGATGACATGTGATGTTATGTGTTGCTGGATATGTTATATTGGATTGTCGTGTTTGAATAGCCGGGGGTTTTTATGTGAGATGAGTGTTTTTCATTTTCATTCATGTAAAAACTTGTATGTAATATTCTTTTATTTGGGGCACTTCCAGGTTGCGGAAGCTGTCACCGTTTGTATATTATTTACTTTTCCGCACTAGGATAGACCCAAGGAGGAGGGCACAAGTAACCGGGTTCTAGAGTCCAGTGGGAGACCAACTCGAGGAGTCGAGTCCGGGTCTCCTAACTCTAGAATTGGTAGGGTTGCTTGCCGCTCTCGTAGGGGTCTAGGGGTGTGGGTTTGGCTATTCATCGCGACCGTGGAATCCGTTTTTTATACTGGCTCGTATTGAAAACACGGACGTCCTAGTATATCCAATATTTCATTTGTTTCTTCTGCTGCGATATCTGTGATGTGATCATATGATGTTCTGTGAAAGATACATTATATAGTATATATGATATATTATATAGACGTTACTTATGTTTTACACCCGTACTAGCCCTGTCCCGCTCTGCCGTTAGTTACCTAACCTAACGGTGCACGAGGGGACATCGAGGCGAATGCGGATGGCATAAGTGTACGTCGTATTTATCTGTGATGCTTAGGTACAGTATGATGGGACTTCATTAATGTGATTAATGAAATAAAAGAAAGCTAAGATGTTGTAGAATCGAATTTCAAAATAAAACAGGTAGCTACAGTTCTTGCTTTGAACAGCGGTATATGTGATATATCCTGCACCTTATTCGATAAGGAAAGGACCGATATCCCTTCACCGGGAGTGACTCCTTTAGCAATAACTGGCAGATGCTACACACTCGGTTTGACTTTTGATTGCTTTTAAGAGTTTTTGCTTTGCACAGTGATATATATGATATATCCCGCACCTCATTCGACGAGGAAAGGACCGACGATCCCTTCACCGGGAGTGACTCCTTTAGCAAAACTAGAAAAGCCTAAAAAACACTCCATTTCAAAATTCATTCGATCCTACAACGATATCAAGTTCATTACGCAATAGGTTTTCAGAAAAACCTGTCGTAGCCCTCCGTCATTTCAGATATGTACTGGTTAGTATTCGTGCTGCGTTTGTTGACCTCTGTCAAGGCGCAGTGTGCGGTAGCTGATTAGTGCTTATCTGCATAAGCATATGATGTGATTGATTTAGGGTAGTCGTGCGACCTTGTTGACCTCTGTCAAGGGTCGTGCGGGTGGGTTTACTTCAATCAGGAAATGACGGGTTGAACTTGACTAGCAGCCTATGGTTTGTTGACCTCTGTCAAGGTCATAGGACGCTAGGGGCAAAATATTATCGGGAATTTCAAGTGTTGAAATTTGCAATGAGATTGCATACCTTCTATGAGATAGTTGGATCCCGATACCCGCTGCGAGTAAGTGTTACTCCTGGGAGAGTTTTATACATTACAATTAGCCGATCAAGTAGGTGTCTAGAAAGGTGTTAACGAGGTTACGCCTCTGGGAAAACGAGGTTTACATTAATTAGGTTCGTGCGAAAGCACGGGGGACCTCCCTCAAAGTACCGACACTGGCCTGGCTGAAAGATTGGCGAACTTGTAGTGTGTAATTAATCCCGGCTAGTCTTTCCTTTTAGGGTTTGAAGGAAGATTTGATAAAAAGCAGTGGGAGCCATCCTGATTAGATAAAATAATAACCAATCTATTCTTGAAAGAGCGCACGCTGAGTGTTTTCTTCTCTCTCTCTCCTGGTAGCGACCATATCACGCCTTAATCAAGATAATAATACGGATTATTGACCGAACCCGCTTGTTATACTGAGCTGGGGAATGTTGGTCCCGCTCCAACTTATAATTGTTATAAGACAGAGCAGGATATTGGGGAATACCAGATTTCCCGTGCCGCCTAAACGAAGAGAGTGCATGCTGATGCATCATCTTCGGGTGTGTTCATTACAGAGAACTGTTTCTCAGTATCCTTTACATCCTGGGTATATGATACTGGATCAGGATCCCAGATATGTAATCTGTTACATAGGGCTACAGATAGGTAAAGAACTGAGAACGGGTGATAAGTTTCATGAGGCAGAAAACGGGGCAAGAGTTGCAGCCAAGTCTGTCGGTTACTGTCACCCTGTATTACCAATACATTGATTCTGAACGAATGTTATTAGATACCGAACCTGATATACCAAATCATATCACTCTCTTTGTTAGAAAAGAAAGGATATAATTTTGTATTGATGGATAATGTTTTGAACATTTCCTATATCAAAAGTTGATCGGTTCAGGCACGTTATCTAAAAGCATTGATGTTCTAAATCAAACTACAGTTCTTAGTATACAGAACACACACAAGAGGAAGAGTTCAGAAATGAACGAATCCTTCTTGAGGTATTGTAGACTAGGTCAGATCAATGTGACCCGACTAGCTAGAGTTACATAAAGATGCATATTTAAATTAGTTTGAATTTACATCTTGTGAAACTCGCCAGTCATGTCACAAAGATATGATGACCATAGCTCCGTTTACTGGAAACAGAGAAAGAGTTAGTAAACTCTTGGGATGATACATGTTGATGTATGTAGGTCCCCTGTCTGCACATGCCAAGACTGGTTCTTTATACTTCATTACGTTCTCTGATGATCTCTTTAGATTCAGACATATGTTCCTGTTGAAACACAAGTCCGAACCTTTTGAGATATTCACAGAATATAATTTAGAAGTAGAGAACCAAAATACGGGTATAAGTATTATGTCCTATGATGATATAAGGAGGAGAATACTTGAGCACAGAAATACTGGACTGTTCTAAAGGAGAATGAGATTCTCTCTCAGCATTACTCCTCTGTATACACCATAGCACAATGGTATATCGGGGCGGAGCAATCGCACCCTATGTGATATGGTGTGCTCTATGATGAGTACTACTGAGTTACCTATTTCCTTTTGGGTGTTATGCGCTTGAGAAGCTGCATACCTATTGAATAGGGTTCAAATCAAATCAGTTGCCTACCACTTCATATTTGATATGGAAAGGGAAGAGCCCATATCTTAAGTTAGTTAATATTTGGGGTTGTCCGGCCTATGTCTAAAAGCAAAATCCGGACAAGCTCGAGGCAAGGTCTGTTATGTAGAACTGGAAAGGTTCCAGCTATACAAAACTGTAGCTGATGATTTGAAAGAACCAAAGGATTCAATAGTTACCAACGAACCTCAACCTCTCCGCCGATCTAGTAGGGTTCCTCACCCACCTGAGAGATACTTCGGTTTCTCTATGACAGTGGGAGCGAGGATTGCATCATGAGATGATGACCCAACTAGTTTCGAGCTGGCCATCAGGAGTAAGACTCTGTAAGAATGGCTGGATGCTTAGTGATCTGAGATGGAATCCATATACACCAACAAAGTATGGACTTTAGTTGCTATATCTGAAGGGTTAAATCCCCATCAGGAGCAAGTATATCTTGAGAAGATTACTTGGTGTAGATGGAAAAGTTGAGACTTTCAAAGCTAGACTTGTTAAAGGTTTGCATCATTGACCAGGTGTGGATTATATTGAAACCTTTTCTAAGGATCTATGCTTAAGTCCATCCAGATCCTACTTGCCACGGCTACATACCATGACTACGATATCTGGTGGTTGGGTGTCTTGACTGCTTTTCTAAATGATGATTTAGAAGAGTGCGTCTATAAGTACACAGCCAGGGGGCCTCGTAGACAGTGGGAGCAGCGGAAACGTGTGCAAGATGCTTTATAGGATAAAGCAGGCATCGCGGAGTTGGAACATCTGTTTTGATAGATTAGTCAAACAGTTTGACATCATCAAAATGGTAGATGAACCTTGTATATACAAAAAGGTAGTAGGGAGTATGGTGACGATCCTCGTAGAGTACGTGGATGACAAACTCTTGATAGGGAAGGAGTTTCCTATGCTACGCTCGATCAATCTCCGCTTATCACAAAGATTCTCCACGTAGGATCAAAATGATACCTACTAAATCCTGGATTTTGGATCTATGAGATAGATCTAAATGGATGTTAGGATTCTCACTAGTTGTAGTGAGATGGTATCAATCGATCCTGGGGAGAATCACTGGAAGGGTTCCAGGGTGATAAAGACGACTGAATGTCAGTCGCAGGCATTGTCTTTACCCTCAGTAAAGGGACGGTATGTTGGAAGAGTTCCAAGACAGATACCGTGACTTACTATACGATAAAGGCTGGATACATCGCTACTTAAGATGCTACCAAAGAGGATGTTTGGGTGTATATTGGTTCATGAGATGAACTATGTTCCTCCCATTGTGTGACAATGGAGTTGTGGCTTATGCCAAGGAACGCCGGTCCCATCAGTGATCCAGACATATTCTAAGGCAGTATCACCTGATCATGGAGATGGTTGATCTCCAGGGAGATCGAGGTTAGGAGAGTAGATTCAGAGGACAACACAGCGGATCCACTCACAAAGGCCTGTTCCCAGAGAAAGATTTTTATGGGATGGTTGAGTATGAGATACTACAACCACTGCTACAGATGGCCCTAGTGCAAGTGGGAGATTGTTAGTTATATGTATGCCCTAGAGGCCATTACTATACATGGAATGTATATTGTAGTGGATGCTGGGACATATATAGGGAGGACTTTCTTGCTCGACATGATAGTATGCTATCTGGTTGAACTTTACCTTAACGTGTATACTCATTGTCTCTCTGTTACATGTTGGTAAAGCCCTTAGGATGTGTGCTTGACTACCTGGACTATGATGCAGATCATACTAGTGGGGACATGGTAGTCCATAGGTACATCCTTCAAAGTCCCTAGTCGTGGGTGTATCGAGACGGGGCATCGATATACCAGAGTAGACTAGCGTGTACCTTCTCGACCCATACAGATGGGCGATGGATGATCCCATATCCATTGGTGTTTGACATCAGAGATGATATACGGGTGCTCAGTAGAGACTGGGTACACTGGACGGACTCGCCGAGAACCCCCAGATGGTATTATACCTCACTTCAGATGGCAGTTCTCTGGTGACACTGGTACAGAGTAGTCTGTTGACCCGAGATCGTCATATAGTCTTGTGTGGTTCCCATTGTGCTTTGATTTCCATCTTACCACGTCCAAGAGGGCGTGCAAAATGGTGGTTTTTGGGTACAGTCCCGAGTCACATGGAGGCAATGAGCGATAGGAGGGGATTCGTCTCTCCCGGTATAGGGGGTTGATGTTGCGCTGTGTTCGATTGGCTATAACAGGAAATCCCTGGCCAGGGTTGCTGAGATTTACTGGTAAGTGTTACCAGTAGTTTCTCGAACAGTTATAGACCTCATATCGACACGACTTATCGAGCTATTGGGGTCTGACGTTTACCACCCCTAGGCGAGATATGCGACATATCAGACGATCAGACCGGACTGTACTGTAGTGTTACTGGTCGGATTCACTGGAGTGTGAGCGGGCTTGCTCGTCGATCTTCAGATCGCTCAATACCCGGGTGGCCGTTACGTTTAGCAGACCGCTTGCGGCTTGTGGATGTTTGATATGATCATCATCCGCTGCCGGCGTATTGACGAGTCTTTAGAGTCCTACACAGAGGTTTCCTGGCTCAAGCGAAATGAAATAGGAGCGCATATGAGATATGTGCGGGACCGAGAATAATACGAGTATGTGATACTGTATTCGATTCTCGTGATGTGACATTGATCGGTTATATGCGATATAGCCGGGTTATCGGATCAAGTGTTGATTCGATAAGATGTTACTAATGGTACCAGTCGGTTATGTGCGTCATGACCGGATCGTTAAATCAAGCGTTGATTTAATGATTTAATGCATAATTGTATATTTGAAATATTACTTTGCATTAACTAGTATCGGTTCACTTTAAAATGGATTTTCTCACTCGGGTGTGCGCATTGCATATGCGATATGATTTTGTGCACTTGCTTGTATCATGTTTGATGATGCATGCCAAACTTGGTTAAGTGTAAAGAATGAACCATGGTAATGAATGGGTTAGGGTTTTGATTTTTATTTGTTCATTTATCTTTCTTATTTATTCTTTTTGGAAAAAGGAAAAAGAAAGATAAATGGTGGCATATTTTGGATTTAGTTGAAGTTTCTTGAAACTTTGACTAAGTCTTCATTCTTGTCCTATACTTAACCCTAACCATTTTAACTAACCTAAGTTAATTCTCTACACTTAACTAGAGTTAAAAGTATGATAAGTATTGTTTTATTTTCTATTTTTAATTCAAGACTTATCATATCATCTTCATCTTCTTCCATTCTTCAAGTGAAGAAAGCTTCATTTTCATCAATGGTGATTGATGATTAAGAGTGAGAAATCCATTTCTAAAGTCTACCCACTTCCTATTTCTTCATCCTCTACCTCTTGCCAAGTAGTAGAGTGTGTTTACTTCACAAGTTTCATGACTTGGTGAAGTTGTGAGCTTGATCTAGCGATGCCTCGACGTAGATCATCTTCGGCATGGACATCGACGACCTAGCTTGCCCATTCTCCGACGAAGCCGACGCTAGAGCCCGGATTTGATTTGGACAGCGGAGAGGACCTCATCTCGGAGCCGTGGAGGTGGAGGACCGGATCTACAAAGGTTGTATTTCCGTATCTCTTAGTTAATTGTTAACTAGTTATCTTTTCGCCTAGTTTTCTAGCAAACGATCCGTAGTCGGGTCTCTCGGCACCTAGAATTTTTGAAATTGGCATGGTTGATGCCTTGTGAGACCTCATTAGGGTGCCTAGGAACCCTAATGACAATTAGCTTGGACGCGATCTTTCATTCACCAGCAGCCGCTAGTTATAGTGGATCAGCAGGTGGAAGAACTTCGGTCAAGGGTCTTGCCGTCAGAGAGGGTTCTTTGGCGTAGCTTTATAGTGAGGTGATCACCTGGCAAGCTGCGAGCGAGATTTGGGAGTTTTATACTCATCTTCTTGAAGGTACGCGTAGATGAATTTTAATTCGGGGACCGAATTTCTTTAAGGGGGGAAGATTGTAACGTTTCAGAAATCGTTTTGCGAATTTTCCCGTTTTAGGGCAAAATTGTCGGTATTTTCCGTTTTAACCCGATTTCGATCAAACGTCCGTATAAGCTTGCCGGCACCTTTTTTTAGCTAAAATAAAGCTTGTGCGCAAACTTTAGGGGTATTTGGGAGGTTTTGGTTCAGATAGATTTTTTCCCAAATAAAATATTATTTTAAGCGGTATTTGGTGCACGTAAATCGGTAAATTTCTTTTCTTAAGAATAAATTTATTTTTTGTCACTAGAATATTTTGGAAACTTCTTTTTAAATATCTAGATATTTTTTTGGAGTGCAAAAGGTTTTATTTTAAAATGAAAAGAAAATGTGTAAAGGTGGCAAAGTGCATTTATTAGCATTTATTACTCTTTTTCCTAGCAATCTCTTCACAAAAAATTCACAAAACTACCCCCTCACCTCCTTGGCTGACCACACTCTTTCCTTGCTGCCCTCTCTCTTTTCTCACTCCATTTTCATCATTTCTTGCACAAATAAATCATGAAAAAATCCAAATAAAATCACAAAAATTCAAATATAATCATTTTTCTACATTTCTTTCACTAATTCTTCTTGGATCTTCAACGAAGCATGGTTTTTTTGATGCTATGATGAGGGATTAAATTCATTTTGGTGTTCTTGGGGAGGTATAATTCTTACCTTAATCCTTTTATATTTGCTTTAATCTTATTCTAGCTAATTTAGTTAGCTAATTATGTGTTTAGTTTAGTTTTTAAATTATGATTAATTCATTTATATTTGGTTTAAGGAATTCATGTTAGGGTTTAATTTTGTTAAGTGTTTAGTGTTCATTTGAAGTGTTAATTTATGTTTTGGAGATGATTAACCTAGTAGGAAATGTTAATTTTTGCTAATGAACACATTGTTTAATTATGCAATTAGCTTACTAGGTTTTTTCTAAAACATAATTAGCGAGTGTTAAAAATATAGGAATGGTTTAGATAGATTAGTTAAGCTATTTTAAGGTGTTTGTAATCGCTAGATATGCATTAGCTTGAAACTAGTGTGAAATATTGCGATAGGTTGCTTACTAGATTTCGGGGTTTTTCCGACGTGGGTTCGATTGGTCGTTGTGAGCTTATATCTATTGTATTCCTCGTAATTTTTGTGTTGTGTTGCCCGATCGGGACAATCGGGGTCTAGACTTGTGTTTTGTAGTTTAGTGACCCCAATTAGGGTTTTTGGCCGATATCGTACGCGATAGAAGCGCTAAGCGCGCATTGTTTTTTTTCAGGCGTTTTCATCGCGTTTCGTTGTCTTTTCGTCATTGTAGGATTTTTGCTTATGTGATGTGTTTGTGAAATTTTAGTTTCGCAAGCGGGGACTTCGGACGCTACGACAAGGGAAAACAGGTGGTAGGCTTCACTTAGCCAGGAGCGTTGGTGAGTAGATTTAACATCTACAGGGGAATCGCCCGCATGGCGTTAGGCGTCTGGGCAAGGGATGTTACTTTTGTCGCATATTCTATGTCAGATTTAGGATTTGCGCATTTACCCTACTGCTTAGTTATTGTTGTGCTTGGACTAGTATCCTTAGGACAATGCACAAATTATTGACGATTCATGTTGCACGAGCACTGATTGTATGCTATACACACCGTCAATAATTGCCATGTCACGCACAACCCACATATAGAAATGCTATTGTTGGTTAGGAACATTGAGACAATGATTCATATTTCTTATCGCTTATGACATTTAGCATACCTGTATATCCACATGCTTACACATATGCCTTCACATACTTACATGTTAGATACCTGTATACCTATAGAGTATCGTACCATTAGCGATAGATACATACACACTTTATGTCAAAGCTACAGGTATACCTTGCACACATTTTTCACTTATACCCAGGGGGTATACTACATCATTACTCATAGGTAGATACATATACCTTGCTATACCCTTATGTTTACACATACATCTGGTTATAGCTACATGTTCATCTTTACTTGATGTTATTTTAGAATTGGAGAAAATTAGGAGCCGCATGATATTTATATTAACTTGTTGCAGTTAATTAGCGGCTTTTCCTTTATATGCTTACATTTCAGTTTATGTTGCATATATTATATTCATAGATTTTCGCATTGTGATATGGATTTTTCATAATGTTTTCTGGATTTAGGGACCGTGGGAGTTCATGAAAATATGCATTATTTAAAAAAAAACCCGGTTTCCCTTGATATTATATTACAGTATCCACCATGAGATTTATCAGTTCTGATTATATACCCGATTCGAGGAGCGGGAGGCACCGTCTGTGGGTATATGGTGGGGCCCGGGAGGTACCCAGGGGTAAGAATCGTGGAGTAGACGATGAGTTAGTGGGGGAACCATATCATCCGGTGACATTACCAATGACTCGGCGGTTATCATGTGGATACCGATGGGAGTCATGTACGTATAGATACGTCGAGAGGCGAGGGTCAGAGCTAGGCACTCGAGCTTTCGGGATAGCGTATGATACGTACCTATCAGGGTGCCAGTCGTGGTGACAGCACATGATAGACCTGCATTTCTGTGTCGATGCTTGACACATTGGTTTCATGATATTTCTTTTTTTACTCATTTGTATATATTACAGGGGTTTAGGCCGCTGTTATATATGCCCTTACACCAATATTAGTGGAATGGGACGCTAATATATGTGTATTGACATTAAATTATATACATCATCATATTTATTCATGCAAATATATTTAGGATGTTAGATTTTAACTTGATAATTTGATTTGGGATATAGGTGATTCATGTGATATTCGATACAGGATATTTATGAGATTGCTGATTTGTACATTCAGGATATATGAGATTTATTCGATATTGTACATTCAGGATTTGTGAGACTTATATGATATGAGAGCCAATTTGGGGGCTGATTTGAGGAATTGGGATTTGGATTTGTCTTGATGGATTGTGATCCTACCACGATGTCAGGATTCCGTGGAAATGACATATTTTATTTCATACTTCACATTTATTGTCTATGCACTGCTTCATGTATTAGTAGTACCTGTTAGAGTACCTTTCATGATTGTTGCATTTACATACCTTTATTTATATGCATTTCTTCATGTATTAGTTGTACCTGCTAGTGTACCTTTCATGATTATTGCATTCATATGACCTTTTATTGCTATTAATTGCACATGTTAGATTCGTGCCGTACGTGCATACTCGCGATTACCTGCATATTTTATTTACTAATCACGAGTTCGCAACTCACCCCCGTTGTGCCACAGTGTTTGCAGGTGTTCCTTAGGATAGTCAGAGGCAGGCTATTATCACACATCTTATCATCTTTTGCTATGGATACCGCATCAGCTCACAGTGTGCAGTTTTCTTAGGTGGGTTTTGTGGTTATTCGTTGTATTGTATATTCGTTGTATCCCTGTACTCTCCATCTACTATTTTCATTTTGACTTAGAGACTTGGTGAGGACGATGTTGTATATTATTTGTGACTTGTTGTCTTTTATACAGTTTCCTTTCTACCGTCTTTTATTTCTTCGCTACGTCGTCGTATATTTGTTGTGGTGGTTATTTTCCGCCTTTGGGCGTGTATTTGCTCCCGTTTAGGGATGCTTTACTTTATATTTATGTTGTACCCATTTTTGGGGCTAGCTTTTACAAAGGAGGTGCTGCCAAAATTTTAAAGGAAATAAAGTTGGACTTTTAAAGAATTTGGGTTGTGATTTCAAAGACTTTTAAACAATGTTTCTTTTCTTTTCTTGTCTTTTAACTGGTTTAGATTTCTGGGTTTTGGCTTTCTTTTACTGCGTTACGCCTGTAGACGTTGCGTAGTATTAGGGCCGTCACGTGCCAATTTCGGGTCGTGACAAAGTAATGTCGGGACCCGGTTCTTGCTCACGGAACAAAGTGCCACACGGAGCAAAGTGCCACGCAAGTGTCATGTTTTAGTGGGCGGGGGCCACCTCTTGAATTCGTGGGGGCCACCTCTTGAGTCCGTGGGACCCACTGTAGAACAATAGGGAATCTTCGGAATACATTCCGAAAGAGGGCAGATCTGTAATATAAATGGAATGATACCACTCTTCAATACAGAGGCGCCTTTTAAGTGAACCGGCACTACAGGAGCTTGAGAACTCTGTAGTTAAGCGTGCTCGAGCCAGGGAAGTTCTGGGATGAGTGACCTCCTGGGAAGTGGCCCCTGGTCGGGTCCGGTTCGCCCCGAAGGACAAAACCGTGCGGCTTCGGCCAGAGCGCACAATACTCTCTGTATTGGGGGTGGGGCATGACATGGATGATTCCTAAGTTGAGTAATGCTGATCAGTCTCTCTCCATTTAGTTGACATACACTGGAGACAGCTGTATGTTTTGAATCTGGTTCCAATTAAATCAGTGCCTCTGTTTCTATATTGGATATAGAATAGTTCATATCTTAACAATGTTAAGGTATGGGGAGTTGTCCGGTTTATGCTTAAAACCAGACTCTGGATAACTCAAGGCACGTTTCTGTAATGGCTGTTTGTGGGTTGACCCGGGCTATGACGAGGGTTGATTTTCTACCATCTGGAAGATCAATAGTGATATTGTTCTTGACTCGCCACAGTTTTAATAAAAATGGATTTTTTCAGAAAAAAGTAGTGGGAGTATGGTAGAATTGGAAGTGATTCCAGAACTGCAAACGATTACTGAAAATTTAATAGGCCCTAAAGATTCAATCTGGATTGACATTCCATTAGCCACTCCGCAGATATGGTGGGTAACCTCAGGCACTCGAGAGGTACTTCGGTAGCCTTAAGGACGGTGACAGGGAGGTTCTTGTTTACTCAGACTTGCCATCGCTGTTGTTCCAGACTGTGAAACCCGGCAGGAGGATGAGTATAGTGTCGTTCTAAACTAGCTTTAGAAGTATACGTGTATATGACTCTGTCAGAGGGTTGTCGTAGTCAGTGGGAGCAGCGGAAGCATAGTGGACAAGTAGCTTATGTCTATTTATAGACTATAGCAGATATAGCGGAGAAAGATCATCTATTTCTGATGTGACAGTCATAGATTTGACTTCATTGGAATAGGGGATGGATCTGTTAAGAAGGTAGTAGGGTGTGATGTCCTGGTATTTGGATGACATACACAAAGTAGGAAGTGAAATTCCTGTACTACGATCGGTTATACTTTGGTTGTCATACAGTGGTTTCTCCACAAAGGACTTGGATATTATATTAGACGTTCTGGTGACTAGATCTATAGTTTTAGATCTAGATTTGGGTAGTTTCCCAATCTGGGTACTTAGACAGCATTCTAACGGTGTTTTAGAATGGACGACTCATGACACGGTAGTATACCTGCAGGTGATGGAGTCACCGTTTCTAAAGGTGTCTTACAGACTAAAGGGGAGAGGGATGTGCATAATTGGCAGATCACTTGCTTAGGCAATTGAGTTGATCATGAGATGTCAAATACCACACCAGATGTTGTTTTCGTACGGGATGCAATAAGTTGATATTGTTAGTTATATGTATGCCCTAGAGGCCATTACTATACATGAGATGTATATTGTAGTGGATGCTTGGACATGTATAGGGAGGACTTTCTTGCTCGACATGATAGTATGCTATCTGGTTACTCTTTATCTTAACGTGTACACTGATTGTCTCTCTGTTACATGTCGGTAAATGTTGGATATAGTGCCCTCAGAGTCAATTATTGGATGACAGGCACGTGATTGCAATGATTGAGGGAGGACCTATACCGGTAGGACAGTCTTACTCGAGATGATAGTATGCTATCTGGTTTATCTTTATCATCCTGTACTGCTTTAGGTGACCTTACAGGTCACTATTGCACGTTGATAGAGCCCCTAGGATTCTTGCTTGACTGCCAGCAGTATGAGGGCGATCATATACGTGGGAGCTGGGGTCTATAAGCAAATCCTTAAAAGGTCCCTAGTCGTGGGAGTTTCGAGACAGGGCATCGATTCTCCAGAGTAGACTAGCATATACAGTCGAGACCCCGACGAGGGGCGGTGGCCGGTCTCAGAAGCCACTGGTGTCAGTTGGTTCACCTAAGATGTATACAGGTGCTCATTGGGTTATGGATACACTGGACAGGACTCGCCGGGAACCTGCTAGTTGGGATTATACCAGACGTCAGATAGCAGTTCCCTGGTGACATGTGTACAGGTTAGTTCATCGATCTGAGATCGTCATTTGTCTCGTGTGAGTTCCCACTGTACTTAGATTACTACCCTACCACGCTCAAAGGAGACGTGCAAACAGGTTTTAGTTGGGTACAGTCCCGAGCCACATGGAGGCAGCGAGCGGATCTGCAGGGGTTCGTCTCTCCCGGTATTGGAGGTCAGGTCGCGCTGTGTCTAGGAGAGCCATTACACGAAGCACTCGGCCGAGGCAGGAGATTTACTGGTAGGTATTCCAGTAGTATCTCAGGGTGTTCTGGGCTACACTCCGACACGACTTGTATCGCTATTGGGGGTCTGCCTTTTACGAACCCCCTAGGCCCGCCATGCGATGCTCATAAACGAACGGACCGGACTGTACGGATATTGTCACTGACAGGCTCAGTAGGGTGTCAGGATGAGTTCGCTCATCGACGTCCCTTTTGGTCAATAGCTGGTAGCCCGTTACGTATGGCTGATACCTCTGACGTGCTAGTGGAAAAATCCACAGCCATAGTATTGACGAGTCTTTAGAGTCCCCCACACACAGTTACTCAAGTTTCAGGCGAAACGCTGTAGAGACCGTATGGAGATATGGCAGGGTTCGATCTGATACGTGCGGTATTGCACGGATCGTGATCGGACGGATTTTACTAGCCGGCTTTGGTTTAAGCCGGATCTTAGTATTAGACAGTGTAGTTTTATCTCTTTGCATTTATATTCAGTGGGAATACAAATGCAGGCATGTATATGCAGTCGCGGGGTTTTCCTGTAATTTATTACAGGATCAGTTTTCTGAGGTTGCCAGTTTGCATTTTGTTCCAGCAAGTTTTCCTTTGTTCCTTCACGGCCGGACTTTCTTGTGGAGGGGGTTATTTGCAAGTTTGCAAATAAGTTATTGTGGAGGGGGTTTCTTGTTATTTGTGGCTTTATGATAGTATCTTTTGATTCCATTCTTTTCTTGTGATCATTTCTTGCATTAATGTGATTAGAATGGATTAGATATTGAGATGACTTTGTTATCATCACATTTGCTTATGGTCACCCATTCTACCTTTCCTACACTCACCTCCCTTCATGTTTTATTCTTTTTTCCCTCCACCATTTGGAACCAAGAGGGGCCGGCCACTTTGAGGAGAGGAATGAGAGAGTTCATTTTTGTGAGGGAAATCATTCATCTCATTTCATTCCATGCTTGCCACAAAAATCCCTCACCTCTCCAAAGTTCATTGTTCATTCCTCCATAATGGCAACTTCATAAACCCCAAAGAGACAAGCTACTACACTACACCTACAGCACCCTTGGACGCGTCGGCTTGCCAACTTCGCGCCCTAGTTACCTCGGTCAAGAGGTGGGAGCCCGTAAAAGAATTCGGCTACGTGGTGCCCTTTCCGATGAGGAGATGACGAACGGAGATTCCGCGGGAGATCGGGACGACGACGAGAATGCCGAAGGACACGGATCGCTTGGTATAGCTTCTCTACCCTTTCTCGTATTTTCTAGTGTTAGGTTAATGGCCCGATCCGGGAATTTTTGTGCGCGGTGGTGCCGGTTTACAGTTTTAGTAAAGTTTTTCGTTTCCGCATTTCTGGCGTCGGATTGACGGCCGGGGCGCCGCCGTGCACTTACATTGGTATCAGAGCCACGCCATTAACCTAGTCTAGCTTGCTCTAGTATGTTTAGAACTCGATCGAACAAAAATCCTAAAAACCGTATTTCCAGTGCATCTGTTCTCTGTCAAAATTTTTTTAGCTCCAAAAATTTTTCAGGTTGTTGCAGAAACACATGCAGGCAATTATAAGCATATTGTGAAAATTTGGTAGTGTGACGTCATCTTTCCACCACGGAACCGCGGCTAAACCCATGCTTGGGCCGCGGTTCCGCCGCCATTTTGAGTGTTCACTGTGCCAAATTTTTACAGTAGGCTTTTGACAAGGAAATGGGGGTTTTAGGATATTCTGTTTGGGCCCAGATTTTCTGTAAGTGCTACAGTAGTGCTTGGTGCCCACTTCTGTAAATTTGATCGATCGAAAATTTTAAACATGTTAGTTCACAGTATTTACATTATATCTGCGACCGTGAATGTCATTTGATCGGTAAATCCTGTCTAACTACTATAGCCCTTTTAGATGGATTTGCGAACGTGACATTCACGTTGATGTTCTGTGTTGTGCTGTGATGTTGCGGATTGGTCGTGGGGGATAGCCTGGTTGCAATATTAGTACAGTTTTGTTTTATATGTACATTTGATATTGCAGGGCGAGCGTCTAACATGTGGACTGCCGTCACTGCCTGTTTGTATTATTCTTTTGGGGCACGACCAGGTCGAGGTCGATGTACCCGTTGTATATATATTTTACTTTCTGTACTAGGATTACGCCGCGGAGGGTTGCACGGATAGCCGGATTCTAGAGGGCAATGGGCCTGCAACTCATGGCATTGAGACGGAGGGGGCTTCACTCTAGAATTGGCGGGCTATTCGCCGCACTCGTAGGGGGTATAGGTTGACCCAGGAGGGGTGCCCAATTTACCGGATTCTGTGAAGTGCTGGGTGGTCCATTCACGTTGCTGAAAGGGGCTGCCTCGCTTCAGGTTTTGGCGGGTAACTTGCCGTGCCCGTAGGGGTCTAGGATTTTCATTGCACAGGCTATCCACACGACCAGGGGAACGTCGGGTTTCAGTAGCGGCTCTATGAAACCCGGGGATCCCAGATATCTGTATTGTTCTGTGATACTGGTTACATTTCTGTGATGTTGCATTTTTTTTCACGCCTTGAGCGAATATTATATATTGATATATATACTAGTAGATGTTGTATATGTTTTGCATCCGCGCTAGTCCAGTCCCCGCTCTGTCGTTAGTCAAGTAACCTAACGGGTGATGACGGGACCCAGTGGCGAATGCGGATGGCATATACGTACATCATTAATTTCATTCTTTTGTGGTGTGATCAATTGATGGGACTGCATTGATTCGGATCAATGCAAGCTAAACAAACCTATTCTGATGTTGTTGGAATATTTTTCAAAAAGCTGTTATTGCAAGGGCGTTCTTTTTTGTTTTGCACAGTGGTATTCGGTTATGAATATCCAGCACCTCAGTCGACGAGACAAGGGCCGAGATCCCTTCACCGGGAGTGACCCCTTGGACAGAAGTTTGCGTCAGGGCAATAACTTAAGTATAGCCGATTACTTTTTCTTTGCATCTTGGTATTCAGTTGGAATATCCTGCACCCCATCCTACGAGGAAAGAGCCGAGATCCCTTCACTGGGAGTGACCTTTTTAGCAAAGGTTTTCATCACTATATTTTTATAAAGCTATCCGGTTCCTTCAATGATATCAAGTTCATTACGTTAAAGGTTTTTCGCCAGAAACCATTTGTAGCCCTCCGTCGTTTCAGACGGGTAGCACGTAGTATTCATGCTATGTTTGTTAACCTTCGGCAAGGCATAGTGTATGGTAGCTGCTTGTTACGTTTGTGCTGCATAGATAGATGCGTTGGTTTGGGACAGTCGTATAGCCTTGTTGACCTTCGTCAAGGGATTGTACGGGTGGGTTCAAATTAACCTGGACAATGACGGGTAGAACTTGACATGTGACTTATGATTTGTTGACCTTCGTCAAGGTCATAAGAGCGTGGGGCAAAAATCACATCAGGAGTTTCTAAAGAAACTGAAACTTGCCAGATATGCGCATACCTTCTGGAATGTGATAACGTGAGCGGATTCCGTCACATTATCATACGATGATAGTTGGATCCCGATTCCCACTGATGAGTCGGTTTACTCCTCGGGTCATCCCGACTAATTCTTCTTTCAGGTTTCGGGGAAGAATTTGACGTTACAGTGGGAGGTTTCCTCATTAGATAAAGTGATAACCATTCTGATCTAGGTTAGAGTGCACGCTGAGTGTTTCTTTTCTCTCTCTCATGGCAGCGACCATTGACCCAAACCTAGACTATGACTCAGAGACCAAAATTAACCGAACCTTCTTATAAGACTGGCTTTTGGATTGTCAGAGTTGCATACCTCATTGCCACTCCTACTTTTACCCTTTTCTCCAGGACACCCCGTATTACTACGAACGTCCACTTCCATTGGACAAAACCATCGTATGGTTATATACGAACTCGAAGGAATTTATTCGAGGATGGTTTCTGCTTCTGGAGAAAACGAATATGACTATTCGGTTTTCTTTTCCTTTTACTTTCTCTCAGTTTGCGAGTACCCCTTAGATTAGGAGATAGTACACCTATTACGCAAATTGGATAGTCTTCTTCCAAACCATAGGCAGGTGCCGACCGGTAGGGAATGGAGAAAACCAATTAGCCTAACGATGGTGTACAGAAGGTATTACGTAAAGACAAAAAAAGGGATTAGAAGGAGGGTAAAGTAAATTGCGACTGCTATTCATGACCAGACCAAGTATTTCATTACCACTCCCACTTCACCTTTGTATTTCTCTAGGACACTCCGTATCACTACGAAGATCCACAGTTTATTGGATACTCCATCGTATGGTTATATACGAACTCGAAAGGAACTTGTTCCGGTTCGGGGATGGATTCTGGTTCAAGAGAAATAGGAATAAGGTTTATTCGGTTGTCTTTTATCCTCACCTTCTCTCGCATTGCGAGTGTTCCTAGGATTAGGACAGTACACCCATTATATTTATTGGATAGTCTTCTTCCAAACCATAGGCTGGTGCCGAACGGTAGGGAAGGAAGAAAACCATTTGGCCTAAAGGGGTGTGCAGAAGGTAATGACTAAAGACATATAAAGGGATTTGGAGAGGTGGCAAAGAAATATACGGTTATAGTTGTGAATCTGGATGATGGAAGAGGCATTACTATGAATACCAGAATACCCCATCGAAACATTTTAATGTTTCAGTTTCACTGTGTACTGTTAAAAGAAAACTGATTTCCCAATTAGTCCTTACTCCAGGGTATGTATTTACCAGGTATGATTCTCACATCTGTATGGTTTTACAGATGATGAGTGGGAGTAAGTTATTGGGAATTAGGTGATTATCCTCATTATATCGGAATTCATTGTAATTGGTGATATTTGAGGAAATCACCTGGGTTGTTTGCCGGACGGCAAATATTTGGTTTTGAATATTCGTTGTTATGCACCAATTTCAAATTGATATATCTGTACGTCTATTTTTATAGAGTGAGATATACCTTTTTGAAATTATGTCTATAACATTTACCTATATCAGTGGATGGTTAGGTAAGGAGCATTGAACAGCGGTGTAATTCTTCATAACCATAGTACAGTTTTCAACTTACGACATACAGGAATTGAGTTATTAGACTCCGGGGACTTATACAGAGTATTGTATATTGTCCAGTGTCCATTAGGACAGAGGGGTTGGTCCTCGTACTATATTCTGTTTACTTGTGACTTCTCTAGTTCTTAGACATGTGTTTCGTAGAAACACAAGGTCCATGTTTTTAGAAGTTATAGGTATATGAATAAAGTAGAGAACCAGGAGTTGCAAGTATCGGGATTCTTTAAGGTAATCGAAGATGTAGATACTTGTGTATGGTATTCAGTTGATAGTAATGATTAAGAGAACTTGCTTCTCTTTCAGGTTACTCATAATTGGAAGCACTCCTAAGTTCAGTAACACTGATTGGCCTCTCTCCATTTACTTGACATGCACTGGAGACAGCTGCGTGATTTGAATCTGGTTCAATTAAATCAGTGCCTCTGTTTCTATATTAGATATAGAACAGTTCATATCATGACATTGTTAAGGTACGGGGAGTTGTCCGGTTTATGCTTAAAACCAGACTCTGGATAACTCAAGGCACGTTTCTGTAATGGCTGTTTGTGGGTTGACCCAGGCTATGACGAGGGTTGACTTTCTACCATCTGGAAGATCAATAGTGATATTGTTCTAGACTCGCCACAGTTTTAATAAAAATGTATTTTTTCAGAAAACAGTAGTGGGAGTATGGTAGAACTGGAAGTGATTCCAGAACCGCAGACGATTACTGAAGATTTGATAAGAACCTAAAGATTCAATCTGATTAGACATTCCATTGGCCACTCCGCAGATATGATGGGTAACCTCAGGCACCCGAGAGGTACTCCGGTAGCCTCAAAGACCGTGATAGGGAGGTTCTTGTTTACCCAGACTTGCTATTGCTGTTGTTCCAGACTGTGAGACCCGGCAGGAGGATGAGTATAGCGTCGTTCTAAACTAGCTTTAGAAGTGTACATGTATATGACTCTGCCAGAGGGTTGTCGTGGTCAGTGGGAGCAGCGGAAGCATTGGTGGACAAGTGGCTTATGTCTATTTATAGACTATAGCAGATATAGCGGAGATAGATCATCTATTTCTGATGTGAAGTCATAGGTTTGACTTTATCAGAATAGGGGATGGATCTGTTAAGAAGGTAGTAGGGTGTGATGTCCTGGTATTTGGATGACATACACAGAGTAGGAAGTGAAATTCCTATACTACGATCGGTTATACTTTGGTTGTCACACAGTAGTTTCTCCACATAGGACATGGATATTATATCATACATTCTGGTTACTAGATCTATGGTTTTAGATCTAGATTTGGGTGGTTTCCCAAACTGGGTACTTAGACAGCATTTTATGAGTATTTAGAATGGACGACTCCTGGCACGGTAGTGTACCTGCAGGTGATGGAGTCACCATCTCTAAAGGTGTCTTACAGACTAAAGGGGAGAGGGATGTGCATGATTGGCAGATCACTTGCTTAGGCAATTGAGTCAATCATGAGATGTCAAGTACCACACCAGATGTTGTTTTTGCAGGAGATGCAATAAGTTGATATTGATCCAATCCTGGAGAAACATTCGGAAGCAGTTTTAGAACATAAGTGGATGTTCTAGGGATTTGATAACAGCAGCCTCCTTTAGGAGACGGTTATCATTCTAGGCTTCCAAGGTGACCTGGATGACAGAACGACTGTCAGAGTTATAGTTTTCCCTCTGACGAGAGGCAGTATTTTGGACAGGTGATCCAGGCGGATACTGAGGGAGGCATGGCGCAGGATACTGATTAAGTTCAGTTGACGATACAGTCTAAGAAGTTTGGATTTGGAGTTCAATTATGAACTAGGTCCCATCAGATATCCAGATATTCTAAGACAGGTATTGCTTATTTCGGGAAATGGCTTTCTCCGCGAACTTGAGATATAGAGAGACATAGAAAGAAACATCAAAGCGGATCCACTCACTGAGGCTATTCCTCGAACGCAATAGTTTCGCAAACGAGCTTTGTGAGACTGACTAGTAGTGGAGTTGGGTGTTCGGTATCACACGGGCTGTGAGTATGCGACATCGCAATAATTAGCCTTGAGTGCAAGTGGGAGATTGTTGGATATAGTGCCCTCAGAGTCAATTATTGGATCATAGGCACGTGATTGCAATGATTGAGGGAGGACCTATACCGGTAGGATAGTCTTACTCGAGATTATAGTATGCTATCTGGTTTATTTTTATCATCGTGTACTGCTTTAGGTGACCTTACATGTCACTATTGCACGTTGATAGAGCACCTAGGATTCTTGCTTGACTGCCAGCAGTATGAGGGCGATCATATACGTGGGAGCTGGGGTCTATACGCAAATCCTTAAAAGGTCCCTAGTCGTGGGAGTTTCGAGACAGGGCATTGATTCTCCAGAGTAGACTAGTGTATACAGTCGAGACCCCGACGAGGGGCGGTGGCCGGTCTCACAAGCCACTGGTGTCAGTTGGTTCACCTAAGATGTATACAGGTGCTCATTGGGTTATGGGTACACCGGACAGGACTCACCGGGAACCTGCTAGTTGGGATTATACCAGACGTTAGATAGCAGTTCCCTGGTGACATGTGTACAAGTTAGTTCATCGACCTGAGATCGTCATTTGTCTCGTGTGAGTTCCCACTGTACTTAGATTACTACCCTACCACGCTCAAAGGAGACGTGCAAACAGGTTTTAGTTGGGTAGAGTCCCGAGCCACATGGAGGCAGTGAGCGGATCTGCAGGGGTTCGTCTCTCCCGGTATTGGGGGTGAAGTCGCGCTGTGTCTAGGAGAGCCATTACACGAAGCCCTCGTCTGAGGCAGGAGATTTACTGGTAGGTATTCCAGTAGTATCTCAGGGTGTTCTGGGCTACACTCCGACACGACTTGTACCGCTATTGGGGGTCTGACTTTTACCAACCCCCTAGGCCTGCCATGCGATGTTCATTGACGAACGGACCGGACTGTACGGATATTGTCACTAACAGGCTCAGTAGGGTGTTAGGATGAGTTCGCTCATCGACGTCCCTTTTGGTCAATAGCTGGTAGCCCGTTACGTATGGCTGATACCTCTGACATGCTAGTGGTTAAATCCACAGCCATAGTATTGACGAGTCTTTAGAGTCCCCCATACACAGTTACTCAAGTTTCGGGCGAAACGCTGTGGAGGCCGTATGGAGATATGGCAGGGTTCGATCAGATACGTGCGGTATTGCACGGATCGCGATCGGACGGATTTTACTAGCCGGCTTTGGTTTAAGCCGGATCCTAGTATTAGACAGTGTAGTTTTGTCTCTTTGCATTTATATTCAGTGGGAATACAAATGCGGGCATGTATATGCAGTCGCGGGATTTTCCTGTAATTTATTACGGGATCAGTTTTCTGAGGTTGCCAGTTTACATTTCGTTCCAGCCAGTTTTCCTTTGTTCCTTCACGGCCGGACTTTCTTGTGGAGGGGGTTATTTGCAAGTTTGCAAATAAGTTATTGTGGAGGGGGTTTCTTGTTATTTGTGTCTTTATGATAATATCTTTTGATTCCATTCTTTTCTTGTGATCATTTCTTGCATTAATGTGATTAGAATGGATTAGATATTGAGATGACTTTGTTATCATCACATTTGCTTATGGTCACCCATTCTACTTTTCCTACACTCACCTCCCTTCATGTTTTATTCTTTTTTCCCTCCACCATTTGGAACTAAGAGGGGCCGGCCACTTTGAGTAGAGGAATGAGAGAGTTCATTTTTGTGAGGGAAATCATTCATCTCATTTTATTTCATGCTTGCCACAAAAATCCCTCACCTCACCAAAGTTCCTTGTTCATTCCTCCATAATGGAAACTTCATAAACCCCAAAGAGACAAGCTACTACACTACACCTACAGCACTCTTGGACGCGTCGGCTTGCCAACTTCGCGCCCGAGTTGCCTCGGTCAAGAGGTGGGAGCCCGTAAAAGAATTCGGCTACGAGGTGCCCTTTCCAATGAGGAGGTGACGAACGGAGATTCCGCGGGAGATCGGGACGACGACGAGAAGACCGAAAGACACGGATCGCTTGGTATAGCTTCTCTACCCTTTCTCGTATTTTCTAGTGTTAGGTTAATGGCCCGATCCGGGAATTTTTGTGCGCGGTGGTGCCGGTTTACAGTTTTAGTAAAGTTTTTCGTTTCCGCATTTCCGGCGTCGGATTGACGGCCGGGGCGCCGCCGTGCACTTACAGTAAAGCCCTTAGGATGTGTACTTGACTACCTGGACTATAATGCAGATCATACTAGTGGGGACATGGTAGTCCATAAGTACATCCTTCAGGGTCCCTAGTCGTGGGTGTATCGAGACGGGGCCTCGATATACCAGAGTAGACTAGCGTATACCTTCTCGACCCATATAGATGGGCGATGGATGATCCTATATCCATTGGTGTTTGACATCAGAGATGGTATACGGGTGCTCAGTGAAGTCTGGGTACACTGGACGGACTCGCCAAGAACTCCCAGATGGTATTATACCTCACATAAGATGGCAGTTCTCTAGTGACACTTGTGCAGGTTAGTCTGTAGACCCGAGATCGTCATAGAGTCTTGTGTGATTCCCACTGTGCTTTGATTTCCACCTTACCACATCCAAGAGGGCGTGCAAAAAGGTGGTTTTTGGGTACAGACCCGAGTCACATGGAGGCAATGAGCGATAGGAGGGCTTTCGTCTCTCCCGGTATTAGGGGTTGATGTTGCGCTGTGATCGATTGGCCATAACAGGGAAGTCCCTGGCCAGGGCTGATTTAGAGATTTACTGGTAAGTGTTACCAGTAGTTTCTTGATCTGTTATGTGCCTCATATCGGCACGACTTATCGGTTATTGGGGTCTGACGTTTACCACCCGTAGACTTGATATGCGACATATCAGATGAGGAGACCGGACTGTATGGTAGTGTCACTGTCAGGCTTTTTGCAGGAGTTGCAGCGGGCTTGCTTGCTGGTCTTCTGATCGCTCAATACCCGGGTAGCCGTTACGTCCAGCTAGTACCGCTGACGGCTGATTATTCCAAAAGTTTGTAGTTTTACCGTAATCAGAAACGGCGTCGCTTTGCAGCTAGCCGGTGAATACGGGTCGATCCGCAGGGATGTGTTAGTTTCTGTTTTTGTGTTATAACGAGTTGATTCAAATTGTTGTTTGGTTTTTGTCGGTTGAATTAAAGATGAACTTATGTGATATGAAAGGACTCGTTAGGGTTAGGTCGAAGGTAGGGGTATTGAGATCAATGTGTTCACCTCTCTCAATGCCGTGATTTAAGCTTTTTAGAAAAATAACAACAATCATTAGCAAAGGGATTAGGATGATCGGGAAGAAACAAAGTTTCTTCCTCTAGATCCTTGTCCGTCCTTTCCTATTAATTGATGTGATCTTCATGGACGTCATATATGTCCGGCCTTTTATACTACGGTTCAACGTTACCTTGTAGGTAGGGTGCCGTAGGGGGCGGATCGTATATGCGTGCATGAAGATTTCGTTTTAAAAATAAGTTGGCATTGAAGGAGGTGAGAGACATCCATCTCTCACTCACTCCCTTGTTCCTAACCCTAACGAGCGAGGATTTTACTCGCTCATTAGGGAATTATTACAACGAGACATTTTTATGTTTATGTTTTAAAGAGTTACCTTACGACAGATTAAAATAGCTAACTAGTGAACTACAGCAAACAATGGATTACTAGGGCAAGTAGAATAATTATACTAAGGCAGGAATTTAAAAACTTACAATAAAAGATGATGCTCTGAATTCTCCAACAAATCTCACTTTTATTGAATGAAAAGAGGCATAGGGTTTTTACAATTTTAGATTACAATATATAAGCAAACAGGAGAATTAGGGTTTCAGAGTCTCGCACCTACGCAATTACATATTTGCCCACTGAAAATCCCAACACCCACACCGACGCACCGGCACAGTAAAAATGCACCGACACGGGCACATAATGGCCGCGGATCCGCGGCCCTTTGGTGGTCTTGGGCCGCCATATTTTCTGTGCTGCATCTGGGTTTTTAGGGCTTCTTAGTTCTTCATAACTTTTCTCTGTTTGGCTTCTGGGTCTTCTCCAGATCTTCAGTGAAACTTGTTCGTATCTTTTGACCGTTCACTTTGACATTTCGTCTCGGCTTGAGTAAGATCCGTGTGCTGGTTGGTCAAAAGTCCATTTCCTGTATCATGTTTGTCTTTTTCACTGTATTTGCTTCAAAAGCCTGTATCCTGTATCATGTAACAAACGATCATCAAAAGCATCTGTTTACTTATAAATTGCATAAAAGTGGGGCGTATGAATTGCAATATTATGATGTGAACAAATACCCCCAAACTTACCTTTTGCTCGTCCTCGAGCAAACTTATTATTTTATTCTAACCTAGCCACACTTTCGCAGGGAAACGCGATTGCACTGAGCACGTGCAACAAGCCGTTAAACCTCTAGGTGTCCCTTGTAGGAGGAGTGTTGTCTCCTGAGGGTTTTCAGCGGATTACACCCACAAAATCCTATCAACTTGGTTTTTCGACTTTTGTTTTCTAATCAGGTTTTCTAACAAGGAATTCTATTATCGTCGCCCCGCAAATTATCCACCCATATTCTTCACACTTCCTTATTATGTAACTTAAGATTGTACATGTTCTATAGAATTACTTAGAATTCAGCATTTCTTAAGTTTTTCTTCTAGAGTTTCATCTCCACTTAGGAATTTCTATAAACTCTATTAAAGATACAAGTTTTATTTTTCATTCCTTTCTCTTATCTAAACTCTAATCACATATCCTCACGTGTGTGTAATTTTCACCCCTACACTTGGAAATTCAAATCAAGCAATCGTACTCTCGTCCATTGTCCAAAGCACTTAACTTTTGCTTACACATCCTTCATGCGACCGTTAATACTTCTTGAGGTACCAACAGCCGATTACAAGATGCGTTAGGCCTTTAAAGCGTATTTCCTAGTTTTGCAACACCCAAGGCTTTTAGCAGTGACTCCCAAACCAGTTGGTCTAAGGCACTAGGTGATGAAGCACCCCCGCTAATTAATTTTCTAGTCCTAAGTAATCACAAAAACCAGTGTCCATTTTTTTTTATTCACCCTTTTTTTTCATTGTGCTAAGGACTTTAGACAAGAGTAGTTCAAGGTCTCTTCTACTAATCCAAGTTTCAAGGTGCGTGATTGTGCATTTTGTAGGGTACATGTTTTCAGAATCTAAACTCAAGCTAGGAACTATCTTTCGAACTTATACTTTAATAATAGCATTAATACTCTTCCCTTGTTTTGGCTTAACCCACGAAGTGAACCCAAAATTTGTCTATTCCTAAATAACCTACAAAGACATACACTTTCTACCGTTAAACTTTAAGCAAGGTTATTTTTAGGGTTTTTAATTTACTAAGTCTAAGATCTAGTTTTTCCTAGCTAGTTAACCTTTTTATCAACTCAAGTCAATTAACCAAAATTGAATAAAATAATTTTTATAATTTTTGAAATTTTCTCAATTTTTATGGGTTTTTCAGTTTTCTAATTTTTTTTATTTTTCAAATTTTCAAATTTTTATGATTTTTATATAAAAATGCAATGCAGAAATTAAATATGCAAAAGGGAAAACAAAGATATATACAATATGCAATGCGAAGGATAACTATATACATCACCCTCTAATACCCCCAAACTTAAGCAAAGCAGTGCCCTCACTGCCCGTCCCCGCGTCGCGCTCGTGAGCGTGAACGTGATCTTTCCCCTCTAGCCAAAAGTGTTTGGATCCCTCGCTCAATTTCCGTCAATCAACGGTCGTGCTCTCGTGCAGTTGCCCGAAACTCATCTCTCAAAGAGTCTATTCTTCTCACTGTTCTTCGCATTAATCGCGCATGCTCCTGGAGAGTTAGCTCTTCCCCGCTCGAAGTAGAGCTCGAGCTGGGGGTGTGTGCAGGTACATTCTCTGCCGGTTCTGTCCGTGTCCAAATATCCGTAAGTCTAGAGTAGGACGACGAGACGCCCTCTAACAGTGGTCGAACCGGGACATCGTCTATCATAATTGAGTCAAATTCCTCGGGTGGGAGGAAATAACGACAGAGTTGGGTAACGAGCATGGGACATGGATATACACTACCTCGTTTACCCGTACCTATGGATTGCAGCAAAACCGTGCACATGTCGAACCTAGGATTTTTCGTCATTAAAGTGTGGACGACATGTAACGAAGGGGTGAAAAAGGTCATGTTATGAGAACTTCCAAAAATATTGTTTTGTGCCCACCGGCACACAGTTAAAACGTTTGCGAAAAGGGTCCATGCTTGGATCCCCTTACGCGGTTCTCGTGCACAGTCATTACCCATTAATGGCATATAATCTTCAAAGCGAAGAGGGTGTTCATGTGCAGGTACACGTGGTATGAGTGTAACCTCGTGTATTATGTCCCTATCAATGCGAATTTCATTATTTCCCCAAATCAGTTTAATGTAACCTAAGTTGTCTAGGCTATTATCTTCCATTGACTCGTAAAATTGGGCAACTAGGTTAGGGAGAGCAAATGCAGATCCATGATTATAGAGGAGGAAATTCCAGCCCCTTTGTGCGATTTCATGTGGGAAATATGAACCGTAAATCTCGTGTGCGAAAACAGGGGAAAAATCCCTCTCGTACTGCATTTTATGTGCCATCACAATTTTACAGAGAAAAGTATATGCAGAAACAGAGACTAGAGGGTCTGATTTACCTCCCCTGAAAAATTCAGGGGGTGAAGAGGCAGAAGGGCGGCGGGTCCGCGGCGGGGACTGGCAGCAGCGGCGGAAGCGCGGTCGTCTGATGGGGTTGCGGCGAGATCTTTCTGCAGGGGCTTGGTGGTGGCGGCTAGGGTTTGATGAGAGGAAAATGTTTTAGGGTAAACAACAGAGGGGGCTCGGTTCCTTTAAATAGGGGTTGAGAGGGTTATTTACACAAAACACCCTTTAAGACGAGGGTTTTATTCGTAAAAACAGCTTGTAATCTGCAAATTTGCAATTAGGTCCAAAAAATTATTAATTTTGTATTTTTTATTTTTTATTTTTTATTGTTTTTTTTATGGTATTTTGGAAATATACATACAAATGATATACACACCCCCAAACTTATTTGAAATAGTGTCTTCGGGAAACGAAGTTTGGGGGTGAAAGCGGAGGAAGATCAATCAGTGTAAATCGGCTCCTGCAAAAACAGGAGCTCCTCCGAAGGATCCGCTGTGAAGAACGGTTTTAGTCGATACCCATTTACCTTGAATAAGGTACCGTCTTCAGGGTTCTCAAGATCAACCGCACCGTGCGGATAAACGGTGCGGACTACAAAAGGTCCTCTCCATCTGGACCTGAGCTTACCAGGATGAAAATGTAACCGAGTGTCATAAAGTAGAACCTGTTGACCAGGTTCAAAAGTTTTTCGTAAAAGGTGTTTATCGTGGAACACCTTATCTCGGTTTTTAGCAGTTATGGCATTTTCATATGCCTCATCCCTCAGCTCCTCCAACTCATTCAATTGCAGCTTTTTGTTGCTGCCCGCATCTTCTAGAGACAAATTCAGCTCTTTGATAGCCCAAAATGCTTTGTGCTCGATCTCTACTGGGAGGTGGCAAGCCTTCCCATACATAAGCCGGTATGGAGACATACCAAGATCGGTCTTATATGCAGTACGGAAAGCCCATAGTGCATCTATAAGTTTAATTGACCAATCCTTACGGTTTTTGGAAACCGTTTTCTCCAAAATTTGCTTTATTTGCCGATTTGAAACCTCGGCTTGCCCACATGTTTGGGGGTGATACGGTGTTGACAATTTGTGGGTGATAGAGTATTTACGCATTAAGGACTCGAAAGTCCTATTGCAGAAGTGAGAACCATTATCACTTATTATCGCCCGAGGGTGCCCGAATCGAGAAAATATGTGTTCTTTAAGGAATCGAACGACAACTTTATTATCGTTCGTTCGGCTCGGCACAGCCTCGACCCACTTAGAAACGTAGTCAACCGCCAACAGAATATACGCATTTCCAAAAGAGTTAGGAAATGGTCCCATGAAATCTATACCCCAAACATCAAAAATGTCCACTACCAAAATGGGTTGGAGTGGCATTTCGTTCCTCCGCGAAATCCGGCCCAAATGTTGGCCCCGGGAGCAAGTTTTGCAGTATTCAAATGCATCCTTGAAGAGTCATGGCCAATAGAAACCACACTGCAAAACTTTTTCGGCTGTCTTCTTTGGGCCAAAGTGGCCGCCACATGGTTGATCGTGGCAGAAAGACAGCACGCTCTTGACCTTACTCTCGGGCACACACCGACGAATGATTTGGTCGGAACAGTATTTAAAAAGATAGGGCTCATCCCAGTAAAAATGCTTTACTTGGGACAAAAATCGAAGCTTATCCTGTTTCGACCAATCATTAGGAATCAGGCCGGTGGCTAAATAGTTTACAATATCGGCGAACCATGGTTCGCAAGAAACGGTCAAGAGTTGCTCGTCGGGAAAAACGTCAGTGATAGGAAGATCGAGCGTGGGCGAAGAAGGAAGTCGTGATAGGTTGTCAGCTACTACGTTTTCACATCCCTTTTTGTCCTTAATGACAAGGTCAAATTCTTGCAATAAAAGGATCCAACGTATTAGCCTTGACTTAGCGTCCTTCTTCGCAAAAAGGTGGCGAAGAGCCGAGTGATCAGTATAAACAACGACTGGAGAGCCGATTAAATAAGGCCGAAATTTTTCGAGTGCAAACACAACAGCTAAAAATTCTTTCTCTGTTGTTGTGTAATTAAGTTGGTCCTCATTTAGCGTTCGGCTAGCATAATAAATCATGTGCGGCATCTTATTAATGTGCTGTCCAAGAACAGCGCCAATAGCAAAGTCTGATGCGTCGCACATGATTTCCAAATGGTGCGTCCAGTCGGGAGATGAGAGGATGGGCGTAGTGATGAGTGAATGTTTTAACGACTCGAATGCTTCAGTGCACGTGGAGTCGAAAGCGAAGGTCGTGTCCTTGGCCAGTTAGAGAGTCAATGGTCTAGCAATCTTGCTAAAGTCCTTGATAAACCGTCTGTAAAAACCGGCGTGGCCAAGGAAGGCTCTGATATCTTTGACGCATTTTGTGGGAGGTAGATTAGAAATCACTTCGATTTTAGCCCTGTCTACCTCGATGCCGTTTTGCGAGATGACATGTCCTAAGACAATGCCCTCTCGCACCATGAAATGGCACTTCTCCCAATTTAATGTTAGGTTCTTATCCCTGCAGCGGGTAAGAACAGCGTCAAGATGGCGTAAACACTCGTCGAAGGAGTCGCCAAAGATGGAGAAATCATCCATAAAAATCTCCAAGAACTTTTCAACCATGTCTGAAAAGATCCCCATCATACACCGCTGAAATGTAGCGGGCGCGTTGCATAACCCAAAGGGCATGCGACGATAAGCAAAGGTGCCAAAGGGACAAGTGAATGTTGTTTTGTCTTGATCCTCTTTGGCGATGGGGACTTGATTGTAACCGGAATAGCCATCGAGAAAGCAATAGAATTCGTGCCCTGTCAATCGCTCGAGCATTTGGTCAATGAAAGGTAAGGGAAAGTGGTCCTTCCTTGTTGCGGCATTGAGTTTCCTATAGTCTATGCAGACTCGCCATCCAGTTTGGGTGCGAGTGGGAATCAACTCATTTGCCTCGTTTGTAATGACCGTAATGCCCGATTTCTTGGGCACGACGTGGATTGGGCTAACCCATTGGCTATCCGAGATAGGGTAAATGATACCGCTATCCAGACATTTGACAATTTCCTTCTTCACCGCCTCTTTCATGATGGGGTTGAGGCGCCTTTGTGGATCTCGTGCTGGCTTGGCATCATCCATTAAGTGTATATGATATTCGACTATGAGGGGACTAATCCCCTTAATGTCCGCCATAGACCAGCCGAAAGCTTGCCGATTGTTATGTAAGACCATCAAGAGAGCCTTCTCTTGCTCAAGAGCTAGAGAGGCTGATATAATGACGGGTAAGGTCTCATTATCACCTAGATATGCATATTTTAGGTGTGTCGGCAAAAGCTTTAATTCGAGTTTAGGAGGTGAAACAATAGATGGTAGCAAAGGGGTAGTTGTTTCAAACTCGAATGATTCCATCAAAGGTTCGAACCGAGTGTACGCAACAGTGTCGGATGGTTCAACTAACTCATCCGCAAAAGCAAAAGACTCCAAATCAGGTGATGAGTCTTCGAAGTCATCAACGAAGGTAAAGCACTCAAAATCATTATCCGTGGTGAAAGCTGCGTCGGATTCTAGGAGGAATGCACTAGTGGCGTTAACATTGCTGTGGTCGAATAAAAAATTCTCGAACTCACAGTCCTCCTCCGCGATCTCATTGATCGAGCAAACGTCGAGTACGCTAGCATTGGGCTCAGCAGGCTGACTTCCTAACTTGAAAATATTAAGCTCAATTGTCATATTGCCGAAAGATAGGTTCATTGAACCGTTACGATAATTGATCACTGCGTTGGAAGTTGCCAAAAATGGCCGATCTAGTATTACCGGAATTTGGTTCCGGGGGTTAGCGACAGGTTGTGTATCCATCACAATAAAGTCAACGGGGAAAATAAAATCCCCTACTCTTATTAACACATCCTCCAGCTCTCCCCTAGGATGGGTTATTGACCGATCAGCCATTTGGAGAGTACAGTGAGTGGGCTTAAGCTCTCCAACGCCCAATTGCTCGTACACAGAATAGGGTAGCAAATTGACGCTCGCGCCAAGATCTAATAGTGCTCTATTGATGTTCTTGTCCCCAATTGTTATCGAAATAGTAGGACACCCGGGGTCCTTTTGCTTTGGGGGTAAGGAATTTACAAGAGCATCGCTAATAGCACTAGCCACAAAAACTTTCATTGGCAATTGCGACTTCCTCTTTTTGGTGCACAAGTCCTTTAAAATTTTGGCATATGAAGGAACTTGCTGAATTGCATCCAAAAGAGGGATGTTTATGCTAACCTGTTTAAACAGCTCGACAATCTTCTCCATTTGAGGAGTTGGTTTATTGGATCTCAACCTATTAGGAAAAGGAACATTTTGAAAAGTGGTTGAGTCCAATTTTTGTGGATCAGATTGTCGAATTGGAACGGTACCTCGTGTAGATGTGTTCGTGTTGTGAGAAATAGGTCCGTTCAAGCTAGAAGAGGTAGAGCCATGTGAAGGGTGGAGAATAGGCTCTAAAGAAGAAGAAGATGGTGAAGAAGAAGAAGAAGAAGAACCACCGGCAGGGGTGTCAGTGTTAATGCCCACATTGTTCCGCAACACTTTTCCCGATCTCAACGTGGTCACCGCATTTACGTTATGATTTTGCTGATTGTGTGCAGCATGTGCGTGACCGGGGTTGGGCAATGGTTGAGACGGGAGTTTTCCTTTTTCGCGCTCGCTCAAAGCTGCATTGAGTTGTGCAATTTGTGCCTTAATAGATTTGATGCTTTGATCGTGTGAGGTACTATTTTGCACTAAAGTTTGAATAGAAGTCTCAAGTCTTGCTGTAGACTGTGTAGATTGCTTAAGGAACGCCTCTAGACTTCTTTCGAGCGAGCTAACCTTATCATTATTAGGTTGAACATAATTGTTTGGCTGGTAAGCGTTGTTCGGCACAAAATTGTTCACCTGATTAGGATAAGGTTGTTGTTGAAATTGTTGCGGTTGATATTGAGTTTGCGAGGGTGCTTGTTGTTGTTGTGGAGGAGGAGGTCTTTGAAAATTATTATTATTTCCTTGGAATTGTTGATTTTGGTTCCAAGCGAAATTTGGGTGACTCCTCCACCCCGGATTATATGTCGAAGAGTATGGATCGTTCCTTTGTCGTTGCTGAAATGCAACATTGACTTGATCCTGTCCTTGAGTGGATGCATTATAAGGACACTCTTTAGTTAGGTGCGATGAATCCGCACAACAAGCACAGACAGTTCGTGGGGGCATAGCAGGGGCAGGAGAAGGCGATGAGATTTTGGTCTCAATCGCTTCTAGCTTTTTCGTAAGAGCGGCCATCTCGGCCTTCATGGCAATCGACATCTCGACTTGATGTATGCCTGCCCTAGATTGACCACTAGAAGATGATGTGGTCTTGGTACTCTCCCACTGTATTGTCTGCTCACTAAGATCCTCGAGAAACTGCCACGCTTCATCACTAGACTTAGAGAGAAAATGACCTTGACAGATGGTTTCTAGCAACTGCTTCATTGCCGAGTTCAATCCCTCGTATAATGTTTGGCAAAGTTGCCAACTTTCGATCCCATGGTGAGGGCATTGAACTAGTAGGTACTTAAATCTCTCGAAACACTTCCAAAATGGTTCGGAAGGAAGTTGTGAGAATTGAATTATTTCATTACGGATTCTGGCAGTTATGGTGAGGATAGAACTTTTTTAGAAAAGCTTTCACAAACTCATCCCAATTTCTAATAGAATGTGATGCGGTGCTATATAGCCACTTCTCGGCTAGGTCACATAAGGTGAAAGGAATGATCCTTAGCCTTATAGCGTCATCACTCAATTGGGTCGTTTTCATCATAGCGCACACATTTTGGAATTTATTAATAAAGATATATGCGTCTTCAGTTTCCAAACCGTGAAATTTCGGCAGCATATTGATGAAATGTGGTTTAATCTCAAAATTGTCCCCATTTGCCGGTGGGGGTGAAAGACAGGTGGGTAAAGAAGTGCGGATGGGGTAAAAGAGGTCCTGGAGTGCAACTCGTGCGGGCGCTTCAACAGGAGGCTGGTTCGGGTTATTCGCACCTGGTGGAGGCAGAATCATTCCCGTCGGCAAGGTATTGTTGGGGTTGAATCCCGACATACCTTCGGTCAAAGAAGTTGAAGGTGTAGGTAAGAAAGTGGACGGATTTTCGACTTCGATGTCGAAGGTTCCGTTGGTCGGTACCAACGACACGCGGACTAATCGGGCGTCTGTATCCCTAGTCCAAAGTGACATACACTAAAAGGGATAGTGCAGTCAGAAAGAAAAAAGAAAAACAGAATGTGGGGGTAAGATAACATCAGTGAGGGAAAGTGGTGTGGTGAATTTTGCAGGTTTTCTTTTTGCGACAAGTTGCAAGTTTTGAAAAGTTTTATTTGTTTTTTTTTATTTATGTGGGAGTTTTGCAAAGAGGTTTTTGAAAAAGGACTCGTGACACAACTGTATCAACCACACATGCACAATCAGGCCTAGATCTAGGGTCGCCTAGGTCTACTAGACAGTTCCTAACTAGGGATAGAAATAGACCTCAACCGCCTCTTCACGGACAAATACGGCCGGGTAAGTGGGAAGGAACCACCACTACAGTTGGCCTAATTAATAACCACTAGCCTAGACACCGCAATGTCGGTTAGGATAAACGGCCGATGCCTACCCTAGTCCTTTTCCTATTGAGCTCGATGTCCTTAGGTCTGAGTCTAATCTTTTTTAGTTAATTGTGGTCGACGCAAAGAAACCTGCAGCAAATCTGTTATTTAGAAGGGGGAAGAAGAATTTTTTAGCGCAAAGAAACCTGCAGAAAATTTTACAGTGGAGATATGGAGGTTGACAGAGGGGAGAAGGAGAAATCAAACCATGCAATTTTCAAGTGCTGACGTGGCCACTGCGCGGCGGAACCGCGGTCTGGGACCCACTTGTGCGGCGGAAACGCGGCCAAGTAGTGGGATCAGGCTGTGAAAAAATTTGTGCTGCTCTGCACTTTCAATTCCTCTCTGTTCTTATGCACCAATTTTTGTTTTACCCTCTGTAAATTTCCAGATCCTCAATTCTCTGCTGTTCCTGCAAGATTCCAACGAAAAACCCTTCAAACAGATAAAGATAATGAAAAGAATATTTTTGTATTTTGTATTTTCTGATTTTTATAATTTTTCAAAATTTTATATCAACCCGAAATCATACAAAAACGAGAAAATTACGCCATCCCCGGCAACGGCGCCATTTGATTATTCCAAAAGTTTGTAGTTTTACCGTAATCAGAAACGGCGTCGCTTTGCAGCTAGCCGGTGAATACGGGTCGATCCGCAGGGATGTGTTAGTTTCTGTTTTTGTGTTATAACGAGTTGATTCAAATTGTTGTTTGGTTTTTGTCGGTTGAATTAAAGATGAACTTATGTGATATGAAAGGACTCGTTAGGGTTAGGTCGAAGGTAGGGGTATTGAGATCAATGTGTTCACCTCTCTCAATGCCGTGATTTAAGCTTTTTAGAAAAATCACAACAATCATTAGCAAAGGGATTAGGATGATCGGGAAGAAACAAAGTTTCTTCCTCTAGATCCTTGTCCGTCCTTTCCTATTAATTGATGTGATCTTCATGGACGTCATATATGTCCGGCCTTTTATACTACGGTTCACCGCTACCTTGTAGGTAGGGTGCCGTAGGGGGCGGATCGTATATGCGTGCATGAAGATTTCGTTTTAAAAATAAGTTGGCATTGAAGGAGGTGAGAGACATCCATCTCTCACTCACTCCCTTGTTCCTAACCCTAACGAGCGAGGATTTTACTCGCTCATTAGGGAATTATTACAACGAGACATTTTTATGATTATGTTTTAAAGAGTTACCTTACGACAGATTAAAATAGCTAACTAGTGAACTACAACAAACAATGGATTACTAGGGCAAGTAGAATAATTATACTAAGGCAGGAATTTAAAAACTTACAATAAAAGATGATGCTCTGAATTCTCCAACAAATCTCACATTTATTGAATGAAAAGAGGCATAGGGTTTTTACAATTTTAGATTACAATATATAAGCAAACAGGAGAATTAGGGTTTCAGAGTCTCGCACATGCGCAATTACATATTTGCCCACTGAAAATCCCAACACCCACACCGACGCACCGGCACAGTAAAAATGCACCGACACGGGCATATAATGGCCGCGGATCCGCGGCAATTGTTAGCTTGGGCCGCGGATCCGCGGCCCTTTGGTGGTCTTGGGCCGCCATATTTTCTGTGCTGCATCTGGGTTTTTAGGGCTTCTTAGTTTTTCATAACTTTTCTCTGTTTGGCTTCTGGGTCTTCTCCAGATCTTCAGTAAAACTTGTTCGTATCTTTTGACCGTTCACTTTGAAATTTCGTCTCGGCTTGAGTAAGATCCGTGTGCTGGTTGGTCAAAAGTCCATTTCCTGTATCATGTTTGTCTTTTTCACTGTATTTGCTTCAAAAGCCTGTATCCTGTATCATGTAACAAACGATCGTCAAAAGCATCTGTTTACTTATAAAATGCACAAAAGTGGGGCGTATGAATTGCAATATTATGATGTGAACAACGGCTTGTGGGTGCTTGATATGATCATCTCTTACTGCCGGCGTATTGACAAGTCTTTAGAGTCCTACATAGAGGTTTTACTAGCTCAGGAAAAACGAAATAGGAGCGTATATGTGATATGTGCGGGACCGAGAATAATGCGTGTATGTGATACCGTATTCTATTCTTGCGACTTTTGTATCGGCCGGATATATGTGATATAACCAGGTTATCGAATCAAGGGTTGATTCGATAAGTCGATATATTGGATGTTAGTCGGTTTTATGTGATATAACCGGATTATTAAGTCAAGTGTTAATTTAATAGTTATAGTGTATAATTGTATATGTGATATACTAATTTACATTAACTAACATTGGTTCACTTAAGCATTTATTTTTCTCACTTGTGCACAATTTAATATATATATGATATATATTTATTTGTGTTCATTTTGTATCATGGTTGTTGATACAACTTATATGGGTGTATAAGACTTATACCATACTAATTATAGTGTTAGGTTTTTATATATTTAAAGTAATTCAAAATTAGTGGATGATAAGCTCAAGTGCATGAAGCTTCATGAAGCTTATGGTTGCATTGACTTAGTCCACTAGTTTTGTTTTACTTGAGATATTAATTAACCTAACCACTATAATTAGCCATGGTTATGTCTCTACATGAGTTAGTATACGATAACCACTCACCCATGGTTAGCTCTCTCTCTTGATTTTAGTTTTTCATTCTCATTTTGAGCTCATCTTCTTCCTCCTTCAAATGCTTGCTAGGGTTTGATAGAGAGAGAGAAATAATGTGAGAAAAGAAATTCTAAAGTGAACCCATTTCCTATTTCTCCATCCTCTACTAGACTACCACTTTAGTTTAGGATGTTTGCTTCACTAATTCTTTAGTTAGTGAAGTAGTAGCTTGAGTTGGTATTCCCTCGACGTAGATCATCTTCGGCCTCGAAGACTTCAAGCAAAACCGTTGCTCTCTTTTCATGGAGCCGTCCGAGAGTCCGGGAGTTCGATGATCGCAGCGAAGGGACTACAACAAGGAGCTTTAGAAGTGAAGGACCGATCTACAAAGGTTGTATTTCGTATTCACTTAGTTGTAAATGTTATTTACTTGCATGTGAAATCCTAATTATCTAGGAAAGTTCTTGTTTAGGGTTGTTAGGCACGGCTAAAATTTTAATCGGGCATGGTTGATGCCTTCTTAACCCTTGTTAGAGTGCCTAGTAACCCTACAGTAGTATCAGAGCCTAGCTAGAGCATTAGGCGACGTGTATACGAAGTTAAAACTCCGAACGAACCCCGAAACGTCAAAACGAACCCCTCTCTGGACAATTTTTAAAAACTATGATTTTTCTGTATTAAAAATACCTAAAAAATTCAGCAGGGAAATATAAGCATTGCAGTGAAAAACGAGCGTATAATCCGTACAAACCGCCGTGGAACCGCGGCCATACCGCGCTTGGGCCGCGGATCCGCGGCAGTAAAGAGGACTTATACACTCGTTTTAGTACAGTAATGACCGTAGGTGAATATGATATTTTCTGGGTATTTTTAATCTGACTCAAGTGTTGAGTGTTCTGGGGATTATTTTGTATTCGTTGATTCGATCGGAATATTTAATTTCGTTATGTTTTCCGGATAATTTAGAAAGTATTAAAATGTTAGAACGGATATCATTAACTCATTTTTTCCCGGCACGAAAAACTTTCAAGTGTTGAATTTTTTTCGGGTTTAAATCTTTCGGAAAAACGTGCAAGTAACGCGATGGACCCTCTAGAAGAACACAAACCTTAACTCGATTATGTGACCGTCTGAACCGCCTCTAAACCTTAGGGTTTGGGGCAGTACGGCGTGCCACATGTGAGGCGTTGGCTTGACCCTTCTACGGCTGGACCGTTGCTACTATGACGTATTCTGGAATTTTTGAACTCCGCTCAAGTGTTGAGCTATTATGGAAATCTTGGGTATTTGATTATTCGATCGGAAAGTTCAATACTGTCTATTTATCTGGAATATGATACAATATGTTGAATTCATATAGTTAGGCATGAAATGCGAAATATATGATATTTCGGATTTACGATGTCTAAAGAGATTGTGGATTCCAAATGTTGTAGTTTTACACTTTCTTTTCTGCGACCGTAAGTGTAATATGTGATATCACCGGTTTCGTTGCTATATGTCAACGACAATTGGGATGCGCATATTTACTTACGTTGATGACATGTGATGTTATGTGTTTCTGGATATGTTATATTGGATCGTCGTGTTCTGAATAGCCGGGGGTTTTATGTGAGATGAGAGTTCTTATTTTCATTCATGTAAAATTAAATGTATGTAATATTCTTTTATTGGGGCACTTCCGGGATGAGGTTGATATCACCATTTGTATATTATTGACTTTTCCGCACTAGGATAGACCCAAGGAGGAGAGCACAAGTAACCGGGTTCTAGAGTCCAGTGGGAGACCAACTCGAGGAGTCGAGTCCGGGTCTTCTAACTCTAGAATTGGAAGGGTTGCTTGCCGCTCTCGTAGGGGTTTAGGGGTGTGGGTTTGGCTATTCATGACGACCGTGGAATCCGTGTTTTATAGAGGCTCAAAATAAAACACGGACCTCCTAGTATATCCATTATTTCATATGTTTCTTCTGCTGCGATATCTGTGATGTGATCATTTGATATGTTGTGATAGATACTGTAAATAGTATATATAATATATTATATAGACGTTACTTATGTTTTACACCCGCACTAGCCCTGCCCCACTCTGCCATTAGTTACCTAACCTAACGGTGCACGAGGGGACATCGAGGCGAATGCGGATAGCATAAGTGTACGTCGTATTTATCTGTGATGTTTAAGTGACTTAAATGTTGGGACTTCATTAATATGATTAATGAAAGAAAAGAAATCTAAAAGATGTTGTAGAATCGAATTTTCAAAAACAGGTAGCTACAGTTCTTGCTTTGCATCGCGGTGTTCCTAGTAGAACATCCTGCACCTTATTCGATAGGGAAAGGGCCGAGATCCCTCACCGGGAGTGACCCCTTTAGCAATGACTGGCAGATGCTACACCCCTCGGTTTTGTCTTTTGATTGTTTTTCTAGTTCTTGCTTTGCACAGTGATATATATGATGTAAGTCCACGGTAGCGCCCCGGCCGTCTAACAGACGCCAAATGCGGAACAAAAACTTTTTACAACTGGCGCTATCGCGTACTATAACCCGGATCTGCCATTAAAGCTAAACTAACAAACTATAAAGTGGGTAGAAATGTTATACCGAACGATCCGAGTCCTTCGGTTTTTAACCATCATCCCACCCTTTGTTGCGGCTGCTCCGATCTCCTGAATCTCCAGTCTTCTCATACAGGTGGCACCACGTCGACGGATCTTTAAACGGGCTCCCGCCTCTGAACCGAGGCAACTCGATCGTCAAGTTTGCCAGAAGAGACGACCAAGATGATGTAGAGAATGAGTAGAACACTTTGTCTCGTTACGTCCAAGACTATGGACGAACGGTTAATGAAGTTGCCTTTTGGATCGGGTGGAAATGTGAAATGAGTATCTATCAAATTTCCATACACTAAAACTCTCATCTTTTTCTCTCAAGCAACCTTAATCCTCACCCAAGGAAGTGGCCGGCCATATATAGAAGATGAGGGAGGTGAGTGTAGGAGAGGGGGGGGGTGACCATTACTATGAATGAAATAATGAGTCATGATACACCTAATATGAACTCATTTAAAGAAACAATGATTCATAACACATAGTCATCAACACAAATGCTCCATTAATGCACTAAGCCACCTCACCATCCTAGTCATCATCTAAAAGCTTCCACACTCATCTCAAGAAAAGATAAATCCGTATTTAACCGAATGTTAAATACGGCCGATAGAAAACTGGAAACTGGCAACTTCCAAAAGCGATCCCGAAACGGATTTCAGGATAACTCCGTATCAGTATAAACATACCCGTATTTGTATTATGACCGAATACAAATGCAACTGAGACAAAGATATTATATCTACACAGCATAATACTCGGATCCGGCTTAAACCAAAGCTGACCAGTATTATCTGCCCGAAATACGACACGTGCGTAAAAGCACGTGCATTTTCCGAACCTTGCCATAAAACCATACGGCCTCTACAACGTTTCGCCCGAACTTGGGAAACGGTCTATGGGGGACTTTAATGACTCATCAACACATTGGCACTGGGTATAACCACTAGCACGTCAGAGGTACAAGCTGTACGTAACGGTTTCCTATGTATTGATTGGAAGGGAAGCTGATGAGCGAACTCATCCATAAACCCTACTGAGCCTAACAGTGACAATATACATACAGTCTGGTCCGTTCGTCTAAAGAGTATCGCATATCGAGTCTAGGGGGGTGGATAAAGTCAGACCCCTAATAACACGATAATTCGTGTCGGTATGAAGCCCATCACCACCGGAGAAACTACTGATCCAAATCAGTAATTCTCCACTACCTTGGCCAAGGATTTCTAGTGATGGCCACCCGTGCACTGCGCGACATCAACACCCAATACCGGGAGATACAAATCCCTGACGATCCGCTCACTGCCTCCATGTGGCTCGGGACTGTACCCAAAAAATACCTATTTGCACAACTCCTTTGAGCGTGGTAGGGTAGGAATCAAAGCACAGTGGGAACTCACACGAAACAAATGACGATCTCAGGTCGACAAACTAACCTGTACACAGGTCACCAGGGAACTGCTATCTGACGATATGTATAATACCAACTAGCATGTTCCCGGTGAGTCCTGTCCGGTGTACTCATAACCCAATGAGCACCTGTATACATCTTAGGTGATCCAACTGACACCAATGGCTTGTGAGACCGGCCATCGCCCCTCGTTGGGGTCTCGACTGTATACACTAGTCTACTTTGGAGTATCGATGCCCTGTCTCGAAACTCCCACGATTAGGGACACATTTAAGGATGTGCTTACAGACCACAGCTCCCACGTATATGATCGCCATCATACTGCTGGTAGCCAAGCAAGAATCCTATGGGCTCTATCAATATGCAATAGCGAACTAAAGCATGTATACGATGATAAAGACAAACCAGATTGCATACTATCATCTCGAGCAAGACTGTCATATCGGTATAGGTCCTACCTCAATCATTGCAATCACGTACCTGCGATCCAATAATTGACTTTGAGGGCACTATCTCCAACAATCTCCCACTTGCACTTAAGGCTAATTATTGCGATGTCGCATACTCACAGCCCGTGTGATACCGAACATCCAACTCCTCTACTAATCAGTTTCACAAAGCTAGTTTGTAAAACTCTTGTGTTCGAGAAATAGCCTCAGTGAGTGGACCCGCCCTGATGTTTCATTCTATGTCTCTCTTAATCTTAAGTTCGCGGAGAAAGCCATCTCCCGAATCGAGTAATACCTGTCTTAGAATATGTCTGAATATCTGATGGGACCTAGTTCATAAATGAACTCCAAATCCAAACTTCTTAGACTGTATGGATCACTGAACCTAATCAGTATCCAGCACCATGCCTCCCACAGTATCCTCTTGGACCACCTTTCCATAATACTGTCCTTCGTTAGAGGGAAAACTATAACTCTGACAATCACTCTGTCATCCATGTCACCTTTGAAGCCTGGAATGATAACCATCTCCCGAAGGAGGCTGCCGTCATCAAAACCGTAGAACATACACTTATGTTCTAAAACTGCTTCCTTATGTTTCTCCAGGATTGGATTAATATAAACTTATCGCATCTAGTGCAAAAACAACATCTGGTGTGGTACTTGACAACTCACGATTGACTCAATTGCCTAAGCAAGTGATCTGCCAATCATGCACATCCCTCTCCCCTTTAGTCTGCAAGACACCTTTAGAGAGGGTGACTTCATCATCTGCAGGTACACCACCATGCCAGGAGTCATTTGTTCTAAAATACTATTAGAATACTGTCAAAGTACCCACATTGGGAAACTACCCAAATCTAGATCTAAAACCATAAATCTAGTAACCAGAATGTCTGATATTATATCCATGTCTTTTGTGAAGAAACAACCGTGTGACGACCACAGTAGAACCGATCGTAGTATAGGAATTTTACTTCCTACTCTGTGTATGTCATACAAATACCAGGACATCCCACCCTACTACCTTCTTAACAGATCCATCACCTATTCTGATGAAGTCAAACCTATGACTGTCACATCAAAAATTAGATGATCTTATCTCCGCTATATCTGCTCAAGCCTATAAATAGACATAAGCTTCTTGCCCACTATGCTTCCGCTGCTCCCACTGACTACGACAACCCTCTGGCAGAATAATATATACGTGCACTTCTAAAACTAGTTTAGAACGATACTATACTTATCCTCCTGCCGGGTCTCATAGCCTGGAACAACAGTAGTGTCAAGTCTAGGTAAACAAGAACCTCCCTGTCACCATCCTTGAGGCTATCGGAGTACCTTTCGGGTGTCTGAGGTTACCCACTATATCTGCGGAGTGGCTATTGGAATTGCAAGCCTGATTGAATATATAGGTCCTATTAAATTTTCTGTAATCGTTTGCGGTTCTGGAATCACTTCCAGTTCTACCATACTCCCACTACTGTTTTCTGAAAAAATCCATTTTACTAAAACTGTGGCGAGTCTAGAACAATATCACTATTGATCTTCCAGATGGTAGAAATATCAACCCTCGTCAAAACCAGGGTCAACCCACAAACTGCCATTACAGAAACGTGCCTTGAGTTATCCAGTGTCTGGTTTTAAGCATAAGCTGGACAACTCCCCTTACTTTAACATCGTTAAGATCTGAAGCATTCTATATCCAATATAGAAACTTTGGCACTTATTTAATTGGAACCAGATTCTAATCATGCAACTGTCTCCAGTGCATATCGACTTAATGGAGAGAGGCTAATCAGCATTACTCAATTTAGGAATGCATCCAATTATGAGTAACCTGAAAGAGAAACAAGTTTCTCAAAACCATTACTATCATCTGAATACCAATCATAAGTATCTAAATCTTCGATCTCTTTGAAGAATCCCGATACTTGTGATACCTGGTTCTCTACTTTATTCTTATACCCACAACTTCTTAAAACTTAGACATTGTATTTCTACGAAACACTTGTCCAAAAACTAGAGAAGTCATAAGTAAACAGAACATAGTACTCAGACCAACCCCTTTGTCCTGACGGACACTGGACAACATACAATATTCTGTATAAGTCCGCTGAGTTGAATAACTCACAACCTGTGCGTCGTAGGTTGAAAACTGTACCCAGGCGACTTCCTCAAATATCACCAATTACAACGAATTCCGATATAATGAGGATGATCTCCTAATTCCCAATAACTTACTCCCACTCAACATCTGTAAAAATCCATACAGATATGAGAATGTAACCTGGTAAATACATACCTTGGAGTAAGTATCTAATCGGGAAATCAGTTTTCCTTTAACAATACAAAGTGTAACTGAAACATCAAAATGTTTCGTAGGGGTATCCTGGTATTCTAGTAATGCCTCTTCCATAATCCAATTCATGACTTTAACCGTATATTTCATTTGCTATCTCTCTAAATCCCTTTATTTGTCTTTAGTCGTTACCTTCTGTACACCATCGTTAGGTTAAATGGTTTTCTTCCTTCCCTACCGTTCGGCACCAGCTTATGGTTTGGAAGAAGACTATCCAGTAAGCATAATAGGTGTACTCTCCTAATTCTAGGAGTACTCGCAACTTGAGAGAAGGTGATGATAAAAGACAACTGAATAATACCTTATTCTATTTCACCCGAACTGGGGAAAAAGCAAAGGTGAAATAGGAGTGGCGATGAAGTACGAGGTTTGGTCGTGAATTATAACAGTCGCAATTTACTTTGCCCTCTTTCTAATCCCTTTATCTTGTTTTTACATATTACCTTCTGCATAACCGACATAGGTGTAACGTTTCAGAAATCGTTTTGCGAATTTTTCCGTTTTAGGGCAAAATTGTCGGTTTTTCCCGTTTTAACCCGATTTTGATTAAACGACCGTATAAGCTTGCTGGCGCCTAGTTTAGCTAAAATAAATCTTGTGCACGAACTTTGGGAGTATTCAGGAGGTTTTGGTTCAGATAGATTTTTTTCCTAATTAAAATATTATTTTAATTATTGGTTGATGTTGATATATCATTTTGGCCAAAATTCTATTCCTTCCTTGTAATGGCCGAACCTTGTGGGTGTGAGGTTTTTTTTTTTTTTGGTTTTGTATGAGTCATATGCTAGCTTCTAGAATGGCATGGTTTTATATCATGACTTATCCTTTGCTTTCAATGATCTTTGTCTTGCTTAAGATCTTTTGTTGGATATTTGTGATGTTAATTGGATGTGGTCACCACTTGAATCTCTTGAGCTCACCCCCCACCCCCACCCCCAAATTTCACAGTGCACAAATTTGTGGTCGGCCCACTTGTTATGAAGTTGATATATTGTTCTTTGTTGATTAATTCAAAAAGCTCACTTCTTCATTTGAGTGTTGCTTTTTCTTTTCTTTTTTTCACAAGAACTTCTTCCTTCTCTGGGAAATAGTGGCCGAGCACTATTCATGTGCCAATTTTGGCCGAGCTCAATTTGTTGAGTAAGGAAGTTTGTTCTTCATTTCAAATCTTTTATTCACTTCACAACTCCAAAAGGCAACTTCAATTTACCATCACCCGATTCGTTGAGTGCCTTGAGGCAAAGTATTCTACATTCTCTCTAGTTCAATCTTGGACTTCCCGGCTGGCAAACTTGAGTTTCAAATCAAATTTGGAGGCATAAAACCCTAACACTAATTTCTTTGTTGTTCTAATACTTTAATTAGCTTATTAGTTGTTAAAATTAAGTTATTTAATTGCATGTTTAAAATTCTAGAAATGGTTTTTGGATAATTAAAATAGTGTTTTGATTAGTGAATAAGTTAATTGTTAGTTTTAACCAAAAGAAAACATAACCTAGTTTGCTAATTTGTTAAATGTTATTTTCCTAATTACCTAATTAGCTTAATTACAAACTAGACTTTTGCTAATCCTAATTAGTGAAAACTAAAATTTTAATAAAGGTTTAAATGGTTTAACCTTACTATTTGAAGATATTTGTAAATTATAGTTTTGGTTAAATTTGTACTTTTGTGCTAAAATGATAAATACTGCTTACTAGATTTTGGTAACTTTTAGGCGTGGGTTTCTTTTGACGTTGCGACGTTAATTATATTGAGTCCACGTTTATTATTGTGTTTTGAATGCGCGATCGGTACGATCAGGGTCTAGGCTTGGTAGTTGTGTCGCTTTGCGTTCCTAGTTAAGGTCGTGCCGATGTCGCCCGTGTCTTTGTGTAGTTTTTGCTCTAGAGTTGGGTTCGTAGTGTCGCTACGCGCGTTAGCCACTTGACGAACACTTGAGAGTAAGTTTGGAGTTGGTGCGTCGGTCAACGTAGTCGTACGTATTTTTGGTCGATTGCTTATATACGCCTGCTTTAGTGTTATATGTGTTCAGGATCGCAGGCGGGGACTTCGGGCGCTGCGAATAGGGGAAAGCGAGTGGTAGGCTTTACCTAGCCAGGAGCGTTGGTGAGTAGATTTAACATCTACAAGGGAATCGCCCGCATGGCGTTATGCGTCAGGGCTAGAGATTTTATTACTTGTCGCATATTCTATGTTATTGTTAGAATTGCGCCTTTACCCTATTACTTAGATATAGTTGTGCCTGGACTAGTAGTAGTAGGACACTGCACATATTATTGACGATTCATGTTGCACGAGCACTGATTGTATGCTACACACACCGTCAATAATTGCCATGTCACACACAAACCATTTATAGATGTTATATTGCTTGGTTAGGGACATTGTGACATTGATTCATACTGCTTATCATATATGGCATTCAGCATACCTGTATTTCTATAGAGTATTGTACCATTAGTGATAGGTACATACACACTCCCTGACATAGCTACAGGTATACCTTGCACATACTATTCTTATACCCAGGGGGTATACTATATCATTGCTTATAGGTAGACACATTATCTTGCTATACCTTATTGATTTCACATACATCTGGTTTTAGCTACATGTTTACCTTCACTTGATGTTATTTAGAAGTGGATAAATAGGAACCGCATGATATTTGTATTAACCTGATGCAGTTAATTAGCGGTTTTTCCTTTATATGCTTGCATTTCAGATATGGTGCACATATTATATTCATGGATTTTCGCATTGTTATATGGATTTTTCATGATATTTTCTGGATTTGGGAACCACGGGAGTTCATAAAATTATGCATTATATGAAAGGCCCGGTTTTCTTGATATGATATTTGCGCATCCACCATGAGATTTATCGGTCCTGATTATCTACTCCATACGAGGAGTGGCTGCCGTATGAGGGTACATGGTGGGGCCCGGTACGGTTCCCCTCGGCAAGATGATCGATGGGCTTTGCCGAATGAGCCTGGAGGTGGGCAAGTACCTACCGGTGACAGTACTTATGACTCAGCGGCTATCATGTGGATACCGACGTGAGTCATGTACGTATTGATACGTCGAAAGGCGAGGGTCAGAGCTAGGCACTCGTGCTTTCGGGATAGCGTATGATACGTACCTATCAGGATGCTAGTCTTGGTGGCAGCATCTGATAGATTAGTATTTTTGTGTCGATACTTGGCACATTGGTTTCATGATATTTCTAATTACTCCTTGTATATATAACAGGGGATTTAGCCGCTGTTATATATACCCTTACACCATTATTAGTGGAATGGGACGCTAATATATGTGTATTGACCCCATCATATTGATTTATGCAAATATATTTAGGACGTTAGAATGTTACTTGAGATTTGATTTGGGATATAAGTGATTCATTGAGATTGGATACTGGATAGATATGTGAGATCTACTTGATGTTGCACAGTCGGGATATGCGAGATATACTTGATATTGTACATTGAGAAAATATGAGACTTATATGTTATGAGAGCCAATTGGGGGCTGATTGAGGAATTGGGATTTTTAGTATCTTGATGGATTGTGATCCTACCACGATGTCAGGATTCCGTGGAAATGACATATTTCACTCCATACCTCACCATTATCTGGTTGTGCACTGTTTCATGTATTAGTAGTACCTGTTAGTGTACCTTCCATGATTGTTGCATATTTATATTCTCACACCCTTATTGCATACTATTGTCATATTATTATGGCTTCATATATTGGTTGTACCTGCTAGAGTACTTTCCATTATTCTGCATTCATATGACATGTTATTGCTGTTAATTGCATATCTTAGATTCACGCTTTACGTGCATACTTGCGATTACCTGCATATGTTATTTACTATTCGCGAGTTGGCAATTCACCCTCGTTGTGCCACAGGTGTTACTGAGTGTTCCCCAGAGTAGTCGAGGTTGGCTATTCATCTATCATCTTTTAATACAGATACCTCATCGGCTCACAGTGTGCTGTTTTGTTCAGGTGGGTTTTGGTGGTTATCTGTATTTGTATTGTATATTCGTTGTATCTTATACTCTCCATCTACTATTATGTTGTTGACTTAGAGACTTGGTGAGGACGATATTTGTATAAATTGTGGATTTGTTGTCTTTTATACAGCTTCCTCTCTATTGTCTTTATTTCTTCGCTACGGCGTCCTATATTTGTGGTGGTGATTGTTTTCCGCCTTTGGGCGTGTATTTGCTCCCGTTTGGGGATGCTTTACTTTATATTTATGTTGTACCCATTTTTGGGGCTAGCTTTTACAAAGGAGGTGCTGCCAAAATTTTTAAGAAAGCAAGTTGAACTTTTTAAAGAATTTGGGTTGTGATTTCAAAGACTTTTAAACAATGTTTCTTATCTTTTCTTGTCTTTTAATGGTTTAGATTTCTGGGTTTTGGCTTTCTTTTACTGCATTACGCCTGTAGACGTTGCGCAGTATTAGGGTCGTCATGTGCCAATGTCGGGTCGTGACAAAGTTGGTATCAGAGCGCTAGGTTTTACCTTTCGGAGAGTAGGATGACCTTGGTATGATGGAGTAGGTAGCTTAAGTAGAGTAACGTAGTGTGTGTATGTATGCAGCATGCTCACGATGCGGTACTTCGCCTAAAGTGACCTAAGTACAAATTGCTTGAAATTCCTTCCTTGATGATTCATATCCTTGTGATTCGATTTCCGTGTCCTTATCTAATCTCATCTCTATTTATAGCCTTACCGCCGATGACTATGGGGACTTAGAATGATGCAGCGAGGGCCAAGGTCAGAGTTGGCTCGGGTGAGACGAGCACTGACCAGGATGGCACGCTAGTTGCACAGGTGCAGACGGATCAGCCTTCGACAGAGCAGCTCGCTAGGCTTGTGGCAGAGATGGAGGACTTGCGCCAGATGATGAGATCATTAGTTGATGACGTTCGAGCGCAGCGACAGGAGGTTGTCACCCCTGTTACACAGTTGTTCCTTGGGATCAGCATGCAGCAGTCCGTCACCTACTTAGCACCAGTGGATGCAGCCCCAGTTGACGAGGCATATATTCCAGAGACTCTGAGAGTTCCAGGACAATGGAGGACTCGTACCAGTGTACCAGCCCAGAGACAGAGGCTTAGTCCTCGAGACAGATTTCGTGGCCGCCATGGGACTAGCAGAGGCTTTGGACGAGGACAGTCGTTCAGCTCTTATCCCTAGGAGGGTCAGCAGCCATCATATGGATGTTTTCGATGCGGAAGCCTTCAGCACTTCGTCAGGGATTGTTCTTTAGCACTACGTCAGGATTGTATTCAGAGAGGTCATGGACATGGAAGGTTTGCTCAGAGGGGACAGTCTAGCAGAAGAAGATTTCAGTCAGTTGCGGGTAGAGGGCAGACGCAGGAATTTGCCTCTACTCATCGGGACGCGCGGGCGTCCAATGTAGAGTTTTCAGGTATCCTTAATTCATATGTTCTTTTGATGTATTGGTTTGTTTTTCACACTTTGTGCCGTGGTTGGGACGAGGATCGTGTTAGCTAGATCAGTCGTTTGTTGTGTTAATTTCTGTCAGCGATTCTTTTATTGCGCGACACGTAATTCAGCCGTATGCCAATCGGTTAGGAGATTCATCCATCACTTGATCCTTCTAGAGATGTTGGATTTGATGTTCTCCTGGGCACGGACTGGTTAGTTACATGCTAGGCGTCTGTGGACTACCGCGAGGAAACAATCAGGTTTGTTTTCCCGGCAAGTCAGTTCTTGTTGTGCAGGGGGACAGTGGTGCCGCCTCTCACAGCTCGAATTCAGCCTTTTTCGCTAGTCGGCTTTTGAGGAGATGTCGTGGATTCTTGGCGTTCATTCGTTATACCGAAGCCACAGTGGGTTTGTTGGACCGGCTTCCTTTCGTGCGAGAGTTTTTCGACGTTGTTCCAGATGAGCCGGCGAAGCTTAGGGAGCTTAAGGATCTGCTGCAGAGTTGTTTGTTGGGGGGTTTGTGCGTCTGGCGTTTCTCCTTGAGGAACTCCTATTTCTGTTCGTCAAGGAGAAAGACGGCAGTTTGACGTTGTGTATTTATTGATCGTCAATTGAACCAGCTTACGGTGCGGATATGTATCTTTTACCCCGCATTGACGATTTCTTCGATCAGCTCCAGAGTGCGAGACATTTTCTAAGTTTGTTTAGGGATCAGGTCATCATTGTTGCGGGTTCGGAGTGATGACATTCCGAAGACTGCCTTGTGTGTGCTACGGGCTTGTGTGTTTTGGTGGTGTCATTGGACTCACCAATGCCCTAGCAGCATTCGGAGAGATGATGAACCAGACTTCTTCAGGCCGTTCCTCGACCAGTTATTGTTGTGTTATTGACTACATTCTGGTCTATTCAATGTGTCGTGAGGAATAGGAGTAGCACTTGAGGATTTGTTTTGCAGACATTGGGGGAGCGCCAGCTGTTTGCTAGATTCTCGGAGTGTTCCTTCAGGCTTGTTTGTGTTGACTCCTAGGTCTTGTTGTTACGGGAGACAGTTGTCGTATGGTTCCGAGGGAGATCGAGACCGTACGGTTTTGGCCCATACTTGTGTACGGACGGGGGTCCGTTGATTTTTGGGCTTAGCAGGTTTTTACCGCCGTTTCGTGCAGGATCGCTAGTGTAGTGCTGCACCGTTGACTAGACTGACCAGAAGGGAGGTTCTTTTTCTTTGGACTGAGGCAAGCGTGCAGAGTTTTCCAGCAGTTGGAGATTCGGTTAACAATTGCACCAGTTCTTTCTTACTTTCTGGTTCGGGCAACTTTGTTGTTTAACTATAATGTTTCACGAGTGGGGCTCGATTGTATACTGAGGGGACACTATAGAGTTATCGCTTTTACTTCCCTACATTTGGCGGAAATACGAGCAGGATATCCCACTCATGATCTGGAGATGGCCGCTGTGGTCGTGCGTTGGAGAATTGGGGACACTACTTGTTCAGAGAGTCATGTCAGATTTTCACGGACCACCAGAGCTTAATGTGCATCTTCCTGCTGCGGATGTGATTGTTGTGATAGTCCTCCGCAGATTTACAGTTCTTGTGTGATCGTTGAGTACAGCTTAGGTTCGTCTCTACGGAGGGGACAGCTTGCTCATATCCGCGCCCGACCACTTCTTCTTAATCGCTTTCGCGAGGCACTGCCCGTCGACGCTCGTTCGTTAGAGATACTTGAGCATACTCGGCTGGGTAATGATTCGGAGTCCTTGATTTGTGACAATAGTGTGCTAAATTAGGGACGCGTTTGTGCACCTGATATTATCGGGTAGAGACGTGAAATCCTAGAGCTGGCACATCAGTCAATTCTCTGTATTCATTCAAGTTCCACCAACATTGATGTGACTTGTGAGATAGTTACGGGTGGGCAAGAATGTAAAGAGAAATTTTAGGTTTCGTTTCAAGGTGTTTGTCTTGTTGTGTGTTTTGGGTTGAGCATCTGAGACCGGCTGGAGAGTTGCAACCATTAACCGTTCCGAAGTGGGAATGGGGGTAGATTTCCATGAATTTCGTTATGGGTCTACCCAGGTTTAGTCAGGGTGTGACTCCATTCGGATGCTTGTTATCCAGTTTTACTCGGTTTGCTCAGTTGTTCTTTGTTAAGTTATGCGTTGCACGGAGTTCCTTCGAGGGTCATATCCAATGAAGGCACCCTGTTCGCTTGCCGTCTTGGGCAGAAGCTTCAGGAAGCCTTGGGTACTGGTTAAGCTTTAGCTCCATCTTTCCATCCGCAGGATGATGGTTTTGTGAGAGCGGGCTATACCGACTCTGGAGAATATGTTAGTGCGTACGTATTAATTATTTTTGGTTGTTCGGATCGTCACTTGCCATTGTTAGGATTCTCCTTCGATAGTTGTTATCAGGAGACACTCCAATTGGCAACCTTTAGGTTTAGGGGTTAGGTCGTGTCGATCACCAATATGTTTTTTTCTAACTCTGCGTTGTTGGATTTTTGGACCCCAGCTAGTCTAGAGACTTCGGAGATGATCCAGTTGTTCAGGTCAGGATGATGACAGTCCTGTGCGGACAGAGATCTTATGCCGACCAGGGTGGTCGCAGGCCTGAGTTCGCAGTGGGAGATCATGTATTCCTATGGATTTTCCGATAAATGACGTGTGGAGTTTTGGGAATCTTATCCCAGGATTGTAGGTCCTTTTAAGATCCTTTAAGCGAGTTAGTTCGTTGCCTTTAATTTGGCACTTCCGCCCAGATTATTGAGTTTTCACCCCGCATTCTTTGTGTTGATACTTTGCAATTACCTTCATGACTTTTTTCACATGATTCAGCATTAGACCATTTGCTTTGACGCGATCTTTTCACTCACCGACAGCCATTGGTGTTAATGGCCCGGCAGGTGGAGAAACTTCGGTCAAGGGTCTTGCTATCTGTGGAGAGTTTTCTTGGACGTAGCCGTATAGTGAGATGATCACTTGGGAGGCTGCGAGCGAGAATTGGGAGTTTTGTACTCTTCTCTTTCAAGGTACGCTTAGTGAAAATTTTAAATTCGGGGACGAATTTTTATAAGGGGGGAGATTGTAACGTTTCAGAAATCGTTTTGCGAATTTTTCCGTTTTAGGGCAAAATTATCGGTTTTTCCCGTTTTAACCTGATTTCGATCAAACGTCTGTAAAAGCTTGCTGGCACCTAGTTTAGCTAAAATAAAACTTGTGCGCGAACTTTGGGAGTATTCAGGAGGTTTTGGTTCAGATAGATTTTTTTCCTAATTAAAATATTATTTTAATTATTGGTTGATCTTGATATATCATTTTGGCCAAAATTCCATTCCTTCCTTGTAATGGCCGAACCTTGTGGGTGTGAGGTTTTTTTTTTTGGGTTTTGTGTGAGTCATATGCTAGCTTCTAGAATGGCATGGTTTTATATCATGACTTATCCTTTGCTTTCAATGATCTTTGTCTTGCTTAAGATCTTTTGTTGGATATTTGTGATGTTAATTGGATATGGTCACCACTTGAATCTCTTGTGCTCACCCCACCCCCACCCCCACCCCCACCCCCAAATTTCACAGTGCACAAATTTGTGGCCGGCCCACTTGTTATGAAGTTGATATATTGTTCTTTGTTGATTAATTCAAAAAGCTCACTTCTTCATTTGAGTGTTGCTTTTTCTTTTTTTTTTTCCACAAGAACTTCTTCCTTCTCTGGGAAATAGTGGCCGAGCACTATTCATGTGCCAATTTTGGCCGAGCTCAATTTGTTGAGTGAGGAAGTTTGTTCTTCATTTCAAATCTTTTATTCACTTCACAACTCCAAAAGGCAACTTCAATTTACCATCACCCGATTCGTTGAGTGCCTTGAGGCAAAGTATTCTACATTCTCTCTAGTTCAATCTTGGACTTCCCGGCTAGAAAACTTGAGTTTCAAATCAAATTTGGAGGCATAAAACCCTAACACTAATTTCTTTGTTGTTCTAATACTTTAATTAGCTTATTAGTTGTTAAAATTAGGCTATTTAATTGCATGTTTAAAATTCTAGAAATGGTTTTTGGATAATTAAAATAGGGTTTTGATTAGTGAATAGGTTAATTGTTAGTTTTAACCAAAAGAAAACATAACCTAGTTTGCTAATTTGTTAAATGTTATTTTCCTAATTACCTAATTAGCTTAATTACAAACTAGACTTTTGCTAATCCTAATCAGTGAAAACTAAAATTTTAATAAAGGTTTAAATGGTTTAACCTTGCTATTTGAAGATGTTTGTAAATTATAGTTTTGGTTAAATTTGTACTTTTGTGCTAAAATGATAAATACTGCTTACTAGATTTTGGTAACTTTTAGGCGTGGGTTTCTTTTGACGTTGCGACGTTAATTATACTGAGTCCACGTTTATTATTGTGTTTTGAATGCGCGATCGGTACGATCAGGGTCTAGACTTGGTAGTTGTGTCGCTTTGCGTTCCTAGTTAGGGTCGTGCCGATGTCGCCCGTGTCTTTGTGTAGTTTTTTCTCTAGAGTTGGGTTCGTAGTGTTGCTACGCGCGTTAGCCACTTGACGAACACTTGAGAGTAAGTTTGGAGTTGGTGCGTCGGTCAACGTAGTCGTACGTATTTTTGGTCGATTGCTTATATACGCCTGCTTTATTATTATATGTGTTCAGGATCGCAGGCGGGGACTTCGGGCGCTGCGAACAGAGGAAAGCGAGTGGTAGGGTTTTCCTAGCCAGGAGCGTTGGTGAGTAGATTTAACATCTACAGGGGAATCGCCCGCATGGCGTTATGCGTCAGGGCTAGAGATTTTATTACTTGTCGCATATTCTATGTTATTGTTAGAATTGCGCCTTTACCCTATTACTTAGATGTAGTTGTGCCTGGACTAGTAGTAGTAGGACACTGCACATATTATTGACGATTCATGTTGCACGAGCACTGATTGTATGCTACACACACCGTCAATAATTGCCATGTCACACACAAACCATTTATAGATGTTATATTGCTTGGTTAGGGACATTGTGACATTGATTCATACTGCTTATCATATATGGCATTCAGCATACCTGTATTCCTATAGAGTATTGTACCATTAGTGATAGGTACATACACACTCCCTGACATAGCTACAGGTATACCTTGCACATACTATTCTTATACCCAGGGGGTATACTATATCATTGCTTATAGGTAGACACATTATCTTGCTATACCTTATTGATTTCACATACATCTGGTTTTAGCTACATGTTTACCTTCACTTGATGTTATTTAGAAGTGGATAAATAGGAACCGCATGATATTTGTATTAACCTGATGCAGTTAATTAGCGGTTTTTCCTTTATATGCTTGCATTTCAGATATGGCGCACATATTATATTCATGGATTTTCGCATTGTTATATGGATTTTTCATGATATTTTCTGGATTTGGGAACCGCGGGAGTTCATAAAATTATGCATTATATGAAAGGCTCGGTTTCCTTGATATGATATTTGCGCATCCACCATGAGATTTATCGGTTCTGATTATATACTCCATACGAGGAGTAGCTGCCGTATAAGGATACATGGTGGGGCCCGGTACGGTTCCCCTCGGCAAGATGATCGATGGGCTTTGCGGATTGAGCCTGGAGGTGGGCAAGTACCTACCGGTGACAGTACTTATGACTCAGCGGCTATCATGTGGATACCGACGTGAGTCATGTACGTATTGATACGTCGAAAGGCGAGGGTCAGAGCTAGGCACTCGTGCTTTCGGGATAGCGTATGATACGTACCTATCAGGATGCTAGTCTTGGTGGCAGCATCTGATAGATTAGTATTTTTGTGTCGATGCTTGGCACATTGGTTTCATGATATTTCTAATTACTCCTTGTATATATAACAGGGGATTTAGCCGCTGTTATATATACCCTTACACCATTATTAGTGGAATGGGACGCTAATATATGTGTATTGACCCCATCATATTGATTTATGCAAATATATTTAGGATGTTAGAATGTTACTTGAGATTTGATTTGGGATATAAGTGATTCATTGAGATTGGATACTGGATAGATATGTGAGATCTACTTGATGTTGTACAGTCGGGATATGCGAGATATACTTGATATTGTACATTGAGAAAATATGAGACTTATATGTTATGAGAGCCAATTGGGGGCTGATTGAGGAATTAGGATTTTGAGTATCTTGATGGATTGTGATCCTACCACGATGTCAGGATTCCGTGGAAATGACATATTTCACTCCATACCTCACCATTATCTGGTTGTGCACTGTTTCATGTATTAGTAGTACCTGTTAGTATACCTTTCATGATTGTTGCATATTTATATTCTCACACCCTTATTGCATGATTATTGCATACTATTGTCATATTATTATGGCTTCATATATTGGTTGTACCTGCTAGAGTACTTTCCATTATTCTGCATTCATAAGACATGTTATTGCTGTTAATTGCATATCTTAGATTCACGCTTTACGTGCATACTTGCGATTACCTGCATATGTTATTTACTATTCGCGAGTTGGCAACTCACCCTCGTTGTGCCACAGGTGTTACTGAGTGTTCCCCAGAGTAGTCGAGGTTGGCTATTCATCTATCATCTTTTGCTACAGATACCGCATTGGCTCACAGTGTGCTGTTTTGTTCAGGTGGGTTTTGGTGGTTATCTGTATTTGTATTGTATATTCGTTGTATCTTATACTCTCCATTTACTATTATGTTGTTGACTTAGAGACTTGGTGAGGATGATATTTGTATAAATTGTGGATTTGTTGTCTTTTATACAGCTTCCTCTCTATTGTCTTTATTTCTTCGCTACGGCGTCGTATATTTGTGGTGGTGATTGTTTTCTGCCTTTGGGCGTGTATTTGCTCCCGTTTGGGGATGCTTTACTTTATATTTATGTTGTATCCATTTTTGGGGCTAGCTTTTACAAAGGAGGTGCTGCCAAAATTTTTAAGAAAGCAAGTTGAACTTTTTAAAGAATTTGGGTTGTGATTTCAAAGACTTTTAAACAATATTTCTTATCTTTTCTTATCTTTTAATGGTTTAGATTTCTGGGTTTTGGCTTTCTTTTACTGCGTTACGCCTGTAGACGTTGCGCAGTATTAGGGTCGTCACATGCCAATGTCGGGTCGTGACATTAGGCTAATTGGTTTTCTTCATTCCCTACCTTTCGGCACCAGCCTATGGTTTGGAATAAGACTATCCAATAAGTGTAATAGGTGTACTCTCTTAAACTAAGGAGCCCTCGCAACCTGAGAGAAGGTGATAATAAAAGACAACTGAATAATAACTTATTCTATTTCTCCTGAACCTGGATCCATCCTCGAAGAAATCCCTTCGAGTTCGTATATAACCATACGATGGATCTATCCAATGGAAGTGGATGTCCGTAGTAATACGGGGTGTTCTGAGAAATACAAAGGGTAAAAGAAGGAGCGGCAATGACTTATGCAACTTTAGACAATCCAAAAGCCTGTATTTTTAGAAGTTTCGGTCAACTTGGTCACTGAGTCATAGTTTAGGGTCGGTCAAAGGTCCCTGCCAAAAAGAGAGAGAGAAAAGAAACACTCTGCGTGCACTTTAACCTAGATCAGAATGGTTATCACTTTATCTAATCAGGAAACCTCCCACTGAAATCTCAAATTCTCCTCCAAACTTGAAAGAAGAATTAGTCGGGATCACCCGAAGAGTAAACCAACTAATCAGTGAGAATCGGGATCCAACTATCATCGCATGATAACTTGATGGAAGCCACTCAAGTTATCACACTCCAGAAGGTATGCGCATGCCTGGCAAGTTTGCTATATGTTTGAAACTCCCGATATGATTTTTGCCCCATGCTCTTATGACCTTGACGAAAGCCAACAAACCATAAGTCACATGTCAAGTTCTGCCCGTCATTGTCCAGGTTAATTTGAACCCACTCGTACATACCCTTGACGAAAACCAACAAGGTAATACGATTGTCCCAAACCAACACATCTATCTATGCTACAAATGAATACCCCAGCAGCTACCAACCACTATGCCTTGGCGAAAGTCAACAAATATAGCTTGAATACTACTGACCATCCATAAGATACGACGGAGGGCTACGAATGGTTTTTGGCGAAAAACCATTAACGTAATGAACTTGATTTCGTTGAAGGAACCTGATAGCTTTTTATAAAAATATAGTAGCGAAAAACCTTTGCTAAAGAGGTCACTCCCGGTGAAGGGATCTCGGCTCTTTCCTCGTGGAATGAGGTGCAGGATATTCCAACTGAATACCGCGATGCAAAGCAACTTGTAATCGACTATAGTGAAGTTATTACCCTGACGTAAACTTCTACCCAAGGGGTCACTCCCGGTGAAGGGATCTCGGCCCTTGCCTCGTCGAATGAGGTGCGGGATATTCTAACTGAATATCATTATGCAAAACAAAAGGAAACATCTTTTAATAACACCTTTTTAAATTTGTTCCAACAACATCAAATATAGGTTTGTTTTATCCTTGCATTGATAAGAATCAATGCAGTCCCATCAATCAATCACACCAGAAAAGAACGAAAATAAAATGTACGTATATGCCATCCGCATTCGTCACTGGGTCCCGTCATCACCCGTTAGGTTACTTAACTAACGACAGAGCGGGGGCTGGACTAGCGCGGGTGTAAAACATATACAACATCTAATAGTATGTATACCGATATACAGTAATCGCTCCAGGAGTGATAATATGCAACATTACAAAAAAGTAATAAGCATCACAGAACAATACAGATAATCTGGAATCCCCGGGTTTCACAGAGCCGCTGCTGAAACCCGACGTTCCCCTGGTCGTGTGGATAGCCTGTGCAGTGAAACCTAGACCCCTACGGGTGCGGAAAGTTACCCGCCAAAACCTGAAGCGAGGTAGTCCCCCACAGCATAGTGAATGGAACACCCGGCACTTCACGGAATCCGGTAAATTGAACACCCCTCCTTGGGTCAACCTGTACCCCCTACGAGTGCGGTGAATAGTCTGCCAATTCTAGAGTGAGGTCCCTCTGCCTCTCAAAGCCATGAGATAGGGACCCGTTGCCCTCCAGAACCCGGCTATCCGTGCACTCCGTCGTGGGTTAAACCTAGTACAGAAATAAAAATATGTACAACGGGTACATCGACCTCAACCCGGTCGTACCCCAAAAGAATATTATACAACAGGCAGTAACGGCAGTCCACATGTTGGACGCTCATCCCGCAATATCAAATGTATAAATAAATCCAAACTGCACTATCATTGCACCCTGCTATCCACCACGACAAATCCGTAATATCACAGCACAACACAGAACATCAACGCGAATGTCACGTTCGCAAACCCGTCTAAAAGAACTATAGCAATCAGACGCGGTTTACCGATCAAATGACATTCCCGGTCGGAGATATAATGTAAATACTGCATACTAATAAGTTTAAAATTTCGATCGATAAAATTTCCCGAAGTGGGCCCCACGTACATCTGCTATACAGTAACAAAATCTGGGCCCAAAAGAACTATACCAAAACCCACAAATTCCATAGCAAAGCCTACTGAAGAATTTTGACGCACTGTTCCCACAGTAGTGCCGCGGTTCCACGGTCAAACCCTAGGTTTGACCGCGGATCCGCGGCGGTCACGTGGGATCACGTGCTCAAAATTTACTAGTATTCTTAGAAAACCCTGCTTAGTTTTCTGTGATATGTAAAATTATTTTTAGACCATTTTAAAAATCAACAGAAACTTAAGCACTTGAAAAATGTGATTTTCGAAATTCGGTTCGATCGATATTTTAAACGCGTTAGCACAAGTTAGTATAGCTTAATGGTGAGGCTCTGATACCACTGTAAGTCCACGGTAGAGCCCCGGCCGTCTAACAGACGCCAAATGCGGAACAAAAACTTTTTACAACTGGCGCTATCGCATACTATAACCCGGATCTGCCATTAAAGCTAAACTAACAAACTACAAAGTGGGTAAAAATGTTATACCGAACGATCCGAGTCCTTCGGTCTTCAACCATCATCCCACGCTTCGTTGCGGCTGCTCCGATCTCCTGAATCTCCAGTCTTCTCGTCCAGGTGGCACCACGTCGACGGATCTTTAAACGGGCTCCCGCCTCTGAACCGAGGCAACTCGGTCGTCAAGTTTGCCAGAAGAGATGACCAAGATGAAGTAGATAATGAGTAGAATACTTTGTCTCGTTACGTCCAAGACTATGGACGAACGGTTAATGAAGTTTCCTTTTGGATCGGGTGGAAATGTTAAATGAGTATTTATCAAATTTCCATACACTAAAACTCTCATCTTTTCCTCTCAAGCAACCTTAATCCTCACCCAAGGAAGTGGTCGGCCATATATAGAAGATGAGGGAGGTGAGTGTAGGAGAGGGGGGTGACCATTACCATAAATGAAACAATGAGTCATGATACACCTAGTATGAACTCATTTAAAGAAACAATGATTCATAACACATAGTCATCAACACATAAATGCTCCATTAATGCACTAAGCCACCTCACCATCCTAGTCATCATCTAGAAGCTTCCACACTCATCTCAAGAAAAGATAAATCCGTATTTAACCGAATATTAAATACGGCCGATAGAAAACTGGAAACTGGCAACTTCCAAAAGCGATCCCGAAACGGATTTCAGGATTACCCCGTATCAGTATAAACATACCCGCATTTGTATTACGACCGAATACAAATGCAACTGAGACAAAGATATTATATCTACACAGCATAATACTCGGATCCGGCTTAAACCAAAGCCGACCAGTATTATCTGCCCGAAATACGACACGTGCGTAAACGCACATGCATTTTCCAAACCTTGCCATAAAACCATACGGCCTCTACAATGTTTCGCCCGAACTTGGGAAACGGTCTATAGGGGACTCTAATGACTCATCAACACATTGGCACTGGGTATAACCACTAGCACGTCAGAGGTACAAGCTGTATGTAACGGTTGCCTATGTATTGATTGGAAGGGAAGCTGACGAGCGAACTCATCCATAAACCCTACTGAGCCTAACAGTGACAATATACATACAGTCCGGTCCGTTCGTCTAAAGAGTATCGCATATCGAGTCTAAGGGGGTGGATAAAGTCAGGCCCCTAATAACGCGATAATTCGTGTCGGTATGAAGCCCATCACCACCTGAGAAACTACTGATCCAAATCAGTAATTCTCCACTACCTTGGCCAAGGATTTCTAGTGATGGCCACCCGTGCACTGCGCGACATCAACCCCCAATACTGGGAGAGACGAATCCCCGACGATCTGCTCACTGCCTCCATGTGGATCGGGACTGTACCCAAAAAATACCTGTTTGCACAACTCCTTTGAGCATGGTAGGGTAGGAATCAAAGCACAGTGGGAACTCGCACGAGACAAATGATGATCTCAGGTCGACAAACTAACATGTACACATGTCACCAGGGAACTGCTATCTGATGATATGTATAATACCAACTAGCATGTTCCCGGCGAGTCCTGTCCGGTGTACTTATAACCCAATGAGCACCTGTATACATCTTAGGTGATCCAACTGACACCAATGGCATGTGAGACCGGCCATCACCCCTCGTCGGGGTCTCGACTGTATACACTAGTCTACTTTGGAGTATCGATGCCTTGTCTCGAAACTCCCACGACTAGGGACATGTTTAAGGATGTGCTTACAGACCCCAGCTCCCACGTATATGATCTCCATCATACTGCTGGTACTCAAGCAAGAATCCTATGGGCTCTATCAATATGCAATAGCGAACTAAAGCATGTATACGATGATAAAGACAAACCAGATAGCATACTATCATCTCGAGCAAGACTGTCATATCGGTATAGGTCATGCCTCAATCATTGCAATCACGCACCTGCGATTCAATAATTGACTTTGAGGGCACTATTTCCAACATATGATATATCCTGCACCTCATTCGACGAGGAAAGAGCCGAGATCCTTTCACCGGGAGTGACCTCTTTAGTGAAACTAGCAAAAGCCAAAAAAACACTCCATTTTAAAATTATTTGATTCTACAACGATATCAAGTTCATTACGCAATAAGTTTTCAGAAAAACCTGTCGTAGCCCTCCGTCTTTTCAGATAAGTAGTAGTTAGTATTCGTGCTACATTTGTCGGCCTTTGTCAAGGCGTAGTGTGCGGTAGCTGACTAGAGCTTATCTGTTTATGCATATGATGCAGATTGGGTTAGGGTAGTCGTACGACGTTGTTGGCCTTTGTCAAGGGTTGTGCGGGTGGGTTTAATTCAATCAAGAAATGACGGGTTGAACTTGACTAGCATCCTATGATTTGTTGGCCTTTGTCAAGGTCATAGGAGGTTAGGGGCAAAATTATCGGGAATTTCAAGTGTTGAAATTTGCAATGAGATTCTATACCTTCTATGAGATAGTTGGATCCCGATACCCACTGCGAGTAATTATTACTCCTGCGAGAGTTTTACACATTACAATTAGCCGATCAAATAGGTGTCTAGAAAGGTGTCAACGGGGTTACGCCTCTGGGAAAATGAGGTTTACTTTAATTAGGTCCGTGCGAAAGCACGGGGTGTTAGTGATATGTATGCCCTAGAGGCCATTACTATACATAGGATGTATATTGTAGTGGATGCTTGGACATATATAGGGAGGACTTTCTTGCTCGACATGATACTATGCTATCTGGTTGCTCTTTACCTTAACGTGTATACTGATAATCTCTCTGTCACATGTTGGTAAAGCCCTTAGGATGTGTACTTGACTACCTGGACTATGATGCGGATCATACTAGTGGGGACATGGTAGTCCATAAGAACATCCTTCAAGGTCCGTAGTCGTGGGTGTATCGAGACAGGGCATTGATATACCAGAGTAGACTAGCGTATACCTTCTCGACCCATACAGATGGACGATGGATGATCCCATATCCATTGGTGTTTGACATCAGAGATGATATACGGGTGCTCAGTGGAGACTGGGTACACTAGACGGACTCGCCGAGAACTCCCACATGGTATTATACCTCACATCAGATGGCAGTTCTCTGGTGACACTGGTACGGGTTAGTCTGTTGACCCGAGATCGTCATAGAGTCTTGTGTGGTTCCCACTGTGCTTTGATTTCCACCTTACCACGTCCAAGAGGGCGTGCAAAATGATGGTTTTTGGGTACAGTCCCGAATCACATGGAGGCAATGAGCGATAGGAGGGGATTCATCTCTCCCGGTATAGGGAGTTGATGTTGCGCTGTGTTCGATTGGCTATAACCGGAAATCCCTGGCCAGGGTTGCTGAGATTTACTGATAAGTGTTACCAGTACTTTCTCGAACTGTTATAGACCTCATATCGACACGACTTATCGAGCTATTGGGGTCTGACGTTTACCACCCCTAGGCGAGATATGCGACATATCAGACGACGAGACCGGACTGTACGGTAAGTGTTACTGGTTGGATTCACAGGAGTGTGAGCGGGCTTGCTCGTCGATCTTCTGATTGCTCAATACCCGGGTGGCCGTTACGTTTAGCAGACCGCTTGCGGCTTGTGGGTGTTTGATATGATCATCACTTGCTGACGGCGTATTGACGAGTCTTTAGAGTCCTACACAGAGGTTTCCTGGCTCAAGCGAAACGAAATAGGAGCGCATATGAGATATGTGCGGGACCGAGAATAATGCGTGTATGTGATACCGTATTCTATTCTCGCGATGAATGTATCGACTGGTTGTATGCGATATAACCTAGTTATCGAATCAAGGATTGATTCGATAAGCCGATACATTGGATATTAGTCGGTTATATGCGATATGACCGGATCGTTAAATCAAGTATTGATTTAATGATTTAATGCATAATTATATATTCGATATATTACTTTGCATTAACTAGTATTTGTTCACTTTAAATGGATTTTCTCACTTGATGTACACAAGTTGTATATGTGATATACTTTTGTGCACTTGTTTGTATCATGTTTGGTGATACATGCTCACTTGGTTAAGTGTATGATTAAACCATGGTTGTGTAATGGTTAGGGTTTTGATTTACTTATTCATTTATTTATTTTGTTTATTTATTTTGCAAAATAAATGAATGGTGGCTTTCTTTGTTTGCTAGTTGAAGCTTCATGAAGCTTTGACTAAGTGACCATTTTTGTTTTCATGCTTAACCCTAACCATTCCACTTAACCCTAGTTCATTCTCTACACTTGACCATGGTTGCTTTATGATAAGTATTCTTTTTATTTTCGATTTTTTGAAGATAATACTTATCATATTATCTTCTTCTTCTTCTCCTTCTTCAACAAAAAGAAAAACTTGCCTCCATCAATGGCAACTTGAGAAAAAGAGTGAGAAATCCAATTCTAAAGTGAACCCACTTCCTATTTCTTCATCCTCTACCTCTTGCCAAGTAGTATAGGGTGTTTTCTTCACAAGTTTCATGACTTGGTGAAGTGGGAGCTTGATCTTGTGATGCCTCGACGTAGATCATCTTCGGCACCGAAGTCGATGACCTAGCCCGCCCATTTCTCCGATGAAGCCGATGCTAGAGTCCTGGATTCGATTTGGACAACGGAGGGACGTCATCACGGAGCCTAGGAGGTGGAGGACCGGATCTACAAAGGTTGTAGCTTCTTTCCTTTAAGTTAAAGTTGTTTACTTGCATCGCATCACCTATAAATTTAGTTAACGATCCGTATTAGGGTTTGTAGGCACTTGTAATTTTTGAATTTGGCATGGTTGATTCCTTGTGAGATCTATAGTGTGTGCCTAGGAACCCTACAGTGGTATCAGAGCCTAGCTAGAGCCTCAGGCGTTGCGTAGACGGAGTTAGAATTCCGATCGAACCGAAACCCTAACTCCAAAATGCTCTCTGGACTTTTTTCAAAAACTGGGTTTTTTCCAGATTAAAAATTCTTAAAAAATTCAGCAGGAAATTCTAAGAATTACGGGGCAAAATTTACTAAGTGATGCTTCTAAAGAGCGGCGGAACCGCGGCAGAAGCTTGGCTTCTGCGGCGGCTCCGCGGCCATATTATGAGATCACTCTTCCATTTTTGCACAGTAATTCCTATATTTTGGTTCTGGATTTTCTGGGATTTTTTAATATTTATTCAAGAGTTGAATATTCTGGGGTGTTTTGGAGCTTCGTTGATTCGATCGGAAATTTCAAACTTTGTCTATGTGTTTTTCCGGATAATTTTAGAATATGTTAAAAAGTTCGACCGGATATAAATACCCACTTTTTCCCCTGATGGGAAATTTCCAAGTGTTGGGTTTTTCCGTGGTTTCAAGACATTCTAAGTAGTGCAAGTAAAGCGATGGTCCCTCTAGAAGACAACAAACCTTAACTCGATTATGTGACCGTCTTGAACTGCCCTTTGAACCTTCGGGTTTGGGGCAATACGGCGTGCCACATGTGAGGCGTTGGCTTGACCCTTCTACGGCTGGACCGTTGGTACTGAGGCATGAAGTGAATGTTTTTTAAACTTATTTCATGTGTTGATATGTATCGGGAAAACTTGGGTGTTTGAATGTTCGATCGGAAAGTTTAACATTTTCTAATTATCTGGAATGTGATACAATAATTGAAATTCACAAGTAGTTATGAGATAACTGAATGAATGTTATAAACATAGCAGTTTAGTCTCACTTGATCGGTTGCCACGGAATTTTGATGTGATCAAAAGTCCGTCGCAATCACGTAGCGTACGCGGATACTCGCCGGATAAACTTAATAGACAGCTACACCCCAGAGCCCCGACCAAGTGACTGTAGGAGAACCCCGTCGCCGAAAGCATCCATTCGGGTGCTCGCGGCAGCGGTGTTCCGCCTTGGTGCACTTTGTCGACGGCGTCGGGGGTGCGGCCGCCTACTAAAGTTTGCGACGAGCATTCGATAAGGATGTCAGGAATCTTGTTGAATTGCCCGACTTGATATTGAAAAGTGTTTTCGATTTTGAGACTAAAATGCGGGGTTTATAATTGTTAGGCATACGATGTCTATGGAATTCATTTGGTCAGGCATGAGATGTCTGAGGAGGTTGCGGATTCCAACTGTTGTAGTTTTATACTTTCTTTTCTATGACCGTAAGTGTAATATGTGATATCGCCGGTTTCGTTGCTATATGTCAACGACAATTGGGATACGCATGTTTACTTACGTTGATGACATGTGATGTTATGTATTGCTGGATATGTTATATTGGATCGTCGTGTTTGAATAGCCGGGGGTTTTTATGTGAGATGAGTGTTTTTCTTTTTCATTCATGTAAAAAACTTGTATGTAATATTTTTTTATTGGGGCACTTCCAGGTTGCGGAAGATTTCACCTTTGTATATTATTTACTTTTCCGCATTAGGATAGACCCAACGAGGGGAGCACAAGTAACCGGGTTCTAGGGTGCAGTGGGAGACCATCTCGAGGAGTCGAGTCCGGGTCTCCTAACCCTAGAATTGGTAGGGTTGCTTGCCGCACTCGTAGGGGTCTAGGGGTGTGGGTTTGGCTATTCATCGCGACCGTGGAATCCGTGTTTTATACTGGCTCGTATTGAAAACACGGACGTCCTAGTATATCCAATATTTCATATGTTTCTTCTGCTGCGATATCTGTGATGTGATCATGTGATGTTCTGTGATAAATACTGTATATAGTATATGTGATATATTATATAGACGTTACTTATGTTTTACACCCGCGCTAGCCCTGCCCCGCTCTGCCGTTAGTCACCTAACCTAACGGTGCAGACGGGACATCGAGGCGAATGCGGATGTCATAAGTGTACGTCGTATTTATCTGTGATGTTTGGGTACTTATATGATGGGACTTCATTAATGAGATTAATGAAATAAAAGAAACCTAAGATGTTGTAGAATCGAATTTCAAAAATAAAATAGGTAGCTACAGTTCTTGCTTTGCACAGCGGTATATATGATATATCCTGCACCTTATTCGATGAGGAAAGGACCGAGATCCCTTCACCGGGAGTGACTCCTTTAGCAATAACTGGCAGATGCTACAACCCTCGGTTTGTCTTTTGATAGCTTCTATAGTTTCTGCTTTGCACAGTGATATATATGATATATCCCGCACCTCATTCGACAAGGAAAGGGCCGATGGTCCCTTCACCGGGAGTGACCCCTTTAGCAAAACTAGAAAAGCCTAAAAAACACTCCATTTTAAAATCATTTGATTCTACAACGATATCAAGTTCATTACGCAATAGGTTTTCAGAAAAACCTGTCGTAGCCCTCCGTCATTTCAGATAAGTTGTATATAGTATTCGTGCTACATTTGTTGGCTTTCGTCAAGGTGTAGTGTGCGGTAGCTATATGCTGCTTATCTGCTGCATACGATGCGATTGGATTAGGGTAGTCGTGCGGCTTTGTTGGCTTTCGTCTAGGGTCATGCGGGTGGGTTTAATTCAATAATGAAATGTACGGGTTGAACTTGACTAGCGGGCTATGGTTTGTTGGCTTTCGTCAAGGTCATAGCACGTTAGGGGCAAAATTATCGGGAATTTCAAGTGTTGAAATTTGCAATGAGATTGCATACCTTCTATGAGATAGTTGGATCCCGATACCCGCTGCGAGTAAGAGTTACTTCTGGGAGAGTTTTACACATTACAATTAGTTGATCAAGTAGGTGTCTAGAAAGGTGTCAACGAGGTTACGCCTCTGGGAAAACGAGGTTTACATTAATTAGGTTCATGCGAAAGCACGGGGGACCTCTCTCAAAGTACCGACACTGGCCTGGCTGAAAGATTGGCGAACTTGTAGCGTGTAATTAATCCCGGCTAGTCTTTCCTTTTAGGGTTTGAAGGAAGATTTGAAAAAAATAATGGGAGCCATCCTGATTAGATAAAATAATAACCAATCTGATCTTGTAAGAGCATACGCTGAGTGTTTTCTTCTCTCTCTCTCCAGGTAGCGACCATATCACGCCTTAATCAAGATAATAATACGGAGATTGACTGAACCCGCTTGTTATACTGAGCTGGGGAACGTTGGTCCCGCTCCACCTTATAATTGTTATAAGACAGAGCAGGAACTTGGGGAATACCAGATTTCCCGTGCCGCCCAAACGAAGAAAGTGCATATGATGCATCTCTTTCGGGTGTGTTCATTACAAAGAACTGTTTCTCAGTATCCTCTGCATCCTGGGTATTTGATACCGGATCAGGATCCCAGATATGTAATCTGTTACATAGGGCTACAGAAAGGTAGAAAACTGAGAACGGGTGATAAGTTTCATGCGACAGAAAACGGGGCAAGTGTTGCAGCCAAGTCTGTTGGTCACTGTCACCTTGTATTCCAAATACATTGATTCTGAACGAATGTTATTAGATACCGAATCTGATATACAAAATCATATCACTCTCTTTATTTGTAAAGAAATGATAAAATTTTATATTGTTGGATAATGTTTTGAACATTTCCTATATCAAAAGTTGATCGGTTCAGGCACGTTATCTAAAAGCATTGATGTTCTAAATCAAATTACAGTTCTAAGTATACGGAACACACACAAGAGGAAGAGTTCAGAAATGAACGAATTCTTCTTGAGGTATTGTAGACTAGGTCATATCAATGCGACCCGACTAGCTTAAGTTACATATAGACGCATATTTAAATTAGTTTGAATTTACATCTTGTGAAACTTGCCAGTCATGTCACAGAGATAAGATGACCACAGCTCTGTTTATTGGAAATAGAGAAAGAGTTAGTAAACTCTTGGGATGATACATGTTGATGTATAAAGGTCCCCTCTCTACACATGCCAAGACTAGTTCTTTGTACTTCATTACATTCTCTGATGATCTCTTTAGATTCAGACATATGTTCCTGTTGAAACACAAGTCCGAACCTTTTGAGATATTCACGGAATATAAGTTAGAAGTAGAGAACCAAAATACGGGTATAAGTATTATGTCGTTTGATGTGATCGAGGAGGAGAATACTTGAGCATGGAAATCCTGGACTATTCTAAAGGAGAATGAGATTCTCTCTCAGCATTACTCCTCCGTATACACCATAGCACGATGGTATATCGGGGCGGAGCAATCACACCCTAATTGATAAGGTGTGCTCTATGATGAGTACTATAGAGACACCTATTTCCTTTTGGGGGGTTATGCACTTGAGAAGCTGCATACCTGTTGAATTAGGTTCAAATCAAATCAGTTGCCTACCACCTCATATGTGATATGGAAAGGGAAGAGCCCATCTCTTAAGTTAGTTAAGATTTGGGGTTGTCCGGCCTATGTCTAAAAGCAAAATCCGGACAAGCTCGAGGCAAGGTCTATTATGTAGAACTGGAAATGTTCCAGCTATACAAACTACAGCAGATGATTTGGTAGAACCAAAGGATTCAGTAGATACCAACGAACCTCACCCTCTCCGCCGATCTAGTAGGGTTTCTCACCCACCTGAGAGATACTTCTGTTTCTCTATGACAGTGGGAGCGAAGATTGCATCATGAGATGATGACCCAACTAGTTTCGAGCTGGCCATCAGGAGTGGGACTCTGTAAGAATGGCTGGATGCTTAGGGATCTGAGATGGAATCCTTATACACCAACAAAGTATGGACTCTAGTTGCTATATCTGAAGGGTTAAATCCCCATCAGGAGCAAGTATATCTTGAGAAGATTACTTGGTGTACATGGAAAAGTTGAGACTTTCAAAGCTAGACTTGTTAAAGGTTTTCGTCATCGACCAGGCGTGGATAATGATGAAACTTTTTTCCAGTGGCTATGCTTAAGTCCATCCAGATCCTACTTGCCACGGCTACATACCATGACTACGATATCTGGCGGTTGGGTGCCATGACTGCTTTTCTAAATGATGTTTTAGAAGAGAACGTCTATAATTACACAGCCAGAGGGCTTCATAAACAGTGGGAGCAGCGGAAACGTGTACAAGATGCTTTATAAGATAAAGCAGGCATCGCGGAGTTGGAACGTCTGTTTTGATGAAGTAGTCAAAGAGTTTGACATCATCAGAATGGTAGATGAACCTTGTATAAACAAAAAGGTAGTAGGGAGTATGGTGACGATCCTCGTAGAGTACGTGGATAACATACTCTTGATAGGAAAGGACTTTCCTATGCTACGCTCGATCAATCTCCGCTATCACAAGGATTCTCCATATAGGATCAAAGTGATACCTACTAAATCCTAAGCTTTGGATCTATGAGATAGATCTAATTGGATGTTAGAATACTCACTAGTTGTAGTGAGATGGTATCAATCGATCCTGGGGAGAATCACTGGAAAGGTTCTAGGGTGATAAAGACGACTGAAAGTCAGTCATAGGCATTGTCTTTACCCTCAGTAAAGGGACAGTATGTTGGAAGAGTTCCAAGCTAGATACCGTGGCTAACTAGACGATAAATGCAGGATACATCGCTACTTAAGATGCTACCAAAGAGGATGTTTGGGTGTATATTGGTTCATGAGATGAACTACGTTCCTACCATTGTGAGACAATGGAGTTGTGGCTTATGCCAAGGAACGCCGGTCCCATCAGTGATCCAGACATATTCTAAGGCAGTATCACCTGATCATGGAGATGGTTGATCTCCAAGGGATCGAGGATAGGAGAGTAGACTCAGAGGACAACACGGCGGATCCACTCACAAAGGCCTTTTTCCCAGAGAGAGACTTTCATGGGATGGTTGAGTATGAGATACTACACCCACTGCTATCAGATGGCCCTAGTGCAAGTAGGAGATTGTTAGTGATATGTATGCCCTAGAGGCCATTACTATACATAGGATGTATATTGTAGTGGATGCTTGGACATATATAGGGAGGACTTTCTTGCTCGACATGATAGTATGCTATCTGATTGCTCTTTACCTTAACGTGTATACTGATAATCTCTCTGTCATATGTTGGTAAAGCCCTTAGGATGTGTACTTGACTACCTGGACTATGATGCGGATCATACTAGTAGGGACATAGTAATCCATAAGTACATCCTTCAAGGTCTCTAGTCGTGGGTGTATCGAGACAGGGCATCGATATACCAGAGTAGACTAGCGTATACCTTCTCGACCCATACAGATGGACGATGGATGATCCTATATCCATTGGTGTTTGACATCAGAGATGATATACGGGTGCTCAGTGGAGACTGGGTACACTGGACGGACTCGCCGAGAACTCCCAGATGGTATTATACCTCACGTCAGATGGCAGTTCTCTGGTGACACTGGTACAGGTTACTCTGTTGACCCGAGATCGTCATAGAGTCTTGTGTGGTTCCCTCTGTGCTTTGATTTCCACCTTACCACGTCCAAGAGGGCGTGCAAAACGATGGTTTTTGGGTACAGTCCCGAATCACATGGAGGCAATGAGCGATAGGAGGGGATTCGTCTCTCCCGGTATAGGGAGTTGATGTTGCGCTGTGTTCGATTGGCTATAACCGGAAATCCCTGGCCAGGGTTGCTGAGATTTACTGATAAGTGTTACCAGTAGTTTCTCGAACTGTTATAGACCTCATATCAACACGACTTATCGAGCTATTGGGGTCTGACGTTTACCACCCCAAGGCGAGATATGCGACATATCAGACGACGAGACCGGACTGTACGGTAAGTGTTACTGGTTGGATTCACAGGAGTGTGAGCGGGCTTGCTCGTCGATCTTCTGATCGCTCAATACCCGGGTGGCCGTTACGTTTAGCAGACCGCTTGCGGCTTATGGGTGTTTGATATGATCATCACCTGCTGCCGGCGTATTGACGAGTCTTTAGAGTCCTACACAGAGATTTCCTGGCTCAAGCGAAACGAAATAGGAGCGCATATGAGATATGTGCGGGACCGAGAATAATGCGTGTATGTGATACCGTATTCTATTCTCGCGATGTATGTATCGACTGGTTGTATGCGATATAACCTAGTTATCGAATCAAGGATTGATTCGATAAGCCGATACATTGGATATTAGTCGGTTATATGCGATATGACCGGATCGTTAAATCAAGTATTGATTTAATGATTTAATGCATAATTATATATTTGATATATTACTTTGCATTAACTAGTATTTGTTCACTTTAAATGGATTTTCTCACTTGATGTACATAAGTTGTATATGTGATATACTTTTGTGCACTTGTTTGTATCATGTTTGATGATACATGCTCACTTGGTTAAGTGTATGATTAAACCATGGTTGTGTAATGGTTAGGGTTTTGATTTACTTATTCATTTATTTATTTTGCAAAATAAATGAATGGTGGCTTTCTTTGTTTGCTAGTTGAAGCTTCATGAAGCTTTGACTAAGTGACCATTTTTGTTTTCATGCTTAACCCTAACCATTCCACTTAACCCTAGTTCATTCTCTACACTTGACCATGGTTGCTTTATGATAAGTATTCCTTTTATTTTCTATTTTTTGAAGATAATACTTATCATATTATCTTCTTCTTCTTCTCCTTCTTCAACAAGAAGAAAAACTTGCCTCCATCAATGGAAACTTGAGAAAAAGAGTGAGAAATCCAATTCTAAAGTGAACCCACTTCCTATTTCTTCATCCTCTACCTCTTGCCAAGTAGTATAGGGTGTTTTCTTCACAAGTTTCATGACTTGGTGAAGTGGGAGCTTGATCTTGTGATGCCTCGACGTAGATCATCTTCGGCACCGAAGTCGACGACCTAGCCCGCCCATTTCTCAGATGAAGCCGATGCTAGAGTCCTGGATTCAATTTGGACAGCGGAAGGACGTCATCACGGAGCCTAGGAGGTGGAGGACCGGATCTACAAAGGTTGTCGCTTCTTTCCTTTAAGTTAAAGTTGTTTACTTGCATCGCATCACCTATAAATTTAGTTAACGATCCGTATTAGGGTTTGTAGGCACTTGTAATTTTTGAATTTGGCATGGTTGATGCCTTGTGAGACCTCTAGTGTGTGCCTTGGAACCCTACACGGGGAACCTCTCTCAAAGTACCGACACTGGCCTGGCTGAAAGATTGGCGAAATTGTAGGGTGTAATTAATCCCAGCTAGTCTTTCCTTTTAGGGTTTGAAATAAGATTTGATAAAAACAGTGGGAGCCATCCTGATTAGATAAAATAATAACCAATCTGATCTTGTAAGAGCGCACGCAGAGTGTTTTCTTCTCTCTCTCCAGGTAGCGACCATGTCACGCCTTAATCAAGATAATAATACGGATGTATTGACCGAACCCGCTTGTTATACTGAGCTGGGGGACGTTGGTCCCGCCCCAACTTATAAATGTTATAAGACTGAGCAGGTAATAGTGGATTACCTGAATTCCCGTGCCGGCCAAACGAAGAAAGTGCATATTGATGCATCTTCTTCGGGTATGTTCATTACAGAGAGCTGTTTCTCAGTATCCTTTACGTCATGGGTATGTGATACCGGATCAGGAACCCGCATATGTAATCTGTTACATGGGCTACAGATAGGTAGAGAACTGAGAACGGGTGATAAGTTTCATGAGATAGAAACGGTGCAACTGTTGCAGCCAAGTCTGTTGGTAGTTATCACCTTGTATTACCAGAATACATTGATTCTGAACAAATGTTATTAGATACCAAACCTGATATACAACATCATATCAGTCTCTTTATTAGTAAAGAAGGATATAATTTTGTATTGTTGGATAATGTTTTAAACATTTTCAATATCAAGGGTTGATCGGTTCAGGCACGTTATCTAAAAGCATTGACGTTCTAAATCAAACTACAGTTCTTAGTATACAGAACACACACAAGAGGAAGAGTTCAAAAATGAACGAATCCTTCTTGAGGTATTGTAGACTAGGTCATATCAATGTGACCCGACTAGCTGAAGTTACATATAGATGCATATTTAAATTTGTTTGAATTTACATCTTGTGAAACTTGCCGGTCATGTCACAAAGATAAGATGACCATAGCTCTGTTTATTGGAAACAAAGAAAGAGTTAGTAAACTCTTGGGATTGATACATGCTGATGTATGAAGGTCCCCTGTCTACACATGCCAAGACCGGTTCTTTGTACTTCATTACATTCACCGATGATCTCTCAAGATTCAGACATATGTTCCTGTTGAAACACAAGTCCGAAACTTTTGAGATAATTAAAGAATATAAGTTAGAAGTAGAGAACCAAAAACGGGTATAAGTATTATGTCTTTTGATGTGATCAGGGAGGAGAATACTTAAACACGGGATTCCTAGACTATTCTAAAGGAGAATGATATTCTCTCTCAGCATTACTCCTCCGTATACACCATAGCACGATGGTATATCGGGGCGGAGCAATAGCACCCTATATGATATGGTGTGCTCTATGATGAGTACTACTGAGTTTCCTATTTCCTTTTAGGAGTTGTGCACTTGAGAAGAAGCATACCTATTGAATAGGGTTCAAATCAAATCAGTTGCCTACCACTTCATATGTGATATGGAATGGGAAGAGCCCATATCTTAAGTAGTTAAGATTTGGTGTTGTCCAGCCTATGTCTAACAGCATAATCTGGACAAGCTTGAGGCAAAGTCAGATCTGTGGAAGTTTGTTGGATATCCCAAGTATATGCAAAGGAATATCTTCTACCTAACCGAGGGACAAAAGATGTTTTTTTTCTCAACATGCCACCTTTGTGAAAGGGAATTTCTTTTGAAGAAATTAGTGGTCATGAGGTAGAACTGGAAAGAGTTCCAGCTATACAAACTGCAGCTGATGATTTGGTAGAACCAAAGGATTCAATAGTAACCAACGAACCTCAGCCTCTTCGCCAATCTAGTAGGGTTCTTCACCCATCTGAGAGATACTTCGGTTTCTCTATGACAGTGGGAGAGAGGATTGCATCATGGGATGATGACCCAACTAGTTTCGAGCTGGCCATCTGGAGTGGGACTCTGTAAGAATGATTGGATGCTTATCGATCTGAGATGGAATCCATATACACCAACAAAGTATGGACTTTGGTTGCTTTAACTGAAGGGTTAAATCCCCATTAGGAGCAAGTATATCTTGAGAAGATTACTTGGTGTACATGGAAAAGTTGAGACTTTCAAAGCTAAACTTTTTAAAGGTTTGCATCATAGACCAGTTGTCGCTAATGATGAAACCTTTTCTGGGGCCTATGCTTAAGTCCATCCAGACCATACTTGCCATTGCTATATACCATGACTACGATATCTGGCGGTTGGGTGTCATGACTGCTGTTCTAAATAGTGATTTAGAAGAAAGCGTCTATAAGTACACAGCCAGAGGGCTTCATAGACAGTGGGAGCAACGGAAATGTGTGCAAGTTGCTTTATGGGATGAAGCAGGCATCGCGGAGTTGGAACATTTATTTTTGATGTGAAAGTCAAAGATTTTGACTTCATCAAAATGGTAGATGAACCTTATATATACAAAAAGGTAGTAGGGAGTATAGTGATGATCCTCGTAGAGTACGTGGATGACATACTCTTGATAGGGAAGGAGTTTCCTATGCTATGCTCGATCAATCTCCGCTTATCACAAGGATTCTCCATATAGGATCAAAGTGATACCTCCTAAATCCTGGGTTTTGATCTATGAGATAGATCTATTTGGAGGTTAGGATTCTCACTAGTTGTAGTAAGATGGTATCAATCGATCCTGGGGAGAATCACTAGAAAGGTTCCAGGATAATAAGGACGACTGAATATCAGTCACAGGCAATGTCTTTACCCTCAGTGGAGGGACGGTATGTTGGAAAAGTTCTAAGCTAGATACCGTGGCATACTAGACGATAAAGGCTGGATACATCGCTACTTAAGATGCTACCAAAGAGGCAGTCTGGGTGTATATTAGTTCATGAGATGAACTTCGTTCCTGCCATTGTGTGACAATGTAGTTGTGGCTTGTGCCTGGGAATGCCCGTCCCATCAGTGATCCAGACATATTCTTAGGCAGTATCATCTGATCGTGGAGATGGTAGATCTCCAGGGGATCGAGGTCAGGAGAGTAGACTCGGAGGACAACACGGCGGATCCACTCACCTTTTCCCAGAGAAAGACTATTATGGGATGGTTAAGTATGAGATACTACAACCACTATTATCAGATGGCCCTAGTGCAAGTGGGAGATTGTTAGTTATATGTATGCCCTATAGGCCATTATTATACATGAGATGTATATTGTAGTGGATGATTGGACATGTATAGGGAGGACTTTCTTGCTCGACATGATAGTATGCTATCTGGTTACTCTTTACCTTAACGTGTACACTGATTGTCACTCTGTTACATGTTGGTAAAGCCCTTAGGATGTGTACTTGACTACCTGGACTATGATGCGGATCATACTAGTGGGGACATGGTAGTCTATAAGTACATCATTCAAGGTCCCTAGTCATGGGTGTATCGAGACGGGGCATCGATATACCAGAGTAGACTAGCGTATACCTTCTCGACCCATATAGATGGGCGATGGATGATCCCATATCCATTGTTGTTTGACATCAGAGATGGTATACGGGTGCTCAGTGGAGACTGGGTACACTGGACGGACTCACCGAGAACTCCCAGATGGTATTATACCTCACGTCAGATGGCAGTTCTCTGGTGACACTTGTGCAGGTTAGTCGGTAGACCCGAGATCGTCATAAAGTCTTGTGTGATTCCCACTGTGCTTTGATTTCCACCTTACCATGTTCAAGAGGGCATGCAAAACGGTGATTTTAAGGTACAGTCACGAGTCACATGGAGGCAATGAGCGATAGGAGGGGTTTCGTCTCTCCCGGTATTGGGGGTTGATGTTGCGCTGTGCTCGATTGGCCATAACTGGGAAGTCCCTGGCCAGGGCTGATTTAGAGATTTACTGGTAAGTGTTACCGGTAGTTTCTCGATCCGTTATGCGCCTCATATCGGCACGACTTATCGGTTATTGGGGTCTGACGTTTACCACCCTTAGACTTGATATGCGACATATCAGACGAGGAGACCGGACTGTACGGTAGTGTCACTGTCAGGCTTTTTGCAGGAGTTGGAGCGGGCTTGCTTGCTGATCTTCTGATCGCTCAATACCCGGGTAGCCGTTACGTCCAGCTAGTACCGCTGACGGCTTGTGGGTGCTTGATATGATCATTACCTACTGCCGGTGTATTGACGAGTCTTTAAAGTCCTACATAGAGCTTTTACTAGCTCAGGAAAAACGAAATAAGAGCGCATATGTGATATGTGCGGGACCGAGAATAATGCATGTATGTGATACCGTATTCTATTCTCGCGACTTTTGTATCGGCCGGATATATGTGATATAACCAGGTTATCGAATCAAGGGTTGATTTGATAAGTCGATACATTGGATGTTATTCGGTTTTATGTGATATAACCGGATTATTAAGTCAAGTGTTGATTTAATAATTATAGTGTATAATTGTATATGTGATATACTAATTTACATTAACTAAAATTGGTTCACTTAAGCATTTGTTTTTCTCACTTGTGCACAACTTAATATATATGTGATATATATTTATTTGTGTTCATTTTGTATCATGGTTGTTGATACAACTTACATGGGTGTATAAGACTTATACCATACTAATTATAGTGTTAGGTTTTTATATATTTAAAGTAATTCAAAATTAGTGGATGATAAGCTCAAGTGCATGAAGCTTCATGAAGCTTATGGTTGCATTGACTTAGTCCACTAGTTTTGTTTTACTTGAGATATTAATTAACCTAACCACTATAATTAGCCATGGTTATGTCTCTACATGAGTTAGTATATGATACCCACTCACCCATGGTTAGCTCTCTCTCTTGATTTAGTTTTTCATTCTCATTTTGAGCTCATCTTCTTCCTCCTTCAAATGCTTGCTAGGGTTTGATAGAAAGAGAGAAATAATGTGAGAAAAGAAATTCTAAAGTGAACCCATTTCCTATTTCTCCATCCTCTACTAGACTAGCACTTTAGTTTAGGGTGTTTGCTTTACTAATTCTCTAGTTAGTGAAGTAGTAGATTGAGTTGGTATTCCCTCGACGTAGATCATCTTCGGCCTCGAAGACTTCAAGCAAAACCGTTGCCCTCTTCTCATGGAGCCGTCCGAGAGTCCGGGAGTTCGATGATCGCAGCGAAGGGACTACAACAAGGAGCTTTAGAAGTGAAGGACCGATCTACAAAGGTTGTATTTCGTATTCATTTAGTTGTAAATGTTATTTACTTGCATGTGAAACCCTAATTATCTAGCAAAGATCTTGTTTAGGATTGTTAGGCACGGCTAAAATTTTAATCGAGCATGGTTGATGCCTTCTTAACCCTTGTTAGAGTGCCTAGTAACCCTACAGATATTAATCCAATCCTGGAGAAACGTTCGGAAGCAGTTTTAGGACATAAGTTGATGTTCTGGGGAAATGATAACGACATCCTCCTTCGGGAGACAGTTATCATTCCAGGCTTCCAAGGTGACATGGATGACAGAGTGGCTGTCAGAGTTATAGTTTTCCCTCTGATGAGGGAAAGTATTTTGGACAGGTCCTCCAAGCGAATACTGAGGGAGGCATGGCGCAGGATACTGATTAAGTTCAGTTGACAATACGTTCTAAGAAGTTTGGATTTAGATTTCATTTATGAGCTAGGTCCCATCAGATATCCAGACATATTCTAAGACAGGTTTTGCTCATTTTGGGAGATGGCTTTCTCCGCGAACTTGAGATTAAGAGAGACATAGAAAGAAACATCAGGGCGGATCCACTCACTGAGGCTATTCCTCGAACGCAATAGTTTCGCAAACGGGCTTTGTGAGACTGATCAGTAGAGGAGTTGGGTGTTCGGTATCACACGGGCTATGAGTATGCGACATCACAATAATTAGCAAGTGGGAGATTGTTGGATATAGTGCCCTCAGAGTCAATTATTGGATCACAGGCACGTGATTGGAATAATTGAGGGAGGACCTATACCGGTAGGACAGTCTTACTCGAGAGGTTTGTATACTATCTGGTTTGTCTTTATCATCGTGTACATGCTTTCGGTGACATTGTAGTTCACTATTACACGTTGATAGAGAATAGTATGCTACCATGGTTTGTCTTTATCATCGTGTACTGCTTTAGGTGACCTTACAGGTCGCTATTACACGTTGATAGAGCCCTTAGGATTCTTGCTTGACTACCAGCAGTATGATGGCGATCATATACGTGAGAGTTGGGTAGTCTATAAGCACATCCTTAAAGTGGTCCCTAGTCGTGGGAGTTTCGAGACTGGGCATCGATACTCCATTAGTAGACTAGTGTATACAGTCGAGACCCCGACGAGGGGCGGTGGCCGGTCTCACAAGCCATTGGTGTCAGTTGGTTCACCTAAGATGTATATAGGTGCTCATTGGGTTATGAGTACACCGGACAGGACTCGCCGGGAACATGCTAGTTGGTATTATACCTGACGTCAGATAGCAGTTCCCTGGTGACATGTGTACAGGTTAGTTCATCGACCTGAGATCGTCATTTGTCTCGTGTGAGTTCCCACTGTGCTTTGATTACTACCCTACCACGGCTCAAAGGGGTCGTGCAAACAGGTTTTAGTTGGGTACAGTCCCGAGCCAAATGGAGGCAGTGAGCGAATCGGCAGGGGTTTCGTCTCTCCCGGTATTGGGGGTGAGATCACGCCGTGTCTAGGAAAGCCAATACACGAAGTTCTTGGTCAAGGCAGGAGATTTACTGGTAGGTATTCCAGTAGTATCTCAGGGTGTTCTGGGCTACACTCTGACACGACTTGTACCGCTTTTGGGGGTCTGACTTTTACCAACCCCCTAGGCCCGCCATGCGATGCTCATAGATGAACGGACCGGACTGTACGGATATTGTCACTGACAGGCTCAGTAGGGTGTCAGGATGAGTTCGCTCATCGACCTCCCATTTGGTCAATACCTGGTAGCCCGTTACATACAGCTAGTACCACTGACGTGCTAGTAGTTAAATCAACAGCCAAAGTATTGACGAGTCTTTAGAGTCCCCCACAGACAGTTTCTCAAGTTTTGTGCGAAACGTTGTAGAGAACGTATGATATATGGCAAGGTCCGATCATATACGTGCAGTAGTAAACGGATCATGATCGGGCGGATCATACTAGTGGGCTTTGGTTTAATCCGGATCCTAGTATTATATTTGTTGGATTACTTTAGTCTCATCACATTCGGTCGGAATGCGGATGCAGGTATGTATATACAGGTGAGGGGTATCCTTGTGATCCGTCACGAGTTTACTTTAGATGTTGCCGTATCTTTTTGCTGTTGTAAACATTTGGGTTAATATTTACATATGGAAATTATGAGCTAGAAATCATCATTAGAAGCCTTAATTGTGACACATGCACAAGTGATGACTCATGGTCTCTTTCTTTGTGCATGTGTCACATTATTTGATGGATTTGAGTCTTGATATGATAAGGGGAGAGAAAGAGGGGCTGCCATGATATGGTTTTGGTCTTGTATTTTTTCATAAAACTCTCTCTCATTTTATCATGCAACAAAACACAAAAGAGAAAAAGGCTTGTTCTTCTTCTTCTTCCTCTAGCTCACAACTTCCATTAATGGCAACACCTTCAACCTCCATCCATACAATGGATGCAAGAGACAAAATGATCACACACATTCTCTACATCACCTTAGACACGTCGCCTAGCACATTTCATGCCCGAGTTGCTTCGGATGAAGCGGGAGCCCGTAAAAATACTCGAAGATGTGGTGCCCTTTCCGACGAGGAGATCGAGACCGGAGATGCCGCGAGGAGCTTGGGATGGTGGCCAAAGACCGAAGGACACATAGTTTTCCAACCCTTTCTCTAGTTGCTAGTTATAGGTTAATGGTTCGATCCGGGATTAAAGTCTGCGATAGCGCCGGTTTCTAGTTTAAAAAAAGTTTTCGTTTCCGCATTTTGGCCTCGGACAGACGGCCGGGGCGCTACCGTAGACTTACACATATCAAACACCCACAAACCGCAAGCGGTCTACTAAATGTAACGGCCACCCGGGTATTGAGTGATCAGAAGATCAACAAGCAAACTTGCTCATACTCCTGCGAATCCAATCAGTAACACTACCGTACGGTCCGGTCTCTTCTTCTGATATGTCGCATATCTCGTCTAGGGGTGGTAAACGTCAGACCCCAGTAAATTGATAAGTCGTGTCGATATGAGGCTCATAACGGGTCGAGAAACTACTGATAACACTTACCAGTATATCTCTGAAGCAGCCCTGGCCAGAGACTTCCTGTTATAGCCAATCGAGCACAGCGCAACATCAACTCCCAATACTGGGAGAGACGAAACCCCTCCTATCGCTCATTGCCTCCATGTGATTCTGGACTATACCCAAAAGCCACCGTTTTGCACGTTCTCTTGAACGTGGTAAGGTAAAAATCAAAGCAAAGTGGGAATCACACAAGAATCTATGACGATCTTGGGTCTACAGACTAACCTGTACCAGTGTCACCAGAGAACTGCCATCTAACGTAAGGTATAATACCATCTGGGAGTTCTCGGTGAGTCCGTCCAGTGTACCCAGTCTCCACTGAACACCCGTATACTATCTCTGATGTTAAACACCAATGGATATGGGATCATCCATCGCCCATCTACATGGATCGAGAAGCTATACGCTAGTCTACTCTAGTGTATCGATGCCCTGTCTCGATACACCCACGACTAGGAACATTTGAAGGATGTACTTGACGACTACCATGTCCCCACCAGTATGATCTGCATCATAATCCTGGTAGTCAAGTACTCATCCTAAGCGCTTTATCAACATGTAACATAAAGACAGTCAGTGTACATGTTAAGATAAAGAGCAACCAGATAGCATACTATCATGTCGAGCAAGGAAGTCCTCACTATATATGTCCAAGCATCCACTACAATATACATCGTATGTAGAGTAATGGCCTCTAGGGCATACATATAACTAACATAAACGGAATATAGTATGAGTACCAACCCCCATCATCCTAATGGACATCGAACAACATACAATACTTTGTATAAGTTGTCTGAGTTTAATAACTCAAACCTTGTGCGTCGTAGGTTGAAAAGTGTGCTATGGTTAAGAAGAATTACACCGCTGTTGAATGCACCTTACCTATGTAAGTGCACGGCGGCGCCCCGGCCGTCAATCCGACGGCCAAATGCGGAAACGGTGATAAACTTTAATTTTTGCGGACTTAGCAAACCGGCACCACCGCGCACTAAACATCCGGATCGAAACCATTAACAAGTCTAAGCTACTAACAAGAAAGGGAAGAGAAATATACCGAGAGATCCGAGTCCTCCGGTCTTCTCGTCATCGTCCCGATCTCCCGCGGAAAGTCTTGCCTCCACATCGTCGCCTCCTCGCCGGAAGGGCACCACATCGCCTACGTCTTTTACGGGCTCCCGCCTCAATACCGAGGCAACTCGGGCATGAAGCCGGCAACTCGACATGCTCAAGATATGCTGTAGAATGTAGTGTAGAAGATGCTTGTCTCTTTGGGGTTATGTTGTTGCCATTGAGGATGATGGAGGAAACAAGGATTAGAAAAATGGTGCTTGCATTTTTCTAGCATGAAAATGAGATCAAGAAAGAAACTCTCAAGAATGAAGCTCTCTTCTTCTTCTTTTTTCAACCATGAAAAACTTATCATCTCCAAATAAATGGTGGAGGAAAGAATGTATATCAAACAAGAGGGAGGTGAGTGTAGGAGAGCATGAAGGGTGACCATATCCTAAACCTCATCATCACAACCTCACATCAACTCTAATCCTTTCTCATCAACTTTCAACTCACTTCAAATCATAATAAAGCATGAAAAGAAAAGATGCTATCATGATAAATACATATGCAAGAAAATCCTCAACAAAGTGTAATTTGCAAAACTGCAAATTACCCCCTCCATCGGAAAAGTCCGGCCGGGAAAGAACAAAGGAAAACCGGCCGGAACGGAATGCAAACTGGCAACTCCAGAAAACTGGTCCCGTAATAAATTATAGGAAAAACCCCGATACTGTGCATACACACTCGCATCTGTATTCCGTCCGGATACAAATGCAATGAGACAAAATCTACACTGTACTAAACTAGGATCCGGCTTAAACTAAAGCCGGCTAGTAATATCTGTCCGATCCTGATCCGTGCAATACCGCACGTATCTGATCGAACCCTGCCATATATCCATACGGCCTCTAGTACAAACCGTCCGATCCTGATCCGTGCAATACCGCACGTATCTGATCGGACCCTGCCATATCTCCATACGGCCTCTACAGCGTTTCGCCCGAAAGCTTGAGTAACTGAAAGTGTGGTGGACTCTAAAGACTCGTCAATACTATGGTTGTGGATTTAACCACTAGCACGTCAGAGGTATAAGCCAATACGTGACGGGCCACCAGCTATTGACTAAAAGGGAAGTCGATGAGCGAACTCATCCTGACACCCTACTGAGCCTGTCAGTGACAATATCCGTACAGTCCGGTCCGTTCGTCTATGAGCATCGCATGTCGGGCCTAGGGGGTGGGTAAAAGTCAGACCCCCAAAAGCGGTACAAGTCGTGTCGGAGTGAAGCCCAGAACACCCTGAGATACTACTGGAATACCTACCAGTAAATCTCCTGCCTTGGCCAAGGACTTCGTGTAATGGCTCTCCTAGACACAGCGCGACCTCACCCCCAATACCGGGAGAGACGAACCCCTGAAGATCCGCTCACTGTCTCCATGTGGCTCGGGACTGTACCCAACTAAAACCTGTTTGCACGACTCCTTTGAGCCGTGGTAGGGTAGTAATCAAAGTACAGTGGGAACTCACACGAGACAAATGACGATCCCCAGGTCGATGAACTAACCTGTACACATGTCACCTGGGAACTGCTATCTGACATGAGGTATAAGACCAACTAGCATGTTCCCGGCGAGTCCTGTCCGGTGTACTCATAACCCAATGAGCACCTGTATACATCTTAGGTGAACCAACTGACACCAGTGGCTTGTGAGACCGGCCACCGCCCCTCGTCGGGGTCTCGACTGTATACACTAGTCTACTCTGGAGTATCGATGCCCTGTCTCGAAACTCCCATGACTAGGGACCTTTTAAGGATGTGCTTATAGACTACTAGCTCCCACGTATATGATCGCCCTCATACTGCCGGTAGTCAAGCAAGAATCCTAGGGGCTCTATCAACGTGCAATAGCGACCTGTCAGGTCACCTAAAGCGGTACACGATGATAAAGGTAAACCAGATAGCATACTATCATCTCGAGTAAGACTGTCCTACCGGGATAGGTCCTCCCTCAATCATTGCAATCACGTGCCTGTGATCCAATAATTGACTCTGAGGGCACTATCTCCAACAACCTAACCATCAACTGATATAGGTAAATGTCATAGACATAATTTCAAAAGTTATATCTCACTTTATAAAATAAACGTACAGATATATCAGTTTGAAATTGGTGCATAACAACGGATATTCAAAACCAAATATTTGCCGTTAGGCAAAACCCAGGTGATTTCCTCCAATATCACCAATTACAAAGAATTCTGATATATTGAGGATTTAATCACCCATTCCCAGTATCTTACTCCTACTCAGCATCTGTAACGACATACAGATGAGAGAATCAAGTCTAGTAAATACATACCTTAGAGTCAGAATATAATTGGGAAAACAGCTTTCAATTAACACTGCACAGCAAAACTGAAACATGAAAATGTTTCAAAAGGGGTGGTCGGGCATTCCTAGTAATGCCTCTTCCACTATCTAGATTCATAACAGTAACCATATATTTCCTTACCCTCACTCCAATCCCTTCATATGTTTTTACTTCTTATATTCTGTACACCATATTTTGGCTAATTGGTTTTCTTCCTTCGGCACCGGCCTAAGGTTTGGAAGAAGACTATCCAATAAGCGTAATAGGTGTATTCTCCTAATACCAAGAGCCCTCGCAATCTGAGAGAGGGTAAAGAGAAAAGACAACCGAATAATCCTATTCAATTTCTCCCGAACCGGAAACCATCCTCGAACTAAAACAAGTTCCTTCGAGTTCGTATGTAACTATACGATGGCATATCCAAGCAATATGGATCTTCGTAGTGATACAGAGTGTTTTGGAGAAATGAAAAGGGGAAGTAGGAGTGGCAGGGGTATACGCGGCTTTGTCGTGAATGATAGTAATCGCAATTTCCTTTGCCCTCACTCTAATCCCTTTATATGTATTTATTTCTTACCTTCTGTACACCACACTTAGGCTAATTGGTTTTCTTCCTTACCTACCTTTCGGCACCTGCCTATGGTTTGGAAGAAGACTATCCAATAAGCGTAATAGGTGTACTCTCCTAATACTAGGAGCTCTCGCAACCTGAGAGAAAGGAAAAGGAAAAGACAACCGAATAGTCTTATTCAATTTCTCCAGAACCGGAATCCATCCTCGAACAGAAACAAGTTTCTTCGAGTTTGTATATGACTATGCGATGGAATATCCAAGAAATATGGATCTTTGTAGTGATACAGAGTGTTCTGGAAAAATGCAAATGGAAAGTAGGAGCGGCAGAGATATATGTGACTTAATGACAATCCAAAAGCCAAAGTGTTTTAAGAAGGTTCGGTTAACTTGGTTCATGAGTTTTAGTTTAGGGTCGGGTCATGGTCGCTGCCAAAGAGAGAGAGAGAGAAAAGAAACACTTAGTGTGCACTCTAACCTAGATTAGATTGGTTAATCACTTTATCTAATTAGGATGGGTCCCACTGTTTCCTCGAATTCTCCTTCAAACCGTAAAAGGAGAATTAGTCGGGATCATCTGAAAATCACTCGAGGAGTAACACCTACTCATCAGCGGGAATCGGGACCCAACTATCATCGCATGATAACTTGGTGGAAGCCATTCAAATCACCACACTCCAGAAGATATGCGCATGCCTGGCAAGTTTCCTGTATATTTGAAACTCCCAATGTGGTTTTTTCCCCTAATGGTTTATGACCTTGACAAAGGCCAACAAATCATAAACCATTAGTAAAGTTCAACCTGTCATTATCCTGGATTAATCTAGACCCATCCGTACAAACCCTTGATAAAGGCCAACAAGGTTATACGACTGTCTTAAATAATCGCATCTCTATACAACAGACAAGTAATATCTAGCTACCGTACACTACGCCTTGACAAAGGCCAACAAACGTAGCACGAATACTAGGTACTACACATCTGAAATGACGGAGGGCTACCGTTGATTTTTGGCGAAAAACCCTTTAACGTAATGAACTTGATATCGTTGAAGGAACCTGAGCAATTTTGAAAAGGAGTGGTTTAAGCTCCGCATTTTTAAAACTAGTGGTTTCTTTAGAAAACCATGGTTTCGAAGAAAACCGAGAAGTTTATAGTCACGTAAACTTTTGCCAAAGAGGTCACTCCCTTTGATAGGATCTCAGCTCTTTCCTCATCGAATGAGGTGCAAGATATTCCTAACAGAATACCCCGATGCAAAGCAAAAGAATTGACTATAGGTATCTACTGAAAGGTTCCCTAGCACGACAGCAAGGTTTCGGGAGGCATCATCCATGCCAGTTTCAAAAAATTGTCATGCTAAACAACCCTAATCTTAGAATCTTTAACTAGAGATTTAGACAATACCAATTGTAAACTACTTTACATCTAGAGAACAAGAATACAACCTTTGTAGTTCGAGTCCTCTTCTAAAGCTCCGGGTTGAAGTCCACGCTACTCTACAAGGCTCCTCTTCGAGTTGAACGACCCACCTTCGTAATCTTCGCGCCAAAGACGATCCACCCGAAGTTCCTCTAGATCAAGCTAACTCTACACTAAACTTCTTTAGTGTATGAAACACACCACACTAAATTGCTAGTTTGGTGTGGGATGATGAAGTGGGGGATATGATAAGATCACTAGGTTACTCACAAGCTCAATGATTCACATCTCATGTGAAGGTTTGAGCTTGGAGGTGAGATGGATAAATTGTAGAGATCAAGAGGAAGAAGAAGCTCAAGGAAAATGGCTAAGGCATTAAGCATGAAGCAAGTGTAGAAAACAATAATATGAATTATCTCACTCCTCACTAATTCAGGCATAGAATAAATTGCAATTCTAAATTTCAACCATGCTTGAATAGTGAGTCAAGACTAATAAAAAACCATATAAGCCCATGCCTCATCCATACCCAAAATATCTCCACAATATACACCTCATTTTTCCATTTTCAAAAAATAGAAAAATATGCCATGCTTCATATAATATATATATATATATATATATATATTTATTTATTTATATATATATATATATCAAATATACATTAATATATATACATATATAAATAAAGCAATTAGTGAGCTAATGATATTAGTTAAGATATAATTATATCACATATAATATATATATCACATTATTAAATCAACACTTGATTCGATAATCTGGTCATATCACATATGACCTAACCGATACCGGATAACTGTCAGATTACTATACGGTATCACATACACGTATTTAATCAGGCCCACGCACATATCACATATGTGCCCTACTTCATTTTGCTCGAACCAGGAAACTTCTGTGTGGGACTCTAAAGACTCGTCAATACGCCGGCAGTAGGTAATGATCACATCAGTCACCTATAAACCATCAGCGGTACTAGCTGGACGTAACGGCTATATGGGTATTGAGCGATATGAAGATCAACAAGCAAGCTCGTACATACTCTCCATGAAGCCTATCAATAACACTAACGTACAGTCCGGTCTCTTCGTCTGATATGTCGCATATCATGTCTAGGGGTGGAAATCGTCAGACCCCAGTAACGTGATAAGTCATGCCGATGTCTGGCCGATAACGGTTCAAGAAACTACTGATAACACTTATCAGTAAATCTCGGCAGCAGCCTTGGCCAGGGACTTCTAGTTATAGCCAATCGAGCATAGCGCAACATCAACCCCCAATACCGGGAGAGACGAAACCTCTCCAATCGCTTATTGCCTCCATACGACTCGGGACTGTACCGAAAATCCACCTATTTGCACGTCTCCTTTGAGCGCGTAGGGAGGAAATCAAAGCACAGTGGGAGACACATAAGACTCTATGACGATCTCGGGTCTACAAACTAACCCGACGATAGGTATACTACCATATAGGAGTCCTCGGCGGGTCCTGTTCAGTGTACCCAGTCTCCACTGAGCACCCGTATACTATCTTTGATGTCAAACACCAATGGATGTGGGATCATCCATCGCCCATCATATGGGTCAAGAAGCGTATACGCTAGTCTACTCTGGAATATCGATGCCCTGTCTCGATATTCCCTCGACTAGGAACAATTAAAGGATGTACTTGTGAACTACCCCGGCCCCACTAGTATGATCTCCATCATAGTCCTGGTAGTCAAGTATATATCTTAAGGGCTTTATCAACATGTGAGAGCAAAACAGTATCACAATACAAGTCTACATGTTTAGACAAAGAATAACCAGATATATGTCGACCAAGAATGTCCTCTCTATATATATCCAAGCATCCACTATAATATACATCATATGTACAATAATGGCCTCTAGTGCATACATATAACTAACATCTATGTATTCGTATGTGCACACACACACTTCGTACCGAGGTTAGACCGAGGTTCATCCTGGTTAGATGAGCCACTTGTCGTGATTACTCCCGTTGGAGAGTCTTTGGTTGCACGACATGTGTTTCGGTCTTGTACCGTTCGTTTTGGAAATGGAGATTCGTTCGTCGATTTATCCTTCTTGATATATTGGACCTTGATGTTCTCCTCGGCATGGACTGGTTAGCTACTTGCTATGCATTCATGGACTGTCGTGGGAAGGCAGTTAGATTCTGTTTTCCGGAAGAGTCGGTTCTTGTTGTGCAGAGAGACCGCAGTGCCGCCCTTCACAGTTTGATTTCTGCCCTTTGCGCTAGTCGACTCATAAGGAAAGGATGTCGGGGATTCTTATCTTATATTCGGGATACTGAAGCCACAGTAGATCTGTTGGATCAGGTTCCTATTGTGAGAGAGTTTTCTGACGTATTCCTTGATGAGTTACCTGGATTGTCGCCAGAGCACGATATTGAGTTTTGCATCGATTTGATTTCCGGCTCGGGGCCTATTTCTATACCGCCTTATCGGATGGCCCCGGCTGAGCTTAACAAGCTTAAGGATCAGTTGCAAGAGTTGCTTGACAGGGGACTTATTCGTCCGAGTGTTTCACCTTGGGAAGCTCCTGTTCTGTTCGTCAAGAAGAAGGACGGCAGTATGGGACTGTGCATTGATTATCGTCAATTGAACCGAGTTACGGTGCGGAATAGGTATCCTTTACCTCGCATTGACGGTTTGTTTGATCAGCTCCACGGTGCGGGACATTTTTCCAAGATTGATTTGAGGTCAGGTTATCATAAGTTGCGGGTCCGGAATGATGACATTCCGAAGAATGCTTTTCGTACGCGCTACGGGCATTATGAGTTCTTGGTAATGTCGTTCGGGCTCACCAATGCCCCAGCAGCGTTCATGGATTTGATGAACCGGATTTTCAGGGCGTTCCTCGACCAGTTCATTATTGTATTTATTGACGACATTCTGGTCTATTCCAGAAGTCGAGAGGAGCATGAGCAGCACTTGAGGATTGCCTTGCAGACATTGAAAGAGCACCAGCTGTTTGCTAAATTCTCAAAGTGTGCATTCTTGCTTGATAGTGTTGACTTCTTGGGTTATATGGTTACGGGAGACGGTATACAGGTGGACCCGAAGAAGATCGAGGCCATACCTCTTTGGCCCAGACCTGCATCAGTGACAGAGGTCCGCATCATCTTGGGCTTAGCCGGTTATTACCGTCGTTTCGTGCAGGATTTCTCGAGTATCGCTGCACCGCTGACCGGACTGACCCGGAAGGGAGTTCCTTTTCTTTGGACTGAGGCATGTGAGCAGAGTTTTCAGCAGTTGAAGACTCGTTTGACGACCGCACCAGTTCTATCTTTGCCTTTTGGATCGGGCGGCTATGTTGTTTATTGTGATGCTTCTCGAGTGGGGATCGGTTGCATATTGATGCAGCATGATAGAGTTATCGCTTATGCTTCTTGGCAGTTGAATAAGCACGAGCAGAACTATCCCACTCATGATCTTGAGATGGCCGCTGTGGTCTTTGCGCTCAAGATTTGGAGACACTACTTGTACGGAGAGTCGTGTCAGATCTTCACGGACCACAAGAGCTTGAAGTACATCTTCCAGCAGCGGGATCTGAATTTGAGGCAGCACCGTTGGATGGAGCTTGTGAAGGATTATGATTGTGAAATCCTTTATCATTCGGGCAAGGCAAATGTAGCAGCTGATGCCTTGAGTCGTAAGCCCGGAGGTAGCTTATTCCATTTTAGCGCGGTTCAGAGAAAGTCTTATAGAGATTGGCAGATCTTGTGTGATAGTAGAGTACAGATCGAGTTCACTTCCACTGGAGGATAGCTTGCTCATGTCCGCGCCCGTCCACTTCTACTTGATCGTATCCGTGAGGCGCAGTCCGACGATGCTCATTGTCCGAGATCTTGGAGCATGTTCGGCAGGGTATGGATTCGGAGTTTGTGATTGATGACCAAGGTGTGCTACATTTTGGGACTCGTTTATGTGTACAAGATTCCGAGGGGCTGAGACGTAAGATCCTAGAGCAGGCACATCAGTCAGCATACAGTGTTCATAGAGGTTCCACCAAGATGTATCGTGATTTGAGAGATATCTGCTGGTGGGAAGGGATGAAGAGAGATGTTTCGGACTTCGTTTCGAGGTGCCTGACTTGCCAGCAGGTCAAGGCTGAACATCAGAGACCGGCAGGAGAGTTGTAGCCTTTACCCATTCTGAAGTTGAAATGGGAGCAGATCTCCATGGATTTCATTGTGGGTCTACCTAGGTCCTGTCGAGAGTATGACTCCATTTGAGTGATTATGACCGGTTGACGAAAGAGGCTCACTTCCTTCTAGCGAAGACCACTTTCATATTTGCTCAGTATGCTCGGCTGTTCATTGATAAGATTGTGTGTTTGCACGGCGTTCCTACATGCATTGTATCCGACTGAGGCACCCAGTTTACCAGCCGTCTTTGGCAGAAACTTCAGGAAGCTTTAGGTACCCGATTGAGTTTCAGCACTGCTTTTCATCCACAGACCGATGGTCAGTCAGAGCGGACTATACAGACTCTTGAGGATATGCTTCGAGCATGCATGCTTAATTTTGGTGGCAGTTGGGATCGTCACTTGCTTTTGATAGAGTTCTCCTACAATAACAGTATTTAGGAGACGATTCATATGGCACCTTTTGAGGCCTTGTATATGAGAAAGTGTCGATCGCCAGTCTGTTGGACCGAACTCAGCGAGAGCAAGATTTTGGGACCACAGCTAGTTCAGGAGACTACGAAGAAGATCCAGTTGATTAAGGACAGGATGAGAGCAGCCCAGTGCAGGCAGAAGTCTTATGCCGACCATAGTCGTCGCAGACTTAAGTTCGCAGTGGGTGATCATGTATTCCTACGGATTTCTCCGATGAAAGGCGTGTTGAGAGTTGGGAAGAAAGGGAAGCCTAGCCCCAAATTTGTGGGTCCTTTTGAAATCCTTGAGCGAGTTTCTACCGTTGCCTATCGTTTGGCACTTCCGCCCAGTTTTTCGCATGTACACCCCGTATTTCATGTATCGATGCTTCGCAAGTACCTTCATAACCCTTCTCACATGATTCAGCACCAGGCCATCCAGCTGGAGCGCGATCTTTCTTTCACGGAGCAGCCGGTAGTTATTTTGGATCGACAGGTGAAGAAACTTCGGTCAAAGGTCTTACCGTCAGTGATAGTTCTGTGGCGTGGCCCAAGTAGCGAAGAGGTTACATGGGTGTTGCATATATGTATGCCCTAGAGGCCATTATATGATAGTGGATGTATTTATACATGTATATATATTCAGTGTACATTCTTGCTCGACATGATAGTATGCTATCTGGTTATTCTTTATCTGACATGTTCACTTGATCATGCTCTTATTCATTTGCACATGTTGATAAAGCCCTGAGGATATTTGCTTGACTACTATGATTATGATAGAGATCATACTAGTGGGACATCTGTAGTTTATAAGGATATCCTGAAACGTCCCTAGTCGTGGGTGTATCAAGACGGGGCATCGATATTCCAGAGTAGACTAGCGTATATGATACTAGACCCATATGATGGGCGATGGATGTTCCCGCATCCATTGATGTTTGAAATCGAGATCGTATACGGGTGCTCAGTGGAGACTGGGTACACTGGACGGTCTCGCCGAGAACTACTATATGGTATTATATCAATCGTCAGATAGCAGTTCTCAGGTGACACTGGTAGAGGTTAGTCTATAGACCAGAGATCGTCATAGAGTCTTGTGTGTTCTCCCTCTGTACTTTGATTACCACCCTATCACGGCTCTCCTGAGTCGTGCAAACAGGTGGCTTTTGGGTACAGTCCCAAGAAACAAGGAGGCAATGAGCGATAGGAGGGGTTTCGTCTCTCCCGGTATTGGGGGTTGATGTTGCACTGTGCTCGATTGGCTATATCAGCAAGTCCCTGGCCAGGGCTGATGAGATTTACTGATTAGTGTTATCAGTAGTTTCTCGAACTGATTATAGGCCATACATCGGCATGACTTATTGAGTTATTGGGGTCGACGATCCTATCCCTAGACTTGATATGCAGCATATTAGACGAAGAGACCGGACTGTACGGCAGTGTTACCAGTTGGCTCGACGGTAGTTTTGACAGGTTCGCTTGTTTTCTTCTGATCGTTCAATACCCGGGTGGCTGTTACGTTTAGCTGACCTCTTGCGGCTTGGGGTGCTTGATATGATCATCACCCACTGCCGGCGTATTGACGAGTCTCAGAGTCCCACAAAGGAGTTGCCTAGCCCAGGCGAAACGATGTGGCGTGAATATGAGATATGCGGGGACCCGATTAAATGCGCGTATGTGATACCGTATATTAATTGGGCGGTTTACTATTGGTCGGGTCGTATGAGATATGACTGGTTTGTTAAATCAAGTGTTGGTTTAACATTGACTAAATAGCTCACTTCTTTTAAACCCTTTTGTCTTTTGTTGTATGCATGCATGCATGCATATGTTTATGTTGATGCACATGTTGATGTGCATGCACACATACATGCATACACTTGTGTGTGTCATGGTTGTTGATACACTAGTGGTGGCAATGCAAGACTCACATTGTAATATTTATCTTTATGTTTATTTTTGATATTAAAGGAAATTAGGATTAATTCATGGTTGATATTTAATACCCATTCTCTACACTTAACTAAGGATTGACCATGAGTTAATTTCTATGGTTCTCTTTGTAAGTCGATGTACTACACCCCAGTACTTGTGGGGAGGCGGAAATTTCAAAAACGATCTTGTTTAGTGAACGAACATCGACTAACCGCTTAAATCGAAGCTAAACGATAACTAACTAAACATATAGTTATACTAAACTACTATGCTTAGGGATTATACCTATCGAAACTAGTCCTTCGTCTTTACGATCTCCTTGTTCTCCTCGGCCTTCTCTAGGTAGTAGACGATCCACCCGTGAGCAAAACTCCAAGCTTAGCCTCTAAACTTGAGGCAACTAACCTTCTTGGATTGCTAATCAAAGAAGCTAGAATGAAATAGAGTGATGGTTATGGATTGATTAGTCTTTCTAATCCTTTGATCTCAACTCATGAGGTGTAAGGATTAGGGTTTGAAGATGAGAGCTTGAGGAGAGAGAAGATGAAAATGATAATGAGATGAGATTGTGAGTGTATCATAATATATTATGAAGCATTCTTATTTTAGAATAATGAATAAAAGAAATGAATAAGCATGCTTCATAAATGCAAAGTGGTGATTCATTAAGCATGTGTCATTATCATTTATGGTGCAATAATGATAATGATGAATCACCCTCATGACTCACAATCTTATCCAAAGTAACCTCCTTAGTCATATCTTCTAGAAGCTTCTCGCATAATTACGAGAACGCCCCTCCGATCCGCAAAAATACGGAAAAACTTTAGACTGTAAAAATCCAATAACCGGATACCAGTAACTGGCTTAAACCAAAGCCGACTGGTAAAAACTGTCCGAAAGTCGTACGTGCGTAAACGCACGTATGCGTCCGAACCCTTTGTCGCAAAACCATGCAACCTCTATATCGTTTCGCCTGGAGTAGGAAACTCTCTGTGTGGGACTCTAGAGACTCGACTACTACGCTGGCAGTGGGTTTAACCACAGACCGCAAGCGGCACTAGCTGTACGTAACGGTCCCCAGGTAGTTGTCGATAAGAAGGCCGATGAGGAAACCCATCCGAACTCCTACTGAGTCTGATGTGACAATCTCCAAACAGTCCGGTCCGTTCGTCCAAGACTATCGCATATCAGGCCTAGGGGGGCGGCAAGCGTCAGTCCCCTAATAGCGGTATAAGTCGTGTCGGAGTGAAGCCCATTACACCCTGAGAAACTACTGGAACCTACCAGCAAATCTCGCTTGCCCTGGCCAGGGACTTTGCGTAATGGCTCTCTGACACAGCATGATATCTACTCCCAATACCGGGAGGGACGAATCCTGTCTAACCGCCACTGCCTCCAAGTGCTCGGGACTGCACCCAACTGCTACCTGTTTGCACGACTCCTTTGAGCCGTGGTAGGATAGCAATCTAAGAACAGTGGGACACACTCGAGGCGAAGTAGCAGTGTCAAGTCTGCGGACTACGCTGTACTCATGTCACCTGGGAACTGCTTACTGACGACTGGTATCAAACCAACCAACAGTTCCCTGTGAGTCCTGTCCGGTGTACCCGTAACCTAACGAGCACCTGTATACTATCTCCAGTACGACGTACTGACGGCTGTGGGACAGACCATCTCCCCAACTGGGATGAGAAGCGTACACACCAGTCTACTCCGGAGTATCGATGCTCTGTCTCGATAATCCATGACCAGGGACCTGAATAAGGATGTGCTTGTAGACTACCCAGCCCCCACTAGTGTGACTGCCATCACAACGCTGGTAGACAAGCAAGATCCTAAGAGCTCTATCAATACGTACACTCACATATTAAGATAGAAAAACCAAGTAGCATACTACCATGTTTAGCAAGACTGTTATATACATGTGAATATCCCAAGCTTCCATTAAGTAATATACAAACTAGTATGATACAGTAATGGCCTTCTAGGGCATAAACACTAACAATCTCCCACTTGCACTAGGGCCATGTACTGGCATATCGTAGACCAATGATCTCGAGTAGCCTCTCGAACTGAATCTGAGGAAGGGCCTTCGTGAATGGATCAGCAATGTTCTCTTCTGAAGCAACTCTCCGAACCTCGATCTCCTGACGATCAATGATCTCCCTGATCAGGTGATACCGCCTTAAGATGTGTCTGGACTTCTGATGGGACCTTGGTTCCTTCGCTAAAGCTATAGCGCCGTTGTTGTCGCAATACAGAGGTATTGGACCAACACTGGTAGGAACCACCTGAAGTTCTGTGAGGAACTTCTTCATCCAGACAGCTTCTTTTGCAGCATCGCAAGCAGCTATGTACTCCGCTTCCATCGTTGAGTCAGCAACGGTGTCCTGCTTGGAACTCTTCCAACAGACCGCCCCTCCATTGAGGGTAAAGACATAACCCGACATGGACTTGGAGTCATCCTTGTCACTCTGGAAGCCGGAATCAGCATAGGCCTCCATCTTGAGGTCCTTTCCGCCGTAAACCAAGAACATCTCCTTAGTCCTCCTCAGGTACTTGAGAATGTTCTTTACTGCTATCCAGTGATTCTCCCCTGGGTTTGCCTGATACCGGCTTACAACGCTCAATGCGTATGCTACATCTGGTCTGGTACATAACATCGCATACATTATAGAGCCTACCGCAGAAGCGTAGGGTATAATCGACATGCGTTCCCTTTCCAAATCAGTCTTGGGAGACATCTCTTTGGAGAGGGTGATTCCGTGACAAGCCGGTAGGTTACCGCGCTTAGAATCTTCCATACTGAATCTTTTCAATATGGTGTCTATGTACCTGGACTGTGAAAGTCCCAACATCCTCTTTGATCTATCACGATAGATCTGGATCCCCAGAATGTAGGTGGCATCACCCAGGTCCTTCATGGAGAATTTCTGTGACAAGAATCTTTTGACTGACTGTAGCATAGGAATATCATTTCCTATTAGGAGAATGTCATCCACGTACAAGACGAGGAATACAACAACTCTCCCTACAATCTTACTGTATATGCATGGTTCATCTGGATTTTTGATAAAGTCGAATTCTTTGACAGTATCATCAAAACAGATGTTCCAACTCCGCGATGCCTGCTTTAGTCCATAAATGGATTTAAGCAGCTTGCATACTTTACCGCTGCTCCCACTCTGAATGAATCCCTCTGGCTGATCCATATAGACGCTCTCTTCTAAATTTCCATTTAGAAAGGCCGTCTTTACGTCCATCTGCCAGATTTCATAATCGTGGAAGGCAGCAATAGCAAGAAGGACCCGAATGGATTTCAGCATAGCCACAGGAGAAAAAGGTTTCGTCATAGTCCAAACCAGGTCTTTGACGGAAACCCTTTGCAACAAGTCTAGCCTTATAGGTTTCAACCTGTCCATCTACACCAATCTTCTTTCTGAAGATCCACTTGCATCCTACGGGTTTCACCCCATCTGGAGCAGTGTCCAAAGTCCATACTTTGTTAGTGTACATGGACTCCATTTCGGTCCGCATTGCATCTAGCCATTTTACCGAGTCACCGCTCTGAATGGCTTGCTGGAAGCTAGTAGGGTCGTCATTATCAATGACGCAATCTTCTCTATCCCCGTCTATAAGAAAACCGTAGTATCTCTCGGGCGGATGAGACTGCCTACTACTTCTGCGGATAGGCGCTGGTATGTCCATTTCTTCTGAAACTTCTTGTTCCACCAAACTTTCAGTAACAGCTTGTGGTTCTGGAATTTCTTCCAGTTCTACTGCGCTCCCACTCTTCTGATTTTCTAAAAATTCAGTTTCTAAGAAGCGGGCATGACGAGAAACAAAAACCTTTTGTTCCTCTGCGTAGTAGAAGCAATATCCCATGGAATTCTTTGGATATCCCACAAACTTACACTCTACTGAGCGTGCCTCGAGCTTGTCCGGATGCTGCTTTTTTACAAAAGCTGGACATCCCCATGTCTTCAGGTACTGAAGATGGGGTTTCTTCCCACTCCACATCTGATATGGCGTGGTAGGCACAGTCTTGGTTGGAACCTTGTTCAAAAGATATGCTGCTGATTCTAGCGCATAACCCCAGAATGATCGCGGTAACTCAGCCTTACTCATCATGGAACAAACCATATCTAATAGGGTTCGATTCCTCCTTTCCGATACACCGTTGTGTTGTGGTGTGTATGGAGGAGTAAGCTGAGAGAGAATTCCTTTCTCTTTTAAGTAACCCAGGAACTCGGCACTTAAGTATTCACCACCTCGATCAGATCTCAGTGTCTTAATACTTTTGCCTGTTTGGTTTTCCACTTCATTCTTGTATTCTTGGAATTTCTCAAAGGCCCCGGATTTATGCTTCATCAAGAAGATATGTCCATACCTAGAGAAATCATCCGTAAAAGTAATGAAGTAGGAATAACCTCCTCGCGCATGTGTAGACATCGGACCGCACACGTCACTGTGTACGAGTCCTAAGAGCTCGCTCGCTCTTACTCCGTGTCCAGAAAACGGAGTCTTTGTCATCTTTCCCATGAGACAAGATTCACAAGTGGCATAAGATTGATATTCGAACGGATTCAAATATCCTTCTCTATGTAACTTCGTTAACTGTGTTTCATTGATGTGACCTAGTCTACAATGCCATAAGAAAGCCTGATTTACTTCTGGAGACTTTCTTTTAAGTGTGTTCTGGACATTGAAAACCTGAGCTTGATTTAATACGTATATACCGTCATCTAATGTACCGGACCCAATCAGAACTTGATTTAGGTGGATGTGAACTACATGTTCACATCGCTTACGAATGTAAAGTCATATCCCTCTCTTGAAAGTGAGGACACTGATATGATATTACAAGTCAAACTAGGTACATACAGACAGTTACGTAGAATCAATATCTGCCCACTTGTCAAACCTAGGCGATATTCTCCCACGGATTCAGCATCCACGCTCATTCCGTTTGCAACTCTGAGAGACAAATCACCTATCCTTATAACTTTACGGTTTCTCAAAGCATGTAACGAATTACAGATATGAGATCCTGCTCCGGTATCTAGTACCCAGGAAGTAGAGTTAATTGACAAACAGTTCTCAATTACAAACACACTTGAGGCTGAAGCCACAACATGCTTCGTATCCTGGCTACTGGCTTCCAAAGCCCTGCAATCCTTCTGCCAATGTCCATTCCCACAACAATAGGAATATCCCTCCTTACCTATACCAAGTCCCAAAACTGTTTCTCTTCCCTTTCCTCTTACTTTGCTGACACCGTATATCAGCTTTGTAGAGGTCTTCTTCTTTTCATCCTTTGCTTTCGCCTTGGATGAAGAAGAAGAAGGTCCCCTATTAAGCAGAGCTTGTGTCTCCCTGGTTTCTTTCAGGGTGTAAGTAGAGGGTAGGGACTGTGGAAATAAGTCAGTATATGACCTGTTTCCCAACGTGGTCTCCAGGTCCTTGAGCTCATCAATATAGCTAGTCATCGTAAGGACGTCGTCCCTTACAGATGACCCGTCAGCCGACCTCGCTTGAATTAATTCGTTCGAGGCCTCATATCTTGCGATATGAGATTGCTCTCCATATAAATCTTTGTTATGGAGAAAGATGGAAACAGAATCCATCTTCTCGTGCTGCTTCTGGTATATACCATCAACTGAAGCCAACACGAGGCACTTGGCTTTCGCTTTATTCTTTTCCTTTGTCTGACGGATATCCATATCCGCGACGGTGGAAACTGGACCTGGGACGGTAGGATCTTGAATAGTAATAGGGTGGTCCAGCTTGTCATAGGCAATGGTCATCTGGACAGACCTTTGCCAGTCATATAAGTTAGATTCAGTCATCTTGTTATCTAGATGTAACCTAGTCATGGTCACAAGGTCGCTGCAATGAGAGAGAGAGAAGAAAACACTTTAGCATGATGCTCTTGCAAGTTTAGAGTGGTTTTTAATTTATCTAAACTGGATGGCTCCCACTGTTTTTCGAATCCTTCCTCAAACCATAAAAGAAGAATTAGCCAGGACTATTCTCACCGTACAATACTTGCTTAACCGTTCAGCCAGGCCAGTGTCGATACTTCGAAGGAGGTTTTCCAACGCTTTCGCGAAGTTCCTTAATTAAATAACCTCTTTTCTCTGGGGGCGTAACCCCGCTGACACCTTTCTGGACACCTACTAGGTTTATAGCATTGATCGTTAAGTGACGAATATCCTGATAAGTAGCATATACTCACAGTAGGATCGGGATCCAAATATCATCGTCTGATAATGTTGTAGGAATGCTACCAACATTCATCAAACTCAAAATTGTATGCATCTCTTTGCAAATTTCAGTTTCTTTAGAAATTCCCGATATAAGTTTTTGCCCCATGTTCTTATGACCTTGACGAAAGCCAACAAATCATAAAACACATGTCAAGTTCTGCCCATCATTATCTTGTTAATTTGAACCCACCCGTATATACCCTTGACGAAAGCCAACAAGGTTATACGACTGTCCCAAACCAATTCATCTATCTATGCAACAAATGAATACCCCAGCAGCTACCAAACACTATGCCTTGACGAAAGCCAACAAGCATAGCTTGAATACTACTGACCATCCATAAGAAATGACGGAGGGCTACGACTGGTTTGGGCGAAACCGTGAATGTAGTGAACTTGATATAACCGAAGGAACCTGATAGCTTTTAAAAGGAGTGGTTAAAGCTCCGCATTTAAAAATATCTGTTTTTAAAATAACCGAGTGGTTTCTTTTAAATTGTTCCAATGATTTAAACTTGGTTTATTTTCTTTGCATTATAGATAATGCGTCCCATCATTAACCTATCATTGCAGAAAACAACGAAAATACAACGTCCTCTTATGCCATCCGCATTCGCCACGGGGTCCCGTCATCACCCGTTAGGTTACTTAACAAACGACAGAGCGGGGGCTGGGCTAGCGCGGGTGTAAAACATAAGTGACGTCTAAATAGCTATCATAAATATAGATATTTTACATTCGTCTGACGCAATGATATTCATTCCAGAACACAGATAAACAATATTGGATTTGCAAGCAATCTGTATTTCTTTTGAGCCTGCAAGAAAAGACAGATTACACAGTTGTGATGAATAGCCGTTACCCCACCCTCGACCCCTACGGGTACGGCAAACTACCCGCCCGGCAGTTTGTGTACCCCACCTTGGGTCAGTCCTAGGAGCAGAAACAGTAAAATGAAATAATACAACGGTGGCTACAACCGCAACCTGGATGTGCCCCGCAAAATAATATTACAACAAATTACATTTACAACAAATGAATTAAACAATAACCCATTGCTAAACCCCGGCTATACACCACAACAGTCCAATACAGTTTATATGCACAAACAGATATAACCATTTCAGAAATGTGCAACCCCCTGCCAACTGACATACTAGCAGTTAGGGGAGGTTTACGAACACATTAAACAATCACAGATATAATCCAACATGCAAATACTGTACAATTTCGATCGATTAAACAACATTAATATTGCTCCAAAAACTGCTCTGTTAAACTGAAACCTGGGCAAATATTAAATATTCCAGAAAACCCCAAATAACACAGAGAACCACCACAATAAAAATGGGTCCCTGAATCGTCTAGACGGCGGCGGTTCCGCGGCGGCAACAGTGCTATGCGCCGCGGATCCACGGCTCCGTAGACGATTTAGGGCACCAAATTTTTTGTGTGTTCTTCTGGTGTCTTTACAAGCTCTCTGAACTCACCTGAAAAATTTTTGGACTTCATTTTAAACTCGACAGAAACTTGACAGATTTAGGGTTTTCCGGCTTCGTTTTTCCGTTCGAAATTCGTACAAATTTGCGATTAAGTTATTTATTGTTTAGCGAGACTCTGATACCACTGTAAGTCGATGTACTACACCCCAGTACTTGTGGGGAGGCGGAAATTTCAAAAACGATCTTGTTTAGTGAACGAACATCGACTAACCGCTTAAATCGAAGCTAAACGATAACTAACTAAACATATAGTTATACTAAACTACTATGCTTAGGGATTATACCTATCGAAACTAGTCCTTCGTCTTTACGATCTCCTTGTTCTCCTCGGCCTTCTCTAGGTAGTAGACGATCCACCCGTGAGCAAAACTCCAAGCTTAGCCTCTAAACTTGAGGCAACTAACCTTCTTGGATTGCTAATCAAAGAAGCTAGAATGAAATAGAGTGATGGTTATGGATTGATTAGTCTTTCTAATCCTTTGATCTCAACTCATGAGGTGTAAGGATTAGGGTTTGAAGATGAGAGCTTGAGGAGAGAGAAGATGAAAATGATAATGAGATGAGATTGTGAGTGTATCATAATATATTATGAAGCATTCTTATTTTAGAATAATGAATAAAAGAAATGAATAAGCATGCTTCATAAATGCAAAGTGGTGATTCATTAAGCATGTGTCATTATCATTTATGGTGCAATAATGATAATGATGAATCACCCTCATGACTCACAATCTTATCCAAAGTAACCTCCTTAGTCACATCTTCTAGAAGCTTCTCGCATAATTACGAGAACGCCCCTCCGATCCGCAAAAATACGGAAAAACTTTAGACTGTAAAAATCCAATAACCGGATACCAGTAACTGGCTTAAACCAAAGCCGACTGGTAAAAACTGTCCGAAAGTCGTACGTGCGTAAACGCACGTATGCGTCCGAACCCTTTGTCGCAAAACCATGCAACCTCTATATCGTTTCGCCTGGAGTAGGAAACTCTCTGTGTGGGACTCTAGAGACTCGACTACTACGCTGGCAGTGGGTTTAACCACAGACCGCCACTACTACAAATAGGGGTTGCCCCTACGGATAAAGGAATCCGTAGGGGCAACGTTTTATTGCCCCTACGGATTAATCCGTAGGTGCCCACTGTTGTCCCTACGGTTTTCTATATTTTAATTTAAAAATATTTAATCATAATTTGTTGTTTGGCCCTACGGTGGCGCAAACAAAGAACCTACGGCTAAGTACGTAGGGGCATGTATACGGGTTAATAATAAAAAAAAAAGGCACAGAAAATCCCTCACCGTTCCCAAATTTTTCTTCTCTCTTATTCTTCCCGCGTCTCGATCCCGATCTCGTCGGCCATCGACGTCCTCATCCTGACCTCGCCACCGCAACCGTGCTTGACTCGTCGACTTCCACGTCGCAACCGTGCTTGACTCGTCGCCGATCGCATCGTCGACTACTGGCCTCCTCCGTCGTCTCCTCCACCGCGGTTAGTAAATTTCCAATTTTTACTTCTAATTTAATACTTTTATTTCCCTCTTTTGATGATGTTAGGGGTAGGGTTCAGGGATCTGGGTTCGGGTAGGGGTGGCATCGGGTCAGTTAGGGTTAGGGTTCGATTGGGGTTGGGGTTGGGGTTAGGGTAAGGGTTTGGTTGGGGCCGGTTGGGGTTGGGGTTGGGATTAGGGTTCGGTTGGGGTTGGGATTGGTGTTGGCCGGGTTGTGGTTAGGGTTAGGGTTCGATTGGGGTTGGGGTTGGGGTTGGGGTTAGGGTAAGGGTTTGGTTGGGGCCGGTTGGGGTTGGGGTTGGGATTAGGGTTCGGTTGGGGTTGGGATTGGTGTTGGCCGGGTTGTGGTTAGGGTTAAGGGTTAGGGTTAGGGTTATGGTATTTAGGGTTAGGGTTAGTGTTAGGGTTAGGGTCATGTTTAGGGTTAGAGGCTATGGTTAATTTGGGTTAATTGCAGTGTAGGGTTAATTTGGGTTAATTAGTGATAATTTGAAAAGGTTAGGGTGTTGATTAGGCTTAATTTGGTTAATTTGGGTAAATTTGGTTAAGTTTGGGTTGATTAGGGTTAATTAGGTTAATTTGGGTAAATTGGGTTAATTAGTGATAATTTGTGTTAGGGTAACAATTATGGTTAATTGTGGTTAATTAGGTTAATTTGGGTTATTTAGGTTTATGGTGCACTAATTTATTTAGTAGGATACACTAGTTCATTACAATAGGATACTCGATGACAACATAAACGTACAACTTTACCACAAACGCAAGAAAAATTTACCCTAAACATGAAATTTCGAACTCTTAATAACGAAACGTAAACGTAAAACTTATTCACGTTAAATGTTCAAGTTAAAACCAATATATGATACTCGATGATGATATGAAACCTTCATATTCCCATCGATACCCGTATATGAAACTAAAAGCGCTACTTAGTCCCCGTCTATCGGTTAACATACGTGCGATGCTCGTCGTGACCTAGAACTATACGAAGGTTGTTAAATATCGGACAGTATAGCTCGATACTAACAACCGTCGTATAGTCTACGCGACGAGAAAATTCAATCATATGGTAACCCATAGATTTGTCCCGTGTGGACAAGTTAAGAATGTATAAAGCAAACGCCTTCATTCACTTGTGTTTTCATCCGTTTCGAGATATTTCGTCGGTACCTTTCCGCTGGTTCTCCGTGTACAAAGATAGATTAGATGTTCATTTCAACGTTGTTTCACAGCTTTGAAATGATTATCTATTCTATTACAGTGTACTCGGAGAACAGCGGGAAGGTGCTGCCGAAATTTACTCGAAACGGTTGAAAGCACAAGTGATGGGCGTTCGCTCTATACATTCTTAATGGGATAGAAGCCTACCCTCGACAGCCGGAACACATACATACAAACGCATAATTAGAGAGCGACTCGAGATGTTCGGGTTAAAACCAATATATGATACTCGATGATGATATGAAACCTTCATATTCCCATCGATACCCGTATATGAAACTAAAAGCGCCACTTAGTCCCCGTCTATCGGTTAACATACGTGCGATGCTCGTCGTGACCTAGAACTATACGAAGGTTGTTAAATATCGGACAGTATAGCTCGATACTAACAACCGTCGTATAGTCTGCGCGACGAGAAAATTCAATCGTATGGTAACCCATAGATTTGTCCCGTGTGGACAAATTAAGAATGTATAAAGCAAACGCCTTCATTCACTTGTGTTTTCATCCGTTTCGAGATATTTCGTCGGTACCTTTCCGCTGGTTCTCCGTGTACAAAGATAGATTAGATGTTCATTTCAACGTTGTTTCACAGCTTTGAAATGATTATCTATTCTATTACAGTGTACTCGGAGAACAGCGGGGAGGTGCTGCCGAAATTTACTTGAAACGGTTGAAAGCACAAGTGATGGGCGTTCGCTCTATACATTCTTAATGGGATAGAAGCCTACCCCCGACAGCCGGAACACATACATACAAACGCATAATCAGAGAGCGACTCGAGATGTTCGGGTTAAAACCAATATATGATAATATGAAACCTTCATATTCCCATCGATACCCATATATGAAACTAATTAAAAGCGCCACTTAGTCCCCGTCTATCGGTCAACATAACGTGCGATAATTTATTCTTTTCAACGACAAACGCACACACAAAGCATATACATGGATTTTCTCCTTTGTCAGTAACTATCCCGTTCTTATATTTCTCAATATAGTCAGCATAACCTACAATTTATATGTTATTCAGTCTAACATGGCCCATGAGTACGTCAGAGTTAAGGACTGGATGTATGTGGATTGGAAACAACGTATGCAACCTAAGTTTGTCGCAGGGGTTGCTGCTTTCCTTGAATTTGCACGAGCACATAATAAGATCATAATAGAGAAGATTCTCTGTCCGTGCGATAGATGTGGCAATAAGTACTGGCAGAAGGTAGAATTAGCAGAGCTTCATATTGTAAAACATGGGTTTACTAGACTTTATTCAATTTGGAAATATCACGGGGAAGGAGAAGAATGCAGTACTGCGGTAGAAGAAGGAGAACACGATAATGCGGCAGGAGAAGAAGAAGAATTCGGTAATACGGCAGGATACGGAAATTTATTTCCATCAGAAGAAATGGAGGATATGGTAGAGGCTGCCCTAGGTGAATCTATTCGTACCGAAGATGACATTCCTTCCGGTCAAGGACCGCGTGCGGATAAATATGAAAATTTCATGAATGATGCTAGGAAACCAATTTATGAGAATGCGAAGTATTCCACCCTCTCATGGTTCGTCCAACTTTTCCAAATTAAGTGCCTAAATGGATGGAGCAACAAGTCATTCACAATGCTTCTTTCGTTCTTGAAAGATTCTATGCCTCCGGGAAATAATGTGCCCGAAAGCTGGTACGAAGCCCAGAAAATGATGTCTGATTTGGGTCTAAAGTGCGAGAAGATTCAAGCATGTCCTAAAAATTGCGTGTTGTACCGGAAAGAGAATTCAGATTTGAAAGAGTGTCCAACATGCGGAGAGGCAATGTATAAGCCGAAAGATTCTGATAAGAAGCCTGATATACCTGTGAAGATAGCACGATATTTTCCCATAACACAGAGGCTACAGAGGCTATTCAGGTGCAAGAAAACAGCCGAGGCAATGATTTGGCATCATCGTGCTCCTCCAAGCGAAAATGGAAAAATGAGCCATCCAAGAGATTCACCGGCATGGAAGGATTTCGATAGGAGGCACACAATATTCAGTAGCGATCCCCGCAATGTCCGGCTCGGACTGGCTGCCGATGGCTTCTGCCCATTCAACTATATGGCTGGAAGTCACAGTACATGGCCCGTTGTAATGATAATTTATAATCTGTCGCCTTGGTTGGCTATGGACCAATCATACTTTATGATGCCTCTTCTTATCGACGGACCAAACTCACCGGGGAACAATATCGACGTCTATCTCCGACCTCTGATTGAGGAGCTGAAAACTTTGTTTATTGATGGTGTAGAGACATATGATTCAAACACAAATACAACCTTCATACTGCGTGCGGCTTTAATGTGGACAATTAATGACTTTCCTGCATATGGAATGCTTTCAGGTTGGTCCGTACATGGTCACAAAGCATGTCCTCATTGCCATGAACACACAACATCAAAATTTTTGAATTTTAGCAGGAAGGTTTGTTATTGCGGCCATCGACGTTTTCTGCCTCCAGACCACCCCTACAGGTTAGACACGGTTCACTTTGATGGTCATCAGGAGCTTCTTGGGCCTCCATCCCCATTGTCCGGAGAGGACGTGACTGCTAAATGGGATGGTTACAATAACGTGACCTTCGGGATGGATCCGACGAGACAGGTCAAACCACAATATTGGAACAAGTTAAGCATTTTCTTCGAGCTTCCGTACTGGTCTACAAATTCAGTGCGTCATTGTCTGGACGTCATGCATATAGAAAAGGGAGTATCAGAGCACATACTTAACTTGCTTCTGTGTAAAGACGGGAAATCGAAAGACAACATGAATGCCCGGATGGATCTACAAGAGTGGGGAATAAGAAGTGAACTGCACCCTAAACCGGTAGCGGGTAAACCGGGCAAGTTTGTACTTCCCAATGCCGCTTATCATATGTCACAACCGGAGAAGAAAAGATTCCTGCAGGTGTTGCATGATTTGAAAGTCCCCACAGGTTTCTCAGGATCATTCAGCAAGAAAATAAAAATTGTGAAGGGCAAGATCGATGGGCTGAAAAGTCATGACCACCATGTTATCGTGGAGCACCTTCTTCCATTAGCCCTCAGGACTTCTCTCCCCGACTCGGTTGGTCTAGTAATCAACGACCTATGTTGTTTTTTCAGGGAGTTGTGTGCTAAAACGCTGGAGGTTGCGACGCTGGATAAACTAGAAAATTCTATTGCGTTGATACTTTGCAAGTTTGAGCGTATTTTCCCACCGTCATTCTTCGATATCATAATACACTTGACGGTTCATCTTGCAACTGAGGCGAAGTTAGCCGGACCGGTACAATATCGATGGATGTATCCCGTCGAGAGGTACGTGTAATTTTTCGTTTCGCGCAATTTATAAATTTATTTTTGTCATGTATGCCCGTGTTTATTTATTCAACATATTCTCATTAGGTACCTTTACACTCTTAAGAAGTATATACGCAATAAAAATCGACCAGAGGGTTCTATCATGCAAGGTTATCTTCTTGATGAAGCAACCACATTTTGTTCCCGCTATCTGGACGAGAACATTGAGACAAGGCTTAACCGACCTCGAAGAATTCAAGACGGGCCATATGGTAAAGCCGAGTATAAGAGGGTAGACACTATGTTTATCAACAAGATATACCGGTTTATCTTGCTTAATTGCGAATGTCTTGAACAAATTAGAGAGTAAGTTCTTTTGGATTAATTGTTATATCTGTGTTTGTGTGTGTATGAAATGACATAATATTAATGTCACAATTATTTGTCGAAAACAGAACTCATTTTAACGAGGTACGTGAGGGGCATCCTGATTGGAACGAAGAGCGTTTGGAAAAATACCATCAGGATGATTTTTGTGATTGGGTCACAGAGCATGTAAGTTATTCGAATTACATTTTATTGCTATCAGTTTTAATCTAAACTTGTATCGTTATGTATTTATCGTAAAATTTGTTTTGTTAGATCCACGATCCGAACTTGTCTGCATCATTTGAGAGTGATTCAAGATGTTTAGCTCAATTTCCTAGTATGGAGGTTGCACATTACAAAGGATTTGGTGTCCTTGGATACAAATTCGAAATTAAGGACATAGAAACATCTAGAATCACTCAGAATAGTGGTATTGCGACGGTAGGATCGGACGGTGTGATTTACTATGGGTACTTAAATTGTATACTCGGCATCCACTATCCCGGACGATCAGAACCCTTTTATATATTCCACTGTACTTGGTACGATCCGCGAACCGATACAGACAGGTGGAGAAGCAGTCTTGGGACTTGGAAAGATGAATATGGATTGACCAGTGTGAACACACTTCGATTTTACGGTCAAGACGATCCGTTTATCTTTCCGAACCAAGCGTTCCAAGTATACTACTCACAGTGTTTGAAGCATCCGGGGTGGAGTGTTGTATGCAGATGGAAACCTAGAGATGTCTACGATGTCCCAGAATACGAGGACAGCGATGAGGACGAAGAAGAGAGAAGGCTTAAAGTGCTCCGACCGTCTGTTTCGAAGGACGGGTTGTCTTCGACCGATCATGAAGTTACGTGGGTTAGAAATGACATCGACGATGAAATCCAAGTAGATATGTATGATGCGCCCACGAAACGAAAAAGGTTATCAGTAATGTTATATTATTACTTCACATTTTACGCTCTAGATCATATATAGTCAATACTTTTAATGATTGTCTAATGCGTCCACGAACCGTTTATCTAGATTGGATGACGATGTCGGGAGCAGCGAGGGGCGGCAGGAGCTCCAGCCGCGGCAGAGGCAGAGGCAGAGGCAGAGCGGTTCTGCCGCCCGGAGAGCTCCGTAGGGAGCTTCAGAGGGCCGGTCTTGCACCCAGATCGGAGACCCCTTCGGATGCCTCCTTCCGTGTGGATTTTGCCACACCTCCAGGTATACTGCACGCATATCCATTTTCAATTTAATATTACAGATATTCATGCCTGTTTATGTCAAAATTACTTATATTGTCAATGTTTGATTGTCTAGTTGTTGGTCCTGCGTCCACATCTGGGACAGAGGCCACCCCCGCTCCTCCAGGTATGTTTATATATCATATAGTGCATGCATATTGATTTAGAACGTTATATTATTGATCTACACATTCTTTTTGCAATTACTTATCAAATCTATTTTTAATTGTCTAGTTGTTGGTCCTGCGTCCACATCTAGGACAGAGGCCACCCCCGCTCCTCCAGGTATGTTCATATATCATATAGTGTATGTATATTGATTTAGAATGCTATATCATAAATATACACATTCCTTTTGCTCTTACTTAGCAATTTTTATTATTGTCTAGCTGTAGGTGGTGACACCACCGCACCTGCGGGTATGTTTATATGTCCTATAGTTCATGCATATTGATTTAGAACGTTATATTATTGATCTACACATTCTTTTTGCAATTACTTATAAAATCTATTTTTAATTGTCTAATTATAGGTGGTGCGTCCACACCTTCCACAGGGGCCACTCCTGCCGCTTCCGTACCCTCCGCATCGTCTGCAGGTTAGTATGAATAAATTTAAAATATTTATTTATTTTACATATGCTCTATAGAATAAATATGAACTTCATGGAGATTTAGCGTCGATGTTTATTTTATAGTTGGAGGGGATGCGTCCGGGTCCGGGACCCCGGTTGTTCCTCACCGGAGGAACTATCGTCCCGCTCGTGCTGCTGCTCGGGCCCAGGCTCGTGCGTTATTCACCGGAGGTATATATCACACTTGAATTTTTGTTTAACCTTGATTTCTTAATACAACTTTGTATTATTATTGATTGTCTTGATATTTCGTGCAGACGCAGGGCCTCTCCATCCCCAGAGGGGGACTCGAGGCCCGAATCAGTCCCATAGGCTGAGGCCTAATAGAGCTAGGGGGGAGGCAGCATTCCCCCTATTTTTTACCCTTGACTATCGCTATACCGGTCCTCATGCCGAGAGGTTCGGCCGGTATTTGGGGGACGAGAGCCGGATCGTGAAGAACTATCCACTTCACGTTGAGTGGGGCGAGCAGCACCAGCGCTCATTCGCCCTCTTCTTTGAACAGGCTTGTATGTATTAATATATATTTTCATTTGATCTATCCAATATATTTATTATTAACACTTGCAATCTAATAACAATGTTTTTTTTTGTATTTTCAGTTGGATTACGATTTTCAGCCTGTAGCCGACCCTGATCACTCGGGGAGGGTGCTCGACCTTCATGCTCTGTACAATGGCCTGATGAAGAACATGCAGGCCAAGGTCCGATACAACAGGAATGAGCTGAAGGCCGACTGCTACTCCCTGTGGATAGCGACCCCCGAGGCAGAGAGAGCGGCCCTCCTATCTACTCCGGCGTTTGCGAGAGTCGACGTAGAGACATGGCCTCTATTGTGCGCTTATTTCGACTCCGAACGCAAACAAGTATGTATTTTAAATTTAATTCATTATTTATGATATAATTTATTTCTTTGTGTTTCTTAATTAGAAAACTAAATGTTAATGCATTGTGCAGAAACAGGCCGCTCAGAATACGGAGAACAGGAAGTCGGCGAAGAGGGGTCGCCCCACTTACACAGGTGGCTCGAGGAACATTATTCGAGCCATGGAGTTATCGGTAAATTAAGTGTTATTCTCTAATATTCTGCAATATTAAGAGTTATTCTCTAATATTTCTAATATTAAGAGTTACTTTCTAATATTGCAGACATCTCGGACCGTGGCGTCAGGTGGTACACCGAGCGTGCTGTCCGCATATCTTGCCGTCCACGGCACCTCGACAGATCCCGCCACGGGCGAGCTTCGATGTCCCGACGTCGCTACCCAGGAGTACTGCGTAAGTGTTAATATTTTTTCTACCCAAATTTGAAATTTTAGTTTTGGAAGGTTCAAGTTTAAATTTTATACTTATACTTTACTGCTTAATGTGGGTGTAGGAGCGGGTGGTTGAGCAGGCCCAGGCCTCGGGGATCGATTTTACCGGACAGAACGATCCGAGGCTGCTGACCCCAGTTCTGGACGCCGCACACGGAGGGCACCATGGAGGTTGGGAGAGAGGCCGGGGATTGGGCCCTAGCAGGGCCCATATGAGGTTGGACTCCACCCCGGCGGTTACTTCCTCCGTCTCCAGTGGCCGGCATGTCCATCAGGAACTGGATAGCTTGAGGGCCACCGTTCAGGAGTTGAAGGAGATGCTGGTATGTATACTACTTTATAGTAAAATATCATTTCATATTATATACATATCAACACAACCCTTATTAGTACGCAAGTCTGATTAATCATACATACATATGTAATTAAAATAAACAACGCTTTTCCAAACTAGATATCCAAACAGGGTTTCGAAATAACTTAATAATGAAACGAATTCGAATAATACACAGTTCTTAGACGCTTCTTACACACGTTATGTCCAGACGCGACAGGGTAGATCGGCCGAGCCTCCACATGCATCTCCTTCGGCTGCGGCTCCGCAAGCCACTACATCGGCTGCGGTTCCGCAGACAGCTCCTGTAGCTCCACCGCCCACTCAGACTCCCGCAGCCGCGGCTCCGCAAGCGACTACCTCGACGGCGGCTGCGCAGACCACGACGCCAGCTCCACATGCCGCTCAGACTCCTTTATTTGCAGTATTGGATAGTGTATTTACCGAGGAGCAGGCGCGCGTTATTCGAACGTTACTCGGAGGTGGAGCTGGACCGAACTAGGGTAGCTTTTTGGTTCTTATTTTTTGAAACATGTATTTATTTATATCACATTGTACTACATTTTGAAACGATATTGATATTGGTTTGAATTTATATCATATTCAGTTTTTGGGTTTCTTTTGTATATTATATATATGCGTGGGATGTGATTATGAATACTGCAATATATGATTTGATTGATGTATATAGTATTGTGCACAGGGCGGGAAAAAATCTAGCAGCCCTTTTTTAAAAAAAAATACAGAAAACATGTACCTACGGATTACTCCGTAGGTATATATATTGCCCCTACGGAGTTATCCGTAGGGGAAAACTATCAGGAAACCTGATATTTTCCCACCTGATATCAGTGCAGGGTGTTGGGGGTGCCCCTACGGATATATACGTAGGGGCCAATATTTATCCCCTACGTATATATCCGTAGGGGCAAAATATCAGGTTCCCTGATATTTTCCCCCCGATCTCAGTGCATTGTGTTGTGAGTGGCCCCTACGGAAACAGCCGTAGGGGCTACTTTATATCCCCTACGGCTGTATCCGTAGGGGACGAAATAGGACCTACGGATATATCCGTAGGTATATACAATATATTCAAAAAAAAATTTTAAATATATGATTTTATTACCCCTACGGGGTACTCCGTAGGGGCTATAGCACCTACAGAGTTATCCGTAGGGGCGTCAATTTATCCGTAGGGCCAAGTTCAGGACCTCAACTTGCACCTGCGGCCTTTGCACCTACGGGGTCTTTTTTCGCCCCTACGTATATATCCGTAGGGGCAGTGGGTTGCCCCTACCGATAAATCCGTAGGGGCAACCCTTATTTGTAGTAGTGCGCAAGCGGCACTAGCTGTACGTAACGGTCCCCAGGTAGTTGTCGATAAGAAGGCCGATGAGGAAACCCATCCGAACTCCTACTGAGTCTGATGTGACAATCTCCATACAGTCCGGTCCGTTCGTCCAAGACTATCGCATATCGGGCCTAGGGGGCGGCAAGCGTCAGTCCCCTAATAGCGGTATAAGTCGTGTCGGAGTGAAGCCCATTACACCCTGAGAAACTACTGGAACCTACCAGCAAATCTCGCTTGCCCTGGCCAGGGACTTTGCGTAATGGCTCTCTGACACAGCACGATATCTACTCCCAATACCGGGAGGGACGAATCCTGTCTAACCGCCACTGCCTCCAAGTGCTCGGGACTGCACCCAACTGCTACCTGTTTGCACGACTCCTTTGAGCCGTGGTAGGGTAGCAATCTAAGAACAGTGGGACACACTCGAGGCGAAGTAGCAGTGTCAAGTCTGCGGACTACGCTGTACTCATGTCACCTGGGAACTGCTTACTGACGACTGGTATCAAACCAACCAACAGTTCCCTGTGAGTCCTGTCCGGTGTACCCGTAACCTAACGAGCACCTGTATACTATCTCCAGTACGACGTACTGACGGCTGTGGGACAGACCATCTCCCCAACTGGGATGAGAAGCGTACACACCAGTCTACTCCGGAGTATCGATGCTCTGTCTCTATAATCCACGACCAGGGACCTGAATAAGGATGTGCTTGTAGACTACCCAGCCCCCACTAGTGTGACTGCCATCACAACGCTGGTAGACAAGCAAGATCCTAAGAGCTCTATCAATACGTACACTCACATATTAAGATAGAAAAACCAAGTAGCATACCACCATGTTTAGCAAGACTGTTATATACATGTGAATATCCCAAGCTTCCATTAAGTAATATACAAACTAGTATGATACAGTAATGGCCTTCTAGGGCATAAACACTAACACTCTTTTCTCCAAAGATAAATATCTAGATATTTATTAACCAAGGTTAAGAAAGAGAGTGGAAATTATATATAATTTCTATTCTCATTTTAATCAAAAGCTTTATCATTATCTTGAGCTCTTGAGTTGCCATCATCTTCTTCTTCCTCTCTCTTGCTCTCTAGGTTTTGTTAGTGAGTGAGAAAGTGATCAACTTAAGGTTTTGAAGTGAGAAAACAAACCACATCATCATTCTACTCTAATCTAGCCAATTAGTTTAGAGTGTTAGTTTCAACTTCATCTCTTGATCAAGTGGAGCTAGGAGCTTGGACAAAGAGGACTCCGGGTGGATCATCGTGGACTTGGAGGATCACAAGCAAGCCCGTTCCATCTCTCAAGTAGCCAAGGAGTCTAACAAAGGGAACTACAAATGTTGTATTCTCTTTACCTAGTGCTATACTACTTGTAGTATGAGTTATTTTTTATTGTTACCCTAGCTTTTCTAGTTTGATTCCAAGGTTAGATTCTTTAGCACCCTCTAAATTTTTAATTATGACATATGTGATGCTACCAAACCCTTGTAGTGGTGCTAAGGAATCCCAACAATGGGAAGCCGAGAGCGAGATGCGGAATAAATTTCCTCATCTCTTCAAAGGTACGCATAATAAGATTTTTAAATTCGGGGACCGAATTTCTTTAAGGGGGGAAGATTGTAACACCTTAGAAGGCGATTAGAGTTAATTAAGCGATATAATGCTGGTTTTTAATAAATTTAACCAATAATTGTTTTCACATATTTTATTATAATTAATTAATATTTTTTTATATTATTTTTGTACTTGCACACACATGTGCATGTTAATCTAGGGTTAAGTATGTGTTAACCATACTTTGTTAACCATGGCACTTAACCTAATATGTCATCTTATATATATATATATATATATATATATATATATATATATATATATATATACATATTTATTTTAAGTATAGAGTTTTATTTGTTTTAAAAATGAAAAGAAAAGAGTAGAATAATGATCGCATGGGGAACAAGCATGGGGGCATTTAATAAGGAGAGAGGAAGAGCATGGCTCTCATCTCACCCTCACCCTCTCACTCTCTCATTATCCCTCAACTCTCTCTCTCTCTCTCATTTTTCTTCTTCTTCTTCACAAAACAAAAACCTTCACTTGATCCTTGTTTTCACCACCAACCTTGAGCCAAATCTTCATCAAACCACACTAAACCTTTCACAAATCATGTTTAACCCTCTTGTGGTGACTTGGAGCTTGGAAGGCTAGGGTTTTTCCCAAGTTTTGATAAGGTAGTGATCATTAACCCTTGTTTAGGCTCAAAGGAAGTTTCTTGGTTAATTATTTTCAGTAAAACACCTTTATGCTTTAAGTTTAGTGTTAAAGTCGTTTTTCTGTTTAGCTAGGAGTCTCTGTTGAATCTGCTATCGTTACGTTGATCTATAATTAAATTTAACAATACAGTAGAATAATGTTAGAGCCTTGTGTATACCCTAGAAACCCATACCCAACCCTTCACCTTTCGACCGGCGAGAATCACAATTTTCCCGGTGCCGCCGGTTTTTCAGAAGAATTGGGTGTTAGGTTTTTGTGGGTAACTCTATGTCATGTAGGTTATTTGGTATACTTTGTTTTTCCTATATAATTTGTATGTAAAATATGGGACCGTTTAGCTATAATTCAAGTGTTTCGGCAACGTGCGATACAGATTTATCCGACATTTGTTTAAGTTTTTCGTACGTTTAACAACCATAGGTCTAGGATGTCGCTGCACGCGTTTATCCCGCTAAGCTAACACTTGGTAGCTAGTGGGAGTCGGTTCGTTAGTTGGCGTTGTGTCCATGTTTTATTGGAAAGTTTACTGATTTCATGAGTATTGGTTTTGTGTGATATTAGGATCACAGGCGGAGACCTTGGACGCAGCCAGGAAGGGAGAAGAGGTGATCGGATTCACTTAGCTCAAGGTTCTTCGGTGATTAAATTTAACATCTACGGGGGAATCGCCTGTATGGCGTTAAGCGCCGAAGGCTAGATTCAAGTGATATAACCTTGTGTGAAATGCTTATAAATATATATATATATATATATATATTGTGATTGTGCATGAGTACCATTTTGTACACCCCAGTACCTGTTGTACATCGACATATCATTAATAGGACACCGCACCATTACTAACGGTTCATGTTGCATGAGCACCGATTTATATGCCACACACACCGTTGGTAATTGCCATACCACGCACACTATAGAATTGCCTTGGATAAATATATGTTGTACCACATTCATTATTGACAGTTAGACAATGATTCTTGTTCTAGTACGCATCATGATTTGCATCATGCATACATTGCTATAGTGATTTATCTCATATGAGGTTTTCATGAGATTTCTGTTTCGTCGATTTCGGAAATCGCAAAGTACATTTTGAAAACTTGAAATATTTAAAAGTGCAGTTTTCCCTTGATTTGATAATTGTGTCCACCATGACTTTTCTTAGCTTTTTCAAGTACCCGATTCGAGGAGTTGGATGAGCCGTCTGCGGGTACATAGTGGACCCGGTAAGATACCTCGGGGCGAGAAATTTGTGAGGATGACAATGAGCCTGGCAGGGGGAGCACTACCTACCAGTGATTGTATGGAAACTCGGCGGATATCCGGAGCTTACCATTCAGAGTTATATGATGAGATGGATATGAGGGCCGATAATAGTGATGGGGCCTGAGATATAGGGAATTGGCGTGTCTTGATGGACACCAGATTTCCATGATGATGATTTATTGATGAGGACTCTGTTTTTATCCCACACTCAGGATTTTTATAATATACTCTGTACATATAGTTGTTGTACCCTGATGTAGTATCTTGATTATGATTTTACTGCATCTCATATTATTGTACTTATGCCATCATGAGTGCATACGTAGGATTGGTTGTTTATCGTTCATGCATGTGATTACCTGTATGATGTTATTTACTTCTCATGAGTTGGCAACTCACCCCCGTTGTGCCACAGTGTTTTGCAGGGTTAACCCTCGGTATAGTCACGGCAGGGCTCTTTATTGCATCATTTTCAGTGGATACCGCTACTGTTGGGTGTGAGACCTTTTGTAAGTGGGTTTTTGTGCGGGTATCCATATACTTCCATTTGTATATCTTATTTTGTATCTAGTACTCTCCATCTACCACTTACATATATTTGACTTAGAGATAAGACTGAGAGATTCGGTATTTGTATATTAATTGTGCTTCTGGTTGTCATGCCCGTGTGAGCCGGCTTTTATTTCATGTTGTGATATTGTTTTACCTCTTATTATGCCGTTTTCACTTCTTATTCGCTTATTTCCTCACTACGGCATCATATATATACCTGTTGTGGTTGTGTTCCGCCTTTAGGCGTGAGTTGCTCTCGATTGGGGATGCCTTTATTATTCTATGTTTTGTACCCTTTTGGGATTAGTTTTCACAAAGGAGATGCTACCGAAATTTTTAAGAAAATAAATTTAAGTTTTGAGATTTTTAAATTAGGATTTTAAATATTTTTAACAAATGTTTTATCACTCTATCTTTTCATGGTTTAGATTTCTGGGTTTTCGGCTTACTTGAATTACGTTACGCTTTTAGATATTGCATGATTTAAGTGCCTGTCGCGTTCCTAAATTAGGTCGTGACAGCGCGATATCTACTCCCAATACCGGGAGAAACGAATCCTTTCTATCCCCTACTGCCTCCAAGTGCTTCGGGACTACACCCAACCACTACCTGTTTGCACGACTCATCTGAGCCATGGTAGGGCAGTAATCTAAGTACAGTGGGAACACACTCGAGACGAATAGTGATGTTAAGTCAACGGACTAACCTGTACTCATGTCATCGGAGAACTGCTATCCGACGATAGGTATAATACTAACCAGCAGTTCCCAGCGAGTCTATCCAGTGTAACTCATAACCTAATGAGCATCTGTATACTATCTTTAGAACCGTATACCAATGGCTACGGGACAGGCCATCTCCCCTGACGAGGATAAGAAGCGTATACACTAGTCTACTCTAGAGTATCAATGCCCAGTCTCGATAATTCTACGACTAGGGACAAGTTTAAGGATGTGCTTATAGACCACCTAGCCCTACTAGTGTGACTGCCATCACAACGCTGGTAGTCAAGCAAATATCCTAGGGGCTCTATCAACATGTATTGGAGATATGTTAAAAGAAGCACATACACATGTAAAGATAGACTCAAACCAAATAGCATACTATCATATTGAGAAAGACTGTTATTATATCTGTGAATATCCCAAGCTTCCAAAATGTAATATATAATCAAGTACTATAAAATAATGGCCTCTAGAGCATATATCACTAACAATCTTCCACTTGCACTAAGGCCATGTTTTGGCATATCGTAGACCTATCATCTCGAATATCCTTTCGAACTGCGTCTGAGAAATGGCTTTGTGAGTGGATCTGCGGTGTTGTTCTCTATGTCTACTCTCCGCACCTCGATCTCCCGACGATCCACGGTCTCCCTGATAAGGTGATACCGCCTCAAGATATGTCTGGACTTCTGATGGGCCCTTGGTTCCTTCACTAAAGCTATCCTCATTGTTGTCACAATACAAAGGTATTGGGTCAACAATGAATGAAACCATCTAAAGTTCTGTAATGAACTTCCTCATCCAGACTGCCTCTTTTGCGGCATCACAAGCAGCGATATACTATGCCTCCATCGTCGAGTTAGCAACAGTGTCCTGCTTGGAGCTCTTCAAACAAACCTCCCCTCCATTGGGGGTGAAGAAATAACCCAAGATGGATTTGGAATCATCCTTGTCACTCAGGAAGCTGGAGTCAGCGAAGGCCTCGATCTGGAGGTCTTTACTGCCGTACACCAAGAACATCTCCTTAGTCCTTCTCAAGTACTTTAGAAGGTTCTTAACTGCTATCCAGTGTTTCTCCCTAGGGTTTGACTAATACATTCTTATCATGCTCAGTGCGTAAACAACATCTGGTTTGGTACACAACATTGCATACATTATAGATCCTACCGCAAAAGCGTAGGGTATAATACTCATGCGATCCCTTTCCAAATCAGTCTTGGGAGACATCTCTTTTGAGAGAGTGATCCTATGACAAGCGGGTAGGTTACCATGCTTGGAATCTTCCATACTAAATCTTTTTAGTATGGTGTCAATGTATCTGGACTGTAAAAGTCCTAACATCCTCTTAAATCTATCACGATAGATCTAGATCCTCAGAATGTACGAAGCATCACCCAAGTCTTTCATGGAGAACTTCTTTGACAAGAATATTTTGCCTGGTTGTACTATAGGAATGTCATTTCCTATCAGGAGAATGTCATCCACGTACAAAACGAAGAATACCACAGTTCTCGCTACAATCTTAATATAAATTCATGGTGTTCCCGCCAAAAATTTCTGCGCAAAAGAGCCCAAGGTCAAATGACAGCGATACGCTTAAGAAAATGCAAACCGGTATTTTCCAGGTTGTATTTTGACAAACTCCCGAATGAGAATCAACTAAATTCTGATGAAATCGAAAGCATCTCGAAAACTCCTTCGATTTGATATATTATATGCCCCATAATTCATCCGGAATCAAAATTTATGAGCAAATGTGCTATGCACGTGTAATCTAAGTAATGCTCTGCTATATGGGGGATACATTTTTAGTCCCACATCGGGAAAAAGAGAAATCCTTTCTCTACCACTCCCATATCAATAAGAGGAGATACTTCTTAGAAAAAACAGGATTCAATCCTAAAAGGATCTTAATTCTCCAAGTTAGGGCCTTAGCTGCCCCTCCCCATAATGCGCATATGCGCAAGCGCAATGTGCGCCACGTACAACGCACGTGTGCCCGCCACGTGCAACGCACGTGCACCCGCCGTGCGAGAATTCAATCCTAAAATGAGCTTAGTTCTCTAAGTTAGGGCCTTAGCTGCCCCCCCCGTAATGCGCATATACGCAAGCGCCATGTGCGTCACGCGCCACGCACGTGCGCTCGCCACGCGCCAAAGAGCTTAGTTCTCCAAGATAGGGCCTTAGCTAGCCCCCATGATGTGCTCCCGCCACGTGTGTGTTGGAGATAGTGCCCTCAAAGTCAATTATTGGATCGTAGGTACGTGATTGCAATGATTGAGGCAGGACCTATACCGATATGACAGTCTTACTCGAGATGATAGTATGCTATCTGGTTTGTCTTTATCATCGTATACATGCTTTAGTTCACTAGTGCATAATGATAGAGCCCATAGGATTCTTGCTTGACTACCAGCAGTATGATGGCGATCATATACGTGGGAGCTGGGGTCTATAAGCACATCCTTAAAAGTGTCCCTAGTCGTGGGAGTTTCGAGACAGGGCATCGATAATCCATAGTAGACTAGTGTATACAGTCGAGACCCCGACGAGAGGCGATGGCCGGTCTCACAAGCCACTGGTGTCAGTTGGATCACCTAAGATGTATACTGGTGCTCATTAGGTTATGAGTACACCGGACAGGACTTGCCGGGAACATGCTAGTTGGTATTATACATATCGTCAGATAGTAGTTCCCTGGTGACATGTGTACAGGTTAGTTTGTCGACCTGAGATCGTCATTTGTCTCGTGTGAGTTCCCACTGTGCTTTGATTTCTACCCTACCACGCTCAAAGGAGACGTGCAAACAGGTATTTTTTGGGTACAGTCCCGAGCCACATGGAGGCAGTGAGCGGATCGTCGGGGATTTGTCTCTCCCGGTATTGGAGGTTGATGTCGCACAGTGCACGGGTGGCCATCACTAGAAACCCTCGGCCGAGATAGTGGAGAATTACTGATTTGGATCAGTAGTTTCTCAGGTGGTGATGGGCTTCATACCGACACGATTTATCGCGTTATTAGGGGTCTGACTTTATCCACCCCCCTAGACTCGATATGCGATACTCTTTAGACGAACGGACCGGACTGTATATACATTGTCACTGTCAGGCTCAGTAGGGTTTATAGATGAGTTCTCTCAACAGCTTCCCTTTTGATCAATACATAGGCAACCGTTACGTACAGCTAGTACCTCTAACGTGCTAGAGGTTATACCCAGTGCCAGTGTGTTGATGAGTCATTAGAGTCCCCTACAGACAGTTTCCCAAGTTCGGGCGAAACGTTGTAGAGGCCGTATAGGTTTATGGCAGGGTTCGGAAAATGCATGTGCGTTTTCGCACATGTCATATTTCGGACAGATAATACTGGTCGGTTTTGGTTTAAGCCGGATCCGAGTATTATACTGTGTAGATATAATATCTTTGTCTCAGTTGCATTTGTATTCGGTCGTAATACAAATGCGGGTATGTTTATACTGATACGGGGTTATCCTGAAATTCGTTTCGGGATCGCTTTTGGAAGTTGCCAATTTCCAGTTTTCTATCGGCCGTATTTAACATTCGGTTAAAGTCGGATTTATCTTCTCGTCACTTGGGTGAGTCATGAGGGTGAGTAGTGCTTCTAGAAGTTTCTAGATGATGACTAGGATTAGTGACTCATGGTTGTTTTTAATGTTCATTAAATGTTTGTGATGACTAGGTTTATGTATCATCACTTTCATTAAATGATTAGTGCAAGGTGTATATCATTAGTTCATTTATGTTAAGGTCACCCTCCCCACTCCTACACTCACCTCCCTCCTCACTTATATTTGGGCGGCCATTCATTTGGTGGGGATTATGGTTGTTGTTCATTTGGTCAAAAGATTATGATAGTTTGGATTCATGGAAATTAGAATAGACAATTCTCATTTCACCCGATTCAAATGGCAACTTCATTAACCGTTCGTCCATAACTTTGGACGTAACGAGACAAAGTGTTCTACTCATTCTCTACATCATCTTGGTCGTCTCTTTCAGCAAACTTGACGACTGAGCTACCTCGGTTAAGAGGCGGGAGCCCGTTTAAAGATCCGTCGACGTGGTGCCACCTGGATGAGGAGACCGGAGATTCAGGAGATCGGAGCAGCCGCAACAAAGCGTGGGATGATGGTTGAAGATCGAAGGACTCGGATTGTTCGGTATAACATTTCTACCCACTTTGTAATTTGTTAGTTTAGCTTTAATGGCAGATCCGGGTTATAGTACGCGATAGCGCCATCTGTAAAATGTTTTTGTTCCGCATTTGGCGTCTGTTAGACGGCCGGGGCGCTACCGTGGACTTATAGTGGTATCAGAGACTCACCATTAAGCTATACTAACTTGTGCTAACACGTTTAAAATATCGATCGAACCGATTTTCAAAAACTACACTTTTTCAGTTCTGAGTTTCTGTCGTTTTTTAAAACAGTCTAAAAATTATTTTACATATCATAGAAAAGAAAGCAGTGTTTTTTAAGCAAACTGCGAAATTTTGAGCACGTGATCCCACGTGACCGTCGCGGATCCGCGGTCAAACCTAGGGTTTGACCGCAGAATCGTGGCAGTGCTGTTGGAACAGTGCATCAAAATTTTCCAGTAGGCTTTCCTTGGAAAATTATGGTTTTTTGTACTGTTCATTTGGGCCAAGATTTTGTTACTGTACAGCAGATGTACGTGGGGCCCACTTCGGGAAGTTTTGTCGATCAAAATTTTAAACTTATGCAGTATTTACATTATATCTCCAACCGGGAATGTCATTTGATCGGTAAACCGCGTCTGATTGCTATAGTTCTTTTAGACGGGTTTGCGAACGTGACATTCGCGTTGATGTTCTGTGTTGTGCTGTGATGTTGCGGATTTGTCGTGGTGGATAGCAGGGTGCAATGATAGTGCTGTTTGGATTTATTTGTACATTTGATATTGCGGGGAGAGCGTCCAAAATGTGGACTGCCGTCACTGCATGTTTGTATAATATTCTTTTGGGGCACGACCGGGCTGAAGTCGATGTACCCGTTGTACATTTTTTTATTTCTGTACTAGGTTTATCCCGCGATGGAGTGCACGGATAGCCGGGTTCTGGAGGGCAACGGGTCCGTATCTCATGGCTTTGAGAGGCAGAGGGACCTCACTCTAGAATTGGCAGACTATTCGCCGCACTCGTAGGGGGTACAGGTTGACCCAAGGAGGGGTGCTCAATTTACCGGATTCCATTAAGCACCGGGTGTTCCATTCACTATGCTGTGGGGGACTACCTCGCTTCAGGTTTTGGCGGGTAACTTGCCGCACCCGTAGGGGTCTAGGTTTCATTACACAGGCTATCCACACGAACAGGGGAACGTCAGGTTTCAGCAGCGGCTCTGTGAAACCCGGGAATCCCAGATTATCTGTATTGTTCTGTGATACTTATTACTTTTCTGTAATGTTGCATATTATCAAGCCTGGAGCGATTACTGTATATTGGTATATATACTATTAGATGTTGTATATGTTTTACACCCGCGCTAGTCCAGCCCCTGCTCTGTCGTTAGTTACGTAACCTAACGGGTGATGACGGGACCCAGTGACGAATGCGGATGGCATATACGTACATTATATTTTCGTTCTTTTCTGGTGTGATTGATTGATGGGACTGTGTTGATTCTGATCAATGCAAGGATAAAACAAACCTATATTTGATGTTGTTGGAACAGTTTTAAAAGTGTTATTACAAAGACGTTTCCTTTTGTTTTGCATAGTGATATTCAGTTAGAATATCCCGCACCTCATTCGACGAGGCAAGGGCCGAGATCCCTTCACCGGGAGTGACCCCTTAGGCTGAAGTTTACGTCAGGGTAATAACTTCACTATAGTCGATCACAAGTTGCTTTGCATCGATGTATTCAATTAGAATATCCTGCACCTCATTCCAAGAGGAAAGAGCCGTGATCCCTTCACCGGGAGTGACCTCTTTAGCAAAAGGTTTTTGCCACTATATTTTTATAAAAAGCTATCAGGTTCCTTCAACGAGATCAAGTTCATTACATTAAAGGTTTTTCGCCAAAAACCAGTCGTAGCCCTCCATCATTTCTTTTGGGTATTCAGTAGTATTCAAGCTATGTATTTTGACCTTCGCCAAGGCATAGTGTTTGGTAGCTGCTGGGTATTCATTTGTAGCATACATAGATGCGTTGGTTTGGGACAGTCGTACTACTATTTTGGCCTTCGTCAAGGGTATGTACGGGTAGGTTCAAATTGACCTGGATAGTGACGGGTAGAACATAGCATGTGACTTATGACATTTTGACCTTCGCCAAGGTCATAAGAGCATGGGGCAAAAATCACATCGGGAGTTTCAAACATACAAGAAACTTGCCAGGCATGCGCATACCTTCTGGAGTATGATAACTTGAGTGGCTTCCATCAAGTTATCATGCGATGATAGTTGGATCCCGATTCTCACTGATGAGTTGGTTTACTCTTCGGGTGATCCCGACTAATTCTTCTTTCAGGTTTGGAGGAGAATTTGAGATTACAGTGGGAGGTTTCCTGATTAGATTAAGTGATAACCATTCTGATCTAGGTTAAAGTGCACGCAGAGTGTTTCTTTTCTCTCTCTCTTTGGCAGCGACCTTTGACCGACCCTAGACTATGACTAAGTGACCAAGTTGACCGAACCTACTTAAAATACAGGTTTTTGGATTGTCCTAGTTGCATAAGTCATTGCCGCTCCTTCTTTTACCCTTTGTATTTCTTAGAACACCCCGTATTACTATGGACATCCACTTCCATTGGATAGATCCATCGTATGGTTATATACGAACTCGAAGGGACTTCTTCGAGGTTGTATCCAGGTTCACGAGAAATAGAATTGGATTATTCAGTTGACTTTTATTATCACCTTCTCTTAGGATGCGAGGGCTCCTTAGTTTAGGAGAGTACACCTATTACGCTTATTGGATAGTCTTATTCCAAACCATAGGCAGGTGCCGAAAGGTAGGGAATGAAGAAAACCAATTAGCCTAAAGTAGGGTGTACAGAAGGTAATAACTAAAGACAAAATAAAGGGATTAGAAAGAGGGCAATGTAAATTGCGACTGCTATCATTCACGACCAAACCACGTACTTCATCACCACTCCTATTTCACCTTTGCTTTTTTCCCCAGTTCGGGAGAAATAGAATAAGGTATTATTCAGTTGTCTTTTATCATCACTTTCTCTCAAGTTGTGAGTACTCCTAGGTTAAGGAGGGTGCACCTATTATGCTTACTGGATAGTCTTCTTCCAAACCATAGGCTGGTGCCGAACGGTAGGGAAAGAAGAAAACCATTTAGCCTATCGATGGTGTACATAAGGTAATGAATAAAGGCAAAAAAAGGGATTTGGAGAGATGGCAATAAAATATACGGTTAAAGTCATGAATTTGATTATGGAAGAGGCATTACTAGGAATACCAGGATACCCGTACGAAACATTTTCATGTTTCAGTGCATTGTTAAAGGAAAACTGATTTCCCGATTACATACTTACTCCAGGATATGTATTTGCCAGGTTTCAATCTCATATCTGTATGGTTTTACAGATGATGAGTGGGAGTAGGTTATTGGGAATAAGGTGATCATCCTCATTATATCGGAATTCGTTGTAATTGGTGATATTTGAGGAAATCGCCTGGGTACAGTTTTCAACCTACGACACATAGGTTTTGAGTTATTCAACTCAGTGGACTTATACAGAGTATTGTATGTTGTCCAGTGTCCATCAGGACAAAGGGGTAGGTCCTCGTACTATGTTCTGTTTACTTATGACTTCTCTAGTTTTTAGACAAGTGTTTCGTAGAAATACAATAGCTAAGTTTTGAGGAGTTGTGGGTATAAGAATAAGGTAGAGAACCAGGTATCACAAGTATCGGGATTCTTCAAAGAGATTGAAGATGTAGATTCTTAAGATTGGTATTCAGTTGATAGTAATGGTTTTGAGAAACTTCCAGGTTACTCATAATTGGATGGATTCCTAAGTTGAGTAATGCTGATTGGCCTCTTTCCATTAAGTTGATATGCACTGGAGACAGCTGCATGGTTCGAATCTGGTTCCAATTAAATTAGTGCCTCTATTTCTATATTGTATATAGAATGGTTCATATCTTAACGATGTTAAGATACAGGGAGTTTTCCAGCTTATGCTTAAAACCAGACACTGGGTAACTCAAGGCACGTTTCTGTAATGGCTGTTTGTGGGTTGACCCTGGCTTTGACGAGGGTTGACATTTCTACCATCTGGAAGATCAATAGTGATATTGTTCTAGACTCGCCACAGTTTTATTAAAATGGATTTTTTCAGAAAACAGTAGTGGGAGTATGGTAGAACTGGAAGTGATTCCAGAACCGCAAACGATTACGGAAAATTTAATAGGACCTATATATTCAATCAGGTTTGAAATTCCATTAGCCACTCCGCAGATATGGTGGGTAACCTCAGACACCCGAGAGGTACTTCGGTAGCCTCAAGGGCGGTGACAGGGAGGTTCTTGTTTACCCAGACTTGACAATACTGTTGTTCCAGGCTATGAGATCGGGCAGGAGGATAAGTATAGCGTCGTTCTAAACTAGTTTTAGAAGTGTACGTATATATTATTCTGCCAGAGGGTTGTCGTAGTCAGTAGGAGCAGCGGAAGCATAGTGGGCAAGTAGCTTATGTCTATTTATAGACTTGAGCAGATAAAGTGGAGATAGATCATCTATTTTTGATGAGACAGTCATGGGTTTGACTTCATCAGAATAGGGGATGGATCTGTTAAGAGGGTAGTAGGGTGTGATGTCCTGGTATTTGGATGACATACACAGAGTAGGAAGTAAAATTCCTATACTACGATCGGTTGTACTTTGGTCGTCACACAGTTGTTTCTCCACAAAGGACATGGATATAATATCTGACATTCTGGTTACTAGATCTATGGTTTTAGATCTAGATTTGGGTAGTTTCCCAATATGGGTACTTTGACAATATTCTAATAGTATTTTAGAATAGATGACTCCTGGCATGGTGGTGTACCTGCAGGTGATGGAGTCACCCTCTCTAAAGGTGTCTTACAGACTAAAGGGGAGAGGGAAGTGCATGATTGGCAGATCACTTGCTTAGGCAATTGAGTCAATCGTGAGATGTCAAGTACCACACTAGATGTTGTTTTTGCACTAGATGCGATATGTTTATATTAATCCAATCCTGAAGAAACATAAGGAAGCAGTTTTAGAACATAAGTACATATTCTACAGATTTGATGACGGCAGCCTCCTTCGGAAGACAGTTATCATTCCAGGCTTCAAAGGTGACATGGATGACAGAGTGATTGTCAGAGTTATAGTTTTCCCTCTGACGAGGGACAGTATTATAGACAGGTGGTCCAAGAGGATACTGTGGGAGGCATGGTGCTGGATACTGATTAGGTTCAGTTATCGATACAGTCTAAGAAGTTTGGATTTGGAGTTCATTTATGAACTAGGTCCCATCAGATATTCAGACATATTCTAAGACAGGTATTACTCGATTCGGGAGATGGCTTTCTCCGCGAACTTAAGATTAAGAGAGACATAGAAAGAAACATCAAGGCAGATCTACTCACTGAGGCTATTTCTCGAACAAAAGAGTTTTACAAACTAGTTTTGTGAAACTGATTAGTAGAGGAGTTGGGTGTTCGGTATCACACGGGCTGTGAGTATGCGACATCGCAATAATTAGCCTTAAGTGCAAGTGGGAGATTGTTGGAGATAGTGCCCTCAAAGTCAATTATTGGATCGCAGGTACGTGATTGCAATGATTGAGGCAGGACATATACCGATATGACAGCCTTACTCGAGATGATAGTATACTATCTGGTTTGTCGTTATCATCATATACATGCTTTAGTTCACTATTGCATGATGATAGAGCCCATAGGATTCTTGCTTGACTACCAGCAGTATGATGGCGATCAAATACGTGGGAGCTGGGGTCTATAAGCACATCCTTAAAAGTGTCCCTAGTCGTGGGAGTTTCGAGACAGGGCATCGATACTCCAGAGTAGACTAGTGTATACAGTCGAGACCCCGACGAGGGGAGGTGGCCGGTCTCACAAGCCACTGGTGTTAGTTGGATCACCTAAGATGTATGCTGGTGCTCATTAGGTTATGAGTACACCGGACAGGACTCGCCGGGAACATGCTAGTTGGTATTATACATATCGTCAGATAGCAGTTCCCTGGTGACATGTGTACAGGTTAGTTTATCGACCTGAGATCGTCATTTTGTCTCGTGTGAGTTCCCACTGTGCTTTGATTTCTACCCTACCACGCTCAAAGGAGACGTGCTAACAGGTATTTTTTGGGTACAGTCCCGAGCCACATGGAGGCAGTGAGCGGATCATCGGGGATTCGTCTCTCCCGGTATTGGGGGTTGATGTCACACAGTGCACGGGTGGCCATCACTAGAAACCCTCGGCCGACGTAGTGGAGAATTACTGATTTGGATCAGTAGTTTCTCAGGTGGTGATGGGCTTTATACTGACACGATTTATCGCGTTATTAGGGGTCTGACTTTATCCACCCCCCTAGACTCGATATGCGATACTCTTTAGACGAACGGACCGGATTGTATATACATTGTCACTGTCAGGCTCAGTAGGGTTTATAGATGAGTTCGCTCGTCAGCTTTCCTTTCGATCAATACATAGGTAACCGTTACGTACAGCTAGTACCTCTGACGTGCTAGAGGTTATACCCAGTGCCAGTGTGTTGATGAGTCATTAGAGTCCCCCACAGGCAGTTTCCTAAGTTCGGGCGAAACGTTGTAGAGGCCGTATGGGTTTATGGCAGGGTTCGGAAAATGCACGTGCGTTTTCGCACGTTTCATATTTCGGACAGATAATACTGGTCGGCTTTGGTTTAAGCCGGATCCGAGTATTATACTGTGTAGATATAATATCTTTATCTCAGTTGCATTTGTATTCGGTCGTAATGCAAATGCGGGTATGTTTATACTGATACGGGGTTATCCTGAAATTCGTTTCGGGATCGCTTTTGGAAGTCGCCAGTTTCCAGTTTTCTATCGGCCGTATTTAACATTCGGTTAAATGCGGATTTATCTTCTCGTCACTTGGGTGAGTCATGAGGGTGAGTCGTGCTTCTAGAAGTTTCTAGATGATGACTAGGATTAGTGACTCATGGTTGTTTTTAATGTTCATTAAATGTTTGTGATGACTAGGTTTATGTATCATCACATTCATTAAATGATAAGTGCAAGGTGTATATGTGACTCATTAGTTCATTTATGTTAAGGTCACCCTCCCCACTCCTACACTCACCTCCCTCCTCACTTATATTTGGCCGGCCATTCATTTGGTGGGAATTATGGTTGTTGTTCATTTGGTAAAAAAGATTATGATAGTTTGGGATTCATGGAAATTAGAATAGACAATTCTCATTTCACCCGATTCAAATGGAAACTTCATTAACCATTCGTCCATAACTTTGGACGTAACGAGACAAAGTGTTCTACTCATTCTCTACATCATCTTGGTCGTCTCTTTTAGCAAACTTGACGACCGAGTTGCCTCGATTCAGAGGCGGGAGCCCGTTTAAAGATCCTTCGACGTAGTGCCACCTGGACGAGAAGACCGGAGATTCAGGAGATCGGAGCAGCCGCAACAAAGCGTGGGATGATGGTTGAAGACCGAAGGACTCGGATCGTTCGATATAACATTTCTACCCACTTTGTAATTTGTTAGTTTAGCTTTAATGGCAGATCCGGGTTATAGTACGCGATAGCGCCAGTTGTAAAAAGTTTTTGTTCCGCATTTGTCGTCTGTTAGATGGCCGGGGCGCTACCGTGGACTTACAGTGCGACGCACGTGCTCCCGCCACGTACGACGCACATGCGCCCGCCACGTGCATATAATGTGCAAGCACCACATGCACACCATATGCAACGCACGTGCGCCCACCAAGTGCGCAACACGTGCGACGCTCATGCGCCCATGCCGTGCGCAACACGTGCGACGCACATGCGCCAGGCATGTGCGACGCACGTAAAGAAGCCTTTTTCAGCAGTTAAGAGTTTAAGCACCAACCTGTTCTTCCCCCTGATGAGTGAGACATGGTTCAAAGGGTACATCCCTCCACACCTTCGATATAAGGTGCTGTAATCTCTCAGTGTCGTCGGAGAGGTGGTGTGTCCCAATGACCAATGATCCTTCTTTCCAAAAAAAGGACGGAGAGTGAAGGAAGATAGAGAGAGAAAACAGAGGAACCCCCCTCCCCATAAGCTTTAAAAAAGCCAAAGCAGAAAGCGTCAAAAAGGAAGAGAGAGGAAGATCTCCCTTCTTAGAGAAAAAACTCTAGGTAAATAAAAAAGAAGAGAGATCAAAGTATCTCGTTTACCTATTGAAGGGTTTAACCCTTTTAAAAAGAAGAACTTAGTTCTTTCTCTGGATCTAAGATCCACAAGACAATTCTACCACAAGTTGATAATTTAATTCTCATCGGGATGAACTTGTTCTTGGAGATCAAAGATTCAGATAAGAACAAGGAAATTGAACTCCTCAGAACAAAATATACAGGGAAAAATCACCGCTCGGCGCCTCACGTGCCCCTCACGTGGGCGCCACAAAATAAGGAGTGCTTAGCACTTAGTGGTGCGGCGCCCAACGTCCCACGTGACCCTCACGTGGGCGCCACAGAACATAAAGTGCTTGACACTCATCATTTAGCACCTAGCGCCTAGCGCCTTACGTGCTTTGCACGTGGGCGCCATCAAGAGTTCTCAGCACTCCATGTAAAGACAAAAGAAAAGAGAGAGTAAAGTGTGACCGTCAGAACTCACATAAGTGCTCAGCACTTTTTGCAAGAAAAGGGGACTGAGCCGAAACCAGTGCTTAGCATTTCATTCAAATAAAAGAAAACTGAGTGGGTCAAGCCCAAGTTGGCTAGGTCCCTAATTCAGATCAACTGAGCCCTTGGGTTCATTGCTTCCCAAACATGACTCATGATATCCAAAATGATGATCATCCCACATTTCCTAAGTTAATCTTACTCCCCCAAAAATGGCAAATGATTCTTAGATGGTCCTCCATGATCTCTTCCCTCAGACACGGGAATTGGTTCAAGGGTACATCTCTCCAAACCTCTGATGCATGTCGTTGTAATTCCTCAAAGTCTTCAGAGAGGTGATAGGTCCCAACAACCAACTACTTTTGGGTGCACTTCCCAAGTTGACGTGCACACCTTAAACCAAACCACACCCCAAATGGGTGTATCCCACATCATCTCCGTACATCCCATCACGTAACAAATACACGGGCATAAAATGGTGATCTACGGACCGTAACGTCCTCAAACCACTATGGACCGTAACGTCCTTAAACTAAAACCTCACCTCAAAAATGGTGATCTACGGACCGTAACGTCCTTAAACTAAACCATCACCTAAAAAATGGTGACCTACGGACCGTAATGTTCTCAAACTACTACGGACCGTAACGTCCTCAAATTACTACGGACCGTAACGTCCTTAAACTAAAACCCTCACCTCAAAAATGGTGACCTACAGACCGTAACGTCCTCAAACTACTACGGACCATAACATCCTTAAAATAAAACCCTCACCTCAAAAATGGTGACCTACGGACCGTAACGTCCTCAAACTACTATGGACCGTAACGTCCTTACACTAAAGACCTCACCTCAAAATGGTGATCAACGGACCGAAACGTCCTTAAACAAACAACGGACCGCAACGTTCTTAAACTAAAACAATAGAGCCCAAATGCTCTTTTGTTGGATATGAATGATCCTAAAACCCTGTTAAGTAGATCTTAGTCTCAAATTGGACTAAAGTATCCTTAACAAAAATTTAAGTTTATTTTAATCTCAAACGAGATTAATGATCCTTAAATCAACCCATACCCAAATCTAAGATTTACAGATTTGGACTAATCCACGCCCTACGGGCGACAAAATAAATTAGTCTCCGTATACAATCCACGAGCAACCAAAAATAAAACAAACACACACGACACAAAGTGAACTGCTGGAGCAGGAGGAAGCGGTTATCACGATGCGGTAACATAATTAACTGCAGGGGCTTGCACCTGTAGGGAAGAGCGTCCCCACAATCAAAAACCCCTCGCAAACGAGGGGGAATCTGAAGAAGTCTGCTACAAAGGCCGCATCCGTCCAAACCTCCGATACACGGTGCTGTAAATCAACTTGGCATCTTCAGAGAGGTGGACGGATAAACCCAAATAGCATCTGCCCCCAAATTCAGGCAAGACGACCTACGCGGTTTCGTCTCTGTTTTCGGCGGTAAACAGATTCTGGCACGCCCGGTGGGACCTTTTCCTCTTTCCACTCCACACTTCGTGTGTCGTGTTCGCAAACAAATCATGGTTTACTATGGTTGCCCCTGGATTCAAGGTACTAAGATTTGGTGTCTTGCCCCTTTCTAGAGAAAAGAAGATCAATGGCTTCCAAGTGTAACTGCAACAGCATCTCCCGCTCTGCCCCGACTGGAGGAGTGACATATGGGCCCAATGCGGCCTCTAACTTTTCAATACTGGTGGAGCAGATGACTCAGGCCACCACTGGATTGTTCCTAGGGACCATGCTCCTGCCAACAAGCTTCAGCGCCTCAGTGCCGCAAGGGGAAGCTCCAAAAATTCTGTCTTCGATCGACTTGAAACCACTACGACCCCTCTCAACGGGTCGTCCAACTCTGCCACCTCAGTCTTCAACAGTCTGACCCAAAGCTCAAGTGGGCCCGCAAAGAGGCTCGCAATACCCGAAGGGGTTATCCCGAAACGGATAGTCGTTCCAGCTCCGGCAGGTGAAGTCGTCAAAGGGACTTCTCCTACTAAAGGATCGACCTAAACAAGATTGGCCATTCCAACTCCTGTTATGGGCCAAGTCATCAAAAGAGCTTCCCCTACCAGAAAGTCGGCCTTTGAAAGATTGGCTATCCCCTTTCAACGGACGTCGGTCTTTAATAGGCTGGCACGAGCAGCAGCCCCTAATCAAAGCCAGGGGCATGATAGAGCCGCTTCCATAACTGAGGTGGTCCAATCTGCAAAGCACGCTCGACGTCGCCATTGGCGCCGAGTGAAAAGAGCTGGGGGTAACTCCCCCTCTGGACTTACTCCACCAGCTCCGATGGTGGAAATTGACGCTGATGTTCCAACCGGGAACAGTTTTGATCTGCTTAGGAGGGTGCGAAAGAACTTTCCGACCGCTGTGCTGAAGAAATCTCCCCCGCCAGTTGAAAATATGATACAGGAAAAGCCAGAGCATCCCCCTCAGCGGCTGTCCTCCTAAGTCCATAGGGTCTGGCGGAAGGTCCACGATTCTATGATCAACAAAGACTACTCTCGCCGACTGAAGAAAACAAAGGCTCGGCAAGAGGAGGACCATCCCTCCACCATGCAGCGAGGGACTTCTTCTATGAAGGTGCCTGTTATAATGGCTCCTTCAACTTTGACTTCTCACAAAAAGAGAAGGCCAGAGATTCTACCACCACCGGCGGCAAATCCCAAAGGTGATGGATCCAAACGCCCCAAGTCTGGGGCATGATCGTGCACACGGTGTACATGGTTTCCAGGAAAGAGGATGGCCGTGCTTCTGTGGGTCATCGGCCGCAAACTCAGTCATTGAGAAAGGCTCATGAACAACAACAAAAGCTACAGGAGATGCTGTCGAAAATGGCAGCACTCACCGGGCAAAAGAAAGCCAGGAAGAAGCTTCTGAACAGCGCCAGGAGCAGGAGACCGATACGGAGTTCCTGGGAAGGGTGCTAGAAAGAAAGGATAAGGATGCCGCGGGACAAGCGGCTAATATAAAACAGATTGCGCTCCTGTTCCAAGACATGGTTGGAATGATGATCCAACCGGAACCTCCAGCCGATGATCCACCGATAATCATCGAGGACGACAGAGGGAAAACTTCAAACCCTCTTTCGGCTTTATCAGTAGCCAGGGAGGAAACGATCTCCAAAGCTGCCCTCGATGACTACATAGCTCAGGAAATATGAGCTCATCAGGCAAGCGAAGTGGATGGCCAAGTCGTCAGAACCGGAAGACAGTACCCAGGCTGGTACGATCAAATCAAGTACCTGCCGGGATATACGATCCCTAAGTTCCACGATACAAGAGGACAGGCAACCCGCATCAGCACGTCGCCCAGTTCAGAGCATTATGCTGCAATACTGGAGGCGACGACAAATTGCTGCTTCGCCAGTTCGTTGGCATCTTGTCAGAGACGGTGTTTGAATGGTACTCGGAGCTCCCAAATGACTCCGTCAAAACATTCACAGAAATGGAGCTGCTATTCATACAGCAGTTCGCCAGCGCAAGCGAGCGCACCCCTATCACGGCATTAATCAATGTCAGAGTGAAGCCAGGAGAGACCTAGGTTCAGTATGCAATCCGGTGGTGGAACCTATGTTCAAAATGCGAACAACACATAGAAGAAGCTCCTACCATGGGCATGTTCGTAGGGACCCTTGATCCTCAAGCGACTATATCACAGTTTATGATGTTCTTCAAGCCGACCACCTGATTGATTCGTTTTTCCGGATTGTGTAATGTAGAAAATAGTATAGAAATCACAACCAAAAATATATTTGACCGCAATCAAACTACGGTGTCAATTGTAGTTCATGAATGAGTGCGGATCGTCCACAGGGATTGCACGATTCGTTTGTATTATGATATGCTTGAATCGAAAAGTTAAGCTAAGATAAACGAAAACATGATTCAAGAATTTTGATTTTCAAGTGTCACTATTCTATTCAAGAATCAAGAAAATGATAAACAATCAAGAATCGGTGTATCGATGATATTTCCAATCAAAATGTCAAGAATCTAAATGAGGCTCGTAGGAATCGATCGGATCTATAGGCGTGATGTAATTTCAAGATTTCGTGTTCTTGTCCTTCGAAGGATTGATACTAGATTGATGATGATCGACGAGAGTTAGGGCTTTCTTGATGAAACTAGGGTTTCATCTTTTAAACCCTTATTCTTTCGTTGATATCATTTTCATTCTAGCCGCTAACAATTTCAAGAAACGATCGTAACTCCCCAATCTCGAGCGATATCAATCAAGAAAGCATTGCAACGAATTGGGTCGTCGATTCTTGAACTTGCTAGGGTTTACAAAACTCATAGGACTCAAGAATCAATTTAATATATATATTACATCATCATTCTATTGATCGTCTCGACTCCTCGACGAGCGGAGTATTACTCAAACATCATCACACAGAAAGTATTCAAGAATTGAAAAGATATCATGATGCGAGAATTTAAAGAAAACAAGATAAAAGAATATCACCTTTATTTATCTCAACAATTTTGATTACATTCGCTTCAAGAACTACAAGAGGAAGAATCTAGATTGTTGATCGGGCGTCGCTCGGCTTCGTGAGTCGTGGATCGGCTCGGATCGCTTGCTCCGTTGAAGATCGGCTCCGCTCATAAAGGTTGTAAGGCTTCTTGCTTGATGGGTACTCGGGATCTTGGCTTTTGATTGGAATTTAGGGTTAGGGTTTCACACAAATCCTCTCACTAGACTTGTGGAAGAAGAAGATGAAGAAAGAGATAGAATGGCTCTCAAATGAACTAAGGGATTGATTTTTCCAAGATTGAATAATATCTTCAATAATTCTTTTACAAGTGAGTCTAGGGTCTTATTTATAGAGCACCCAAACCCTAAGCCTTTGAGTTCCCTCCAAAAGTTTGTTGAAAGACTTCTAGAAGTAGTTTGTTAGGCTTAGCTTAGGGTTTAAGCTAGGGTTTAGAGAGAAGGTTCTAGAATGATTAGGCTAGTTTATTGTTGATCCCAAAGCTTGCTGATCTGGCAGAAGTCTCTGGAGTCTTCTGGAATTTAAGGTACATTTCTGAACTGTAGGCCTTTAGAGAAACATTATGCAGCAAAACTTTACGGCTGACGTGGCAATACGGCCGCGGAACCGCGGCCTAAGCCGGCTTGCACCGCGGTTCCGCGGCCAAGTAGTGGCTTTATGGCTTCAAACTTCTGTTGTGGTCTTGGGTTGATACTTGGGCCTTTCTTTGATATGATGATTTTTGTTTGTCCCTTTGGGTTGATGCCAGAACTGAAATCATTGAGTTGACGTAACATTTTAGCTGTACCCTGTAAATTTTGGCCTTGCTGCTGGATTTTCCTGCACAGATCTCAAAACAAGTGTTGCGCAAATGTAGGGATGATGCGATGCCATGAAATGCGGTCAATTTCCTTTATAGTGTCGATTTAAGAGTCTAATACATGTAATCTGATATTTTGCGACAGTTTTGCTAATATGTAAAATATGAATGCCGAACACTTCTATATGAATGCAAATGATGAGGAAATTGCCGGTAAAAATATACAATATTTTCGACTAATCAAATTCCCCCAAACTTAATTTCGATCGTCTCGAGCGAACTTTTTTATTAAAAAGAGAAGGAGAAAATAAGAAAGAGAAAAACTAACCGGCACACTTTCGTAGGCAACACGATTGCACTGAGCACGTGCAACAAGCCTTTAAACCTCTAGGTGTCCCTAGTAGGAGGAGTGTTGTCTCCTGAGGGTTTTTAGCGGATTGCACCCACAAAATCCAATAATAAAAGAAAGATCATGAATATTACATTTAAAGCCAAGAATTGTAGAAGAAAAGCTTTGAAAATTAGGGTTTCCAACTAAGCTAGCTTTTCGGTTGTTATGTGCCCTATCTTAATGGTCATGAAAAGATGTTAGAAATCACGTCCTCCTTCAATAAAACATCGTCTTATTCTTCATTCCTATCTTTCTTCCAAACATCGATCATATAACCCTGCGTGTGTGTAAAGGACATCCCTACACCCGGAGAATTCAATTCAAGCTATCATACTCTTGCCCATCAGCCTCAGTACTTTTTAATTAATGAATATTTAGATGAGATTGCTCACACACTTTCATGCGACCGTTAATACTTCTTGAGGTACTAACCGACCGATTACTCCTGTGCTTGCTTACTTGGTGTATTTTCCTCGTCTTGCACCACCTCAGGCATAGCAGTGACTCCCAGACCAGTTGGCCTTAGGGCACTAGGTGAAGAAGCACCCTCGCTATATATTTTTATTGCCCTTGGTGATAACAAAACCAGTGTTCATTTTTCTCACCACTTTATATATTTTTTTATTCATTCATTTTTTTATTTCCTTCATACATCGGCTTTAAGACAAGAGCATTTCAAGGTATCCTCTACTATCCCAGGCTTCAAGACGTGTGTAAGTGCGAATAGCAGGGTATCAACGTTCAAAATGTTTGGCTTCCAGAATAGAAACTATTTTTCAGACTTATTTTTATCCTCAGATTAGTGACGTCCTTTATCTTACTAACCCTTGGGACAACGGCTCATAACTACTTATTACTAGTTCGTATAAGAAAACTTCTAATTTTCTTAGTTTTCTTAAATTTTTCTAATCTCATGGATGTAACTTTTCACTATCTAAACTTTCATTATCTTATTTATATACAAAAAAGTGTAAATATTAAAATTATTTTTATACTTGAAAACTTATAAATTTTTATGGATTTTGAAAATTTTAATTTTTCAATTTTTATAGATTTTTTAAAGAAATGTTTTGTGCTTATGCAGATGATATGCAAATGATGCAAAAATAAGCACAAACCTCCCCCAAACTTGTTTTCAACAGTGTCCTCACTGTTGCCAAATGCTATACCTAAAAAAAAACTGTAAGCCTGGGGAGAATTATTAGTGGGGGCAAAATATATAAGTGAAGAACTTCCCCCAAACTTACTCTTTTCACTCACCTTCATTCAAAAATTGATGCAATGATATACAGGATATGAAGGTGAGACGGAGGAATTTTAATCTAAATAAACTGGCTCTTGTAAGAACAAGAGCTCCTCCGTGGGGTCAGTGGAAAAATACGGCTTAAGTCTATGTCCATTTACTTTGAAAAAGGTGCCGTTTTTAACATTTTCTACTTCTACTGCCCCGTGCGGATATACAGACCGCACAACAAAAGGTCCCTTCCATCGAGATCGGAGCTTACCCGCATGAAGGTGTAATCGTGAATCATAAAGAAGAACTTGTTGACCAGGTGAAAATGTTTTCCTTAAAATGTTTTTATCATGAAAAACCTTAGTCCTATTCTTTGTGATTACAGCGTTATCATAAGCTTCATCGCGGAGTTCGCTTAGCTCGTTAAGTTGCAGCTTCCGAAAGTTGCAAGCAAGGTTTAGATCAAAATGTATTTCCTTTATAGCCCATAATGCTTTATGCTCTATCTCGACGGGTAAATGACATGCTTTTCCAAACACTATCCTATATGGAGACATTCCTAGGTTGGTCTTAAATGCAGTCCTGAATGCCCAAAGAGCATCCGTCAATTTGATCGACCAGTCTTTTCTATTTTTAGTAACAGTTTTCTCCAGGATAAGTTTGATTTGTCTGTTTGAGATTTCAGCCTGCCCGCTTGTTTGGGGATGATAGGGTGTAGAAAGTCGGTGGTTGATTGAGTATTTTCGCATCAGAGTCTCGAAAGACCTGTTGCAGAAATGTGTCCCATTATCGCTAATGATAGCGCGTGGGTGTCCAAATCGCGAGAAGATATTCTTTTTCAAGAACTTAATGACAACTTTCTTGTCATTAGTGCGACATGGAATGGATTCTACCCACTTTGAGACATAATCAACCTCCAGCAGAATGTACAAATTCCCAAAGGAGTTGGGAAAGGGACCCATAAAATCAATGCCCCAAACATCAAATATTTCAACAACCAAGATGGGCTGCTGAGGCATTTCATTCCTCTGGGATATTCTACCCGTGTACTGACATTGTGTACAGGTTTTGCAATGTTCAAATGCGTCCTTGAATAAGGTCGGCCAATAAAATCCACATTGCAAAACCTTCTCCGCTGTCTTTCTAGGACCGAAGTGACCCCCACAGGCCTGATCATGACAAAATGAAAGAACACTCTTGAACTCTTCATTCTGGACACACCGGCGAATGATCTGATCAGGACAATATTTGAACAAATAGGGCTCGTCCCAGTAAAAGTGTTTTACTTGGGATAGAAAATGGTATTTTTCCTGTTTTGACCAATCGCTCGGTATAAGTCCCGTGGCATGATAGTTCACAATATCCCTGAACCATGGTTCAGCGGATATGCTCAAGAGTTGTTCATCAGGGAATGAATCATTGATCGGCAGGGTCACAGAGGAAGAAATGATGCGTGAAAGATGGTCAGCTACTATGTTTTCACATCCTTTCTTATCTTTGATAACAAGATCGAATTCTTGTAACAAAAGGATCCAACGTATTAGTCGACCTTTTGCATTTTTCTTCGCCAGAAGATGTTTTAAAGCGGAATGGTCAGTATACACAACTATAGGTGAGCCAATTAAGTAAGGCCTGAATTTTTCTAATGCGAATACAACCGCTAAAAGTTCCTTTTCGGTGGTTGTATAATTGATTTGCGCATCATTCAGGGTCTTACTAGCATAGTATATCACATGTGGCATCTTTTCGATATGCTGTCCTAAGACTGTACCTACTGCAAAATCGGATGCGTCACACATTAGCTCAAAGGGGTAGTCCCAGTTTGGTGATGATAACACGGGGGCTGAAGTGAGTGAGTGTTTAAGTGAGTCGAAAGCTGTCTGGCAATCCGAGTCAAAATGGAAGGTCGTATCCTTGGCCAGGAGAAGAGTTAAAGGTCTAGCAATTTTGCTAAAGTCCTTAATGAATCTCCTATAAAAGCCCGCATGGCCAAGGAAAGAGCGAATATCTTTGACGCTTTTGGGATGAGGGAGGTTTTGAATGACATCTATCTTAGCTCTGTCAACCTCAATGCCTTTCTGTGAAATGACATGTCCAAGTACTATTCCTTCTTGGACCATAAAATGGCATTTTTCCCAGTTCAAAGTCAAGTTCTTCTCTTTGCAACGAGTAAGAACAGCGTCAAGATTCGTAAGGCAATTAGAAAAAGAGTCTCCAAAAATCGAGAAATCGTCCATAAAGATGTCCAGAAAATTCTCTACCATATCAGAGAATATCCCCATCATACACCGCTGAAAGGTAGCGGGAGCATTGCATAGCCCAAAGGGCATGCGACTGTAAGCAAAGGTACCAAAAGGACAAGTAAAAGTGGTTTTATCTTGATCCTTTTTGGCGATGGGGACCTGATTGTAGCCTGAGTATCCGTCCATAAAACAATAATACTCTCGTCCCGCTAAGCGTTCCAGCATTTGATCAATGAATGGTAGAGGAAAGTGGTCCTTCCTCGTGGCAGCATTGAGTTTTCTATAATCGATACATACACGCCACCCAGTTTGGGCGCGTGTCTGAATCAACTCATTCGCCTCATTGGTTATAACAGTGATGCCGGATTTCTTAGGAACGACATGTATAGGACTCACCCACTGGCTATCGGAGATGGGGTATATAATACCATTATCTAGGCATTTGACGATCTCTTTCATGACAGCTTCCTTCATGACGAGATTCAACCGTCTCTGTGGTTCTCGGGTTGGTCTGGCATCATCCATCACATGTATATGATGTTCAACTATCAAGGGACTAATCCCTTTGATGTCCGCCATACTCCAACCAAACGCCTCTTTGTTAGATCTTAATACCGATAAAAGTGCATTCTCTTGCTCTGATGCAAGAGAAGCGGATATTATAACCGGTAAAGTCTCCTTCTCACCTAAATAAGCATATTTAAGGTGAGAAGGTAAAATTTTGAGATCTAACTCGGGCGGAGAAATGATAGAAGGAGGGATCATTGAGCAATTTTTGGATTTACAAAGAAGCTCAGAGCCTGTGAAAGATATAGACTCGGGTGGAGAAAAGTCAGAAGTGCAGGACTCAAGTGTAGAGAAAGTGTCCTCACTAAGATCTTGTGTAAAGTCAAACAGAGATGTGGTAATGTCATCGAGATCAGTAAAGCAAAGTTCCTCAACTCCACAACTATCGGGAGCGATCTCATGGACAGAGCACACATCTAAAATATGAGCAGAGGGTTCTGATGGCTGACTTCCAACTTTGTAGATATTTAGTTCAATGGTCATATTTCCAAATGATAAGTTCATTGAACCATTTCTACAGTTTATAACAGCGTTGGAAGTGGCGAGGAAAGGACGACCTAGAATCACCGGAATTTGGCCCCGGGGGTTTGCTACAGGATGTGTGTCGAGCACAATGAAGTCTACAGGGAAAACAAATTCCCCGACCTTTATCAACACATCCTCTAATTCACACCTTGGTTTGGTGATAGATCGGTCTGCCATCTGGAGAGTGCAATGAGCAGGTTTCAGCTCTCCAATCCCTAATTGCTTATAGACAGAATAAGGGAGCAGGTTAACACTTGCGCCAAGGTCTAAAAGAGCACGATTTATGTTTTTACCCCCAATCGAAATTGATATTGTAGGACATCCTGGGTCCTTTCTTTTCTTTGGTAGCTAGGGTATAAAAGCAGTGCTGATATTATTAGACATGAAGACCTTCTTCGGCACTTGAGTCTTCCTCTTCCTAGTGCACAAGTCCTTAAGAATTTTCGCATATGCGGGGACTTGTTGAATCGCATCTAGGAGAGGGATATTGATGTTAACCTGTTTGAACATTTCTAAAATTTTCTCCATATGAGGACTCGTTCTATTAGCCCTTAACCGGTTCGGGTAAGGAGCTTTCGCAATAAGCGCAGGGTCCATCACAGGAGAAGGAAGATAGGGTAGACGAGGTCCCAAAAGAGGTGTGGGGACCGTCTGTGGAGAACTATAAGGGTTGGGAGAAAGTGTCGAGCCTAATGGGAAATGGAGAATAGGCTCTCGAGAATATGGTGTGGTAGAAGAAGAAGGATCAGAAGGAGAAGTGTGTGTGTGTGGAAAGGTCTCAGCCGGGTTGTTGATATGATTTTCAGTATCATCAATACCTTCCCCGACATGATTGTTCAGCACTCTTCCCGATCTCAACGTTGTGACGGCATTTACATTGTAATGCCCAGGATTCTGTAGGGGTTGAGAGGGAAGTTTCCCTTTTTCTCTCGCACTCATTTCGGCTTTTAGGCGTGCGATTTCAGCTTCCATCGATCTGATACTCTCAGCTTGGGGCGCTGAGTTTTTCTTTATCTTACTGACGGAAGATCTAACCTCAGTCGAAACCTCTATGAAATTTGACAAAAGTGATTTCATGGTTTGAGTGAATTGAGAGAATTCGTCAGAACAGGACTGCATAGGATTAGACTGTGCAGGAGTGCTGCCCTGGTTTTGGAAATTTTGTGACTGGTAGGGGTGCTGAGTGAGTTGAAGGGGTTGCTGTTGTGGTGGAGGAAGAGCCCTTTGAAAATTATTCGTGTTTGGAACCGTGTTTTGAGATTGGTTTTGGTTCCAAGCGAAATTCGGGTGATTCCTCCAACCCTGATTGTACGTGGAAGAATATGTATCGTTTCTAGGTCGTTGAAATGCGGCATTAGAATGCTCGTGACCTTGAAACGCAGAGTTTAATGGACATTCTTCCGTTAAATGAGACGGATCAGAACAGCACCCACAAACAGTTTTGGGGAGCGACACTGGGTTTAGGGAGGCTGCTGCAAATTTGTGTTCCATAGCGTCGAGCTTCTTTTGCATTGCTGCCATTTCAGCTCGAACACCTATGGACACATCTATTTGGTGTACGCCACCCCTATTCAATGGTTGGGTTCCACTCTCCCACTGTAGTGATTTTTCAGCGAACTCTTCTAAGTACTTCCAAGTTTCCCCATCATCTTTGGTCATAAAAGTACCTTGACACATGTTTTCAAGGCTCTGTTTAGTGCTTGGGTTAATGCCCTCATAAATGATTCGGCATAATTCCCATCTCGGGATGCCGTGATGAGGACACTGAACCAATAGATCCTTGAAACGTTCAAAGCATTTTGAAAATGGTTCAGCAGGGAGCTGGGCAAATTGATTCAGTTCGCTACGGATTCGAGCTGTCTTTTGGATTGGGTAAAATTTCTTAAGGAATGCAGCGACGAATTCTTCCCAATTCGTAATAGAGTGTGCGGTAGTGTTATATAGCCACTTCTCGGCTATATCGCACAATGTAAATGGAAGAAGTCGTAGACGCATCGCATCCACTGAAAGTTGTGACGTACCCATCATTGCGCATACGTTTTCAAATTTGGTAATGAAAACGTAAGCGTCCTCAGTCTCGAGTCCGTGAAATTTGGGTAAAAGATTGATATACTGGGGCTTAATCTCAAAGTTATCCCCATTGGCTGGTGGTGTGGATAAGCAGGTCGAAAGAGGACCTCTAAGTGGATAGCACCTCTCCTGGAGAGAGATGCGGGGTGGATTCTGCGCACCAACGGACGGCGGCAGATTAGGGTTAAAGAAGTTTGATGGATTCGGATCCATCGGTGTGGGTGTGGTAGTGGGTAAAGAAAAGGTAAATGGAGAAATATCGACTTCGGAGTCGATAAAGGGTACACGGACTAAACGGGCACTAGAATCCCGTGTCCAGCCTATCTTGCACTAAAATGGGTTAGTACAAGTGGCAGCGTTGACTTATAATTAGGGGTAATGAATGAATGCGGTGTTTGCTTTGAAAAAGGGACGGATTTTGGAAAAAAATGATGCGACAAAACAAATGCAGCACACAAACCCTAGAATCTAGTGGTCACCTAGGTCCGGCTCTAGACCGCTCCTAACTGCCAAAAGACAAGTCGCAGGATAGAATCCTCCACTGCCTCTTTGTCCCCCTGTGGCCGGATAAGTGCCAGGTAAGTGGGAAGGTACTCCACTATGTAAGTAGTGGGCCTAATTAAAAACCACTAACCTTAGACACACTCGCCTTAGGCACCACAAGAAAACGCGGATAAGCAATGAATTACCCATGGCCTTCTCTTGTCCTAATTGAGCGCGACAGTCCTTAGAGTCATCTCTAGATTTCTTTTAGTTAATGTGGGTCAATGCGGATGCAAGTTTGGTGGTTTTCGGGGCCTAGGAAGGGTAATGAAATCGCCACCTAATTTGGATTTGGCCGTGCCCCTTAATATCCGTATTTAGAATGCAAACAACCAAGAAATCAAAATCACGCACAAATTTAATTTTGCTTTTGCGGCGCTGCGATTATTTGCAAAGAATCCTGCAGCAAATGTTAGTTGGAGCTAAAAAGAGGAGAGAGGAGAAGGTAAGAATTCACCTGAAGCAATTTGGCACAGAGATTCCCTAATCTCGCCGCGGAACCGCCGCGATTGGGCACTCCCACCGCGGAAACGCGGTCTTTTGATGAGATCACCCCACCAAAATTCTTCAGAGAGTCTCTGTAGACTCCCTCAGCTCTCTGGTATTTTCCAAAAAAAATTTCTAATTTCCAAACAGCTCCAGATTTCCTTGCAATGAACCACAACAAATCGTTTAGGGTTTGCACGAATTTTGATCTAAAAAATAACAATGGAATAATTCTTTCAATTCAAACTATAATATGAAACGAATTAGCGCGCGATCCCCTGCAACGGCGCCATTTGATTGATTCGTTTTTCCGGATTGTGTAATGTAGAAAATAGTATAGAAATCACAACCAAAAATATATTTGACCGCAATCAAACTACGGTGTCAATTGTAGTTCATGAATGAGTGCGGATCGTCCACAGGGATTGCACGATTCGTTTGTATTATGATATGCTTGAATCGAAAAGTTAAGCTCAGATAAACGAAAACATGATTCAAGAATTTTGATTTTCAAGTGTCACTATTCTATTCAAGAATCAAGAAAATGATAAACAATCAAGAATCGGTGTATCGATGATATTTCCAATCAAAATGTCAAGAATCTAAATGAGGCTCGTAGGAATCGATCGGATCTATAGGCGTGATGTAATTTCAAGATTTCGTGTTCTTGTCCTTCGAAGGATTGATACTAGATTGATGATGATCGACGAGAGTTAGGGCTTTCTTGATGAAACTAGGGTTTCATCTTTTAAACCCTTGTTCTTTCGTTGATATCATTTTCATTCTAGCCGCTAACAATTTCAAGAAACGATCGTAACTCCCCAATCTCGAGCGATATCAATCAAGAAAGTATTGCAACGAATTGGGTCGTCGATTCTTGAACTTGCTAGGGTTTACAAAACTTATAGGACTCAAGAATCGATTTAATATATATATTACATCATCATTCTATTGATCGTCTCGACTCCTCGACGAGCGGAGTATTACTCAAACATCATCACACAGAAAGTATTCAAGAATTGAAAAGATATCATGATGCGAGAATTTAAAGAAAACAAGATAAAAGAATATCACCTTTATTTATCTCAACAATTTTGATTACATTCGCTTCAAGAACTACAAGAGGAAGAATCTAGATTGTTGATCGGGCGTCGCTCGGCTTCGTGAGTCGTGGATCGGCTCGGATCGCTTGCTCCGTTGAAGATCGGCTCCGCTCATAAAGGTTGTAAGGCTTCTTGCTTGATGGATACTCGGGATCTTGGCTTTTGATTGGAATTTAGGGTTAGGGTTTCACACAAGTCCTCTCACTAGACTTGTGGAAGAAGAAGATGAAGAAAGAGATAGAATGGCTCTCAAATGAACTAAGGGATTGATTTTTCCAAGATTGAATAATATCTTCAATAATTCTTTTACAAGTGAGTCTAGGGTCTTATTTATAGAGCACCCAAACCCTAAGCCTTTGAGTTCTCTCTAAAAGTTTGTTGAAAGACTTGTAGAAGTAGTTTGTTAGGCTTAGCTTAGGGTTTAAGCTAGGGTTTAGAGAGAAGGTTCTAGAATGATTAGGCTAGTTTAGTGTTGATCCCAAAGCTTGCTGATCTGGCAGAAGTCTCTGGAGTCTTCTGGAATTTAAGGTACATTTCTGAACTGTAGGCCTTTAGAGAAACATTATGCAGCAAAACTTTACGGCTGACGTGGCAATACGGCCGCGGAACCGCGGCCTAAGCCGGCTTGCGCCGCGGTTCCGCGGCCAAGTAGTGGCTTTATGGCTTCAAACTTCTGTTGTGGTCTTGGGTTGATACTTGGGCCTTTCTTTGATATGTTGATTTTTGTTTGTCCCTTTGGGTTGATGCCAGAACTGAAATCATTGAGTTGACGTAACGTTTTAGCTGTACCCTGTAAATTTTGGCCTTTCTGCTGGATTTTCCTGCACATATCTCAAAACAAGTGTTGCGCAAATGTAGGGATGATGCGATGCCATGAAATGCGGTCAATTTCCTTTATAGTGTCAGTTTAAGAGTCTAATACATGTAATCTGATATTTTGCGACAGTTTTGCTAATATGTAAAATATGAATGCGGAACACTTCTATATGAATGCAAATGATGAGGAAATTGCCGGTAAAAATATACAATATTTTCGACTAATCACCACCTTCCAGGCCTTGATCGACAAGCTGGCCCAAATGGAACAGATGGGCCATAGGCCGTCCTCTTAAAAAACGGATCCTCGGAATGAAAAGGGCTAAGGGAAAGCGGCCTTCGTTGCCAACACTCAACATCAACCAAGTGACCCCAAATCGGTTGCTCGCCAAAACAACACGCGCCCACGCCAATCCCTGGAAGAGAAGCTAGGACGTGCTTACTCGTTCCCCCGTGATAAAATGAGGAGATTGTTCGAACTGGAAATGCGCAACAAATTCAACACGCTGCCGGATCCGAGACGTCCACTGCAGCCGGGTGACATCAACAATCCCAACTACTGCTCCTACCACAGAGTAGTGGGCCACCCAATTGAGGATTGCTACATCTTCAAAAACTGGGTCGAGGATCAATACCGTCAAGGGAAATTCACGATGTCCAAAAACTGGAGGGTGAACCCGCCACAGAGACACGCTCCTAAAAAGGTGGATATGCCAGGGGCATCATGCTCGTTTGTGGAAAAAGCTCCTTGGGAAGTGGTCCGTTCAGCTAAAACTAAAAGAATGCTGAAGGATCTTCAAGCATGTCCGGCGATAAAATGGAAAAGCCCATTGGAGCCCGAGATCATTGAGAGGATGCTTAAACCGCGCCCAACACCGAAACCTGGTAACGATGGGCAAAACACCAAGGTCAAGCTTTCAATGTCTTCAAAGGGAAAGAAGAAGACCAAGAAGCCCGTATAGCCTGACGACAAGCGCACGGATCTGGAAAAGTACATCGACGCGATGGAGGAGTACAAACAGAAGGCGCTAACCCCAGTCACACTCGAAGAGTTTCTCAACCACATCCTTGAGAACGGAGATAGTGATGATGATGAGGGGAATGGCTCGTCAGGAGAAACCGAAGATTATGTAGCAAGTTTCCATATGGTTTCTCATTCATCGTTAAATAACGAAGAAATTCCCTCAGCATAGGAAACCAACGCAAAGGAACTGGGAGCAGGATCGGTGCCAAAATCCCCGGAGCTGCCAGAAGGCCCAATTGACAGGATGCTAAACGAAGCTTTTCAAAAGAGCAGAGCTGACCGAGAACGTTAAATGGCCATATACGAAAAGGCCAAGCATCAGTGTCAGGATGAAGAAGATGCAGCGAGGAAGAGTCACAAAGTACTCCAACCAGAGCGAAGCAGTGTCACTCGTGCCAAATTCACGGGGACTTCATCCACCAGCATCCAAATCCGCTACACCCAACAGTAGCTAGCTGGCCGTTCGAAATATGGGGAACCGATATAATTGGGCCCATTGAACCAGCGTCATCCAAAGGACATCGGTTCATATTGGAAACAACCGATTACTTCTATAAGTGGGCAGAGACAGTACTGCTAAAGGAAGTGAAGAAAGAGAACATCCTCCATTTCTTCAGGACACATGTCATCTACCGGTTCGGCACTCCACGACGGATCATCTCGGATAATGGGCCATCCTACAAAAGCCATAAGATCAGCCGCTTCGCACGACAACATAATATAGATCGGAGATACTCTTCAGTCTATAATCCCCGAGCTAACGGTCTAGCTGAGGCTTTCAACAAGACCTTGACGAAGATCATAAAGAAAACGGTGTCCAGAAACAAAAAGGATTGGCATGAGAGACTGCATGAAGCTCTCTGGGCGTATCGAACCACGTTCAAAATAGCCACAAATACAACGCCATTCGCGTTGGTATTCGGAACGGAAGCAGTATTTCCCTTGAAGATAGAGCTACCCTCTCTACGAGTGGCAGTTCGATATGAGCTGATGGATGAAGAAAATTCCCATCTTCAGCTTGAGGAGCTCGACGCCCTCGATAAAACTCGTCTCATGGCACAGCAAAACCTGGAAGCTTACAAAGCAAGGATGACGCGCTCATACGAACGACTGACTAGGCCGAGAACATTCTGCCAAGGAAAACTCGTATTAGTCGTAAAAAGACCTATGATCGACAACCGTGCAAAGCGGGGGAAATTCGAGCCCAACTATGAGGGTCCGTACATCATAGAAAACGTCTACCAAGGTGAGCCTACTTGCTTATGGATATCCATGGCGAAAGACCATTCCGGCCAATAAACGGCCGGTTCCTTAAGAAATACTATGCTTGACAAGTCACGACTCAGGTCAATGATAGATGACGATGCTCATGTCTGCTCGCTGTCTTCCGGAGTCAAGACTCTATAAGTAGTATCCAACAAAACTTCGCCTCGAAGCTGGACACGGACCGAGATGTCCCTAAACTAACAATGGACCGTAATATCCTTAAACTAATATGTCACCTCAAACACGGCGATAATGGAACTCAAGTCCACAAGTCCCAACGGTGAAGAATACAACCCAATTCCTGCTGGCTACACAGCTACCCCAGCGGCGAAGTCCCCCCTAAGTCCCATTGGCAAACAAAGGGTTAAAAAAATGGTACGCCAACAAGCGAAATGGGCATGGATACAAACCCGAAAGGGCGCCATGAGTAAAAACAGCAGGGCTACCGGCGAGCTTGTGAAAACCCCAAAGGGCGCAATCTCGTAAAATTTTCACTTATAAGATTATCTCGACTCATAAGGAGAACTCCCCCAATGAGACCCTCATGGCTCATAGGATTCAAAACCTTAAGCTACAGGGACCTGAACCTGTTCTTAAGCCATCGTATCCCCCAAGTTGCCCTACAGGCGGTACAATACTGGCCCTTATATACAATCCACGAGCACAAATAAACGTTTCTCCCAACAAGTTCCACCAATCACGAGGAATGTCCTCATATGGTGAACGACACTTGTAAGTCCTCTCAACTTATAAGGAGAAAATACTCTTATGAGATCCTTATGACTTATAAGAGAAAACACCACTTAGAAGTCCTTACGACTTCTAAGGAGAACATACACCTACGAGATCCTCACGACTCATAGGGAGAAATACCTTTACGAGACCCTTACAGCTCGTAAAGTCAAAAAGCCTTAGTCAACAGGATCCTAACCCTTTTTGCTAAGCCACCTTTGTTCAAATCGACAGAGGCAAATGATGATTCTCTCCTGGCAATATCCCTTTAGTAGCGATGGCGTTGCCTAAATCGGTATCAAATTCCAAGTTCTTTCAAGGAAAATGATGATTCGCTCCTGGCAATATCCCAGTCGCAGCGGTGCTGATGCCAAGATTGGATCAGATCTCAAGTTCCATATTCGCAACAAAAATCAGCGAGAAAAAATAAACGCTTATGAAATAGCCAAAATGATGGGGCAACTCGCAATAAAAATCAGCGAGCAAAATTATGCATATAAAAGCAGCCGAAATGTTTAGGCAACCTACAATAAAAAGCAGCGAGTAAAACGGATAAAAATAGCCGAAAGGATTGGGCACCGCGATAAAAAGCCGAAATGATTAGGTAATCGCGACTTTCGCGATATAAAAAGCTAAAATGATGGAGTATCGCGGAAACAAAAAAAAGAAACTTTTTCTCTGCAGGTGAGAACACATCGACCCCTGTATACAATCCATGGGCATAAACAAAAAGGGAACCACATTTTCCTACCTGGCTCCGTCAAAGGGAGAGCCAAGTCTCAATGGTTCACAAAAAACCTAAAGACCACATCGACATTCGTCTCGTTACAGCAGACGCAGTGTCAACAACGACGTTTCTTCTCACTCCAGCAGGATGCAGACGCGACGTTAACAAACGACCCCAGGGTCAAAACAAAATGGATCCATGGAAAAGTCCCTAGTTCCAAGTCTTGACGGTTCACAGACAACCTAGAGACCACCTCAACATTTGTCTCATTACAGTAAACGCAGTATCAACAACGACGTTTCTTCTCACTCCAGCAGGATGCAGACGCAACGTCAGCAAGCGACCCCAGGGTCAAAACAGAATGGAGCCATGGCAAAGTCCCTAGTTCCAAGTCTCGACGGTTCACAGACAACCTAAAGACCACCTCGACACTCATCTCTTTACAGCAGACGCGGTGTTAATAACGTCGTTCCTTCTCACTCCAGCAGGATGCAGACGCGACGTCAACAAAGACCCCAGGGTCGAAACAAAGCGGAGCCATAGCAAAGTCCCTATTTCTAAGTCTCGACGGTTCACAGACAACCTAGAGACCACCTAGACACTCATCTCGTTACGGCAGATGCAGTATCAACAACGGCGTTCCTTCTCACTCCAGCAGGATGCAGACACGACGTCAACAAACGACCCCAGGGTCAAAACAAAGCGGAGCCATGGCAAAGTCCCTAGTTCTAAGTCTCTACGGTTCACAAAACAACCTAGAGATTGTTAGTTATGTATATGCCCAATAGGCCATTATTTTACATATGATGTATATTATAGTGGATGCTTGGATATATATAGAGAGGACTTTCTTGTTCGATATGATAGTATGCTATCTGGTTGCTCTTTGTCTTAATATGTTGACTTGTATTATATTACTGTCTTTCTCTCACATGTTGATAAAGCCCTTAGGATATGTACTTGGCTACTAGGACTATAATGCAGATCATACTAATGGGGCCAGGGTAGTTCACGAGTACATCCTATAATTGTTTCTAGTCGAGGGTGTATTGAGACAGGGCATCGATACTCTAGAGTAGACTAGCGTATACGCATCTTGACCCATATGATGGACGATGGATGATCCCACATCCGTTGGTGATTGACATCAAAGATGGTGTACGGGTGCTCAGTGGAGACTGGTTACACTGAACGGACTCGTCGAGAAATCCTAGATGGTATTGTACCTATCGTCAGATAGCAGTTCTCTGGTGACACTGGTACAGGTTAGTCTGTAGACCCGAGATCATCATAGAGTCTTGTGTGATTCCCATTGTGATTTGATTTCCACCTTACCACGTTCATGAGAATGTGCAAAACGGTGTCTTTTGGGTACAGTCCCGAATCACATGGAAGCAATGAGCGATAGGAGCGGTTTCGTCTCTCCCGGTATTGGGGGTTGATGTTGCGCTGTGTTCGATTGGCTATAACTGGAAGTTCCAGGTCGGGGATGATATGGAGATCTACTGGTAAGTGTTATCAGTAGTTTCTCGACCCGTTATGATCCTTACATCGACACGACTTATTGGTTACTGGGGTATGACGTTTACCACCCCTAAACTGGATATGCGACATATCAGACGAAGAGACCGGACTGTACGGCAGTGTTACTGATTGGATTCACAGGAGTGTGTCCAGGCTTGCTTGTTGATCTTCTGATCGCTCAATACCCGGGTGGCTGTTACGTTTAGCTGACCGCTTGCAGCTTGTGGGTGTTTGATATGATCATCACCTACTGCCGGCGTATTGACGAGTCTTTAGAGTCCTATACAAAGGTTTCCTGGCTCAGGCGAAACGGAGTAGGAGCACATATATGATATGTGCGGGACCGAGAATAATACGTGTATGTGATACCGTATTCTATTCTCGCGATATGTGATATCGTCCGGGTATATGTGATATAGCCGGGTTATCGGATCAAGTGTTGATTCGATAAAATGATATATTTTATATTAGTCGGTTATATGTGATATAGCCGGATTATCGGATCAAGTATTGATTAGATAATTTAATGTATAATTATATATTTTATATATTAAATTGTATTAACTAATATATGCTAACTTAAGTATTTTATTTTCTCACTTTGGATACATTTAATATATATGTGATATATGTTTATTGTATTGTTTTCTTTTGTTACATAATTATATATATATATGATATGTATAATTGTAACATGCTAGGTTATAAATGAAACTAGGGTTTATGAGAATTAAACAATGCTAGGGTTAAGATTAGGGTTTATATTTTTTATTAAGCAAATTCAAAATTGTGGTATTTAGTCATGGTTCAAAGCTTGTAGAAGCTTGTAGGTTCTTTGACCAAGTCCACTCTTTTGTCAAGCTTAAGATATTTATGTAACACTTCAGAAAAATAAAATATTATTTTTGGGAATTTTTAATAATTAAATAATATTATATTGAATATTTTAATATTTCGATATAATTAAATACCGATAAATGGGAAAAATTAGAAAATTATGTAAATTACTAAAATGAGGGTACTTTATGTGATTCATGCAAATTATGAGAGTTTATGATTTATTTGACACTAATTTTGTGCTAATCGCGATTAGATATCGCTAATCGGGCACTAATCGTGTTTTATGCACATGTCATTTTTTTTCCAAACTTGTTACATTTTCCTACATGATTTTGGGTATATGGTTATTGTTTTGGGTCTACTATTGAGGGGAGAAGAAAAGAAAGGGAAAAGAAAAGAAAATGGTGAAAGAATGATTATGAGAAAGAAAGGGTAGGTAAGGGGGGGAGTCAACCCTTTTTTGAACCATCCCCCATCATTTCTTCACCACATTCTCTCTCCCTTTCCCCCTTGAGCTGCTGCTGCCCTTCCCTTCTTCTTCCTCCACTTTCAATCCCCCAAAACACCATGGATCCAACCCCAAAACCCCATTTCCACTTCACAAAAATTGTTCACAAGCTCGAGAGGAACACCATGGTCCAAGAAAGAATGGATTTTGAGGACTTTGTGCAACTCAAGAAAATTCTTGAGTTGACAAAAGAGGTAAATTCTGCACCCTTAGAGTAGTATTTCAGTTTCTTGCGCATCAATACTTGTTTCATGTCGATATGGTGTGGTTTGATGGACCTTGGAAATTCCAAGTTAGGGTTTAGGGTTTGATTTGAAATCAAAGGTGAATTGAGGTGTAATTAGGGACTATAACCCCTGGTGTGATGTTATATTGGACCAAACTTGAGATTAAAACCCATAATACGGATTTATAGAAACGATATCGGGAAAAACTGAAATTCTGTGAGTGTTTTTGCGAATCTGCTATCACCCGAGCCACCTGAAAATAATTTTGGTTTGACAGTAAGATGTGCAGGCAACTAGGAACCACCACCCAAAGCCCTAGCCCCTAACACCTTTTTCACGCCGCAAATAAATCCTTTCTGGCCGCAATTTGCGGCCAGAGCAGGTGGGTTTGGTCTCGTTTTTGTTTCAGGGCCTTATCTCCAGTAAACTTGACCCTTGGCATATGCAATTTTGACTGATTCCATCTAGGGTAGAATCTGGGGTAGTTTTCTTGTGTTGGCGCATAGTTTACGACTTGTTTTAGCTTTGATTTTGGTATTTGGTGATTCGTTTCTGTCGGGTAGCTTTTGAACGTCAACGGCAAAGGGTTATTGATCGTGTTTGCATGTGAAAACATAGGTTTTTACCTATGGGCGTAGCGTATGCCGTTTTGGTTTCTGATGTGATTTTCATGTGCTTTAGTGATTGTGATATCCTTGTAGGTACCCTACGTGACGTCGAGGCGTTGAAGATAAAGATAGCGACATCGGCATCGGCACGCAAGAAGTAAGATGAGTAGATCTATATCTACCGGGGAAGTCGGGTGGATGGCGTATAGCACCCCCGCAAACTTTTGATGGGAAACCGATTTATAGAATATGGTTAGGAAACCTAGATTAGGAAACTATGGTTAGAATGAGATAGCTACGAAAACATATTAGAAACTAGGCGATAGTTAGAATGTTACGTTACGACTAACATAGGATGTCGTTTAGCGATATTACCATTTAGGGTACTGTATGAATAGATAGTTGATGTAAATGCGTCATCCGAACCATACCTTTTTCTAAACCGAAGAATCGTATGTACCTTTTAAGTATATACCTTGAGGGATGTTACGGATTTTCAAATGATTTCTCTTTCTTAAAAACACCGTAACCCCTATTTTCAAAACTACGATTCACTTCTTTAAAAATCCGATTGTATGGTTCAGATCTGTATGTTAGATTAGATACTTATACTTGTAGTGATTGAATGTTTATGCAATTCGATTTGATAGGTGATTTAAATGCGATGAAAGAATATAAGACTGATATGATGATATGATGATATGATGGTATACAGATGCGAGTCGATCGAGTTGATTTATACCCTGCCGGTCCCCTAATATAAGATTATTATGGATGTGACCTGGGACATAGATATATATCCATATATAGAATGTTGTGAATTATGAATGATAGGTCGTATGTGATATTAGGCCATACCCTCATTTGTCGTAAAGGATGTTAGGATCCCTATTAGCTTAATGCCTCCGCACGATGATTTTCCGTGCGTGATGAGTTTAACTTGATGATTGATCCTTACCCTTGACTAGAGAATGCCGTACGATAGATTATACCGTACGTGATGCTGTGGGGCTTGATGCCGATTGATAGATTCACCGACTCGGACATGTGATAGTTACGTATACCTTATGCTGCATTCATATTATTTCCATCGCATTGCTTATACCTGTGCTAGTACACTTGCACCATTATCGATGATGCGTATGTTACACGTATACAGATTGTAGGCTCACACACTTCATCATCGATAATTGCCATGTCACTACACAATAGAATTGCTGCATCATGATGTGACTCTTCGCATAACCTGCTTGCGCATTTACATTGATACATTCATATTTGCGCACATACACATTGTATATTCATATTCATGCACATATACATTGATACATTCATACTTGCGGATATACACATTTGTATATTCATATTCATGCACATATACATTGATACATTCATACTTGGGGATATACACATTTGTATATCTATATTTATGCACACATACATTGGTACATCTATACTTGCGCATATACATATTGTACCTATATAGATAACTGGTGTCATTGTAAAATTGGGAACCGCATGTTATATTTTAAAAACTGGAATCATTTTAAAAGAGCTGTTTTCCCTTAATATGTCGTATCACTATTCCTCGTTGCATGATACACGATATGCTTACATTTCTATTATATGTCGCACACATCATGCTCTATTATTGTACACATTGAGATATGCTGTTTTTATGAGATTTCTGGATTTGAGAACCGTGGCTTTTAAAAAAGGAAACATGTACTGTTTTAAAAACCCGGTTTCTCTTGATATGATATTTCAGTGCGTCCACCATGCGTTTTCTCGGTTCTGAGAGTGGCATGTGAAACCCGATTCGAGGAGTGGTAGGCACCGATTGCGGGTACATGGTGGACCCGATGAGGTACCCCGGGGCAAGAAGACTCGTATATGTTAGACGGTGAGCCCGGCAGGGGGAGCACTACCTACCGGTGATAGTATATGGACTCAGAGGTTATCCGGAGGATACCGACCGGAGTAGCGAGATGGATATGAGGGCCGACCAGGGTATGCGGCGCCTGAGGGCCGATCTGAGGATGCGGCGCCTGAGATATATGAGGATTTATGTGCCGATGCTGGGCACGGTTTTCATGATGTTTTTGAGTGTCGATACTAGGCACTCAGGTTCCATGATTTGATGTGTCGGGAGGGACACCGTTGATATATATATCCTCATACTTTCATGCACACTCTTTTATGATATTTACATGCATGATATTGTTGCGTCAGTGGTTGACACGTGGACTAGATCCACTTACATACATACATACACCGATTCTACCATCAGAGATTTTGCACATGCTTATAGATATTGATTTATGGGTAGACGAGATCTACATATCCGCATGCATTGATTATTACTGTTGGATGTTATCCACATGCATATAGATACTGACTACCTTGTTGGCACATATACGACCCGGTCACGCTAGATATCATAGTATTACCTTATGATATTGTTGACCTAGGAGTCGTTGTTTATTCGATTTCTACTTGTAGATATATTTCTATTCACGAGTTGGCAACTCACCCCCGTTGTGCCACAGTTCTTGCAGGTTGACCGCTTGGATCAGTAGCGGCTTCGCTGGCACACAGTTCCATTCGGGTGTTTTGCATTGGTAGGTGGGACATTTGTATCGTACCCACTCTTGTATTACATTTCATATTGTATCTAGTTAACTCCATCAATCAAAATTTGTAACTTGTATAAGTAATGAGACTTAGTGGGATTGTGGTTGCGAGACTTAGAGCGAGGGGTTTTCCGCTACTTGAGATTTAAATGTCTTTCTTTTCGTTTATTCTTTTGTGGTGAACTTCGCCGTTGAGCGTCGTATACTTATTTATATTATCTTGCATGGCTGTGATCCGCCGTTTGGCGAAGAGCTAGCTCCCGCTTGGGGATGTCATTATCATTATTATGTATTTGTGGTTTTGGATCAAAATATACAAAGGAGGTGCTGCCAAAATTTTTAAAAGACGAAACATGATTTCAAACTTCACCTCCTTTAATTTTCTTAAATGGTTTAGATTTCTGGGTTTCAGCTTACTTGAATTCCGTTACGCCTTTAGACGTTGCGTGATTCAAGTGCTGGTCACGAGCTAATATTTCGAGTCGTGACAAAGTTGGTATCAGAGCGCTAGGTTTAACCTTTGTTCGAGTCTATGTTTGACTATGCGGAGTCTAGGGCGGGTATGTATTTTGGAACCTAGGCTTGACCTTACGGAACTTAGACTTGAACGGGGGGGAGGGGAGTATTAGACCCGAACTTTCGTTTCATAGGCTGACCCTGATTGATGGAGTAGGTAGCTTGAGTATAGTGGCGTACCGTACGTATGTTCCGCGGCATATTTACGATACGATACTCCACTTAAGAAACCTTAGGATGTACATATTTTTATGATCAGTGATTCTCTTCGTATCCATGGTTATACATCCCTTGGAGATCCTTGATTCTATTAGTTCCATGATCATACTTTCATTGATGTTGTTCCTTCTTATGATCATGTATCCGTTCTGGATCTGTCATTTTCTTTCTTGCCATTGATCTGCTCTCTTCGATACTCGATTGAGGTTCCTGTCACCATTGTTTGAGCGCAGTTTGAGCTGCTGCTAGTGTTACGGTCAGGGCGAGCTCGTCTGGTACGAGGGCCGACCTTTGTGTTTTCTAGTGACATGGGAACGTCTCGAGTTAGTATTGATGATTGAGACCTCTTGTAGAGGCGAGTGCTTGGTTTTACACCGGATGATCGGGCCATTGTTAGAGCTGCCAGTTGAGAGAAGACTGTTGATGTACAGCATACCTCAGAGATTATGATGTCGCCTACCGTGCAGACTGATGACCCAGCTGTTGCTGAGATTGATAGGATGTCGCTTCCGGAGCTTACGAGCTGAGATCGCCGGAGCTTCCAGGCAGATATAAGACAGATGATAGCTAGTATACCCCGATTTGAGAGACGAAGGTTATTCGTCCGATCTATGCGCCGGAGCAGGCCCAGTTGAGTTGAAGATTTCCAGTGTGGAGAGTCTTACTCAGATTTAGAGCAGACCGATCCAGAGACGACCGCCGATGTATCGCCTTTCCTGGAGGATTGAGGCATTGTTTAGCATGCGGGCGAAGAATAGTTACATGTGGTATTGGCGAAGTTAAAAAGGTTCGAACGAGTGTCAGAAACCCATTTTTCCCAAGTTTAAAGTGTTCGGAGGAACATGCAGGTAATTCTGTGGACCCTCTAGAAGAATGAAACCCTAACTCGACATGATGACCATGGAACCGCTTTGAACCTTAGGGTTTGTGGCAGTTTAGCGGTGCCATCATTGAGGCTTGGGTTTGCCCTTCTACGGCAGGTCCAGAGGTGCTGTGGTATGTACCAGATATTTTTAGACTGCGCTCAGGTGTTGAGCCTTCGGGAAATTTTGGGATCTTGATAACTCGATCGAAAAGTTTGATGTCGTCCGGATATCATTTGATAAGAGACCAGTAAGCTAACCAGCTTTGGATAGAGGACCTCACCAGATGCGTAGTGAGTTGATCGAGGACGGACGAGTAGGGAGTATTCCTCCGATGAATGGGACGAGCTCCCGAGGAAGTGTTCGACCAGACATCTTCTACAGAGTGATGAAGATACCGAGTTCGTGACTTCGAGTCCGTACGAGAGACTTCGGATTGACTGTGGCCGAGAACAGTTGCAATGCGTAGATAGCATGGTGTGACGTTATAGTGGACGATGATACACGTGAATGGAACCAGAGGTTCGTGCGAGACGCTGACGAGCTATTGTTACTCCCCGTCGAGATCAGAGACCTGATATGCTACAGAGGTGTTGGGATACGACCGGTTTCCAAGGAAATGTGTGAGGCACACGCAGAGGTCCAGAAAATGAGGAAAGATTAGGTAAGAATACCAGCTTCCGTACAGTTCGGCATAGGCGAGATCGGAAGAGACCCTGAGCAGGATTTCTTCCGGGACACTGCTGCAATGAGATTTGCACCCAGTATCAGAGATGTCACGTGTATTCAAAGAGCCAGAGGCCTGCGCCAGTGACGTGCTGCTTTACGAGTGGTCGTGATGATTGACCAAGAGATGACCAGAGAAGTGCCAGAACGGAATCGTCCCCGTTAGCACACCTGACAGGGACGATGAGCCGATAGATTGCGAGATTAGTAATCCACAGAGAAGATAAGGACCCAGAGACCGAGGACGCCAGACCGTGAGCAGGAGATGAGCGGATGTTCTTGTTCTGCCGGTTATTAGGCGCACCGATTTATTTTTCGACATTGTAGGAGGTGTACCTCGATGTCCTTTATTGCGATTTGCGTTCTGATCCGAGTATCACGCTTATATCGCTTGGATTTGAGTTTTGATGACGAGTTTCCTGATATTGATTTCGTGCACCATGACTGCACTTACTGAGTGTTTACGTTTTGGGCATAGTTATCGCACCTGATATTTACTTTATACACCGTTGTGTTAATTTGCGATTTGTGCATGCTTATTGCGTTTGATGTCGATTTTATACTTGCGTAGCATGTGTTTATGATTTTATGGATTTCATGCGGATGATTTGATTTTTGCACTCGGTATAGCTTATATGTGCTTGTAGTGTATTGATACGTATTTTTTGCACCACAGTTGCACCTGACTTCATTTTGATGTCATTTGAGATACTTATTGTGATTTCATGCCTAGGGCATGCATATGATTTGATTTATGCTTTCGGCATAGTTTTCATGCACTTTTAGTATTTGATTTTCTTTTGTGCACGTTGATTCACATGGTTGTGCGATTATATACCACGGTATACCTGATTTGGATTTGGATTGAAATGTGTTGTATACCGTCGATTCGATTTTGATACTCGATATTGTTTTGTGCACCTTATGCACCTGATTAGATTCTTATGCATATCAAATGCACCCGATATTATTGTCGTGCACACCCGTTGCACTGGACAGATGCTTTCGTGCACACCCGTTGCACGTAGTTTTGGGCTTTTGTGCATATTGTGGCACCTGTATTTGGATTTGATTTCCATGCGCACCAGACGCATGTGATTATTGGATACGCCTTTTGAGGCTGATTTTGCTTTTGAGCACTTTGTTTTCATGTTAGGCACTATATTGTGTAGTAGCCAAACAGGACTGATCCGAGAATAGTACCTGAATACTTTGCATGCATTAAAAGTTTACCAAGAGGTTTTCGAAAAAGAGGAGCTATAGTCTCGCTATTTCCGATGTGTCCGTGAGCGACACGAACGTTTATAAAGGAAAACCTTTTAGGATATTTTGAAAACGACGGAACGTGTATTTGAGAAAAACATATATGGACATATATTATTATTTTAAAAATGGGCGTCCGTCAGTTATGCCGTGAGTTACGCATTCCCGCGGCAATTTAGAAAAGATTTTGTATGTATTTTATTCAAATTTTGGAGTTTTCAAAGATGCGTACTATACACGTATTATAGTGTTTGACTAGTGTATATTGGATTTCAGTGGTAGATTTCGAGATCTCTATCTCTATTGTAACTCCGAGGATATTCCTGCAAATCCGATGATTTGTGTGACGCTTGACGTAGTTCGATTTTGAGTTTTTACTCGTTTTCACGCGCACTTGGCGCGTTGTGCTATTTCAGCGTTTTCCATGATTTCGAAAGCCCGACGACTTGGATTTTTACTGAACTGTTTTAGCATTGAGGGGTTTAAATTTAAATTCGGGGACCGAATTTCTTTTAGGGAGGAAGATTGTAACACTTCAGAAAAATAAAATATTATTTTTGGTAATTTTTAATAATTAAATAATATTATATTGAATATTTTAATATTTCGGTATAATTAAATACCGATAAATGGGAAAAAAATTTGGAAAATTATGGAAATTACTAAAATGAGGGTACTTTATGTGATTCATGCAAATTATGAGAGTTTATGATTTATTTGACACAAATTTTGTGCTAGTCGCGATTAGATATCGCTAATCGGGCACTAATCGTGTTTTATGCACATGTCATTTTTTTTCAACACTTGTTACATTTTCCTATATGATTTTGGGTGTATGGCTATTGTTTTGGGTCTACTATTGAAGGGAGAAGAAAAGAAAGGGAAAAGAAAAGAAAAGAAAAAGGTGAAAGAATGATTATGAAAGAGAAAGGGTAGGTAAGGGGGGGAGTCAACCCTTTTTTGAACCATCCCCCAACATTTCTTCACCCCATTATCTCTCCCTTTCCCCCTTGAGCTGCTACTGCCCTTCCCCTCTTCTTATTCCACCTTCAATCCCCAAAAACACCATTGATCCAACCACAAAACCCCATTTCCACTTCACAAAAATTGTTCACAAGCTCGAGCGGAACACCATGGACCAAGAAAGAATGGATTTTGAGGACTTTGTGCAACTCAAGAAAATTCTTGAGTTGCCAAAGGAGGTAAATTCTGCACCCTTAGAGTAGTATTTCAATTCCTTGCGCATCAATACTTGTTTCATGTCGATATGGGGTGGTTTGATGGACCTTGGAAATTCCATGTTAGGGTTTAGGGTTTGATTTGAAATCAAAGGTGAATTGAGGTGTAATTAGGGACTATAACCCCTGGTGTGATGTTACATTGGACCAAACTTGAGATTAAAACCCAGAATACGGATTTATAGAAACGACATTGGGAAAAACTGAAATTCTGTGAGTGTTTTTAGGAATCTGCTATCACCCGAGCCACCTGAAAATAATTTTGGTTTGATAGTAAGATGTGCAGGCACGTAGAAACCACCTCCCAAAGCCCTAACCCCTAACACCTTTTTTAGGCCGCAAATAAATCCTTTCTGGCAGCAATTTGCGGCCAGAGCAGGTGGGTTTGGTCTCGTTTTTGTTTTAGGGCCTTGTCTCCAGTAAACTTGACCCTTGGCATATGCAATTTTGACTGATTCCATCTAGGGTAGAATCTGGGGTAGTTTTCTTGTGTTGGCGTATGGTTTATGACTTTTTTTGGCATGGATTTTGATATTTGGTGATTCGTTTCTGTCGGGTGGCATTTGAACGTCAACGGCAAAGGGTTATTAATCGTGTTTGCGTGCGAGAACATAGGTTTTTACCTATGGGCGTAGCGTATGCCGTTTTGGTTTCCGATGGGATTTTCATGTGCTTTAGCATTTGTGATATCCTTGTAGGTACCCCACGTGACGTCGAGGCGTTGAAGATAAAGATGGCGACATCGGCATCGGCACGTAAGAAGCAAGGTGAGTAGATCTATATCTACCGGGGAAGTCGGGTGGATGGCGTATAGCACCCCCGCAAACTTTTGATGGGAAACCGATTTATAGAATATGGTTAGGAAACCTATATTAGGAAACTAAGGTTAGAATGAGATAGCTACAAAAACATATTAGAAACTATGGGATAGTTAGAATGTTACGTTACGACTATCATAGGATGTCGTTTAGCGATATTACCGTTTAGGGTACTGTAGGAATAGATAGTTGATGTAGATGCGTCATCCGAACCATACCTTTTTCTAAACCGAAGAATCGTATGTACCTTTTAAGTATATACCTTGAGGGATGTTATGGATTTTCAAATGATTTCTCTTTCTTAAAAACACCGTAACACCTATTTTCAAAACTACGATTCACTTCTTTAAAAATCCGATTGTATGGTTCAGATGTGTATGTTAGATTAGATACTTATACTTGTAGTGATTGAATGTTTATGCAATTCGATTTGATAGGTGATTCAAATGCGATGAAAGAATATAAGATTGATATGATGATATGATGATATGATTGTATACGGATGCGAGTCGATCGAGTTGATTTATACCCTGCCGGTCCCCTGATATGAGATTATTACGGATGTGACTTGGGACATAGATATATATCCATATATAGAATGTTGTGAATTATGGATGATAGGTCGTATGTGATATTAGGCCGTAACCTCATTTGTCGTATAGGATGTTAGGATCCCTATTAGCTTAATTCCACCGCACGATGATTTTCCGTGCGTGATGAGTTTAACTTGATGATTGATCCTTACCCTTGACTAGAGGATGCCGTACGATGGATCATACCGTACGTGATGCTGTGGGGCTAGATGCCGATTGATAGATTCACTGACTCGGACATGTGATAGTTACGTATACCTTATGCTGCAATCATATTATTTCCATCGCACTGCTTATACCTGTGCTAGTACACTTGCAACATTATCGATGATGCGTATGTTACACGTACACAGATTGTAGGCTCACACACTTCATCATCGATAATTACCATGTCACTACACAGTAGGATTGCTGCATCATGATGTGACTCTTCACATAACCTGCTTGCGCATTTACATTGATACATTCATATTTGCGCACATACACATTGTGTATTCATATTCATGCACATATACATTGATACATTCATACTTGCGGATATACACATTTGTTTATTCATATTCATGTACATATACATTGATACCTTCATACTTGCGGATATAGACATTTGTATATCCATATTTGTGCACACATACATTGGTACATCTATACTTACGCATATACATATTGTACCTACATAGATAACTGGTGTCATTGTAAAATTGGGAACCACATGTTATATTTTAAAAACTGGAATCATTTTAAAAGAGCAGTTTTCCCTTAATATGTCATATCACTATTCCTCGTTGCATGATACACGATATGCTTACATTTCTATTATATGTCGCACACATCATGCTCTATTATTGTACGCATTGAGATATGCTGTTTTTATGAGATTTCTGGATTTGAGAACCGTGGATATTTCAAAAGGAAACATGTACTGTTTTAAAAACCCGGTTTCTCTTGATATGATATTTCAGTGCGTCCACCATGCGTTTTCTCGGTTCTGAGAGTGGCATGTGAAACCCGATTCGAGGAATGGTAGGCACCGATTGCGGGTACATGGTGGACCCGGTGAGGTGCCCCGGGGAAAGAAGACTCGTATATGTTAGACGGTGAGCCCGGCAGGGGGAGCACTACCTACCGGTGATAGTATGTGGACTCGGAGGTTATCCGGAGGATACCGACCGGAGTAGCGAGATGGATATGAGGGCCGACCAGGGTGTGCGGCGCCTGAGGGCTGATCTGAGGATGCGACGTCTGAGATATATGAGGATTTACGTGCCGATGTTGGGCACGGTTTTCATGATGTTTTCGAGTGTCGATGCTAGGCACTCAGGTTCCATGATTTGATGTGTCGGGAGGGATACCGTTGATATATATATCCTCATACTTTCGTGCACACTCTTTTATGATATTTACATGCATGATATTGTTGCGTCAGTGGTTGACGCGTGGACTAGATCCACTTACATACATACATACACCGATTCTACCATCGGAGATTTTGCACATACTTATAGATATTGATTTATGGGTGGACGAGATCCACATATCCGCATGCATTGATTATTACTGTTGGATGTTATCCACATGCATATAGATACTGACTACCTTGTTGGCACATATATGACCCGGTCACCCTAGATATCATAGTATTACCTTATGATATAGTTGACCTAGGAGTCGTTATTTATTCGATTTCTACTTGTAGATTTATTTCTATTCACGAGTTGGCAACTCACCCCCGTTGTGCCACAGTTCTTGCAGGTTGACCGCTTGGATCAGTAGCGGCTTCGCTGGCACACAGTTCCATTCGGGTGTTTTGTATTGGTAGGTGGGACATTTGTATCGTACCCACTCTTGTATTACATTTCATATTGTATCTAGTTAACTCCATCAATCAAAATTTGTAAGTTGTAAAAGTAATGAGACTTAGTGGGATTGTGCGAGACTTAGAGCGAGGGGTTTTCCGCTACTTGTGATTTAAATGTATTGCTTTTCTTTTATTCTTTTGTGGTGAACTTCGCCGTTGGGCGTCGTATACTTATTTATATTATCTTGCGTGGCTGTGATCCGCCGTTTGGCGAAGTGCTAGCTCCCGCTTGGGGATGCCATTATCATTATTATGTATTTGTGGTTTTGGATCAAAATATACAAAGGAGGTGATGCCAAAATTTTTAATAGACGAAACATGATTTCAAACTACACCTCCTTTAATTTTCTTAAAAGGTTTAGATTTCTGGGTTTCAGCTTACTTGAATTCCGTTAGGCCTTTAGACGTTGCGCGATTCAAGTGCTGGTCACGAGCTAATATTTCGGGTCGTGACAATTTATCAACCTAACCTTTAACCCTAGCTCATGGTTATGTCTCTATAAGGGTTAAGGATGACACATATTAACCCATGGTTGCATTTTCTAACCTCACAACAATTATTCTTTTATCACTTCATCTTCTTCTTCCTTAAAAAGCTTTTCTATCTTTTTCATTTGTGATAAAAGATTGTGAGAAAAAAAAAACTAAAGAGAGCAAAATTCCTACTTCATCATCCTCTTCTATACTAGCCATATAGATTAGTGTGTTAGCTTCACTAGTTCCTACTTAGTGAAAAGATAGCTTGAGTCTGTGTTTCCTCGAAGTAGATCATCTCGGATTTCGAAGACTACAAGCAAGGATGCATCATACGACTTGTGGAGTCTCTCAAGAGTCCGGGAGTTCATGGATCGCAGCGAAGGGACCACTACTCAAAGCTTATGAAGTGAAGGAACAGACTGCAAAGGTTGTAATCCATATCACTTAGAAGTAAAGTTGTTTGCTTTATCGTTTTCGTATGATTCTCTAGTATAAGATCATAGGGTTAGGGTTGTTTAAGCATGGCAAAATTTTAATTTGGCATGGATGATGCCATCCGAAACCTTGTTGTTGTACTTATTAACCCTACAGTGGTATCAGAGCCTAGCTAGAGAATTAGACGGATAGTGTAGGATTACGAAACCGAAACAACTCCGAAACACCCGAATAAAAACCCTAGTTTCTATCAAAATTTTCTGAAAGTCAAATTTTTTTTTAAACGGTTGCAGAATGTTGTATGTGGTACTATGTGAACACAGTACAAAATTGAACACCAGTGCTCGGAATTTAGCCGGCCACTTTGCCTCCAGGACCGGCCTGCTTGGCCATAGTATTGGGTTTTGGGTTCAAGTTTTCACTGTGTTCCAGTATCTGGGGTTTGGTATTTCAGTTGTTGTTTGTTTTTGCTAAATTTGCATGTGATGTTATCTTTTTACAGAGGCAATTTGGAGTGTTTCGTATTCATAATTCTAGTTTGTTTTCGGGTTAATTTAGATCGTGTTAAAAGTTCGATCGGATATCAAATACCCACTTTAACCCTTGCCGGAATATTTTCCAAGAGCTGGATTTTTTCGTAGTTAAAGAACATTCAAATATCATGCAAGTAATGCGGTGAACCCTCTAGAAGAACGAAACCCTAACTCGATTCTGTGCACGTAAGAACAGCCGCTAAACCCTAGGGTTTGCGGTAGTTCCGCGGCGCCACAGGTGAGGCATTAGTTGACCCTTCTACGGCTGGTTTATTACCACTGTGGCATGTACTGAGTATTTTAAACTACGCTCAAGTGTTGAGGTTTTTGGGAAATTTTGGGTGTTTGTTGATTCGATCGGAATGTTTAACGTCGTCTAGCTTTTTCTGGAATGTGATACAATATGTGGAATTCACATAATTAGACATGAAATCCATAATATGTGATATTTCGGGTTTATGATGTCTAAGGTGATTGTGGATTCCAAATGTTGTAGTTTTTCACTTTCTTTTCTGCGACCGTAAGTATAATATGTGGTGTATCGCCAGTTTCGTTGCTATACATCAACGCCAATTGGGATACGCATATTTACTTACGTTGATGACATGTGATGTTATATGTTGCTGTGATATGTTATATTGGATCGTCGTGATTTGAATAGTCGGGGTTTTATGTGAGATGAGGATTTTTATTTTCATTCATATAAAATTCATTATATGTAATATTCTTTTATTGGGGCACTTCCGGGTTGAGGATGATATCACCATTGTATATTATTTACTTTTCCGCATTAGGATAGACCCAAGGAGGAGAGCACAAGCAACCGGGTTCTAGGGTCCAGTGGGAGGCCTTAGGTGTAGGACTACGGTAGCGCCCCGGCCGTCTATCCGAGGCCAAAATACGGAAACGAAAAATTTTCTTAACTTTAAACCGGCACTACCGCATCCTAAAAACCCGGATCGAACCATTAACCTATACCTAGCTAACAAGAGAAAGGGTAGAATGCTATACCGAGAGATCCGTGTCCTTCGGTCTTCGGCCTCCACTCCGATCTCCTCGCGGAATCTCCGGTCTTCATTTCCTCATCAGAACGGGCACCACATCGCCGGGTTCTTTTACGGGCTCCCAACTCTGGACCGAGGCAACTCGGGCACGAAGTTGGCGAGCCGATGTGCCCAAGGGTGCTGCAGGATAAGTGTAGAATCCATTTGTCTCAAGGGGTTGAAGTTGCCATAATAATGGAGGTGAAATGAACTTTGGAGATAGGTGAGGAATTTTATAGCAAGCTAAATGAGATGAAGAAAATTCCTCCAAATGAAAATGCCCCCCCACTCCCTCATAATGTGGCCGGCCCCCCTTATCAAAAATAGGAGAGATTAAAAACCATGAAGGGAGGTGAGTGTAGTAAAAGCAAGAGGTGATCATAACAAATGTGATGATAATGAGGTTACAATGTCACTTCAATTTCTAATCCATTCTTTTCTCATAAATGCAAACCATGATGAGCTAAAAAAGGCAAAGATGCTATTGTTATCATAATGCCTCATATCACAAATAAACCCTCCACAACTGCTAATTTACAAATATGCAAATTAGCCCCTCCATCAATTATCAGCCAACGAAAGGAAGAAAGGAAAGCTGGCTGAAACGGAATGCAAACTGGCAACTTCAGAAAACTGATCCCGTAATAAATTACAGGAAAACCCCGTGACTGTATATACATACCCGCATTTGTATTCTGACCGAATACAAACACAATGAGACAAAATCTACACAGTACAATACTAGTATCCGCTAGTATTATCTGTCCGATCATGATCCGTGCAATACCACACGTATACGATCGAACCTTACCATATCTCCATACGGCCTCTACAGCGTTTCGCCCGAAACTTGAGCAACTGTCTGTGGGGGACTCTAAAGACTCGTCAACACTTTGGCTATGGATTTAACCACTAGCACGTCAGAGGTATTAGCCATACGTAACGGGCTACCAAGTATTGACCAAAAGGGACGTCGATGAGCGAACTCATCCAGACACGCTACTGAGCCTGTCAGTGACAATATCCGTACAGTCCGGTCCGTTCGTCTATGAGCATCGCATGGCGGGCCTAGGGGGTTGGTAAAAGTCAGACCCCCAAAAGCGGTACAAGTCGTGTCGGAGTATAGCCCAGAACACCCTGAGATACTACTGGAATACCTACCAGTAAATCTCCTGCCTCGGCCGAGGGCTTTGTGTAATGGCTCTCCTAGACACAGCGCGACCTCACCCCCAATACCGGGAGAGACGAACCCCTGCAGATCTGCTCACTGCCTCCATGTGGCTCGGGACTGTACCCAACTAAAACCTGTTTGCACGACTCCTTTGAGCCGTGGTAGGGTAGTAAACAAAGTACAGTGGGAACTCACACGAGACAAATGACGATCTCATGTCGATGCCCTGTCTCGAAAACTCCCACGACTAGGGACCTTTTAAGGATGTGCTTATAGACCCCAGCTCCCACGTATATGATCGCCATCATACTGCTGGCCGTCAAGAAAGAATCCTAAGGGCTCTATCAACGCGCAATAGTGACCTGTAAGGTCACCTAAAGCAGTACACGATGATAAAGATAAACCAGATAGCATACTATCATCTTGAGTAAGACTGTTCTAACGGTATAGGTCCTCCCCCAATCATTGCAATCACAGGCGTGTGATCCAATAATTGATTCTGAGGGCACTATATCCAATAGTCGAGATCGGGTCTCCTAACCCTAGAATTGGGAGGGTTGCTTGCCACTCTCATAGGGGTCTAGGGATGTGGGTTTGGCTATTCATCGCGACCGTGGAATCCGTATTTTATACAGGCTCAAAATAAAACACGGACCTCCTAGAATATCCAATATTTCATATGTTATCTTCAGCTGCCGATATTCTGTGATGTGATCATTTTATATGCGTGAGACGAATGCTTTATTATTGTATATATGATATATAATAAATGTTGCTTATGTTTTGCACCCTCGCTAGTCCTGCCCAGGTATGCCGTTAGTTGAGTAACCTAACGGTACATAACGGGACACTGTGGCGAATGCGGATGGCATAAGCATACGTTGTATTTTCGTTTCTTCGGTGATGCTTAGAAAGCATAAATGATAGGACGTCATTAATGAGATTAATGAAAGAAAAGAAACCTAAAAGATGTTATAGAATCAAATTTTCAAAAGGGTATCTCTAGTTTTTGCTTTGCATAGCGGTATTCCTTGTAGAATATCCAGCAGCTTATTCGATAAGGAAAGAGCCGAGATCTCTTCACCGGGAGTAACCTCTTTAGCGATACTAGCAGATGCTACAACTCATTTTGGCATCGCCAAAGGACGAGGCTCAAAACTCAAAAGAAAATAAAACCACCAGATATCATAATAATACAAGCGCGACTCTAAGGTCGAAACAAATAAATGGTCCAGTAGAATATCAAGTAATACAAGTTTGGTTGATGGAGTTTTCTAGATACAAACGAAATAATAAAAGTACAATGGCGGTCCAGATACAAGTGAACCAACCTACCGTGTAAATCACCCTGAATGAAAAGATATGCCAGCAAGCTGCCAGGAAAACCTGTACATCGAACCTGTAATAAAATTTGGCACAACGGGGGTGAGTTGCCAACTCGTGAGTAGAAGATATCTGCGAAAAGAAATCGAATGCACGACGCTGTCCTAGGTCATAATAATATACTAATATACTACTAGTCATCAAGTAAAGACAGGATAATAAGCTACGTGTAAGTGCAAATGCTCTGTGCTCGTATCAGTGCCTCATATAGAACTATGTCATGTGAATGAGTATGCATGCACCATGAATATGAAATAACCAATCCTGAAATCTAGATATATCTGTATAAAAAATCTTTAGCTTTTATCATGGTAAAATGTATATAGAAATCTGAAATATCAACGATGAAATTCATGGAAATCCGTGTCAAGCATCGACACAAAACATGTAAATCTCATGTCTCAATACCTCATAATCTCAATATCTCATAGTCTCAATATCTCGGGCTCCGTCAGTCCGGATCGGCCCATATCATCAAATCTCACGACAACGGTCGGTATCCTCCGGATATCCGCCGCGCCAGACATCACCGGTAGGTAGTCCTCCCCTGCCAGGCTCATCGTCTACAACTCGACCTTCTTGCCCCGGGGTACCATACCGGGCCCACCATGTACCCGAGACAGTTCATCCACTCCTCGAATCGGGTCTCGAAATCCAACAGAAAAAATGAAATCTCATGGTAGACGACACATACATCACGAGAAAACCGCATCTTATGTTTTAAAAAAAGAGGAGGAGAGAGAGAGAAGTTTTTATATATTCTTGTGGTTTTCCCCAAAAATCCAGAAATCTCATAGAAATCCAAAATCCCAAAATCATGAGTAAGTATATGATAAGTGTCGGCATATGCCCCATAATACTGCATGATAACATAAAAATGCGAATGCATGAAATGTCTAAGCAATAAATACCATGTCTATACTAACACCAGAGAGTAATCACAATATTATATCGATCTAGCTGTTAGCTGATTGTATCAATAAAAGATAATATGATCTAAAGTGTACGTGACATAGCAATTACCGATGATGATGTGTCTGAGCCGGCAAATAAGTGTGCGTGGAATATGCGCATCATCGGTAATGGTGCTGGTGTCCTAACAGGCATAGTTTTATACTGATTATAGAAACATATGCATGAACATGCAACATTATGATTTCGGTATGAATGTATAGACAGATGTGTAATAACCACTCATCTGTGATATACAAGTATAACTACAACTATATGACTCGAGCCTAAACTAGTGTCCATCTAACCTCCTAAGGAACTAAACCTAAGAAACTAGTCAATAAGAAACAAGAGTCCACCTATGGTCTGAATCCATATCTCTAATAGTCGGCGATCCAGCCTCAATAGCGTCACGTACGTAGTACGGCTTCCTCGAATCAAGAGTGCGGATCAATCATCATATTTATGCCTCGTACGGTAAAATCCATCGTACGGCATCCCAATATCGGGGTACGGGTCAAGTATCACCTACGTGTCTCATCATTCGTATAATATCATTATCAACACATGTCAAGATCAAGGTGCTATACTGTAATCGCATACATCAATCATATATCATTGCCAGCAAAAATATACATCGTTAGTTTGTCCTCAGAAATACCGTGTCATATGTATCATATTGTGATTAAGTCACACTTAGATCATATCGTAACCAGGTCACACCTATATGATATCGAAATCAAGTCACCCATATATGATATCAGAATTTCAGGCACAGGTTATGGTCCGGGTTCTATTTTATAGTCCCATGTACTTTAATATCATCACCACCTTTTATTATTGTTCATGTATACAAATCCATTATCTCATTTTCTAATGATCCGCTAACATCATAACACGACTGTATAGCCAAGAATCACGGCATCAGCCCAGTTATATTGTTTCATCCGTGTGTATCATATCGCATCCTTGTATCACATATACGTATTGTGTATATATATATACCTACACCTAGTCCCATATATATATACACATACACGTATACACCACGTCGAGTCCCAGTGTGTGCGTGTGTGTGTATCTACCTGAAACCTATGAATCTCTTCCAAGGTATTCATCATCTGGTAAGGTCTTTCTAAATCAATCTAGTCCAACCTAGGGACATTACTAGGGTCCTACTCACCGCAATTCTAAGGTCACGTCAGGCTTCCTAATGATAATAAGTGCTATTCCTATTCTACGTTCACGGGGGTGCTAAACGCCATCCACCCGACTTCCCCCGTAGATACGCAACTACTCACCTGGTCCTTATCTGCCGAAGACGATGTCGCCTTCCTCTTCTTCCTCGTCTGAAGTCCACGCGAGGGGTACCTATACGGAAACATGTATAATACGTAAACTGAATCACGGACAAAAATCAAAACGACGCACGAAACGCGCATAGGTTAAAACCTATGTCCCGCTCATGCAAAAGGACCAAATATCGCTCGATATCGGCGTACAAATGCCGATTGATCGAGATAAACATCAACAAACAAATTGTAGTTTAAAAACTCGTTACTTATAATATAAAACATGATTTAATCCATCAAAACCCTAAAAATCAATCAAATCGTCCGATTTCGAAATACCCGAAAATGCCAATTTACCGTTTTACTTCAAAACATGACATTTAAATGAAAATAATGGTCATAAAACTCATTAAATAGCATAACTAGATTATACAACCCATTACTATATTTTTAACGCCCCAATTGTATTAATTGGAAAATTCTAGTTTGCAAACTTGCCCGATTTCGATATTTTTAAGTAAAATTTCACAATATCACATCTAAACTTGATTTTGCATGAATTAATGTATTAAACTATAAGTCATGATGATAATAATATAATGAAATCATAATTTAGATTTTAAACCTCATTTATTTAAGAATTTCCAAATTCTAGTTAGCAAAAATAGTATTTTTATTACTATTTTTCAATTATCAATAGAAACTAGTAACCAATTTAAGTTTTTCATTCCACTAATAAGTTAATATCCTCTTTAAAACTACAATCTAGTGTTACAAATATTAATTGGAATTTTATCTCACCAATATATACAACTTATAAAAATCTAGTTTGCAAAAATACTTAATTTAAACAAATTAGAATGAACAAATTATAATTCAACAACCATGCAAGATTTTCCACTTCTAAAAATGTTAAACTAGTTATTATAACCCTACTTAATTAATAAAAATCATAACTTAATTTTACAACCCTAACTTGAATTTTTAAAACTTGAAGATAGAATTAATTTATTAATTCTAATTATGCTAGAATGAAACATTAAATAACAATAAATCAAAAGAAGAAGATTTATACCTCCACAACATGAAATCCAAACATGAAAATAAGCCTCCAAAATGAATGCTTTCCATCACCAAAATCCATATAAAGATGAGCAAAGAATAGAGGGTAGGAATTAATTAGGATTTTGTTGATTTTTGTAGGATTTTGATGATTTTTAATGCAAAAATGATGGGGGAAAAATTTTGGGGCAGCCCATGGTGGTGAGGCCGGCCATGAGGTGAGGAAAAGAGAGGAGGGTGAGGAAAGATGAAGAAAAGTGTAGAAAGTCTCACTAAAATATCACACAATTAAGTCTTTTCATGAAATTAATAAAAATTCTTTATTTTCCTCACTTAATTTAACCTAGAATGGTCTAGAACCATGGATAAATTTGAAAATAAATTTTGCATGAAACACACTTGATTCCAATATGTAATGGTTCGCTTTTGCAAATTAAACCCATTCAAATTTGTAATTTACACTAATTTAGTGTATAAATAAATCTTATGTTAATATTTAAAATAATTAATTTAGGAAAAATATTTAATTAAACTAAAAATTTATAAGTGACTAAATAAACACCATTTACTAGTAATTACGTAATTAAAATAAGTATTTTTAAATTTATAATGAAAAATAATTACGGTTTAGTTTTACGAAAACTACGTTTTACTTTACCGAAAATCATAAAATTCACTTAAATTTATTTATTTATTTATTTATTTTAAAACGTTACAGATTAAAAACCATGAAAGGAGGTGAGTGTAGTAAAAGCAAGAGGTGATCATAACAAATGTGATGATAATGAGGTTACAATGTCACTTCAATTTCTAATCCATTCTTTTCTCATAAATGCAAACCATGATGAGCTAAAAAAGGCAAAGATGCTATTGTTATCATAATGCCTCATATCACAAATAAACCCTCCACAACTGCTAATTTGCAAATATGCAAATTAGCCCCTCCATCAATTATCATCCAACGAAAGGAAGAAAGGAAAGCTGGCTGAAACGGAATGCAAACTGGCAACTTCAGAAAACTGATCCCGTAATAAATTACAGGAAAACCCCGCGACTGTATATACATACCCGCATTTGTATTCTGACCGAATACAAACGCAATGAGATAAAATCTACACAGTACAATACTAGTATCCGGCTTAAACCAAAGCCCGCTAGTATTATCCGTCCGGTCATGATCCGTGCAATACCGCACGTATACGATCGAACCCTGCCATATCTCCATACGGCCTCTACAGCGTTTCGCCCGAAACTTGAGCAACTGTCTGTGGGGGACTCTAAAGACTCATCAACACTTTGGCTGTGGATTTAACCACTAGCATGTCAGAGGTATTAGCCATACGTAACGGGCTACCAAGTATTGACCAAAAGGAACGTCGATGAGCGAACTCATCCGGACACGCTACTGAGCCTGTCAGTGACAATATCCGTACAGTCTGGTCCGTTCGTCTATGAGCATCGCATGGCGGGCCTAGGGGGTTGGTAAAAGTCAGACCCCTAAAAGCGGTACAAGTCGTGTCGAAGTGTAGCCTAGAACACCCTGAGATACTACTGGAATACCTACCAGTAAATCTCCTGCCTCGGCCGAGGGCTTTGTGTAATGGCTCTCCTAGACACAGCGCGACCTCACCCCCAATACCGGGAGAGACGAACCCCTGCAGATCTGCTCACTGCCTCCATGTGGCTCGGGACTGTACCCAACTAAAACCTGTTTGCACGACTCCTTTGAGCCGTGGTAGGGTAGTAAACAAAGTACAGTGGGAACTCACACGAGACAAATGACGATCTCATGTCGATGAACTAACCTGTACACATGTCACCAGGGAACTGCTATCTGACGTCAGGTATAAGACCAACTAGCATGTTCCCGGCGAGTCCTGTCCGGTGTACTCATAACCCAATGAGCACCTGTATACATCTTAGGTGAACCAACTGACACCAGCGGCTTGTGAGACCGGCCACCGCCCCTCGTCGGGGTCTCAACTGTATACACTAGTCTACTCTGGAGTATCGATGCCCTGTCTCGAAAACTCCCACGACTAGGGACCTTTTAAGGATGTGCTTATAGACCCCAGCTCCCACGTATATGATCGCCATCGTACTGCTGGCCGTCAAGCAAGAATCCTAAGGGCTCCATCAACGCGCAATAGTGACCTGTAAGGTCACCTAAAGCAGTACACGATGATAAAGATAAACCAGATAGCATACTATCATCTTGAGTAAGACTGTTCTAACGGTATAGGTCCTCCCTCAATCATTGCAATCACAGGCGTGTGATCCAATAATTGACTCTGAGGGCACTATATCCAATAGTCGAGACCGGGTCTCCTAACCCTAGAATTGGGAGGGTTGCTTGCCGCTCTCGTAGGGGTCTAGGGATGTGGGTTTGGCTATTCATCGCGACCGTGGAATCCGTATTTTATACAGGCTCAAAATAAAACACGGACCTCCTAGAATATCCAATATTTCATATGTTATCTTCTGCTGCCGATATTCTGTGATGTGATCATTTAATATGCGTGAGACGAATGCTTTATTATTGTATATATGATATATAATAAATGTTGCTTATGTTTTGCACCCTCGCTAGTCCTGCCCAGGTATGCCGTTAGTTGAGTAACCTAACGGTACATAACGGGACACTGTGGCGAATGCGGATGGCATAAGCATACGTTGTATTTTCGTTTCTTCGGTGATGCTTAGAAAGCATAAATGATAGGACGTCATTAATGAGATTAATGAAAGAAAAGAAACCTAAAAGATGTTATAGAATCAAATTTTCAAAAGGGTATCTCTAGTTTTTGCTTTGCATAGCGGTATTCCTTGTAGAATATCCAGCAGCTTATTCGATAAGGAAAGCGCCGAGATCCCTTCACCGGGAGTAACCTCTTTAGCGATACTAGCAGATGCTACAACTCATTCGGTTATGTTTTTGATTGCTTCTATAGTTCTTGCTTTGCATAGCGGTATTTGTGAAATATCCTGCAACTTATTCGATAAGGAAAGAGCCGAGATCCCTTCACCAAGAGTGACCTCTTTAGCAAAACTAGTAAAAGCCACAAAAACACTCCTTTTCAAAAATCACTAGATTCTACAACGATATCAAGTTCATTACGCTCATGGTTTTCTTAAAAACCTGTGTACCCCTCCGACATTTCAGATAAGTAATATTTAGTATTCGTGTCGCGTTTGTTGGCTTTCATCAAGGCGTGGTGTGCGGTAGCTAAGTAGTGCTTATCTGCAACATAAGATGAGATTGGATTAGGGTAGTCGTACGACTTTGTTGGCTTTCGTCAAGGGTCGTGCGGGTGGGTTTAATTCAATCATGAAATGTATGGGTTGAACTTGACTAGCGGACTATGGTTTGTTGGTTTTCGTCAAGGTCATAGCACGTTAGGGGTAAAAGTATTATCGGGAATTTCAAGTGTTGAAATTTGCAATGAGATTGCATACCTTCTATGAGATAGTTGGATCTCGATACCCACTGCGAGTAAGAGTTACTCCTGGGAGAGTTTTACACATGACAATTAGCCGATCAAGTAGGTTCCTAGAAAGGTGTTAACGGGGTTATGCCTCTGGGAAAACGAGGTTTATTTTAATTAGGTCCGAGCGAAAGCACGGGGAACCTCCCTCAAAGTACCAACACTGGCCTGGCTTAAAGATTGGCAAACTTGTAAAGTGTAATTAATCCCGGTTAGTCTTACCTTTTAGGGTTTGAAGGAAGATTTGATCAAAGCAGTGGGAGCCATCCTGATTAGATAAGATAATAACCAATCTAATTTTGCAAGAGCATACACTAAAATGTTTTCTTCTCTCTCTCTCCAGGTAGCGACTATGTCAGGTCTTAATCAAGATAATAATATGGATGTATTGACCGAACTCGCTTGTTATACTGAGCAGGGGAACATTGGTTCCGTTCTTTCTTATAATTGTTATAAGACTGAGCAGGAAATAGGGACATATCCAGATTCCCACGCCGTCCAAACGAAGAATAAGCATGTTGATGCATCTTCTTCGGATATGTTAGTTATTGAGAACTGTTTCTCAGTTCACTCTACGTCCTGGATATTAGATACCGGATCAGAATCCCACATATGTAATATGTTACATGGGCTAAAGAAAGGTAGAGAACTGGGAGAGGGTGATCATTCCGTAAGAGTAGGGAATGGTGCAAATGTTGCAGCCAAAACAGTTGGTGAATATCACCTTGTGTTACCAAATGGTAATACATTGATTCTGAACGAATGCTATTACATACCAACCCTGATATGCAATCTTATATCAGTTTCTTTATTATGTAAAGAAGGATATAATTTTATACTAAAGGATAATGTTATGAACATCTTCCTGAATCAAAAGTTAATTGGATCAGGCTTGTTAAATAATGGCATACACGTTCTAAACTAAACTACAGTTCTTAATGTACAAAACACACACAAGAGAAAGAGTTCAGAAATGAACGAATTCTTCTTGTGGCATTGTAGACTAGGTCATATCAATGCGACACGGCTAGCAAAGTTACATAAGGATGGATATTTGAATCCGTTCGAACTATCATCTTATGAAACTTGCCATTCATGTCTCAATGGCAAAATGACCAAAACTCCGTTTAGTGGGCATGGAGAAAGAGTTACGGAACTCTTGGGACTGATACATAGTGATGTATGCGGTCCCATGTCTACACATGCCAGGAATGGTTTTTCGTACTTCATTACATTCATTGACGATCTCTCAAGATACAGATATGTGTTCCTGTTGAAACACAAGTCTAAAGCTTATGAGAAATTCGAAGAATATAAGCACGAAGTCGAGAACCAAACGGGTAAAAGTATTAAGATCCTTCGATCTGATCGAGGAGGAGAATACTTGAGCAATGAGTTCCTGGACTATCTAAAAGAGAATGGGATTCTCTCTCAGCTTACTCCTCCATATACACCACAGCACAACGGTGTATCGGAATGGAGAAATCGCACCCTATTAGATATGGTGCGCTCTATGATGAGCTCTGCTGAGTTGCCTATTTCCTTCTGGGGGTATGCGCTTAAGACAGCCATACACCTATTGAATATGGTTCCTACCAAATCAGTGCCTACCATTCCATATGAGATATGGAAGGGGAAGAGACCATCCCTTAATTATGTTAAGATATAGGGTTGTCCGGCCTATGTCAAAAGGCACAATCCGGACAAACTCAAAGCAAGGTCTGTCCTGTGTAAGTTTGTAGGATATCCTAAAAACTCACAAGGGTATATCTTCTACCACACTGAGGAACAAAAGGTGTTTGTTTCTCGACATGCCACCTTTTTAGAAAAGGAATTTCTTGCAAAAGAAATTAGTGGCGATGAGGTAGAATTGGATGAAGTTCCAGCAATAAAAACTACGACAGAAGATTTGATGGAACCAGAGGATTCAGTAGTTCCCGACGAACCTCAGCCACTCCGCCGATCTACTAGGGTTCCTCATCCACCTGCGAGATACAACGGTTTTCTCATCGATGGTGGGAGCGAGGACTGCGTCATAGAAGATGATGACCCGACTAGCTTTGAGCAGGCCATCATGAGTGGGGACTCTGTGAAGTGCCTGGATGCAATGCGATCTGAGATGGAATCCATGTACACCAACAAAGTATGGACTTTGGAAGTTGCTCCTGAAGGGGTAAAACCCATTGGGAGCAAATGGATCATTAAGAAGAAACTTGGTGTAGATGGAAAAGTTAAGACTTTCAAAGCTAGACTTATTGCAAAAGGTTTTCATCAATGACCAGGTGTGGATTATAATGAAACCTTTTCTCCAGTGGCTATGTTTAAGTCCATCCGGATCTTACTTGCCATTGCTGCATACCATGACTATGAAATCTGGCAAATGGATGTTAAGACCGCCTTTCTAAATTGTGATTTAGAAGAGTGCGTGTACATGACTCAGCCAGAGGGCTTTGTAGACAGTGGGAGAAGCGGAAAGGTATGCAAGCTGCTTAAATCCATCTACGGGTTAAAGCAGGCATCACGGAGTTGGAAAATCTATTTTGATGTTGTAGTCAAAGAGTTTGGCTTCATAAAAAACATAGATGAACCTTGTATATACAAGAAGGTGGCAGCGAGTAAGGTTTTCTTCCTCGTATTGTACGTGGATGACATACTCTTGATAGGAAATGATGTTCTTATGCTGCACTTGGTCAAGATCTTATTATCATAAAGATTCTCAATGAAAGATCTAGGTGATGCATCCTGCATTTTGGGGATTAAGATCTATAGAGATAGATCTAAACGGATACTAGGATTGTCCCAATCCAGGTACATTGATACCATACTAAAGAGGTTTAGTATGGAAGAATCCAAGCGTAGGAATTTACCCACGATCTCTGGACTCACTCTCTCCAAAGAGATATCTCCTAAGACTGATTTGGAAAAAGATCGCATGCAAAGGATACCCTATGCTTCGGCGGTAGGCTCTATCATGTACGCGATGCTATGTACCAGACCCGATGTAGCATACTCACTAAGTGTAGTGAGTAGGTATCAAGCAGATCCAGCAGAAAGTCACTGAACAGCTATGAAGAACATTCTCAAGTATTTGAGAAGGACTAAAGAGATGTTCTTGGTGTATGGGAACGGAGAACTCCAGGTGGAGTCCTTTACCGATTCGAGCTTCCAAAATGATAAGGACGACTCTAAGTCGCACTCGGGATTTGTCTTTACCCTCAATGGAGGGGTGGTTTGTTGGAAGAGTTCCAAATAGGAAACCGTGGTAGACTCGACGATGGAGGCTGAATACATCGTTGCCAACGATGCTGCCAAAGAGGCTGTCAGTATGAAGAAGTTCATAACTGAACTTGGTGTGGTTCCATCCATTGAGCATCCAATACCTTTGTATTGTGATAACAATGGAGCTGTGGCTTTGGCCAAGGAACCCAGGTCACATCAGAGATCCAGGCATATTCTAAGGCGGTATCACCCGATCCCGGAGATAGTTGATCCCCGAGAGATCGAGGTCAGGAGAGTTGACACAAACGACAACACTGCGGATCCACTCACGAAGGCTATAACCCAGATACAATTTGAGAGACTCTTCGGGATGTTGGGTATGAGATACTACAACAGCTGGCCTTAGTGCAAGTGGAAGATTGTTAGTTATGTATATGCTCTAGAGGTCATTATTGTACATATGATTTATATTATAATGGATGCTTGGATATATATAGAGAGGAATTTCTTGCTCGATATGATAGTATGCTATCTGGTTGCTCTTTGTCTTAACATGTTGACTTGTATTGTATTACTTTCTTGCTCTCACATGTTAATAAAGCCCTTAGGATATGTACTTGACTACTAGGACTATGATGTAGATCATACTAGTGGGGCCAGGGTAGTCCACGAGTACATCCTATAATTGTTCATAATCGAAGGTGTATCTAGACAGGGCATCGATACTCCAGAGTAGACTAGCATATACGCATCTTGACCCATATGATGGGCGATGGATGATCCCACATCCATTGGTGTTTGACATCAAAGATGGTGTACGGGTGCTCAGTGGAGACTGGGTACACTGAATGGACTTGCCAAGAACTCCTAGATGGTATTATACCTATCGTCAGATAGCAGTTCTCTGGTGACACTGGTACAGGTTAGTCTGTAGACCCGAGATCGTCATAGAGTCTTGTGTGATTCCCACTGTGCTTTGATTTCCACCTTACCACATTCATGAGAACGTGCAAAACGGTGGCTTTTGGGTACAGTCCCGAATCACATGGAGGCAATGAGCGATAGGATGGGTTTCGTCTCTCCCATTATTGGGGGTTGATGTTGCGCTGTGATCGAGGTCCGGAGAGTTGCTACAGAGGAGAACATTGCAGATCCATTCACAAAGACCTTACCCCAGACTCAGTTTGAGAGGCTATTCGAGATGATAGATCTTCGATACGCCAGTACATGGCCCTAGTGCAAGTGGGAGATTGTAAGTGTATATGCCCTAGGAGCCATTATTGTATCATACTAGCTTGTATATTACTTAATGGAAGCTTGGGATATTCACAGTTATATTAACAGTCTTGCTAAACATAGTAGTATGCTACTTGGTTTATGTCTATCTTAATATGTTAGCATGTCACGAATATATATTGATAGAGCCCTTAGGATCTTACTTGACTACCAGCGTTGTGATGGCAGTCACACTAGTGGGGGCTGGATAGTCTACAAGCACATCCTTTTTCAGGTCCCTAGTCATAGGATTAACGAGACAGGGCATCGATACTCCGGAGTAGACTAGTGTGTACGCTTCTCATCCTAGTTGGGGAGATGGTCTGTCCCACAGCCATCAGTACGTTGTACTGGAGATAGTATACAGGTGCTCGTTAGGTTACGGGTACACCGGACAGGACTCGCAGGGAACTGTTGGTTGGTATTATACCCGTCATCAGTTAACAGTTCCTAGGTGACATGAGTACAAAATAGTCCGCAGACTTGACACTGATGCTTCGCCTCGAGTGTGTTCCTACTGTTCTTAGATTGCTACCCTACCATGGCTCAAAGGAGTCGTGCAAACAAGTGGCAGTTGGGTGCAGTCCCGAAGCACTTGGAGGCAGTGGCGGTTAGACATGATTCGTCTCTCCCAGTATTGGGAGTTGATATCGTGCTGTGTTTGGAGAGCCATTACGCAAAGTCCCTGGCCAGGGCAAACGAGATTTACTGGTAGGATTTCCAGTAGCTTCTCAAAGTGTAATGGGCTTCGCTCCGACACGACATATACCGCCTTTAGAGGACGGACGCTTGCCGCCCCCTAGGCCCGATATGCGATAGTCTTAGATGAACAGACCGGACTGTACGGAGATTGTCACATCAGGCTCAGTAGGAGTTCGGATGGGTTTCCTCATCGGCCTTCTTATCGACATCTACTTGGGGACCGTTACGTATAGCTAGTACCGCTTGCGGCCTGTGGTTAAACCCACTGCCAGCGTAGTGTCGAGTCTTTAGAGTCCTACACAGAGAGTTTCCCTGCTTCAGGCGAAACGATATAGAGGTCGTATGGTTTTACGACAGGGTTCGGACACATACGTGTTTTTACGCACGTATGATGTTCGGACAGTTTTTACTAGTGGGCTTTGGTTAAAGCCAGATTCTAGTATTGGATTATTGGATTTATACAGTCTCAGTATTTCCGTGTTTTCACGGATAGGAGGGGCGTTCTCGTAATTAGTCGAGAAGCTTCTAGAAGATTGATGAGTTGGAGGGCTTAGGTGGAAATTGCATTAAATGGATTAATGACTCATGGTGTGATTCATCCATATGAGTTAATAAAGCATTTATTGCTTAATGACTCATGAGATGATTCACACATAGTGAGTTAATGAAGCATGGTTGATATTATCATATGATTATTCATTTAATAATTATCATGCTTCATATATTCACAAATGAGATATTATTTCATATCATTCTCACTCTCACCTTCTCTCTCCTCAAGCTCTCTCTCTTCAAGAACAAACCCTAATCCTCTCATGTGTTGAGATCCTAGGGTTAGCAAGACTAATAGATCCCTAATCCTCTTCTATATCCTCTAGGTTATTTTGATTAGCACTCATAGCAACCTAGTTACCTCAAGTGAGAGGTTAAAGCTTGGAGATGTAGCTCTCGGGTGGATCTTCTATCACATCGAGGAGGCCGAGGAGGAGGTGAACTACAAGGACAAGAAGGACTTGAATCTTTAGGTATAGTCATCTATCATAGTACCTAATCACTTCTATATAGGTTGTTAGTTAGGGTTTAGCAAAGATCCGTAAAGTTAGTCGATGTTAGTTTAAACAAAATGATTGTTTTACCTATTCCGCCTCCCCGCATCATGTGGGGTGTCTAACGTCGACTTACAGTGGTATCAGAGCCTCGCTAAACCATAACTAATTTGTTAGCAAATTCGTTAGAAATTCGATCGCAAAACGAACCCGAAAATACGACGTTTTAACCAAGTTTCTGCCGATTTTAAAACGAGGTTTAAAATTTTTTCAGGGACTCTTAAAAATACAAGCAGGGAATTTTAAGAATTGTGAAGAAATTTGGGACTGTGACTCGACCAAAGCGCCACGGGACCGCCACCGATCCAAGCGATCCGCCGCGGATCCGCGGCCGAGTTGACTCGGAGTCAACCCAAATTTGCTCAGTTATTCTTCTGTGTTGATGTTGTGTTTTCTGAAATGTTTTGTTTCTGCTCAGGTTTTATGTGCACAGAGAATTATTTGGAGTAGAATCATTTGTGTTTGCTTGATCGAAATTCTAAGATGTTTGGCTAACTTGATTATATCTGTGATGTGTTTAATGTGTTCGTAAACCTCCCCTAACTGCTAGTATGTCGGTTGGCAGGGGGTTGCACATTTCCGTAATGGTTTTTACTGGTTTGAGAATGTGGACTTGTTGGATTGTCGTGAATGGATAGCCGGGGATGTGAGACGAGTGTTTATTTCATTCAAATGTAATTTGTAATTTGATGTAATATTCTTTTGCGGGGCACATCCAGGTTGAGGTTGTAGCCACCGTTGTATTATTTCATTTACTGTTTTCTGCTCCTAGGATAGACCCAAGATGGGGTGCATAAATTCCACCTCTGCCAATCACTGGATGCCAAACTACCGGGTACTTTGAAGTGTTTAGTGGCCCACTCACTTCGTTGAGAGAGACCGCTTCACTTCGGGTACTAGGCGGGTAGTTTGTCGTACCCGTAGGGGTCTAGGGTGGGGTTTTGGATATTCATCGCGACTGTGTAATCCGTCTTTCTTTGCAGGCTCAAAAGGAATGCGGATTCATAGAAAATCCAATATGTTCATCTGTGATCTGGAATGCCTATTATTGCGTCTGGCGAATGTAAAATATCTATATATGATATCTAGTAGGTGTCACTTATGTTTTGCACCCGCGCTAGCCCAGCCCCCGCTCTGTCGTTAGTTAAGTAACCTAACGGGTGAATGACGGGACCCAGTGGTGAATGCGGATGGCATAAGAGGACGTTGTATTTTCGTTGTTTTCTCCAATGATAGGTTAAATGATGGGACGCATTATATTAATGCAAAGAAAATAAACCAAAATTGAATCGTTGGAACAGTTTAAAAGAAACCACTTGGTTATTTTTAAAATAGAAGATATATTTTTAATTGCGAAGCTTAAACCACTCTTTTTAAAAAGCTATCAGGTTCCTTCGATCATATCAAGTTCACTACGTTCACGGTTTCACCAAAACCATTCGTAGCCCTCCGTCATTTCTTTTGGGTATTCAGTAGTATTCAAGCTATGTATTTTGACCAACGTCAAGGCATAGTGTTTGGTAGCTACTGGGTATTCATTTGTTGCATAGATAGATGAGTTGGTTTGGGACAGTCGTACTATCATTTGGCCAACGTCAGAGGTATGTACGGATGGGTTCAAATTAACAAGATAATGATGGGTAGAACTTAACATGTGACTTATGACATTTTGACTAATGCCAAGGTCATAAGAGCATGGGGCAAAAAATCCTCATCGGGAATTTCTAAAGAAACTAAAATTTGCAAAGAGTTGCATACCATTTGGAGTGTGATAATTTTGGTAGGATTCCTTCAGCTTTATCACATGATGATATTTGGATCCCGATCCTACTGTGAGTATCCGCTACTCATCAGGAGATTCGTCACTTAACGATCAATGCTATAAACCAAGTAGGTGTCGAGAAAGGTGTCAGCGGGGCTACGCCCCAAGAGAAAAGAGGTTATTTAATTAAGCAACTTCGTGAAAGCGTCGTAAAACCTCCCTCGAAGTACCGACACCGGCCTGGCTGAACGGTTAAGCAAGTATTGTACGGTGAGAATAGTCCTGACTAATTCTTCCTTTTTGGTTTGAGGAGGGATTCGAGAAACAGTGGGAGCCATCCAGTTTAGATAAACTAAAAACCACTCTAAACTTGCAAGAGCATCATGCTAAAGTGTTCCCTCTCTCTCTCAATTGCAGCGACCGAGAACATGACAGGCCTTAAGTTACTATTAGATAAAAATATTTTGACAGGGCCAAACTATAAAGATTGGTTCCGGAATGTCAAGATGGCTTTGACTTATGACAAATTAGGGTATGTCCTTACTGCTAAGGCACCTGCTGTCCCTGGTCCATAATCCAGTATTGCGGATAAGGAAATCCACAAGACCTGGGAGTTAGATTGCGCGAAGGCCAAATGCATCGTGCTTGCCTCTATGAATAATGAACATCAGAGGAGGCACGAGAATATGGATCTTGAGTCCATATTTCTCCACACCAAGGAACTGTATGGAGAGCAATCTCGTATAGCTAGATACGAGACCTCGAAGAACTTTTTTCAGTCGAGGCTGGCCGTCGGATCATCTGTAGGAGAACATGTCCTCAAGATGATTGGCTATATAGAAGAGCTCACGGACCTTGGGACAACATTAGAGAACGAGCTGTATACAGACTTGGTTCTTCAGTCCCTTCCTTCCACCTACGCCCAATTTATCTTGAATTTCAACATTCAAGGTAACGAAGTTGAGCTTCCAGAACTCCTCAACATGTTGAGGAGTGCAGAGGGCACCTTGAAAAAAGCAAGGGAAACACCCACTATATTTATTCGTGGTGCTTCCTCTTCCAGGTCCAAGGCAAGGACCAAAGGAAGGAAGAAGAAGGCCGCTACCAGACCAAGAGGTGGTGTTGGTAAGGTGGGAGCTAAAGGAAAGGCGAAGGTTGCGGTGCCAGTAGTGGCAAAGGACGAGTGCTTCCACTGTCGTAGGAAAGGCCATTGGAAGAAAGATTGCAAAGCTTGAATTGCCAAGAACCAGGACCCGAAGCAAGCTGTCGCTTCGACTTCAGGTGTGTTTGCAATTGAAAATTGTCTGTCAATTAACTCTTCTTCCTGCGTATTGGATACCGGATTAGGATCTCATATATGCAATTCATTGCAGGCAGTGAGAAACCGTAGAGTGCTGAAGGTTGGTGATATGACCCTCCAGGTTGCTAACGGAGCTAGCGTGGGTGCTGTGTCCGTAGGGGATTATCACCTTGGATTGACGTGTGGACATATTTTGGTTTTGTGCAACTGTTTTTGTGTACCCATTTTAACGTGTAATATCATATCAGTATCGTTGTTATCAAAAGAAGATTATGATTTCATGTCTGTAAACGATGTTGTTAACATCCACCTTAATCATGGTTTGATTGGGTCCGGTGCACTAGATAACTGTATATACGTGTTAAACCAATTATAGATTTTCAATGTCCATAACACACTAAAAAGAAAGTCTCCAGATATAAATCAGGCTTTCTTATGGCATTGTAAACTAGGTCACATCAATGAGACAAGGTTAACTAAGTTACATAGAGAAGGATATTTGGATTCGTTCGAATATCAATCTTATGCCACTTGTCAATCATGTCTCAAAGGAAAGATGACAAAGACTCCATTCACTGGAAATGGAGTAAGAGCGAGCGACCTCTTAGGACTCATACACAGCAATGTATGTGGTCCAATGTCTACAAATGCAAGAGGCGTTTTCTCATATTTCATTACTTTCATGGATGATTACTCTAGGTACGGATTCATTTTCTGGATGAAACATAAATCCGAGGCTTATGAGAAATTCCAAGAATATAAGAATGAAGTAGAAAACCAAACCGGCAAAAGTATCAAGACACTGAGATCTGATCGAGGTGGTGAATACTTAAGTGCCGAGTTCCTAGGTTACCTAAAAGAGAATGGAATTCTCTCTCAGCTTACTCCTCCATACACTCCACAGCATAACGGTGTATCGGAAAGACGGAACCGAACCCTATTGGATATGGTATGTTCCATGATGAGTAATACTGAGTTACCGAGATCTTTCTGGAGTTATGCGCTAGAATTAGCTGCATTTCTTTTGAACATGGCTCCTACCAAGACTGTACCTACCATGCCATATCAGATGTGGAGTGGGAAGAAACCCTATCTTCAGTATCTGAAGATATGAGGATGTCCAGCTTTTGTTAAAAAGCAGCATGCGGACAAACTCGAGGCACGATCGGTATAGTGTAAGTTTGTGGGATATCCAAAGAACTCCAAGAGGTATTTTTTCTATTACGCAGAGGAACAAAAGGTTTTTGTTTCTCGTAATGCCCATTTTCTAGAACAACAGTTTTTAGAAAAGGAAACAAGTGAGAGCGCAATAGAACTGGAAGAAATTCTTGAACCACAAACTACTACTGAAAGTTTGGTAGAACCAGAAGTTCAAGAAGAACAGGACATTCCCGCACCCTTCCGCAGGAGTAGTAGGCCGTCTCATCCGCCTGAGAGATACTACGGTTTTCTCTTAGACGGGGATAGTGAAGATTGCGTCATTGATAATGATGAACCTACTAGCTTCCAGCAGTCCATCCAGAGCGGCGACTCAGTAAGATGGCTGGATGCAATGCGGACCGAGATGGAGTCCATGTACACCAACAAAGTATGGACTTTGGACTTTGCTCTAGATGGGGTAAAACCCATAGGATGCAAGTGGATCTTTAAGAAGAAGATTGGTGTAGATAGACAGTTGGAAACCTATAAGGCTAGACTTGTTGCAAAGAGATTTCGTCAAAGACCTGGTTTGGACTATGACGAAATTTTTTCTCCAGTGGCTATGCTCAAATCTATTCGGATCCTTCTTGCCATTGCTGCCTTCCATGATTATGAGATCTGGCAGATGGACGTAAAGACGGCTTTTCTAAATGGTAATTTAGAAGAGTGCGTCTATATGGACCAGCCAGAAGGTTTCAATCAGAGTGGGAGCAGCGGGAAAGTGTGCAAGTTGCTTAAGTCCATTTATGGACTAAAGCAGGCATCGCGGAGTTGGAACATCTGTTTTGATGAAACGGTCAAAGAATATGACTTTATCAAAAATCCAGATGAACCATGTATATATAGTAAAATTGTAGCATGAACTGTCGTATTCCTCGTCTTGTATGTGGATGACATTCTCTTGATAGGAAACGACATTCCTATACTACAATCTGTCAAAGGATTCTTGTCACACAGGTTCTCCATGAATGACCTGGGTGATGCCTCTTACATTCTGGGGATCCGGATCTGTCGTGATAGATCCAAGAGAATGTTGGGACTTCCGCAGTCCAGGTATATCAATACTATACTGAAAAGATTCAGTATGGAAGATTCTAAGCGCGGTAATTTACCGGCTTGTCACGGAATCACCCTCTCCAAAGAGATGTCTCCCAAGACTGATTTGGAAAGGGATCGCATGTCAGTTATACCCTACGCTTCTGCGGTAGGCTCTATAATGTATGCGATGTTGTGCACCAGACCAGATGTAGCTTACACACTGAGCGTGGTAAGCCGGTATCAGTCAGACCCAGGGGAGATGCACTGGATTGCAGTAAAGAACATTCTCAAGTATCTGAGAAGGACTAAGGATATGTTCTTGGTTTACGGCGGAAAAGACCTCAAGATCGAAGCCTTTGCTGACTCCAGCTTCTAGAGTGACAAGGATGACTCCAAGTCCATGTCAGGTTATGTCTTTACCCTCAATGGAGAGGCGGTATGCTGGAAGAGTTCCAAGCAGGACACCGTTGCTGACTCGACGATGGAAGCGGAGTATATAGCTGCTTGCGATGCCGCAAAAGAAGCAGTCTGGATGAAGAAGTTCCTAACAGAACTTCCGGTGGTTCCATTCATTGTTGATCCAATACCTCTGTATTGTGACAACAACGGGGCTATAGCTTTAGCAAAGGAACCCAGGTCCCATCAGAAGTCCAGACACATCTTAAGGTGGTATCACCTGATCAGGGAGATCATAGATTGCCGGGAGATCGAGGTCCGGAGAGTTGCTACAGAGGAGAACACTGCAGATCCATTCACAAAGGCCTTACCCCAGACTCAGTTTGAGAGGCTATTCGAGATGATAGGTCTTCGATACACCAGTACATGGCCCTAATGCAAGTGGGAGATTGTTAGTGTATATGCCCTAAGAGCCATTATTGTATCATACTAGCTTGTATATTACTTAATGAAAGCTTGGGATATTCACAGTTATATTAACAGTCTTGCTAAACATAGTAGTATGCTACTTGGTTTATATCTATCTTAATATGTTAGCATGTCGTGAATACATATTGATAGAGCCCTTAGGATCTTACTTGACTACCAGCGTTGTGATGGCAGTCACATTAGTGGGGGTTGGGTAGTATACAAGCACATCCTTTTTCAGGTCCCTAGTCGTAGGATTATCGAGACAGGGCATCGATACTCCGGAGTAGACTAGTGTGTACGCTTCTTATCCCAGTTGGGGAGATGGTCTATCCCACAGCCATCAGTACGTTGTACTGGAGATAGTATACAGGTGCTCATTAGGTTACGGGTACACCGGACAGGACTCGCAGGGAACTGTTGGTTGGTATTATACCCGTCGTCAGTTAACAGTTCCCAGGTGACATGAGTACAGCATAGTCCGAAGACTTGACACTGCTGCTTCGCCTCAAGTGTGTTCCCACTATTCTTAGATAGCTACCTACCACGGCTCAAAGGAGTCGTGCAAACAGGTGGCAGTTGGGTGCAGTCCCGAAGCACTTGGAGGCAGTGGCGGTTAGACAGGATTCGTCTCTCCCAGTATTGGGAGTTGATATCGCGCTGTGTTTGGAGAGCCATTATGCAAAGTCCCTGGCCAGGGCAAACGAGATTTACTGGTAGGATTTCCAGTAGCTTCTCAAGGTGTAATGGGCTACGCTCCGACACGACTTATACCGCCTTTAGGGGACTGACGCTTGCCGCTCCCTAGGCCCGATATGCGATAGTCCTAGACGAACAGACCGGACTGTACGGAGATTGTCACATCAGGCTCAGTAGGAGTTCGGATGGGTTTCCTCATCGGCCTTCTTATCGACATCTACCTGGGGACCGTTACGTACAGCTAGTACCGCTTGCGGCTTGTGGTTAAACCCACTGCCAGCGTAGTGTCGAGTCTTTAGAGTCCCACACAGAGAGTTTCCCTGCTTCAGGCGAAATGATATAGATGTCGTATGGTTTTACGACAGGGTTCGGACACATACGTGTTTTTACGCACGTACGATGTTCGGACAGTTTTTACTAGCGGGCTTTGGTTTAAGCCAGATTCTAGTATTGGATTATTGGATTTATACAGTCTCAGTATTTCCGTGTTTTCACGGATAGGAGGGGCGTTCTCGTAATTAGTCGAGAAGCTTCTAGAAGATTGATGAGTTGGAGGGCTTTGGTGGAAATTGCATTAAATGGATTAATGACTCATGGTGTGATTCATCTATATGAGTTAATGAAGAATTTATTGCTTAATGACTCATGAGATGATTCACACATAGTGAGTTAATGAAGCATGGTTGATATTATCATATGATTATTCATTTAATAATTATCATGCTTCATATATTCACAAATGAGATATTATTTCATATCATTCTCACTCTCACCTTCTCTCTTCTCAAGCTTTATCTCTTCAAGAACTAACCCTAATCCTCTCATGTGTTGAGATCCTAGGGTTAGCAAGACTAATAAATCCCTAATCCTCTTCTATATCCTCTAGGTTACTTTGATTAGCACTCATAGTAACCTAGTTACCTCAAGTGAGAGGTTAAAGCTTGGAGAAGTAGCTCTCGGGTGGATCTTCTATCACATCGAGGAGGCCGACGAGGAGGTGAACTATAAGGATAAGAAGGACTTGAATCTTTAGGTATAATCATCTATCATAGTAGCTAATCACTTCTATATAGGTTGTTAGTTAGGGTTTAGCAATGATCCGTAAAGTTAGTCGATATTAGTTTAAACAAAATGATTGTTTTACCTATTCCGCCTCCCTGCATCATGTAGGGTGTCTAACGTCGACTTACAGCTGCAAGCGGTCAGCTAAACGTAACAGCCACCCAGGTATTGAGCGATCAGAAGATCAACAAGCAAGCCTATACATTCTCCCGTGAATCCAATCAGTAACACTCCCGTACAGTCCGGTCTCTTCGTCTGATATGTCGCATATCTAGTCTAGGGGTGGTAAACGTTAGACCCCAGTAACCGATAATTCGTGTTGATATGAGGTCCATAACGGTTCGAGAAACTACTGATAACACTTATCAGTAAATCTCAGCAACCCTGGCCAGGGATTTTCAGTTATAGACAATCGAACACAGCGCAACTTCAACTCCCAATACCGGGAGAGACGAAACCCTTTCTATCGCTCATTGCCTCCATATGATCCGGGACTGTACCCAAAAGCCACCGTTTTGCACGTTCTCTTGAACGTGGTAAGGTGAAAATCAAAGCACAATGGGAATCGCACAAGTCTCTATGACGATCTCAGGTCTACAGACTAACCTGTACCAGTGTTACCAGAGAACTGCCATCTGACGTGAGGTATAATACCATCTGGGAGTTCTCGGCGAGTCCGTCCATTGTACCCAGTCTCCACTGAGCACCTGTATACTTTCTCTGATGTCAAACACCAATGGATATAGGATCATCCATCACCCATCTACATGGGTCGAGAAGCTATACGCTAGTCTACTCTGGTATATCGATGCCCTGTCTCGATTCACCTACGACTAGGAACATTTGAAGGATGTACTTAGCGACTACACTGTCCCTACTAGTATGATCTGCAGCATAGTCCTGGTAGTCAAGTACTCATCCTAAGAGCTTTATCAACATGTAACATAGAGACAATTAGAGTACATGTTAAGATAAAATGCAACTAGATAGCATACTATCATACTATCATGTCGAGCAAGAAAGTCCTCCATATATATGTCCAAGCATCCACTACATTATACATCGTATGTACAGTAATGGCCTCTAGGGCATATATATCACTAACAAAAACATCATCAATATGTGATTAGTGAAATCTAATCGAGTTTAGCAATAAACATGTATATAATTAATTATAAAAATTTTAATTTGCCTAAATCACATAAATCCCTCCAAAAATCACCATTTAATTTAATTTTCCAATATTTTCCAATTTATCGGTATTTAATTAAACCGCATTGTTAAAATATTCATAATATTTATTATTTAATTATATAAATTCCCAAAAATAATATTTTATTTTTCTGAAATGTTACAATCTTCCCCCTTAAAGAAATTCGGCCCCTGAATTTAAATTTAAACCCCTCAAATACTAAAAAATTTCAGTAAAAAGGTCAAGTCGTCGGGGCTCCGAAATCATAAATACATAAATCACATCATAGCGCAATGCATGCGCATGAAAACGAGTATATAAACCAAAATCAAAACTCCGTCAAGCATCCCGCAATCATCGGAGTTATGGTGAAGACACCAATGTCAAAGCCCAATACGAAAACCAACATGATATACATCAAATGATACATGTACGCATCGTTAAAACATCTGAAAGAAATGCATGCCAAACTCTTTTCCAATCAATGTGCAATGTGTGTATCGCGGCACAGTGGCGGACGTCTATTGTAAGAAAATAACTAAATATATATTCTTCGTTTAACATACACGCTCCGCCGTTTTAAAAACAATTTAGAAGGGTTCCCTTGTAAAATATTTCGTGTCATCTCGGACACGTAGGTAAATAATGAGACTATAGCTCTTTTTTGGAAATCCATTCGATAACGATCAATGCATGCGAGAATATAGTCAGGTACTGTCCTTGGACTAGTCCTGCTCAGCTACTATACCAAATAGTAAATATCATAAAACATACTGCTCCAAGAGAAACCAATCCAAAATGCGTACAAGAATGCTCCGTGCGTCTGGTGCGCACGGAAAACAAAATCCATGAATGTGCCATACATGTGCACAGCAAAAAAATCTAAGTGCAACGGGTGTGCACGAAACACCTGTCAAAGGCAACGGGTGTGCCTGACTGCAATATTAAGTGCATCTGATATGCACGATGAATCTCGATTTAGTGCATCTGGTGTGCACCAAAATCGTATCAAGCACGTCAAGTCTGCGCAAAATCCAACTCAAGTGCACTGGGTGCATGAAAACAAATATCGAGTATCACAATCGAAATCGACGGTATACAACACATCTCAATCCAAATCAGGTATACCGTGGTATATAATCTCACAACCATGTGCATTAGCGTGCACAAAATCGAATCAAAATACTAAAGGTGCATGAAAACTATGCCGAAAGTATAAGCTAAATCACATGCATACGATAGGCATGAAATCAAAATCAGCATGTCGAATGACATCAAATTGAAGTCAAGTGTAACTGTGGTGCACAAAATCTCAATCATGCAAATAAATCGCCCAAAATACCGAAATCAAGGATGGCGGAAACAGTCCCGCTCTGGCACATCTTCTAAATATCACTGGCCAACCGTCATGGTCACTCATAACATATCTCATCGACGATGCCGAACTCTGGCCTACTGGGTGTGCACAATATGACCGGTCCTGGGTCCAAGTCATCTCGTATAGTATTCCAGAAAGGTTCTGTCGAGATCTCTACCAAATCTCGTTTCTGCTGAACTGCTCGGAAGTTATCACCCTTTACTAGATCTATTCCTTGTTCCGGAACGGCTGCATACTCATCACGACTCCTTCTAGAAGGTATTTCCATATACAACGCCTCTGCATGCTTATCACATCTCTGATGTCAGCGGAGTGGAACGCCATCTCATCAAGATCTCGTACGAATCTCTTACTCTACTTTCTCTAATGTCGACTGATTCGGACTCGTCTGTTCGTGGCTGTATGGACTGCGCTCCAACGACTATACTCATATCTGGAGTCTCCTAAGTAATGTATCCCATCACATGATATTCGAACGACGTCGAACCTTTCGATCGATTAATCGAAGTTCCATAATCCCTCAAGAGCTCAACATCTTGAGTACAGTTTAATAGTATTCCAGTACATGCCATAGTACCCATGGACCAGCCGTAGAAGGGCAAACCCAAGCCTCATTAATGGCACCACGGAACTGCCGCAAACCCTAAGGTTTCAAAACGTTCTCATGGTCATTATATCGAGTTAGGGTTTCATTCTTCTAGAGGGTCCACAGAATTACTTGCATGTTTTTCCGAATACTTTAAACTTGGAAAATGGATTTCTGACATTCGATCGGTTTCTTCCGACTCCGAACGTACCTGCGTGAAGTTGTCTCCTCAAGCTGGAATCAATCAATCTGATGACCTCACATCGGGGTAGGCAACGAATCACATGTCCTAGTCATTCCTCCTTGGGTGACTATGGATTTTCTATCATATCTCTAAGTACAGCTCATGCGGCATTAGATTCAAACATCTGGGGCGATATCTCATCAGTTGCAGCAACAACTGAATCATTTGTTCGAACGATGAACATTGCCTCAATCATCAAATAATCGGTGCATTGACGGTCATCACATTCTGGCTGGCCTCTACCAGTGGGCCAATCTTCTGGGGCTGATCTGCACATCCGAGAAATCTTGTAAAAGTGATCCATCAAACGCTCATGGCGTGAAAACACAATAGGACGATACATCTATGCAATCGTGTGTCCCTGGAATCATGCCCTGGTCAGTCCTCGTCCGTGACGAGCTCGTGCTGACGGAACTCTAGCCATAGCTCTCTCTGCCCGTGTAATCGTGGCAGCAAAACCATAAACCAATATCGATGAGGATATATCACAGGAATGAATATAATAATGTGCAAGGAAATGTACATCCTAAGGCTTCTTAAGCGGAGTAGCGTATCGTAAGTATGCCGCGGAACATACACACGGTACGTCACTCTCCTTAAGTCACCTACTCTATCAACCAATGTCAACCTCGCGACGAAAGTTCGGTTCTAATACCCCCTCGACCAAGTCTAAGTTTCGTAAGGTCAAGCCTAGGTTCCGAATATATATACGCCCTAGACTCCGCATAGTCAAACATAGACTCGAACCAAGGTTAACCTAGCGCTCTGATACCAACTTTGTCATGACCCGAAATGTCACGTGACTGGCACTTGAATCATATGAAGTCTATAGGACCCCATCTAATTCAAGTAAGCCAAAAATCCCAGAAATCTAAACCATTTAAAAGAAGAAAGAAGGAAAAGTTTAGTTTTAAAGCAAGTGGTTTAACAAACTAAGCCGAAGTATGCATTTTTGAAACCTCAAGTCTTTTCTGAAAATTTCGGCAGAGTTTCTTTTGTAAATACTGGCTCTAAAAGGGGTACAATACATGAAATATATATAAGGGCATCCCCAAGCGGGAGCTAGCTCTTCGCCAATTGGCGGTCCAACCACCCAAGCAATATAATATACAACGCCGAAGGGCGAGGATCAAAACTAAAAAAGAAACTCAATATCATCAAGAAAACCCATAATAATACAATGCGCAACTCTAAGGTCAAAATAATATACAACTGGCCTTCTAAAGTTATAAAAATATACAAGTCTGGTTGATGGAGTTTAGTAGATACAACTGAAATATAATAAAGGTACAATGGTGGTCACAATGCAAGTGAACCCACCTACCAAAGCAATCACCCGAAATGAAGTAGTGTGCCAGCAAAGCCGCCAAGGAAACCTGTACGGAAAAACCTACAAGAAACTGTGGCACAACGGGGGTGAGTTGCCAACTCATGAGTAGAAAGCATCACAGAGAAGAAATCTTATGTATGACTCAATCCTGGGTCATACGATCAGTAATATCCTCAAATAACATGGCCTGAAGCATAATAAAATGGCAAGGGTAAACATCTATACATAAGTGTAATACCAAGTGCTCGTGTCAGTGCCTCAGGTAGCAACATATCATATATATGATGTATGAATGCATGAAAACAGAATACATCTAAATGAGGAAACTATTTTCTTTATATAATGAGATTTCTGTATATATATAAATCGAGGTATTATCAATGAAATCAACATAGAATCAGTGTCAAGCATCGACACAAAACATATATCCAATATCTCAATATCTCAGGCTCCGGCAATCCGGACTGGCCTGTATCCTCGAATCTCAATATCTAGGGCTCCGGCTATCCGGACTGGCCCATATCATCAAATCTAAAAACCTCAGGCTCCGGCAATCCGGACTGGCCTATACTCCGATCGGTATCCTCCAGATATCCTTCGAGTTACAATAATATTACCGGTCGGTAGTGCTCCCGTTCCAGGCTCAACGCCATCATCTGTGACCATCTTGCCCCGGGGTACCGCACCGGGTCCACCATGCACCCACAGACGGTTCCTCCTCCTCCTCGAATCGGGTGTATGATATCACTCAAGTGCCAAGAAAACTCATGATGGACATATCTCAAATCATATCATGAGAAAACCGCAATTTTATCTTTAAAAGTGATAATCAGTTTATAAAATCCTTGCGGTTTCTCCAAATCCATAAATCTCATGGAAAAATCCGAAATCCAAAAATGAAGGGTAAATAACAGTGAATACTGGGCTCCGGCAAATCCGGACTGGCCCAAAATATCGCATAGTAAATGAATATATAAATATGCATGGAATATCACAGTAATAAATGCAATATCTAAATTAGCATATAAAGGCATGCGCACTAGTACTATGTCGAAACTATCAGCTAGCAATTTATACTAATGAGGTAGTATTTCTAATTTGTACGTGACATAACAATTACCGATGATATTGTGTGTGAGCCGGCAAGCAGGTGTATGTGTAGCATACGCATCATCGGTAATGGTGCCGGTATCCTGACAGCATGGTTTATAATCACTAAAGTACACATTAAATATGCAATGCGATGATAACAACATGAATAAACGGAGTATGAATAGTAAATACGACAATAAGGAAAATACAATTCTATATACGAGTCATACAGTTTGACATTTGAAATAACGTGAATCGTGCGTTTATAAAATAGGGCTACGGTGTTTTTAAGAAAAGGTTCGTCCTTTGAAATATCTGTAGTATCCCTTGGTCTGTCTTTAAAATACTCACGAATCGTTAGTTTTGGAAATAGGCATGACTCGAGCCCAGTCTAACATCTACTAAGTAAACTACAGGACTAAACTAACAGAGTAGTGGAAAGGGTAAGAAAACCACCTAAGTCTGAGTCGATATATATATATATATATATAATAGTCGGCGATCTCGCCTCAATAGTATCACATATGACACAATATATAATCTCTTAGATCTATCTCTGTAGATCTTGATCCCCAGAATGTACGAGGGATCACCTAGGTCTTTCATGGAGAACCTTTGTGATAAGAATAGCTTGACCGATTGTAGCATAGGAATGTCATTTCCTATCAAAAGAATGTCGTCTATGTACAAGACTAGGAACATGACAGTTCATCCTACAATCTTCTTATATATACATAGCTCATCTTCGTTCTTGATGAAGTCAAAGTCTTTGACTGTTTCATCAAAACAGATGTTCCAGCTCCGCGATGCTTGCTTTAAACCATAAATGGATTTAAGTAACTTGCACACCTTGCCGCTGCTCCCACTGTCTACAAAACCTTCTGGCTGATCCATATAAACGCACTCTTCCAAACTGTTGTTTAGAAAAGCCATTTTTATGTCCATCTGCCAGATTTCATAGTCATGGAAGGCAGCAATGGCAAGTAGGATCCGAATGGATTTGAGCATAGCCACTAGAGAAAAAGTTTCTTCATAGTCCACACCTGGTCTTTGACGAAAACCTTTTGCAACGAGTCTAGTCTTATAGGTTTCCACCTGCCCATCTACACCAAGTTTCCTTTTGTAGATCCATTTGTATCCAATGGATTTTACCCCAGGTGGAGCAATATCCAAGGTCCACACTTTATTGGTGCACATGGACTCCATTTCGGATCGTATAGCATCCAGCCACTTATCAGAGTCCCTACTGATAATGGCCTGCCTGAAACTGGTAGGATCATCTTCTTCTAAGATGCAATCCTCTCGATTCCCGTCTATGAGAAAACCGTAGTATCTCTCGGACGGATGAGAAATCCTACTAGATCTGCGGAGTGGCTGAGCGTCGTCTGGGATTACTGAATCTAGCGGTTCCTCCAAATCTTCAGTTATATTTTGTGGTTCTTGGATTTCTCTCAGTTCTACCATACTCCCACTAGTTTCTTTTGCAAGAAACTCCCTTTCTAAAAAGGTAGCATGGCGAGATACAAACACCTTCTGTTCCTCAGTGTGGTAGAACAGATATCCTAGTGAATCCTTAGGATATGCTACAAATTTACATAGAACTGAACGTGCCTGAAGCTTATCCAGTTTCTGTGTTTTCACATAGGCTGGACAACCCTATATCTTAATAAATTTAAGACATAGTTTCTTACTACTCCATATTTCATACGGAGTTTTAGGCACAGATTTGGATGGAACTTGATTCAAGAGGTATGCCGCTGTCTGAAGCGCATGTCCCCAGAATGAAAGAGGCAACTCAGCACTACTCATCATGGAGCGAACCATATCTAATAGGGTACGATTCCTCAGCTCCGATACACCGCTGTGCTGTGGTGTATACGGGGGAGTAAGCTGAGAGAGAATTCCATTCTCTTTTAAGTAATCTAGGAATTCCGTGCTTAAGTACTCCCCTCCTCTATCTAATCGGAGGATCTTGATACTTTTGTCAACCTGGTTCTCTACTTCGTTTCTGAATTCTTTGAATTTCTCAAAAGCTTCAGATTTGTGTTTCATAAGATACACATATCCGAATTTAGAGAGATCGTTAGTGAATGTGATGAAGTACGAGAACCCACCCCTTGCATGTATAGACATCGGACCACACACATCACTGTGTATGATTCCCAAGAGCTCTGCAGCTCTTTCTCCATGTTCGGTGAACGGGGATTTGGTCATCTTTCCTTTGAGACAAGACTGACAAGTTTCATAAGATGAAAATTCGAACGTATTCAAGAGTCCATCTTTATGTAACTTACTCAGTCTTTTCTCTCCGATATGACCAAGTCTACAGTGCCACAAGTAGGATTCGTTCGTATCTAAACTCTTCCTCTTGCGTGTGTTTTGTACACTGAGAACTGTATTCTGATTTAGAACATAGATACCATTACACAGTGTACCTTCTGCAACCAGTACCTTATCAAGGTAAATGTTCATGATATTTCTATCGAGAACAAAGTTATATCTATCTTTATTAAGTAAAGAAACTGATATAATGTTGCAAACCATAGAAGGTACACAGTAGCAATTGTTCAAAATCATAGTATTGCCATTTGGCAACACTAGGTGATATTCATCGACGGCTGCAGCATTAACTTGTGCTCCGTTCCCTATCCTGAGGGACATATCACTATGTCCAACTATCCTACTTTTTCTCAGTCCCTGAAATAAATTACAGATATGAGATCCTGATCCGGTATCTAGCACCCATGAGGTAGGACTAACCGAAAAGCAGTTCTCAATTACAAGAACACCTGAAGTAGATGCATTAGTATGCTTCTTCTTCAATTGGGTCTCCTTGGAATCCATACAATTCTCTTTCCCTTGCTCATACTTATGACCGTTGTCGTAGGTTAGAGCCAGACCGACGTTCCCCAGCCCCGAATAAGAATTCGGATCGGTCAAGCGATACATTTTATTATCTTGATTAGGGCGTGAAATGGTTGCTACCTGGAGAGAGAGAAAAGAAACACTCAGCATGCGCTCTTGCAATATTAGATTTGTTATTAATTTATCTAACCAGAATGGCTCCCACTATTTCCTCAAATTCTTCTTCAAATCTTAAAAGAAGAACTAGTAAGGATTTAATTGCAAGTCACAATACTTGCTTAACCTTTCAGCCAGGCTAGTGTTGGTACTTCAAGAGAGGTTTTCCAACGCTTTCGCGAAGTTCCTTAATTATATAACCTCTTTTCCCTGGAGGCGTAGCCCCGCAAACACCGTTCTAGACACCTACTTGGTTTATAGCATTGATTGTTAAGTGAAATAATCTCCCGAGAGTAATCCAACTCATCAGTGGGATCGGGATCCAACTATCATTGTGTAAAGACCTAGATGGAGTCCACTCTAGTCACTACACTCTAGAAGGTATGCTAAATCTGCAAGTTTCCTGTATATTTGAAACTCCCGATGTGGTTTTTGCCCCTAGGACCCAAGTGACCTTGACGAATAATCAATAAATCAAAAGGTCATAGTCAAGTTCAACCCGTCGTTATCCTGGATTGCATTAGACCCACCCATATGATCCTTGACGAATAATCAACAAAATCATGCGACTGTCCTAACCAATCGCATCTATCAGTGCAACAGAGAATTATTACTCAGCTACCGTTCACTGTGCCTTGACGAATAATCAAAAAATACAGCACGAATACTAAGTAGTAATTATCTAAAACGACGGAGGGCTACGGCTGGGTTTTTGGCGAAAAACCCATTAACGTAATGAACTTGATATCGTTGAAGGAACCCAAGTGCTTTTACAAATATATATAGTGGCGAAAACTTTTGCCAAAGATGTCACTCCCTCTGAAAGGATCTCGTCTCTATCCTCGTCGAATGAGGTGCAGGATATTCCAAAATGAATACCACGATGCAAAACAAAAATAATCGACTATAGTGAAGTTATTACGTTGACGCAAATTTTTACTCAAGGGATCACTCCCGATGAAGGGATCTTGGCCCTTGCCTCGTCGAATGAGGTTCTAGATATTCATAACCGAATACCACTGTGCAAAGCAAAAAAGAACATCTGTAATGTCAGTTTTTCAAAATCTGTTCCAACAACATTTTTTAGGTTTCTTTTCTTGCATTAATGAAAATTAATGCGGTCCCATCATTTTATCCTATCACACCAGAAAAGAACGAAAATAAAATGTACGTATATGCCATCCGCATTCGCCACTGGGCCCCGTCATCACCCGTTAGGTTACTTAACTAACGACAGAGCGGGGGCTGGACTAGCACGGGTGCAAGACATATACAACATCTACTAGTATATATATAGGTATATACAACATTCGTCCCAGGCATGATAATAATCAACATCACAGAATCTCAGCCAACAATACAGAATGGTGGATAATCTTGGAGTCCCGGTTTCATTTGATCCGCAAATAAATCCCGACGTTCCCGGTCATGTGGATAGCCTGTACAATGAAAACCTGTACCCCGTACGAGTGCGGCGAATAGCCCGCCAATTCGAGAATGAAGCCCACTCCGTCTCAACGCCATGAGATGCGGCCTTGTTGCCTTCTAGAACCCGGCTATTCGTGTACTCCACCGCAGGGTAATCCTAATACAGAAAGAGAAAATAATATATACAAACGGTGACAACGACCTCAACCCGGTCGTGCCCCAAAATAATATACAACCCGGCAAAGATGGCAGTCCACATGTCGGACGCTCGCCCCGTAATAACCAATGTAGAAATGAATATAAAATGTACTTCTAACATTGCACCACATGCTATCCACCACGAAAATCCAACCACAATCTCAGCACAATCACAGAAACATCAACATGAATGCCACGTTCGCAAATCCGTCTAAAAGAACATATAGTATATAGACGGGTTTACCGATCAAATGACATTCACGGTCGCAGATGCTAAACTAAGTACTGATAACAAAATACGTATTTTAAAATTTCAATCGACTAAACCTTTCCAAGTGGGCCCTAAGTTCTAATCCAGTACTGAAACAAATCTGGGCCCAAAAAATAAACATTCCAGAAACCATAATTCCAAACAAAAGAACCCCAGAAGAAATATTGAGCACAGAAGCCCCAATACCGTCGTGGAACCGCGGCCAATATGTGATTTGCGCGGCGGTTCCGCGGTGTGTTAGAGGGATCATGGGCCCAAATTTCTTGAGGGTTCTTAAAAAAGCCTGCACGATTTTCTGAGACCATAAAATTGATTTTTTTGACCACTTTTAAAATTCGACAGAAACTATAAAAATGGAATTTTGGTTTTGAAAAATTCGGTCGATCGATATTCTAAACACGTTGAAACTCGCTAGTATAGGTTTTATGGCTTGGCTCTGATACCATAAAGGGTTACACTAGCGCCCCGGCCAACCCCCGTGGCCAAATGCGGAACAAATTTTTTATAGCGATACAAAACTTGGCGCTTGAATAACACTAAACCAGATCTTTACCATAAACCTAGTTAGCTAGTTAGGGTTCTATCTACTATGATAGAATGTATACCTAAAGAAAACGAGTCCTTCGGGTCTTTGATCCACTTCTTAAGCTCCTCGATGGATGTATGGATCGTGCTTGAACTCCGGCCTCCTTATGTCAACGATGATCCACCCGAGAGCTCCAACCTTGAACTAAACCTCTAACTTGAGATAACTAGAATACTTATCTTGCTAATCTAAGTAGACTAGAGTGAGTAGAGTGTGATTTTAGCGGCTTAGTCTCACAAGCCCTTGATTCTCAACCCATGAGACATTAGGGTTTGAGAGAGGAAGAAGGAGAGAACCATGAAAGAGGATGAGAGTAAGAATAATGAAGAGAGCTCTCATATGAGGAAAAAAGAATAATAAGTTTTATTAAGATAATTGTGATGGTTCATTTGATTTGACCATTATCATGTCACAATTAATGCTAAGCAAAATATCTTGTGCTCAACAAAAATATCTAAGTCAACAATGGTCAACAAGTCAAATGGTCAAACCAATTAACCATGACACAATTATCTCTAATAAAGATTAGTAAACAGTTTCCTCCATCTCATTATGGTTTTAATCAAGTCAATGGTCAAAACCGTAATGAGGTGTCTCCTTCTCCGTCCCTCTCAGTCGTATATACATACCCGCATCCGTGTTCCGAGAAACATGAATACAATGATACGAAGCAAATCCAATAATCAAATACTAGGATCCGGCTTAAACCAAAGCCCACTAGTATTGTCCGCTCGAGCACCACACGCGTACAAGTACACATATGTGATCGAACCCTGTCGTAAAACCATACGACCTCTACTCGTTTCGCCCGAAGCTGGGAAACCCTCTGTGTGGGACTCTAAAAACTCGACAGTACTCTGACAGTGGGTTTAACCATAAGCACGTCAGCGGCACTAGCTGTACGTAACGGGTACCCAGGTACCTGTCGAAAGGAAGGCCAACGAGCAAACTCGTCCGAACTCCTACTGAGCCTATCTGTGAGAATATCCGCACAGTCCGGTCTCTTCGTCAAAGAGTATCGCATTCCGGGTCTAGGGGGTGGTGAACGTCAGACCCTAATAACCTGATAAGTCGTGCCGATGTGGTTCAGGACCAATCCGGGAAACTACTGATCAACCTATCAGTAAATCCCAACTGCCTTGGCCAAGGTCTTATTGTCCTGACCAATCTATCACTGTGCGATATCCACTCCTAATACCAGGAGATACGAATCCCCAACAATCGCTCACTGCCTCCTTGTGGCTCGGGACTGAATCCAACCAAAACCTGTTTGCACGACTCAGAAGAGCCGTGGTAGGGTAGTGATCAAAACTCGGTGGGAACTCACACGAGACAAATGCCGATCTCAGGTCCAAAGACTAACCTGTACACATGTCACCTGAGAACTTCCATCTGACGATAGGTATAGTACCATTTGGAAGTTCTCGGCGAGTCCGTCCAGTGTACTCACCCCCAGTGAGCACCTGTATACGATCTTAGGTGTATCAGACAAATGGCTGCGGGACCAACCATCCCCCAACGGGGCTAAAAACGTATACACTAGTCTACTCTGGAGTATCAATGCCCTGTCTCGATACTCACGCGACTAGGGACCATTTAAGGATGTGCTTATGGACTACCCTGCTCCCACAAGTATGATCGCCATCACAACGCAGATGGTCAAGCACGATCCTAGAGGCTTTATCAACATGTAACCGAAATATGTAATAACGAGTATGACATATGCCATGTTAAGATAAAGACAAACCATAGTAGTATACTACCGTATCGAGTCTTCATCAATATGTGCAAGCTAGATATAACAACAATAGAAATAAATACACATATCCTAACAAAGAAAGGTCAAATAATATACTATAAAACTGAGCAAGATTGTCCTGTACATACATATCTCTAGCATCCATATGTATACATATACAATACTGGCCTCTAGGGATATATATCCAACAGAGCCCAGTCTAACATCTACTAAGTAAACTACAGGACTAAACTAACAGACTAGTCGAAAGGGTAAGAAAACCACCTAAGTCTAAGTCGATATATATATATATATATATAATAGTCGGTGATCCCTCCTCAATAGTATCACATACAATACAATATATAATATGACATCCTCGATCCTCGAGTCAAGAGTGCGGATCTATCATCATAATCATATCGCGTATGGTAAATCCATCGTACGGCATCCTAAAACTGGGTACGGGTCAAATGTCGCATTATCTCATTATTCATCCGGTATTCTTATCATCATATCCTGCATTAGGGGTACTGATCTAAAGTCTACTACATACTGATGTCATCTACATATATATATATGCGTGTGTATAAAAACACATCGCCTAAAGACCCGCTATAATAACATGTCGTATCTCATAATACGAACCAAATTATATCACCGATCTCGTGGCACCATGCCCAATCTCATCGACTCATCTCCAAGTACCATGTACTATCCTCATTATCCATGTATATGTATATATATATACATACTCACAAACATATATGTGTATATATATATATATATATCCCTATGTACGCACAAGAAAGTAAAATGTATGCGAGTGTGTGTGTGTGTATGCGTGTTTGCAAATCTTTACTCTAGGGTTTCGCGACTAAAAACTTGCTAACTACACTTTCATTCAATTACACTATAACTTATCCATGAACTCCTAATGTCTATCTAGATAATCATTTAGTCTTACAAACATCATTTATATAAATATATATATATATATATATATATACGTATTCATATACTACACTACGAAACTGCGGGGGTGATATACGCCATCCACCCGACTTCCCTTGTAGATATATATCTAGTCACCTGATCTTGCTTGCCGAAGTCGATGTCGCCACGCCCTTGCTTGTCATCCCGAAGCTCACGCGGAGGTACTTACATGTATACACATATAGCATTGTAAACAGAATTCACGCACGAAACCAAAAGGTACGCGTATCACACATAGGATAAAACCTATGGTCTACACATGCATGAAAGGCCACACAAATCCTCGATGTCGATGTACGAACGTCAAACCATCGAGTTAAAACCCAAATACTAAAATCCAAGTTAAAACGAAGTCGTAAAATAAAGCAGTAACTCAAGAAAACAACTCCAGATTTTACCCTAGGTGAAATTAGGCAATTTTGCATACATGGAGGGTCTAGTTTACTGATGAATGAGCCATGAACCAAACACCACTCTAATCCTCTCTACCCTGGCCGCAAATTGCGGCCAGATAGAATAAATCTGCGGCCTGTACTGAGGGGTTGGGGCTCGGTTCTCTAGGTTGCCTGCTTGTCTCACTGTGATCGCTAAATTATTTTCAGGTGCCCCGGGTCATAGCAGATGTCAATATACCATCACAATTCCACAATTTTCCGATATCGGGGTTTCTATATTTGGGGTTTGGGTGGTTTGATCCAGTAATCTAGCACTAGGCGGGTTTGTAGTCACTACTAAACCTTAATTACACTATCTCAATTCAAGACTTTATCAAAACCCTAACTTGGAATTTTCAAACCTCACTAAACATCACTTAATCATTTCTAAACATGCAAGGACACTAATGTGAATGAAATACAATACTAATAGTAAAGGAATTATCTCATTTGGCAACTCAAGAATTTTCTTGAGTTGCCCCAAGTGCTCAAAATCCGATTTTTCTTAGTCCAAAGTGCTTGTGATGAGCTTATGCATGTTTTCAGTGAAAGGGGGATGAAGTTTTGAGGTGGGATTGAGGGTGTTTGGGAGGGTTTAGTGGAGGAGGGAGATGAGGGCAGCCATGAGAGGAGAAGAGAGGAAAGAGAGTGATGAAGGAAGAATGAAGGAAAAAATGCCCATGGTCAACTTGACCCCTCACCTCTCTCTCTTCTCTCTCTTGCCCATACCCAATTCTTTAACCATTTCCTTTATCTTTCCTTTTCTTTTATTTTCTTCTCATTTTTAAAAAATCAAACCATGCATGATAAAAAGAAAATACTATGATAGGAAATGTAAAAAAAAAAGTAATATGACATGGTGCATGTCATGTGGACAAAACATCATCAATGTGTGATTAGTGAAATCTAATCGAGTTTAGCAATAAACATGTATATAATTAATTATAAAAATTATAATTTGCCTAAATCACATAAATCCCTCCAAAAATCACCATTTAATTTAATTTTCCAATGTTTTCCAATTTGTCGGTATTTAATTATACCGCATTATTAAAATATTCATAATATTTATTATTTAATTATATAAATTCCCAAAAATAATATTTTATTTTTCTGAAATGTTACAATATGTTTATTTTATTTTTTTCTTTTGTTACATAATTATATATATGTGATATGTATAATTGTAACATGCTAGGTTATAAATGCAACTAGGGTTTATGAGAATTAAACCATGCGAGGGTTAAGATTAGGGTTTATATTTATTATTAAGAAAATTCAAAATTGTGGTATTTAGTCATGGTTCAAAGCTTGTAGAAGCTTGTAGGTTCTTTGACCTAGTCCACTCTTTTGTCAAGCTTAAGATATTTATCAATCTAACCTTTAACCCTAGCTCATGGTTAAGTCTCTACAATGGTTAAGGATGACACATATTAACCCATGGTTGCATTTTCTAACCTCACAACAATTATTCTTTTATCACTTCATCTTCTTCTTCCTCAAAAAGCTTTTCTAGCTTTTTCATTTGTGATAAAAGATTGTGAGAGAAAAAAAACTAAAGAGAGCAAAATTCCTACTTCATCATCCTCTTCTATACTAGCCATATAAATTAGTGTGTTAGCTTCACTAGTTCCTACTTAGTGAAGAGATAGCTTGAATCTCTGTTTCCTCGAAGTAGATCATCTCGGATTTCGAAGATTACAAGCAAGGATGCATCATACGACTTGTGGAGCCTCTCAAGAGTCCAGGAGTTCATGGATCGCAGCGAAGGGACCACTACTCGGAGCTTATGAAGCGAAGGAACGGACTACAAAGGTTGTAATCCCTATCACTTAGAAGTAAAGTTGTTTGCTTCATCGTTTTCTTATGATTCTCTAGTATAAGATCCTAGGGTTAGGGTTGTTTAAGCATGGCAAAATTTTAATTTGGCATGGATGATGCCACCCGAAACCTTGCTGTTGTGCTTATTAACCCTACAGAAATCACCTCGACATTTTTCTCATTACAGCAGACGCAGTGTCGACAAAGAAAGCGAAGGCCAAATTCCTAACTTCAGGATCTTGACGACAACTCAAATAAAACCTGAAAAACTATCGGAGATCATCCCACACCAACACGGAGTGGTTATGACTCATCGGGGCTCCCAAACTGAGCCTAACCTCAAGTAAAAAGCGGCATGGTAAAATTCATACCACTTGCTCTCTCGACGGTAATATGACCTAAGGAGATTTCTTGAAGATGTCTTGTCCATCCCTCGAAGGGATCAGAGACACGACAGTCGCTGGGTTACTCAAACAGCGCCGTAAAGTCTGCATATCGGGAATGCATCAGCCAATGCGACGGTACGACGGACAAAAAACCCTAGTACCACAGACCCTAACGGACTCTGTCGTAAATAGCAGGGGTTAACTGTAACGTTAGGACAGGTTTTCCTACAAGCCCAAAAGAGGTAAACTAAACAAACTCCGAAATGAGTCCGTAAACTAGAGACTCCGGAATGAGTGAATAAACTGCAAACTCCGAAATGAGTCCATAAACTAGAGACTCCGGAATGAGTGAATAAACTACAAGCTCCGAAAATGAGTTCATAAACTAGAGACTTCGAAACGAGAGAATAAACTACAAACTCCGAAATGAGTATATAAACTACTTCGCGCCAGATTAAGACATAAAGAAATAGAAGGGTGCAGCTCATGGGCCTCAGGGTTAGGAACTATATCCCTTAAGAGTTGAGATTTTAGTCAATGATAGATGACGACGCTTGTGTCCGCTCGCTATCTTCTCAGATCGAGATTCTAAAAGTTATATACCAGCCCGAAACTGGTCATACGCTATATATTACTCTGCACTACTTAACCCACGTATATACCTACGTGGGCAAAGTAGTGGGGGGCATTTGTTCCCGCCAAACCTTTCTGCGCAAAAGAGACCAAGGTCAAATGACAGCGATACGCTTAAGAAAATGCAAACCAGTATTTTTTTCACAAACTCCCGATCAAAAATCGGATAAATTCTGATGGTATCGAAAGCATCTCGAAATATCCTTCGATTTGATATATTATGGGCCTCATAATTCATCCGGAATCAAAAGTTATGAGCTAATGTGCTATGCATGTGTAATCTAAGTAATGCTCTGCTACATGGGGGATACATTTTTAGTCCCACATCGAGAAAAAGAGAAATCCTTTCTCTACCACCCTCATATAAATAAGAGAGGATACTTCTTAGAAAAAACAGGATTCAATCCTAAAAGGAGCTTAGTTCTCCATAGTAGCTTAGTTCTCCAAGTTAGGGCATTAGCTGCCCCCCGCATAATGCGCATATGCGCAAGCGCCATGTGCGCTCCACGTGCAACGCACGTGCGCCCGCAATGTGCAACTCACGTGCGCCCGCAATGTGCAACTCACGTGCGCCCACCGTGCGAGGATTCAATCCTAAAAGGAGCTTAGTTCTCCATAGGAGCTTAGTTTTCCAAGTAAAGGCCTTAGCTGCCCCCAATAATGCGCATATGCAGAAGCGCTATGTGCGCCACACGCAACGCACGTGCGCCTGCCATGCGCAACCCACGTGCGAGGATTCAATCCTTAAAGGAGTTTATTTCTCCATGTTAGGGCCTTAGCTGCACCCCCATGATGTGCAAGCGCCACGTGCGCCCGCCACATGCGACGCACGTGCGCCCGCCACATGCACATGATGTGCAAGCGCCACGTGCGACGCACGTGCGCCCGCCACGTGCACATGATGTGCAAGCGCCACATGCGACGCACGTGCACCCGCCACGTGCACACCATGTGCAACGCACGTGCTCCTACTAAGTGCGCAACACGTGCGATGCTCATGCGCCCATGCCGTGCGCAACACGTGCGACGCACGTACGCAAACGCAAAGAAGCCTTTTTCAGCAGTTAAGAGTTTAAGCCCCAACCTGTTCTTCCCCCGTGATGAGTGGGACATGGTTCAAAGGGTACATCCCTCCACACCTTCGATATATGGCGCTGTAATCTCTTAGTGTTGTCGGAGAGGTGGTGGATCCCAATGACCAATGATCCTTCTTTCCAAAAAAAGGACGGAGAGTGAAGGAAGATAAAGAGAGAAAACAGAGGAACCCTCCCCCTATAAGCTTCGAAAAAAATAAAGCAGAAAGCTTCAAAAAGGAAGAGTGAAGAAGATCTCCCTTCTTAGAGAAAAAACTCTAGGTAAATAAAAAAGAAGAGAGATCAAAGTATCTCGTTTACCTATTGAAGGGTTTAACCCTTTTACAAAGAAGAACTTACTTCTTTCTCTGGATCTAAGATCCACAAGACAATTCTCCCACAAGTTGAGAATTTAATTCTCATCGGGACGAACTTGTTCTTGGAGATCAAAGATTCAGAAAAGAACAAGGAAATTGAACTCCTCAGAAGAAAATATACAAGGAAAAATCACTGCCCAGCGCCTCACGTGCCCCTCATGTGGGCGCCACAAAATAAGGAGTGCCTAGCACTCAGTGGTGCAGCGCCCAGCGCCGAGCGACCCACGTGACCCCACGTGGGCACCACAGAACATAAAGTGCTTGACACTCATCATTCAGCACCTAGTGCCTAGAGCCTCACGTGCTTCGCACGTGGGTGCCATCAACAGTGCTCAGCACTCTATGTAGAGACAAAAGAAAAGAGAGAGTAAAGTGTGAGCGTCAGAACTCACATAACTGCTCAGCACTTTTTGCAATGAAAGGGGACTGAGCCCAAACTAGTCCTTAGCATTTCTTTCAAATAAAAGAAAACTGAGTGGGTCAAGCCCAAGTTGGCTAGGTCCCTAATTCAGATCAACTGAGCCCATGGGTTCATTGCTTCCCAAACATGACTCATGATATCCAAAATGATGTCCATCCCACATTTCCTAAGTTAATCTTACTCCTCCAAAAATGGCTAATGATTCATAGATGGCCCACCATGATCTCTTCCCTCAGACACGGGAATTGGTTCAAGGGTACATCTCTCCATACCTCTAATGCATGTCGTTGTAATTTCTCAACGTCTTCAGAGAGGTGGTGGGTCCCAACAACCAACTGCTTTTGGGTGCACTTCCCAAGTTGACGTGCACACCTTAAACCAAACCACACCCCAAATAGGTGTATCCCACATCATCGCCGTACATCCTGTCACGTAACAAATACACGAGCATAAAATGGTGATCTACAGACCGTAACGTCCTCAAACTACTACGGACCGTAACATCCTTAAACTAAAACCTCACCTCAAAAATGGTAATCTACGGACCCTAACGTCCTTAAACAACTACGGACCGTAACGTCCTTAAACTAAACCCTCATCTCAAAAATGGTGACCTAAGGACCGTAACGTCCTCAAACTATTACAGACCGTAACGTTCTCAAATTACTACGGACGTAAAGTCCATAAACTAAAACCCTCACCTCAAAAATGGTGACCTAAGGACCGTAATTTTCTCAAACTACTACGGACCGTAACGTTCTTAAACTAAAACCCTCACCTCAAAAATGGTGACCTACGGACCGTAACGTCCTCAAACAACTACGGACCGTAACGTCCTTAAACGAAAGTCCTCACCTCGTAAATGGTGATCTACGGACCGAAATGTCCTTAAACTAACAACGGACCATAATGTTCTTAAACTAAAACAATAGAGCCCAAATACTCTTTTGTTGGATCTGAATGATGCTAAAACCCTGTTAAGTAGATTTTAGTCTTAAATTGGACTAACGTATCCTTAACAAAACATTAAGTTGATCTTAATCTCAAACGATATTAATGATCTTTAAATCAACCCATACCCAAATCTAAGATATACGGATTTGGACTAATCCACGCCCTACGGGCGACAACATAAATTAGTATCCATATACAATCTACGGGCAACCAAAAATAAAACAAACACACACGACACAAAGTAAACTGCTGGAGCGGGAGAAAGTAGTTATCACGATGCGGTAACGTAATTAACTGCAGGGACTTGCGCCTGCAGGAAAGAGCATCCCCACAATTAAAAACCCCTCGCAAACGAGGGGGAATCTGACGATGTCTGCTACAACGGCCGCATCTGTCCAAACCTCCGATACACGGTGCCATAAATCAACTTGGTATCTTCAGAGAGGTGGACGGATAAACCCAAATAGCATTTGCCCCCAAATTCAGGCAAGACGACCTACGCGGTTTCGTCTCTGTTTTCGGCGGTAAACACATGGTTCATCTAGATTTTTGATAAAGTCATATTCTTTAACCGTCTCATCAAAGCAGATGTTCCAGATCTGCGACACCTGCTTTAATTCATAAATGGGTTTTAAGCAACTTGCACACTCTTCCGCTTCTCCCACTCTCTATGAAACCCTCTGGCTGATCCATATAAACACACTCTTCCTAATTTCCATTCAGAAAAGTGGTCTTTATGTCCATCTACCAAATTTTATAATCATGGAAGGCAGCAATGGAAAGTAGGATCCAAATGGATTTAAGCATAGCCACTGGAGAAAAGGTTTCATCATAGTCCAAGCCAGGTCTTTGACGAAAACCTTTTGCTACAAGTCTAGCCTTATAGGTTTAAACATGTCCATCTGGACCAATCTTCTTTCTGAAGATCCATTTGCAGCCTACAGGTTTTATCCCTTAAGATGCAATGTCCAAAGTCTAAACTTTGTTGGTGTACATGGATTCCATCTCCATCCGCATTGCATCCAGCCACTTACTGAGTCTCTACTCATAATTGTTAGTTATATGTATGCCCTAGAGGCCATTACTATACATAGGATGTATATTGTAGTGGATGCTTGGACATATATAGGGAGGACTTTCTTGCTCGACATGATAGTATGCTATCTGGTTGAACTTTACCTTAACGTGTATACTAATTGTCTCTCTGTTACATGTTGGTAAAGCCCTTAGGATGTGTACTTGACTACCTGGACTATGATGCGGATCATACTAGTGGGGACATGGTAGTCCGTAAGTACATCCTTCAAAGTCCCTAGTCGTGGGTGTATCGAGACGGGGCATCGATATACCAGAGTAGACTAGCGTATACCTTCTCGACCCATACAGATGGACGATGGATGATCCCATATCCATTGGTGTTTGACATCAGAGATGATATACGGGTGCTCAGTGGAGACTGGGTACACTGGACGGACTCGCCGAGAACTCCCAGATGGTATTATAGCTTACGTCAGATGGCAGTTCTCTGGTGACACTGGTACAGAGTAGTCTATTGACCCGAGATCGTCATAGAGTCTTATGTGGTTCCCACTGTGCTTTGATTTCCATCTTACCATGTCCAAGAGGGCGTGCAAAACGGTGGTTTTTGGGTACAGTCCCGAGTCACATGGAGGCAATGAGCGATAGGAGGGGATTCGTCTCTCCCGGTATAGGGAGTTGATGTTGCGCAGTGTTCGATTGGCTATAACCGGAAATCCCTGGCCAGGGTTGCTGAGATTGACTGGTAAGTGTTACCAGTAGTTTCTCGAACTGTTATAGACCTCATATCGACACGACTTATCAAGCTATTGGGGTCTGACGTTTACCACCCCTAGGCGAGATATGCGACATATCAGACGATCAGACCGGACTGTACGGTAGTGTTACTGGTTGGATTCACTGGAGTGTGAACGGGCTTGCTCGTCGATCTTCTGATCGCTCAATACCCGGGTGGCCGTTACGTTTAGCAGACCGCTTGCGGCTTGTGGGTGTTTGATATGATCATCACCTGCTGCCGGCGTATTGACGAGTCTTTAGAGTCCTACACAGAGGTTTCCTGGCTCAAGCGAAACGAAATAGGAGCGCATATGAGATATGTGCGGGACCGAGAATAATGCGTGTATGTGATACCGTATTCTATTCTCGCGATGAATGTGTCGAATGGTTGTATGCGATATAACCTAGTTATCGAATCAAGGATTGATTCGATAAATCGATACATTGGATATTAGTCGGTTATATGCGATATGACCGGATCGTTAAATCAAGTGTTGATTTAATGATTTAATGTATAATTATATATTTGATATATTACTTTTCATTAACTAATATTGGTTCATTTTAAATGGATTTTCTCACTTGTTTGTGCACATTGTATATATGATATATTTTTTGTGCACAAGATTGTATCATGTTTGATGATACATGCTAGTTTGGGTTTGTGTAAAGAATTAAACCATGATTACTTAAGTGGTTAGGGTTTCATTTCCTTTTCTCATTTATTTATCTATTTATTTCATTTAGAAAAGATAAAGAGAAAAGAATGGTTGCTAGTTTTGTTTTATTTGAAGCTTCTTGTAGCTTTGAACAAGTCCACCATTCTTGTCTCTTCTCTAACCCTAACCACTCATCTAACCTTAGTTAATTCTCTACACCTAACCATGGTTTGCTTATGATAAGAATTGATTTTCTTTTCTATTTTAATTATTCTTATCATAACATTTATCTTCTTCTTCATCTTCTTCTTCAAGAAGAAGCTTGCTTCCATCAATGGCAAAGTATGAAAATGAGTGAGAAATCCAATTCTAAAGTGAACCCACTTCCTATTTCTTCATCCTCTACCTCTTGCCAAGTAGTAGAGTGTGTTTCCTTCACAAGTTTTCATGGCTTGGTGAAGGTGGATTTTGATCTAGTGATGCCTCGACGTAGGTCATCTTCGGCACGTCGTCGATGACCTAGCCCGCTCTTTCTCCGATGAAGCCGATGCTAGAGTCCGGGATTTGATATGGACAGCGAGGAGACTTCATTGCGGAGCTATGGAGATGGAGAAACGGATCTACAAAGGTTGTATGTTCGTTTACTTTTAGTTAAGTGTTAACTAGTTTGCTTTGTCGCCTAAACTTCTAGCCAACGATCCGTAGTCGGGTTTCTCGGCTCCGTTAAAATTTGAAATTGGCATGGTTGATGCCTTGTGAGACCTCATTAGAGTTCCTAGGAACCCTACAGTGGTATCAGAGCCTAGCTAGAGCCTTAGGCGAAGTCCAGACGGAATTAGAACTCCGATCGAATCAAAACCCAAACCCTAATATTGCTCTCTGTACTTTTTTAAAAAAATGGGTTTTTTCAATATTAAAAATATGCAGAAAAATCAGCAGGTGATTTTAAGAGTTTCTGTGAAATTCGTGTTCCTAAATCCATTAAACTGCCGCGGTTCCGCGGCACGAGCATGGCTCGTGCGGCGGTTCCGCGGCCGTACGGCCACCTTATTTAATATATTTTACACAGTAACTCCTAATTGATAATGCTGGATTTTCTGGGAATTTTTAATTCTTATTCAAGAGTTGAATTTTCAGGGGTTGTTTTGGGGATTCGGTGTTTCGATCGGAGTATCAAATTTTGTCTATGTGGCTTTCCGGATAATTTTAGAATATGTTAAAAAGTTCGACCGGATATAAATACCCAATTTTTCCCCTGTCGGGAAATTTCCAAGTGTTGGATTTTTCCGTAGTTTAACGACGTTCTAAGTAGTGCAAGTAACGCGATGGACCCTCTAGAAGACAACAAACCTTAACTCGATTATGTGACCGTCTTGAACTGCCCTTTGAACCTTCGGGTTTGGGGCAGTACGGCGTGCCACATGTGAGGCGTTGGCTTGACCCTTCTACGGCTGGACCGTTGGTACTGAGGCACGAACTGAATGTTGTTAGACTTATTTCATGTGTTGATCTGTATCGGGAAAACTTGGGTGTTCGAATGTTCGATTGGAAAGTTTAATATTTTCTATTTATCTGGAATGGGATACAATAATTGGAATTCACAAGTAGTTATGAGATAACTGAATGAATGTTATAAACATAGCACTTTAGTCTCACTTGATCGGTTGCCACGGAATTTTGATGTGATCAAAAGTCCGTCGCAATCACGTAGCATACGCGGATACTCGCCGGGTAAACTTAATAGACAGCCTCGCTCCATAGCCCCGACCAAGTGACTGTAGGTGAACCCCGTCGCCGAAAGCATCCGTCCGGGTGCTCGCGGTAGCGGTGTTCCGCCTTGGTGCACTTCGTCGACGGTATCGGGGGTGCGGCCGCCTACTGAAGTTTGCGACGAGCATTCGATCAGGATGTCGGGAATCTTGTTGAATTGCCCGACTTGGTATTGAAAAGTGTTTTCGATAATGAGACTAAAATACGGGGTTTATAATTGTTAGGCATGCGATGTCTAAGGAATTCATTTGGTCAGGCATGTAATGTCTGAGGTGGTTGCGGATTCCAACTGTTGTAGTTTTACACTTTCTTTTCTGTGACCGTAAGTGTAATATGTGATATCGCCGGTTTCGTTGCTATATGTCAACGACAATTGGGATGCGCATATTTACTTACGTTGATGACATGTGATGTTATGTGTTGCTGGATATGTTATATTGGATCGTCGTGTTTGAATAGCCGGGGGTTTTTTATGTGAGATGAGTGTTTTTCATTTTCATTCATGTAAAAACTTGTATGTAATATTCTTTTATTGGGGCACTTCCAGGTTGCGGAAGTTGTCACCGTTGTTGTATATTATTTACTTTTCCGCACTAGGATAGACCCAAGGAGGGGAGCACAAGTAACCGGGTTCTGGAGTCCAGTGGGAGACCAACTCGAGGAGTCGAGTCCGGGTCTCCTAACTCTAGAATTGGTAGGGTTGCTTGCCGCTCTCGTAGGGGTCTAGGGGTGTGGGATTGGCTATTCATCACGACCGTGGAATCCGTGTTTTATACTGGCTCGTATTGAAAACACGGACGTCCTAGTATATCCAATATTTCATATGTATCTTCTGCTATGAGTTATCTGTGATGTGATCATGTGATGTTCTATGATAGATACTGTATATAGTATATATGATATATTATATAGACGTTACTTATGTTTTACACCCGCGCTAGCCCTGCCCCGCTCTGCCGTTAGTTACCTAACCTAACGGTGCACGAGGGGACATCGAGGCGAATGCGGATGGCATAAGTGTACGTCGTATTTATCTGTGATGTTTAGGTACTTAAATGATGGGATTTCATTAATGTGATTAATGAAAATAAAAGAAACCTAAGATGTTGTAGAATCGAATTTCAAAATAAAACAGGTAGCTACAGTTCTTGCTTTGCACAGCGGTATATGTGATATATCCTGCACCTTATTCGATGAGGAAAGGACCGAGATCCCTTCACCGGGAGTGACTCCTTTAGCAATAACTGGCAGATGCTACACACTCGGTTTGCCTTTTGATTGCTTTTAAGAGTTTTTGCTATGCACAGTGTTATATGTGATATATCCCGCACCTCATTCGACGAGGAAAGGACCGACGATCCCTTCACCGGGAGTGACTCCTTTAGCAAAACTAGAAAAGCCTCAAAAGCACTCCATTTTAAAATCATTTGATTCTACAACGATATCAAGTTCATTACGCAATAGGTTTTCAGAAAAACCTGTTGTAGCCCTCCGTCATTTCAGATAAGTTGTATATAGTATTCGTGCTGCATTTGTTGGCTTTCGTCAAGGTGCAGTGTGCGGTAGCTATATGCTGCTTATCTGCCAGCATACGATGCGATTGGATTAGGGTAGTCGTGCGGCTTTATTGGCTTTCGTCAAGGGTCGTGCGGGTGGGTTTAATTCAATCAAGAAATGTACGGGTTGAACTTGACTAGCGGGCTATGGTTTGTTGGCTTTCGTCAAGGTCATAGCACGTTAGGGGCAAAATATTATCGGGAATTTCAAGTGTTGAAATTTGCAATGAGATTGCATACCTTCTATGAGATAGTTGGATCCCGATAGCCGCTGCGAGTAAGAGTTACTCCTGGGAGAGTTTTATACATTACAATTAGCCGATCAAGTAGGTGTCTAGAAAGGTGTTAACGAGGTTACGCCTCTGGGAAAACGAGGTTTACATTAATTAGGTTCGTGCGAAAGCACGGGGGACCTCCCTCAAAGTACCGACACTGGCCTGGCTGAAAGATTGGCGAACTTGTAGTGTGTAATTAATCCCGGCTAGTCTTTCCTTTTAGGGTTTGAAGGAAGATTTGATAAAAAGCAGTGGGAGCCATCCTGATTAGATAAAATAATAACCAATCTATTCTTGCAAGAGCGCACGCTGAGTGTTTTCTTCTCTCTCTCTCCAGGTAGCGACCATATCACGCCTTAATCAAGATAATAATACGGATTATTGACCGAACCCGCTTGTTATACTGAGCTGGGGAACGTTGGTCCCGCTCCAACTTATAATTGTTATAAGACAGAGCAGGAAATTGGGGATTACCAGAATTCCCGTGCCACCCAAACGAGGAGAGTGCATGATGATGCATCATCTTCGGGTGTGTTCATTACAGAGAACTGTTTCTCAGTATCCTTTACGTCCTGGGTATGTGATACCAGATCAGAATCCCAGATATGTAATCTGTTACATAGGGCTACAGAAAGGTAGAGAACTGAGAACGGGTGATAAGTTTCATGAGGCAGAAAACGGGGCAAGTGTTGCAGCCAAGTCTGTTGGTCACTGTCACCCTGTATTCCAAATACATTGATTCTGAACGAATGTTATTAGATACCGAACCTGATGTACAAAATCATATCAGTCTCTTTTATTGGTAAAGAAATGATAAAATTTTGTATTGTTGGATAATGTTTTGAACATTTCCTATATCAAAAGTTGATCGGATCAGGCACGTTATCTAAAAGCGTTGATGTTCTAAATCAAACTACAGTTCTTAGTAGACAGAACACACACAAGAGGATGAGTTCAGAAATGAACGAATCCTTCTTGAGGTATTGTAGACTAGGTCATATCAATGCGACCCGACTAGCTAAAGTTACATATAGATGCAAATTTAAATTAGTTTGAATTTACATCTTGTGAAACTTGCCAGTCATGTCACAAAGATATAATGACACCAGCTCTGTTTATTGGAAACAGAGAAAGAGTTAGTAAACTCTTGGGATGATACATGTTGATGTATGTAGGTCCCCTGTCTACACATGCCAGGAATGGTTCTTTATACTTCATTACATTCTCTGATAATCTCTTTAGATTCAGATATATGTTCTTGTTGAAACACAAATCCGAACCTTTTGAGATATTCACAGAATATAAGTTAGAAGTAGAGAACCAATAAGGGTATAAGTATTATGTCCTTTGATGAGATCAAGGAGGAGAATACTTGAGCACGGAAATCCTGGATTATTCCAAAGGAGAATGAGATTCTCTCTCAGAATTACTCCTCCGTATACACCATAGCACGATGGTATATCGGGGCGGAGCAATAGCACCCTATGTGATATGGTGTGCTCTATGATGAGTACTACTGAGTTTCCTATTTCCTTTTGGGAGTTATGCACTTGAGAAGTTGCATACCTATTGAATAGGGTTCGAATCAAATCAGTTACCTACCACTTCATATGTGATATGGAAAGGGAAGAGCCCATGTCTTAAGCTAGTTAAGATTTGGGGTTGTCCGGCCTATGTCTAAAAGCAAAATCCGGACAAACTCGAGGCAAGGTCAGTTATGTAGAACTGGAAAGGTTCCAGCTATACAAACTACAGCAGATGATTTGATAAAACCAAAGGATTCAATAGTTACCAACGAACCTCAGCCTCTCCGCCGATCTAGTAAGGTTCCTCACCCACCTGAGAGATATTTCGGTTTCTCTATGACAGTGGGAGCGAGGATTGCATCAAGAGATGATGACCCAACTAGTTTCGAGCTGGCCATCGAGAGTAAGACTCTGTAAGAATGGCTGGATGTTTATCGATCTGAGATGGAATCCTTATATACCAACAAAGTATGGACTTTGGTTGCTATATCTGAAGGGTTAAATCCCCATCAGGAGCAAGTATATCTTGAGAAGATTACTAGGTGTAGATGGAAAAGTTGAGACTTTCATAGCTAGACTTGTTAAAGGTTTGCATCATTGACCAGGTGTGGATCATGAGGAAACCTTTTTCTAAGGAGCTATGCTTAAGTCCATCCAGATCCTACTTACCACGGCTACATACCATGACTACGATATCTGGTGGTTGGGTGTCATGACTGCTTTTCTAAATGATGTTTTAGAAGAGAACGCCTATAAGTACACAACCAGAGGGCTTCGTAGACAGTGGGAGCAGCGGAAACGTGTGCAAGATGCTATATATAGGATAAAGCAGGCATCGCGGAGTTGGAACGTCTATTTTGATGTGTTAGTCAAAGAAGTTGACATCATCAAAATGGTAGATGAACCTTGTATAAACAAAAAGGTAGTAGGGAGTATAGTGACGATCCTCGTAGAGTGCGTGGATGACATACTCTTGATAGGGAAGGAGTTTCCTATGCTACGCTCGGTCAATCTCCGCTTATCACAATCATTCTCCAGATAGGATGAAAGTGATACCTCCTAAATCCTGGATTTTGGATCTATGAGATAGATCTAATTGGATGTTAGGATCCTCACTAGTTGTAGTGAGATGGTATCAATTGATCCTGGGGAGAATCACTGGAAGTGTTCCAGGGTGATAAAGACCACTGAATGTCAGTACAGGCGTTGTCTTTACCCTCAGTAAAGGGACGGTATGTTGGAAGAGTTCCAAGCTAGATACCGTGGCAAACTAGACGATAAAGGCAAGATACATCGCTACTTAAAATGCTACCAAAGAGGCTTTTTGGGTGTATATTGGTTCATGAGATGAACTACGTTCCTACCATTGTGAGACAATGGAGTTGTGGCTTATGCCAAGGAACGCCGGTCCCATCAGTGATCTAGACATATTCTAAGGCAGTATCACTTGATCATGGAGATGGTTGATCTCCAGGGTGATCGAGGTTAGGAGAGGAGACTCAGAGGACAACACGGCGGATCCACTCACAAAGGCCTGTTCCCAGAGAGAGATTTTTATGGGATGGTTGAGTATGAGAGACTACAACCACTGCTATCAGATGGCCCTAGTGCAAGTGGGGGATTGTTAGTTATATGTATGCCCTAGAGGCCATTACTATACATAGGATGTATATTGTAGTGGATGCTTGGACATATATAGGGAGGACTTTCTTGCTCGACATGATAGTATGCTATCTGGTTGAACTTTACCTTAACGTGTATATAATTGTCTCTCTGTTACATGTTGGTAAAGCCCTTAGGATGTGTACTTGACTACCTGGACTATGATGCGAATCATACTATTGGGGACATGGTAGTCCGTAAGTACATCCTTCAAAGTCCCTAGTCGTGGGTGTATCGAGACGGGGCATCGATATACCAGAGTAGACTTGCGTATACCTTCTCGACCCATACAGATGGGCGATGGATGATCCCATATCCATTGGTGTTTGACATCAGAGATGATATACGGGTGCTCAGTGGAGACTGGGTACACTGGACGGACTCGCCGAGAACTCCCAGATGGTATTATACCTTACGTCAGATGGCAGTTCTCTGGTGACACTGGTACAGAGTAGTCTGTTGACCCGAGATCGTCATAGAGGCTTGTGTGGTTCCCACTGTGCTTTGATTTCCATCTTACCACGACCAAGAGGGCGTGCAAAACGGTGGTTTTTGGGTACAGTCCCGAGTCACTTGGAGGCAATGAGCGATAGGAGGGGATTCGTCTCTCCCGGTATAGGGAGTTGATGTTGCGCAGTGTTCGATTGGCTATAACCGGAAATCCCTGGCCAGGGTTGCTGAGATTTACTGGTAAGTGTTACCAGTAGTTTCTCGAACTGTTATAGACCTCATATCGACACGACTTATCAAGCTATTGGGGTCTGACATTTACCACCCCTAGGCGAGATATGCGACATATCAGACGATCAGACCGGACTGTACGGTAGTGTTACTGGTTGGATTCACTGGAGTGTGAACGGGCTTGCTCGTCGATCTTCTGATCGCTCAATACCCGGGTGGCCGTTACGTTTAGCAGACCGCTTGCGGCTTGTGGGTGTTTGATATGATCATCACCTGCTGCCGGCGTATTGACGAGTCTTTAGAGTCCTACACAGAGGTTTCCTGGCTCAAGCGAAACGAAATAGGAGCGCATATGAGATATGTGCGGGACCGAGAATAATGCGTGTATGTGATACCGTATTCTATTCTCGCGATGAATGTGTCGAATGGTTGTATGCGATATAACCTAGTTATCGAATCAAGGATTGATTCGATAAATCGATATATTGGATATTAGTCGGTTATATACGATATGACCGGATCGTTAAATCAAGTGTTGATTTAATGATTTAATGTATAATTATATATTTGATATATTACTTTTCATTAACTAATATTGGTTCACTTTAAATGGATTTTCTCACTTGTTTGTGCACATTGTATATATGATATATTTTTTGTGCACAAGATTGTATCATGTTTGATGATACATGCTAGTTTGGGTTTGTGTAAAGAATTAAACCATGGTTACTTAAGTGGTTAGGGTTTCATTTCCTTTTCTCATTTATTTATCTATTTATTTCATTTAGAAAAGATAAAGAGAAAAGAATGGTTGCTAGTTTTGTTTTATTTGAAGCTTCTTGAAGCTTTGAACAAGTCCACCATTCTTGTCTCTTCTCTAACCCTAACCACTCATCTAACCTTAGTTAATTCTCTACACCTAACCATGGTTTGCTTATGATAAGAATTGATTTTCTTTTCTATTTTAATTATTCTTATCATAACATTTATCTTCTTCTTCATCTTCTTCTTCAAGAAGAAGCTTGCTTCCATCAATGGCAAAGTATGAAAATGAGTGAGAAATCCAATTCTAAAGTGAACCCACTTCCTATTTCTTCATCCTCTACCTCTTGCCAAGTAGTAGAGTGTGTTTCCTTCACAAGTTTTCATGGCTTGGTGAAGGTGGAGCTTGATCTAGTGATGCTTCTACGTAGATCATCTTCGGCACGTCGTCGATGACCTAGCCCGCTCTTTCTCCGATGAAGCCGACGCTAGAGCCCGGGATTTGATATGGACAGCGAGGAGACTTCATTGCGGAGCTATGGAGGTGGAGAAACGGATCTACAAAGGTTGTATGTTCGTCTACTTTTAGTTAAGTGTTAACTAGTTTGCTTTGTCGCCTAAACTTCTAGCCAACGATCCGTAGTCGGGTTTCTCGGCACCGTTAAAATTTGAAATTGGCATGGTTGATGCCTTGTGAGACCTCATTAGAGTGCCTAGGAACCCTACAATAATGGCCTGCTGGAAACTAGTTGGCTCATCAACATCGATGATGCAATCCTCTCTATCTCCGTCTACGAGAAAACCGTAATATCTTTCGGGCGGATGAGACTGCCTACAAGATCTGCGGAGTGACGCAGGGACATCCGATTCTTTTGAAACTTCTGGTTCCACCATTCTTTCAGTAATAGATTATGGTTTTGGAATTTCTTCCAGTTCTATTGCGCTCCCACTTATTTCTTTTTCAAGAAATTGAGTCTCTAGAAAGTGGGCATACCGAGAAACAAAAACCTTTTGTTCCTCTGCATAATAGAAAAGATACCCCTTGAAGTTCCTTAGGTATCCCACAAACTTACACAGTACTGATCGTGCCTCGAGCTTTTCTGCATGCTGCTTTTTGACAAAAGCTGGACATCCTCATATCTTAAGATACTTAAGATACGGTTTCTTCTCACTCCATATTTCATATGGTGTGGTAGGCACTGACTTAGTCGGAACTTTGTTCAAAAGATATGCAGCAAATTCTAGTGCATAACCTCAGAAGGATCACGGTAACTCGGCATTACTCATCATGGAACACACCATATCAAGTATGGTGCGGTTCCGCCTTTCCGAAACACCGTTGTGTTGAGAGGTGTATGGAGGAGTAAGCTGAAAGAGAATTCCATTCTCTTTTAAATAACCCAGGAACTCGGCACTTAAGTATTCACCACCCCGATCAGATTGAAATGTCTTGATACTTTTGCTTATTTGTTTTTTCACTTCATTCTTGTATTCCTGGAATTTCTCAAAGACCTCAGATTTATGTTTTATCAAGAATACATGTCCATACCTTGAGAAATAATCCATAAAAATAATGAAGTAGGAATAACCACTTCTTGCATGTGTAGACATTGGACCACACACATCGCTGTGTATGAGTCTTAAGAGCTCGGTGGCTCTTACTCCGTGTCCAGTGAACGGAGTCTATGTCATCTTTCCTTTGAGACATGATTGACAAGTTGCATAAGACAGATATTCAAATTGATCCAATTATCCCTCTCTATGTAACTTCGTCAACCGTGTTTCATTAATGTGACCTAGTCTACAATTCTATAAGAAAGCTTGATTCAATTCTGGAGTCTTTCTTTTGAGTGTGTTCTAGACATTGAAAACTTGGTGTTGATTTTGCAGGGTTGTCTAGCACGGCAGCAAGGTTTCGGGAGGCATCATCCATGTCAATTTCAAAAATTTGCCGTTCTAGCTAACCCTAACCCTAGAATCGTTACTAGAAAATCCGACGAAACATAATGCAAACAACTTTGCAAAGAAGTGAACAAGGAATACAAGCTTTGTAGACCAGTCCTTCACTTCATTAGCTCCGTGTAGTAGTCCCTTCGCTGCGATCCATGAACTCCCGGACTCTTGAGAGGCTCCACAAGATGTACGGAACAAGCTTGCTCGAAGTCTTCAAGGCCAAAGATGATCTACGTCGAGGAGACAATAACCCAAGATACCTCTTCATTAATTGTAGAATTAGTGAAGCAAACACCCTATACTAAATGGCTAGTAGTAGAGGATGATGAAGTAGGAATTTTACTCACTTTAGAAATAATTTTCTCATAATATTTTCTCACTTAAGAAAAAGCTAGCAAGCTTTTCTCAATGAAGAAGAAGATGAATAATGAGCAAGAGAGAATGAACTCATGAGGTGAGAAAATAAACCATGGTGAGTATATGACATACACTAAATCTTGTAGAGAGTTAACCATGGCTAGCTATGATGGTTGGGTTTATAAATATCTTAAGTAAAACAAAACTTGTGGACTTAGTCAAAGAACAAGCAAGCTTCTCCAAGCTTCTTGCCGTGACAAAATCCAACAATTTTGAATTACTTAATTAATTAAAAACCCTAGATTATAGAAAGCATTGTGTAAGTAATACACACGCATGAACCATGTATCTTCAAGCATGACACAAAATCATGTACACCAATATATATCACATATATACTAAGTGCAGAAATCAAGTGAGAAAAGAAATCTTAAGTGAATAAATATTAGTTAATGTAACTTAATATATCAAATATATAATTATACATTAAATCATTAAATCAAAACTTGATTTAATAATCCGGCTATAAAAAATATAACCGACTAATATCATGTGTATCATCTTATCGAATCAACACTTGATTCGATAACACGGCTATATCACATATAACCTACCGATAGCACAAATCGTGAGAATGGAATATGGTATCACATAAAGTATTAATCTTGGTCCTGCACACATCACATATGTGCTCCTACTCCATTTCGCTTGAGCCAGGAAACCTCTGTGTAGGACTCTAAAGACGCGTCAATACGCCGGCAGTAGGTGATGATCATATCAAACACTCACAAGCCGCAAGCGGTATGCTAAACGTAACGGCCACCTGGGTATTGAGCGATCAGAAGATCAACAAGCATGCCTGCTCATACTCCTGCGAATCCAATCAGTAACACTACCATACAGTCCGGTCTCTTCGTCTAATATGTCGCATATCTTGTCTAGGGGTGGTAAACGTCAGACCCCAGTAACTCGATAAGTCATGCCGATATGAGGCTCATAACGGGTCGAGAAACTATTGATAACACTTACCAGTATATCTATGAAGCAGCCCTGGCCAGAGAATTTCTGTTATAGACAATCGAGCACAGCGCAACATCAACCCCCAATACCGGGAGAGACGAAACCCCTCCTATCGCTCATTGCCTCCATGTGATTCTGGACTGCACCCAAAAGCCACCATTTTGCACGTTCTCTTGAACGTGGTAAGGTGGAAATCAAAGCACAGTGGGAATCACAAAAGACTCTATGACGATCTCGGGTCTACAGACTAACCTGTACCAGTGTCACCAGAGAACTGCTATTTGACGATAGGTATAATACCATCTAGGAGTTCTCGGCGAGTCCATCCAGTGTACCCAGTCTCCACTGAGCACCCACATACCATCTCTGATGTCAAACACCAATGGATATGGGATCATCCATCGCCCATCACATGGGTCGAGAAGCGTATATGCTAGTCTACTCTGGAGTATCGATGCCCTGTCTCGACACTCCCATGACTAGGAACATTTGAAGGATGTACTTGCTGACTACCTCTGCCCCACTAGTATGATCCGCATCATAATCCTGGTAGTCAAGTACTCATCCTAAGGGCTTTATCAACATGTAATAGAGAGACAATAAGTGTACATGTTAAGATAAAGTGCAACCACATAGCATACTATCATGTCGAGCAAGAAAGTCCTCCCTATGTATGTCCAAGCATCCACTGCAATATACATCGCATGTACAGTAATGTCCTCTAGGGAATACATATAACTAACAATCTCCCACTTGCACTAGGGCCATCATATAGTAGTGGTAGAAGTATATCATACTCAACCATCCCATAAGAGTCTCTCTTAGGAAAAGGCTTTTATGAGTGGATCTGCCAAGTTGTCCTCTGTGTCTACTCTCCTAACCTCGATCTCTCTGGAGATCAACCATCTCCATGATCAGGTGATACTGGCTTAGAATATGTCTAGATCACTGATGGGACGGGGGTTTCTAGGCCTAAGCCACAACTCCATTGTCACACAATGGTAGGAACGAAGTTCATCTCATGAACTAATATACACCCAGACTTCCTCTTTGGCAGCATGTTTGGTAGCGATGTATCCAGCCTTTATTTGTCTAGTTTGCCACGGTATCTAGCTTGGAACTCTTCCAACATATCATCCTTCTACAGAGGGTAAAGACAATGCCTGTGACTGACATTCAGTCGTCCTTACCACCCAGGAAGCTATCCAGTGATTCTCCCCAGGATCGATTGATACCATCTCACTACTCCTAGTGAGAATCTTAACATCCACTTAGATCTATCTCATAGATCCAAAACCCAGGATTTAGGAGGTATCACCTTGATCCTATATGGAGAATCCTTGTGATAAGAGGAGATTGACCGAGCGTAGCATAGGAAACTCCTTTCCTATAAAGAGTATGGCATCCACGTACTATACGAGGAATACCACCTTACTCTCTACTACCTTTTTGTATATACAAAGTTCATCTACCATTTAGATGAAGTCAAACGCTTTGACTATTACATCAAAACAGATGTTCCAACTCCACGATGCCTACTTTAACCCATAAAGCAACTTGCACACATTTCCGCTGCTCCCACTGTTTACGAAGCTCTCTGGCTGTGTACTTATAGACGATCTCTTCTAAATCACTATTTAGAAAAGCAGTCATGCTCCCAGATATCATAGTCATGGTATGTAGCAATGGCAAGTAGGATCCGGATGGACTTAAGCATAGCCACCAGAAAAGGTTTCATCATAATCCACACCTGATCGATGACGAGAACCTCTTACAACAAGTCTAGCTTTGAAAGTCTCAACTTTTCCATCTACACCAAGTAATCTTCTCAAAATATACTCGCTCCTGATAGGGATTTAACCCTTCAGATATAGCAACCAAAGTCTATACTTTGTTGGTGTATATGGATTCCATCTTAGATCGCTTAGCATCCAGCCATTCTCACAGAGTCCCCACTCCTGATGGCCTGCTCGAAACTAGTTGGGTCATCATCTCATGATGCAATCCTCGCTCCCACTGTCATAGAAAAAACCGAAGTATCTCTCAGGTGGGTGAGGAATCCTACCAGATCGGTGGAGAGGCTGAGGTTCGTCGTGAGCTATTGAATCCTCCGTTTCTACCAAATCATCAGCTGCAGTTTCTATAGCTGGAACACCTTCCAGTTCTACCTCATGACTACATATTTCTTTCCAAAATAAATTCCTTTTCTAAAAAGGTGGCATGCCGAGAAATAAAACACCTTTTGTTCCTCGGTGCAGTAGAAGATATTACCTTGCGAATGCTTGGGATATCCAACAAACTTCCACAGAACTGACCTTGCCTCGAGCTTGTCCGAATTTTGCTTTTAGACATAGGCCGGACAACCCCAAATCTTAACTTACTTAGGACATGGGCTCTTCCCATACCATATCGCATATGTAGTGGTAGGCACCTGATTTGGTTAGGACATATGCAGCGTCACAAGTGCATAACCCCCAAAAGGAAATAGGCAACTCATTAGTACTCATCATAGAGCGCACTATATCAAATAGGGTGCGATTGCTCCGCCCCGATACACCGACGTGCTATGGTGTATACGGAGGAGTAATGCTGAGAGAGAATCTCATTCTCCTTTAGAATAGTCCAGGAATTCCGTGCTCAAGTATTCTCCTCCCTGATCACATCAAAGGACATAATACTTATACACGTTTTGGTTCTCTACTTCTGACTTATATTCTATGAATTTCTCAAAAGCTTCATACTTTTGTTTCAACAGGAACATATGTCCGAATCTTGAGACATCATCAGTGAATATAATGAAGTATAAAGAACCGATCCTGGCATGTGTAGACAGGGGACCTACATACTGTTAGTTGTATGTATGCCCTAGAGGCCATTATTGTACATGAGATATATATTATAGCGGATGATGGGACATATATAGGGAAGACTTTCGTACTCGACATGATAGTACGCTATCTGGTTGCTCTTTATCTTAACATGTATACTTTCTGTCTCTCTGTTACATGTTGATAAAGCCCTTAAAATGTGTACTCGACTTCCAGGATTATGATGCAGATCATACTAGTAAGGCCTGGGTAGTCCATGAGTTCATCCTTCAATGTTCCTAGTCGTGGGAATATCGAGACGGGGCATTGATATTCCAGAGTAGACTAGCGTATATCTTCTCGGCCCATGTGATGGGCGATGGATGATCCCATATCCGTTGGTGTTTGACATCAGAGATGGTATACGGGTGCTCAGTGGAGACTGGGTACACTGAACGGACTCGCCGAGAACTCCTAGATGGTGTTATACCTCACGTCAGATAGCAGTTCTATGGTGACACTAGTACAGGTTAGTCTGTCGACCTGAGATCGTCATAAAGTCTTGTGTGTCTCCCACTGTGCTTTGATTTCCACCCTACCATGGCTCTACTGAGTCGTGGAAGCAGGTGGTTTTTGGGTACAGTCCCGAGTCACATGGAGGCAATGAGCGATAGGAGGGGATTCGTCTCTCTCGGTATTGGGAGTTGATGTTGCGCTATGCTCGATTGGCCATAACTAAAATCACTGGCCAGGGTAGATGAGATTTACTGATAAGTGTTATCAGTAGTTTCTCGCCCGTTATGGACCTTACATCAGCATGACTTGTCAAGCTACTGGGGTCTGACGTTAACCACCCCTAGGCAAGATATGCGACATATCAGACGAACATACCGGACTGTACGGTAGTGTTACTGGTTGGATTCGCAGTAGTATGAGCAGGCTTGCTTGTTGATATTCTGATCGCTCAAAACCCGGGAGGCCGTTACGCTTAGCACGCCTCTTGCGGCTTATGGCTGTTTGATATGATCATCACCTACTGCCGGCGTATTGACGAGTCTTTAGAGTCCTACACAGAGGTTTCCTGGCTCAGGCAAAATGGAGTAGGAGCACATATGAGATATGTGCGGGACCGAGATTAATGCGCGTATATGATACCGTATTCTATTCTCGCGATTTGTATCATCGGTCGGTTATATGCGATATAGCTGGGTTATCGAATCAAGTGTTGATTCGATAGTTTGATACACTTGATATTAGTCGGTTATATGTAATATGACCGGATCATTAAATCAAGTGTTGATTTAATGATTTAATGTATAATTATATATTTGATATATTACTTTACATTAACCAGTATTGGTTCACTTAAGATTGTTTTCTCACTTGATGTACACAAAGTGTATATGTGATATATAATTGTGTACATGTTTGTACCATGCTTGATGATATATGCAAACTTGGGTGTGTGTAAGACTTACACCATGCTTATTTATAATTGTAAGGGTTTTAAAAATATCTTAAGTACAACAAAATGTGTGGACTTTGTCAATGGTTATCCAAGCTTCATGAAACTTCAAGCCATGACAAAAAAAGCCACCATTTTGAATTACTTAAAATAAATAAAACCCTCATAATTATAAATAAGCATGGTGTAAGTCTTACACACACCCAAGTTTGCATGTATTATCAAGCATGATACAAACATGTACACAATTATATATCACATATACACTTTGTGTACATCAAGTGAGAAAACAATCATAAGTGAACCAATACTAGTTAATGTAAAGTAATATATCAAATATATAATTATACATTAAATCAACACTTGATTTAATGATCCGGGCATATTACATATAACCGACTAATATCATGTGTATCAAACTATCGAATCAACACTTGATTCGATAACCCGGCTATATCGCATATAACCGACCGATGATACAAATCGTGAGAATAGAATACGGTATCATATACGCGCATTAATCGCGGTCTCACACATATCTCATATGTGCTCCTACTCCGTTTCGCCTGAGCCAGGAAACCTCTGTGTAGGACTCTAAAGACTCGTCAATACGCCGGCAGTAGGTGATGATCATATCAAACACCCACAAGCCGCAAGAGGCGTGCTAAGTGTTAGTTATATGTATGCCCTAGAGGCCATTACTGTACATAGGATGTATATTGTAGTGGATGCTGGGACATATATAGGGAGGACTTTCTTGCTCGACTTGATAGTATGCTATCTGGTTACCCTTTACCTTAACGTGTATGCTGATTGTCTCTCTGTTACATGTTGGTAAAGCCCTTAGGATGTGTACTTGACTACCTGAACTATGATGCGGATCATACTAGTGGGGACATGGTAGTCCATAAGTACATCCTTCAATGTCCCTAGTCGTGGGTGTATCGAGACGGGGCATCGATATACCAGAGTAGACTAGCGTATACTTTCTCGACCCATACAGATGGGCGATGGATGATCCCATATCCATTGGTGTTTGACATCAGAGATGATATACGGGTGCTCAGTAGAGACTGGGTACACTGGACGGACTCGCCGAGAACTCCCAGATGGTATTATACCTCACGTCAGATGGCAGTTCTCTGGTGACACTGGTACAGAGTAGTCTGTTGACCCGAGATCGTCATAGAGTCTTGTGTGGTTCCCACTGTGCTTTGATTTCCATCTTACCACGTCCAAGAGGGCGTGCAAAACGGTGGTTTTTGGGTACAGTCCCGAGTCACATGGAGGCAATGAGCGATAGGAGGGGATTCGTCTCTCCCGGTATAGGGAGTTGATGTTGCGCTGTGTTCGATTGGCTATAACAAGAAATCCCTGGCCAGAGTTGCTGAGATTTTCTGGTAAGTGTTACCAGTAGTTTCTCGAAGTGTTATAGACCTCATATCGACACGACTTATCGAACTATTGGGGTCTGACGTTTACCACCCATAGGCAAGATATGCGACATATCAGACGATCAGACCGGACTGTACGGTAGTGTTACTGGTTGGATTCACTGGAGTGTGAGCGGGCTTGCTCGTCGATCTTCAGATCGCTCAATACCCGGGTGGCCGTTACGTTTAGCAGACCGCTTGCGGCTTGTGGGTGCTTGATATGATCATCACCTGCTGCCGGCGTATTGACGAGTCTTTAGAGTCCTACACAGAGGTTTCCTAGCTCAAGCGAAACGAAATAGGAGCGCATATGAGATATGTGCGGGACCGAGAATAATGCGTTTATGTGATACCGTATTTCATTCTCGCGATGAATGTATCGATTAGGTTATATGCGATATACCCTAGTTATCGAATCAAGGGTTGATTCGATAAGCCGATACATTGTATACTAGTCGGTTGTGTGCGACATGACCGGATCATTGAATCAAGTGTTGATTTAATGATTTAACGCATAATTATATATTTGATATATTACTTTGCATTAACTAGTATTGGTTCACTTTAAATGGATTTTCTCACTTGGTTTGTGCACATTGTATATGTGATATATTTTGTGCACTTGTATGTATCTTGTTTGATGATGCATGCTAACTTGTGTCTTGTGTAAAGTTTATACCATGGTTATTCAATGGTTAGGGTTTTCATTTTCATATCTATTTATTTATTTCATTTATTCATTTTGAAATAAATAAGAATAAAGAGAAAGAATGGTGGCTTTATTTGTAGTTTAGTTGAAGCTTCATGAAGCTTTGACCAAAGTCCACCATTCTTATCTCATTCTTCACCCTAACCATTCAACTAACTTTGGTTAACTCTCTACACCTTACCATGGTTAGATTATGATAAACATTCCATTTATTTTCCATTTTTGGAATAACTTATCATAAGACTTTCTTCTTCTTCTTCATTTCTTCAAGTGAAGAAAGCTTGCCTCCATCAATGGCAAGTGATGAAAAAGAGTGAGAAATCCAAAACTAAAGTCTACCCACTTCCTATTTCTTCATCCTCTACCTCTTGCCAAGTAGTAGAGTGTGTTTCCTTCACAAGTTTTCAAGACTTGGTGAAGGTGGAGCTCGATCTAGTGATGCTTCGACGTAGATCATCTTCGGCACGTCGTCGACGACCTAGCCCGTCCATTCTCCGATGAAGCCGACGCTAGAGCCCGGATTTGATTTGGACAGCGGAGACGACCTCATCTCGGAGCCGTGGAGGTGGAGGACCAGATCTACAAAGGTTGTATTTCCGATCCCATTAGTTAAGTTGTTAACTAGATTGTTTTTCGCCTAGTTTTCTAGCAAACGATCCGTAGTCTAGGGTTTCTCGGCACCGGAATTTTTGAAATTGGCATGGTTGATGCCTTGTGAGACCTCTAGAGGGTGCCTAGGAACCCTACAGTGGTATCAGAGCCTAGCTAGAGCCTTAGGCGAAGTCTAGACGGAATTTGAAACCCGAACGAACCCGAAACCCGATCACAAACTTGCTCTCTGTCCAATTTTTAAAATCTGGTCTTTTTCCAAATTAAAAATATGCAGAAAATCAAGCAGGGTTTTCTAAGAATTACTGTAAATTTCGTGGACCTAATTCCACTTTCCCACCGCGGTTCCGCGGCATGAGCAAGGCTCATGCGGCGGATCCGCGGCCGTACGGCTACTTTATTTATATTATTTGGCACAGTAATTCTTAGTTTCCAGTGGTGATTTTTCTGGGAATTTTTAATATTTTTTCAAGAGTTAAATTTTCTGCAGTTGTTTTGGGGATTCAGTGTTTCGATCGGGTTATCAAATTTTGTCTATGTGGCTTTTCGGATAAATTTTTGAATATGTTAAAAAGTTCGACCGGATATAAATACCCAATTTTTCCCCTGTCGGGAAATTTCCAAGTGTTGGATTTTTCCGTAGTTTAACGACGTTCTAAGTAGTGCAAGTAACGCGATGGTCCCTCTAGAAGACAACAAACCTTAACTCGATTATGTGACCGTCTTGAACTGCCCTTTGAACCTTCGGGTTTGGGGCAGTACGGCGTGCCACATGTGAGGCGTTGGCTTGACCCTTCTACGGCTGGACCGTTGGTACTGAGGCACGAACTGAATGTTGCTAGACTTGTTTCATGTGTTGATCTGTATCGGGAAAAGTTGGGTGTTCGATTGTTCGATCGGAAAGTTTAACATTTTCTATTTATCCGGAATGGGATACAATAATTGGAATTCACAATAAGTTATGAGATAACTGAATGAATGTTATAAACATAGCACTTTAGTCTCACTTGATCGGTTGCCACGGAATTTTGATGTGATCAAAAGTCCGTCGCAATCACGTAGCGTACGCGGATACTCGCCGGGTAAACTTAATAGACAGCCTCACTCCATAGCCCCGACCAAGTGACTGTAGGAGAACCCCGTCGCCGAAAGCATCCGTCCGGGTGCTCGCGGTAGCGGTGTTCCGCCTTGGTGCACTTCGTCGACGGTATCGGGGGTGCGGCCGCCTACTAAAGTTTGCGACGAGTATTCGATCAGACTGTCGGGAATCTTGTTGAATTGCCCGACTCGATATTGAAAAGTGTTTTCGATAATGAGACTAAAATGCGGGGTTTATAATTGTTAGGCATGTGATGTCTAAGGAATTCATTTGGTCAGGCATGCGATGTCTGAGATGGTTGCGGATTCCAACTGTTGTAGTTTTACACTTTCTTTTCTGTGACCGTAAGTGTAATATGTGATATCGCCGGTTTCGTTGCTATATGTCAACGACAATTGGGATGCGCATATTTACTTACGTTGATGACATGTGTTGTTATGTGTTGCTGGATATGTTATATTGGATCGTCGTGTTTGAATAGCCGGGGGGTTTTTATGTGAGATGAGTGTTTTTCATTTTCATTCATGTAAAAACTTGTATGTAATATTCTTTTATTGGGGCACTTCCAGGTTGCGGAAGATGTCACCCTTTGTATATTATTTACTTTTCCGCACTAGGATAGACCCAAGGAGGAGGGCACAAGTAACCGGGTTCTGGAGTCCAATGGGAGACCAACTCGAGGAGTCGGGTCCGGGTCTCCTAACTCCAGAATTGGTAGGGTTGCTTGCCGCTCTCGTAGGGGTCTAGGGGTGTGGGTTTGGCTATTCATCACGACCGTGGAATCCGTGTTTTATACTGGCTCGTATTGAAAACACGGACGTCCTAGTATATCCAATATTTCATATGATTCTTCTGCTGCGATATCTGTGATGTGATCATGTGATGTTCTGTGATAGATACAGTATATAGTATATATGATATATTATATAGGCGTTACTTATGTTTTACACCCGCGCTAGCCCTGCCCCGCTCTGCCGTTAGTTACCTAACCTAACGGTGCACGAGGGGACATCGAGGCGAATGCGGATGGCATAAGTGTACGTCGTATTTATCTGTGATGTTTAGGTACTTAAATGATGGGACTTCATTAATGTGATTAATGAAATAAAAGAAACCTAAGATGTTGTAGAATCGAATTTCAAAATAAAACAGGTAGCTATAGTTCTTGCTTTGCACAGCGGTATATGTGATATATCCTGCACCTTATTCGATGAGGAAAGGACCGAGATCCCTTCACCGGGAGTGACTCCTTTAGCAATAATTGGCAGATGCTACACACTCGGTTTGTCTTTTGATTGCTTTTAAGTGTTTTTGCTTTGCACAGTGATATATATGATATATCCCGCACTTCATTCGACGAGGAAAGGACCGACGATCCCTTCACCGGGAGTGACTCCTTTAGCAAAACTAGAAAAGCCTCAAAAACACTCCATTTCAAAATTCATTTGATTCTACAACGATATCAAGTTCATTACGCAATAGGTTTTCATAAAAACCTGTCGTAGCCCTCCGTCATTTCAGATAAGTGCTGTTTAGTATTCGTGCTGCGTTTGTTGACCTCCGTCAAGGCGCAGTGTGCGGTAGCTAACCAGTATTTATCTGCTTATGCATATGATGCAGATTGAGTTAGGGTAGTCGTGCGGCCTTGTTGACCTCCGTCAAGGTTCGTGCGGGTGGGTTTAATTCGATCAAGAAATGACGGGTTGAACTTGACTAGTAGCCTATGGTTTGTTGACCTCCGTCAAGGTCATAGGGTGCTAGGGGCAAAATATTATCGGGAATTTCAAGTGTTGAAATTTGCAATGAGATTGCATACCTTCTATGAGATAGTTGGATCCCGATACCCGCTGCGAGTAAGAGTTACTCCTGGGAGAGTTTTATACATTACAATTAGCCGATCAAGTAGGTGTCTAGAAAGGTGTCAACGGGGTTACACCTCTGGGAAAACGAGGTTTACATTAATTAGGTTCGTGCGAAAGCACGGGGGACCTCCCTCAAAGTACCGACACTGGCCTGGCTGAAAGATTGACGAACTTGTAGTGTGTAATTAATCCCAGCTAGTCTTTCCTTTTAGGGTTTGAAGGAAGATTTGATAAAAAGCAGTGGGAGCCATCCTGATTAGATAAAATAATAACCAATCTATTCTTGCAAGAGCGCACGCTGAGTGTTTTCTTCTCTCTCTCTCCTGGTAGCGACCATATCACGCCTTAATCAAGATAATAATATGGAATATTTGACCGAACCCGCTTGTTATACTGGGCTGGGGAACGTTGGTCCCGCTCCAACTTATAATTGTTATAAGACAGAGCAGGAAATTGGGGATTACCAGAATTCCCGTGCCACCCAAACGAAGAGAGTGCATGCTGATGCATCATCTTCGGGTGTGTTCATTACAGAGAACTGTTTCTCAGTATCCTTTACATCCTGGGTATGTGATACCAGATCAGGATCCCAGATATGTAATTTGTTACATAGGGCTACAGAAAGGTAGAGAACTGAGAACGGGTGATAAGTTTCATGAGGCAGAAAATGGGGCAAGTGTTGCAGCCAAGTCTGTTGGTCACTGTCACCCTGTATTACCAATACATTGATTCTGAACGAATGTTATTAGATACCGAACCTGATATACAAAATCATATCAGTCTCTTTATTAGTAAAGAAAGGATATAATTTTGTATTGTTGGATAATGTTTTGAACATTTCCTATATCAAAAGTTGATCGGTTCAGGCACGTTATCTAAAAGCATTGATGTTCTAAATCAAACTACAGTTCTTAGTATACGGATCACACACAAGAGGAAGTGTTCAGAAATGAACGAATTCTTCTTGAGGCATTGTAGACTAGGTCAGATCAATGTGACCCGACTAGCTAGAGTTACATAAAGATGTATATTTAAATCAGTTCGAATTTACATCTTGTGAAACTCGCCAGTCATGTCACAAAGATAAGATGACCATAGCTCCGTTTACTGGAAACAGAGAAAGAGTTAGTGAACTCTTGGGATGATACATGTTGATGTATGTAGGTCCCCTGTCTACACATGCCAAGATTGGTTCTTTATACTTCATTATATTCTCTGATAATCTCTCAAGATTCAGTCAAATGTTCCTGTTGAAACATGAGTCCGAACCTTTTGAGATATTCTCAGAATATAAGCTAGAAGTAGAGAACCAAAATAAGGGTAAAAGTATTATGTCCTTTGATGTGATCAAGGAGGAGAATACTTGAGCACGGAAATCCTGGTCTATTCTAAAGGAGAATGAGATTCTCTCTCAGCATTACTCCTCCGTATACACCATAGCAGGATGGTATATCGGGATGGAGCAATCACACCCTATATGATAAGGTGTGCTCTATGATGAGTACTACTGAGTTACCTATTTCCTTTTTGGGAGTTATGCACTTGAGATGATGCATACCTATTGAATAGGATTCACATCAAATCAGTTGCCTACCGCTTCATATGTGATATGGAAAGGGAAGAGCCCATATCTTAAGTTGGTTAAGATTTGGGGTTGTCTGGCCTATGTCTAAAAGCAAAATCCGGACAAGCTCGAGACAAGGTCTGTTATGTAGAACTGGAAAAGTTCCAGCTATACGAACTACAGCAGATGATTTGATAGAACCAAGGGATTCAGTAGATACCAACGAACCTCAGCCTCTCCGCCGATCTAGTAGGGTTCCTCACCACCCGAGATATACTTCGGTTGCTCTATGACAGTGGGAGCGAGAATTGCATCATGAGATGGTGACCCAACTAGTTTCGAGCTGGCCATCAGGAGTGGGACTCTGTAAGAATGGCTGGATGTTTATCGATCTGAGATGGAATCCTTATACACCAACAAAGTATGGACTTTGGTTGCTATATCTGAGGGGTTAAATCCCCATCAGGAGCAAGTATATCTTGAGAAGATTACTTGGTGTACATGGAAAAGTTGAGACTTTCAAAGCTAGACTTGATAAAAGTTTGCATCATTGACCAGGTGTGGATCATGATGAAACTTTTTCTAAGGATCTATGCTTAAGTCCATCCAGATCCTACTTGCCACGGCTACATACCATGACTACGATATCTGGCAGTTGGGTGCCATGACTGCTTTTCTAAATATTGATTTAGAAGAGAACGTCTGTAAGTACACAGCCAGAGGGCTTCGTAAACAGTGGGAGCAGCGGAAACGTGAACAAGATGTTTTATGTAATAAAGCAGGCATCGCGGAGTTGGAACATCTGTTTTGATGAAGTAGTCAAAGAGTTTGACATCATCAAAATGGTAGATGAACCTTGTATAAACAAAAAGGTAGTAGGGAGTATGGTGGTGATCCTCGTAGAGTACGTGGATGACATACTCTTGATAAGAAAGGAGTTTCTTATGCTACGCTCGATCAATCTCCGCTTATCACAATGATTCTCCATATAGGATCAAAGTGATACCTACTAAATCCTAGGTTTTGGATCTATGAGATAGATCTAAATGGATGTTAGGATTCTCACTAGTTGTAGTGAGACGGTATCAATCGATCCTGGGGAGAATCACTGGAAGGGTTCCAGGGTGATAAAGACGACTGAATGTCAGTCACAGGCATTGTCTTTACCCTCAGTGAAGGGACGGTATGTTGGAAGAGTTCCAAGCTAGATACCGTGACATACTAGACGATAAAGGCAGGATACATCGCTACGTAAGATGCTACCAAAGTGGCCGTCTGGGTGTATATTGGTTCATGAGATGAACTTAGCTCCTCCCATTGTGTGACAATGGAGTTGTGGCTTATGCCAAGGAACGTCCGTCCCATCAGTGATCCAGACATATTCTAAGGCAGTATCACCTGATCATGGAGATGGTTAATCTCCAGGGGATCGAGGTTAGGAGAGTAGACTGAGAGGACAACACAGCGGATCCACTCACAAAGGCCTGTTCCCAGAGAGAGACTTTTATGGGATGGTTGAGTATGAGATACTACAACCACTGCTACAGATGGCCCTAGTGCAAGTGGGAGATTGTTAGTTATATGTAAGCCCTAGAGGCCATTACTGTACATAGGATGTATATTGTAGTGGATGCTGGGACATATATAGGGAGGACTTTCTTGCTCGACATGATAGTATGCTATCTGGTTACCCTTTACCTTAACGTGTATGCTGATTGTCTCTCTGTTACATGTTGGTAAAGCCCTTAGGATGTGTACTTGACTACCTGGACTATGATGCGGATCATACTAGTGGGGACATGGTAGTCCATAAGTACATCCTTCAATGTCCCTAGTCGTGGGTGTATCGAGACGGGGCATCGATATACCAGAGTAGACTAGCGTATACCTTCTCGACCCATACAGATGGGCGATGGATGATCCCATATCCATTGGTGTTTGACATCAGATATGATATACGGGTGCTCAGTAGAGACTGGGTACACTGTACGGACTCGCCGAGAACTCCCAGATGGTATTATACCTCACGTCAGATGGCAGTTCTCTGGTGACACTGGTACAGAGTAGTCTGTTGACCCGAGATCGTCATAGAGTCTTGTGTGGTTCCCACTGTGCTTTGATTTCCATCTTACCACGTCCAAGAGGGCGTGCAAAACGGTGGTTTTTGGGTACAGTCCCGAGTCACATGGAGGCAATGAGCGATAGGAGGGGATTCGTCTCTCCCGGTATAGGGAGTTGATGTTGCGCTGTGTTCGATTGGCTATAACAGGAAATCCCTGGCCAGGGTTGCTGAGATTTACTGGTAAGTGTTACCAGTAGTTTCTCGAAGTGTTATAGACCTCATATCGACACGACTTATCGAACTATTGGGGTATGACGTTTACCACCCCTAGGCAAGATATGCGACATATCAGACGATCAGACCGGACTGTACGGTAGTGTTACTGGTTGGATTCACTGGAGTGTGAGCGGGCTTGCTCGTCGATCTTCAGATCGCTCAATACCCGGGTGGCCGTTACGTTTAGCAGACCGCTTGCGGCTTGTGGGTGCTTGATATGATCATCACCTGCTGCCGGCGTATTGACGAGTCTTTAGAGTCCTACACAGAGGTTTCCTAGCTCAAGCGAAACGAAATAGGAGCGCATATGTGATATGTGCGGGACCGAGAATAATGCGTGTATGTGATACCGTATTTCATTCTCGTGATGAATGTATCGATTAGGTTATATGCGATATACCCTAGTTATCGAATCAAGGGTTGATTCGATAAGCCGATACATTGTATACTAGTCGGTTGTGTGCGACATGACCGGATCATTGAATCAAGTGTTGATTTAATGATTTAACGCATAATTATATATTTGATATATTACTTTGCATTAACTAGTATTGGTTCACTTTAAATGGATTTTCTCACTTGGTTTGTGCACATTGTATATGTGATATATTTTGTGCACTTGTATGTATCATGTTTGATGATGCATGCTAACTTGTGTCTTGTGTAAAGTTCATACCATGGTTATTCAATGGTTAGGGTTTTCATTTTCATATCTATTTATTTATTTCATTTATTCATTTTGAAATAAATAAGAATAAAGAGAAAGAATGGTGGCTTTATTTGTAGTTTAGTTGAAGCTTCATGAAGCTTTGACCAAAGTCCACCATTCTTATCTCATTCTTCACCCTAACCATTCAACTAACTTTGGTTAACTCTCTACACATTACCATGGTTAGATTATGATAAACATTCCATTTATTTTCCATTTTTGGAATAACTTATCATAAGAATTTCCTCTTCTTCTTCATTTCTTCAAGTGAAGAAAGCTTGCCTCCATCAATGGCAAGTGATGAAAAAGAGTGAGAAATCCAAAACTAAAGTCTACCCACTTCCTATTTCTTCATCCTCTACCTCTTGCCAAGTAGTAGAGTGTGTTTCCTTCACAAGTTTTCAAGACTTGGTGAAGGTGGAGCTCGATCTAGTGATGCTTCGACGTAGATCATCTTCGGCACGTCGTCGACGACCTAGCCCGTCCATTCTCCGATGAAGCCGACGCTAGAGCCCGGATTTGATTTGGACAGCAGAGACGACCTCATCTCGGAGCCGTGGAGGTGGAGGACCGGATCTACAAAGGTTGTATTTCCGATCCCATTAGTTAAGTTGTTAACTAGATTGTTTTTCGCCTAGTTTTCTAGCAAACGATCCGTAGTCTAGGGTTTCTCGGCACCGGAATTTTTGAAATTGGCATGGTTGATGCCTTGTGAGACCTCTAGAGGGTGCCTAGGAACCCTACAGTGGTATCAGAGCCTAGCTAGAGCCTTAGGCGAAGTCTAGGCGGAATTTGAAACCCGAACGAACCCGAAACCCGATCACAAACTTGCTCTCTGTCCAATTTTTAAAATCTGGTCTTTTTCCAAATTAAAAATATGCAGAAAATCAAGCAGGGTTTTCTAAGAATTACTGTAAATTTCGTGGACCTAATTCCACTTTCCCACCGCGGTTCCGCGGCATGAGCAAGGCTCATGCGGCGGATCCGCGGCCGTACGGCTACTTTATTTATATTATTTGGCACAGTAATTCTTAGTTTCCAGTGGTGATTTTTCTGGGAATTTTTAATATTTTTTCAAGAGTTGAATTTTCTGCAGTTGTTTTGGGGATTCGGTGTTTCGATCGGGTTATCAAATTTTGTCTATGTGGCTTTCCGGATAAATTTTTGAATATGTTAAAAAGTTCGACCGGATATAAATACCCAATTTTTCCCCTGTCGGGAAATTTCCAAGTGTTGGATTTTTCCGTAGTTTAACGACGTTCTAAGTAGTGCAAGTAACGCGATGGTCCCTCTAGAAGACAACAAACATTAACTCGATTATGTGACCGTCTTGAACTGCCCTTTGAACCTTCGGGTTTGGGGCAGTACGGCGTGCCACATGTGAGGCGTTGGCTTGACCCTTCTACGGCTGGACCGTTGGTACTGAGGCACGAACTGAATGTTGCTAGACTTGTTTCATGTGTTGATCTGTATCGGGAAAAGTTGGGTGTTCGATTGTTCGATCGGAAAGTTTAACATTTTCTATTTATCCGGAATGGGATACAATAATTGGAATTCACAATAAGTTATGAGATAACTGAATGAATGTTATAAACATAGCACTTTAGTCTCACTTGATCGGTTGCCACGGAATTTTGATGTGATCAAAAGTCCGTCGCAATCACGTAGCGTACGCGGATACTCGCCGGGTAAACTTAATAGACAGCCTCACTCCATAGCCCCGACCAAGTGACTGTAGGAGAACCCCGTCGCCGAAAGCATCCGTCCGGGTGCTCGCGGTAGCGGTGTTCCGCCTTGGTGCACTTCGTCGACGGTATCGGGGGTGCGGCCGCCTACTAAAGTTTGCGACGAGTATTCGATCAGACTGTCGGGAATCTTGTTGAATTGCCCGACTCGATATTGAAAAGTGTTTTCGATAATGAGACTAAAATGCGGGGTTTATAATTGTTAGGCATGTGATGTCTAAGGAATTCATTTGGTCAGGCATGCGATGTCTGAGATGGTTGCGGATTCCAACTGTTGTAGTTTTACACTTTCTTTTCTGTGACCGTAAGTGTAATATGTGATATCGCCGGTTTCGTTGCTATATGTCAACGACAATTGGGATGCGCATATTTACTTACGTTGATGACATGTGTTGTTATGTGTTGCTGGATATGTTATATTGGATCGTCGTGTTTGAATAGCCGGGGGGTTTTTATGTGAGATGAGTGTTTTTCATTTTCATTCATGTAAAAACTTGTATGTAATATTCTTTTATTGGGGCACTTCCAGGTTGCGGAAGATGTCACCCTTTGTATATTATTTACTTTTCCGCACTAGGATAGACCCAAGGAGGAGGGCACAAGTAACCGGGTTCTGGAGTCCAGTGGGAGACCAACTCGAGGAGTCGGGTCCGGGTCTCCTAACTCCAGAATTGGTAGGGTTGCTTGCCGCTCTCGTAGGGGTCTAGGGGTGTGGGTTTGGCTATTCATCACGACCGTGGAATCCGTGTTTTATACTGGCTCGTATTGAAAACACGGACGTCCTAGTATATCCAATATTTCATATGATTCTTCTGCTGCGATATCTGTGATGTGATCATGTGATGTTCTGTGATAGATACAGTATATAGTATATATGATATATTTGTTAGTGTATATGCCCTAGAGGCCATTACTGTATCATACTAGTATGTATATTACTTGATGGAAGCTTAGGATATTCACAGTTGTACAGACAATCTTGCTCAATATAGTAGTATGCTACTTGGTTTGTCTCTGCTTTAATGTGTACTTGTTTGTTTATTTATTATATCACCTATACGCATTAGTAGAGCCCTTTGGATCTTTGCTTGATTACCGGCGTTGTGATGGCGATCACACTCGTGGGGGCTGGGTAATCTACAAGCACATCCTTATACACATCCCTAGTCGTGGGAGTATCGAGATAGGGCATCGATACTCCGGAGTAGACTAGCGTATGCGCTTCTCATCCCAGCAAGGGAGACGGTCTGTCCCACAGCCGTCGGTACGTCGTACTTGAGATAGTATGCGGGTGCTCGTTAGGTTACGAGTACACTGGACAGGACTCGTAGGGAACTGATGGTTGGTATTATACCTATCGTCAGTTATCAGTTCCCAGGTGACATGAGTACAGCTTAGTCCGCTGACTTGACACTGTCACTTCGCCTCGAGTGTGTTCCCACTGTTCTTTGATTACTACCCTACCGCGGCTCTTCTGAGTCGTGCAAACAGGTAGTAGTTGGGAGCAGTCCCGAAGCACTTGGAGGCAGTGACGGTTAGACAGGATTCGTCTCTCCCGGTATTGGGGGTTGACATTGCGCTGTGTCTAGGAGAGCCATTACACAAGTAGTCCCTGGCCAGGGCAAGCAAGATATACTGGTAGGTTCCAGTGCTATCTCAGGGTGTTCTGGGCTTCACTCCGACATGACTTGTACCGCTATTAGGGGTCTGACGCTTGCCGCCCCCCTAGGCCCGACATGCGATGTATCAGACGAACAGACCGGACTGTACGGAGAATGTCACATTCAGACTCAGTAGGAGTTCAGATGGGTTTAACCTCGTCAGTCTTCTTATCGGCATCTACCTGGGGACCGTTACGCACAGCTAGTGCCGCTTGCGGTCTGTGGTTAAACCCACTGCCGGCGTAGTGTCGAGTCTTTAGAGTCCCACACAGAGGGTATTCGCCTCTGGGCAAAACAGAGTAGAGGTCGCATGGTTTTGCGACAGGGTTCGTTCTCATCCGCGCACTTGTGCACGTTTGGAGTCCGGACGGATATTGCCAGCGGGCTCTGGTTTGAGCCGGATACTGGTATATGTTTTGGGGTTACTTTTATCTCTCAGTATTCATGTTCCTCGGAACAAGAATGCAGGTGTGTATGCACAGTTGTTTGAGGCGGAAGAAGAGGTTTTTCATTAGGGTTTCGGAACCGGTGCGCATGCACAGTTGACAGTCGTTTTTTCCAAACCCTAATGAATTAGTGAGATATCAATTAATAATAGTAATTAAATGATATTATGTTATGGTTGGTTTTGTTGACTTGTTGACCATGGTTGACTTTTTGACCATGGTTGAATGTTTGACCATCATCATTACTTTGCAAGGATGCTCCTTGATTCTTGCTTACATTTCATTTAATGAAGTATGATAGTGGTCATTCCAAAACAACCATCAACTATTCTCATTTGAATTATTATTATTTAGATAATTCTTTTTCTTTTTGATATGGTTGCAAAAAGGAAAAGGGTGAGCTCATTCTATCATATTGATTCTCTCTCCTCACTTCATCTTCTTCCTCCTCTTGTTCAAGGAGAGCAAATCTCATGTGTTGAGAATCATCTCCTTGAAGATATAACACCCTAAAGCACACTCTACTCACTCTAAGGTAGAAGGTCTAGCAAGCCGAATACCTTAGTTCTCTCAAGATCGAGAAAGGAGCCCTAGGATGAAGCCCTCAGGTGGATCTATCTTCGGCAAAGAGGAGATGAGGAGGGAAAGCCATTCAAGCTACTACAAAGAGCAAGAAAGAAGAAGAACAACAAGAAGAGAAGGAGTTCAAGTTGAGGTATAACCACTTTGCATAGTAGTTAACTCTTCTTTGCAAGTATGCTAGTTTAGTTTAGCAAAGATCCGGCTTTTACGGTCCATGTTACAAAGTTTAGAAAAATTTTTGTTTTACCGTTTCCGCATTCCCGAAAGTACCGGGAGAGGTAACGTGGACCTAACAGTGGTATCAGAGCCTAACTAAACATAAACTAGCTTGGTAGTAAAGTGTATCGAAGTTCGAAACGGAAAAATCGAAAAAACCAAGTTATAAAAACCTGAGTTTCTGTTAAATTTTTTTCTGGTCAAAACAAAATTTGTTATACTCCAAAAATCATCTCAGGGTTTTTAGAAGAAAGCCACCAAAAACGAGACAGCGACTCGACCAAAGAGCCGCGTTTCCGTGGCAATAGCTTGCTATTGCCGCGGAAACGCGGCCAACTTGGTGAGTTGCTGTGTCGTTTTTGGTGCAGAGTGTTTCTAACCTGGTTTTAGGATTTTCCAGATATATTATATGTGCCCAGATTTTCCAGAATAGAAATTTGTTTTTGGGGGCCTATAATTCCGTATTTTTTCCGAACTTCAATATACTTTGACTATAAAGGTTATATCTGTGATGTTTGCATGTATTGAACATCGGCTAATCGCTATAAGTCGATTAGTCGGGGTTATACATCCCTGTGATCTGTGTTTGATATTGGAATGTGTATATGAATGTGTTGGACTGTCGCGGGTGAATAGCCGGGGTGGATGTGAGATGAGCTTTTGTTTTTCTTTCATTCTTTTGTAAATGTAAATTGATGTAATAATATTATTTGTATGGCCGCACAACCGGGTCGGGGTTGTAGCCGTCATTGTATAATTCTTTTTACTATTTTTGCTCCTAGGATAGACCCATGGAGGGGTGCACAAACTACCGAGTACTTGGCGGGTGGTTTGCCGCACCCGTAGGGGTCTTGGGTGGGGTTTTGGCTATTCACCGCGACCGTGTAATCCGCTTTTCGTTGCAGGCTCGAACGGATTGCGGATTCCTAGTATATCCAATGTATTCATCTGTGATCTGTAATGTCTATCATTGCTTTACTATTTAGGCGTTGCTTATGTTTTACAGCCGCGCTAGCCCAGCCCCCGCTCTGTCGTTAGTTAAGTAACCTAGCGGGTGATGACGGGACCCCGTGGCGAATGCGAATGGCATAAGCGTACGTCATATTTTGGTTGTTTTCTGCAATGGTAGGATTTAAATGATGGGACGCATTAAAAGAACTAATGCAAGAAAATAAACCTAAAAGACGTTGTTGGAACAAGTTTTTTTTCAAAAAGCTGTTATTACAAGGACATTCATCTTTTTGTTTTGCATCGAGGTATTTGGTTATGAATGCCCAGCACCTCAATCGACGAGGCAAGGGCCGAGATCCCTTCATCGGGAGTGACCCCTTGGACAAAAGTTTGCGTCAGGGTAATAACTTCACTATAGTCGATTATTCTTGCTTTGCATCGAGGTATTCAGTTTGGAATATCCTGCACCTCATTCGACGAGGAAAGAGCCGAGATCCCTTCACAGGGAGTGACCTCTTTAGCAAAAGTTTTCGCCACTGTATTTTCAAAAAGGTGCAATCAGGTTCCTTCAACAATATCAAGTTCATTACGTTAACGGGTTTTTCGCCAAAAACCCAGCCGTAGCCCTCCGTCGTTTCGGATTAATATTATTCAGTATTCGTGCTGCGTTTGTTGACCTAGTCAAGGCGTAGTGAACGGTAGCTAAATAATATTTTTTCTGTGGATTGCAAATGTGATTGGTTAGGACAGTCGTGCGGCCTTGTTGACCTAGTCAAGGGCACGTACGGGTGGGTCTAATGCAATCAGGATTACGACGGGTAGAACTTGTCTAACAGTTTGTGGCTTGTTGACCTAGTCAAGGTCATGAACAGTTAGGGGCAAAAACCACATCGGGGGTTTCAAAAGAACTGAAACTTGCAGATTTAGCATACCTTCTGGAGTGTGGTGACTAGAGTGGATTCCGTCTAGGTTATCACACAATGACAGTTGGATCCCGATCCCACTGATGAGTTGGATTACTCTCGGGAGGTTATTTCACTTAACGATCAATGCTATAAACCTAGTAGGTGTCAAGAAAGGTGTTAGCGAGGTTACGCCCCCAGGGAAAAGAGGTTCTTTAATTAAGGAACTTCGCGAAAGCGTTGGAAAACCTCCCTCGAAGTACCGACACCAGCCTGGCTGAAAGGTTAAGCAAGTATTGTAACGTGAATTAAAAACCCGGCTAGTTCTTCTTTTAAAAAGGTTTTAAGAAGAATTTGAGTAAACAGTGGGAGACATCCTGGTTAGATAAATTAATAAACCAATCTAATCTTGCAAGAGCATACGCTGAGTGTTTCTTTTCTCTCTCCAGGCAGCAACCTTTTCACGCCCTAATCAAGATAATAAAATGTATCGCTTGACCAATCCGAATTCTTATTCGGGACTGGGGAAAGTTGGTTCAGCTCTGACTTGTGACAACAGTCATGAGTATGAGAATGGGAAAGGGGAATGTATGGATTTCCAGGATACCCAGTCGAAGAAGAAGCATGGTTTTGCATCTACTTCAGGTGTTCTTGTAATTGAGAACTGTTTTACGGTCAGCCCTACCTCCTGGGTACTTGATACCGGATCAGGATCTCATATCTGTAATTTATTGCAGGGACTGAGAAAAAGTAGGAAAGTTGCACCGGGTGATATGTCGCTCAGAGTAGCGAACGGAGCACAAGTTAATGCGGCAGCCGTCGGTGAATATCACCTAGTATTGCCAAATGGCAAGACTATGATTTTGAACGATTGCTACTATGTACCCTCCATGGTTTGCAACATCATATCAGTTTCTTTACTCGATAAAGATGGATATAACTTTGTTCTTGAAAAGAATATCATGAACATTTACCTTCATAAGGTACTGGTTGCAGAGGGTACACTGTGTAATGGTATCTACGTTCTAAATCAGAAAACAGTTATCAATATACAAAACACACGCAAGAGGAAGAATTCAGATACGAATGAATCCTACTTGTGGCATTGTAGACTTGGTCATATCGGAGAGAAAAGACTGAGTAAGTTGCATAAAGATGGACTCTTGAATACGTTCGAGTTTTCATCTTATGGAACTTTTCAGTCTTGTCTCAAAGGGAAGATGACCAAATCTCCGTTCACCGGACATGGAGAAAGAGCAACCGAGCTCTTGGGACTCGTACATAATGATGTATGCGGTCCGATGTCTATACATGCAAGGGGTGGGTTCTCGTACTTCATCACATTCACTGACGATCTCTCTAGGTTCGGATATGTGTATCTGATGAAACACAAATCTAAAGCTTTTGAGAAATTCAAGGAATTCAGAAACGAAGTAGAGAACCAGACAGGCAAAAGTATCAAGATCCTCCGGTCTGACAGGGGAGGGGAGTACTTAAGCACGGAATTCCTGGATTACTTAAAAGAGAATGGTATTCTCTCTCAGCTTACTCCTCCTTATACACCACAGCACAACGGTGTTTCGGAGCGGAGGAATCGTACCCTGCTGGATATGGTTCGCTCCATGATGAGTAATGCCGAGTTGCCTCTTTCATTTTGGGGACATGCACTATTGACAGCAGCATACCTATTGAATGATGTTCCGTCTAAATCAGTGCCTAAGACTCCGTTCGAGATATGGAATGGAAAGAGGCCATATCTTAAAAGATCTAAGATATGGGGTTGTCCGGCTTATGTTAAAACGCATAAACCAGATAAACTAGAGGCACGGTCAGTTTTATGTAAATTTGTGGGATATCCAAAGAATGGTTATGGATATCTATTCTACCACACCGAGGAACAGAAGGTGTTTGTTGCTCAGCATGCCGTTTTCCTTGAAACGGAGATTCTTACAAAAGAAATTAGTGGGAGCACGGTAGAATTGGAAGAAATTCAGCGACCACAAATTGAAACTGAAAATTTGACAGAACCTCAGGATTCAATAACCCCAGACGAACCTCAGCCACTCCGCAGATCTGGTAGGATTTCTCATCCGCCCGAGAGATACTACGGTTTTCTCATAGACGGGGATCGAGAGGATTGCATCTTGGAAGAAGATGACCCTACCAGTTTCAGGCAGGCCATTATCAGTAGGGACTCTGATAAGTGGCAGGAAGCAATGCAATCCGAAATAGAGTCCATGTACGCCAATAAAGTGTGGACCTTGGATATTGCTCCACCTGGGGTAAAACCCGTTGGATGCAAATGGATCTACAAAAGGAAACTTGGTGTAGATGGGCAGGTGGAAACCTATAAAGCTAGACTCGTTGCAAAAGGTTTTCGTCAAAGACCTGGTTTGGACTATGACGAGACTTTTTCTCCGGTGGCTATGCTCAAATCCATTCGGATCCTACTTGCCATTGCTGCCTTCCATGACTATGAAATCTGGCAGATGGATGTTAAGACGGCTTTCCTAAACGGTTGTTTGGAAGAGTGCGTTTACATGGATCAACCAGAAGGTTTCGTAGACAGTGGGAGCAGCGGAAGGGTGTGCAAGTTGCTTAAATCCATTTATGGATTAAAGCAGGCATCGCGGAGCTGGAACATCTGTTTTGATGAGGCAATCAAGGAATTTGATTTCATCAAGAACGAAGATGAACCCTGTGTATATAAGAAGATTGTAGGACGAACTGTCGTGTTCCTAGTCTTGTACGTGGACGACATTCTTTTGATAGGAAATGATATTCCTATGCTACAATCGGTCAAGCTATTTTTGTCACAAAGGTTCTCCATGAAAGACCTGGGTGATGCCTCGTACATTCTGGGGATCAAGATCTATAGAGATAGATCCAAGAGACTACTGGGACTTTCACAGTCCAGGTACATAGAGACCGTACTAAAGAGATTTAGTATGGAGGATTCCAAGCGCGGTAATATACCCGCATTGCACGGAATTACCCTCTCCAAGAAGATGTCTCCTAAGACTGACGAGGAGAGGGTTCGCATGAGCACTATACCCTACGCTTCGGCGGTAGGATCTATAATGTATGCGATGCTATGTACAAGACCAGATGTAGCTTACGCGCTAAACGCGGTAAGCCGGTATCAGTCAGACCCAGGGGAGGACCACTGGACAGCAGTGAAGAACATTCTCAAGTACCTGAGAAGGACTAAGGAGATGTTCCTGGTTTACGGTAATGGAGACCTCAGGGTCGAGTCCTTTACCGATTCAAGCTTCCAGAGTGACAAAGATGACAGCAAGTCTGTCTCGGGTATTGTGTTTACCCTCAACGGAGGGGCGGTATGTTGGAGGAGTTCCAAGCAGGATACCGTCGCAGACTCGACGATGGAGGCTGAATACATTGCTGCAAGCGATGCCGCAAAAGAGGCAGTCTGGATTAAGAAGTTCATTAGTGAACTTCAGGTGGTTCCGTCCATTGTTGACCCAATACCTTTGTATTGCGATAACAATGGGGCTATAGCTTTAGCAAAGGAACCAAGGTCCCATCAGAAATCCAGGCACATCTTAAGGCGGTATCACCTGATCAGGGAGATCATTGATCGACAGGAGATCGAGGTGCGGAGAGTGGACACAAAGGACAACACTGCAGACCCATTCACAAAGGCATTACCCCAGACTCAGTTCGAGCGGCTGATCGAGATGATAGGTCTTCGATACGCCAGTACATGGCCTTAGTGCAAGTGGGAGATTGTTAGTGTATATGCCCTAGAGGCCATTACTGTATCATACTAGTATGTATATTACTTGATGGAAGCTTGGGATATTCACAGTTGTACAGACAATCTTGCTCAATATAGTAGTATGCTACTTGGTTTGTCTCTGCTTTAATGTGTACTTGTGTGTTTATTTATTATATCACCTATACGCATTAGTAGAGCCCTTTGGATCTTTGCTTGATTACCGGCGTTGTGATGGCGATCACACTCGTGGGGGCTGGGTAATCTACAAGCACATCCTTATACACGTCCCTAGCCGTGGGAGTATCGAGATAGGGCATCGATACTCCGGAGTAGACTAGCGTATGCGCTTCTCATCCCAGCAAGGGAGACGGTCTGTCCCACAGCCGTCGGTACGTCGTACTTGAGATAGTATGCGGGTGCTCGTTAGGTTACGAGTACACTGGACAGGACTCGTAGGGAACTGATGGTTGGTATTATACCTATCGTCAGTTATCAGTTCCCAGGTGACATGAGTACAGCTTAGTCCGCTGACTTGACACTGTCACTTCGCCTCGAGTGTGTTCCCACTGTTCTTTGATTACTACCCTACCGCGGCTCTTCTGAGTCGTGCAAACAGGTAGTAGTTGGGAGCAGTCCCGAAGCACTTGGAGGCAGTGACGGTTAGACAGGATTCGTCTCTCCCGGTATTGGGGGTTGACATTGCGCTGTGTCTAGGAGAGCCATTACACAAGTAGTCCCTGGCCAGGGCAAGCGAGATATACTGGTAGGTTCCAGTGCTATCTCAGGGTGTTCTGGACTTCACTCCGACACGACTTGTACCGCTATTAGGGGTCTGACGCTTGCCGCCCCCTAGGCCCGACATGCGATGTATCAGACGAACAGACCGGACTGTACGGAGAATGTCACATTCAGACTCAGTAGGAGTTCAGATGGGTTTAACCTCGTCAGTCTTCTTATCGGCATCTACCTGGGGACCGTTACGCACAGCTAGTGCCGCTTGCGGTCTGTGGTTAAACCCACTGCCGGCGTAGTGTAGAGTCTTTAGAGTCCCACACAGAGGGTATTCGCCTCTGGGCAAAACAGAGTAGAGGTCGCATGGTTTTGCGACAGGGTTCGTTCTCATCCGCGCACTTGTGCACGTTTGGAGTCCGGACGGATATTGCCAGCGGGCTCTGGTTTGAGCCGGATACTGGTATATGTTTTGGGGTTACTTTTATCTCTCAGTATTCATGTTCCTCGGAACAAGAATGCAGGTGTGTATGCACAGTTGTTTGAGGCGGAAGAAGAGGTTTTTCATTAGGGTTTCGGAACCGGTGCGCATGCACAGTTGACAGTCGTTTTTTCCAAACCCTAATGAATTAGTGAGATATCAATTAATAATAGTAATTAAATGATATTATGTTATGGTTGGTTTTGTTGACTTGTTGACCATGGTTGACTTGTTGACCATGGTTGAATGTTTGACCATCATCATTACTTTGCAAGGATGCTCCTTGATTCTTGCTTACATTTCATTTAATGAAGTATGATAGTGGTCATTCCAAAACAACCATCAACTATTCTCATTTGAATTATTATTATTTAGATAATTCTTTTTCTTTTTGATATGGTTGCAAAAAGGAAAAGGGTGAGCTCATTCTATCATATTGATTCTCTCTCCTCACTTCATCTTCTTCCTCCTCTTGTTCAAGGAGAGCAAATCTCATGTGTTGAGAATCATCTCCTTGAAGATATAACACCCCAAAGCACACTCTACTCACTCTAAGGTAGAAGGTCTAGCAAGCCGAATACCTTAGTTCTCTCAAGATCGAGAAAGGAGCCCTAGGATGAAGCCCTCAGGTGGATCTATCTTCGGCAAAGAGGAGATGAGGAGGGAAAGCCATTCAAGCTACTACAAAGAGCAAGAAAGAAGAAGAACAACAAGAAGAGAAGGAGTTCAAGTTGAGGTATAACCACTTTGCATAGTAGTTAACTCTTCTTTGCAAGTATGCTAGTTTAGTTTAGCAAAGATCCGGCTTTTACGGTCCATGTTACAAAGTTTAGAAAAAATTTTGTTTTACCGTTTCCGCATTCCCGAAAGTACCGGGAGAGGTAACGTGAACCTAACAATATTATATAGGCGTTACTTATGTTTTACACCCGCGCTAGCCCTGCCCCGCTCTGCCGTTAGTTACCTAACCTAACGGTGCATGAGGGGACATCGAGGCGAATGCGGATGGCATAAGTGTACGTCGTATTTATCTGTGATGTTTAGGTACTTAAATGATGGGACTTCATTAATGTGATTAATGAAATAAAAGAAACCTAAGATGTTGTAGAATCGAATTTCAAAATAAAACAGGTAGCTATAGTTCTTGCTTTGCACAGCGGTATATGTGATATATCCTGCACCTTATTCGATGAGGAAAGGACCGAGATCCCTTCACCGGGAGTGACTCCTTTAGCAATAACTGGCAGATGCTACACACTCGGTTTGTCTTTTGATTGCTTTTAAGTGTTTTTGCTTTGCACAGTGATATATATGATATATCCCGCACCTCATTCGACGAGGAAAGGACCGACGATCCCTTCACCGGGAGTGACTCCTTTAGCAAAACTAGAAAAGCCTCAAAAACACTCCATTTCAAAATTCATTTGATTCTACAACGATATCAAGTTCATTACGCAATAGGTTTTCATAAAAACCTGTCGTAGCTCTTCGTCATTTCAGATAAGTGCTGTTTAGTATTCGTGCTGCGTTTGTTGACCTCCGTCAAGGCGCAGTGTGCGGTAGCTAACCAGTATTTATCTGCTTATGCATATGATGCAGATTGAGTTAGGGTAGTCGTGCGGCCTTGTTGACCTCCGTCAGGGGTCGTGCGGGTGGGTTTAATTCGATCAAGAAATGATGGGTTGAACTTGACTAGTAGCCTATGGTTTGTTGACCTCCGTCAAGGTCATAGGGTGCTAGGGGCAAAATATTATCGGGAATTTCAAGTGTTGAAATTTGCAATGAGATTGCATACTTTCTATGAGATTGTGGGGGGTTTCTGTTAGGAAAACCTTTAAAAAGATGTTAAGATAATAGGAAAAAATATATCCGGGGTTTTTAAATTATATTCAACGGTATAAAAAATCAGAAATTAGGATTTGGCGCAAATGTAAAATATTTCCAAATTGCGCCCGGGTCGGGTCCAAAAATTTGAAATTGAAATATGAAAATTATAGGCGGGATCCAAAATTTAAAATGAAGTATTTTACAATCAAAAAGCATACCCCCAAAACGGACGCACGTACGTGCACGTAGCCGTCCAAACACGTCCGTTTCATTGAACGGGACGAGAACGTGATGCAAGGACGCTACCACAGGGTTAGGGGTGTCAAGCAGGCCATATCAATTATTTTTTTATTAATTTTAGATGACCTAAATTGTTATTTGCAGCATTAGAATTGACGGGGTAAAATTTATAACTAGCAACAGTCAAGTAGGATCACGGTAACAGAAACTAATAGCATTGGGCTCGGTTGTTACATTATACCCAACTACAAAAAGAATTTCGTCCTCGAAATTCCAAGAATACAAAGATAGACGACAAACAACTATAAGAAAAGATGAGGAAAGCTCTGCCGGATTTCATCTTCTCGTTCCCAAGTGAACCCTCCATGCGTGCGATTACCCCAAGAAACAAGTACAAGAGGGATAACCTTGTTCTTAAGAACCTTTTCCCTTCGATCCACAATTTCAACCGGTCGCTCCTCGAAAGTCAAGTCTTCTCGTACCGTTAGCTCCGAATGATCCAATACATGCGTTTCATCACGAACATACTTACGGAGTTGAGATACGTGAAACACATCGTGCACATTTGCCAAGGACTGTGGTAACGCCAAATGATACGTTACCTCACCAACACGCTCCAAAATCTCAAAGGGTCCAACGAAACGAGGACAGAGCTTTCCTCGACTTCCAAAACGAATCACCCCTCTAGTCGATGATATCTTCAAGAATACCAAATCACCCACGGCGAACTCTAGAGGTCTTCTCGACGTATCTGCCCAACTTTTCTGTCTATCTTGTGCTGCCTTCTTATGATTCCTGATAGTGTTAACTTTCTCAACTGTCTGCACAACCAAATCTGGTCCCAACAATCTTCGTTCACTGATATCGTCCCAACAAACAGGTGAACGACATTTACGACCATACAAAGCTTCAAATGGAGCCATCTGGATAGTTGCCTGGAAACTGTTGTTGTAAGAAAACTCTACCAAATGTAAATGATCCTCCCATGAACCCTTGAAGTCCAACATGCATGCTCTCAACATATTTTCAAGAGTTTGGATCGTTCTCTCCGACTGACCATCAGTTTCAGGATGATAAGCTGTGCTAAATTTCAATCGAGTCCCTAAACTTTCCTGTAAACTCCGCCAAAAGTGCGATAAGAACCGAGTGTCACGATCTGAAACGATGCTTACAGGTACTCCATGCAATCTTATAATCTCCTGCATGTACCGCTCAGCCAAAGTTTCTGTCGATTGACCAACCCGAAAAGGAATAAAATGAGCTGCTTTGGTCAAACGATCAACAATCACCCAAACTGCATTGTTGCCTTTTGGACTCCACGGTAGAGCTGTCATGAAATCCATGGTTATATGTTCCCACTTCCACTGAGGAATCAGAAGTGGTTGCAAGAAACCAGCAACCCTTTGATGTTCAGCCTTAACTTCCTGACACACCAAGCACTTTGCCACAAAGTGAGCAATCTCCCGTTTCATGCCTTCCTACCAGAAATGCTGTCGAATATCTCGGTACATCTTCGTGCCTCCTGGATGTACAGAATAAGCTGAACTGTGTGCCTCCTTCATAAGTTCTTCATGCGTATCTCCCTTTGGTACACACAAACGGCTACCATATCTCAACGAACCATCTTCATGTATCAGTAAATCTGTTCGTAGTCCGGCTTCAACCTGTTCTCACGTTTGCAGTCTAGGATCCTGTGATTGCGCTGCTTTAAAATTCTCGATCAACGACGAATATACTTGCATCTGCATCAACTTTCCCAAAGAACGCGGTAGCACAACCTCCAAATCAAATCTTCGAAAATCTTCAACGAGCTCCTTCTGCGTAGTCAACATCTGAATTACTGTTAACCGACTGAGCGCATCCTGCACAACATTAACCTTCCCCGGATAGTACATAAGATCAAGATCATAGTCACCCATCAACTCCAACCATCTACGTTGCCTCATATTAAGTTCCTTCTGCGTGAACACATACTTCAAGCTCTTATGATCCGTGAAAACTTCGACCCTTTAGCCTAAAAGGTAGTGTCTCCAAATCTTCAAAGAGAAAATCACAGCCGCAAGCTCCAAGTCATGAGTTGGGTAATTCTTCTCATGGGTGTTCAACTGTCTTGATGCGTACGCTATAACCTTCCCATGCTGCATCAGAACACACCCCAATCCTTTCCCAGATGCGTCGCTGTGAATCACCAATCCTTCGGAATTGTCTGGCACGGTCAGAATAGGGGCGGTTATCAATTTCTGCTTCAACGTCTCAAAAGCTGATGCACATCTATCCGTCCATACAAAAGGTACCTCCTTGCGCGTAAGCTTGGTCAATGGCTCCGCCAGACGAGCAAAATTCTCCACAAATCTTCAGTAATACCCGGCGAGACCAAGTAAACTTCTTATCTCCGCAACATTCTTTGGAATCGGCCAATCTCGAACTGCTGCAATCTTTTCTGGATCGACGACGATTCCATCGCCAGACACGACATGCCCCAAGAACTTTACTTCCTCCAGCCAAAACTCGCACTTGCTCATCTTCGCATACAAATCTCTCTTGTCTCAACGTCCGCAGTGCGATCCTCAAATGTTTAGCATGCTCTTCAAAACTCTTTGAGTAAACCAGAATATCGTCAATGAACACCACAATAAACTGGTCCAAGAATGGTGAAAAAATTCGGCTCATCAAGTCCATGAATATCGCCAGTGCATTCGTTACTCCGAAGGGCATCACTAAGTACTCGTAATGTCCATACTGAGTTCAGAACGCCGTTTTGCAAATATCTTCTGCTTTCACTCGGACCTGATGATATCCGGATCGCAAATCCAGCTTCGAGAATACCCTTGCGCCGCTAAGCTGCTCAAAAAGTTCGCCAATGCGAGGGATCGGATACTTGTTCTTAATAGTCACCCGGTTTAATTCTCGATAGCCGATGCACATCCTTCTCGTGCCATCTTTCTTCTTAACTAGAAGAACTGGAGCTCCCCAAGGCGAGTTACTGCTTCGAATCCAACCTTTCTCAAGCAGTTCAGCAACCCGTTTCTTGACTTCTTCCAACTTCACTGGTGCCATTGGATAATACGCTTTAGATACTGGCGCTGCACCAGGAATAAGATCAATTGCGAACTCCACGTCTTGCTTCGGTGGTAGTCCTGATATATCTTCAAACACGTCCATGAAATCACGAACAACAGCTGGCTCTTCACTTTTGTCAACCTCCAATGATGCAAGAATATCATTTGTCGACCTAGCCCTAAACTCGACTGGCCCGACATAACTGCTTCCTTCAGTAAAGGTAAACTCGGGATGTCCGGGAATTTGGAAAATTACTTTCTTTTCCCTACAATCAATGTGAGCGTGGAAAGTCCCAAGAAAATCCATTCCCAAGACGACTTCATAGCTTCCCGTATCAATCACCAAGAAATCTGCAAAAAGCTCCCGTCCGCAAACAACAACTGTACAATCTTTACATTCTCTACTAGATATGATTTTCCCATTCCCAGTGTGTATGTCCCAGAAACTAGACAGGGTCGTGCAGGTAATCGAGTGTGTAGTTATAAACTTGGATGACATAAAACAATGGGATGCACCAGAATCAAATAACGCTAATGCGGGAAAACCATGAATAAGTAGAATACCTGAAACAACCTCTCCTGACGCCTTAGCTTCCTCAGCTGTCAAGGTAAAAGCTCGAGCCTGATTAGGTCCTTGAGTGAGCTGCTTCTGCCCCTGGAACGGTTTCTGCGGAGGCTTCTGAATATCATCCCTCGTACGAAGCTTCAACGGACATGAGTTAACAGCGTGATCTGCCGCTCCACAAACTAAACAGAGTCCCAGCCTCCTTCGACAATCCTTTTGCACGTGGCCAGGTAAATTGCAGTAGTTACAAGTCACGCTCTTTCTCTGGTCAACCACAGCATGCTTCTTCATTGGTGCTACGCCACGACGGTCCACTGGAATACCTCTGCGACTATGAGCTGGGTTTGGTACAAATGCTGGCTTCCTTACCGCAACTGCTGTCTGCTGCAAACTCCCCTTCATCCCAGATAGGCTCTGCTGCTCTCGGGCTGCCGCAAGTACCTGTGAGAAAGTGGTCGAACCCAGGGAGACAATCAGCCTTTGGATGTCCACGTCCAAGCTGCGCATGAACCTCCATGCCCTGTCTGCATTGTTGGCAACTAAAGGTCCAGCGAATCTACTGAGTCTTGTCCATTCTGCTGCATGCACATCCATGGGTGCTCCATTCTGCCTTAGCCCGATGAACTTCTCCTCCATTTCCACCCGTGCGGTCTTCGGGAAGAACTTCTCTAGGAAACTCTTCGAAAAATCCGCCCATTTGATCGGCTTGGGCAAGCGGGTCTCCTCCACAAGCCACCATTCTCGGGCGTAGTCCACTAACGAATGCGTGCCACATCAACTCTTTTCTCATCTGGAATCTGTGCCGCAATAAGCAAGTTCTCTGTGTCAGCTAGCCACTGCTCCGCTGGCAACGGCTCCTCCAAACCAGTAAATGCAGACGGTCCCAAACACCTGAAATCTGCTACGGTCCCTACTTGATCAACTGGTTTAGCTTCAACCTTGTCTACGGACTGCTGAACGGTCCGCAAACCTTCCTGAAACGATTCCGCTTGCTGCTGGATCAGCTCTGTCTGTCTCTTTTGATTCTCCAGCATTCCCCTTATCACTCCAAGCATGGCGGCTTCGTCCACACGCCTTTGGTACGTCTTCAAATTCTTATCTGCCATATTCCTGAAATCAAAACACCCAACATTAGCATAATAACAGATTCAAAATTTAGATCAAGGCTAGAACTCTAAGTTACTTAAATAGAGTACCGCATTGTATCTATGCCGCGGTATCATAGCCACAATTACATAACTCTATCCAAGTCGCCTAAGTCCTAGAGATAACAAGGAATCAGGTTTTCGAGCCGATATGCAAAGGAAGTTTGTCCATCGTAAAAGATATAATCAGGAAGAATTTGATTCAAGAACGGTAAAACAGCAAGGTGGCAGGACATGTTTCCTAAACACGGTTATTCTGATTCGTGTATTGGGTACAATACCCAACTACAAAAGAATCAACCCGACTAACCTATGTCTCTGATACCAAAAGAACCATGCCACGCCCCGCTTCCCAGAGTACGCTAAACTGGGCACGTGACATAGCCCAACCATGCTACCTGTGGGTAGGAAGTATCCATCCACAGTCATATTACAGCTGTAGAGATATTAAGAACAAAATAACACTAACTAAAACATGTCCATAAGCCACGATAACATGAGTCAAGAATAATGAAAGTGCGGAAGCAAACGATCCAATACACAATAACTGGAATGTATGTTCCATAATGCGGGCTCACATCAGGAAATAACTACAGAAAATAACTGAACTAGCTACTACAGAAACTCACAGCTCAGCCTGCTGGCTGAAGTACTACTGCTCGGACTGCAGCAAAGGTACGGAATCTGGGCCATGCAAAACCCAGACGTCAGCGCGTCATGTCATCAAGTAAATAAATATAAACAGGGTAACAGGCAATGCAATATAAACATGAATGAAAAGCTGGTGTAACAGTAATGTAAGTCAAGGCAGTGTAGGGTAGTGTGCATTGAGTAAACTAAATTGTTCTATCAGGTTTCCTGTTCTAAAGACTTTGAAATCAAATTGATGAATCATCGATGTAACTCAATAGTATCCCGTGCATACCCAGGACCACGGTCCAGATTCTCGGGCTGAAACCGAGACATGCCGCTAGGCACTAAAACAGGAATGTGTACAGATGAATGATGTCAGCAGCATCATCCCAAGGCTGGCCTAGCCTCTAAAACTGATCAGAACAAGTAGCGAACTGTTGAGTTACAAGTCAGGTTTCACCTTTGATTTCCCCATACCCCCAAGTTATATGTATATGTCAAATCAGGTATTCAGTAATCAAGAACTAATGCCAACACAGGATCGGGTAAGCAGGTTTGTCTGGATAGACAATAGGAACGGTCCGTGAGGACTACATGTCAGGTTTGTTGGCATTAGACACAAGATTAGGTAACGGGTCAGGTCATGGTACATCAGGTCAAGTCAAGCAGTATACGGTACCATGTCGGGTCAATCAATATGTATGCAGCAAGTCATGTCAAGATGTAAACGATATCATAGGTGTGCTCATAATCAGTTACATAATCAAGCATGGTTATCAACAACATGATCTAAGCAATGAATTAAGCAATAAGCAGATTCAATTAACTAGCTGTACAGTTATCAATGGTGTTTAACAGACAGTGTCAGCATTATGTGAATACAGTATGATAGATATGAATGCAGAAAAATATGTTAATAAATCTGGATGCGACGACATGTATAATCTGTTTAATGGATGCAGTTGTAATTAGACCGGTTTACGTTGCACATGGATGTCTGCTAGGCTAAACTGGATAAAGGGGATCATGGCAATAAATAATGTGATCTATCATGTACAGGTGATTGTTAGTTATAACTAATCAGATGCAACATTAAGCTTCAAGTCCGGAATTATAAAATGTGTAACAGCACTTTATACGATTAATCTTGAAATCTATTTCTATCAATTCTAATCAGGGATTTAATAGGAAATAATTAATGTAGCATATGAATAGTTTAAAATAGCATGTAGCAAGTTTCACTTGCCTCGACGGGTCGCGAAACGGAAAACGGAACGTTTCGCGTCGGCGGGGAAATCTCGTGACGCGCGCACGGTCCACGGAACGAACCCAAACGACGGACAATGAAGCCACACGGGTCGGGGTACCACGCTGGAACGTCGGGAATCGTCGCCGGCATCGCCGGATTCCGGCGAACAGACAACAGAGAGCAATCAATATATAGCATGCATGAAATAAGAAAAAGAAAAGATTAAGAATAAAGAAGAGAGGGAGGCTAGAGGAAGGTTGCTTACGGGGTTGCAGAGGGGTGGCTAACGGCGACGGTGAGACCACGGTGATGAGATCGACGGACTCCGACGACTCTACAGAACTTTTTCCAGTGAAGAAATTTTCCATGAAGAAAAAGAGGAAGAAGAAGAGAAGGAGGATGGGGAAGGGAGGTTGCATACCGGAGTTGCGCCCGATGCCAGGGACACGGGACGAGTCGTCGACGGCCACAGCTCCGGCGAACTGTCTGCAGGGAAACATCGACCAAGCACAGGAAAAGAATAAGGAAAGGAAGATGAAGGAAGGAAGGAAAGGGTGTGGAAACTCATCGCTACGTCAATCGGGAACCGTTTACGGCGACGAGATCACTACGGTGATTGTCGCGGTGAGGAGACGTGCAAGCCTCGGCTGTGCACACCGGCGCTGATGCGCGTGCAGGGAACGGTGAAGGAGAAGTGAGAAAGGAGGTGAGGGTGACGAGCTGCGACGAACGACGATGGTCGCGTCGGCGTTGGGCAACGGTGAGGAAGGAATGAGGCGGCTAGGGTTAACAGAGGTTGGGTTGAGGGAGAGAGAGAGAGAGAGGGAGAGAGAGAGAGAAAGATTGCGAGAGGAGAGAGATAGAAAGGAGGTGAGAGATCGAGAGGAGAGAGAAACGGGGAGAGGAGAAAGAAAATTGTTTCATAGCGCCAGAGAGAGAGAGAGAAGAGAGAGAAAGAGAAGGAGAAAGGGAGAGAGAAAAGAGACGGTGGGGCTCCCGGGGTTAAAGTGAACATTGATTGGTTCGTGGCCAAAGTTAAGGAAAGAAAGGAAAGATTTTGTGGGGGGTTTCAGTTAGGAAAACCTTTAAAAAGATGTTAAGATAATAGGAAAAAATATTATCTTGGGTTTTAAAATTATATTCGACGGTATAAAAAATCAGAAATTAGGATTTGGCGCAAATGTAAAATATTTCCAAATTGCGCCCGGGTCGGGTCAAAAAATTTGAAATTGAAATAAGAAAATTATAGGCGGGATCCAAAATTTAAAATGAAGTATTTTACAATCAAAAAGCATACCCCCAAAACGGTCGCACGTACGTGCACGTAGCCGTCCAAACACATCCGTTTCACTGAACGGGACGAGAACGTGATGCAAGGACGCTACCACAGGGTTAGGGGTGTCAAGCAGGCCATGTCAATTATTTTTTAATTAATTTTAGATGACCTAAATTGTTATATGCAGCATTAGAATTGACGGGGTAAAATTTATAACTAGCAACAGTCAAGTAGGATCGCGGTAACAGAAACTAATAGCATTGGGCTCGGTTGTTACATTATACCCTACTACAAAAAGAATTTCGTCCTCGAAATTCCAAGAATACAAAGATAGACGAAAAACAACTATAAGAAAAGATGAGGAAAGCTCTGCCGGATTTCATCTTCTCGTTCCCAAGTGAACCCTCCATGCGTGCGATTACCCCTAAGAAACAAGTACAAGAGGGATAACCTTGTTCTTAAGAACCTTTTCCCTTCGATCCACAATTTCAACCGGTCGTTCCTCGAAAGTCAAGTCTTCTCGTACCGTCAGCTCCGAATGATCCAATACATGCGTTTCATCACGAACATACTTACGGAGTTGAGATACGTGAAACACATCGTGCACATTTGCCAAGGACTGTGGTAACGCCAAACGATACGTTACCTCACCAACACGCTCCAAAATCTCAAAGAGTCCAACGAAACGAGGACTGAGCTTTCCTCGACATCCAAAACGAATCACCCCTCTAGTCGGTGATATCTTCAAGAATACCAAATCACCCACGGCGAACTCTAGAGGTCTTCTCGACGTATCTGCCCAACTTTTCTGTCTATCTTGTGCTGCCTTCATATGATTCCTGATAGTGTTAACTTTCTCAACTGTCTACACAACCAAATCTGGTCCCAACAATCTTCGTTCACTGACATCGTCCCAACAAACAGGTGAACGGCATTTACGACCATACAAAGCTTCAAATGGAGCCATCTGGATAGTTGCCTGGAAACTGTTGTTGTAAGAAAACTCCACCAAATGTAAATGATCCTCCCGTGAACCCTTGAAGTCCAACATGTATGCTCTCAACATATTTTCAAGAGTTTGGATCATTCTCTCCGACTGACCATCAGTTTGAGAATGATAAGCTGTGCTAAATTTCAATCGAGTCCCCAAACTTTCCTGTAAACTCCGCCAAAAGTGCGATAAGAATCGAGTGTCACGATCGGACACGATGCTTATAGGTACTCCATGGAATCTTACAATCTCCTGCATGTACCGCTCAGCCAAAGTTTCTGTCTATTGACCAACCCGAAAAGGAATAAAATGAGCTGCTTTGGTCAAACGATCAACAATCACCCAAACTGCATTGTTGCCTTTTGGACTCCACGGTAGAGCTGTCATGAAATCCATGGTTATATGTTCCCACTTCCACTGAGGAATCAGAAGTGGTTGCAATAAACCAGCAACCCTTTGATGTTCAGCCTTAACTTCCTGACACACCAAGCACTTTGCCACAAAGCGAGCAATCTCCCGTTTCATGCCTTCCCACCAGAAATGCTGTCGAATATCTCGGTACATCTTCGTGCCTCGTGGATGTACAGAATAAGCTGAACTGTGTGCCTCCTTCATAAGTTCTTCATGAGTATCTCCCTTTGGTACACACAAACGGCTACCATATCTCAACGAACCATCTTCATGTATCAGTAAATCTGTTCGTAGTCCGGCTTCAACCTGTTCTCGAAACTTTTGCTGTCTAGGATCCTGTGATTGCGCTGCTTTAAAATTCTCGATCAAGGACGAATGTACTTGCAGCTGCATCAACTGTCCCAAAGAATGCGGTAGCACAACCTCCAAATCAAATCTTCGAAAATCTTCAACGAGCTCCTTCTGCGTAGTCAACATCTTAATTGCTGGTAACCGACTGAGCGCATCCTGCACAACATTAACCTTCCCCGGATGGTACATAAGATCAAGATCGTAGTCAGCCATCAACTCCAACCATCTACGTTGCCTCATATTAAGTTCCTTCTGCGTGAACACATACTTCAAGCTCTTATGATCCGTGAAAACTTCGACCCTTTTGCCTAAAAGGTAGTGTCTCCAAATCTTCAAAGCGAAAATCACAGCCGCAAGCTCCAAGTCATGAGTTGGGTAATTCTTCTCATGGGTGTTCAACTGTCTTGATGCGTACGCTACAACCTTCCCATGCTGCATCAGAACACACCCCAATCCTTTCCCAGATGCGTCGCTGTGAATCACCAATCCTTCGGAATTGTCTGGCACGGTCAGAATAGGGGCGGTTATCAATTTCTGCTTCAACGTCTCAAAAGATGACACACATATATCCGTCCATACAAAAGGTACCTCCTTACGCGTAAGCTTGGTCAATGGCTCCGCCAGACGAGCAAAGTTCTCCACAAATCTTCTGTAATACCCGCTGAGACCAAGGAAACTTCTTATCTCCGCAACATTCTTTGGAATCAGCCAATCTCGAACTGCTGCAATCTTTTCTGGATCGACGACGATTCCATCGCCAGACACGACATGCCCCAAGAACTTTACTTCCTCCAGCCAAAACTCGCACTTGCTCATCTTCACATACAATCTCTCTTGTCTCAACGTCCGCTGTGCGATCTTCAAATGTTTAGCATGCTCTTCAAAACTCTTTAAGTAAACCAGAATATCGTCAATGAACACCACAATAAACTGGTCCAAGAATGGTGAAAAAATTCGGTTCATCAAGTCCATGAATATAGCCAGTGCATTCGTTACTCCGAAGGGCATCACTAAGTATTCGTAATGTCCATACCGAGTTCGGAACGTCGTTTTGCAAATATCTTCTGCTTTCACTCGGACCTGATGATATCCGGATCGCAAATCCAGCTTCGAGAATACCCTTGCGCCGCTAAGCTGCTCAAAAAGTTCGCCAATGCGAGGGATCGGGTACTTGTTCTTAATAGTCACCCGGTTTAATTCTCGATAGTCGATGCACATCCTTCTCGTACCATCTTTCTTCTTAACTAGAAGAACTGGAGCTCCCCAAAGCGAGTTACTGCTTCGAATCCAACATTTCTCATGCAGTTCAGCAACCTGTTTCTTGACTTCTTCCAACTTCACTGGTGCCATTGGATAATACGCTTTAGATACTGGCGCTGCACCAGGAATAAGATCAATTGCGAACTCCACGTCTCGCTTCGGTGGTAGTCCCGATATATCTTCAAACACGTCCATGAAATCACGAACAACAGCTGGCTCTTCACTTTTGTCAACCTCCATTGATGCAAGAATATCATTTGTCGACCTAGCCCTAAACTCAACTGGCCCGACAGAACTGCTTCCTCCAGTGAAGGTAAACTCGGGATGTCCGGGAATTTGGAAAATTACTTTCTTTGCCCTACAATCAATGTGAGCGTGGAAAGTCCCAAGAAAATCCATTCCCAAGACGACTTCATAGCTGCCCGTATCAATCACTAAGAAATCTGCAAAAAGCTCCCGTCCGCAAACAACAACTGTACAGTCTTTACATTCCCTACTAGATATGATTTTCCCATTCCCAGTGTGTATGTCCCAGAAACTAGATAGGGTCGTGCAGGTAATCGAGTGTGTAGTTATAATCTTGGATGACATAAAACAATGGGATGCACCAGAATCAAATAACGCTAATGCGGGAAAACAATGAACAAGTAGAATACCTGAAACAACCTCTCCTGACGCCTTAGCTTCCTCAGCTGTCAAGGTAAAAGCAAAAGCCTGATTAGGTCCTTGAGTCAGCTACTTCTGCCCCTGGAACGGTTTCTGCGGAGGCTTCTGAATATCATCCATCGTACGAAGGTTCAACGGACATGAGTTAACAGCGTGATCTGCCGCTCCACAAACTAAACAGAGTCCCGGCCTCCTTCGACAATCCTTTTGCACGTGGCCAGGTAAATTGCAGTAGTTACAAGTCACGCTCTTTCTCTAGTCAACCACAGCATGCTTCTTCATTGGTGCTACGCCACGACGGTCCACTGGAATACCTCTACGACTATGAGCTCGGTTTGGTACAAATGCTGGTTTCCTTACCGCAACTGCTGTCTGCTGCAAACTCCCCTTCATCCCAGATAGGCTCTGCTGCTCTCGGGCTACCGCAAGTACCTGTGAGAAAGTGGTCAAACCCAGGGAGACAATCTGCCTCTGGATGTCCACGTCCAGGCTGCGCATGAACCTCCGTGCCCTGTCTGCATTGTTGGCAACTAAAAGTCCAGAGAATCTACTGAGTCTTGTCCATTCTGCTGCATGCACATCCACGGGTGCTCCATTCTGCCTTAGCTCGATGAACTTCTCTTCCATTTCCTCCCGTGCGGTTCTCGGGAAGAACTTCTCTAGGAAACTCTTCGAAAAATCCGCCCATTTGATCGGCTTGGGCAAGCGGGTCTCCTCCACAAGCCACCATTCTCGGGCATAGTCCACTAACGAATGCGTACCACATCAACTCTTTTCTCATCTGGAATCTGTGCCGCAATAAGCAAGTTCTCTGTGTCAGCTGGCCACTGCTTCGCTGGCAACGGCTCCTCCAAACCAGTAAATGCAGACGGTCCCAAACGCCTGAAATCTGCTACGGTCCCTACTCGATCAACTGGTTTTGCTTCAACCTTGTCTACGGACTGCTGAACGGTCCGCAAACCTTCCTGAAACGATTCCGCTTGCTGCTGGATCAGCTCGGTCTGTCTCTTTTGATTCTCCAGCATTCCCCTTATCACTCCAAGCATGGCGGCTTCGTCCACACGCCTTTGGTACGTCTTCAAATTCTTATCTGCCATATTCCTGAAATCAAAACACCCAACATTAGCATGATAACAGATTCAAAATTTAGATCAAGGCTAGAACTCCAAGTTACTTAAATAGAGTACCGCATTGTAACTATGCCGCGGTATCATAGCCACAATTACATAACTCCACCCAAGTCGCCTAAGTCCTAGAGATAACAAGGAATCAGGTTTTCGAGCCGATATGCAAAGGAAGTTTGCCCATCGTAAAAGATATAATCAGGAAGAATTTGATTCAAGAACGGTAAAACGGCAAGGTGGCAGGACATGTTTCCTAAACACGGGTATTCTGATTCGTGTATTGGGTACAATACCCAACTACAAAAGAACCAACCCGACTAAGCTATGTCTCTGATACCAAAAGAACCATGTCTCCCCTGCTTCCCAGAGTACGCTAAACTGGACACGTGACATAGCCCAACCATGCTACCTGTGGGTAGGAAGTATCCATCCACAGTCACATTACAGCTGTACAGATATCAAGAACAAAATAACACTAACTAAAACATGTCCATAAGCCAAGATAACATGAGTCAAGAATAATGAAAGTGCGGAAGCAAAAGATCCAATACACAATAACTGGAATGTATGTCCCATAATGTGGGCTCACATCAGGAAATAACTGCAGAAAATAACTGAACTAGCTACTACAGAAACTCACAGCTCAGCCTGCTGGCTGAAGTACTCCTGCTCGGACTGCAGCAAAGGTACGGAATCTGGGCCATGCAAAACCCAGACGTCAGCGCGTCATGTCATCAAGTAAATAAATATAAACAGGGTAACAGGCAATGCAATATAAACATGAATGAAAAGCAGGTGTAACAGTAATGTAAGTCAAGGCAGTGTAGTGTAGTGTGCATTGAGTATACTAAACTGTTCTATCAGGTTTCCTGTTCTAAAGGCTTTGAAATCAAATTGATGAATCATCGATGTAACTCAATAGTATCCCGTGCATACCCGGGACCACGGTCCAGATTCTCAGGCTGAAACCGAGACATGCCGCTAGGCACTAAAACAGGAATGTGTACAGATGAATGATGTCAGCAGCATCATCCCAAGGCTGGCCTAGCCTCTAAAACTGATCAGAACAAGTAGCGAACTGTTGAGTTACAAGTCAGGTTTCACCTTTGATTTCCCCATACCCCCAAGTTATATGTATATGTCAAATCAGGTATTCAGTAATCAAGAACTAATGCCAACACAGGATCGGGTAAGCAAGTTTATCTGGATAGACAACAGGAACGGTCCGTGAGGACTACATGTCAGGTTTGTTGGCATTAGACACAAGATTAGGTAACGGGTCAGGTCATGGTACATCAGGTCAAGTCAAGCAGTATACGGTACCATGTCGGGTCAATCAATATGTATGTAGCAAGTCATGTCAAGATGTAAACGATATCATAGGCGTGCTCATAATCAGTTACATAATCAAGCATGGTTATCAACAACATGATCTAAGCAATGAATTAAGCAATAAGCAGATTCAATTAACTAGCTGTACAGTTATCAGTGGTGTTTAACAGACAGTGTCAGCATTATGTGAATACAGTATGATAGATATGAATCAGAAAAACATGATAATAAATCTGGATGCGACGACATGGATAATCTGTTTAATGGATGCAGTTGTAATTAGACCGGTTTACGTTGCACATGGATGCCTGCTAGGCTAAACTGGATAAAGGGGATCATGGCAATAAACAATATGATCTATCATGTACAGGTGATTGTTAGTTATAACTAATCAGATGCAAGATTAAGCTTCAAGTCCGGAATTATAAAATGTGTAACGGCACTTTATACGGTTAATCTTGAAATCTATTTCAATCAATTCTAATCAGGGATTTAACAAGAAATAATTAATGTAGCATATGAATAGTTTAAAATAGCATGTAGCAAGTTTCACTTGCCTCGACGGGTCGCGAAATGGAAAACGGAACGTTACGCGTCGGCGGGTAAATCTCATGACGCGCGCACGGTCCACGGAACGAACCTAAACGACGGACAATGAAGCCACACGGGTCGGGGTACCATGCTGGAACGTCGGGAATCGTCGCCGGCATCGCCGGATTCCGGCGAACAGACAACAGAGAGCAATCAATATATAGCATGCATGAAATAAGAAAAAGAAAAGATTAAGAATAAAGAAGAGAGGGAGGCTAGAGGAGGGTTGCTTACGGGGTTGCAGAGGGGTGGCTAACGGCGACGGTGAGACCACGGTGATGAGATCGACGGACTCCGACGACTCTACAGAACTATTTCCAGTGAAGAAATTTTCTATGAAGAAAAAGAGGAAGATGAAGAAGAAGAGAAGGAGGATGGGGAAGGGAGGTTGCATACCGGAGTTGCGCACGATGCCAGGGACATGGGACGAGTCGTCGACAGCCACAGCTCCGGCGAACTGTCTGCAGGGAAACATCGGCCAAGCACAGGAAAAGAATAAGGAAAGGAAGAAGAAGGAAGGAAGGAAAGGGTGTGGAAACTCACCGCTACGTCTATCGGGAACCGTGGACGGCGACGAGATCACTCCGGTGATCGTCGCAGTGAGGAGACGTGCTGGCCTCGGCTGTGCACACCGGCGCTGATGCGCGTGCAAGGAACGGTGAAGGAGAAGTGAGAAAGGAGGTGAGGGTGACGAGCTGCAACGAACGGCGATGGTCGCGTCGGCGTTGGGCAACGGTGAGGAAAGAATGAGGCGGCTAGGGTTAGCAGAGGTTGGGTTCAGGCTTCTGGAGAAATAAGGAGGAAGAGAAAATATATATAGGGGGAGAGAGAGAAAGAGAGACGGGGAGAGAGAGAGATAGAGAGAGATTGCGAGAGGAGAAAGATAGAGAGGAGGTGAGAGATCGAGAGGAGAGAGAAACGGGGAGAGGAGAAACAAAATTGTTTCGTAGCGCCAGAGAGAGAGAGAAGAGAGAGAAAGAGAAGGAGAAAGGGAGAGAGAAAAGAGACGTTGGGGCCCCCGGGGTTAAAGTGAACATTTATTGGCTCGTGGCCAAAGTTAAGGAAAGAAAGGAAAGATTTTGTGGGGGGTTTCAGTTAGAAAAACCTTTAAAAAGATGTTAAGATAATAGGAAAAAATATTATCTGGGGTTTTAAAATTATATTCGACGGTATAAAAAATCAAAAATTAGGATTTGGCGCAAATGTAAAATATTTCCAAATTGCGCCCGGGTCGGGTCCAAAAATTTGAAATTGAAATAAGAAAATTATAGGCGAGATCCAAAATTTAAAATGAAGTATTTTACAATCAAAAAGCATACCCCCAAAACGGACGCACGTACGTGCACATAGCCGTCCAAACACGTCCGTTTCACTGAACGGGACGAGAACGTGATGCAAGGACACTACCACAGGGTTAGGGGTGTCAAGCAGGCCATGTCAATTATTTTTTAATTTATTTTAGATGACCTAAATTGTTATATGCAGCATTAGAATTGACGGGGTAAAATTTATAACTAGCAACAGTAAAGTAGGATCAATGACCTAAATACCATACACCATTCATACGGTAACAGAAACTAGTAGCATTGGGCTCGGTTGTTACATAAGGTTCCATCTCAATTTAAGAATTTTTATCATCTCTACTGAAGGTGTAAGCCCTATCTTTCATTCCTATCTCTCATCCAAACCCCAATCATATACCCCTACGTGTGTGTATGTATCATCCCTACACTTGGAAATTCAATTCTAGCTATCATACTCTTGTCCATCTTCCAAAATACTTTGAGTTGGTGAATTTTAGATGAAATTGCTCACACATCTTTCACGCGACCGTTAATACTTCTTGAGGTACTAACGACCGATTACAAAATGTGTTCGCGCATTTAGGCGTAATTCCTCGTCTTGTAATATCTAAGGCTTTAGCGGTGACTCCCAAACCAGTTGGTCTAAGGCACTAGCTGATAAAGCACCCTCGCTATATTTTTTATTTTATGCAGCCTTAAGTAATTACAAAACCAGTGTTAATTTTTTTTTATTCACACTTGTACTTTTTATTTTCTTTTCCTTCATACTAATGATTTTAGACAAGAGCATTTCAAGGTATGCTCTACAATTCCAAGTTTCAAGGTGCGTGTATGTGCTAGTTGTAGCGTATATATTTTCAGAATTTAGACTTAAGGTTCAGAATTATTTTTCAGACTTACACTTCAAATAAAAATTCAATACTCTTCCCTTATTTTGACTTAGCCCAAGAACTGAACTCAAAATTTGCCTATTTCTAAATAAACTACAAGGACATATATTTTCTACCGTTAAACTTAAAGAAATGTTATTTTTAAGGTTTTTAATTTACTAAGTTTAGCATCTAGTTTTTCCATACTATTCAACCTTCATGTTGAACTTAAGTCAAATATATCCAAAATTGAATTTTTCAAATTTTTTTTATTTGATTTTATTTTTATATTCTTTTTTATTTTTATTTTCATTTTTAATTTTTTTAATTTTTTTATAAAGATGCAATGCAGAATTAAACATGCAAAGAAAGAAAAAGAAACAAATATGTACAAAAAATTAAAATATGCAATGCAATGATAACTATTTACAAACCACCTCCACCCCCAAACTTATCAAAAGCAGTGCCCTCACTGCTCATGGCCTCGCCGTCCCCTCGAACGTGAACGGGAACGTTCCTCTCTCGCCAGCAGGGTGGTCATGCCATGCTCTATTTCTGTCACTCGTTGATCCAGATTGGTCACCATCCCTATTAATCTGTCTATCCTCCTAGTGGCTTTCCTAAGTAAACGTGCATGTGCTGCAGGGGTAAGCTCTTCCTCGCTCGCGGTCGAGCTAAAGCTGGGTGTCTTGGCGGGTATGTCCTAGGCCGGCTCAATGCGTGACCATACATCATTTGAGCATGTGTAGGACGTGGATACGCCCTCAATAAAAGGTTTAAGAGGGATACCTCCAAGCATATGAAACTCAAATTCCTCCACAGGGAGGAAATGGCGACACAGTTGTGTCACCAATATAGGGTATGGGTAATTGGCAGCCCTTTTGCCCGCACCAATCGAATAAAGTAATACCATGCACATATCATAGCTGGGGTTCCTAGTCATCAAGGTGTGCACGATATGAAGGGATGGTGTGAAAAATGTAGTATTGTACGAACTACCAAAAATATTATTTTGTGCCCAACGGCACACAGTCAACACGTTCGCAAAAAGGGTTCTAGCCTGGATGCCCTTGCGTGGCTCCCTCGAACAGTCATTACCCATCAAGGGTAGGTAGTCCTCAAATCTAAGGGGTTGATCGTGCATAGATAATCTAGGTATTAAGGTGACTTCATGGATGCAGTCCCTATCGATTATTATTTCTCTATCCCCCCAAATTAGCCTAATGTATCCGTGTTGTGAGAGGCAACCGTCCTCCATGCATTCTTAAAATCAGGTGACGAGATCCGGAAGCGTGAAGGCATTCGGATGGTTAAACAGTAAAAAATTCCATCCGCGCCTTCGGATCTCTTCACCGAAGTAACTTCCAAAGACCGTGTGTGCAAAGATTTGGGAAAAGTCCCTCTCAAATTGCAAAGTGGGTGCCATTACAGAGAGCTAATTTAGAAATTTTAAATTTAACAGAGAGGGAAACGAAGTGCAAACCTCCTCTGAAATTTTCAGAGGGTGATGAAGCAGAGGCGCAGCGGTTGCGCGGTACAGAGGCACCTTCGGCGGTGGAAGCGCAGCGCTCTGAAGAGATCTCCTTGCTCTGGCTGCTGCGGCGGCTATGGTTTTCAGAGAGGAATATTTTAGGGTTTGGTAAAATGCAGAGAGGGGTCGGGTTCTATTTATAAGGGGGTCTTTTGGTTATTTGCGAAAAGGACCTCTTAAAAAGATGAATTTATTTGTAAAATAAAAAAAATTATTTTTTTATTAAAACTGAAAATTTTCAAAAATAACCCCAAAAAAAATTTATTTTTTATTTTTATTTTGTTTTTATATAATTACAAGTGGTACATACCCCAAAACTTATTTGATACTGTATTTTTACTGTTTATGGCTGGATAACCGAAATTTGGGGGTAGACGGAGGAAGATCAATCAATGTAAATTGGCCCCTGCAACAGCAGGAGCTCCTCCGAAGGGTCCGCAGTGAGGAACGGTTTAAGTCTATGTCCGTCACTTTGAATAGTGAACCGTCCTCAGGATTTTCTAAATCGACCGCACCGTGCGGATATACAGTGCGTACCAAAAATGACCCTTTCCATCGAGATCTGAGCTTGCCGGGATGGAAATGTAACCGGGTGTCGTAAAGTAAATCCTGTTGACCAGGTTTGAAAGTTTTGCGCATAAGATGTTTATTGTGAAACACCTTCGTTCGGTTTTTGACGACAACCGCGTTCTCGTAAGCTTCATCCCGAAGCTCGTTCAATTCATTTAATTGCAGCTTTCTATTGCTGCCCGCATCTCCAAGAGATAGATTCAACTCTTTTATTGCCCAAAATGCTCGATGCTCAATTTCAACTGGAAGGTGGCAAGCCATTCCATAAACAAGCCTATACGGAGACATGCCAAGATCGGTCTTATAGGCAGTTCGAAATGCACAAAGGGCATCAATAAGTTTTGAAGACCAATCCTTACGGTTTTTGAAAACCATTTTCTCCAATATTTGCTTAATTTACCGATTTGAAATCTCGGCTTGCTCACATGTTTGGGGATGATAGGGCGTTGATAGCTTATGATTAATGGAATATTTCCGCATTAAGGACTCGAAAGTCCTATTACAGAAATGAGTTCCATTATCGCTGATAATTGCACGGGGGTACCTAAACCGAGAGAAAATATTTTCTTTAAGGAATCTAACGACAACCTTGTTGTCATTAGTCCGTCTGGGCACAACCTCGACCCACTTAGAAACATAGTCAACAGCGAGGAGAATATACACGTTCCCAAAAGAATTTGGAAATGGTCACATAAAATTTATCCCCCAAACATCAAAAATTTCAACAACCAATATTGGTTGGAGCGGCATTTCGTTTCTCTTAGATATCCGGTCCAAGTGTTGGCACCGGGAGCATATCTTGCAGTAATCATATGCGTCTTTAAAAAGTTGGGGCCAATAGAAGCCACACTGCAAGATCTTTTCTGCTGTCTTTTTAGGGCCAAAATGCCCGCCACACGCTTGATCGTGGCAGAATGACAGCACGCTCTTAAACTCATTGTCGAGAACACACCGACGAATAATTTGGTCAGGACAGTATTTGAATAGATACTGTTCATCCCAGTAAAAATGTTTTACCTGGGATAGAAATCGGAGTCTGTCCTAATTCGACCATTCATTTGGTATAAGTCCGGTGGCCAAATAATTCATAATATCTGCGAACCAAGGTTCGCATGACACAGTCAAGAGCTGCTCGTCTGGAAAAACGTCTTTTATAGGAAATTAAAACGTCGGCGAAGAAGGGAGGCGTGAAAGGTGGTCGGCGACTACGTTTTCGCATCCTCTTTTGTCTCTGATGACAAGGTCAAACTCTTGTAGTAAAAGGATTCAACGTATCAGCCGAGATTTAGCGTCTTTCTTCGCGAAAAGATGGCGAAGAGCTGAATGGTCAGTGTAAACGATGACTGGAAAGCCGATTAAATAGGGCCTGAACTTTTCTAATGCAAACACAATAGCTAAGAATTCCTTCTCAGTAGTTGTGTAATTTAATTGGGCCTCGTTTAAGGTTCGGCTAGCGTAATAAATTACATGCGGCATCTTATTGATGTGTTGTCCAAGGACAACACCAATGGCAAAATCAGATGCATCGCACATAATCTCAAATGGATGCGTCCAGTCAGGAGACGAAAGAATGGGAGCAGAAGTAAGTGAGTTTTTCAATGACTCGAACGCCTTCATACAGCTCGATTCGAAATAAAAAGTGGTGTCCTTGGCCAACAAAAGAGTCAAGGGTCTAGCTATCTTGCTAAAATCCTTGATGAACCGTCTTTAGAAACTGGCATGGCCAAGGAAGGCTCGAATGTCTCGGACGCATTTGGGAGGAAGGAGATTGGAAATGACTTCAACCTTAGCATTATCTACCTCAATGCCATTTTGCGAGATGATATGTCCTAAGACAATACCTTCTCGTACCATAAAGTGGCACTTCTCCCAATTTAAAGTGAGGTTCTTATCCTCACACCGGGTATGGACTGCGTCTAGATATAGCAAATACTCATCAAAGGAGTCGCCGAAAATAGAGAAATCATCCATGAAAATCTCCAAGAATTTTTCCACCATATCAGAAAAAATACCCATCATACACCGCCAGAAGGTAGCGGGCGCATTACATAACCCAAAGGGCATGCGACGGTAAGCAAACATACCGAAAGGACATGTGAATGTGGTCTTATCTTGATCCTTTTCGGCAATAGGAATTTGATTATAGCCGGAGTAGCCATCCAAAAAGCAATAAAATTCATGCCCAGCCAATCGTTCTACCATTTGGTCAATAAAAGATAATGGAAAGTGGTCTTTCCGTGTCGCGGCGTTGAGTTTTCTATAATCGATGCATACTCGATACCCAGTTTGGGTGCGAGTAGGTATTAACTCATTTGTCTCATTAGTTACGACCGTTATGCACGATTTCTTTGGAACAACATGAATAGGGCTAACCCACTGGCTATCAGAGATAGGGTAAATGATACCACTATCTAGACAATTTACAATCTCCTTTTTAACAGCCTCCTTCATTACTGGGTTGAGTCGTCTCTATGGATCCCTTGCTGGCTTGGCTTCATCCATCATATGAATATGATGTTCAACTCTTAGGGCACTAATCTTCTTGATGTCTACCATTGTCCAGCCAAAAGCTTGCCGATTGCTTTGCAAGACCGTTAAAAGGGCTTTCTCTTGCTCGGGGCTAGAGAAGCCGAGATGATAACAGGAAGGGTCTCATTCTCACCTAAGTAAGCATATTTAAGGTGAGACGGCAATAGCTTGAGTTCGAGTGTTGGAGGCGAAACAATTGAAGGTAAAATCGGTGAAATTGTCTCAAACTCGAAGGATTCCAACAGAGGTTCAAAACGAGTGTAAGCAACCAAGTCGGATGGTTTAGTTATCTCATCCGAAAATTCAAAAGATTCAAACTCGGATGGTGATGGTTCAAGATCGTTCATGAAAGTGAAACACTCGTAGTCATTATCGGGTGTGAAAGCAGTATCAGATTCAAGGAGGAACGCACTAGTGGCGTCAAAATTGTTGTGATCGAACAGAAATTTCTCGAGCTCATAATCCTCCAGGGTGATCTCTTGGATCGAGCAAACATCAAGTATATTAGCATTAGGTTCGGAGGGCTGATTCCCCAACTTAAAAATGTTGAGTTCAATTGTCATGTTTCCAAAAGATAGGTTCATCGAACCATTTCGACAATTGATCACCGCATTAGAAGTTGCAAGGAATGGTCGACCGAGTATCACCGGAATTTGACTCCTGGGGTTAGCTACAGGCTGTGTGTCCATAACAATGAAATCAACGGGGAATATGAATTCCCCTACTTTAATCAACACATCCTCTAACTCACTCTTAGGATGGATGATGGATCGGTCGGCCATTTAGAGAGTACAATGTGTGGGTTTCAGCTCTCCAACGCCTAATTGCTCATATACTGAATAAGGAAGCAGGTTAACACTAGCACCAAGATCTAAAAGTGCGCGGTTGATGTTTTTATCCCCAATAGTTATTGAAATTGTAGGACAGCCAGGGTCCTTTCGTTTTTGAGGTAAAGGTTGGATAAGAGCATCACTTACTGCACTGGCCAAGAAAACTTTCTTAGGTACCTGTGATTTTCAATTCTTGGTGCATAAGTCCTTCAAGATTTTTGCATAAGACAGGACTTGTTGGATTGCATCCAAGAGAGGAATGTTAATGTTAACCTGTTTCAATAACTCCACAATCTTCTCCATTTGTGGATTTGGTTTATTGGATCTCAACCTGTTTGGAAATGGAATATTTTGAAAATTGGTTGAGTCTAATGTTTGCGGAGGAGATTGCGGAGTTGGAACGGATCCCAGTGTTAGTGTTTTCGTGGAGTGAGATGTGGATCCGTTCGGAGTAGTAGAAGAATTAGAGCCTTGTGAAGAATGGAGAACATGCTCTGAAGATGAAGAAGATGAGGATGAAGAAGAAGAAGAAGAAGAAGCGACGGCCGGGGTGTCATCATTAGTGCCAACATTGTTGTGCAACATCCTTCCAGATCTCAATGTAGTCACGGCACTCACATTATGGTTTTGTTGTTCATGAGCAACATGTGCATTTTGTGGGTGACCAGGATTTGGCAGTGGTTAAGATGGAAGCTTCCCTTTCTCTCGCTCGCTTAAAGCAGCATTCAGTTTTGCAATTTGGGCTTCAATGGTTTTAATGCTTGGCCCATGTGATGCAGTGTGTTGCACCGAAGACTGAATAGAAGATTGGATGTTGGCTGAGAATTGAATAGATTGTTTTAAAAACGTATCCAGACTTCGTTCTAGCGAAGAAACCTTATCGTTATTTGGTGGAACAAAATTGTTTTGAGGAAAAGAGTTGTTGGGTGCAAAATTGTTCATTTGATTTTGGTAAGGTTGGGGCTGGAAAAGTTGCTGGTATTGAGTTTGTTGGGGTGCTTGTTGTTGAGGAGGAGCCGTCTGGAAGTTGTTGTTGCCTTGGAATTGTTGTTGATTTTGATTCCAAGCAAAATTGGGGTGGTTCCTCCAACCAGGATTGTAAGTTGAAGAGTATGGATCATTTCTTTGTCTTTGCTGAAAGGCAGCATTGACTTGATCCTGTCCTTGAGCAGGTGGGTTGTAAGGACACTCTTCAGTCAAATGGGAAGGATCCGAACAACAAGCACATATGGTGCGAGGGGGTAAAGAAGAGGCAGGAGAAGGCGATGAGAATTTGCTCTCAATTGCTTCTAGTTTTCGTGTAATTGCGGCCATTTCGGCTTTCATTGCAATTGACATATCAAGTTGATGAACGCCTGCCCTAAACGGACCGGATGAAGTAGATGAAGTAGACAAAGTGGTCTGTCTAGTGCTTTCCTATTGAAGCGTTTGTTCAGTAAGATCGTCGAGAAATTGCCAAGCTTCCTCGTCAGATTTGGTTAGAAAGTGACCTTGACAAATGGTTTCCAGCAACTCCTTAGTTGCTGGGTTCAGTCCTTCGTATAAAGTTTGGCAAAGTTTCCATCTCTCGATACCGTGATGAGGACACTGAACAAGAAGGTCTTTAAATCGTTCGAAACACTTCCAAAAAGGTTCGGAAGGAAGCTAGGAAAATTGGTTAATTTCATTACGAATTCTTGCGGTCTTGTGATGTGGGTAAAAAATTTTAAGAAATGCCTTAACAAACTCTTCCCAACTATTTATAGAATGCGATGCAGTACTATATAACCACTTTTCAGCTAGGTCATATAATGTGAAGGGAATGACTCGTAGCCTTATAGCATCATCGAACAGTTGGGTCGTCTTCATCATTGCACAAACATTCTGGAATTTGTTAATGAAAATATAGGCTTCTTCGGATTCCGTCCTATGAAATTTGGGCAATATGTTGATGAAGTGGGGCTTAATTTCGAAATTATCCCCATTAGCCGGCGGAAGTGAAAGACAAGTAGGAAGTGTGGAGCGGGTAGGATAGAAACGATACTGGAGCGCGATTCGTTGTGGCGCTTCGACAGGAGGGTGTTGTGGGTTATTCGCACCCAGTTGAGGCGGAATCAGTCCCGAAGTAGGTAAAGGGTTGTTAGGATTGAATCCTGACATTTCCTTAGAATATAATGAATGTGAAGATGAAGGTAAAGATGAAAAAGAAGTGGAGGGAGTTTCGACTTCGGAGTCGAACGCGTCGTCAGTAGCGACTAACGAGATACGGACTAAATGGCCGCCAGTGTCCCTACTCCAGCCGGACATACACTAAACGAGTTGTAGTGTAGTCAAACGTAGAATGTGAGGGTAAGAAAACATCAATGGGGAAATGTGAATGAAGGTTGGGCGCAATGGAATTCTAGCGACAAATGGCAAGTTTTTGTAAAAATTTTGTTTTGTGTTTTTTTTTATAAATAGTTTCGCAAAAGATTTTGTACGGAGCGACGACACACTTTTAAGCAATCACAATCATGTACAATCAAGCCTAGAGCTAAGGTCTCCTACGTCAACTAGACTGCTCCTAACTGGTCCAAAGCGACAAGTTGTGAGATATCCCTCAAATCGCCTCTTCACCGCCAATTGTGACCAGGTAAGCACAAGTGAAGAAAAGAGGAATCCGCTCACGAATCACCGTGAGACAGGCCTTTTAAAATTGCCTTTCTCACTTGTCTAGCCTAGGCACCACAAAATCAGGTTTAGATAAACGACTGAATGCCCACAACCTTCCTCTGTCCTAATGAGCGCGACAGTCCTTAATTGGCTGAGTTTAGATATTTTTTAATTAGTTCAAGGGTGATGCATATGCTTTTAATGATTTCTGGGGTCTTAGGAAGGGTAATGAAATCCCCACCCAATCTGGATTGGTGTTATAGACCCTTAGATTCCGTTTTAAAAATGCAAAGCAGTAACACACAAAATCTAAAACACTTGCTAAAAAATTTTCTTTTTATTTGCGGCGCAAAGAATCCTGCACAAAAATGATTTATTGGAGAGGGAAAAGAAGTTTTGCGCAAAGAAGCCTGCAGGAAAATTTTTCAGTGGAGTGCAAAGGGTAAAAGAGAAGACAAAAATACTTACAGAGAATTTTGGAGTGCTGACATCACGGGTTGACCGTGGAACCGCGGTCAAACGCCTGGTTATGCCGCGTTTCCGCTGCGGTTTATTCGGTTTGGATCTCCAAAATTTTTTAGTGTGCTGTTATGGTTCTCCTCTGTCTGTTCAGATCCTCTGTTTCTTGATCTATTCACTGGGCTTTCTCCATATCTGAATTAGGCCGCCTTCTTTTCCTGCACAATTCGCACAAAAGCCGATCAAAAATAACAAGATGATTTTTTTATGTATTTTTTTATTCAATTTTTATATATTTTTTTAATTAACCCGAAATTACAAAAAGAAATAAACTACCGTTTTCCCGGCAACGGCGCCATTTGATTGATGTGAGGATTTTAGTACGTGAGTTTTAAAGTTTAAAGAATACCGCAATCAAGACGGTGTCGCTTGGTAGCTAGCCGGTTGAGTACGGGTCGATCCATAGAGAAAAGGTGTTCTTTCTTTAAGTTCTAACGAGTTAAGTCCTGTTTTTTGTAGGTTTTGTTTTAAAATCTAAGAATGAGATTCAATTGGTTTAAACGCTTGCTAGGGTTAGGATTAGGTTAGTTTGGAAAAGGAATTCTACTCACTGCTTTTAATGCCCTAGTTAAGAATATAGGTGTTAGGGTAATAGTCAACAAAGGGGATTAGCACGACTAGGAAGAAACTTAGTTTCTACCTTTTGGTCCTTGTCCGTCCTTTCTTGACTCTTAGCCCTAACCTCCGGCTAATTCAACCACAACCGGTCTAACTATGGAATCACCACTATCATGTAGGATAGGGTGCCGTAGTGAGCGGTGTGTGGTTGAATTAACTAGAATCCTAATTAAATTATATGGGCAAAGAAGGAGTGAGAGAGATTTCCTTCTCTCAAACCTTCCCTATCCTAACCCTAACAAGTGAGGAATTACTCACTCATTAGGAATGTAATGATAAAATTCATTTTTATAATTTTTCTTTTTAATAAACTAACTAACTTGCAGATAATAAAAGACAGATAAAAAATTGCACGAATTAAATTCAAATAAAAATGCAAGATAGAAAAAGAACTTACTTTATTGATACCTCTCAACAATGCATTACAACTGAATGAAAAATTTTAATCTAAGAAATTAAAAAGAGGCATGCCTAAGTGGGCTTTCGGCTTTCCTATTTATAGATAGGAGAAACCCTAGGTTCTACATCTGATCCATACATGAAATTACAAGACTACCCTAAGAAAGCCGGGTCAAAGCACCGACACCCACCGACACGTGTACCGACACGTGCACTGCACGGCCGCGGAACCGCGGCAGAAAGACCTATTTGGCCGTGGTTCCGCGGCCGTTTGGTTGGCTCTTGGGCTCAAATCTTCAGTGATGCTTCATGTTGCTTTTTCCTTCTTTCTTCTTCACTTGGTTCCTCAGAATCTTTTCTACTTTCTTCCAGATTTCCAACAGTGCAGAATTATGTGGACTTTTACCGTGAGCTTTGCTTTGAAGTCTTGAATCGTGTGCTACCCTTGTGCCTTGTGCATTTGAACTGTCTACTGATTTTCATTTGTTCCTTGAACTGGTAGGCGGCATCATACGGATTCATCTATTGTTGGTCGTAGTCTCACATTTGTAGCGTCTTTTCATGAATTTCACTATAACGATCTGAGAACCTGTAACCTGCAACTATTTAGCAGACATAGATCAAAAGCACCTATTTATTTGTAATATGATTAAGAATGGGCGATATAATAATGCAAAATTCTGATATGAACAATAGGTATGCAGCTTCTTAAGTGCATAACTCCCAAAAGGAAACAGGCAACTCAGTAGTACTCATCATAGAGCGCACCATATCATATAGGGTGCGATTGCCCCACCCTGATACACCGTTGTGCTATGGTGTATACGGAGGAGTAATGTTGAGAGAAAATCTCATTCTCCTTTAGAATAGTCCAAGAATTCCATGCATAAGTATTCTCCTCCCTGATCTCATCATAGGACATAATACTTATACCCAGTTTTGGTTCTCTACTTATGACTTATATTCATTGAATTTCTCAAAGGCTTCAGGCTTGTGTTTCAACAGGAACACATGCCCGAATCCTGAGAGATCATTAGTGAACATAATGAAGTACAAAGAACCAGTCCTGGCATGTGTAGACAGGGGACCATATACATCTCTTTGTATCAGTCCCAAGAGTTCACTAACTCTTTCTCTGTTTCTAATAAACGGAGCTATGGTCATTTTATCTTTGTGACATGACTGGCAAGTTTCACAAGATGTAAATTCAAACTGATTTAAATATGCATCTAAATGTTACTTAGCTAGTCGGGTCGCATTGATATGATCTAGTTTACAATGCCTCAAGAAGGATTTGTTCATTTCTGAACTCATCCTCTCGTGTGTGTTATGTACGTTAAGAACTGTGGTTTGATTTAGAACGTATATGCTATTAGATAACGTGCCTTAACCGATCAACTGATATAGGAAATGTTCAAAACATTATCCAACAATACAAAATTATATCCTTCTTTACTAAATAGAGAGACTGATATGATGTATATCAGGTTCGATATCTAATAACATTGGTTCAGAATCAATGTATTTGGTAATACAGGGCGATAATTGCCAACACCTTGGCTGCAATAATTGCATTATTCTCTACACTTAGAGACATATTACCCATTTCCAGTTCTCTACCTATCTATAGCACATATAACAGATTACATATGCGGGATCCTGATCCGGTATCACATACCAATGACGTAGAGGATACTGAGAAACAGTTCTCTGTAACGAACACAACCGAAGTAGATGCATCAATCATGCACTTTCTTCGTTTGGGCAGAATGGGAATCCTGGTATTCCCCTATTTCCTGCTCGGTCTTCTAACAATTATAAGTTGGAGCGGGACCAACGTTCCCCATCTCAGTATAACAAGCGGGTTTGGTCAATACATCCATATTATTATCTTGATTAAGGCGTGAAATGGTCGCTACCTGGAGAGAGAGAGAAGAAAACACACTGCGTGCGCTCTTGCAAGATTAGATTGGTTATATAATTTATCTAATCAGGATGGCTCCCACTATTTTTATCAAATCTTCCTTCAAACCCTAAAAGAAAAGACTAGCCGGGACTAATTACACTCTACAAGTTCGCCAATCTTTCAGCCAGGCCAGTGCTGGTACTTTGTGGGAGGTTCCCCGTATTTTCGCACGGACCTAATTAAAATAAACCTCGTTTTCCTAGGGGCGTAACCCCGTTGACACCTTTCTAGACACCTACTTGATCGGCTAATTGTAAAGTGCAAAACTCTCCCAGGAGTAACAATTACTCGCAGTGGGTATCAGGATCCAACTATCTCATAGAAGGTATGTAATCTCATTGCAAATTTCAACACTTGAAACTCCCGATAATGGTTTTTACCCCTAGTGACTTATGACCTTAACTATGGTCAACAAATCATAAGCACTAGTCAAACTCTACCCGTCATTTCGTGATTAATTAGACCCACCCACATGACCCTTAACTATGGTCAACAAAGTCACATGACTGTCCTAACTAATCGCATCATATGCTATGTAGGAAGACATCACTTAGCTACCGTACACTGTACCTTAACTATAGTCAACAAACACAGCACGAATACTAAGTACTCTACTTCCTAAAATGACGGAGGGTTGCGGATGGTTTTTAAGAAAACCTTTAACGCTTTGAACTTGATCTCGTTGTAGAATCAAATGGTTTAAAATGGAGTGTTTTTTAGGCCTTTGCTAGTTTCGCTAAAGAGGTCACTCCCGGTGAAGGGATCTCGGCTCTTTCCTCGTCGAATGAGGTGCAGGATATTCACAATACCACTATGCAAAGCAAGAACTAGAAAAGCAATCAAAAGACAAATCGAGGGTTGTAGCATCTGCTAGTTATTGCTAAAGAGGTCACTCCCGGTGAAGGGGTCTCGGCTCTTTCCTTATCGAATAAGGTGCAGGATGTTCTCAAAGGAACACCGCTATACAAAGCAACAACTAGAGCTACCTGTTTTTGAAAATTCGATTCCATAACATCATTAGGTTTATTTTCCGTTCATTAATCTCATTAATGAATGTCCCATCATTTAGTTACCTAAACATCACAGATAAATACAACGTACTCTTATGCCATCTGCATTCGCCTCGATGTCCCGTCATGTACCGTTAGGTTATGTAACTAACGGCAGAGCGGGACAGGGCTCGCACGGGTGTAAAACATAAGCAACGTCTATATAATATATTATATATACTATATACAGTATCTATCTCAACATATCAAATGATCACATCACAAATATCGTAGCAGAAAACAACATATGAAATATAGGATATACTAGGATGTCCGTGTTTTATTTTGAGCCTGTATAAAACACGGATTCCACGGTCACGATGAATTGCCAAACCCACACCCCTAGACCCCTACGAGAGCGGCAAGCAATCCTACCAATTCTAGAGTTAGGAGACCCGGTCTCGACTCCTCGAGATGGTCTCCCACTGGACCCTAGAACCCGGTTACTTGTGCTCTCCTCCTTGGGTCTATCCTAATACGGAAAAGTAAATAATATATAATGGTGACATCATTCTCAACCCAGAAGTGCCCCAATAAAAGAATATTACATACATTAAATTTTACATGAATGAAAATGAAAAACTCTCATCTCACATAACCCCCCCGGCTATACAAATACGACGATCCAATATAACATACAACAGCAACACATAACATCATATGTCATCAACGTAAGTAAATATGTGTATCCCAATTGTCATTGACGTATAGCAACGAAACCGGCGATACACCATATATTACACTTAGGTCGCAGAAAAGAAAGTGAAAAACTACAACAGTTGGAATCCGCAACCACCTTAGACATCATATGCCTAACTAAATGAATTCCTTAGACATCGCATGCTTAATAATTATAAACCCCGCATTTTAGTCTCGATATTGAAAACATTTCCCAATAATAAGTCGGGCAATTCAACAAGATTCCAGACATCCTGATCGAATGCTCGTCGGAAACTTTAGTAGACGGCCGCACCATTCGATACCGACGACGAAGTGTACTTAGGCGGAACACCGCAGCCGCGAGCACCCGGACGGATGCTTTTGGCAACGGGGCTCTCCTACAGTCACTTGGTCGGGGCTATGGGGTGTGGATATATAATAATGTTACCCGGCGAGTATCCGCATACACAACGTGATTGCGACGGACTTTTGATCACATCAAAATCCCATGGCAACAGATCAAATGAGACTAAATTTCTAGATTTATAAAATTCAAATATTGTGGATTCCAATTATTGTATCACAATATACTAGACTATGTTAAACGTTTCGACCGAATCAACCAACACCCACATCTCCCAATGAGCTCAACACTTGAGCGAAGTTAAAGTACCCAAAACGTGCCACGGTAGCTATGATCCAGCCGTAGAAGGGTCAAACCAACGCCTCACCTATGACACCGCGGAACTACGGCAAACCCTAGGGTTCGATCGCGGTTCCTTGGGCATATAATCGAGTTAAGGTTTTTGTTCTTCTAGAGAGTCCATAGAGTTACCTGCACGACCATTGAATACACTTAACTTAGAAAAATTCCAACACTTGGAAATTTCAGAGGGTGTCATGGGGTGATGTTTGAAGTTCGTTCGAACTGTTAAATATAGCCTAGGTTACCATTACAATGTTAGATTATACGACTACGAAACACTTTGTTTTAGTCCTATATCAAAATTTTCATCATATGCAATTTTGGACTAAGCAAACAATACCTAAAACCCCACATCATACATACCAGTGCACAGAACAAATTCGAGTTAGAACAAGGCCAAAGTGGCCGGCCACAATAGGGTGGAGTTCGGGTCAATTCCGAGCAAAAGCTCCCAAATTTTTCCTGTGCACTCCTTGTATCATATACATCACTCTGCAGTTGTTTGCAAAATTTTTACAGACCTTTAAAATTTCGACAGAGAGCAAAACTGCAGGGTTTTAGAAACTGTTTTACAGATTTGTTTCGGTTTCGTATTACTTCTAACATCGTCTAAGTTTCTAGTTAGGCTCTGATACCATGTTGGGATTTCCTCAGCACCTAGCCTAGGGTTTGCAAGCATCAAGCATGCCACAACACATACATCATCATGTATCAATCCCAAGAGTTCAGTAACTCTTTCACTGTTTCCAGTAAACGGAGCTATGGTCATTCTATCTTTGTGACATGACTGGTAAGTTTCACAAGATGTAAATTCAAACTGATTTAAATATGCATCTTAATGTAACTTAGCTAGTCGGGTCGCATTGATATGACCTAGTCTACAATGCCTCAAGAAAATTCGTTCATTTCTGAAATGTTCCACTTGTGTGTGTTCTGTACGTTAAGAACTGTGGTTTGATTTAGAACGTATATGCCATTAGATAACATGCCTGAACCAATCAATTCTTGATATAGGAAATGTTCAAAACATTATCCAACAATACAAAATTATATCCTTCTTTACTAAATAAATAGACGGATATGATGTTGTATATCAGGTTCGGTATCTAATAACATTCGTTCAGAATCAATGTATTTGGTAATACAGGGTGATAATTGCCAACATCTTGGCAGCAACAATTGAATCGTTTCTAACTCTTAAAACTTTATCACCCATTCTCAGTTTTCTACCTATCTGTAGCCCATGTAATAGATTACATTAACGGGATCCTGATCCGGTATCTCATACCTAGGACGTAGAGTATACTGAGAAACAGTTCTCTGTAATGAACACACCCGAAGAAGATGCATCAACATGCACTTTCTTCGTTTGGGTGGCACGGGAATCCTGGTATTCCCCTATTTCCTGCTCGGTCTTATAATAATTATAAGTTGGAGCGGGACCAACATTCTCTAGCACAGTATAACAAGCGGGTTTGGTCAATACATCCATATTATTATCTTGATTAAGGCGTGACATGGTCTCTACCTGGAGAGAGAGAGAAAAGAAAACACTCAGCGTATGCTCTTGCAAGATTAGATTGGTTATTATTTTATCTAATCAGGATGTCTCCCACTGTTTTTATCAAATCTTCTTTCAAACCCTAAAAGGAAAGATTAGCCAGGATTAATTACACCATACAAGTTCGCCAATGTTTCAGCCAGGCCAGTGCCTGTACTTTGAGCTGTAGGGTTCCTAGGCACCCTAGTGAGGTCTCACAAGTCATCATCCATGCAAATTTCTAAAAAATACGGTGCCGAGAAACCCTAGAACGGATCGTTAACTAGATAAATAGGCGAAGCAAGCAAGTAAACGGAAATGTATCTAAAGGAAAGGGGCTACAACCTTTGTAGATCCGGTCCACCACCTCCTAAGCTCCGTGATGAAGTCCCTTCGCTGTCCAAATCATATCTTGGGCTCTAGCATCGGCTTCATCGGAGAAAAACGGGCTAGGTCATCGACGACGATGCCGAAGATGATCTACGTCGAGGCATCGCTAGATCAAGCTCCAACTTCACCAAGTCTTGAAAAACTTGTGAAGGAAACACCCTATACTACTTGGCAAGAGGTAGAGGATGAAGAAATAGGAATTGGGTAGACTTTAGTTTTGGATTTCCCACACTTTTTCATCAATCACCATTGATGTAGAAAGCTTTTCTTCTTCTTGCTCATGAAGAAGAAGATGAAAAAGATATGATAAGTTTAATAATAGAAAAAGAATAAGAATTAAATCTTATCATACTTTTAACCTTAGTTAAGTGTAGAGAAAAGACCATGGTTAATGGAATGGTTAGGGTTAAGGATAAGATCAAAAAAGGAGACTAAGTCAAAACTTCATGAATGTTCAACTAGCAAACAAATAATGCCACCATTTCATCATTTATCTTTTCCAAAATAAAAAGATAAATAAAGAAATAGATAAATAAGTAAATGACTAAACAAAACCCTAATCATTAGTTTAAACCATGGTTTGATTCTTTACACTTAACCAAGTAAGCATGTATCATCAAACATGATACAAACATGTGCACAAAAGTATATCACATATACAACTTGCACAATTCAAGTGAGAAAATCCATTTAAAGTGAACCAATACTAGTTAATGCAAAGTAATATATCAAATATATAAATATGCACTAAATCATTAAATCAACACTTGATTTAACGATCCGGTCATATCGGATATAACCGACTAGTATCATATGTATCGGCTTATCGAATCAATTCTTGATTCGATAACTAGGTTATATCGCATATAACCAATCGATACATAGATCGCGAGAATGTAATACGGTATCGCATACTCGAATTATTCTCGGTCCCGCACATATCTCATATGCGCTCCTATTTCGTTTCGCTGGAGCCAGGAAACCTCTGTGTAGGACTCTAAAGACTCGTCAATACGCCGGCAGCAGATGATGATCATATCAAGCATCCACAAGCCGCAAGCGATCTGCTAAACGTAACGGCCACCCGGGTATTGAGCGATCAGAAGATCGACGAGCAAGCCCGCTCACACTCCTGCGAATCCAACCAGTAACACTTAACGTACAGTCCGGTCTGTTCGTCTGATATGTCGCATATCTCGCCTAGGGGTGGTAAACGTCAGACCCCAATAGCTTGATAAGTCATACCGACGTGAAGTCCATAACATTCGTGAAACTACTGATAACTCTTACCAGTATATCACTGCAACCCTGGCCAGGGATTTCCTGTTATGGCCAGTCGAGCATAGCACAACATCAACCCCCAATACCGGGAGAGACGAATCCCCTCCTATCGCTCATTGCCTCCATGTGAATCGAGACTGTACCCAAAAACCACCTGCTTGCACAACTCGGTAGAGCCGTGGTAGGGTGGAAATCAAAGCACAGTGGGAGACACACAAGACTCTATGACGATCTCGGGTCAACAGACTAAGCTGTACCAGTGTCACCAGAGAACTGCCATCTGACGTGAGGTATAATACCATCTGGGAGTTCTCGGCGAGTCCGTTCAGTGTACCCAGTCTCCACTGAGCACCCGCATACCATCTTCGATGTCAAACACCAATGGATATGGGATCATCCATCGTCCATCGTATGGGTCGAGAAGATATGCGCTAGTCTACTCTGGAATATCGATGCCCCGTCTCGATATTCCCACGACTAGGAACAATGAAGGATGTACTCATTGACTACCCAGGCCCCACTAGTATGATCTACATCATAGTCCTGGAAGTCGAGTACACATCCTAAGGGCTTTATCAACATGTAATCAGAGAGACAGAAAGTATACATGTTAAGATAAAGTGCAACCAGATAGCGTACTATCATGTCGAGCAAGAAAGTCCTTCCTATATATGTCCCAGCATCCACTACAATATACATCCAATGTACAGTAATGGCCTCTAGGGCATACATATAACTAACAATCTCCCACTTGCACTTGGTCCATCTGTAGCAGTGGTTGCAGTATCACATACTCAACCATCCCCTAAAAGTCTCTCTTTGGGAAAAAGGCCTTCGTGAGTGGATCCGCCGTGTTGTCCTCTGAGTCTTCTCTCCTAACCTCGATCACCCTGGAGATCAACTATCTCCATAATCAGGTGATGCTGCCTCAGAATTTGTCTGGGTCACTGATGGGACCAGGGTTCCAGGGCCAAAGCCACACTTCCATTGTCATACAATGGCAGGAACCTAGTTCATCTTATGAACCAATATACACCCAAACTTCCTCTTTGGTAGTATCTTCAATAGCGATGTTACCAGCCTTTATCGTCTAGTTTGCCCTGTGACTGACATTCAGTCGTCTTTATCACCCTGGAACACTTCCAGTGATTCTCCCCAGGATCGATTGATACAATCTCACTATAACTAGTGAGTATCCTAGCATCCAATTAAATCTATCTCATAGATCCAAAGCTTAGGATTTAGTAGGTATCATTTTGATCCTATATGGAAAATCATTGTGATAAGCGGAGATTGATCGAGCGTAGCATAGGAAACTCCTTCCCTAACAAGAGTATGTCATCCACGTACTCTACGAGGATCGTCACCATACTCCCTACTACCTTTTTGTTTATACAAGGTTCATCTACCATTTTGATGATGTCAACTTCTTTGACTAATCCATCAAAACAGATGTTCCAACTCCGCGATGCCTGCTTTATCCTATAAAGCATCTTGCACACGTTTCCGCTGCTCCCACTGTCTACGAGGCCCTCTGGCTGTGTTCTTATAGACGTTCTCTTCTAAATCAATATTTAGAAAAGTAGTCAGGCACCCAACCACCAGATATCGTAGTCGTGGTATGTAGCCGTGGCAAGTAGGATCTGGATGGATTTAAACATAGTCCCTGGAAAATGTTTCATCATTATCCGTGTCTGGTCGATGATGAAAACCTTTAACAAGTCTAGCTATGAAAGTCTCAACTTGTCCATCTACACCAAGTAATCTTCTCAAGATATACTTGCTCCTGATGGGGATTTAACCCTTCAGATATAGCAGCTAAAGTCCATACTTTGCTGGTGTACATGGATTCCATCTCAGATCGCTAAGCATCCAGCCATTCTTACAGAGTCCCTACTCTCGATGGCCTGCTCGAATCTAGTTGGGTCATCATCTCATGATGCAATCCTTGCTCCCACTGTCATCGAGAAACCGAGGTATCTCTCAGGCAGGGGAGGAACCCTACCAGATCGGCGGAGAGGCTGATGTTCGTCGGGGACTATAGAATCCTTTGGTTCTGTCAAATCTTCAGCTGTAGTTTCGTATAGCTGGAACCTTTCCAGTTCTATAGAACTGACTTTGCCTCGATCTTGTCCGGATTTTGCTTTTGACATAGGCCGGACAATCCCAAATCTTAACTAACTTAAGAGATAGGCTCTTCCCATACCATATCTCATATGGAGTGGTAGGCACTGATTTGAATCGAACCTTATTCAATAGGTATGCAGCTTTTCAAGCGCATAACTCCCAAAAAGGAAATAGGTAACTCAGTAGTACTCATCATAGAGCACACCTTATCATATAGGGTGTGATTGCTCCGCCCCGATACACCATCGTGCTATGGTTTATACGGAGGAGTAATGCTGAGAGAGAATCTCATTTTCTTTTAGAATAGTCCAGGAATGCTATGCACAAGTATTCTCCTCCCTGATCTCATCATAGGACATAATACTTATACCCGTATTTTGGTTCTCTACTTCCTACTTATATTCTGTGAATACCTCAAAAGGTTCAGACTTATATTTCAACAGGAATATATGACTGAATCTTGAGAGATCATCAGAGAATATAATGAAGTATAAAGAACCAGTCCTGGCATGTGTAGACAGGAGACCTTACATACATCATCATGCATCAGTCCCAAGAGTTCATTAACTCTTTCTCTGTTTCCAATAAACAGAGCTATGGTCATATTATCTTTGTGACATGACTGGCAAGTTTCACAAGATATAAATTCAAACTGATTTAAATATACATCTAAATGTAACTTCAGCCAGTCGGGTCGCATTGATATGACCTAGTCTACAATGCCTCAAGGAGAATTCGTTCATTTCTGAACTCTTCTTCTTGTGTGTGTTCAGTATACTAGGAACTGTAGTTTGATTTAGAACGTTAATGCTTTTAGATAGCGTGCCTGAACCGATCAACTTTTGATATAGGAAGTGTTCAAAACATTATCCATCAATACAAAATTATATCCTTTCTTTACTAATAAAGAGACTGATATGATTTTGTATATCAGGTTCGGTATCTAATAGCATTTGTTCAGAATCAATGTATTCGTAATACAGGGTGACAGTGACCAACAGACTTGGCTGCAACACTTGCCCCGTTTTCTGTCTCATGAAACTTATCACCCGTTCTCAGTTTTTCTACCCTTTTGTAGCCCTATGTAACAGATTACATATCTGGGATCCTGATCCGGTATCATATACCCAGGATGCAGAGGATACTGAGAAACAGTTCTTTGTAATGAACACACCCGAAGGAGATGCATCATATGCACTTTCTTCGTTTGGGCGGCATAGGAATTCTGGTATTCCCCAATTTCCTGCTCTGTCTTGCAACAATTATAAGTTGGAGCGGGACCAACGTTCCCCAGCTCAGTATAACAAGCGGGTTCGGTCAAAATTCCGTATTATTATCTTGATTAAGGCGTGATAAGGTCGCTACCAGGGGAGAGAGAGAAGAAAACACTCTGCGTGCGCTCTTGCAAGATTAGATTGGTTATGTATTTTATCTAATCAGGATGGCTCCCACTGTTTTTATCAAATCTTCCTTCAAACCCTAAAAGGAAAGACTAGCCGGGATTAATTACACTCTACAAGTTCGCCAATCTTTCAGCCAGGCCAGTGTCGGTACTTTGAGGGAGGTTCCCCGTGCTTTCGTACGGACCTAATTACAGAAAACCTCGTTTTCCCATAGGCGTAACCCCGTTGACACCTTTCTAGACACCTACTCGATCGGCTAATTGCAAAGTGCAAAACTCTCCCAGGAGTAACAATTACTCGCAGTGGGTATCGGGATCCAACTATCACATAGAAGGTATGCAATCTCATTGCAAATTTCAACACTTGAAACTCCCGATAAAGATTTTTACCCCTAGCACCTATGACCTTAACTATGGTCAACAAATCATAAGTACTAGTCAAGTTCTACCCGTCATTTCGTGATTAATTAGACCCACCCACATGACCCTTAACTAAGGTCAATAAAGTCACGCGACAGTCCTAACTAATCGCATCATATGCGGTGTAGGAAGACATCACTTAGCTACCGTACACTGTGCCTTGACTATGGTCAACAAACACAGCACGAATACTAAGTACTCTACTTCCTAAAATGACGGAGGGTTGCGAATGGTTTTTGTGAAAACCTTTAACGCTTTGAACTTGATCTCGTTGCGGAATCAAATGGTTTTTAAATGGAATGTTTTTGAGGCTTTTCTAGTTTTGCTAAAGGGGTCACTCTCAGTGAAGGGATCGTCAGCCCTTTCCTCGTCGAATGAGGTGCGGGATATATCATATATATCACTGTGCAAAGCAGAAACTATAGAAGCGATCAAAAGACAAACCGAGGGTTGTAGCATCTGTTGGAGATAGTGCCCTCAGAGTCAATTATTGGATCACAGGCACGTGATTGCAATGATTGAGGGAGGACCTATCCCAGGAGGACAGTCTTACTCAAGATGATAGTATGCTATCTGGTTTATCTTTATCATCGTGTACTGCTTTAGGTGACCTGACATGTCGCTATTACACGTTGATAGAGCCCCTAGGATTCTTGCTTGACGACCAGCAGTATGATGGCGATCATATACGTGGGAGCTGGGGTCTATAAGCACATCCTTAAAAGGTCCCTAGTCGTAGGAGTTTCGAGACAGGGCATCGCTACTCCATTTGTAGACTAGTGTATACAGTCGAGACCCCGACGAGGGGCGGTGGCCGGTCTCACAAGCCACTGGTGTCAGTTGGTTCACCTAAGATGTATACAGGTGCTCATTGGGTTATGAGTACACCGGACAGGACTCGCCGGGAACCTACTAGTTGGTCTTATACCAGACGTCAGATAGCAGTTCCCAGGTGACATGTGTACAGGTTAGTTCATCGACCTGAGATCGTCATTTGTCTCGTGTGAGTTCCCACTGTGCTTTGATTACTACCCTACCACGGCTCAAAGGAGTCGTGCAAACAGGTTTTAGTTGGGTACAGTCCCGAGCCACATGGAGGCAGTGAGCGGATCTGCAGGGGTTCGTCTCTCCCGGTATTGGGGGTGAGGTCGCGCTGTGTCTAGGAGAGCCATTACGCAAAGCCCTCGGCCGAGGCAGGAGATTTACTGGTAGGTATTCCAGTAGTATCTCAGGGCGTTCTGGGCTACGCTCCGACACGACTTGTACCGCTTTTGGGGGTCTGACTTTTACCAACCCCCTAGGCCCGCCATGCGATACTCATAGACGAACGGACCGGACTGTACGGATATTGTCACTGACAGGCTCAGTTGGGTGTCGGGGTGAGCTTCCTCATCGACGTCCCTTTTGGTCAATAGCTGGTGGCCCGTCACGTATTGGCTTATACCTCTGACGTGCCAGTGGTTAAATCCACAGCCATAGTATTGACGAGTCTTTAGAGTCCACCACACTTACAGTTACTCAAGCTTTCGGGCGAAACGCTGTAGAGGCCGTATGGAGATATGGCAGGGTCCGATCAGATACGTGCGGTATTGCACGGATCAGGATCGGACAGTTTTGTACTAGTGGCCGTATAGTTATATGGCAGGGTTCGATCAGATACGTGCGGTATTGCACGGATCAGGATCGAACGGATTTTACTAGCCGGCTTTGGCTTAAGCCGGTCCTAGTTTAGTACAGTGTAGATTTTGTCTCATTGCATTTTGTATCCGGACGGAATACAGATGCAGGTGTGTATGCACAGTATTGGGGTTTTCCTGTAATTTATTACGGGACCAGTTTTCTGGAGTTGCCAGTTTGCATTCCGTTCCGACCGGTTTTCCTTTGTTCTTTCCCGGCCGGACTTTTCCGATGGAGGGGGTTATTTGCAGTTTTGCAAATAACTCTTAGTGGAGGGTTTTCTTGCATAATGATTGATTATGATAGCTTTCTTATCTTTCAACCATGCTTGCTTTATTGTGATTTGAAGGGTTATGGAGTGAATAGGAGAAGAAGCATGGTTGAATGTTTTCTTGTCTAGGATGTGGTCACCTTTCTTTAGCTCCTACACTCACCTCCCTTTGTGTTATGATATTCATTCCTCCACCATTCTCATTCTCACTTGAAGAAAGTCTTTCATGGTTATGAGAAAAGAGAGAGGAAGAAAAAGAGAGAGAGGAAGAAAAAGAAAGAGAGAAAGAAAAAGAATGAGAGAGTTCATCTTGATTATGTGAGGAATTCTTCATCTCCTTCTTCTTCTTGTTTTAGAAAAATGAAAGCACCATTTTTCTTAACCCCAATCCTCCATCATGGCAACTACAAACCCCAAATGAGATTAGCATTATCTACTACACTTCCTACAGCACATCTTGAGCATGTCGAGTTGCCGGCTTCATGCTCGAGTTGCCTCGGTATTGAGGCGGGAGCCCGTAAAAGACGAAGGCGATGTGGTGCCCTTTCCGGCGAGGAGGCGACGATATGGAGACTACACTTTCCGCGGGAGATCGGGGCGATGATGAGAAGACCGGAGGACTCGGATCTCTTGGTATACTTCTCACCCCATCTCTTGTTAGCTAGCGTAGGTTAATGGTAAACGATCCGGGTTTTCTTTGTCCGCGGTAGCGCCGGTTTCCGAGCAAGGAAAAATTTTGATTCCGCAATTTGGCCTCGAGTAAGACGGCCGGGGCGCTGCCGTGGCGCAACATGGTATCAGAGACACGCCATTAACCTTACCTAGCTTCGTTTGATGTGTTTGCGTTTCCGATCGACCAAAATTTCAACTGAAGAAAAATGACCAAGTGGGCCCACCATAGTGCGGCGGAAGAGCGGCAGAAAGGGGGATATTGCCGCGCTTCCGCGCTCCAGGTAAGGGTTCACTTTGTCGTTTTTTTCCAGAGTTCTTAGAACACCCTGCACATATTTCTGAGACCACCTGAAAAATTTTTAGACTTCAAAAAATTTCAACAGAAACTGATGTGCTAGAAAAATACGGTTTTTGGAAATTTTAAAATTGGGCCCAGGTTTTCTGTGAATGCTACAGTTTTGATTGGGGGCCCACTTGTTAATTTTTGGTCAATCGGAAAATTTTAAACACATTATTTCACAGTATTTACATTATATCTGCGACCGTGAATGTCACTCGATCGGTAAATCCGGTCTGACTGCTATAGCCCGGTTAGACGGATTTGCGAACGTGATTTTCACGTTGATGTTCTATGTTTATGCTGTGATGTTGCGGATCGGTCGTGGGGGATAGCCTGGATGCAATGCTAGTACAGTTTTGTTGTATTATGTACATTTGATATTGCGGGGCGAGCGTCCGACATGTGGACTGCCGTCACTGCCTGTTTGTATTATTCTTTTGGGGCACGACCTGGTTGCGGTCGATGTACCCGGTGTATGTATATTTTACTTTCTGTACTAGGATTACCCCGCGGAAGGGGTGCACGGATAGCCGGGTTCTGGAGGGCAACGGGCCCGCATCTCAGGGCATTGAGACGGAGGGGGCTTCAGTCCAGGATTGGAGGGCTATTCGCCGCACTCGTAGGGGGTACAGGTTGACCCAGGAGGGGTGCCCAAGTTACCGGATTCCGTGAAGTGCTGGGTGGTCCATTCACGGTGCTGGAGGGGGCTGCCTCGCTTCAGGTTTTGGCGGGTGACTTGCCGCGCCCGTAGGGGTCTAGGATTTCATTGCACAGGCTATCCACACGACCAGGGGAACGTCGGGTTTCAGCAGCGGCTCTGTGAAACCCGGGGTTTCCAGATATCTGTATTGTTCTGTGATGCTGTATATTTCTGTGATGTTGCATTTTATCACGCCTTGAGCGAAATATAATATATTGGTATATATATTAGTAGATGTTGTATATGTTTTTCATCCGCGCTAGTCCAGTCCCCGCTCTGTCGTTAGTAAGCTAACCTAACGAGTGATGACGGGACCCAGTGGCGAATGCGGATGGCATATACGTACATCAGTATATTTTCGTTCTTTGTGGTGTGATTAATTGATGGGACTGCGTTGATTCGGATCAATGCAAGATAAACAAACCTATTCTGATGTTGTTGGAACATTTTTTCAAAAAGCTGTTATTGCAAGGACGTTCACTTTTGTTTTGCATCGTGGTATTCATTTGGAATATCCTGCTCCTCAGTCGACGAGGCAAGGGCCGAGATCCCTTCACCGGGAGTGACCCCTTGGACAGAAGTTTGCGTCAGGGCAATAACTTCACTATAGCCGATTACTTTTGCTTTGCATCGTGGTATTCAGTTGGAATATCCTGCACCTCATTCTACGGGGAAAGAGCCGAGATCCCTTCACCGGGAGTGACCTCTTTAGTAAAGGTTTTCGTCACTATATTTTATAAAAGGCTATGCAGTTCCTTCAACGATATCAAGTTCATTACGTTAAAGGTTTTTCGCTAAAAACCATTCGTAGCCCTCCGTCATTTCCTACAGGTATTATTTAGTATTCGTGCTGCGTTTGTTGACCTAGTCAAGACGTAGTGTTCGGTAGCTGAGTGGTACTTGTTTGTTGCATAAGTGGGATTGGTTAGGACAGTCGTGCGGCCTTGTTGACCTAGTCAAGGGCACGTACGGGTGGGTTTAATGCAATCCAGAATAATGACGGGTTGAACTTGACTGGCGGTTTATGGTTTGTTGACCTAGTCAAGGTCATAAACCGCTTGGGGTAAAAAATCACATCGGGAGTTTCAAAAGAACTGAAACTTGCCAAGCATGCGCATACCTTCTGGAGTGTGGTGACGTGAGTGGATTCCGTCACGTTATCATGCGATGAGAGTTGGATCCCGATTCCCACTGATGAGTTGGTTTACTCCTCGGGTGATCCCGACTAATTCTTCTTTCAGGTTTGGAGGAGAATTTGAGGTACAGTGGGAGGTTTCCAGATTAGACAAAGTGATAACCATTCTGATCTAGGTTAGAGTGCACGCTGAGTGTTTCTTTTCTCTCTCTCTTTGGCAGCGACCTTTGACCCGACCCTAAGACTTTGACTCAGTGACCAAGTAGACCGAACCTTCTTAACACTGGCTTTTGGATTGTCAGAGTTGCAGACCTCATTGCCACTCCTATTTTTACCCTTTTCTCCAGGACACCCCGTATTACTACGAACGTCCACTTCCATTGGACAAAACCATCGTATGGTTATATACGAACTCGAAGGACTTCGAGGATGGTTTCTGGTTCTGGAGAAAACGGATAGGATTATTCAGTTGTCTTTTCTTTTCACCTTCTCTCATTGCGAGTACTCCTTGGTTTAGGAGTAGTACACCTATTACGCAAATTGGATAGTCTTCTTCCAAACCATAGGCTGGTGCCGACCGGTAGGGAATGAAGAAAACCAGTTAACCTAAACGGTGTACAGAAGGTATTAAGTTAAGACAAAGCAAGGGATTAGTAAGAGGGCAAAGTAAGTTGCGACTGCTATTCACGACCAAACCAAGTATTTCTTCGCCAATCCTAAATCACCTTTGTATTTCTCCAGGACACTCCGTATCACTACGAAGATCCCATTTTATTGGATAATCCATCGTATGGTTATATACGAACTCGAAAGGAACTTGTTCCAGTTCGGGGATGGATTCTGGTTCAGGAGAAATAGGAATAAAGTACATTCAGGTGTCTTTTATCTTCACCTTCTCTCGCATTGCGAGTGTTCCTAGGATTAGGACAGTACACCCTTTATGCTTTTTGGATAGTCTTCTTCCAAACCATAGGCTGGTGCCAAACGGTAGGGAAGGAAGAAAACCATTTGGCCTAAAGGGGTGTACAGAAGGTAATGACTAAAGACATATAAAGGGATTTGGAAAGGTGGCAAAGAATTATACGGTTACAGTTGTGAATCTGGATAATGGAAGAGGCATTACTAGGAATACCAGGATACCCCGACGAAACATTTCAATGTTTCAGTTTCACTGTGTGATGTTAAAAGAAAACTGATTTCCCGATTAGACACTTGCTCCAGGGTATGTATTTACCAGGTATGATTCTCACATCTGTATGGTTTTACAAATGATGAGTGGGAGTAAGCTATTGGGAATTGGGTGATCATCCTCATTATATCGGGATTCGTTGCAATCGGTGATATTTGAGGAAGTCACCTGGGTTGTTTGCCGGACGGCAATTATTTGGTTTTGAATATCCGCGGTTATGCACCAATTTCAAATTGATATATCTGTACGTCTATTTTTCATAGAGTGAGATATACCTTTTGATATTATGTCGATGACATTTACCTATATCAGTGGATGGTTAGGTAAGGAGCATTAAACAGCGGTGTAATTCTTCTTAACCATAAGTACAGTTTTCAACCTACGACACACAGTGAAAGAGTTATTAGACTCAGCGGACTTATACAGAGTATTGTATGTTGTCCAGTGTCCATTAGGACAGAGGGGTTGGTCCTCGTACTGTATTCTGTTTACTTTTAACTTCTCTAGTTCTTAAACATGTGTTTCGTGGAAACACAGGGTCTAAGTTTTGAGGAGTTATGGGTATTTGAATAGAGTAGAGAACCAGGTGTAGCAAGTATCGGGATTCTTCAAAGTGATCGAAGATGTAGATACTTGTGTATGGTGTTCAGTTGATAGTAATGATTAAGAGAACTGGCTTCTCTTTCAGGTTACTCATAATTGGAAGCATTCCTAAGTTGAGTAACGCTGATCGGCCTCTTTCCATTTAGTTTACATGCACTCGAGATAGCTGCATGATTTGAATCTGGTTCAATTGAATCAGTGCCTCTGGTTCTATATTGGATATAGAACAGTTCGTATCTTGACGATGTTAAGGTACGGGGAGTTGTCCGGCTTATGCTTAAAACCAGACACTGGACAACTCAAGGCACGTTTCTGTAATGGCTGTTTGTGGGTTGACCCAGGCTATGACGAGGGTTGACTTTCTACCATCTGGATGAACAGTAGAAATATTGTTCTAGACTCGCCACAGTTTTAATAAAAATGGATTTTTTCAAAAACAGTAGTGGGAGTATGGTAGAACTGGAAGTGATTCCAGAACCGCAGACGATTACTGAAGATTTGATAAGGAACCTAAAGATTCAATCTGATTTGACATTCCATTGGCCACTCCGCAGATAAGGTGGGTAACTTCAGGCACCCGAGAGGTACTCCGGTAGCCTCAAGGACGGTGACAGGGAAGTTCTTGTTTACCCACACTTGCCATTGTTGTTGTTCCAGGCTGCGAGACCCGGCAGGAGGATGAGTATAGCGTCGTTCTAAACTAGCTTTAGAAGTGCACGTCTATATGACTCTGGCAGAGGGTTGCCGTAGTCAGTGGGAGCAGCGGAAGCATTGGTGGACTTCATGCTTATATCTATTTATAGACTAAAGCAGATATAGCAGAGTTAGATCATCTGTTTCTGATGTGACAGTCATGGGTTTGACGTCATCAGAATAGGGGATGGATCTGTTGAGAAGGTAGTAGGAAGTGATATTCCTATACTACGATCGGTTATACTTTGGTCGTCACACAGTGTTTTCTCCACATGGGACTTGGATATTTTATCAGACATACTGGTTACTAGATCTATGGTTTTAGATCTAAATTTGGGTGGTTTCCCAATCAGGGTACTTTGACAGCATTCTAAGAGTATTTAGAATGGACGACTCCTGGCATGGTAGTGTATCTGCAGGTAATGGAGTCACCCTCTCTAAAGGTGTCTTACAGACTAAAGGGGAGAGGGATACGCATGATTGACAGATCACTTGCTTAGGCAATTGAGTCAATCATGAGATGTCAAGTACCACACCAGATGTTGTTCTTGCAGTAGGTGCAATAAGTTGATATTAATCCAATCCTGGAAAAACAGTCGGAAGCAGTTTTAGAACATAAGTGAATGTTCTAGGGATATGATAACGGCTGCCTCCTTTAGGAGACGGTTATCACTCCAGGCTTCCAAGGTGACATGGACGACAAGGAGGTTGTCAGAGTTATAGTTCTCCCTCTGACGAGGGGCAGTATTTTGGACAGGTGGTCCAAGGCAATACTGAGGGCGGCATGGCGCAGGATACTGATTAAGTTCAGTTGATGATACAGTCTAAGAAGTTTGGATTTGGAGTTCATTTATGAGCTAGGTCCCATCAGACATCCAGACATTCTAAGACAGGTATTGCTCATTTCGGGAGATGGTTTTCTCCGCGAACTTGAGATATAGAGAGACATAGAAAGAAACATCACAGCGGATCCACTCACTGAGGCTATTCCTCGAACGCAATAGTTTCGCAAACGAGTTTTGTGAGACTGACTAGTAGAGGAGTTGGGTGTTCGATATCACACGGGCTGTGAGTATGCGACATCGCAATAATTAGCCTTGAGTGCAAGTGGGAGATTGTTGGAGATAGTGCCCTCAGAGTCAATTATTGGATCACAGGCACGTGATTGCAATGATTGAGGGAGGACCTATCCCAGGAGGACAGTCTTACTCAAGATGATAGTATGCTATCTGGTTTATCTTTATCATCGTGTACTGCTTTAGGTGACCTGACATGTCGCTATTACACGTTGATAGAGCCCCTAGGATTCTTGCTTGACGACCAGCAGTATGATGGCGATCATATACGTGGGAGCTGGGGTCTATAAGCACATCCTTAAAAGGTCCCTAGTCGTAGGAGTTTCGAGACAGGGCATCGCTACTCCATTTGTAGACTAGTGTATACAGTCGAGACCCCGACGAGGGGCGGTGGCCGGTCTCACAAGCCACTGGTGTCAGTTGGTTCACCTAAGATGTATACAGGTGCTCATTGGGTTATGAGTACACCGGACAGGACTCGCCGGGAACCTGCTAGTTGGTCTTATACCAGACGTCAGATAGCAGTTCCCAGGTGACATGTGTACAGGTTAGTTCATCGACCTGAGATCGTCATTTGTCTCGTGTGAGTTCCCACTGTGCTTTGATTACTACCCTACCACGGCTCAAAGGAGTCGTGCAAACAGGTTTTAGTTGGGTACAGTCCCGAGCCACATGGAGGCAGTGAGCGGATCTGCAGGGGTTCGTCTCTCCCGGTATTGGGGGTGAGGTCGCGCTGTGTCTAGGAGAGCCATTACGCAAAGCCCTCGGCCGAGGCAGGAGATTTACTGGTAGGTATTCCAGTAGTATCTCAGGGCGTTCTGGGCTACGCTCCGACACGACTTGTACCGCTTTTGGGGGTCTGACTTTTACCAACCCCCTAGGCCCGCCATGCGATACTCATAGACGAACGGACCGGACTGTACGGATATTGTCACTGACAGGCTCAGTTGGGTGTCGGGGTGAGCTTCCTCATCGACGTCCCTTTTGGTCAATAGCTGGTGGCCCGTCACGTATTGGCTTATACCTCTGACGTGCCAGTGGTTAAATCCACAGCCATAGTATTGACGAGTCTTTAGAGTCCACCACACTTACAGTTACTCAAGCTTTCGGGCGAAACGCTGTAGAGGCCGTATGGAGATATGGCAGGGTCCGATCAGATACGTGCGGTATTGCACGGATCAGGATCGGACAGTTTTGTACTAGTGGCCGTATAGTTATATGGCAGGGTTCGATCAGATACGTGCGGTATTGCACGGATCAGGATCGAACGGATTTTACTAGCCGGCTTTGGCTTAAGCCGGTCCTAGTTTAGTACAGTGTAGATTTTGTCTCATTGCATTTTGTATCCGGACGGAATACAGATGCAGGTGTGTATGCACAGTATTGGGGTTTTCCTGTAATTTATTACGGGACCAGTTTTCTGGAGTTGCCAGTTTGCATTCCGTTCCGACCGGTTTTCCTTTGTTCTTTCCCGGCCGGACTTTTCCGATGGAGGGGGTTATTTGCAGTTTTGCAAATAACTCTTAGTGGAGGGTTTTCTTGCATAATGATTGATTATGATAGCTTTCTTATCTTTCAACCATGCTTGCTTTATTGTGATTTGAAGGGTTATGGAGTGAATAGGAGAAGAAGCATGGTTGAATGTTTTCTTGTCTAGGATGTGGTCACCTTTCTTTAGCTCCTACACTCACCTCCCTTTGTGTTATGATATTCATTCCTCCACCATTCTCATTCTCACTTGAAGAAAGTCTTTCATGGTTATGAGAAAAGAGAGAGGAAGAAAAAGAGAGAGAGGAAGAAAAAGAAAGAGAGAAAGAAAAAGAATGAGAGAGTTCATCTTGATTATGTGAGGAATTCTTCATCTCCTTCTTCTTCTTGTTTTAGAAAAATGAAAGCACCATTTTTCTTAACCCCAATCCTCCATCATGGCAACTACAAACCCCAAATGAGATTAGCATTATCTACTACACTTCCTACAGCACATCTTGAGCATGTCGAGTTGCCGGCTTCATGCTCGAGTTGCCTCGGTATTGAGGCGGGAGCCCGTAAAAGACGAAGGCGATGTGGTGCCCTTTCCGGCGAGGAGGCGACGATATGGAGACTACACTTTCCGCGGGAGATCGGGGCGATGATGAGAAGACCGGAGGACTCGGATCTCTTGGTATACTTCTCACCCCATCTCTTGTTAGCTAGCGTAGGTTAATGGTAAACGATCCGGGTTTTCTTTGTCCGCGGTAGCGCCGGTTTCCGAGCAAGGAAAAATTTTGATTCCGCAATTTGGCCTCGAGTAAGACGGCCGGGGCGCTGCCGTGGCGCAACAGCATCTGCCAGTTATTGCTAAAGGAGTCACTCCCGGTGAAGGGATCTCGGTCCTTTCCTTATCGAATAAGGTGCAGGATGTTCTACAAGGAACACCACGATGCAAAGCAAGAACTGTAGCTACCTATTTTATTTTGAAATTCGATTCCACAACATCAATTAGGTTTATTTTCTTTCATTAATCTCATTAATGAATATCCCATCATTTAAGTCCACCTAACCATCACAGATAAATATAACGTACGCTTATGCCATCCGCATTCGCCTCGATGTCCCGTCTGCACTGTTAGGTTAGGTAACTAACGCCAGAGCGAGGCAGGGCTAGCACGGGTGTAAAACATAAGCAACGTCTATATAATATATCATATATACTATATATAATACCTGTCACAGAACATCACATGATCACAGATAAATCACAGCAGAAGAAACATATGAAATATTGGATATACTAGGACGTCCGTGTTTTCAATACGAGCCAGTATAAAACACGGATTCCACGGTCGTGATGAATAGCCAATCCCACACCCTTAGACCCCTACGAGAGCGGCAAGCAACCGTACCAATTCTAGGGTTAGGAGACCCGGACTCGACTCCTCGAGTTGGTCTCCCACTGGACCCCAGAACCCGGTTACTTGTGCTCCCCTCCTTGGGTCTATCCTAGTGCAGAAAAGTAAATAATATACATCAACGGTGACATCTTCCGTAACCTGGAAGTGCCCCAATAAAAGAATATTACATACAAGTTTTTACATGAATGAAAATGAAAAAACACTCATCTCACATAAAAAACCCCGGCTATTCAAACACGACGATCCAATATAACATATCCAGCAACACATAACATCACATGTCATCAACGTAAGTAAATATGCACATCCCAATTGTCGTTGACATATAGCAACGAAACCGGCGATATCACATATTACACTTACGGTCACAGAAAAGAAAGTGTAAAACTACAACAGTTGGAATCCGCAATCTCTTTAGACATCACATGCCTAATCAAATGAATTACTTAGACATCGCATGCCTAACAATTATAAACCCCGCATTTTAGTCTCAAAATCGAAAACACTTTTCAATATCAAGTCGGGCAATTCAACAGGATTCCCGACATTCTGATCGAATGCTCGTCGCAAACTTTAGTAGACGGCCGCACCCCCGAAACCGTCGATGAAGTGCACCAAGGCGGAACACCGCTACCGCGAGCACCCAAACGGATGCTTTCGGCGACGGGGTTCTCCTACAGTCACTTGGTCGGGGCTATGGAGTGAGGCTGTCTATTAAGTTTACCCGGCGAGTATCCGCGTACGCTACGTGATTGCGACGGACTTTTGATCACATCAAAATTCCGTGGCAACCGATCAAGTGAGACTAAACTGCTACGTTTATAATATTCATTCCGTTATCTCATAGCAATTTGTGAATTCCAATTATTGTATCACATTCCGGATAAATAGAAAATGCTAAACTTTTCGATCGAACAATCGAACACCCAAGTTTTCCCGATACAGCTCAACACATGAAATAAGTCTAACAACATTCAGTTCGTGCCTCAGTACCAACGGTCCAGCCGTAGAAAGGTCAAGCCAACGCCTCACATGTGGCACGCCGTACTGCCCCAAACCCGAAGGTTCAAAGGGCAGTTCAAGACGGTCACATAATCGAGTTAAGGTTTGTTGTCTTCTAGAGGGTCCATCGCGTTACTTGCACTACTTAGAACATCGTTAAACTACGGAAAAATCCAACAATTGGAAATTTCCCGGCAGGGAAAAAAGTGGATATTTATATCCGGTCGAACTTTTTAACATATTCTAAAAATACCCGGAAAAGCACACCGACAAAAATTAGACAGTCCGATCGAATACACCGAGTCCCCAAAACAACCCAGAAAATACAACTCTGGAAAAAATATTAAAAATTCCCAGGAAAATCAGCACAGAAAAATAAGAATTACTGTGCAGAATTAGATGCACAAAACGATAAAATTGCCGCGGAACCGCCGCATGAGCATGCTCATGCCGCGGATCCGCGGTGACTTTAAGGAATCAGGTCATCGAAATTTACAGTAACCCTTAGATCTTCCTGCTGATTTTTCTGAATATTTTTAATCCTCAAAAATCCACATTTTACAGAAATGTCCAGAGAGCATTTTCAAGTCGGGGTTTTGTGTTCGTTCGGACTTCAAACTCCGTCGGGACTTCGCCTAAGGAAACACCCTATACTACTTGGCAAGAGGTAGAGGATGAAGAAATAGGAATTGGGTAGACTTTAGTTTTGGATTTCCCACACTTTTTCATCAATCACCATTGATGTAGAAAGCTTTTCTTCTTCTTGCTCATGAAGAAGAAGATGAAAAAGATATGATAAGTTTAATAATAGAAAAAGAATAAGAATTAAATCTTATCATACTTTTAACCTTAGTTAAGTGTAGAGAAAAGACCATGGTTAATGGAATGGTTAGGGTTAAGGATAAGAACAAAAAAGGAGACTAAGTCAAAACGTCATGAATGTTCAACTAGCAAACAAATAATGCCACCATTTCATCATTTATCTTTTCCAAAATAAAAAGATAAATAAAGAAATAGATAAATAAGTAAATGACTAAACAAAACCCTAATCATTAGTTTAAACCATGGTTTGATTCTTTACACTTAACCAAGTAAGCATGTATCATCAAACATGATACAAACATATGCACAAAAGTATATCACATATACAATTTGCACAATTCAAGTGAGAAAATCCATTTAAAGTGAACCAATACTAGTTAATGCAAAGTAATATATCAAATATATAAATATGCACTAAATCATTAAATCAACATTTGATTTAACGATCCGGTCATATCGGATATAACCGACTAGTATCATATGTATCGGCTTATCGAATCAATTCTTGATTCGATAACTAGGTTATATCGCATATAACCAATCAATACATAGATCGTGAGAATGTAATACGGTATCGCATACTCGAATTATTCTCGGTCCCGCACATATCTCATATGCGCTCCTATTTCGTTTCGCTTGAGCCAGGAAACCTCTGTGTAGGACTCTAAAGACTCGTCAATACGCCGGCAGCAGATGATGATCATATCAAGCATCCACAAGCCGCAAGCGGTCTGCTAAACGTAACAGCCACCCGGGTATTGAGCGATCAGAAGATCGACGAGCAAGCCCGCTCACACTCCTGCGAATCCAACCAGTAACACTTAACGTACAGTTCGGTCTGTTCGTCTGATATGTCGCATATCTCGCCTAGGGGTGGTAAACGTCAGACCCCAATAGCTTGATAAGTCATGCCGACGTGAAGTCCATAACATTCGTGAAACTACTGATAACTCTTACCAGTATATCACTGCAACCCTGGCCAGGGATTTCCTGTTATGGCCAGTCGAGCATAGCACAACATCAACCCCCAATACCGGGAGAGACGAATCCCCTCCTATCACTCATTGCCTCCATGTGAATCGAGACTGTACCCAAAAACCACCTGTTTGCACAACTCGGTAGAGCCGTGGTAGGGTGGAAATCAAAGCACAGTGGGAGACACACAAGACTCTATGACGATCTCGGGTCAACGGACTAAGCTGTACCAGTGTCACCAGAGAACTGCCATCTGACGTGAGGTATAATACCATCTGGGAGTTCTCGGCGAGTCCGTTCAGTGTACCCAGTCTCCACTGAGCACCCGCATACCATCTTCGATGTCAAACACCAATGGATATGGGATCATCCATCGCCCATCGTATGGGTCGAGAAGATATGCGCTAGTCTACTCTGGAATATCGATGCCCCGTCTCGATATTCCCACGACTAGGAACAATGAAGGATGTACTCATTGACTACCCAGGCCCCACTAGTATGATCTACATCATAGTCCTGGAAGTCGAGTACACATCCTAAGGGCTTTATCAACATGTAATCAGAGAGACAGAAAGTATACATGTTAAGATAAAGTGCAACCAGATAGCGTACTATCATGTCGAGCAAGAAAGTCCTTCCTATATATGTCCCAGCATCCACTACAATATACATCCAATGTACAGTAATGGCCTCTAGGGCATACATATAACTAACATGAGGGAGGTTCCCCGTGCTTTCGTACGGACCTAATTAAAATAAACCTCATTTTCCCAGGGGCGTAACCCCGTAAACACCTTTCTAGACACCTACTTGATCGGCTAATTGTAATGTGTAAAACTCTCCCATGAGTAACTATTACTCGCAGTGGGTATCGGGATCCAACTATCTCATAGAAGGTATGCAATCTCATTGCAAATTTCAACACTTGAAATTCCCGATAATATTTTGCCCCTAGCGACTTATGACTTTAACATGGTCAACAAATCATAAGCGCTAGCCAAGTTCAACCCGTCATTTCCAGATTGAATTAAACCCACCCGCACGACCCTTAACATGGTCATCAAAATCGCACGACTACCCTAATCCAATCACATCATATGCTTATGCAGATAAGAACTAATCAGCTACCGCACACTATGCCTTAACATGGTCAACAAACGTAGCACGAATACTAAGTAGTACTTATCTAAAATGACGGAGGGCTACGACAGGTTTTTAAGAGAACCTTTTGCGTAATGAACTTTATATCGTTGTAGAATCAAATGATTTCAATGGAGTGTTTTTGAGGTTTTTGTTAGCTTCGCTAAAGAGGTCACTCCCGGTGAAGGGATCTTGGCTCTTTCCTCGTCGAATGAGGTGCAGGATATTCACAATACCACTATGCAAAGAAAGAACTAGAAAAGCAATCAAAAGACGAAACCGAGGGTTGTAGCATCTGCCAGTTATTGCTAAAGAGGTCACTCCCGGTTAAGGGATCTTGTCTCTTTCCTTATCGAATAAGGTGCAGGATGTTCTACAAGAAACACCGCTATGCAAAGTAAGAACTAGAGCTACCTGTTTTTTTGAAAATTCGATCCCACAACATCTTTAGGTTTATTTTCTTTCATTAATCTCATTAATGAAGTCCCATCATTTAAGTTACCTAAGCATCACAGATAAATACAACGTACGCTTATGCCATCCGCATTCGCCTCGATGTCCCATTATGCACCGTTAGGTTAGGTAACTAACGGCAGAGCGGGGCAGGGCTAGCGCGTGTGTGAAACATAAGCAACGTCTATACAATATATCATAAATACTATATACAGTATCTATCACATCATATCAGGTGGTCAAATCACATAATATCGCAGCAGAAATCAACATATGAAATATTGGATATACTAGGATTTCCGGGTTTTAAATTAAGCCTGTATAAAACACGGATTCCACGGTCGTGATGAATAGCCAAACCCACATCCCTAGACCCCTACGAGAGCGATAAGAAACCCTACCAATTCTAGAGTTAGGAGACCTAGTCTCAACTCGTCGAGATGGTCTCGCACTGGACCGTAGAACCCGGTTACTTGTGCTCTCCTCCTTGGGTCTATCCTAATGCGGAAAAGTAAATAATATACATCAACGGTGGCATCTTCCTCAACCCGGAAGTGCCCCAATAAAAGAATATTACATACAAGTTTTTACATGAATGAAAATGAAAAACTCTCATCTCACATAAAAAAACGCCGGCTATTCAAACACGACGATCCAATATAACATATCCCAGCAACACATAACATCACATGTCATCAACGTAAGTAAATATGCGTATCCCAATTTTCGTTGACATATAGCACCGAAACCGGTGATTCACCACATATTACACTTACGGTCGCAGAAAAGAAAGTGAAAACTACAACAGTTGGAATCTGCAACCACCTTAGACATCATAAACCCAAAATATCTCATACTTTGGATTTCATGCCTAACCAAATGAATTCCTTAGATATCACATGCCTAACTATTATAAACCCCGCATTTTAGTCTCGATATTGAAAACACTTTCCAATAACATGTCGGGTAATTCAACAAGATTCCTGATAACCTGATCGAATGCTCATCGGAAACTTTAGTATACAGCCGCACCCCCGATGCCGTCGACGAAGTGCACTAAGGCGGAACACCACGGCCGTGAGCACCCGGACGGATGCTTTTGGCAATGGGGTTCTCCTACAGTCACTTGTTCGGAGCTATGGGGCATGGTTATCTAATAAAGTTACCTGACGAGTATCCGCGTACACTACGTAATTGCGACGGACTTTTGATCCACATCAAAATTCCGTGGCAACCGATCAATGAGAATAAATTGCTAGATTTACAATATTCAAATTAGTTTTCTTGTGGACTCCAAGTATTGTATCCTATCACATGAAATCCGGACGACGTTAAACTTTTCGATCGATTCATCAAAGTCCCACAATTCCCCGAGAGCTCAACACTTGAGCACAGTTTAATAATACCCAGAACATGCCACAATACCTATGAACCAGCCGTAGAAGGGCAGACCCAAGCCTCATTAATGGCACCGCGGAACTGCCGCAAACCCTAAGGTTCGAAAGTGGTTCTATAGTCATTATGTCGAGTTAGGATTTCATTCTTCTAGAGGGTTCACAGAATTACTTGCACGATTTTCCGAATACATTAAACTTGGAAAAATAGGTTTTTGACATTCGTTCGAAATTTTTAACTTCGCCTAGACAACATGCGAATACCCGAAATAAGTTAGAATTATGAATATGAAAAACTTTAAATTGCCTATACTGTAAGATCACATCGCATGCAAAATTAGAAAAAACAAACAACACCTGAAACACCAAAACTTAGAGACTGGAACACAGGAAAAATTCAAAGCCCAAATTCTACTGTAGAACCGGCCTGCTCGGTTTTAAGCCTCATGTGCTCGGCCAAACTCCTGCCAAAGTGCTTCGAATTTCTTCTGTGTTCATGTCATATCACATACAATATTCTGCAGTTGTTTAAAAAAAATTTGAAGATCTTTTAAAATCGACAGAAACTAAGTTATCGTGTTTCAAGTTTCGAAGTCGTTTCGGTTTCGTAATCTAACATTGTCTAATTTTCCAGCATGGCTCTGATACCACTGCAGGGTTGTCTAGCACGGCAGCAAGGTTTCGGGAGGCATCATCCATGCCAATTTCAAAAATTTGCCGTTCTAGCTAACCCTAACCCTAGAATCATTACTAGAAAATCCGACGAAACATAATGCAAACAACTTTGCAAAGAAGTGAACAAGGAATACAACCTTTGTAGACCGGTCCTTTACTTCAGTAGCTCTGTGTAGTAGTCCCTTCGCTGCGATCCATGAACTCCCGGACTCTTGAGAGGCTCCACAAGATGTACGGAACAAGCTTGCTCGAAGTCTTCGAGGCCGAAGATGATCTACGTCGAGGAGACACTAAGCCAAGCTACCTCTTCACTAGTTATAGAATTAGTGAAGAAAACACCCTATACTAAATGGCTAGTAGTAGAGGATGATGAAGTAGGAATTTTACTCACTTTAGAAATAATTTTCTAACAATATTTTCTCACTTAAAAAAAAGCTAGCAAGCTTTTCTCAATGAAGAAGAAGATGAATAATGAGCAAGAGAGAATGAACTCATGAGGTGAGAAAATAAACCATGGTGAGTATATGACATACACTAACCCTTGTAGAAAGTTAACCATGGCTAACTATGATGGTTGGGTTTATAAATATGTTAAGTAAAACAAAACTTGTGGACTTAGTCAAAGAACAAGCAAGCTTCTCCAAGCTTCTTGCCGTGACAAAATCCAACAATTTTGAATTACTTAATTAATTAAAAACCCTAGATTATAGAAAGCATTGTGTAAGTAATACACACCCATGAAGCATGTATCATCAAGCATGACACAAAATCATGTACACCAATATATATCATATATATACTAAGTGCAGAAATCAAGTGAGAAAAGAAATCTTAAGTGAATAAATATTAGTTAATGTAACTTAATATATCAAATATATGGGATCATCCATCGCGCATCACATGGGTCGAGAAGCGTATACGCTAGTCTACTTTGGAGTATCGATGCCCTGTCTCGGCACTCCCACGACTAGGAACATTTGAAGGATGTACTTGCCGACTACCTCTGCCCCACTAGTATGATCCACATCATAATCCTGGTAGTCAAGTACTCATCCTAAGGGCTTTATCAACATATAATAGAGAGACAATAAGTGTACATGTTAAGATAAAGTGCAACCACATAGCATACTATCATGTCGAGCAAGAAAGTCCTCCCTATGTATGTCTAAGCATCCACTACAATATACATCGCATGTACAGTAATGGCCTCTAAGGCATACATATAACTAACAGATTTAATACGTATATATTGTTATCTAGTGTACCAGACCCAATCAAACCATGATTAAGGTGTATGTTTACAACATCGCTTACAAATGTAAAATCATAACTTCTTTAGATAGTAAAGATACAGAGACGATATTACATGTCAAATTAGGTACACAAAAACAGTTACGCAAAACCAAAATGTGTCCACTTGTCAATCCTAAGTGATATTCCCCTACGAAAACAGTATCCGCGCTCGCTCCGTTAGCAACCCTGAAGGTCATATCACCTGCCTTCAAAACTCTACGGCTTCTTAGTTCCTGCAATGAATTATAGATATGAGATCCAGAATTGGTATCCAATATCTAGGAAGTAGAGTTTATTGACAGACAATTTTCAATCACAAATACACCTGAAGCTACAACTTTCTTCGAATCCGAGTTCCTGGCTTTCCAAGCTCTGCAGTCCTTCTTCCAACGACCTTTCCTAAGACAATAGAAGCATTCCACTTTCCCTACTGTCGGCCCCCAACTTTTGCTTGCCCTTCCCCTGTACCTTACCGACACCGCCTTTCGGTTTAGTGGGGGCTTTCTTCATCTTCCCCTTGGCTTTCTCCTTGGATCTAGAGGAAGAAAGTTCCCTAACAAGTAGAGTGGGCGTCTCCCAGGATTTCTTTACGTTGCCCTCTGCACTCCTCAACATGTTAAGGAGCTCTGGAAGTATAACTTCCTTGTGTTGTATATTGAAATTCAATAAAAACTGGGCATAGGTAGAGGGGAGGGGCTGTAGAATCAAGTCCGTATACAATGCGTTCTCCAACGTGGTCCTTGTTGGATATAATGCCCTCAAGGCAATTATTGTAATTGCAGGCACGCGATTATGATAATTGACGGAGGATCTATACAGGTAGAACAATCATACTCGAAATGATAGTATGCTATTTGGTTTGTCTTTATCATTGATGTGTACACGTTTTACTTCTTATTACGTATCGCTAATATATAATGATGAAGCTCGTAGGATTCTTGCTTGACTACCAGCATTATGATGGCGATCATATACGTGAGAGCTGAGTGGTCTAAGAGCACATCCTTAAATGTACCTAGTCATGGGAGTATCGAGACCGGGCATCAATATTCTGGAGTAGACTGGTGTATACATTTCGAGACCCCGACGAGGGACGGTGGCCGGTCTCACAAGCCATTGGTGTTATGACACCTAAGATAGTATACAGGTGCTCACTGGATGTGAGTACACTGGACGGACTCACCGAGAACTTCTAGATGGTATTATTGTTGGGTTCCCTAGGGCGGCAGCAAGGTTTTGGGTAGCATCGTCGATGTCGTTTTTCAAAAATCTGCCGTACTAAAGAACCCTAACCTAGAATATTAACTAGAGATTTAGACGAAACAACAATGTAAACAACTTTACATCTAAGTGAACAAGGAATACAACCTTTGTAGACCGGTCCTTCACTTCAATAGCTCCGTATAGTAGTCCCTTTGCTCCAAGTAGTGAACTCCCGGACTCTAGAAAGGCTCCACAAGATGAACGGAACAAGCTTGCTTGAAGTCTTCGAGGCCGAAGATGATCTACGTCAAGGAGACACCGACTCAAGCTACCTCTTCACTAATTAGGGTTTAGTGAAGCAAACACCCTAAACTAAATGGCTAGTATAGTAGAGGATGATGAAGTAGGAATTTTTCTCACTTTAGATTTGTTTTTCTCACAATATTTCTTCATCTCTCCAAACCTAGAAAGCTTTTTGGAGATGAGGAAGAAGATGAAGTGGAGAAGAGAATGAAACTCATGAGGTGAGAATAGCAACCATGGGTGAGTTTGTATCATATACTAACTCATGTAGAGACTAAACTATGGCTAAGGATAATGGTTAGGTTAATAAATATCTTAAGTAAAACAAATTAGTGGACTAAGTCAATGGACACAACAAGCTTCTCCAAGCTTCTAGCCATGACAAATTTCAACCAATTTGTGAATTACTAAAATAAAAAAAACCTTTAATTATCAAGAGCATGGTGTGAGTCTCATACACCCATGAAGCATATGGCATCAAGCATGACACAAATAAAATGTACATTAATATATTTCATATATATACTATATGCACACAAGTGAGAAAAAGAATACTTAGTGAGCAAATATTAGTTAATGTAAGTTAATATATCAAATATATAATTATACATTAAATTATCAAATCAACACTTAATTTAATAATCCGGCTATATCACATACAACCGACTAATATCATATGAATCATCTTATCGAATCAATACTTGATTCAATAACCCGGCTATATCACATATAACCGACCGATATCACAAATCGCGAGAATAGAATACGGTATCACATACACGTATTAATCTCGGTCCCGCACATATCATATATGTGCTCCTACTTCGTTTCTCTTAAGCCAGGAAACCTCTGTGTAGGACTCTAAAGACTCGTCAATACGCCGGCAGTAGGTGGTGATCATATCAGTCACCCACAAACCGCAAGCGGTCTGCTAAATGTAACGACCACCCGGGTATTGAGCGATCAGAAGATCAACAAGCAAGCCTACTCATCCTCCTATGAATCCAATCAGTAACACTACCGTACAGTTCGGTCTCTTCGTCTGATATGTCGCATATCACAGCCTGGAGGTGGTAATCGTCAGACTCCAATAGCCAGATAAGTCATGCCGATGTGACGCTCATAACGGTTCGAGAAACTACTGATAACACTTACCAGTGGATCTCAGCAACCCTGGCCAATGATTTCCTGTTATGGCCAATCAAGCATAGCGCAACATCAACCCCAATACCGGGAGAGACGAAATTCCCCTCCTATCGCTCATTGCCTCCATGTAACTCGGGACTGTACCCAAAAACCACCGTTTTGCACGATCTCTTGAACGTGGTAAGGTAGAAATCAAAGCAAAGTGGGAATCACACAACACTCTATGACGATTTCGGGTCGACAGACTAACATGTACCAGTGTCACCAGAGAAATGCTATCTGACGATGGGTATAATACCTTTTAGGAGTTCTCGGCGAGTCCGTTCAGTGTACCCAGCCAACACTGAGCACCCGTATACCTTCTCTGATTTTAAACACCAATGGATGTGGGATCATCCATCGCCCATCATATGGGTCATGAAGCGTATACGCTAGTCTACCCTGGAATATCGATGCCCCGTCTCGATATTCCCACGACTAGGAACATTTGAAGGATGTACTTACCGACTACCCTGTCCCCATTAGTATGATCTGCATCATAATCCTGGTAGTCAAGTACTCATCCTAAGGGCTTTATCAACATGTAATAGAGGGACAATAAGTGTACATGTTAAGACAAAGTGCAATCAGATAGCATACTATCATGTCGAGCAAGAAAGTCCTCCCTATATATGTCCAAGCATCTACTGCAATATACATCGTATGTACAGTAATGGCCTCTAGGGCATACATATAACTAACAATCTCCCACTTGCACTAAGACCATTTGTTGTAGTATCTCATACTCAACGTCCTATAGAAGTCTCTCTAGGGAAAGGCCTTTGTTAGTGGATCCGCCGTGTTATCCATTGCGTCACCTCTCCGAACCTCGATCTCTTGGAGATCAACCATCTCCCTGATCAGGTGATATTGTCCTCAGAATATGTCTGGATCGCTGATGGGACCGGTGTTCCTAGGCCAAAGCCGCAACTCCATTGTTGTCACAATAACAGTCATTGGACGCTCAATGGTAGGAACCATGTTCATCTCATGAACAAGAATTATCCAGACATCCACTTTGGTAGCATCGTTGGTAGCGATATATTCAGCCTTTATCGTCTAGTTTGCCACAGTATATAGCTTGGAACTCTTCCAACATACCGTCCCTCCACTGAGCGCAAAAACAAAGCCCGTGACTGACTTTCAGTCGACCTTATCACTCTGGGAGCTAAAATTGGTAAAGGACTCCAACTGGAGTTCACCGTTACCAAACCCAAAGAACATTTCTTTAGTGCTTCTCAAGTACTTAAGAATGTCCTCCACAGCTGTCCAGTGATTCTCCCAAGATCCGATTGATTACTGATCACTACAGCTAGTGAGTTAGCTACATCTAGTCCGGTACATAACATCGCATACATGATAGAGCCTACTGCCGAAGTATAGGATATCCCTTGCACGCGAGCTCTCTCCAAATCAGTCTCGAGAGACATCTTTTTGGAGAGAGTGATTCCTGAGTAAGTGGGCGAACCACCACGCTTAGAATCTTCCATACTAAACCCCTTTAGTACGGTGTTAATGTACCTGGATTTGGAACACTCCCAACATTCACTTAGATCTATCACCGTAGATCATAAACCATAAGATGTAGTAGGTATCATTTAGATCTTTCATGGAGAATCCTCGTGATAAGAGGAGCTTGACCGAGTGTAGCATAGGAAACCATTACCTATCAAGAGTATGTCTTCTACGTATAAAACGTGGAAGACAGCCTTACTCTCTACAACCTTCTTGTATATACAAGGTTTATCTACCATTTTGATGAAGTCAAACTCTTTTACTGCCACATCAAAACAGATGTTCCAACTCCGCGATGCCTGCTTTAATCCTGATGGACTTAAGCATAGCTTTGAAAGTCTCAACTTTTCCATCTACACCAAGAATCTTCTCAAGATCCACTTGCTTCCGGTGGGTTTTACCCCTTTAGGTGCAACAACCAAAGTTATACTTTGTTTGTGTAATTGAATTCCATCCTTGATCGCATAGCATCCAACCATTTGCACAGAGTCTCCACTTGTGATGGCCTTCCTGAACCTGGTTGGGTCATCATCTACCATGATGCAATCCTCGCTCCCACCGTCACCGAGGAAACCTTAGTATCTCTCAGGTGGATGAGGAACCCTACTAGATTCACGGAGAGGCTGAGGTTCGTTGGAGACTATTGAATCCTTTGGTTTCACCAAATCATCAGCTGTTAGTTTGTCTAACTGGAACTGCTTCCAGTTCTACCTCATGACTATAAATCTCTTCATGTGAAATTCCTTTTCTAAAAAGGCGGCATGCTGAGTAACAAAACACCTTTTGCTCCTCAGAATGGTAGAAGATATACCTTCCCAGATGTTTGGGATATCCAACAAACTTATATAGAACTGACCTTGTCTCGAGCTTGTCCGGATTCTACCTTTCAACATAGGCCGGACAACCCCATATCTTAACTCGTTTAAGACATGGTCTCTTCCCATACCATATCTCATATGGAGTGGTAGGTACTGATTTGGATGGAACTCCATTCAATAGGTATGCAGCTTCTCAACTGCATAACTCTAAAAGGAAACAGGTAACTCGGTAGTACTCATCATAGAGCGCACCATATCTCATAGGGCGCGATACTTCCGCCCCGATAAACCGTTGTGCTGTGGTGTATACGAAAGAGTAAGCTGAGAGAGAATCCCATTCTCTGTTTAGAAAATCCAGGAACTCCATGCCCAAATATTCGCCTTCTCAATCACATCGAAGGACTTTAATACTTCTACCCGTCTGGTTCTCAACTTCAAGCTTATATTCCTTGAATTTCTCAAAAGTTTCAGACTTGTGTTTCAATAGGAACATATGTCTGAATCCTGAGAGACGATCAATGAATATAATGAAGTACGAAGAACCAACCTTGGCATTGGTAGACATAAGACCGTATACAACATCATGTATCCATCCCAAGAGTTCAGTAACTCTTACTCTGTTTCCAGTAAACGGGGTATTGATCATTTTACCTTTGTGACAAGACTGGCAAGTATTATAAAATGAAAATTCTAACGGATTCAAATATTCATCCTTATATAACTTAGCTGGTCGTGTCGCATTGATATGACCTAGTCTACAATGCCACAAGAAGGATTCGTTCATTTCTGAACTACTCCTCTTGTGTGTATTCTATATACCTTAAACTGTGGTTTGATTTAGAACGTCTATGCCATTACATAACGTGCATGATCCAATCAACTCTTGATTCAGGAAAATGTTCACAACATTATCCTGCAATACAAAATTATATCCTTCTTTAACATAATAAAGAATCTGATGTAATGTTGTATATCAGGTTCGGTATCTAATAACATTTGTTCAGAATCAATGTATTTACCATTTGGTAATAATGGGTGATATTTGCCAACTGACTTGGCTGCAACAATTGCACCATTTCTAACACTTAGAGACATATCACCAAATCCCAGTTCTCTACTTTTCTGTAGCCCATGTAACTCTTACATATGTGGGATCCTGATCCGGTATCTCATACCTAGGACGTAGAGGAAACTGAGAAACAGTTCTTGGTAACGAATACACCCGAAGAATATGCATCAACATGCTTATTCCTCGATTGGGTCGCATGGAATCCGGATATTCCCCTATTTCCTGCTCGGACTTATAACAATTATAAGATAAAGCAGAACCAATGTTCCCCAGCTCAGTAAAATAAGCAGTTTCGGTCAATGCATCCATATTATTATTTTGATTAAGGCGTAACATGGTCGCTACCAGGAGAGAGAGAGAGAAGAAAACACTCTGCATGCGCTCTTGCAAGATTAAATTGGTTATTATTTTATCTAATCAAGATGGCTCCCACTGTTTTTATCAAATTTTCCTTCAAACCCTAAAAGGTAAGACTAGCCGGGATTAATTACACTCTACAAATTCGCCAATCTTTCGGCCAGGCCAGTGTCCGTACTTTGAGGGAGGTTTCCCGTGCTTTCGCACGGACCTAATTAAAATAAACCTCATTTTCCCAGGGGCGTAATCCTGTTAACACCTTTCTAGACACTTACTTGATCGGCTAATTGTAATGTGTAAAACTCTCCCAGGAGTAACTCTTACTTGCAGTGGGTATCGGGATCCAATTATCTCAAAGAAGGTATGCAATCTCATTGCAAATTTCAACACTTGAAATTCCTGATAATATTTTATCCCTAGTGACTTATGACCTTAACTATGATCAACAAATCATAAGCACTAGTCAAGTTCTACCCGTCATTTCGTGATTAATTAGACCCACCCACATGACCCTTAACTATGGTCAACAAAGTCACATGACTGTCCTAATTAATCACATCATATGCTGTGTAGGAAGACATCACTTAGCCACCGCACACTACGCCTTAACTATGGTCAACAAAAGTAGCACGAATACTAAGTACTCTACTTCCTAAAATGACGGAGGGTTACGACAGATTTTGAAGAAAACCTTTTGCGTAATAAACTTGATATCGTTGTAGAATCGAGTGACTTTGAAAAAGAGTGTTTTTGAGGCTTTTACTAGTTTTGCTAAAGAGGTCACTCCCGGTGAAGGGATCTTGGCTCTTTCCTTATCGAATAAGGTGCTGCATATTTCACAAATACCACTATGCAAAGCATAACTAAAAAAGCAATCAAAAGACAAATCCAAGTGGGTTGTAGTATCTGCCAGTTTCGCTAAAGAGGTCACTCCCGGTGAAGGGATCTCGGCTCCTTCCTTATTGAATAAGGTGCTGGATATTCTACAAGGAATACCGCTATGCAAAGCAAGAACTAAAGCTACCAGTTTTTAAAACAAGTTTCTACAACATCTTTAGATTTCTTTTATTTCATTAATTTCATTAATGAAGTCACATCAATTATGCTTCCTAAGAATCACAAAAGAAATGAAAGCATCAATAGTTATTATATATCATATATATAATATAAGCATTCGTCTCAGAATATCAACTAATCACATCACAGAATATCAGCAGCAGAAGAACATATATGAAATATTGGATATACTAGGAATTACGTGTTTTAAATTAAGCCAGTAAAAAACACGGATTCCACGGTCGTGATGAATAGGCAAACGCACATCCCTAGACGCCTACGAGAGTGGCAAGCAACCCTCCCAATTCTATAGTTAGGATACCCGGCCTCGACTCCTCGAGATGGTCTCTTACTGGACTCTGGAACCCGGTTACTTTTGCTCTCCTCCTTGGGTCTATCCTAATGCGGAAAATTAAATAATATACATCAATGGTGACATCATCCTCAACCCGGAAGTGCCCCAATAAAAGAATATTACATACAAGCTTTTACATGAATGAAAATGAAAAATTCTCATCTCACGCAAAAACCCCCGGCTATTCATAACACGACGTTCCAATATAACATATCACAGCGACACATAATATCGCATGTCATCAACGTAAGTAAATATGCGTATCCCAATTGTCGTTGACGTATAGCAACGAAACCGGCGATGCACCACATATTACACTTACGGTCGCAGAAAAGAAAGTGAAAAACTTCAACAATTGGAATCCGCAACCACCTTAGACATCATAAACCCAATGTATCACATGTTTTGGATTTCATGCCTTACCAAATGAATTCCTTAGACATCACATGCCTAACAATTATAAACCCCGCATTTTAGTCTCGATATTGAAAACACTTTCCAATAACCAGTCGGGTAATTCAACAAGATTCCCAAAAACCAGATCGACTGCTCGTCGGAAACTTTAGTAGACGGCCGCACCCCCGATGCCGTCGACGAAGTGCACTAAGGCGGAACACCGCGGCCGCGAGCACCCGAACGGATACTTTTGGCGACGGGCTTCTCCTACAATCACTTAGTCGGGGATATAGGGCGTGGCTATCTAGTAAGGTTAACCGGCGAGTATCCGCATACGCTACATGATTGCGACGGACTTTTGATCCACATCAAAATTCCGTGGCAACCGATCAAATGAGACTAAATTGCTAGATTTATAAAATTCAAACTAGTTATCACATAACTAATTATTATGGATTCCAAATATTTTATCACAATCACAAATAGCTAGACGATGTTAAACTTTTCGATCGAATCAACAAACACCCAAAATTTCCCAAAGAGCTCAAACTTGAGCGGAGTTTAAAAAGTACCCAGAACATGCCACAGCACCTATGGACCAACCGTAGAAGGGTCAACCCTTGCCTCACCTATGGCACCGCGGAACTACCGCAAACCATAGGGTTTGATGGCGGTTCCAACGGTCACAGAATCGAGTTAGGGTTTCGTTCTTCAAGAGGGTCCACAGAATCACCTGCATGATTTTCTGAAGATTTTAAACATGAAAAAAAATCCAACTCTTGGAAAATTTCCAGCGAGGGAAAAAATGGGTTATTGATATCCGTTCGAACTTTTTAACGTCGTCTAAATAACCCGAAACGATGTTAGATTTATGAATACGAAACAATCTGAATTTCCTTTACAGGAATATAACATCACATGCAATATCAGTAAAAACAAGCAACACCTGAAACTTCAAAACCCAGAGACTGGAACACCATAAAAAAATGAAGCATGGATTCTCATAAAACCCGATGTGGCCGGTTTTTCAAGGCATGTGGCCGGCCATTTTTCGGCGGGGAGGGCTCAAGTTTCTATGGTGTTCATGTTACATCTCATGTGACATTCTGCAGTTGCTTAAAAAAATTTTAAAGGCCATTTAAAATTCGACAGAAACTAGGATTATGTTTCATGTGTTTCGGAGTTATTTCGGTTCTATAATCTAACAAACATCGTCTAATTCTCTAGCATGGCTCTGATACCACTGTTGGGTTCCCTAGGGCGGCAGCAAGGTTTCGGGTGGCATCGTCCATGCCGTTTTTCAAAAATTTGTCGTACTAAAGAACCCTAACCTAGAATCTTAACTAGAGATTTAGACGAAACAACAATGTAAACAACATTACATCTAAGTGAACAAGGAATACAACCTTTGTAGACCAGTCCTTCACTTCAATAGCTCCGTGTAGTAGTAGTCCCTTTGCTCCAAGTAGTGAACTCCCGGACTCTAGAAAGGATCCACAAGATGAACGGAACAAGCTTGCTTGAAGTCTTCGAGGCCGAAAATGATCTACGTCGAGGAGACACCAACCCAAGCTACCTCTTCACTAATTAGGGTTGTTAGTGTATATGCCCTAGAGACCATTACTGTATCATACTAGTATGTATATTACTTAATGGAAGCTTGGGATATTCACCTTGTATTGACAATCTTGCTCAATATAGTAGTATGCTACTTGGTTTGTTTCTACTTCAATGTGTACATGTGTTTATTTTAGTATATCGCCTTTACACATTAGTGGAGCCCTTAGGATCTTTGCTTGATTACCAGCATTGTGATGGCAGTCACACTCGTGGGGGCTGGGTAATCTATAAGCACATCCTTATGCAGGTCCTTAGTCGCAGGACTATCGAGACAGGGCATCGATACTCCGGAGTAGACTAGCGTATGCGCTTCTCATCCCAGTGTGGGAGACGGTCTGTCCCACAGCCGTCAGTACGTCGTACTTGAGATAGTATGCGGGTGCTTGTTAGGTTACGAGAACATTGGACAGGACTCATCGGGAACTGTTGGTTGGTACTATACCTATCGTTAGTTATCAGTTCCCAGGTGACATGAGTACAGCTTTGTCCGCTGACTTGACACTGTCATTTCGCCTCGAGTGTGTTCCCACTGTACTTTGATTACTACTCTACCACGGCTCAAAGGAGTCGTGCAAACAGGTAGTTTTTGGGTGCAGTCCCGAAGCACTTGGAGGCAGTGACGGTTAGACAGGATTCGTCTCTCCCGGTATTGGGGGTTGACATCGCGCTGTGTCTAGGAGAGCCATTACATGAGTAGTCCCTGGCCAGGGCAAGCGAGATATACTGGTAGGTTTCCAGTGTTATCTCAGGGTGTTCTGGGCTTCACTCCGACACGACTTGTACCGCTATTAGAGGACTGACGTTCACCGCCCCCTAGGCCCGCCATGCGATGTATCAGACGAACAGACCGGACTGTACGGAGATTGTCACATTCAGGCTCAGTAGGAGTTCAGATGGGTTTCACCTCATCAGTCTTCTTGTCGGCATCTACCTGGGGCCATTACGCACAGCTAGTGCCGCTTGCGGTCTGTGGTTAAACCCACTGCCAACGTAGTGTCGAGTCTTTAGAGTCCCACACAGAGAGTTATTCGCCTTTAGGCAAAAGAGTACAGGTCGCATGGTTTTGCGACAGGTCGCATGGTTTTGCGACAGGGTTCGGTCACATCCGTGCACTTGTGCACGTTTAGTGTCCGTACAGTTGAAACTAGCGGGCTTTGGTTTAAGCCAGATCCTAGTGTACGTTTTGGGATTGGTTTTATCTCGTATGTATTCGTGTTCCTCGGAACGCGGATACGGGTGCGTATGCACAGTTGACAGAGAGACAGAGACAGAGGATTCTCATTAGGGTTGTTGACTGTTGACTATTGACTTTTTGCTAAACCCTAATGAGAATATGATATGCGATTAACAATGATTAACAATAATATTAATTAAGTATTTTAGTGACATGGTTGTTGAGGGGTTGACTTTGTTGACTTGTTGACTTTGTTGTCCGGTTGACTAGGTTGGACTAGTTGACCATCATCATGACAATAGCTATCATTTCATGGCAAAGACTTTTGCTTGCTTGTTTATCTTGTGCAAAATGAGTGCATGAAATGATATGGCTATTTTGACTTAAACCATCACATAATACTTGATTGCTATTATTGGTTATGATGGCTTTGGATTATGAGAGCCAAGAGAGAAAAGTCTTGCTCACTCTCTCATTTCCTTTCTCTCTCTTAGCTTGAGCTCTCACCCTCTTCCTCTTGCTCTCCCTCTCTCTAGTCTATGGTTCACTTGTCTCATGTGTTGAGAAGCAAGAACCATAGAGAAAAATCCCAACACACTCGCCTCTGCTCACTCTAGTTCACAAGGTTTAGCAAACCGAGTGAACTAGTTTCTTCAAAGTTCGAAGAAGAAGCCAAAGGTAGAAGCTTTCGGGTGGATCGATCTTCGGCGCAAGGAGACGATGGGGTGAAGCCGATCCGTACACCATCGAGAGTTGAAGACGAAGGAGTTCAAGAAAGAAAGGTATAACCCCCTAACCGAGTAGTTAACAACTCCTAGTTAGGTTGTTAGTTAGATGTTTAACAAAGATCCGTTTTGAGTCCATGTTACCGCCTCTAGAAAATTGTTTTTCATCAAATTCCGCTAGCCCGTATGTACCGGGAGAGGTAGCATGGACTTACAGTGGTATCAGAGCCTAGTTAAACACTGCCTAACATGTTAGCATAGTAGCTAGAAATTCGATCGGAGAAAAAGTCGCAAAATACACCCCGATATCAAGCTTGCTGTCGATTTTCAAAGTTCTGTAAAAATAATAAATCATGCTTTAAAAATCGACTCAGGGTTTTTATAAGATACTGTAGAAAAACGGTACAGAGAACCCATCAAACCGCCGCGGAAACGCGGCAAGAGCTTGCTCTTGCCGCGGTTCCGCGGCCGATTTAGCTCTTCTATGGATTGTCTTCATTGCAGTTTGTTCTGTGGGGTATTTTGGGATTTTTGGTATATGTTTTTTCAGCCCAGATTTTCCAGAAAGAAAAATTTGTTTTTGGGGTTTTAAAAACCGTATTTTGATCGAGTTTCTAAAGACTTAAGCTGACGGGTATTTATCTGTGATGTGATATTTGTATTGAACGTCTGCTAATCGCTATATGTCGATTAATGGGGGTTATACAAATCTGTGATCTGTAATGTTGCTGGTATGTGCATATGAATTCATTGGATTGTCGCGGGTGAACAGCCGGGGGTTGTGAGATGAGAGTTTTCTTTTCTTTCGATTCATGTAAATATGTAAATTGATGTAATATTATTTGTATGGCCGCACAACCGGGTCGGGGTTGTAGCCTTCATTGTATAATTTCTTTTTACTGTTTTTGCTCCTAGGATAGACCCATGGTGGGGTGCACAAACTACCGGGTATCTCGAAGTGCCGAGTGGCCTACTCACGTCGTTGAGGGAGGTTGCTCCGCTTCGAATATTTGGCGGGTAGTTTGCCGCACCCGTAGGGGTCTTGGGTGTGGTATTGGCTATTCACCGCGACCGTGTAATCCGCTTTTCATTACAGGCTCGTACGAATTGCGGATTCCTAGTATATCCAATGTGTTCATCTGTGATCTGAAATGGCTATCATTGCAATATATCTATATATGATATTATTTAGGCGTTGCTTATGTTTTACAGCCGCGCTAGCCCAGCCCCCGCTCTGTCGTTAGTTAAGTAACCTAACGGGTAATGACGGGGCCCCGTGGCGAATGCGAATGGCATAAGCATACGTCATATTTTGGTTGTTTTCTGCAATGGTAGGATTAAATGATGGGACGCATTAAAAGAAATAATGCAAGAAAATAAACCAAGTAAAAGTCTTTGGAACACTTTCGAAAAACCACTCGGTTCTTTTCAAAACCAACTTTTAAATGCGGAGCTTAAGCCACTCCTTTTAAAAGTTATCTCGTTCCATCGATTATATCAAGTTCACTACGTTCACGGTTTCGCCAAAACCATTCATAGCCCTCCGTCGTTTCACATGGATGGTCAATATTATTCAAGCTATGTTTGTTGGCCAAAGTCAAGGCATAGTGATTGGTAGCTATTGGGTATTCATGTGCAGCATAGATAGATGTGTTGGTATGGGGCAGTCGTTCTACCTTGTTGGCCAAAGTCAAGGGTATGTACGGGTGGGCTCAAATTAACCTGGAGAATGACGGGTAGGACTTGACATGTGACTTATGATTTGTTGGCCAAAGTCAAGGCCATAAGAGCATGGGGCAAAAATCCACATCGGGAGTTTCAAAAGAACAGAAACTTGCTAGCGCTGCATACCATTTGGAGTGTGATGATTCTGGTCGGATTCCTTCAGTTTTGTCACGCAATGATATTTGGATCCCGATCCTACTGTGAGTATATGCTACTCCTCGGGAAATTTCTCACTTAACGATCAATGCTATAAACCAAGTAGGTGTCTAGAATGGTGTTAGCGGGGCTACGCCCACAGGGAAAAGAGGTTATTTAATTAAGGAACTTCGCGAAAGCGTTGGAAAACCTCCCTCGAAGTACCAACACCAGCCTGGCCGAATGGTTAAGCAAGAATTGTACGGTGAGATTGATCCTGACTAATTCTTCCTTTTTGGTTTGAGGAGGGATTCGAGAGACAGTGGGAGCCATCCTGTTTAGACAAATTAAAAACCACTTTAAACTTGCAAGAGCATCATGCTAAAGTGTTTCTTCTCTCTCTCCTAATTGCAGCGACCAAACATCATAACCGGACTTAAGTTATTACTAGATAAAAACATACTGACAGGGCCAAACTACAAAGATTGGCTCAGGAATGTCAAAATGGAAATCACTTATGACAAGTTGGGGTATCTCCTTACCACCAAACCTCCCCCTGTCCCAGGTCCCAAAACCAGCGTCGCGGATAAGGAAATCCGTAAGACCTGGGAAATCGATTGCGCAAAGGCCAAGTGCCTCGTGCTTGCCTCTATGGACAACGAACATCAGAGGAGGCACGAGAATATGGACCTCGAATCCATATTTCTCCATACAAAAGAACTGTATGGAGAGCAATCTCGTATCGCAAGATACGAAGTGTCGAAGAAGCTATTTTCGGCAAGGTTGGCCGTCGGATCATCGGTAGCGGAACACGTGCTTAAGATGATTGGATTCATAGAGGAGCTCGCGGACCTTGGGACCACGTTGGAGAATGAACTCTATACGGACTTGATTCTCCAGTCCCTTCCTTCCACTTACGCCCAGTTTATTCTGAATTTCAACTTGCAAGAAAAGGAAGTTGAACTTTCAGAGCTCCTCAACATGCTGAGGAGTGCAGAGGGCACCCTACAGAAAGGTAGGGAAACATCCACTTTGTTTGTAGGAGGATCTTCCTCTTCTAGGTCCAAGGCGAAAGCCAAGGGAAAGAAGAAGAAAACCCCCGCCAAACCAAGGGGCGGTGTTAGTAAAGTGGATACGAAGGGAAAAGCAAAAGCAACAAAGAAAGCGGGGAAGCTTATAGGAAAGGAAGAGTGCTTTTTCTGTCATAAGAGTGGGCACTGGAAGAAAGATTGCAGGGCTTGGAAAGCCAGAACACAGGATCTGAAGCAAGTTGCGGCTTCAGCTTCAGGTGTGTATGTTATTGAAAAATGTCTATCAATAAACTCTACTTCCTGGGTATTAGATACCGGATCAGGATCTCATATGTGTAATTCTTTGCAGGCGTTGAGAAACCGTAGGGTTTTGAAGGCAGGTGACATGACCCTCAAAGTTGCAAACGGAGCTAGCATGGATGCTAAGGCCGTGGGGGACTATCACCCGGGAATGTCAGATGGACATGTTTTGGTTTTACGTAATTGCTTTTTTGTACCCAACGCAACTTGTAATATCATTTCTGTATCTTTGGTTTCTAAAGAAGGTTATGAATTTGCGTTTGTAAGTAATGTTGTAAACATTCACCTTAATCAAGTTCTAATTGGGTCAGGTACATTGAGCAATGGTATATACATATTAAACCAACCACAGATTTTCAATGTCCAGAATACACACAAAAGAAAGTCTCCAGAAATCAATCAGACTTTCTTATGGCATTGTAGACTGGGTCACATCAATGAGAGAAGATTGACTAAGTTACATACAGAAGGATATTTGGATCCGTTCGAATATCAATCGTATGCCACTTGTCAATCCTGTCTCAAAGGAAAGATGACAAGGACTCCGTTCACTGGACACAGAGTAAGAGCGAGCAAGCTCTTGGGACTCGTACACAGCGACGTGTGCGGTCTAATGTCTACACATGCACGAAACGGTTATTCTTACTTCATTACTTTTACGGATGACTTTTCAAGGTACGGTTATGTCTTCTTAATGAAACATAAATCCGAAGCCTTTGGAAAGTTCCAGGAATATAAGAATGAAGTAGAAAAACAAACCGGAAAAAGTATCAAGACACTAAGATCTGATCGAGGTGGTGAATACTTAAGTGCCGAGTTCCTGGATTACTTAAAAGAGAATGGAATTCTCTCTCAGCTTACTCCTCCATACACTCCGCAACATAACGGTGTATCGGAGAGACGGAACTGAACCCTATTGGATATGGTACGGTCCATGATGAGTAACGCTGAGTTACCGCGATCATTCTGGGGATATGCACTAGAATCAGCTGCATACCTTTTGAACCGAGTTCCAACTAAGACTGTGCCTACCACACCATATCAGATGTGGTGTGGGAAGAGACCCTATCTTAATCACATTAAGACATGGTGATGTCCATCTTAAAAAGTTGCATGCGGACAAGCTCGAGGCACGCTCAGTACAGTGCAAGTTTGTGGGATATCTAAAGAACTCCAAGGGATATTTCTTCTATTGCAAAGAGGAACAAAAGATTTATGTTTCTCGTCATGCCCACTTCTTGGAAACTGAGTTTTTGGAAAATCAGATAAGTGGGAGCGCAATAGAACTGGAAGAAATTCCAGAACCACGAGCTATTACTGAAAGCTTAGTAGAACCACAGGGTTCGAAAGATCATGAAATTCCTACGCCGCTCCGCAGGAGTAGTAGGCAGTCTCATCCGCCCGAGAGATACTACGGTTTTCTCATAGACGGGGATAGAGAAGATTGCATCATTGATTATGATGAGCCGACTAGCTTCCAGCAAGCCATTTAGAGCGTTGACTCGGTAAAATGGCTGGATGCAATGCCGACCGAAATGGAGTCCATGTACACCAACAAAGTATGGACGTTGGACGTTGCTCCAGATGGGGTAAAACCCGTAGGATGTAAGTGGATCTTCAAAAGGAAGATTGGTGTAGATGGACAGGTTGAGACCTATAAAGCTAGACTGGTTGCAAAGGGTTTTCGTTAAAGACCTGGTTTGGACTATGACGAGACCTTTTCTACAGTAGCTATGCTGAAATCCATTCGGATCCTTTTTGCCATTGCCGCCTTCCACGATTATGAGATTTGAAAGATGGACGTAAAGACCGCTTTTCTAAATGGAAATTTAGAGGAGTGTGTTTATATGGACCAGCCAGAGGGTTTCATTCAGAGTGGGAGCAGCGGAAAGGTGTGCAAGTTGCTTAAGTCCATCTACGGACTAAAGCAGGCATCGCAGAGTTGGAACATCTGTTTTGATGAGACGGTCAAGGAATTTGGCTTTATCAAAAATCCAGCTGAACCATGCATCTATAGTAGATTTGTAGCAAGAACTGTCGTATTCCTCGTTTTATACGTGGATGACATTCTTCTGATAAGAAATGACATTCCTATGCTACAATCTGTCAAGGGGTTCTTGCCACACAGGTTCTCCATGAAAGACCTGGGTGATGCCTCATACATCCTAGGGATCCGGATCTATCGTAATAGATCCAAGAGGATATTAGGACTTTCGCAGTCCAGGTACATAGACACCATACTGAAAAGATTCAGTATGGAAGATTCCAAGCGCGGTAATCTACCGGCTTGTCACGGGATCACCCTCTCCAAAGAGATGTCTCCCAAGACTGATTTGGAAAGGGATCGCATGTCTATTATACCCTACGCTTCTGCGGTAGGCTCTATAATGTATGCGATGTTGTGTACCAGACCAGATGTAGCTTATGCACTGAGTGTGGTAAGCCGGTATCAATCAAACCCTGGGGAGAAACACTGGATAGCGGTAAAGAACATTCTCAAGTACCTAAGAAGGACTAAGGAGTTATTCTTGGTGTATGGCGGAAAAGACCTCCAAATCGAGGCCTTTGCTGACTCCAGCTTCCAGAGTGACAAGGATGATTCCAAGTCCATGTCGGTTTATGTCTTTACCCACAATAGAGGGGCGGTGTGTTGGAAGAGTTCCAAACAGGAAACCGTTGCTGACTCGACGATGGAAGCGGAATATATCGCTGCTGCAGATGCCGCAAAAGAAGCCGTCTGGATAAGGAAGTTCTTAACTGAACTTCAGGTGGTTCCGTCCATTGTTGATCCAATACCTCTGTATTGCGACAACAACGGGGCTATAGCTTTAGCGAAGGAACCCAGGTCCCATCAGAAGTCCAGACACATCTTGAGGCGGTATCACCTGATCAGGGAGATTGTGGGTCGCCAGGAGATCGAGGTTCGGAGAGTTTCTACGGAAGATAACACTGCTGATCCACTCACAAAGGCCTTACCCCAGACTCAGTTCGAGCGGCTGATTGAGATGATAGGTCTTCGATACGCCAGTACATGGCCTTAGTGCAAGTGGGAGATTGTTAGTGTATATGCCCTAGAAGCCATTACTGTATCATACTAGTATGTATATTACTTAATGGAAGCTTGGGATATTCACCTTGTATTGACAATCTTGCTCAATATAGTAGTATGCTACTTGGTTTGTTTCTACTTCAATGTGTACATGTGTTTATTTTAGTATATCGCCTTTACACATTAGTGGAGCCCTTAGGATCTTTGCTTGATTACCAGCGTTGTGATGGCAGTCACACTCGTAGGGGCTGGGTAATCTATAAGAACATCCTTATGCAGGTCCCTAGTCGTAGGACTATCGAGACAGGGCATCGATACTCCGGAGTAGACTAGCATACGCGCTTCTCATCCCAGTGTAGGAGACGGTCTGTCCCACAGCCGTCAGTACGTCGTACTTGAGATAGTATGCGGGTGCTCGTTAGGTTACGAGTACACTGGACAGGACTCGTCGGGAACTGTTGGTTGATACTATACCTATCGTCAGTTATCAGTTCCCAGGTGACATGAGTACAGCTTAGTCCGCTGACTTGACACTGTCACTTCGCCTCGAGTGTGTTCCCACTGTACTTTGATTACTACCCTACCACGGCCCAAAGGAGTCGTGCAAACAGGTAGTTTTTGGGTGCAGTCCCGAAGCACTTGGAGGCAGTGACGGTTAGACAGGATTCGTCTCTCCCGGTATTGGGGGTTGACATCGCGCTGTGTCTAGGAGAGCCATTACACGAGTAGTCCCTGGCCAGGGCAAGTGAGATATACTGGTAGGTTTCCAGTGTTATCTCAGGGTGTTCTGGGCTTCACTCCGACACGACTTGTACCGCTATTAGGGGACTGACATTCACCGCCCCCTAGGCCCACCATGCGATGTATCATACGAACAGACCGGACTGTACGGAGATTGTCACATTCAGGCTCAGTAGGAGTTCAGATGGGTTTCACCTCGTCAGTCTTCTTGTCGGCATCTACCTAGGGGCCGTTACGCACAGCTAGTGCCGCTTGCGGTCTATCGTTAAACCCACTGCCAGCGTAGTGTCGAGTCTTTAGAGTCCCACACAGAGTGCTATTCGCCTTTAGGCAAAAGAGTAGGGGTTGCATGGTTTTGCGACAGGTCGCATGGTTTTGCGATAGGGTTCGGTCACATCCGTGCACTTGTGCACGTTTAGTGTCCGGACAGTTGACACTAGCGAGCTTTGGTTTAAGCCAGATCCTAGTGTACGTTTTTGGATTGGTTTTATCTCGTATGTATTCGTGTTCCTCGGAACGCGGATACGGGTGCGTATGCACAGTTGACAGAGAGACAGAGGCAGAGGATTCTCATTAGGGTTGTTGACTGTTGACTATTGACTTTTTGCTAAATCCTAATGAGAATATGATCTGTGATTAACAATAATATTAATTAAGTATTATAGTGACATGGTTGTTGAGGGGTTGACTTTGTTGACTTGTTGACTTTGTTGACCGGTTGACTAGGTTGGACTAGTTGACCATCATCATGACAATAGCTATCATTTCATGGCAAAGACTTTTGCTTGCTTGTTTATCTTGTGCAAAATGAGTGCATGAAATGATATGGCTATTTTGACTTAAACCATCACATAATACTTGATTGCTATTATTGGTTATGATGGCTTTGGATTATGAGAGCCAAGAGAGAAAAGTCTTGCTCACTCTCTCATTTCCTTTCTCTCTCTTGGCTTGAGCTCTCACCCTCTTCCTCTTGCTCTCCCTCTCTCTAGTCTATGGTTCACTTGTCTCATGTGTTGAGAAGCAAGAACCATAGAGAAAAATCCCAACACACTCACCTCTACTCACTCTAGTTCACAAGGTTTAGCAAACCGAGTGAACTAGTTTTTTCAAAGTTCGAAGAAGAAGCCAAAGGTAGAAGCTTTCGGGTGGATCGATCTTCGGCGCAAGGAGACGACGAGGTGAAGCCGATCCGTACACCATCGAGAGTTGAAGATGAAGGGGTTCAAGAAAGAAAGGTATAACCCCCTAATCGAGTAGTTAACAACTCCTAGTTAGGTTGTTAGTTAGATGTTTAACAAAGATCCGTTTTGAGTCCATGTTACCGCCTCTAAAAAATCGTTTTTCATCAAATTCCGCTAGCCCGTAAGTACCGGGAGAGGTAGCATGGACTTACAAGGGTTTAGTGAAGCAAACACCCTAAACTAAATAGCTAGTATAGTAGAGGATGATGAAATCGGAATTTTGCTCACTTTAGATTTATTTTTCTCACAATATTTCTTCATCTCTCCAAACCCTAGAAAGCTTTTTGGAGATGAGGAAGAAGATGAAGTGGAGAAGAGAATGAAACTCATGAGATGAGAATAGCAACCATGGGTGAGTTTGTATCATATACTAACTCATGTAGAGACTAAACTATGGTTAAGGATAATACTTAGGTTAATAAATATCTTAAGTAAAACAAATTAGTGGACTAAGTCAATGGACACAACAAGCTTCTCCATGCTTCTAACCATGACAAATTTCCACCAATTTATGAATTACTAAAATAAATAAAAACCTTTAATTATCAAGAGCATGGTGTGAGTCTCATACACCCATGAAGCATGTGGTATCAAGCATGACACAAATAAAATGTACATTAATATATATCAAATATATAATATATGCACACAAGTGAGAAAAAGAATACTTAGTGAGCAAATATTAGTTAATGTAAGTTAATATATCAAATATATAATTATACATTAAATTATCAAATCAACACTTGATTTAATAATCCGGCTATATCACATACAACCGACTAATATCATATGAATCATCTTATCGAACCAACACTTGATTCGATAACCCGACTATATCACATATAACCGACCGATATCACAAATCACGAGAATAGAATACGGTATCACATACAAGTATTAATCTCGGTCCCGCACATATCACATATGTGCTCCTATTTCGTTTCGCTTGAGCCAGGAAACCTCTGTGTAGAACTCTAAAGACTCGTCAATACGCCAGCAGTAGGTGGTGATCATATCAGTCGCCCACAAGCCGCAAGCGGTCTGCTAAACGTAACGACCACCAGGGTATTGAGCGATCAAAAGATCAACAAGCAAGTCTGCTCATATTCCTGCGAGTCCAATCAATAACACTACCGTACAGTCCGGTCTTTTCGTCTGATATGTCGCATATCACAGCCTGGGAGTGGTAATCGTAAGACCCCAATAGCCAGATAAGTCATGCCGATGTGAGGCTCATAACGGTTCGAGAAACTACTGATAACACTTACCAGTAGATCTCAGTAACCCTGGCCAGGGATTTTCTGTTATCGCCAATCAAGTATAGCACAACATCAACCCCAATATCGGGAGAGACGAAATCCCCTCCTATTGCTCATTGCCTCCATGTGACTCGGGACAGTACCCAAAAACCACCGTTTTGCACGATCACTTGAATGTGGTAAGGTGGAAATCAAAGCACGGTGGGAATCACACAAGACTCTATGACGATCTCGGGTCGACAGACTAACATGTACCAGTGTCACCAGAGAACTGCTATCTGACGATAGGTATAATACCATTTAGGAGTTCTCGGCGAGTCCGTTCGGGGTACCCAGTCTCCACTGAGCACCCGTATACCTTCTCTGATGTCAAACACCAATAGATGTGGGATCAGGGATCATCCAAGTAACATTTCAGAAAAATAAAATATTATTTTTGGGAATTATAAAATTAAATAATAAATATTATGAATATTTTAATGATGCGGTATAATTATATACCTATAAATTGTGAAATATTTGGAAAATTATAGGAATTTCTGAAATGAGGGTGTTTGATATGATTTAAGAAAATTATAATTCTTATGATTAATTATATTCCATTTTAACGCTAATCGCGGTTAAATATCACTAATCGTGCATTAAGCTCATTGTGTGCATGTGACATGCACCAACTCATTTTTCACATTTGCTACATTTGCCTACCATGGCTTTTTCCTTTTCTTCATGCTTGGTTTTTGAATTTTGGTTAATAGAAAAGGAAAAGGAAACAAAAGAAAACAAAAGAAAAGGTTAGAATAATAGGTATGGGCAACAGAGAGAGAGAGAGAGGTGAGGGGTCACTTGGTCTTGGCTTCTCGTTTCATTCATCATCTTCATGTTTTCTCCTATCCTCTCCTCACCATGGCAGCCCACTCCCTCCTCCTCCTCTTCATCCTCACAAACAACCCCAAAACCACATTAAAACTTCATCTCCCTTTCATTAAAAATATGCACAAGCTCATCACAAGCACTTTGGACCAAGAAAAATCGGATTTTGAGCACTTGGGGCAACTCAAGAAAATTCTTGAGTTGCCAAATGAGGTACTTTCTTCACCATTAGTATAGTTTTTCATTCACATTAGTGTCCATGCATGTTTAGAAGTGATTAAGTGATGTTTAGTAGGGTTTAAAAATTCCAAGTTAGGGTTTTGAGGAAGCCTTGAATTGAGATAGTGTAATTGAGTTTAGTAGTGATCTTAAACCCCTCTAGTGCCAGAATTCTGGACAAAACCAGAGAATTAAACCCCAATTCACAAACTTAGAAACCCAATATCGAAAAATTGTGAGAATTGTGAGGTTATTTTGACATATGTTATGACCCGGAACACCTCAAAATTTTATAGCGATTACTGGGAGTCGTGCAGGCAACCTGGAGTATACCTTAAAGACCCCAGCCCCTATACCTTCACTGTTGCAGCAATTTTAATCATTCTGGCCGCAATTTGCAGCCAGGGTAGGGATTTTAGGATTCATGCTTGGTCCAGGGCTTTATCTCCAGTAAAACAGACCCTCCATGTGTGCAAAATTGGCTAATTTCGCCTAGGGTAAAATCTGGAAGTGTTTTATATAGTTTCTGATTTTGTTTTGCGGCTTTTAATGAATTGGGATTTGGTATTTGTTATTGTGTTCCGTCTTGTGGCGTTTGAACATCAACAACGAGGGTTATTTAGTAGTGTCTTGCATGCGAGACCATAGGTTTTAACCTATGCGTGATACGCATGCCGTTTTGGTTTTCGTTTGCGATTTCAGTTTACGATACTGTGTGTGTATATATTTAGGTACCCTCGAGTGGACATGAATGACAAGGACGAGCGTGGCGTCATCGACTTCGGCAAGCAAGGATCAAGGTGAGTAGATATATATCTACGGGGGAAGTCGGGTGGATGGCGTATGGCACCCCTGCAGTTTCGTAGTATAGAACGCGAATGCGTTATACACACACACACACACACACTTATATGTTTATGAGATGTGCATACTTAGCAAGAAATGCTTATGTGACTTTGGATTAGTTTAATGTAGTTGTAGGAAAACGCTTATAGTGTAGTTTCCTAGTCGCGAAAACCTAGAGTTAAGTTTTGCACACACGCTTACACTTGCTTTATTTGTGCGTATATGGGGATATAGATATATATATATATATATATATATACATATATGTTTGTGAGTATATATGTATGTGTGTGTGTGTGTGTGTGTGTGTGTGTGTGTGTACATATACATGGATGATGAGGATAGTACAAGGTACTTGGAGATGAGTCGATAAGATTGGGCATGATGCCACGAGATCGGTGATGTGATTTTGGTTCGTATTATGAGATACGACATGATATTATAGCGGGTCCTTAGGCGATATGTTTTCATACACACGCATATATTTATATTGATGGTATCAGAATGTACTAGACTTAGATCAGTACACCGAATACAGGATATGATGATAAGGATCCAGATGAATAATAAGATAAATGTGATATTTGATCCGTACCCAGATTTGGGATGTCGTACGATGGATTTACCATACGTGATATAATTATGATGATAGATCCGCACTCTTGACTCGAGAATGTCATATTATATATTTTGTATCGTACGTGATACTATTGAGGCGGGATCACCGACTACTAGATATATATATACATATCGACTCAGACTTAGGTAGTTTTCCTTACCCTTTCGACTAGTCTGTTAGTTTAGTCATGTAGTTTACTTGTAGATGTTAGACTAGACTCGAGTCATACCTATTTCAAACTAACGAATCGTGAGTATTTTAAAGACAGGCCAAGGGATTCTACGGACATTTCAAAGGACGTACATTTTCTTAAAAATACCGTAGCCCTTATTTTTTAAACACCACGATTCGTGTTATTTCAAATGTCAAAACTGTATGACTCATGTATATAAGTGTATATTCTTACATGTTACGTTATTATTCATGTTCTGCATATTCTTATTATTCGCATCGCATTGCATGCTTATTTGTGTTTTCGTAATTATTATGAAACCCATGCTGTCAAGACACCAGCACCATTACCGATGATGCGTATGCTCCACGTACACCTGCTTGCCGGCTCACACACATCATCATCGGAAATTGCCATGTCACGTACACATTAGAAAACACTATTCATTAGTATAAATTGTTAGCTGATATTTTCGACATGATACCAGTGCGCTTGCTTTTATATGATAGCTTAGACATTGCATTTATTACTGTGATTTTCATGTATATTTATATATCCGTTTGCCATGATATTATGGGCCAGTCCGGATTGCCGGAGCCTAATATTATGGAATTCATTGTTTATTTACCCTTGAGATTGGGATTTCGGATTTCCATGAGATTTCTGGATTTGGAGAAACCGCAAGGATTTTATAAACTGATTATCATTTTAAAATGAAAGTTGCGGTTTTCTCATGATATGATTTGAGAAGAGTCCACCATGAGTTTTCTCGGCTCTTGAGCGATATGATGCACCCGATTCGAGGAGGAGGAACCGTCTGTGGGTGCATTGTGGACCCGGTGCGGTACCCCAGGGCAAGATGGTCGCAGATGATGGCGTTGAGCCTGGCAGGGGAGCACTACCGACCGGTAATTTTATTGTGACTCGACGGATATCCGGAGGATATCGATCGGAGTATAGGCCAGTCCGGATAGCCGGAGCGCTAGATATTGAGATTCGAAGATACGGGCAAGTCCGGATTGCCGGAACCTGAGATATTGAGATATACGTTTTGCGTCGATGCTTGACACTGATTCTATGTTGATTTCATTGATGATATCTCGATTTAAATATACAGAAATCTCACTAAATTAAGAAAAAAATTTCACTTGCATGATGTATTCTGTTTTCATTATATTGCATTTATACTTCATATTTATGATATGTTGCTACGTGAGGCACTGACACGAGCACATGGTATTACACTTATGTATAGATGTTTACCCTTGCCACCTTATCATGCTTCAGGCTTTATCATTTTGAGGATATTTATATTATGATCGTATGACCTAGGATTGAGTCATACATACGATTTCTGCTCGGTGAATTTTTCTACTCACAAGTTGACAACTCACCCCCGTTGTGCCATAGTTTCTTGCAGGTTTTGCCGTACAGGTTTCCTTGGAGGCTTTGCTGGCACACTGCTTCTTTTCGGGTGATTGCTTTGGTAGGTGGATTCACTTGCATCGTGACCACCATTGTATTTTATTTATTCAGTTGTATCTAGTAAACTCCATCAACCAGACTTATATATTTTATAGACTTAGAAGACTAGTGTATATTATTTCGATCTTAGAGTCGCGCGTTGTATTATTATGGTTTTTGTTGATATTATTGGTTTCCTTTGAGTTTTGATCCTCGCCCTTCGGCGTTGTATATTATATTGTTTGCGTGTTTGTGACCGCCAATTGGCGAAGAGCTAGCTCCCGCTTGGGGATGCCTTTATATATATTATGCCTGTTGTACTCCTTTTGGGGACAGTATTTACAAAGGAAACTTTGCCGAAATTTTCAGAAAAGACTTGAGATTTTAAAATGCAATACTTCAGCTTATGTTATTAAAACCACTTGTTTTAAAACCAGTTTTCTGCACTTCTTCCTTAAAATGGTTTAGATTTATGGGATTTTTTGGCTTACTTGAATTAGATGGGGTCCTATAGACTTCATATGATTCAAGTGCCAGTCACGTGCTATTTTGGGTCGTGATAATCCATCGCACATCATATAGGTCAAGAAGCGTATACGCTAGTCTACCCTGGAATATCGATGCCCCGTCTCGATACTCCCACGACTAGGAACATTTGAAGGATGTACTTACCGACTACCCTGTCCCCACTAGTATGATCTGCATCATAATCCTGGTAGTCAAGTACTCATCCTAAGGGCTTTATCAACATGTAATATAGAGACAATAAGTGTACATGTTAAGACAAAGTGCAATCAGATAGCATACTATCATGTCAAGCAAGAAATTCCTCTCTATATATGTCCAAGCATCCACTACAATATACATCGTATGTACAGTAATGGCCTCTAGGGCATACATATAACTAACAATTATACTTATCATCGGATGGAAGTTCTCAGGTGGCATGAGTACAGGTTAGTCCCTCGACCTGAAGTCGTCATTTGTCTCGTGTGAGTTCCCACTGTACTTTGATTACTGCCCTACCACGGCTCAAATGAGTCGTGCAAACAGGTTTTAGTTGGGTACAGTCCTGAGCCATATGGAGGCAGTGGTCGACTGTAAGGGATTCGTCTCTCTTGGTATTAGGAGTCGATGCCGCGCTGTGTTCGGTTGGCTATCACCAAAAATCCGTGGCTACGATAGGGGAGATTTACTGATAGTTGATCAGTACTATCTCAGTTGGTGATGAGCTTGACCCGGACACGACTTATCGGGTTAGTAGGGTCTGACATTATCCACCCCTTAGACCCGATACGCGATACTCTTTGATGAAGAGACCAGACTGTACGAAGATTATCACATTCAGGCTCAGTAGGGTAAGGACGCACTTGATTGTCGACTTCCCTTTTCGACAACTACCTGGGTAGCTATTACCTACAGCTAGTGCCGCTGACGTGCTTGTGGTTAAACCCACTGCCAGTGTATTGTCGAGTCTTTAGAGTCCCACACAGAGGGTTTTTCCCGGTTTAGGCGAAAGATGTAGGAGCCGTACGGTGATACGAGCAGGTGGTCCGATTAAATACGTGTGCGCGATACACGGACTTTAATCGTACGATTGATAATACTAGCCGGCTTAGGATTAAGCCGGATTATTAAATCAGGTTTTCATTTAATAATTTTTATATGTATTTTGATACATGTATTTTAGTATTATTGTTCACTGTTTATTTTCTCTCGTTGGTGCTATCCGTATTTTTATATGGATACACGTATATGTAGCGATACATATACCAGGTGAAGTTTCCGTATTTGTACGGCAATGCTTCTAGAACAACACCTCATATTTATTTTTCTATTTAGAAAAATAAAAAAGGAAATAAGGTGGAAATGGGGGAGTTATGAAGCATGGTGCAAACAATGTAGAGAGGTATGGATTTATTTTATAATGTTAAAATTCATTTGGATGCACTATTGCACCATGGTTGATATTTATGTAGCCATTCCTTTTTACTTGATGACTTGATGATTATTTTTCTTGACTTGAGCTTATGCTCCATGGTTCTTTCATGCTTCAACCTCATTCACCTTCTTCTTCTTCTTCTTCCTCCCTATTTGAGGATAGATTCTAGAGAGAAAAATCTAGTGAAGTATTCCTATATCACCGACCATCCAAACCTAGCAAATTTGGGCCTTCGGTTAGAGCCTCCTCCGTGTTCCCTCGAGTGGATCGTCTTCGGCAAGAGTGGTCGATTCTCAAGCGCGATCCCGGCGGTTACGAGCTTAGAGGGGTCTTTCACAATTGGGTTTACACACGACAAAAGTTGTATTTCTCAAGCCTTGCATGTTTTAGATTTTTAGTGTCGGGACCCGGTTCTTATTCACGGAGCAAAGAGCCATACAGAACAAAGTGCCACGCCAATTGTCATACCAAGAGGGCGGGGGCCACCTCTTGAATCTGTAGGGGCCACCTTTAGAGTCCGTGGGACCCACTGTAGAACAATGGGGAATCTTTGGAACACATTCCTAAAGAGGACCGGACTGCATTATAAATATAATGATACCACCCTCAATTATAGAGGTGCTTTTTAAGTGAACCGGAACTACAAGAGCTTGAGAACTCCGTAGTTAAGCATGCTCGGGTCAGGGAAGTCTTGGGATAGGTGACCTCCTGGGAAGTGGCCCCTGGTCGGGTCCGGTTCGCTCTAAAAGGAAAAACCGTGCGGTTTCGGCCAGAGCGGACAATACCATCTGTACTGGGGCGTGGGGAGTTACATTTATGGTGGCCCATGTAGGTCCCTCAGAAGTAGGTCTGTAGTTCGAGGACGAACCATTGTTCAAAGGTGGGGAGAATGTCGGGACCCGGTTCTTATTCATGGAGCAAAGTGCCACACAGAACAAAGTGCCACGCCAATTGTCATACCAAGAAGGCGGGGGCCACCTCTTGAATCTGTGGGGGCCACCTCAAGAGTCCGTGGGATCCACTGTAGAACAATGAGGAATCTTCAGAACACATCCCGAAAGAAGACCGGACTGCATTATAAATATAATGATACCACCCTCAATTACAGAGGCGCCTTTTAAGTGAACCGAAACTACAGGAGCTTGAGAACTCCGTAGTTAAGCGTGCTCGGGCCAAGGAAGTCTTGGGATGGGTGACCTCCTGGGAAGTGTCCCCTGGTCGGGTCCCGTTCGCTCTAAAGGGAAAAACCATGTGGTTTCATCCAGAGTGGACAATACCCATCTGTACTGGGGCGTGCGGCGTTACATTTAGTTTAGGGTGTTTGGATCGAATCCTCAGGTGTGCGCGTCCGGTGCCCGCAAAAAGTTTTTGTTTTCGCTTCCGCCTTGCTTGCGGCCTCCGCTGCGTGGGTGCCGGATCCCAACCTGGTATCAGAGCCACCCAAACACCATAAACTAGTGTTTGACGATACTTCAAGTTTCAAAACCGAAAACTCCATTTTAAAAACCCAGTTTTTGTTCGTAATATTTTTGGTCTCTAAAAATTTTTTAAACAAGTGCAGAAGCTTATTCTAGACTAGATAGTGACACACAATGAAAACGAGCGGATTTCATCATGATTGGGCCGGCGAGAATCTTGTTTTAGCCGGCCTCACCTTTTCACTATTCACATCTGGAGCTCGTTTTCATGCAGTGTCTTGGGTTTTGTAAATTGGTATTTTTGGTGTTGTTTGATTTGTTCCAGATTTTTATTTGTGTCATCTTAGCTTTGGGACAATTCGGGAGTTTTAAAAACTCGAAACTTTTGCATCGTCGGTATCTGTGATAAATGTGTTGCTGAACGTCGTCTAATTGCTATATGTTCATTTAGACGGGGTTGCACACATTCTGGTGTTGCTTACTTCTGTGGTTATATATATATATATATATATATATATATATATATATATATATATATATATGGTTATGGTTTGTGCGGATTGTCGTGATGGATACTCTTGTGTGCAATGTGGACTGCCGTCACAGCCAGTTTGTATATTCTTTTATTGGGGCACGACTGGGTTGAGGTCGATGTCGCCGTTGTATATATATATTCTTTTCTGTACTAGGATTGCCCCAAGGAGAAGTGCTCGAATAGCTGGGTTCTAGAGGGCAACGGGTCCGCATCTCACAGCGTTGAGACCGGGGGGACTTACTCTAGAATTGGTGAGCTATTCGCTGTAGGGATACGCCAGCGCCCCGGCCATCAGTTCGTGGCCAAATGCGGAACAAAAACTTTAAAAACCCGGCGCAAACAGAACCCTAATCGACGGATCGTACCATTAACCCTATACTAGTTAACTGTAAAGAGTTTAGAGAGGTTATACCAATCAATCCGAGTCCTTCGGTCTTCAACCTCTGTCTTGGGCTCGTCGCGGCTTCCTCGATCAAGTTCGTTCTCCGGTTTCACTCGTCGAAGAGGATCCACGTCGAGGATTAGTAATACAGGCTCCCGCTTCAAAACCGAAGCAACTCGAGCATCCAGTTTGCTAGCCTAGATGCCCAAGATGAAGTAGAGTGTGTTTGTGAATACTTTGCCTCAAAACACCCAATCATTCTCAACACATGAGATGGAATAGGTGGAGGTTGAAAAAGAAGCCATGAACGAAATTTTGAGATTAAGACTTTGGCCAAAAGAAAAACAAGTGATGAATAAAGCATCTGTTGTTTTCTTGTGTTAAGTTGTGAAGTATTTGAGTGAGCAACTAAAGAAAATCTCCAGCTCAAAAAAGATCTGCCCCCATTCACAAATATCTCACAACTCACACCATGATTCACCATGTGAGTCACCAAGTGCATGCACCAAGAGTTAATGCATACCCATAGCTCACACCAATGTGTCATGCTAAATGCCAAGACTTAACCTCACAAATTCCACATAATAAACATTAAACTAAATGTTTAAAAGCCAAGAAAAGAAAAGGCAACCTCAAAAGTAAACTCATAACGAATTACAAGAATACCCCTCATCCGTATATACATACCCGCATCCGTATTCCGAATGAATACGAATACAACAAGACAAAAGTAATCCAACAATATAATACTAGGATCTGGCTTAAACCAAAGCCCACTAGTATTATCCGTCTGATCATGATCCGTGCATAAGTGCACGAATATGATCGAACCCTACCATAAAACCATACGGCCTCTACAACGTTTCGCCCGAACCAGGGAAACCCTCAGTGTGGGACTCTAAAGACTCGTCAATACGATGGCAGTTGGTTTAACCACAAGCATGTCAGTGGCACTTGCTGTACGTAACAGCTACCCAGGTATTGAGCGAAAAGGAGGCCGACGAGCAAACTCATCCTGAAACCCTATTGAGCCTGACAGTAACAATATCCGTACAGTCCGGTCCGTTCGTCTATGAGTATCGCATATTGAGTCTAGGAGGTAGATAAAGTCAGACCCCTAATAACGTGACATTTAGTGTAGGCATGAAACCTATCACCAACTGAGAAATTACCGATCCTAGATCGGTAATTCTCGACTACCCCGGCCGAGGATTTCTGGTGATGGCCATCCGTGCACAACGTGACATCAACCTCCAATACCGGGAGAGACGAATCCCCTGACGATCCGCTCACTGCCTCCATGTAGCTCGGGAATGTACCTAACTAAAACCTGTTTGCATGACTCCTTTGAGCCATAGTAGGGTAGTAAGCAAAGCACAGTAGGAACTCACACGGGACAAATGACGATCTCAGGTCGATAGACTAACCTGTACACATGTCACCAGGGAACTGCTATCTAACAATAGGTATGATACCAACTAGCATGTTCCCGGCGAGTCCTTCCGGTGTACTCATAACCCAATGAGCACCTGTATACATCTTAGGTGAGCCAACAGACACCAATGGCTTGTGAGACCGGCCACCGCCCCTCATCAGGGTCTCGATCCGTATACACTAGTCTACTCTTGGACTATCGATGCCCAGTCTTGAAACTCCCACGACTAGGGACACTTTAAGGATGTGCTTATAGACCACCCAACTCTCACGTATATGATCGACATCATACTGCTGGTAGTCAAGCAAGAATCCTATGGGCTCTATCAACATGTAATAGTGATCTGTAATGTCACCTGAAGCATGTACACAATGATAAAGACAAACCAGATAGCATACTATCATCTCGAGTAAGACTGTTCTACCAGTATATGTCCTCCCTTAATCATTGCAATCACGTGCCTGCAATCCAATAATTGACTTGAGGGCACTATAGCAAACAATATCCCACTTGAACTTAAGGTTAATTATTGCGGTGTCGCATACTCACAGCCCTTGTGATACCGAACACCCAACTTCTCTACTAATCAGTTTCATAAAGCTCGTTTATAAAACTATTGCGTTCGAGAAATAGCCTCAGTGAGTGAATCCGCACGAATGTTTCTTTCTATGTCTCTCTTTATCTCAAGTTCGCGGAGAAAGCCATCTCACAAAATGAGCAATACCTGTCTTAGAATATGTCTGGATATCTGATGGGACCCAGTTCACAAATGAACTCCAAATCCATCAAACTTCTTAGACTGTATCGTCCACTGAACTTAATCAGTATCCTGCGCCATGCCTCCCTCAGTATCCGCTTGGACCACCTGTCCAAACTACCGCCCCTCAAAAGAGGGAAAACTATAACTCTGACAGTCACTCTGTCATCCAGGTCACCTTGGAAGCCTGGAATGATAACCGTCTCCTGAAGGAGGCTACCGTTATCATATCCCTAGAATATCCACTTATGTTCACAAACTTCTTCCGAACATTTCTCCAGGAATGGATTAATATAAACTTATTGCAACTAGTGCAAAAACAATATCTGGTGTGGTACTTGACATCTCATGATTGACTCAATTGCCTAAGCAAGTGATATGTCTATCATGCGCATCCTTCTCTACTTTAGTCTGTAAGACACCTTTAGAGAGGGTGACTCCATCACCTGCAAGTGCACCACCATTCCAGGAGTCGTCCATTCTAAAACACCTTTAGAATACTGTCTAAGTACCCAGATTGAGAAACTACCCAAATCTAGACCTAAAACCATAGATCTAGTAACCAGAAATGCCTGATATTTCATCCATATCCTATGTGGAGAAAGCACTATGTGACAACCACAGTATAACCGATCGTAGTATATGAATTTCACTTCCTATAAAGTGCATGCATCCATATACCAGGACATCACACCGATTAGTTGTATGTATGCCCTAGAGGCCATTATTGTACATGAGATGTATATTATAATTGATGCTGGGACATACATAGGGAGGACTTTCTTGCTCGACATGATAGTATGCAATCTGGTTGCTCTTTATCTTAGCATGTACACTTACTGTCTCTCTGTTGCATGTTGATAAAGCCCTTAGAATGTGTACTTGACTTCCAGGATTATGATGCAGATCATACTAGTAGGGCCTGGGTAGTCCAGGAGTTCATCCTTCAATATTCCTAGTCGTGGGAATATCGAGATGGGGCATCGATATTCCAGAGTAGACTAGCGTATATCTTCTCGACTCATGCGATGGGCGATGGATGATCCCATATCCATTGGTGTTTGACATCAGAGATAGTATACTGGTGCACAGTGGAGACTGGGTACACTGAACGGACTCGCCGAGAACTCCTAGATGGTATTATACCTCACGTTAGATAGCAGTTCTCTGGTGATACTGGTACAGGTTAGTCTGTCGACTCAAGATCATCATAGAGTCTTGTGTGTCTCCCACTGTACTTTGATTTCCATCCTACCACGGCTCTACTGAGTCGTGTAAACAGGTGGTTTTTGGGTACAGTCCCGAATCACATGGAGGCAATGAGCGATAGGTGGGGAATCGTCTCTCCCGGTATTGGGGGTTGATGTTGCGCTATGCTCGATTGGCCATAAATGAAATCCCTGGCCAGGGTAGATAAGATTTACTGATAAGTGTTATCAGTAGTTTCTCGCCCGTTATGGACCTTACATCGGCATGACATATCAAGCTATTGGGATCTGACGTTTACCACCCTTAGGCGAGATATGCGACATATTAGACGAAGAGACCGGACTATACGGTAGTGTTACTGATTGGATTCGTAGGAGTATGAGCAGGCTTTCTTATTGATCTTCTGATCGCTCAATACCCAGGTAGCCGTTACGTTTAAAAGGCCTCTTGTGGCTTGTGTGTGTTTGATATGATCATCACCTACTGCCGGCGTATTGACGAGTCTTTAGAGTCCTACACAGAGGTTTCCTGGCTCAGGCAAAACGAAGTAGGAGCACATATAAGATATGTGTGGGACCGAGGTTAATACGCGTATATGATACCGTATTCTATTCTTGCAATTTGTGTCATCGGTCGGTTATATGCGATATAGTCGGGTTATCGAATCAAGTGTTGATTCGATAAATTGATACATATGATATTAGTCGGTTATATGTGATATAGCCGGATTGTTAAATAAAGTGTTAATTTTATAATCTAATGTATAATTATATATTTGATATATTAATTTACATTAACTAGTATTAGCTCACTTAAGATATCTTTTTCTCACTTGAGTGTGCATTAAATATATATGTGATATATATTTGTGCACATGATTTTGTATCATGCTAGATGATACATGAGTCATGGGTGTATGAGACTTACACCATACTTAAGATGATGTTTAGGTTATTATTTATTTTATGTAATTCAAAATTAGTTGGATAATTATCATAAGTGGAAGCTTGTAGATTGTTTTACTTTGTCCACTAAATTTGTCTCACTTAAGATATTTATTAACCAAACCATTATCTTAAAACTTGGGTTATGTCTCTACAATAGTTAGTATATGATACTAACTCACCCATGGTTACTCATAACATTCATTCATTCTTCATTTTGCTGCTTCTTCTTCTTCATCTCCAAAGCTTTCTAGGTTTTGAAGAAGTGATGAAATATTGTGAGAAAAATAAATCTATAGTGAGCCCACTTCCTACTTCATCATCCTCTACTAATTGCCATTTAATTTAGGGTGTTTTCTTCACAAAGTTCATCATCTAGTGAAGAGGTAGCTTGGGTTTGAGTCTCCTCAACGTAGATCATCTTCGGCCTCGAAGACTTCGAACAAGTTTGTTCATTTCTCCAAGGGAACCCATATTAGAGTTCGGGAGATCTTCACTCGCAGCGAAGGGACTACTACACGGTGCTTTAGAAGTGAAGGACCGGTCTACAAAGGTTGTATTCCTCATCCACTTAGTGTAATGGTTGATTACATGTTTCATATTGTCTATTCACTCTAGCTAGATCCTAGGTTATGGTTCTTTAGCACTCTTGAAAATTTTAAATTGGCACACTTGAAGTCTTGAAAACCCAGTAGGGTGCTAAGGAATCCCAACAGTGGTATTAGAGCCGGGCTAGAGTATTAGACGATGTTTATTAGATTACGAATCCAAAATTACTCTGAAACTTGAAACACCAAATACTAGTTTCTGTCGATTTTTTAAAGTCCTCGAAAAAAATTTTAAACAACTGCGGAATGATGTATAAGATATATCATGAACACTACCAAAATTTGGTCCCAATTAGCCTCACTGTAGCCGGCCACAACCCCCTCAAAACCGGTGAACTCGGCCCAATTTAGGAATTTTTGCTTCAAATTTTGGTGGTGTTCCAGGCTCTGGGTTTTAGTGTTTCAAGTGTTGTTTTTTTCCTAAAATTTCATGTGATGCAGTTTTACTGAATAGGCAACTCGGAGTGTTTCGTATTCGTAGCTTAACATTATTTTTGGGTTTTCACATGTTATCTAGGTGTTCATAGCAGAATTTTGCATTATTATATTCCCCATTCTTAATCATATTGCAAATAAATAGGTGCTTTTGATCCATATCTGCTAAATAGTTGCAGGTTACAGGTTTTCAGAACAATACAATGAAAATGGTGAAAAGACACTACAAATGTGAGCCTACGACCAACAAATCGATGAATCTGCAAGATGCCGCCTACAGTTTAAGGAACAAATGAAGATCAATGAACAGTTCAATTTCACAAAGTACGAAGGCAGCACAAGATTCAAGATTTCAACACGAAGCGAATGGTAAAAGTCCACAACATTCTGCACTATGAAAATCTGGAAGAAAATAGAAGATATTCTGATAAACCAAGTGAAGAAACCAGAAGTAAAATGCAACATGAAGAATACCTGAGAAAATGAGCCAGAGAACCTACAAGATGGCTGCGGAACCGCGGCCAAACAAGGCTTATGGCCGCGGATCCGCGGCAGTGCAAAACCCGTGTTGGTGCGTGTCAGTAGAAGTCGGTGCATTGACCCGGCCTTCTTAGGGTAGTATTGTAATTTCAGACGTGGATCAGATGTAAACCCTAAGTTTCTCCTATCAATAAATAGGAAGCCTACAGCTCTTTTTGGAGCATGCCTCTTTTTAATTCTAGATTAAAATTTTCATTCCATTGTAATCGTCAAAGAGTGCATCAATAAAAGTAAGTTTTTATTTTGAATTTTCCTTGTTTGCAATTTATATTTCTGCAATTTTTCATATCTATCTTTTATTATCTGCATGTTAATTAGATAATTAAAAAGAAAAATAAAAAATGAATTCCATTGTTAATCCCCTAATGAGTGAGTAGTTCCTCACTTGTTAGGGTTAGGATTGGGTAGGTTTGAGAGATGAACATCTCTCACTCCTTTCTTGCCCGTATAATATTCTTAAATTAGGACTTTATGTGAATCAAACACACACCTCTCACTACGGCACCCTATCCTACGAGATAGCGGTGATTCCCTAGTTAGACCGGTTGTGGTTGATTTACATAAAGGTTAGGGCTAAGAGCCAAGAAAGGACGGGCAAGGACCAAAAGGAAGAAACTACGTTTCTTTCTAGTCGTGCTAATCCCCTTTGTTGACTATTACCCTAACACCTATGTTCTTAATTAGGGCAAAGAAAGCAGTGAGTAGAATTCTCTTTCCAAACTAACCTAATCCTAACCCTACCAAGGCTTTAATCCAAATTAAATTCAATCTTAGTTTTTATAAGAATCAAAACCTACCAAAAATAGGACTTAACTCGTTAGAACAATAAGAAAAGAACACATTTTCCCTGTGGACCGATCCGTACTCAACCGGCTAGCTACCAAGCGACACCATCTTGATTGCGGTATATTCTATTCTTTGATTTTAAAACGCGCACGCATAAAGCAACGATCAATCAATTGGCGCCGTTGCCGGGGACAACGGTAGTTATTTTCTTTTTGTAATTTCGGGTTAATTAAAAATTAAAAAAATCATAAAAACTGAAAAATATAAAAAAATTATCATCTTGTTATTTTTTGAAGGGTTTTCTTGCGAATTGTGAAGGGTCGGAAAGACGAACAGATTCAGATCTGGAAAAATCCAGTGAACAAAACAGCAAACAGCAGATCTGAACATACAGAGGAGAGCCACAACACACAACAGAAAAAATTTGACAGCCTGATCTAACTGAACAACCGCGGAACCGCGGCTGAAGAGAGCATTCTGCCGCGGAACCGTGGCACTTTGCTGACGTCAGCAACTGGAAACTTCTCTGTAAGCATTCTTTTCCTCTCTTCTGCCTTCTGATCTCCTCTGAAATATTTTCCTGCAGGGTTCTTTGCGCAAAACCTCCTCCCCCTCTCCAATAAATCAATCTTGTGCAGGATTCTTTGCGCCACAAATAAAAGAAAAAAAATTTGGCAAGTGTTTTGGATTTTTGTGTGTTTACTGCTTTGCATTTTTAAAACGAACTTTTACGGGGCTATAACACCAATCCAGATTGGGTGCGGATTTCATTACCCTTCCTAGGACCCCAAAAATCACAAAAAGCATTTGCATCTTGTTAGTGTATATGCCCTAGAGGCCATTACTGTATCATACTAGTTTGTATATTACTTAATGGATGCTTGGGATATTCACCTTGTATATACAATCTTGCTCAAAATAGTAGTATGCTACTTGGTTTGTTTCTACTTCAATGTGTACTTGTGTTTATTTCAGTATATCACTTATACGCATTAGTGGAGCCCTTAGGATCTTTGCTTGATTACCAGCGTTGTGATGGCAGTCACACTAGTGGGGGCTGGGTAATCTATAAGCACATCCTTATACAGGTCCCTAGTCGCAGGACTATCGAGACAGGGCATCGATACTCCGGAGTAGACTAGCGTATGCGCTTCTCATCCCAGTGTGGGAGATGGTCTGTCCCACAGCCATCAGTACGTCGTACTGGAGATAGTATACGGGTGCTCGTTGGGTTACGAGTACACTGGACAGGACTCGTCGGGAACTGACAGGTTGGTATTATACCTATCGTCAGTTATCAGTTCCCAGGTGACATGAGTACAGCTTAGTCCGCTGACTTGACACTGGCACTTCGCCTCAAGTGTGTTCCCACTGCACTTTGATCACTACCCTACCACGGCTCAAAGGAGTCGTGCAAACGGGTGGTGGTTGGGTGCAGTCCCGAAGCACTTGGAGGCAGTGACGGTTAGACAGGATTCGTCTCTCCCGGTATTGGGGGTTGACATCGCGCTGTGTCTAGGAGAGCCATTACACGAGTAGTCCCTGGCCAGGGCAAACGAGATATACTGGTAGGTTTCCAGTGTTATCTCAGGGTGTTTTGGGCTTCGCTCCGGCACGACTTGTACCGCTATTGGGGGACTGACGTTTACCACCCCCTTGGCCCGCCATGCGATGTATCAGACGAACAGACCGGACTGTACGGAGACTGTCACATTCAGACTCAGTAGGAGTTCAGATGGGGTTTCACCTCGTCAGCCTTCTTGTCGGCATCTACCTGGGGACCGTTACGCACAGCTAGTGCCGCTTGCGGTCTGTGGTTAAACCCACTGCCAGCGTAGTGTCGAGTCTTTAGAGTCCCACACAGAGGGTATTCGCCTCTGGGCAAAACAGAGTAGAGGTCGCATGGTTTTGCGACAGGGTTCGTTCTCATCCGCGCAATTGTGCACGTTTGGAGTCCGGACGGATTATACTGGCAGGCTCTGGTTTGAGCCAGATACTGGTATGTGTTTTGGGGTTGCTTTTATATCTTGGTATTCTTGTTTTTCGGAACGAGAATGCAGGTGTGTATGCACAGTTGCTTGAGGAGGAGAATGAGGTTTTTCATTAGGGTTTCGGAACGGGTGCGTATGCACAGTTGACAGTCTTTATTTTCCAAACCCTAATGGATTTATTTATTATCTATTAATAATAATAATTAAATGAGAATTATGTTATGGTTGTTCTTTGTTGACTTGTTGACCTTGGTTGACTTGTTGACCATTGACCACTTTCATGCCTTCAAAAGTCTTCCTTGATTTATGCTTACATTTTTAAATGAAGCATGGTTGTGGTCATTCCAAACACTACCATCAACTATTCTCATTTTCAATTATTATCATTTAGATAATATTATTCTTTTGCATTATGGTTGCAAGAAGAGAAAATTATAGCTCATTCTATCATTCTCATTCTCTCTCCTCTCTTCATCTTCTTCTTCCTCTAGTAAAGAGAAACCCTCTCATGAGTTGAGAATCCTTCTCTTTTAAAAGGAAAGCAAACCCTAGTCACTCTCTACTCACCCTAGGATCAAAGGATTAGCAAACCGGAGATTCTAGTTCACTCCAAGTCCGAGAAAGAGCCCAAGGTCGAACCCTCGAGGTGGATCCATCTTCGACGGAAGAAGGCGACAAAAGAGAACCATCAACCTCTACAAGATTTCAAGAAGAAGGAGTTCAAGTTTAGGTATAACCCTCATCCGAGTAGCTAACTCCTTTTAGCGTATTTGCTAGTTTAGTTTAGACACGATCCCGACCTTGTTTAGTCCATGTTGCTTCTTGCACTAAAAATTTGATTTTTATACCGTTTCCGCCTCCCCGTAAGAACCGGGGGTCGCAATATGGACTTACAGTGGTATCAGAGCCTAACTAAACTTAAACTAGCTTGGTAGTAAGGTGTAACGAAGTTCGGAACCGAAAAAAATCACAAAACCGGATAATTTCAAAACCTGAGTTTCTGTTGAAAATTTTTTGGCTCAAAATGAAAAAATTTATACATATAAATTCGGCTCAGGCTTTTCTGTGAACACCCAAGAAAAACGATACAGTAACTCGTCTAAACCGCCGCGCTTCCGCCGCGTAAGGTAAGCATCCGCCGCGGAACCGCCGCGACTTGTCGTCTTCTGTGCATCGTTTTTCGTGCAGTGTGTGTCTGTGTTGGTTTTGGGATTTTTGAAATATATTATATGTGCCCAGATTTTGCAGAAAAGAAATTTCCTTTTGGGGTCCTATAATTCCGTATTTTTTTTTCCGAACTTCACTACACTTTGACTATGATGGTTATATATGTGATGTTTGCTTGTATTGAACGTCGGCTAATCGCTATAAGACGATTAGTCGGGGTTATACAAGATCTGTAATGTGCTGGAATGTGTATATAAATATGTTGGATTGTCACGGGTGAATAGCCGGGGGTTGTGAGACGAGAGTTTTCTTTTCTTGCAATTCATTGTAAATGTAAATTGATGTAATTATATTATTTGTTTGGCCGCACAACCGGGTCGGGGTTGTAGCCGTCATTGTATAACTCTTTTTACTGTTTTTGCTCCTAGGATAGACCCATGGAGGGGTGCACAAACTACCGAGGACTTGGCGGGTAGTTTGCCGCACCCGTAGGGGTCTTGGGTGGGGATTTGGCTATTCACCGCGACCGTGTTATCTGTTTTTGTTACAGGCTCGTACAAATTACAGATTGCTAGTATATCCAATGTATTTATCTGTGATCTGAAATGTCTATCATTGCTTTCTATTTAGGCGTTGCTTATGTTTTACAGACGCGCTAGCCCAGCCCCCGCTCTGTCGTTAGTTAAGTAACCTAACGGGTAATGACGGGGCCCCGTGGCGAATGCGAATGGCATAAGCGTACGTCATATTTTGGTTGTTTTCTGCAATGGTAGGATTAAATGATGGGACGCATTAAAAGTACTAATGCAAGAATATCACGCATTAAAAGAACTAATGCAAGATAATAAACCAAGTTTAAGTCGATGGAACACTTTCGAAAAACCACTCGGTTCTTTTCAAAACTAACTTTTAAATGCGGAGATTGAGCCACTCCTTCTAAAAGCTATCTCGTTCCATCGATTAAATCAAGTTCACTACGTTCACGGTTTCGCCAAAACCATTCGTAGCCCTCCGTCGCTTCGCATGAATAGGCAATAGTATTCAAGCTATGTATTTTGGCCAAAGTCAAGGCATAGTGATTGGTAGCTATTGGGTGTTCATGTGTAGCATAGATAGATGCGTTGGTTTGGGACAGTCGTGCTGCCATTTTGGCCAAAGTCAAGGGTAGATACGGATGGATCCAAATTAACCTGGATAGTGACGGGCAGAACTTGACATGTGACTTATGATATTTTGGCCAAAGTCAAGGTCATAAGAGCATGGGGCAAAAATCCACATCGGGAGTTTCATAAGTACTGAAACTTGCTAGATTTGCATACCATTTGGAGTGTGGTGATTCTGGTAGGATTCCTTCAGTTTCGTCACGCGATGATATTTGGATCCCGATCCTACTGTGAGTATATGCTACTCCTCGGGAAATTTCTCACTTAACGATCAATGCTATAAACCTAGTAGGTGCCTAGAAAGGTGTTAGCGGGGTTACGCCCCCAGGGAAAAGAGGTTCTTTAATTAAGGAACTTCGCGAAAGCGTTGGAAAACCTCCCTCGAAGTACCGACACCGGCCTGGCTGAACGGTTAAGCAAGTATTGTACGGTGGGATTGATCCTGACTAATTCTTCCTTTATGGTTTGAGGAGGGATTCGAGAAACAGTGGGAGCCATCCTGTTTAGACAAACTAAAAACCACTCTAAACTTGCAAGAGCATCATGCTGAGTGTTTCTTCTTCTCTCTCCTAATTGCAGCGACCAATCAACATGACTGGACTTAAGTTACTCCTAGATAAAAACAAGCTGACAGGGCCAAACTACAAAGATTGGCTCAGGAATGTCAAGATAGCAATCACTTATGACAAGCTGGGGTATCTTCTTACCACCAAAGCTCCCCCTGTCCCTGGTCCAACTTCCAGCGTCGCGGATAAGGAAATCCGAAAGACTTGGGAGATTGATAGCGCGAAGGCCAAGTGCCTCCTGCTTGCCTCGATGGACAACGAACATCAGAGGAGGCATGAGAATATGGACATGGAGTCCATATTGCTCCATACAAAAGAACTGTATGGAGAGCAATCACGTATCGCAAGATACGAAGCGTCGAAAAAGTTGTTTTCGACAAAGATGGCCGTCGGATCATCAGTAGCCGAGCACGTGCTAAAGATGATCGGCTACATTGAGGAGCTCGCTGACCTAGGGATCACATTAGAGAGTGAGCTATATACGGATATAGTTCTCCAGTCCCTTCCTTCCACTTACGCCCAGTTTATACTGAACTTCAACCTACAAGAAAAAGAGGTTGAACTATCAGAGCTCCTCAACATGCTGAGGAGCGCAGAGGGCACCCTACAGAAAAGTAGGGATACATCCACTTTGTTTGTAGGAGGATCATCTTCTTCTAGGTCCAAGGCGAAAGCCAAGGGAAAGAAGAAGAAGGCCCCCGCCAAACCAAGGGGCGGTGTTAGTAAAGTGGATACGAAGGGAAAAGGTAAAGCAACAAAGATAGCGGGGAAGCTTGTGGATAAGGAAGAATGCTTCTTTTGTCATAAGAAAGGACACTGGAAGAATGATTGCAGGGCCTGGAAGGCCAGAACACAGGAATTGAAGCAGGTTGCAGCTTCAGCTTCAGGTGTGTATGTTATTGAAAACTGTCTTTCAATAAACTCTACTTCCTGGGTATTGGATACCGGATCAGGATCTCATATCTGTAATTCTTTGCAGGCGTTGAGAAACCGTAGGGATTTAAAGGCAGGTGACATGACCCTCAGAGTTGCGAACGGAGCTAGCATGGATGCTAAAGCCGTGGGGGACTATCACCTGGGAATGTCAGATGGACATGTTTTGGTTTTGCGTAATTGCTTTTTTGTACCCAACGCAACTTGTAATATCATTTCTGTATCTTTAGTTTCTAAAGAAGGTTATGAATTTGCGTTTGTAAGTAATGTTGTAAACATTCACCTTAATCAAGTATTGATTGGGTCAGGTACTCTGAGTAATGGTATATACGTGTTAAACCAACCACAGATTTTCAATGTCCAGAATACACACAAAAGAAAGTCTCCAGAAATAAATCAGACTTTCTTATGGCATTGTAGATTGGGTCACATCAATGAGAGAAGGTTGACTAAGTTGCATACAGAAGGATATTTGAATACGTTCGAATATCAATCATATGCCACTTGTCAATCTTGTCTCAAAGGAAAGATGACAAAGACTCCGTTTACTGGACATGGAGTAAGAGCGAGCGAGCTCTTGGGACTCGTACACAGTGACGTGTGCGGTCCAATGTCTACACATGCCCGAAGCGGACATTCTTACTTCGTTACTTTTACGGATGACTTCTCAAGGTACGGTTATGTCTTCTTAATGAAACATAAGTCCGAGGCCTTTGGAAAATTCCAGGAGTATAAGAATGAAGTAGAGAAACAGACCGGCAAAAGTATTAAGATTCTAAGATCGGATCGAGGTGGAGAATACTTAAGTGCCGAATTCCTGGACTATTTAAAAGAGAACGGAATTCTCTCTCAGCTTACTCCTCCATACACCCCGCAACATAACGGTGTATCGGAGAGACGGAACCGCACCCTATTGGATATGGTGCGGTCCATGATGAGTAACGCTGAGTTACCGCGATCATTCTGGGGGTATGCACTAGAATCAGCCGCATACCTTTTGAACCGAGTTCCCACTAAGACTGTGCCTACCACGCCATTTGAGATGTGGTGTGGGAAGAGACCCCATCTTAATCACATTAAGATATGGGGAAGTCCAGCTTTTGTCAAAAAGCAGCATGCGGACAAGCTCGAGGCACGCTCAGTACTGTGCAAGTTTGTGGGATATCCAAAGAATTCCAAGGGATATTTCTTCTACTGTGAAGAGGAACAAAAAGTTCTTGTTTCTCGTCATGCCCACTTTCTAGAACACCAGTTCATAGAAAAAGAAATAAGTGGGAGCGCAGTAGAGCTGGAAGAAATTCCAGAACCACAGACTGTTACTGAAAGTTTGGTGGAACCAGAGGGTTCAACAGAACAGGACATTCCTACGCCGCTCCGCAGGAGTAGTAGGCAGTCTCATCCGCCCGAGAGATACTACGGTTTTCTCATAGACGGGGATCGAGAGGATTGCATCATAGATTATGATGAGCCTACTAGCTTCCAGCAGGCCGTTCAGAGCGTTGACTCAGTGAAATGGCTGGATGCAATGCGGACCGAAATGGAGTCCATGTACACCAACAAAGTATGGACGTTGGACATTGCTCCAGACGGGGTAAAACCCGTAGGATGCAAGTGGATCTTCAAAAGGAAGATTGGTGTAGATGGACAGGTTGAGACCTATAAAGCTAGGCTGGTAGCAAAGGGTTTTCGTCAAAGACCTGGCTTGGACTACGACGAAACCTTTTCTCCAGTAGCCATGCTGAAATCCATTCGGATCCTTCTTGCCATTGCTGCCTTCCACGATTATGAGATCTGGCAAATGGACGTAAAGACAGCTTTTCTAAATGGAAATTTAGAGGAGTGTGTCTATATGGACCAGCCAGAGGGTTTCATTCAGAGTGGGAGCAGCGGAAAGGTGTGCAAGTTGCTTAAGTCCATCTATGGACTAAAGCAGGCATCGCGGAGTTGGAACATCTGCTTTGATGAGACAGTCAAAGAATTTGGCTTTATCAAAAATCCAGATGAACCATGCATCTATAGTAGATTTGTAGCGAGAACTGTAGTATTCCTCGTTTTATACGTGGATGACATTCTCTTGATAGGAAATGACATTCCTATGCTACAATCTGTCAAGGGGTTCTTGTCACAAAGGTTCTCCATGAAAGACCTGGGTGATGCCTCATACATCCTGGGGATCCGGATCCATCGTGATAGATCCAAGAGGATATTGGGACTTTCTCAGTCCAGGTACATCGACACCATAGTGAAAAGATTCAGTATGGAAGATTCCAAGCGCGGTAACCTACCGGCTTGTCACGGGATCACCCTCTCTAAAGAGATGTCTCCCAAGACTGATTTGGAGAGGGATCGCATGTCTATTATACCCTACGCTTCTGCGGTAGGCTCTATAATGTATGCGATGTTGTGTACCAGACCGGATGTAGCTTATGCACTGAGTGTAGTAAGCCGGTATCAGTCAAACCCTGGGGAGAAACACTGGATAGCAGTAAAGAACATTCTCAAGTACCTGAGAAGGACTAAGGAGATGTTCTTGGTGTATGGCGGAAAAGACCTCCAGATCGAGGCCTTTGCTGACTCCAGCTTCCAGAGTGACAAGGATGATTCCAAGTCCATGTCGGGTTTTGTCTTCACCCTCAATGGAGGGGCGGTGTGTTGGAAGAGTTCCAAACAGGAAACCGTTGCAGACTCGACGATGGAAGCGGAATACATCGCTGCATCTGATGCCGCAAAAGAAGCTGTCTGGATGAGGAAGTTCTTGAAAGAACTTCAGGTGGTTCCGTCCATTGTTGACCCAATACCTCTGTATTGCGACAACAACGGGGCTATAGCTTTAGCGAAGGAACCCAGGTCCCATCAGAGATCCAGGCACATCTTGAGGCGGTATCACCTGATCAGGGAGATCGTGGATCGCAAGGAGATCGAGGTTCGGAGGGTTGCTTCAGAAGAGAACACTGCAGATCCATTCACCAAGGCCCTACCCCAGACTCAGTTCGAGCGGCTGATCGAGATGATAGGTCTTCGATACGCCAGTACATGGCCTTAGTGCAAGTGGGAGATTGTTAGTGTATATGCCCTAGAGGCCATTACTGTATCATACTAGTTTGTATATTACTTAATGGATGCTTGGGATATTCACCTTGTATATACAATCTTGCTCAAAATAGTAGTATGCTACTTGGTTTGTTTCTACTTCAATGTGTACTTGTGTTTATTTCAGTATATCACTTATACGCATTAGTGGAGCCCTTAGGATCTTTGCTTGATTACCAGCGTTGTGATGGCAGTCACACTAGTGGGGGCTGGGTAATCTATAAGCACATCCTTATACAGGTCCCTAGTCGCAGGACTATCGAGACAGGGCATCGATACTCCGGAGTAGACTAGCGTATGCGCTTCTCATCCCAGTGTGGGAGATGGTCTGTCCCACAGCCATCAGTACGTCGTACTGGAGATAGTATACGGGTGCTCGTTGGGTTACGAGTACACTGGACAGGACTCGTCGGGAACTGACAGGTTGGTATTATACCTATCGTCAGTTATCAGTTCCCAGGTGACATGAGTACAGCTTAGTCCGCTGACTTGACACTGGCACTTCGCCTCAAGTGTGTTCCCACTGCACTTTGATCACTACCCTACCACGGCTCAAAGGAGTCGTGCAAACGGGTGGTGGTTGGGTGCAGTCCCGAAGCACTTGGAGGCAGTGACGGTTAGACAGGATTCGTCTCTCCCGGTATTGGGGGTTGACATCGCGCTGTGTCTAGGAGAGCCATTACACGAGTAGTCCCTGGCCAGGGCAAACGAGATATACTGGTAGGTTTCCAGTGTTATCTCAGGGTGTTTTGGGCTTCGCTCCGGCACGACTTGTACCGCTATTGGGGGACTGACGTTTACCACCCCCTAGGCCCGCCATGCGATGTATCAGACGAACAGACCGGACTGTACGGAGACTGTCACATTCAGACTCAGTAGGAGTTCAGATGGGGTTTCACCTCGTCAGCCTTCTTGTCGGCATCTACCTGGGGACCGTTACGCACAGCTAGTGCCGCTTGCGGTCTGTGGTTAAACCCACTGCCAGCGTAGTGTCGAGTCTTTAGAGTCCCACACAGAGGGTATTCGCCTCTGGGCAAAACAGAGTAGAGGTCGCATGGTTTTGCGACAGGGTTCGTTCTCATCCGCGCAATTGTGCACGTTTGGAGTCCGGACGGATTATACTGGCAGGCTCTGGTTTGAGCCAGATACTGGTATGTGTTTTGGGGTTGCTTTTATATCTTGGTATTCTTGTTTTTCGGAACGAGAATGCAGGTGTGTATGCACAGTTGCTTGAGGAGGAGAATGAGGTTTTTCATTAGGGTTTCGGAACGGGTGCGTATGCACAGTTGACAGTCTTTATTTTCCAAACCCTAATGGATTTATTTATTATCTATTAATAATAATAATTAAATGAGAATTATGTTATGGTTGTTCTTTGTTGACTTGTTGACCTTGGTTGACTTGTTGACCATTGACCACTTTCATGCCTTCAAAAGTCTTCCTTGATTTATGCTTACATTTTTAAATGAAGCATGGTTGTGGTCATTCCAAACACTACCATCAACTATTCTCATTTTCAATTATTATCATTTAGATAATATTATTCTTTTGCATTATGGTTGCAAGAAGAGAAAATTATAGCTCATTCTATCATTCTCATTCTCTCTCCTCTCTTCATCTTCTTCTTCCTCTAGTAAAGAGAAACCCTCTCATGAGTTGAGAATCCTTCTCTTTTAAAAGGAAAGCAAACCCTAGTCACTCTCTACTCACCCTAGGATCAAAGGATTAGCAAACCGGAGATTCTAGTTCACTCCAAGTCCGAGAAAGAGCCCAAGGTCGAACCCTCGAGGTGGATCCATCTTCGACGGAAGAAGGCGACAAAAGAGAACCATCAACCTCTACAAGATTTCAAGAAGAAGGAGTTCAAGTTTAGGTATAACCCTCATCCGAGTAGCTAACTCCTTTTAGCGTATTTGCTAGTTTAGTTTAGACACGATCCCGACCTTGTTTAGTCCATGTTGCTTCTTGCACTAAAAATTTGATTTTTATACCGTTTCCGCCTCCCCGTAAGAACCGGGGGTCGCAATATGGACTTACACATCTACCCTCGAGTTAATTAAAAAATATTAGACTCAGCCAATAAGGACTGTCGTGCTCATTAGAACAAAGGACGATTGTAGGCATCGGTCGTTTATCTAAACCTGACATTGTGGTGCCAAGGCTTGACAAGTGGGAAAGGTAATTTTAAAAGGCCCGTCTCACGGTGATTCGTGAGCGGATCCCTCCTTTCTTTACTTGTGCTTACCTGGCCACAATTGGCGGTGAAGAGGCGATTCGAGGATATCTCACAACTTGCCCTTTGGAACAGTTAGGAGCAGTTTAGTTGACTTAGGAGACCCTAGCTCTAGGCTTGATTGTGAATATTGTGATTGCTTGAAAGTGTGTCTAGCTCCTTATAAAAATCTTTTGCAAAAACTCCTTATAAAAATAAAAAAAACCACAAAACAAAAAAAATTTACAAAAACTTGCCATTTTGTCGCTAGAAATCCATTGAACCCCACTTGCACCCACATTCTCTCATTGATGTTTTCTTACCCCCACCTTCTATTTTTTTGACTATACTACACCTCGTTAGTGTATGACCAGTTGGACTAGGGACACTAGCGCCCGTTTAGTCCGTGTCTCGTTAATACCTATTGACGACGCTTTCGACTCCGAAGTCGAAATTCCCTCCACTTCTTTACCTTCATCTTCAAATTCATCATATTCTAAGGAGAAGCCGGGATTCAATCCTAACAACCCCTTACCTACTACGGGACTGATTCCACCTCAACTGGGTGCGAATAACCCACCACACCCTCCTGTCGAAGCTCCCCAACGAATCGCGCTCCAGGATCTTTTCCATCCCACCCGCACCGCACTTCCTACTTGTTTTTCACTTCCACCGGCGAATGGGGATAACTTCGAAATTAAACCCCACTTCATCAATATGTTGCCCAAATTTCACGGGCTGGAATCCGAAGATGCCTAAATCTTCATTAACAAATTCCAGAATGTTTCCGCAATGATGAAGACCACCCAACTTTCTGATGATGCTGTAAGGCTACGTGTCATTCTATTCACTTTATGTGACCTAGCTGAAAATGGTTATATAGCACAGCATCGCATTCCATAAAAAATTGGGAAGAGTTTGTTAAAGCTTTTCTAAAAAAGTTTTACCCACACTATAAGACCGCGAGAATTCACAATGAAATTAATCAATTTTCCCAGCTTCCTTCCGAACCTTTTTGGAAGTGTTTTGAAAGATTTAAGGACCTTCTTGTTCAGTGCCCTCACCACGGTATCGAGAAATGGCAACTTTGCCAAACTTTATACGAAGGACTGAACCCAGCAACTAAGCAGTTGTTGGAAACCATTTGTCAAGGTCACTTTCTTACAAAATCGAGCGAGGAAGCTTAGTAATTTCTCGACGATCTTTCTGAACAAACACTTCAGTGGGAAAGCACTAAGACCACTTCATCTACTTCATCAGGTCAGTCTAGGGAAGGCATACATCAACTTGATATGTCGATTGCAATGAAGGCCGAAATGGCTACACTCACGAAAAAACTGGAAGCAATTGAGAGCAAATTCTCATCGCCTTCTCCTGCCCCAGCTTTACCCCCACGCACTATTTGCGCTTGTTGTTCGGATTCATCCTATCTAACCGAAGAGTGTCCTTACAACCCACCTGTTCAAGGACAAGATCAAGTCAATGCTGCCTTTCAGCAAAGACAAAGAAATGATCCATACTCTTCAACTTATAATCCTGGTTGGAGGAGCCACCCAAATTTTGCTTGGAATCAAAATCAACAACAATTCCAACGCAATAACAATTTTCAGAGGCCTCCTCTACAACAACAAGCCCTTCAATAAACTCAATATCAGCAACCTTTCCAGCCTTACCAAAACCAAATGAACAATATTGTACCAAACAACTCTTATCCTCAAAACAATTTTGTTCAGCCAAATAACGATAAGGTTTCCTCGCTAGAACGAAGTCTGGATGCGTTTTTAAAACAATCTACGCAATCCTCAGCCAGCATCCAATCTTCCATTCAGTCTTTGGTGCAACATACCGCTTCACATGATCAGAGCATCAAAACAATTGAAGCCCAAATTGCAAACTGAATGCTACGTTAAGCGAGCGAGAGAAGGGGAAACTTCCATCTCAACCACTGCCAAATCCCGGTCACACAAAAAATACATATGTTGCTTATGAACAACAAAATCATAATGTGAGTGCCGTGACTACATTGAGATCTGGAAAGGTATTGCACAACAACGTTGGCAATAATGATGACACCCTGGCCGCCGCTTCTTCTTCTTCATCATCATCTTCATCGTCTTCTTCAGAGCCTGTTCTTCATTCTTCACAAGGCTCTACTTCTTCTAATTCGAATGGACCCACATCTCACTCTACGAAAACACCAACACTGAGATCCGCTCCAACTCCGCAATCTCCACAAACATTGGACTCAACAAATTTTCAAAATATTCCATTTCCAAACAGGTTGAGATCCAATAAACCTACTCCATAAATGGAGAAGATTGTGGAGTTATTCAAAAAGGTTAGCATTAACATACCTCACTTGGATGCAATCCAACAAGTCCCTTCTTACGCTAAAATCTTAAAGGACTTATGCACCAAGAAGAGGAAATCGCAGGTACCTAAGAAAGTTTTCTTGGCTAGTGCAGTAAGTGATGCTGTTCATATCATAATATTGCAATATTATATTCCCCATTCTTATTCATTTTACAAATAAACAGGTGCTTTAGACCCATGTCTGCTACATAGTTGCAGGTTGCAGGTTCTCGGAACAAAAACAGTGAAAAAGATAAAAGACGATACAAAAGTGAGACTACGACCAACAAATGGAAGAATCTTGATCAAGCCTACAGTTTGAAGACAAAACGAAGATCAATGAACAAGTTCACAAAGTACAAATGCAGCGCAAGGTTCAAGACATCGACATGAAGTAAGCGGTAAAAGTCCACAAATTTATTCACTGTGGAAATTTGGAAGAAATCTAGAAGACAAACTGAGAAACCAAGCAAAGAAACAAGAAGCAGAATGTAACCAGAAGCAACCAGGAAAGATTGAGCCAACAAGACCACTATTTGGCCATGGAACCACGGCCAAACATGGGGTTTGGCCGCGGAACCGCGGCTATGAAGGACACGTGTCGGCGCAAAATCTCGTGGCGGCTGGCTGTGCGTTGACTAGGTCTTAGGGGGTAAAATTGTAATTGCAGATGTGAGTCGATTGTAACTCTAGGGTTTCTATGATCTATAAATAGAAACCCTAAACCTCTTTTGGAGGTATGACTCTTTTCATTTCATAAATTCAGATCTGTAATTCCTGTGTTAATATTTAGAGAGAGCCATCAATAAAGTAAGTATTTCTATACCATTGCCTTAGTTTACATTTAAATTATTTGCCCTAGTTGGATAGTTGGAATGTTAATCAATTCCCTAACGAGCGAGTAGTCTCCTGCTTGTTAGGGTTAGGAATAGGGAAGGCTTGAGAGATGAAAATCTCCCACCCCTTTCTTGCCTCATCAATTATAATTAATAGGACTCCATGCATACATACACATACCGTTCCCTACGGCACCTTACCCCACAAGGTAAAAGTGATACCGTAGTATAAACGACCGGTTGCGTATGTTTTCCATGGAGGTTAGGGTAATAATTAAGAAAGGAAGGACAAGAACCTAGAGGAAGAAACATCGTTTCTTCCCGATGGTACTAATCCCCTTTATTAATTATTACCATAACACCTAATAGATCTAAAATAGGGCATTGAAAGCGGTGAGGAAACATTCAATTTCCAAACTTAACCTAAACCTAACCCTAGCAAGATTTTAGTCTTAGTATAAATCAATTTAGGTTTTAGAGATAATCCATTCACAACGTTTGGAATTAACCCGTTTGAGCAAATTAGAAAAGACACAACATCCCTGTGGACCGACCCGTACTCACCGGCTAGCTACCAAGCGACGCCGTTCTTGATTGCGGTTAAATAATTCTTTGATCATAAAAATCTCTCATAAATCAAATGGCGCCGTTGCCGGGAATGGCATGTTATTTTCTTTTTGTAATTTCGGGTTAATATAAAATTAAAAAAATCATAAAAACTGAAAAATAAAAAAATATAAAAAAATTTATCATCTTTTATTTTGTGAAGGGTATTTTCTTGTGAATTTTGCAGGATCAACGAACGAGTTCGGATCTGGAAAAATCAAGAGATAAAAACAGAAAACCCTAGATCTGAAAAGCAAAGAAAAGTCAAACCAGAGGGGCAGAAAAATTTTCGGGAACTGCGCCGCTGACTCCACCGCGATCCCGCCGCCGAAACAGCCTTTTGCCGCGCATCCGCGGTCCTCTGGTGAATTCTCGGGATCGTACAGAGCACCGCGGAACCGCCGCGCCAACCCTCTTCCGACCGCGGAAACACGGCTACTTGGTCGAATCAGCACGTGGAAAAATCTCAGTGAGCTCCCTTTGTTCTTCTCTGAACCCCCTGATATATCTTTTATAAAAATTTCTTGCAAGATTCTTTGTGCTAAAAAATCTCTCCCCTTTCCAATAATTGATCTTGTGCAGGATTCTTTGCGCCGCGCTAAAAAATAAAAATTGATTGCAAGTGGTTGTTTACTGTTTTGCATATTTAATCGGACTTTAAGGGGCTTGAGACCAATCCAGATTGGGTGGGGATTTCATCACCCTTCCCAGGACCCCAAAAATCACATAAGGCATATTCTATTGACCATAAATTAATTAAAAAAAGATTAGACTCAGCCCTAAGGACTTCGCGCTCAATAGGACAGAAGACTAGTTGTAGGCATCGACCGTTGATCCTAACCTGACTTTGTGGTGTCTAGGCAAGTGTGTCTAAGGCGAGTGGTTACTTAATTAGGACCACTACTTTTGTAGTGGGGAGCCTCCCACTCACCTGGCACATACATGGCCGCAATTGGCGGTGAAGAGGCTGTTTGAGGTCCTACTTCTTGCCCTTTGGAACAGTTAGGAGCTGTCTAGCTGACCTAGGTGGCCCTAGATCTAGGCCTGATTGTGCATTTGTGATTGATTGAACGTGTGTCTAAGCCTTTTATTGAAAATCTTTTTGCAAAAAAGCTCCACATAAAAAAACAACACAATAAAAGAAAAAAAAAAGAAATTTTTTTTACAAAAACTTGCAACTTGTCGCTAAAGAAATCCATTGCACCCCGTTTCTTCCCACTTCCACCCACATTCTTTTTCTTTCTTAAATCATGGGTACCCCACCTCCCAAAACTCTTGCCGAACTTTGGTACCCTCAACCTAACATTGCTTCTTACGCGAATTGTTTTGGTCGAATTACGGACGACCCCTTTATGCCCAAAATTTCTTTGAAAGATCGAATAGAAGCATCTAGGAGAAACAGTTGGACTCCGCAATCCACTTTGTCTCAACCATTTCAACCTTCACCACTTTCTTACGTTGATACACCTTTTTCGAGTCCTGTTGTAACTCCGAAACCTATGACTATTGCTGAACACATTGAACGATCTCGTAACCGATCTTTCACTCCTTTCAACACTTCCAGTTCTTGCGATCAACAAGTCCACTCACATTTTTATCCAAATGTTGATCTAACTCCTGTCCAACCATTCAATTCCTACCAGTCTTACCAAATTTTCACACCTTCCCTAGACATTGCTTCTACACAGCCATTTGGGAGTTTTCAAAATCCAAGCAACTTTGAATCTTTTACTGAAACCCTTTCACAACCCATGTCTAGTTTGGAACAGTCGTTAGAAGCTTATATGGTAGCGACAAACCAAATGATGAGGAATGTGGATGCGTCCATGGCCGCCCTTATGCAACCTAGTGACCCGGTAGTTAGTTTCCTACTACTAGGTCCAAAAATTCCAATGTATGATGAGGCGGTTGGTCAGAGTGAGAATTTGAGTGTAGAAAGTGAGCTAAACACCCTTCCAAATCAAACCTACCCATCACCAATTGAATCCTTCAACTCTGATTTTGAATGTCTATCAAGTGTCCCAAATGATTCACCAGTTGAAGATAGAACGTCTAATGAGTTGTGCGACTTTGTAATGCTTGATTTACCAGATTATGAAGGGTCCCTTTCGAGTGAAACCATCACCAATCTTTTTGACCTCTACACCTCCAATCTAGAACCTGAATTGATTGATGTCCATGCTTTTGATGAGGTGTCTAAACAAACTGATTTTCACTTGATTGAGGATATTGACGCCGGGAATATTTTGGATGATGAACCCGTAGATTTGACTAAAATTTTATCTCCAATTCATCATCCCGAGTCATTAAATGTTTCTCCCGAACCTCATATGCGTCTTGATTTTGATGATAATTGCATGGATGAGAAAACTTTTGAAGAGAATTATGAGGATAGTATTGAGGAGAGTATTGAGGATAATATTGAGGATGAACCATTTTTGTTTGATGAGTCGGATTTTCCAATTCATCCTCTTGAACCTTTAGCTGTTATACTTCATAAATCACCCCTCCTTTCCATCGTTCCGACCACGCAGGAGGACTGTGAGCTTGAAAGATTTCTATTTGATCACAGCAGTTTGGACGCCACTAGTGCGTACCCCTTTGAATCTGACACGGTTCTCACAGCCGATAACAATTACGAGTGTTTCACTTTTTCGGACGATTTTGAAGACTCACCGCCCGAGTTTGAGTCCTTTGAATTTTCAGATGAGTTAGTTGATCCATCAGACTCGGTTGCTTACAGTCATTTCGAACCATTGATGGAATCCTTCGAGTTCGAGACAGTTTACTTCGGTGAGAATCAGACTATCCCTAAATCACTCCCCTTCGTCCTTTCCATCGTTTCGACCGCGCAAGAATCCGTGGCGCTTCCATGTTCAATGGAGGGTTTACCAAGTTCAATGTACCCATGTTTTCTCACGAATCTTGAGGGATTTGACCCCATTTCTCGACGGGTTGATAGATTAGCACAATCGCTTTTAACACATCGGTCATCACAAATTATGCTAATTTATTCACTCAATTTACACCCTCAAGTTCGTGCTACACTTCTTTCTCTCTTTCGCCATTCTTCTCCTCCACCGAGACCATATTCTACCTTTCTTCCCACACGGTCTCGTGTGTTTCTCATTTCTTTCCTCTACACTCCATTCTTCCACCAACCATACCATCATAACGATAAAATTTTTGAATGATCGGTGCTAAACTTTGGCCTGTATAAGGCCTTCTATAGTTTGGGGAGGACCTTGTTGTATATATGTATATATATTACCAACCATACCATCATAACGATAAAATTTTTGAATGGTTGGTGCTAAACTTTGGCCTGTGTAAGGCCTTCTATAGTTTGGGGAGGACCTTGTTGTATATATGTATATATATTTTTTGTTTTCTTTTTCTATTAACAATAAAAAAATTCAAAAAAAATAATATAAAAATAAAAAAAAGATAATAAACAGGGGAGTGCTGACAATTTTGACCCTCTTGGTGTAGCCTAACAGTGAGGACACTGTCAAGTTTAAGTTTGGGGGTATGCTCGGTAAGCTTTCTTCCTTCGCATTCATGTGTATATTTTTGCATTTGCATACTTAATTTAAAATCCATAAAAATTGAAAAAATTTAAAAATTATAAAAATTGAAACATTCAATTTTGGCCATAATTGACTTGAGTTTGACAAATCGGTTAAGTAGTTAGGAAAAATTAGATCCAAAACTTAGTGAATTAAAAACCCTAAAAATAACCTTTCTTAAAATTTAACGGTAGAAAGTATCTGTCCTTGTAGTTTATTTAGAAATAAGCAAATTTTGAGTTGACTTCGTGGGCTAAGTTAAAACAAGGGAAAAGTATTGATATCTTTATTAAAGTATAAGTTTGAAAAATAATTCCTAGCTTAAGTCTAAATTCTGAAAATATATACCCTACAAATTGCACAAACACGAACCTTAAAACTTGGAATAGTAGAAGAGACCTTGAAATGCTCTTGTCTAAAGTCCTTAGTATGAAAATAAAATAAAAATATAAGTGTGAATAAAGAGATAAAAAAAAATGAACACTGGTTTTTGTAATTACTTAAGGCTGCATTAATAGAAAAAATATTTAGCGAGGGTACTTCATCACCTAGTGCTTTAGACCAACTGGTTTGGGAGTCACTGCTATAAGCCTTAGGTGTTACAAAGACTAGGAATTATGCTTTAATGTGCAAACACATTTTCTAATCGGTTGTTGGTACCTCAAGAAGTATTAACAGTCGTATGAAGAATGTGTAAGCAAAATTCATCTAAAAATTCACCAATTAAGAAGTGCTTTGGACGACGGACAAGAGTATGATAGCTTGATTTGAATTTCCAAGTGTAGGGGTGACATATACACACACGTAGGGGTATGTGATTGGAATTTAGATAAAAGATAGGAGTGAAAAATAGGACTTATATCTTTAATAGAGATGATAAAAATTCCTAAGTTGAGATAGAACCCTAGAAGGAAAACTTAAAAGATGCTGAAAGCTAAGTAAGTCTACAGAATATATATAATCTTAAGTTAAATGATAAGGAAGCATGAAGAATACGGGTGGATAATTTACGAGTCGAAGATAATAGAATTTCTTGTTGGAAAACCTAATCGGAAAATAAAAGTTAATAGGCTAGATTGATAGGATTTAGTGGGTAGTATCTGCTGAAAACCCTCAGGAGACAACACTCCTCCCACTATAGACACCTAGAGGTTTAACGGCTTGTTGCACGAGCTCGGTGCAATCGCGTTTCCCTGCGAAAGTGAGGTTAGGATTTCGTTGAGAATAAAACTAGGTTTGCTCGAGGACGAGCAAAAGATAAGTTTGGGGGTATTTTTTCATATCATAATATTCCATTATTATATTCCCCGTTCTTATTCATTTTATAAATAAACAGATGCTTTTGACCCATGTCTGCTATATAGTTGCAGGTTGCAGGTTCTCGGAACAAAAACAGTGAAAAAGACAAAAGACGATACAAAAGTGAAACTACGACCAACAAATGGAAGAATCTTGATCAAGCCTACAGTTTGAAGACTAAACGAAGATCAATGAACAAGTTCACAAAGTACAAAGGCAGCGCAAGGTTCAAGACTTTGACATGAAGTAAGCGGTAAAAGTCCACAACTTTATTCATTGTGAAAATCTGGAAGAAATATTAAAGACAAACTGAGAAACCAAGCAAAGAAACAAGAAGCAGAATGTAACCATAAGCAACCAGGAAAGATTGAGCTAACAAGACCACTATTTGGCCGCGGAACAGCGGCCAAACATAGGGTTTGGGCGCGGAACCGCGGCCATGAAGGACACGTGTCGGCGCAAAATCTCGTGGCGACTGGCTGTGCGTTGACTAGGTCTTTTTCTTAGGGGGTAAAATTGTAATTGCAGATGTGGGTCGATTGTAACCCTAGGGTTTCTATGATCTATAAATAGAAACCCTAAACCTCTTTTGGAGGTATGCCTCTGTTCATTTCATAAATTCAAATCTGTAATTCCTGTGTTAATGTTTGGAGAGAGCCATCAATAAAGTAAGTATTTCTATTCCATTGCCTTAGTTTACATTTAAATTATTTGCCCTAGTTTGATAGTTAGAATGTTAATCAATTCCTTAATGAGCGAGTAGTCTCCTCGCTTGTTAGGGTTAGGAATAGGGAAGGCTTGAGAGATGAAAATCTCTCACCCCTTTCTTGCCCCATCAATTATAATTAATAGGACTCTATGCATACATACGCATACCGTTCCCTACGGCACCTTACCCCACGAGGTTAAAGTGATACCGTAGTATAAACAACCGGTTGCGTATGTTTTCCATGGAGGTTAGGGTAATAATTAAGAAAGGAAGGACAAGAACCTAGAGGAAAAAACATCGTTTCTTCCAGATGGTACTAATCCCCTTTATTAATTATTACCATAACACCTAATAGATCTAAAATAGGGCATTGAAAGCGGTGAGGAAACATTCAATTTCCAAACTTAACCTAAACCTAACCCTAGCAAGATTCTAGTCTTAGTATAAATCAATTTAGGTTTTAGAGATAATCCATTCACAACGTTTGGAATTAACTCGTTTGAGCAAATTAGAAAAGACACAACATCCCTGTGGACCGACCCGTACTCACCGGCTACCTACCAAGCGACGCCGTTCTTGATTGCGGTTAAATAATTCTTTGATCATAAAAATCTCTCATAAATCAGATGCTCTTACCCAACCTTTACCCCAAAAACGTAAGGACCCTGGCTGTTCTACAATTTCAATAACAATCGGGGATAAGAACATTAATCGTGCACTTTTAGATCTTGGTGCCAGTGTTAATTTGTTTCCCTATTCAGTATATGAACAATTAGGCGTTGGAGAGCTTAAACCCACACATTGTACTCTCCAAATGGCCGACCGATCCATCACCCATCCTAGGGGTGAGTTAGAGGATGTGTTGATTAAAGTAGGGGACTTCATTTTCCCCGTAGATTTCATTATTATGGACACACAGCCTGTAGCTAACCCCCGGAGTCAAATTCCAGTGATACTCGGTCGACCATTCCTTGCAACTTCTAATGCGGTGATCAATTGTCGAAATGGTTCGATGAACCTATCTTTTGGAAACATGACAATTTAACTCAACATTTTTAAGTTGGGGAATCAGCCCTCCGACCCTAATGCTAATATACTTGATGTCTGCTCGATCCAAGAGATCACTCAGGAGGACTGTGAGCTCGAAAAATTTCTGTTCGATCACAGCAGTTTTGACGCCACTAGTGCGTTCCTCCTTGAATCTGACACAGTTTTCACACCCGATAACGATTATGAGTGTTTCACTTTTCGAACGATTTTGATGAATCACCACCCGAGTTTGAGTCCTTTGAATTTTCGGATGAGTTAGCTGAACCATCCGACTCGGTTGCTTACACTCGCTTCGAACCATTGTTGGAATCCTTCGAGTTCGAGACAGTTTCACCAATTTTACCTTCAATTGTTTCGCCTCCAAAAATCGAACTCAAGCTATTGCCGTCTCACCTGAAATACGCTTACTTAGGTGAGAATGAGACCCTTCCTGTTATCATCTCGGCCTCTCTAGCCCTCGAGCAAGAGAAAGCCTTTTTAATGGTCTTACAAAATAATCGGCAAGCTTTTGGCTGGACTATGGCGGACATCAACGGGATTAGTCCCCTAATAGCTGAACATCATATACATATGATGGATGATGCCAAGCCAGTAAGGGATCCACAGAGACGCCCCAACCCTGTACTGAAGGAGGCTGTTAAAAAGGAGATTGTAAAATGTCTTGATAGTGGTATCATTTACCCTATCTCTGATAGCCAGTGGGTTAGCCCCATTCACATTGTCCCAAAGAAATCGGGCATAACGGTCATAACTAATGAGGCAAATGAGTTAATACCTACTCGTACCCAAACTGGGTAGCGAGTTTGCATCGATTATAGAAAACTCAACGCCGCGACACGGAAAGACCACTTTCCATTACCTTTTATTGACCAAATGCTAGAACGATTGGCTGGGCATGAATTTTACTGCTTTTTGGATGGCTACTCCGGGTATAATCAAGTTCCCATCGCCGAAAAGGACCAAGACAAGACCATATTTACTTGTCCTTTCGGTACATTCGCTTACCGTCGCATGCCTTTTGGGTTATGCAATGCACCCGCTACTTTCCAGCGGTGTATGATGGGCATTTTTTCAGACATGATGGAAAAAATTTTGGAGATTTTTATGGATGATTTCTCTATTTTCGGCGACTCCTTTGATGAGTGTTTGCTACATTTAGATGCAGTTCTTACCCGTTGTAGGGATAAGAACCTCACTTTAAATTGAGAGAAATGCCACTTTATGGTACGAGAAGGTATTGTCTTAGGACATATCATCTCGCAAAATGGCATTGAGGTTGATAAAGCTAAGATTGAAGTCATTTCCAATCTTCCTCCTCCCAAGTGCGTCAAAGACATTCGAGCCTTCCTTGGCCATGCCGGTTTCTATAGACGGTTCATCAAGGATTTTAGCAAGATAGCTAGACCCTTGACTCTTTTGTTGGCCAAAAACACCACTTTTGATTTTGACTCAAGCTGTATGAAGGCGTTCGAGTCGTTGAAAAACTTACTTATTTCCGCGCCCATTCTTTCATCTCCCGACTGGACGCATCCATTTGAAATTATGTGCAATGCATCTGATTTCGCCATTGGTGATGTCCTTGGACAGCACATAAATAAGATGCCGCACGTAATTTATTGCGCTACCCGAACATTAAACGAGGCCCAATTAAATTACACGACAACTGAAAAAGAATTCTTAGCTGTTGTGTTTGCACTAGAAAAGTTCGGGCCATATTTAATCGTCTCCCCATTCATCGTTTACACGGACCACTCAGCTTTTCGCCATCTTTTTGCGAAGAAGGATGCTAAATCTCGGCTGATACGTTGGATCCTCTTGCTACAAGAATTTGACCTTGTCTTAAGAGACAAGAGAGGATGCGAAAACGTAGTCGCCGACCACCTTTCACGCCTTCCTTCTTCGCCTACACTTCAAATTCCTATTAAAGACATTTTTCCAGATGAGCAGCTCTTAACTGTGTCATGCAAACCTTAGTTCGCTGATATCGTAAATTATTTGGCCACCGGATTTATACCAAACGATTGGTCGAATCAGGACAGACTCCGATTCATGTCCCAAGTAAAACATTTTTACTGGGATGAACTGTATCTCTTCAAATACTGTTCCGACCAAATCATTCGTCGGTGTGTCCCCGACAACGAGTTTAAGAGCGTGCTGTCATTCTGCCATGATCAAGCGTGTGGCGGGCATTTTGGCCCCAAAAAGACAGCAGAAAAAATCTTGCAGTGTGGCTTCTACTGGTCACGACTTTTTAAAGACGCATACGAATACTGCAAGACATGCTCCGGTGCCAACACTTGGGCCGGATATCTTGGAGAAATGAAATGCCGCTCCAACCAATTTTGGTTGTTGAAATTTTTTATGTTTGGGGGACAGACTTTATAGGACCATTTCCCAACTCTTTTGGGAACATGTATATTCTAGTAGCTGTTGATTATGTTTCAAAATGGGTCGAGGCTGTGCCCAGCCGAACTAATGACAACAAGGTTGTCGTTAGATTTCTCAAAGAAAACATTTTTTCGCGGTTTGGGCATCCTCGCACGACTATCAGTGATAATAGATCTCACTTTTCTAATAGGACTTTCGAGTCCTTAATGCGAAAATACTCCATTACTCACAAGCTGTCAACGCCCTATCATCCCCAAACTTGTGGGCAAGCCAAGATTTCGAATCGGCAGATTAAACAGATATTGGAGAAAACGGTTTCTAAAAACCATAAAGATTGGTCGTCAAAACTGATTGATGCACTTTGGGCATTCCGTACTGCCTATAAGACCGATCTTGGCATGTCTCCATACAGGCTTGTTTATGGGAAGGCTTGCCACCTGCCAGTTGAAATAGAGCATAAGGTATTTTGGGCAATAAAAGAGTTACCTATCTTTGGGAGATGCGGGCAGCAATAAAAAGCTGAAGTTGAACGAATTAGACGAGCTGCGGGATGAAGCCTATGAGAACGCAGTAGTTGTTAAAAACCGAACGAAGGTGTTCCACGATAAACACCTTATGCGCAAGACTTTCAAACCTGGTCAACAGGTTTTACTTTACGATACTCGGTTACATTTCCATCCCGAGAAGCTCAGATCTCGATGGAAAAGGGCCATTTATGATACACACCGTATATCCGCACGATGCGGTCGATTTAGAAAACCCGGAGTACGGTTCACTGTTTAAAGTGAACGGGCATCGAATTAAACCGTTCTTCACTGCGGACCCTTCGAAGGAGCTCCTGTTTTTGCAGGAGCCAATTTATATTGACTGATCTTCCTCCACTACCCCTAAATTTCGATTATCTAGCTAAAACACTGTTTCAAACAAGTTTGGGGGTATGTATCATTTGTAATTATATAAAAACAAAAATAACATAAAAAATGAAAATTTGAAAATAAAAAAAATTTTAGGGTATTTTTGTAAATTTCCAGATTTAATAAAATAAAAATAAAAATTTTATTTACAAATAATTTCCTCTCTTTAAGAGGGACTTTTTACAAATAACCAACACACTCCCCCCTATAAATAAGACCCGACCCCTCTCTGTTTTCATAACCCTAAAAAAAATCCTCTTAGAGAACCCTAGCCGCCGCCGCAGCCAGAGCCAGGAGATCTCTCCAGATCGCCGCGTTTCCTCCGCAGTAGCCCACGTTCCGCCGCGCATCCGCTGCGCCCCTACGTCTTCTCCCTCTGAAAATTTCAGAGGTGGTTCGATTTCTAAACTCTTCTCTGTTAAATTTTTCTTTTAGATCGGCACTCTCAGTAATGGCACCGAACATGTAATTAGAACATGATTTTTCACAAATCTTTTCACACACCATTTACGGGAGCTATTTTGCTGATGAAATCACACGGAAGGGGTGGAATTTTTTAATCTATAATCATCCTAATGCTTACGCCCTTCCAGATCTAGTCACTCATTTTTACGAGTGCATGGAAGAAGGCTGCCTTACACAATACGGTTTTATCAAACTACTTTGGGGCGATAGAGAGATAATTATTGACAGAGACTTCATCCATGAAGTCACTTTGATCCCTAGATTACCTGTTCATGACCAACCCCTTCAATTTGAAGATTACTTACCCTTAATGGGTAATGACTGTTCGAGGGAACCTAGGAAGGGAATACAGGCTAGAACGCTTTTCGGTAATGTTTTAACCGTGTGCCGGTGGGCACAAAATAATATTTTTGGGAGTTCACTTAATACCACATTTTTCAGCTCGTCCCTTCATATCGTGCACACCCTAATGACTTGGAACCCTAAATTTGATATGTGCACGGTTTTACTTAATTCAATTGGTGCTGGCAAAAGGGCCGCGAATTACCCATGCCCCATGTTAGTGACACAACTGTGTCGCTATTTCCTCCCTGTGGAGGAATTTGAATTTTACATGCATAGAGGTATACCCATTAGGCCTCTCATTGAGGGCGTATCCACATCCTATACCCACTTGACTGATGTTTGGTCGCGAAGAGAACCGGCCGAACATGTACCCGCCAGAACACCCAGCTCCAGCTCGACCGCGAGCGAGGAAGAGCTTACCCCCATTGAACATGCACGTCTTCTTAGAAGAGCCATTAGGGGGATTGATAATTTAGTGGGGACGGTGTCCAACTTAGATCACCGAGTGACTGAGATTGAACATGGCGTATCTACGCTACTAGCGCGAGAGGAGCGTTCCCGTTCACGTTCAAGGGGACGGCGAGGGCCTGAGCAGTGAGGGCACTGCTTTTGGTAAGTTTAGGGGAGGAGGTGCTTGTAAATAGTTATCATTGCATTGTATATTTTAATTTTTGTACATATTTTTTCTTTCTTTGCATGTTTAATTCTGCATTGCATCTTTATAAAAAAAAATCATAAAAATTAAAAAAATTGAATATATATATATATATATATATATATATATATAAATCAAATAAAAAATTGAAAAATTATAAAAATTATAAAAATTGAAAAATTCAATTTTGGCCATAATTGACTTAAGTTTGACAAGACGGTTAAGTAGATAGGAAAAACTAGATCCTAAGCTTAGTAAATTAAAAACCCTAAATAACCTTTCTTAAAATTTAACGGTAGAAAATATATGTCCTTGTAGTTTATTTAGAAATAGGCAAATTTTGAATTCAGTTCTTAGGCTAAGTCAAAACAAGGGAAGAGTATTGAAATTTTTATTGAAGTGTAAGTCTGAAAAATAATTCCGAACCTTAAAGTCTAAATTCTGAAAATATAAACCCTACAACTTGCACAAACACGCACCTTGAAACTCGGAATAGTAGAGGATACCTTGAAATACTCTTGTCTAAAATCCTTAGTATGAAGGAAAATAAAATTATAAGTGTGAATAAAGAGATATAAAAAAATGAACACTTGTTTTGTAATTACTTAAGGCTGCGTAAAATAAAAAAAATATAGCGAGGGTGTTTTATCACCTAGTGCCTTGGACCAACTTGTTTGGGAGTCACTGCTAAAGCCTTAGGTATTACAAGACGAGGAATTACGCCTTAATGCGCGAACACATTTTGTAATCGATCGTTAGTACCTCAAGAAGTATTAACGGTCGCATGAAGAATGTGTGAGCAATTTCATCTAAAATTCACTAACTAAAAATACTTTGGACGATGGACAAGAGTATGATAGCTTGAATTGAATTTCCAAGTGTAGGGGTGATACATACACACACGTAGAGGTATATGATTGGGGTTTGAATGAGAGATAGGAATGAAAAATAGGACCTCTAACTTCAGTAGAGATGATAAAAATTCCTAAGTTGAGATGGAACCTTAGAAGGAAAATTCAAAAGATCTTAAAAGCTAAATAAATTTACATAACATATACAATCTTAAGTTAAATGATAAGTGAGTGTGAAAAATACGGGTTGAGAATTTCTGAGTTGAAGATAATAGAATTTCTTGCCAGAACACCGAATTAAAGAATGAAAGTCAATAGGCCAAATTGATTGGATTTTGTGGGTAGTATCCGCTGAAAACCCTCAGGAGATAACACTCCTCCTACTAGGGACACCTAGAGGTTTAATGGCTTGTTGCACGAGCTCAGTGCAATCGCGATTCCCTGCGAAAGTGAGGTTAGGATTTTTTTCGAGAATAAATTGGTTTTGCTCGAGACGAGCAAAAGATAAGTTTGGGGGTATTTGTTCATATCAGAATTTTGCATTATTATATTCCCCATTCTTAATCATATTGCAAATAAATAGGTGCTTTTGATCCATGTCTGCTAAATAGTTGCAGGTTACAGGTTCTCGGAACAATACAGTGAAAATGGTGAAAAGAACTACAAATGTGAGACTACGACCAACAAATAGATGAATCTGCAAGATGCCGCCTACAGTTTAAGAAACAAATGAAGATCAATGAACAGTTCGATTTCACAAAGTACGAAGGCAGCACAAGATTCAAGACTTCAATACGAAGCGAACGGTAAAAGTCCACAACATTCTGCACTGTGGAAATCTGGAAGAAAATAGAAGATATTCTGATAAACCAAGTGAAGAAACCAGAAGTAAAATGCAACATGAAGAATACCTGAGAAAATAAGCCAGAGAACCTACAAGATGGCCACGGAACCGCGGCCAAACAAGGCTTATGGCCGCGGATCCGCGGCCGTGCAGAACCCGTGTCGGTGCATGTCGGTGGAAGTCGGTGCATTGACCCGGCCTTCTTAGGGTAGTATTGTAATTTCAGACGTGGATCAGATGTAAACCCTAGGTTTCTCCTATCTATAAATAGGAAGCCTACAGCTCTTTTTGGAGCATGCCTCTTTTTAATTCTAGATTAAAATTTTCATTCCATTGTAATCGTCAAAGAGTGCATCAATAAAAGTAAGTTTTTATTTTGAATTTTCCTTGTTTGCAATTTATATTTCTGCAATTTTTCATATCTGTCTTTTATTATCTGCACATTAATTAGATAATTAAAAATAAAAATAAAAAATGAATTCCATTGTTAATCCTTTAATGAGTGAGTAGTTCCTCACTTGTTAGGGTTAAGATTGGGTAGGTTTGAGAGATGAACATCTCTCACTCCTTTCTTGCCCGTATAATATTTTTAAATTAGGACTTTATGTGAATCAAACACACACCGCTCACTACGGCACCCTATCCTACGAGATAGCGGTGATTCCCTAGTTAGACCGGTTGTGGTTGATTTACATAAAGGTTAGGGCTAAGAGCCAAGAAATGACGGACATGGACCAAAAGGAAGAAACTACGTTTCTTCCTAGCCGTGCTAATCCCCTTTGTTGACTATTACCCTAACACCTATATTCTTAATTAGGGCAAAGAAAGCAGTGAGTATAATTCTCTTTCCAAACTAACCTAATCCTAACCCTAGAAAGGCTTTAATCCAAATTAAATTCAATCTCAGTTTTTATAAGAATCAAAACCTACCAAAAATAGGACTTAACTCGTTAGAACAATAAGAAAAGAACACGTTTTCCCTGTGGACCGACCCGTACTCAACCGGCTAGCTACCAAGCGATACCGTCTTGATTGCGGTTTATTCTATACTTTGATTTTAAAACGCGCATGCATAAAGCAACGATCAATCACTAGGCGAAGTTAAAAAGTTCGATCGAATGTCAAAAACCCATTTTTCCAAGTTTAAAGTATTCGGAAAATCATGCAAGTCATTCTGTGGACCCTCTAGAAGAATGAAACCCTAACTCGATATAATGACCATGGAACCGCTTTCGAACCTTAGTGTTTGCGGCAGTTCCGCGGTGCCATTAATGAGACTTGGGTTTTCCCTTTTACGGTTGGTCCATAGGTGCTGTGGCATGTTCTGGGTATTTTTGAACTGTGCTCAAGTGTTGAGCTCTTGGGGAATTGTAGGACTTTGATTAGTCGATCAAAAAGTTTAACGTCGTCCGGATATTTGTGATGGGATACAATACTTTGAATCAACAATATTTGAACTTTATAAATCTAGCAATTTAGTCTCATTTGATCGGTTGCCACGCGATTTTGATGTGATCAAAACTCCGTCTCAATCACGTAGCGTACGCGGATACTCGCCGAATAACTTTACTAGATAGCCACGCCCCATAACCCCAACCAAGTGACTGTAGGAGAACTCCGTTGCTAAAAGCATCCGTCCGGGTGCTCGCAGCCGCGGGGTTCCGCCTAAGTGCAGTTCGTCGACGGCATCGGGGGTACGGCCGTCTACTAAAGTTTCCGACGAGCATTCGATCAGGATGTCAAGAATCTTGTTGAATTGCCCGACTTATTATTGGAAAGTGTTTTCAATATTGAGACTAAAATGCGGGGTTTTATAATTGTTAGGCATGTGATGTCTAAGGAATTCATATTGTTAAGCATGAAATCCAGAATATGAGATATTTCGGGTTTATGATGTCTGAGGTGGTTGCAGATTCCAATTGTTGTAGTTTTCACTTTCTTTTTTGTGACCGTAAGTGTAATATGTGGTGTATCACTGGTTTCGTTGCTATATGTCAACGACAATTTGGATACGCATATTTACTTACATTGATGACATGATATGTTATGTATTGCTGTGATATGTTATATTGGATCGTCGTATTTGAATAGCCGGGGGGTTTTATGTGAGATGGGAGTTTTTCATTTTCATTCATGTAAAAACTTGTATGTAATATTCATTTATTTGAGCACTTCCGGGTTGAGGAAGATATCACCGTTGATGTATATTATTTACTTTTCCGCATTATGATAGACCCAAGGAGGGGAGCATAAGTAACCGGGTTCTAAAGTCCAGTGGGAGACCATTTCGAGGCGTCGAGTCTGGGTCTCCTAACTCTAGAATTGGTAGGGTTGCTTGCCGCTCTCGTAGGGGTCTAGGGATGTGGGTTTGGCTATTCATCACGACCGTGGAATCCGTGTTTTATACTGGCTTAACTTAAAACACGGAAATCCTAGTATATCCAATATTTCATATGTTGTCTTCTGCTGCTGATATTTTGTGATGTGATGACTTTATATTCTGAGATGGATCATTATATAATATATATGATATATTATAGACGTTGCTTATGTTTTTCACCCGCGCTAGCCCTACCCCGCTCTGCCGTTAGTTACCTAACCTAACGGAGCATGACAAGACTTCGTGGCGAATGCGGATAGCATAAGCATACATTGTATTTATCTGTGATGTTTAGTTAACTTTAATGATGGGACATTCATTAATGAGATTAATGAAGGAAAATAAACCTAAAGATGTTGTGGAATCGAATTTTCAAAAATAGATAGCTCTAGTTGTTGCTTTGCATAGCGGCATTCCTTGTAGAATATTCCGCACCTCATTCGATGAGGAAAGAGCCGAGATCCCTTCACCGGGAGTGACCTCTTTAGAAATAACTAGCAGATGCTACAACCCTCAGTTTTGTCTTTTGATTGCTTTTTTAGTTCTTGCTTTGCATAGTGATATTGTGAATATCCTGCACCTCACTCGACGAGGAAAGAGCCGAGATCCCTTCATCGGGAGTGACCTCTTTAGCGAAACTAGAAAAAGACTCAAAAACACTCCATTTAAAATCATTTGATTCTGCAATGAGATCAAGTTCAAAGCGTTAAAGGTTTTCACAAAAACCATCCGCAACCCTCCTCCATTTTAGGAAGTAGAGTACTAGTATTCGTGCTGCGTTTGTTGACCATAGTCATGGCGTAGTGTACGGTAGCTAAGTGATGTCTTCCTAAACAGCATATGATGCGATTAGTTAGGACAGTCATGTGACTTTGTTGACCATAGTTAAGGGTCATGTGGGTGGGTCTAATTAATCACGAAATGACGGGTAGAACTTGACTAGTGCTTATGATTTGTTGACCATAGTTAAGGTCATAAGTCATTAGGGGTAAAAACCATTATTGGGAGTTTCAAGAGTTGAAATTTGCAATGAGATTGCATACCTTCTATGAGATAGTTGGATCCCGATACCCACTGCGAGTAATTGTTACTCCTGGGAGAGTTTTGCACTTTATAATTAGTCGATCAAGTAGGTGTCTAGAAAGTTGTCAACGGGGTTATGCCCCTGGGAAAACAAGGTTTATTTTAATTAGGTCAATGCGAAAGCACGGGGATCCTCCCTCAAAGTACCGGCACTGGCCTGGCTGAAAGATTGGCGAACTTATAGGGTGTAATTAATCCCGGCTAGTCTTTCCTTTTAAGGTTTGAAAGAAGATTTGATAAAAACAGTGGGAGCCATCCTGATTAAATAAAATATATAACCAATCTAATCTTGCAAGAGCGCACGCAGAGTGTTTTCTGCTCTCTCTCTCTCTCTCTCTCTCTCTCTAGGTTAACAAATATCTAAGTAAAAACAAATTAGTGGACTTGGTCAATGGTTCCAAAAGCTTCTCCAAGCTTCAACCATTTGTCCAATTTCCATATAATTTGTAGTTTACTTTGATAAATAAAACCCTAGGATTATCTTTAGCATGGTATAAGTCTCATACACCCAAGTTATATGTGGCATCAAGCATGACACAAAACCTTGTACACTAATATATATCACATATATACAATGTGCACAAATTTAGTGAGAAAAGAAATCTTAAGTGAGCTAATACTAGTTAATGTAAATTAATATATCAGATATATAATTATACATTAGATTATCAAATCAACTCTTAATTTAATAATCCGGCTATATCACATATAACCGACTAATATCATATGTAACAACTTATCGAATCAACACTTGATCCGATAACCCGGCCATATCATATGTAGGGTTGTCTAGCACGGCAGCAAGTTTTCGGGAGGTATCATCCATGCCATATTTAAAAATTTGCCGTTCTAGTAAACCCTAACCCAAGAATCGCTACTAGAAAATCCGACGAAACAAAAATGTAAACACTTCACTGCGATCATGAACTCCCGAACTCTAGAGAGGCTCCCATGAAGAAACGAACATGCTTGCATCGAAGTCTTCGAGGCCGAAGATGATTTATGTCGAGGACACACTAACTCCACCTTCTTCTCAAATCCGACGCATCCAATATACTATTCTTTGCAGGATTCTTTGCAAGTTCGCTAGCAAACGCTAAAAATTGACTAACCCGTATTTGTTGCAGTGCCGTGCTTAAACTAAAAAACGATTGTTTGATTCTTTATAGAATTTTTATTGAATTGCGCATTGCATACATTAATACGGACTTAAGGGCAAGCGAACCCCACAACATACGGTAAAGGATTTCATCACCTTTTCCGTGGCCAACAAATCACGAACTTGAGCATAACGTTTACCCGCACAAACTTTAAAAGAAACTAGACTTTAAGCCTTAAGGACTTCGTGCTCACTAGGAGAAGTTAACTGTGTTTAGAATCTCGCTTAACGGTATATTGTTTACGGGGTGTCTAGGAAAGTGTTAACGGCGAAACCGCCAAAAAAGAAAGGGTTATTTAATTAAGGAACTTTGCGAAAGCGTTGGAAAACCTCCCCTTATCTCTGCACTTACCTAGCCTCGTGATCAGTGTATCTTGAGCCCGTTTCTCAACACGGTTTTACTTCGACAATCAAGTTCTGGAGCAGGTCTAGTTGACCTAGGTGAACCCTAGAACGATTAGGTGTGTGGTATTTTTGTGTCGTGATTGATTTTGTCCAGATTCTTTTTGTGTGTATATTTCTTTCTTTTGTTAATATCTAACTAAAAAAAAATAAAAAATAAAAAATCACATTCTTTTTCCCCACCTTTTCTCTGCCTTTCTTTCTTTCTCTCTTCATATCATGGGTACCCCACCTCGCAAAACTCTTGCCGAACTTTGGTACCCACAACCAGACATTACTTCTTACGGTTCTTGCTTTGGCCGAACGTCGAACGATCCCTACATGCCCAAAATCTCTTTGAAAGATCGGATAGACGCGTCTAGGACAAACGCTTGCCCTTCGCAATCCACTTTGTATCAAACTTTTCAACCTCCCCTACCCTCTTATGTTGATACCCCTTTTGCAAGTCGTTCTTTGTCCATCTCTGAACATATTGAACAATCCTGTAGCTGATCTTTCACTCCTTTCACCACTACAGATTCTTGGGATCAACAATTCCATTCACCTTCTTATCCAAATGTTGATCCTGTTCCTGTCCAGCCATTCAATTCCTACCAGTCCTACCCGACTTTTGCGCCTTCCCTAGACATTGTTTCTGAACCGTCATTTGGGAGTTTCCAGTACCAAAACAACTTTGAATCTTTTACTGAAACCCCTTCACAACCCATGTCTAATCTGGAACAGTCTTTGGAACACTTTAGGGTAGCGTCGTACCAACAGATGATGAATTTGAATCCGTCTATGGCCGCCCTCATACAACCTAGTGACCCGGTAGCTAGTTTTCAACTAGCTCCAAATTTTCTAATGTATGAAGAGGCGGTAGGACAGGTTGAGAATTTGAGTGGAGAGAGTGAGCTGTACCCCCTTCCGAATCAAGCCTACCCATTTCAACTTTCATCCCACAACTCCGGTTTTGAATGTCTATCTAGTGTTCCAAACGATTCATTGATTAAAGATAGAACAGATAATGAGTTGTGTGACTTTGTAGTGTTTGATTTGCCTGATTGTGAAGGGTCCCTTTCGAGTGAAACCACACCCAATCCTTTTGACCTCTACACCTCCACTCTAGAACCTGAAATGATTAATATCCATACTTTTGTTGAGGTGTCTGAGAATATTGATTTTCACTTGATTGAGGATATCGACGCTGGGAATATTTTGGATGATGAACCTGTAGATTTGGCAGAGTTTTTCTCTCCAATTCATCATCCCGAGTCATTAACTGTTTTTCCCGAACCCCATATGCGTTTTGATTTTGATGAAAATTGCATGGATAAGCTGAATTTTGAGGAAACTTTTGAGGATATTTTTTAGGATGAACCAGTTTTAATTGATGAGTCGGATTTTCCAATTCATCTTGTTCCTTTCATTGACTGTGTACACCCTCCTAAACCTTTAACCGATAACCTTCCTCAATCACCTACCTCCATCCTTTCCATCGTTCCGACCTTGCAAGAAACCGTATCACTTTCATTTCATATGTCTGGTTTACCGAGTTCGGCGTACCCATGGTTTCTCACGAATCTTGAGGGATTTGACCCCATTTCTCGATGGGTTAATAGGTTAGCACAAACGCTTCTTACACATCAGTCATCACAAATTGTGCTAATCTATTCACTCCATTTCCACCCTCAAGTTCGTATTCCACTTCCTTCTCCCTTCCGTCATTCCTCTTCTCATATACCGAGACCGTATCCCGCTTCTATCTCCATACGGTCTCGCGTATTCTCCATTTCTTTCCTCTACACCTTCTTTCACCAACCCGCATCTTACAGAGATAGAATTTTTGAATGGTTGGTGTTAACTTTTGGCCTTTGTAAGGCCTTATATAGCTTGATACTATTCTCTTTCCCCCTAATCCTGAACTTCAACGCTTAAACAGTGGAAACACTGTTTTACTTAAGTTTAGGGGGGACTCCTTTTTTTGTATATATTTTTTGTTTTCCTTTTTGTTTTGTATATAATTTGTTTCTAGGGAGCGCCGACAATTTTGACCCTCTTGGTGTAGCCTGACAGTGAGGGCACTGTCAAGTTTAAGTTTGGGGGTGTGCTCGGTAAGCTTTCTTCCTCCGCATTCATTTGTATATTTTGCATTTGCATACCTTATTAAAAACCCAAAAAAAAAATTGAAAATTTTCCAAAAATATAAAAACTTTGTCGTCAAGTTAGCTAATAGGGTAACTTAGATTTTTATTCTGAAAGTTTAGTTGATATGATAGAAATAACTAAATTCTAGAATTAGGAATTGAAAATCCTTAAAATAACCCTCATTCTGTCTAACTTTGGTAAGTATACGTCCTTACAGTGTTTTTTGAGCTCAGTTCTTGAGTTAAGTCAAGATGAAGGGAAAGTATTGAAGCTTTACTGGAGGATAAGTCTGAAAAATAGTTTCTTTTCTTGAGTTCAAATTTAGAAAGTATATACCCTACAAACTGCACTTACACACACCTTGAAACTTGGGATAGTAGAGGATACCTAGAAATACTCTTGCCTGAAAGTCTAGTATGAAAGAAAAAAACGGTATTTAAAGCTAAACACCAAAAGAGCATATTGAAAAATATATCCGGTCTTGAAAAAGAAAAAGAAAAAGAAATAGAAAAAGAAAAAGAAAAAAATAGAATAAAGTCAAGACCTGGAAACTGCTATTTACGCTTTAAAGTTCACACATTCAGTAATCGGTCGTTAGTGCCTCAAGAAGCATTAATAGTCGCATGAAAGGTGTGTGAGCAAATCCGTCCATCCTTAATGAAAAGAAGTAGTATTAGGTATTAGGGCAAGGGTATTATAGCTTGAATTGAATTCTTGAGTGTAGGGGTGCAAATATACACACACGTAGGGGTATACAATCGATGTTTGGATAAAAGATAGAAATAAAGAATAACACTTGTGTTTTCTGTAAAGTTGATAAAAATCCCTGATTTGAGGCCGCACTTTAGAAGGAAAACTCAGGAGATCCAAGGTTAAATAGATAGGAGGTGTGAAAAATAAGGGTTGGATATTTCTAACTTAGGATGATAGAATTTCTAACGTAAATACTAAACTGTAGGAGTAGAATCGACGTTAACTTATGACACTAGCTTGACGGGATTTTGTGGGTGTAATCCGCTGAAAACCCTCAAGAGACAACACTCCTCCTACTGGGGACACCTAGAGGTTTAAACGGCTTGTTGCACATGCTCGGTGCAATCGCGTTCCCTGTGAAAGTGCGGTTAGGACCTTTTTGTGAATAATTGGTTTTGCTCGGGACGAGCAAAAGTTAAGTTTGGAGGTATTTGTTCATATCAGAATATTGCATTTTGTACCGCCCATTCTTACACTCGTTTGGTTATAGGCAGGTACTTTTAATCAGTGTTTGCTACATATTTACAGGATACTGGTTCTCAGCTCTAAACAGTGAAATTCATAGAAAAGTACGTCAAATTCCGGATTACTGCCAACAACAGATAAAACACGGGTCTCCGCTCTCTATCCGTGTGTTGCCACACACCAGTTTAAGGGACAAAATGGCAAATTGATTGTCATTTAATGCACAAAGCTCAATGTCAACACAAGATCCAAGAAATCTACGCGGAGCTCGAGGAAATCATGGCAAAAGATCCACATCACATCACCTTTTGATCTACTAAAATTCTGGAAGACATGTGAAGAGATTCTGAGAAAAGTCATATACCAAACAGCAGACAACTACAAACCAGGGAAGGCCACAAAATATCGTGGCCTAACTCATCAAGACGGCCGCGGTTCCGCGGCATTAGCGCGCTTAGACCGCGGAACCGCGGCCATATAGGCTCCTCACTGTGTCGTTTTCTGGGGGTATTTTGGTAATTTTATGTGGAGCCATATTCTTGCCCTAGGTTTCCATTTCCCTGCCTATAAATACCCCAGTTCTGAGCCAAGCCAAAGGGAGTTCATTCGCATGCCTCTTTTTTGTTAGTTTTTAGTCTTCTTCTTCTTCTTCTTCTTCTTCTTCATTCTTTCCTCCATGAAAATGTAGTGAGAGCATTGAGTGGATGTTAAATGAAGATGAGGGTTTTTGTATCATTCTTTTTTTGCTTAGCTTTCCCCTTGAGCTCTCTACCTTAACTTGATCTTGCAACCTCTTAAGTAAGCTTGCAAGTTTAAGCTTTGGTCATTGGTCTCAAGGGGTTGTATCATTTTGTTCTCTCTTTTGTGCTTCATTTCACATGAGTTCTTTACCCTTCTCTTGATCTTGCAATCTCTTGATTGAGCTTGCAAGTTTAAGGGTTGGCTATTGATCCCATGGCTTGTCTTGAGTTCTATGGTTCTTAGTGTTGCTTTCTTGCTTATCTCTTTCTTGCATTTTTCATTCTTGTCTTTTACTACTTGCAATTTATTACCATTCGCTTTAATTACTTTCTTGTAATCTTTTCTTTTCTTTGTTTATCTTTTTGTTCTCTCTTTTTGGTTCGTTTTGTGAATGGTTGTAATTATTGTTGTTAAGAATAAATACGATATTGTAAGTTAATGTTTCTTTTCTCATTTCCTTTTCCCATTATTTTCCATTGAACTCCGCCCAAACGATACGCAAGCGCTCCGTTAGGCACCCTACCCTACCAAGGTAACGGTGATTCCTAACCGCGACCGGTTGCGTTCGGTTTGGCCGGAGGCGAAAGCAAGAGACAAGAACGGAAGGAAAAGGGTAAATAAGCCGGATTCCACGAATACCGTGCTTAAATCCCATAATCCATGTTGTTGCCGATTGCTCTAGTTTCAATTGGTCAAGACTCGGCTCAAAGATTTTAAGTGCGGATTTCTTTAGCTTACACTTTCGTATCTTTTTCTTAACAACTTTATACTTGCATATATCACTTAGGATAGAATTGAACAAACATATACTCATTCTTTATTGACTCGTCTAAAACAAGAACGGACATACAACCATCTCCCTGTGGATCGACCCGTGCTCAACCGGCTAGCTGCATAGCGACACCGTCCTGATCGCGGTTATAAGATTTTGTACCGCCCATTCTTACGCTCGTTTGGTTATAGGCAGGTGCTTTTAATCAGTGTTTGCTACATATTTACAGGATACTGGTTCTCAGCTCTAAACAGTGAAATTCATAGAAAAGTACGTCAAATTCCGGATTACTGCTAACAACAGATAAAACACGGGTCTCCGCTCTCTATCCGTGTGTTGCCACACAGGGCTCACTTTAGTTTTATTTTTCTCACGATATTTTCTCTCTTTTGAAAAACCTAGCAAGCTTTTCTCAAGGAAGAAGAAGATGAGCTCAAGAGATGAGAATGAACTAATGAGGTGAGAGAATGAACTATGAGTGAGTTTGTATCATATACTAACTCATGTAAAGACATAACCATGGCTAAATTATAATGGTTAGGTTAATAAATAACTTAAGTAAAAAAAAATTAGTGGACTAAGTCAATGCATCCACAAGCTTCATGAAGCTTCATGCATGTGAGCTATTATCCACTAATTTGGAATTACTTTAAATACTAAAACCCAACATTATAATTAGTATGGTGTAAGTCTCATACACCCATGTAGTGTGTATCAACAACCATGATACAAAATAAAACACAATTAATATATATCACATATATATTAAGTGTGCACATGTGAGAATAATAAATGCTTAAGTGAGCTAATATTAGTTAATGTAATCTACTATATCACATATACAATTATACATTAAATTATCAAATCAACACTTGATTTAATAATCCGGCTATATCACATACAACCGACTAATATAATCTGTATCAACTTATCAAATCAACACTTGATTCGATAACCCGGCTATATCACATATAACCGACCGATACGAATAAATCACGAGAATATAATACAGTATCATACACTCGTATTATTCTCGGTCCCGCACATATCACATATGTATGCCTATTTCGATTTTCCTGAGCCAGTAAAACCTCTATGTAGGACTCTAAAGACTCGTCAATACGCCGGCAGTAGGTGATGATCACATCAAGCACCCACAAGCCGTCAGCGGTACTTGCTGGACGTAACGGCTACCCGGGTATTGAAAGATCAGAAGATCAGCAAGCAAGCCTGCTCTAACTCCTGCAAAAGCCTGACAGTAACACTACCATACAGTCCGGTCTCTTCGTCTGATATGTCGCATATCCAATCTAGGGGTGGTAAACGTCCGACCCCAATAACCGATAAGTCATGCTGATATGAGGCTCATAACAGGTCGAGAAACTACTGATAACACTTACCAGTAAATCTCTAAATCATCCCTGGCCAGGGACTTCCCTGTTACGGCCAATCGAGCACAGCGCAACATCAACCCCCAATACCGGGAGAGACGAAACCCCTCCTATCGCTCATTGCCTCCATGTGACTCGGGACTGTACCCAAAAACCACCATTTTGCACGTCCTCTTGAACGTGGTAAGGTGAAAATCAAAGCACAGTGGGAATCACACAAGACTCTATGACGATCTCGGGTCTACAGACTAACCTGTACCAGTGTCACCAGAGAACTGCTATCTGACGATAGGTATAATACCAACTAGGAGTTTTCGGCGAGTCCGTCCAGTGTACTCAGTCTCCACTGAGCACCCGTATACCATCTCTGATGTCAAACACCAATGGATATGGGATCATCCATCGCCCATCTCATGGGTCGAGAAGCGTATACGCTAGTCTACTCTGGTATATCGATGCCCTGTCTCGATACACCCACGACTAGGAACATTAAAAGATGAACTTATAGACTACCATGGCCCCATTAGTACGATCTGCATTATAATCCTGGTAGTCAAGTATACATCCTAAGGGCTTTACTAACATGTAACCATAAGACAGTATCAAGAGACAAGTATACATAATAAGATAAAGAGCAACCAGATAGCATACTATCATGTCGAGCAAGAAAGTCCTCTCTATATTTGTCCAAGCATCCAATATAATATACATCATATGTATAATAATGGCCTCTAAGGCATACATACAACTAACAATCTCCCACTTGCACTAGGGCCAGCTGCTGTAGTATCTCATACCCAACATCCCGAAGAGTCTCTCGAACTGTATCTGGGAAATGGCCTTCGTGAGTGGATCCGCTGTGTTGGTCTTCGTGTCAACTCTTCTGACCTCGATCTCCCGATGATCAACTATCTCTCGAATCAGGTGATACCGCCTCAGAATATGCCTGGATCGCTGTAACGTTTTGAAAATCGTTTCGGTGAAATTTCGGAAAATCGGTAAAATAAAGGGGTTTTCCGTAAAAAGTCAAAATATAAATATCTTTTAATATAAAATTAAATATACATATTCTAGCTATATAATGGCTAGTATTTGTTGTTTATTGAGCCACTGGTAAAATTTCTAATTTTCTGAAATTAATTATTTTAATATTATTTTAAACCGTCACTAATACATTTAATTACGGAAAATTAGAAATTGGAATGAGTTGAAACAAATTTTGGGCATCATAACACATTAAACAAAATTTTAACATGTTGTTTTTGAAATAAAATGAAACTGCCAAACGGTGTTAGAAAATATCGAAAAAAAAGGCTTAAATAGTGAAATTAGTGTAAATAGAAATTGGGGTATTGTATTTATCTTTTTCCCTCACCCACACACACACACACACCCCATTTTCCTTCCATGGCTGAGCCTAGTCTGCCCCAATCACCCAAGTCCCCACCTCATTCCTCACACAAAAGAATAAAGAATAAAAAAGAAAAGAAAAGAAAAGGAAATAAAGAAAATGAAGCATGGTCTTGTGTTGACTTTAAAACCCACAACACTCTCTGTCTCCCCCTCACAACATTGGCCAAGCCCTATTCTTTCCCTGCACCACAACAGCCCCTCTTTCTTCCTCTCTCATTTTGCATCAAAAAATCCACAAAATGCTTCAAAAATCAACACAAATTCAAAGCAAATTCCGAATCCACCTCCTACCCATTTTTCCTTGGCTACTTTAGCATGGATCTAGGGATCAAGAGTTCAATTTGGGAGGCTAAGTGTGCTTGCAGGATCTTTAAATTAATTGGGTATAAATTCTAACCTTTTTGCTTAATTTGTTGTTAATTGCTTTAAGTTAGCTTAATTAAGTGTTTAATTAGGTTTTTTAATTGGTTCTAATTGCATGATTTAAAATTTCAAGAGAGGGTTTGAATTTAAATTGGGGTTTTGTGTTGTGAGATTATGGTTGTGTGATATATTTGACATATTAATGTTATACTAAAACTAATTTAGTTGCTAGTTGCAAAAGGTTAATTTAAATTGTAATATTTTTAAGAAATTGCAAACTAGGTTTTAGTGAAATACATATATAATTGAGATTAAAATGTAATTAAGTTTTTCATGACATCACTAACATTATAATGAGTGGTTTAATACCTTAATTTATGCAAAACCAAACTTAATTGTTGAATTGTGAATTTTTCTTTAAAAGGTGTTAAAAATTGATATTTTGCAAACTAGGTTTTTGGGGTTAATGGAAAGTGATGAGATTAAATTATGAAAATGGTTTGTATGACTTATTTAAGATGTTTAATGAGTATTATGGCCATTAGAATTGTTAAAACATCAAGTTTTGTTTTAAAACGGCTAATTGATGCTTAGTAGGTTTCTTGTAATAAATCGATTTAATCAATTTATTGGTTTTGATGATTTCACCATATTTCTTATATATGTTTAGTGTGATATGAAACCACGAATGGTGCGTTTGAGTTTTTCTCGATCACCCGGCGTTTGTACGCCGATGTCGAAGGTTTTTGGATTGATTTGAGAGAGAGCAACCATAGGCTTTGACCTACGTGAGATTCATGTGACGTTTTGGTTTTAAATTGGATTTTTATGCGGCACGATACGTTGACATATAGGTACCCCCATGTGTACTTCGAGATGACAACAAGAGCGTGGTGACGTTGGCACCGGCGAGCGAGGATCAGGTGAGTAGATTTATATCTACGGGGAGAAGTCGGGTGGATGGCGTATAGCACCCCTGCAGTTCGATATATAGTATATTATACATATATAATATATATTTGTGATATCTATTTTGTGTGACATAGATGTTAATGATAGGGTTACATATTCATGGACTAGTAGTGTTACCTGCGAAACCCTAGAGTAAGGATTTGCATACACGCACACATATACACTTGTATATATCATCTTCTTGTGCGTATATGGGAATGTGTATATATGTATATACGCATGGGTATGGGACTATGCATATATACATTCATATACACATGCATGAATGTTGAGGATATTGTATGATATTTGGAGATGAGTCGATGAGATTGGGCTTGAGGCCATGAGATCGGTGATGTGATATGGTCCGTATTTGAGATACGACATGATATTTTAGCGGGTTCTTTAGGCGTGGTGTTTTCATACACACACATGCATTTTATAGATGGTATCAGTATTATACTAGACGTAGATCGGTACCCCGATCATGATATTTGATAAAGAGGATACCAGATGATTAATGTGATAGATGTGACATTTGACCCGTACCCAGATTTGGGAGGCCGTACGACGGATTTACCGTACGAGCTATATATTGATGATAGATCCGCACTCTTGACTTGAGGATGTCCTATTAGATGACGTATCATATGAGATATTATTGAGGCGGGATCACCAACTATATATATGTATATATGTATCGACTCAGATGTAGGTGGTTTCCATATCCTTTTCGATTGGTTATTAGTTAGACCTGTAGTTTACCTAGTAGATGTCAGACTGGACCCGAGTCATATCTATTTCCAAAACTAACAAATCGTGAGAATTTTAAAGACATACCAAGGGATACTACGGATATTTTAAAAGACGTACCTTTTCTTAAAAACTCCGTAGCCCTTATTTTCAAAAACACCATGATTCGTACTATTTCAAACGGCAAAACAGTATAACACATGTTTAGTAGGGTAGATTCCTTGTTGTTACGTTATTATTCATGTTCCGCATATTATTATTGTATTTACTATTCATTTTCCTTATTATGTTGTTATCGCCTCATTGCATGTTATTGTGTACGTAGTAATTATGAAACCATGCTGTTAGGACACCAGCACCATTACCGATGACGTGTATGCTCCACGTACACTCGCTTGCCGGCTCACACACATCTTCATCGGTAATTGCTATGTCACGTACACTTTAGAAAATACTATTTCATTGACATAGCTTTCTAGCTGATAGTTGTAATATGTATTAGTTTCCATATGCTAGTTTAATCATTGCATTCATTGCATGATATAAGATGCATCCATATAGTCATTGGTTATGCAGTATTATGGAGATTTATGCCGGTATTCACTGTTTATTGATATCATGATATTGATGATTGGATTTCGGATTTTAATGAGATTTCCTGGATTTGGGAGAAAACCGCAAGAATATTTATAAACTTCTCTCTCTTTTTAAAATGAAATGTGCGGTTTTCTCATGATGTATAAGTCGTCCATCATGATGTTTTCTCGGTTATGAGATGGATTTCGAGACCCGATTCGAGGAGTTGGATGAACCATCTGCGGGTACATGGTGGACCCGGTAAGGTACCCCGGGGCAAGAAGATCGAGTAGTAGACGATGAGCCCGGCAGGGGAAGACTGCCTACCGGTGATTTTATCTGACGCGTTGGATATCCGGAGGATACCGTCATGGTCGTGTGATTGATGTTAGGGGCCGATCCGGACTGACGGCAGCCTAGATAGTGAGATTTGAGACACTGGGATTTTGAGATATTGAGGTATTGAGATTTGATGATACAGGCCAGTCCGGGTAGCCGAAGCCTGAGATATTGAGATATTGGGATTTATGTTTTGTGTCGATGCTAGACACTGTTTTATGTTGATTCCCTTGATGCTACCTCGTTTTAAATATACAGAAATCTCACTAAGTTATGAAAGCAGTTTCTTCATTTACTTGTATTCTGTTTTCATGCATTTATACCTCATTCATATGATATGTTGCTACCTGAGGCACTGACACGAGCACATGGGGTTAGACTTATGTATAGATGTTTACCCTTGCCACTTTTTCATGCTTCAGACCTTATTATTTGAGGATTATATATTGATCGTATGACCTAGGATTGCGTCATACCTGCGATTTCTACTTGTAGATGTTTTCTACTCATGAGTTAGCAACTCACCCCCGTTGTGCCACAGTTCCTTGCAGGTTTTGCCGTACAGCTTCTTTGCGGCTTTGCTGGCACACTATTCTTTCCGGGTGATTGCTTTGGCAGGTGGGTTCTTTGTATCAGGACCACCATCATTTATTATTATTTCAGTTGTATCTAGAAACTCCATCAACCAGATTGTATATTTGAGAGAGATAGAAAATCAGACCTGTTATTCTTTCGACCATAGAGTCGCGCGTTGTATTATTATGTTTTTCATGTTGCTTTGAGTTTCTTTTGAGTTTTGATCCTCGCCCTTGGCGTTGTATATTATATTGCTTGCGTGGTTGTGACCGTCGATTGACGAAGAGCTATCTCCCGCTTGGGGATGCCTTTTTATTGATTTCGTATACTATTCATGTTGTATCCCGTTTGGGGGCCAGTATTTACAAAGGAGACTCTGCCGAAATTTTCAGAAAATACTTGAGAATTTAAAAACGCATAATTCGGCTTATACTATTAAAACTACTTGCTTTAAATTGGTTTTTCCTTCACTCTACTCTTCCTTGGTTTTGATTTCTAGGTTTTGGCTTACTTAGATTACGTACGCCTCGAGACGTTTCGTAATTTAAGTGCCGGTCATGTTCCATACTTTTCGGGTCGTGACAATCCCTGATGGGACCTGGGTTCCTTGGCCAAAGCCACCGCTCCATTATTATCATAATACAAAGGTATTGGATACTCAATAGATGAAACCACTCCAAGTTCAGTTATGAACTTCTTCATCCAGACAGCCTCTTTGGCAGCATCATTGGCAGCGATGAATTCAACCTCCATCGTCGAGTCTGCCACGGTTTCCTGCTTGGAACTCTTCCAGCATACCGCCCCTCCATTGAGGGTAAAGACAAATCCCGAGTGCGACTTGGAGTCTGAAGGGATTTCCTTAGCACCGCTACTAGGGTTTGGTAGCATCACACATGCCATATTAAAAATTAGAGGGTGCTAATGAAACTATCCTAAGGACCAAACTAGAAAAGCTAGGGTAACACAAAAACTATCACAATCCACAAGTAGTAAAGTACTAGGTTTAGAGAATACAACCTTTGTAGCTCCCTTTGCTAGACTCTTTGGCTACTTGAGGGTTGAAAGAAGCTTGCTTGAGATCCTCCAAGTCCACGATGATCCACCCGGAGTCCTCTTTGTCCAAGCTCAAAGCTCCACTTGATCAAGAGAAGAAGTTGAAGCCAACACTCTAAACTAATGGGCAAGAGTAGTATAGAATGATGATGTGGTTTGATTTCTCACTTAAAAACCCTAACTTGATCACTCTTTCGCTCACTATCAAAACCAAGAGAGCAAGAGAGAGAGGAAGAAGAAGATGGCAATATGAGAGCTCAAGATAATGATAAGTCGTAGGATAAAAATGAGAAAAGAAAAAATATATATTTTCTTTTTCTCATTCTTAACCCTAGTTAATAAATATCTAGATATTTCTTTTGGACCAAAAATAGCCATGAAAAATAACTCATGGTTAACTCAATGGTTTAGTGCAAGAATAAAATAATCAACCATGAATTATTATCATTTCCACTAACTCCAAAAATAAATATCAACATATTTATAAAGGTGTGAGTCTTATATTGCCACCATCAAATGTATCAACAACCATGATACAAATGAGTATGCATGTATGTGTGCATGCACATCCATATGTGCATCAATGTAAACATGTGCATACATGCATGTATACACCAAAAGACAAAAGGGTTTAAAGTGAAAATGCTAATGGTCAATGTTAAATCAACACTTGGTTTAGCAAACCGGTCCTATCTCATACGACCCGACCAATAGCAAACCGCCCGATTAATATACGGTATCATATACACGCATTTAATCGGGTCCCCGCGCATATCACATATGCACACCACATCATTTCTCCTGGGCTAGGTAACTCCATTGTGGGACTCTAAGACTCGTCAATACGCCGACAGTGGGTGATGATCATATCACGCACCCCCAAGCCGCAAGAGGTCAGCTAAACGTAACGGCCACCCGGGTATTGAGCGATCAGAAGAAAACAAGCGAACCTGTCACAACTTCCGTCGAGCCAACCGGTAACACTACCGTACAGTCCGGCCTTTTCGTCGGATATGCTACATATCGAGTCTAGAGATGGTAACGTCGACCCCAATAACTCAATAAGTCGTGCCGATGAATGGTCTATAACAGATAAAGAAACTACTGATAACACTTATCAGTAAATCTCTACAGCCCTGGCCAGGGACTTACTGATATAGCCAATCGAGCACAGCACAGCATCAACTCCCAATACCGGGAGAAACGGAATCTCTCCTATCACACATCGTCTTCATGTGTCTCGGGACTGTACCCAAAAGCCACCTGTTTGCATGACTCAGTAGAGCCATGGTAGGATGGTAGTCAAAGTACAGTGGGAGAACACACAAGACTCTATGACGATCTCGGGTCTACAGACTAACCTGTACCAGTGTCACCTGAGAACTGCTATCCGACAATAGATATAATACTATATAGGAGTACTCGACGAGTCCGTCCAGTGTACCCAGTCTCCACTGAGCACCCGCATATGATCTCGATGTCAAATATCAATAGATGTAGGAACATCCATCGCCCATCATATGGGTCTAGTATCATATACGCTAGTCTACTCTGGTATATCGATGCCCCGTCTCGATACACCTACGACTAGGGACATTTCAGGATATGCTTATAAACTACAGAAGTCCCACTAGTATGATCTCCATCATAATCACAGCAGTCAAGCCAATATCCTCATGGCTTTATCAACATGTGCAAATGAATAAAAGCATGATCAAGTCAACATGTCAGATAAAGAAGAACCAGATAGCATACTATCATGTCGAGCAAGAATGTCCTCTGTATATATATATATATATACATGTATAAATACATCCACTATCATATAATGGCCTCTAGGGCATACATATATCCAACAATCTCCCACTTGCACTAAGGCCAGTTATTGGCGTATCTCATACCCAACATCTCAAAAAGTCGCTCATGCTGCGGCTGAGGGAAGGCCTTGGTAAGTGGATTCGCAGTGTTATTCTTTGTGTCTACTCTCCTAATCACGATCTCACGGCGATCTACAATCTCCCGGATCAAACGAAAGCGCCTCAGGATGTGTCTGGACCACTGATGGGACCTGGGCTCCTTGGCTAACGCCATAGCCCCATTATTATCACAATACAATGGTATTGGATCAATAATGGTTGGAACTACTCTAAGCTCCGAGACGAACTTCCTCATCCAGATGGCTTCCTTGGCGGCATCATTTGCAGCAATGTACTCAGCTTCCATCGTAGAGTCTGCAACGGTATCCTGTTTGGAACTCTTTCAACTTACCGCCCCTCCATTGAGGGTAAATATAAACCCAGAGATAAATTTGTTATCGTCCTTATCACTCTGGAAGCTCGAATCGGTAAAGGCCTCCATTGGGAGATCTCCGTTACTATACACCAAGAACAATTCTTTTGTCCTTCGCAAGTACTTAAGAATGTTCTTCACAGCTATCCAGTGATTCTCACTTGGGTTGGATTGATACCTGCTTACTACACTAAGTGCATAAGCTACATCTGGGCGTGTACATAACATCACATACATTATAGATCCTGCTGCCGAAGCATAAGGTATAATGCTCATGCGAGCTCTCTCTTCATCGGTCTTTGGGCAAAAGTCCTTGGAGAGAGTGACACCATGGCAAGCGGGTAAGGCACCCCGCTTGGAGTCTTCCATACTAAACCTCTTTAGGATGGTGTTGATGTACCTGGTTTGGGACAATCCCAATAACCTCTTCGATCTATCCCTATAGATCCGAATGCCCAGAATGTATATGGCATCACCTAGGTCCTTCATGGAGAACCTTAGTGATAGGAAAGATTTGACCGACTGTAGCATAGAAATATCATTTCCTATCAGATGAATGTTATCCACGTACAATACGAGGAATGTGACAACTCTCCTTACAGCCTTCTTATAATCACAAGGTTCATCTGGATTTTTGATAAAATCAAACTCTTTGATAACATCATCAAAACAGATGTTCCAACTCCGTGATGCCTGGTTTAATCCATAAATGGATTTAAGCAATCTACATTCTTTTCCGCTGCTCCCACTGTCAATGAAGCCTTCTGGCTGATCCATATAAACGCATTCATCTAAATCTCCATTTAGAAATGCAGCTTTAACGTCCATCTGCCAGATTTCATAGTCGTAGTGAGCAGCAATAGCAAGTAGGATCCGAATGGATTTAAGCATGGCTACGGGAGAAAAAAGTTTCGTCATAGTCCAGACCTGGTCTTTGACGAAATCCTTTCGCCACAAGTCTTGCCTTATAAGTCTCCACCTGCCCATCTACACCAATCTTTCTTTTAAAGATCCATTTGCACCCAACGGGTTTTACCCAACGGGGTACAATGTCCAAAGTTCACACTTTGTTGGTGTACATAGACTCCATTTCAGATATCATGGCATCCAGCCACTTCACAGAGTCTCCACTCGTGATAGCTTGCTGAAAACTGGTAGGATCATCCTCCTCCATGATGCAGTCTTCTCTGTCACCATCAATGAGGAAACCGTAGTACCTCTTGTTGGAGATAGTGCCCTCAAAGTCAATTATTGGATCGCAGGTACGTGATTGCAATGATTGAGGCAGGACCTATACCGATATGACAGTCTTGCTCGAGATGATAGTATGCTATCTGGTTTGTCTTTATCATCGTATACATGCTTTAGTTCACTATTGCATGATGATAGAGCCCATAGGATTCTTGCTTGACTACCAGCAGTATGATGGCGATCATATACGTGGGAGCTGGGGTCTGTAAGCACATCCTTAAACGTGTCCTTAGTCGTGGGAGTTTCGAGACAGGGCATCGATACTCCAGAGTAGACTAGTGTATACAGTCGAGACCCCGACGAGGGGCGATGGCCGGTCTCGCAAGCCATTGGTGTTAGTTGGTTCACCTAAGATGTATACAGGTGCTCATTAGGTTATGAGTACACCGGACAGGACTCGCCGGGAATCTGCTAGTTGGTATTATACATATCGTCAGATAGCAATTCCCTGGTGACATATGTACAGGTTAGTTCATCGACCCGAGATCGTCATTTGTCTCGTGTGAGTTCCCACTGTGCTTACATTACTACCCTACCACGCTCAAAGGAGTTGTGCAAACAGGTTTTAGTTGGGTACAGTCCAGAGCCACATTGGAGGCAAGTGAGCGGATCGTCGGGGATTCGTCTCTCCCGGTTTTGGGGGTTGATGTCGCGCAGTGCACGGGTGGCCATCACTAGGAATCCTCGGCCGAGGTAGTGTAGAATTACTGATTTGGATCAGTAGTTTCTCAGATGGTGATGGGCGTCATGCCGACACGATTTATCGCGTTATTAGGGGTCTGACTTTATCCACCCCCATAGACTCGATATGCGATACTCTTTAGACGAACGGACCGGACTGTATATACATTGTCACTGTTAGACTCAGTAGGGTTTATGGATGAGTTCGCTCGTCAGCTTCCCTTCCAATCAATACATAGGCAAACCGTTACGTACAGCTTGTACCTCTGACGTGCTAGTGGTTATACCCAGTGCCAGTGTGTTGATGAGTCATTAGAGTCCCCCACAAACACTTTCCCAAGTTCGGGCGAAACGTTGTAGAGGTCGTATGGGTTTATGGCAAGGTTCGGAAAATGCACGTGCGTTTTCGCACGTGTCCATTTTCGGGCAGATAATACTGGTAGGCTTTGGTTTAAGCCGGAACCCAGTATTATACTGTGTAGATATAATATCTTTCTCTCAGTTGCATTTGTATTCGGTCGTAATACAAATGCGGGTATGTTTATACCTTTACGGGGTTATCCTGAAATTCGTTTCAGGATCACTTTTGGAAGTTGCCAGTTTCCAGTTTTCTATCAGCCGTATTTAACATTCGGTTAAATGCGGATTTATCTTTTCTTGATGAGGTGAGTTAGTGTTCTAGAAGGTTCTAGAGAGGGTGACAAGGCTTGTGAGTCATTAGGTCATTAATGGTGCATTTAATGACAAGGTGACTAGGTTAAAAGTGATTGGTTTGCTTGAAATGCTTTCATACTTGGAGCTAAGATATTTGTTGTTGATCTTTTCCTTTGTGGTCACCTTTCCCCTCCTACACTCACCTCCCTCCCTCTCTATAAGTGGCCGGCCTCCCCCCTCTCTTAGAGTATGGTTGTTGTTCACTAGAAAAAAGATTATGATAGATTCGGGTTCATGAAAATTAGATAGTCTCTTTCTCATTTCACCCGATCCAAAAGGCAACTTCCATAACTGTTCGTCCGTGACTTTGGACGTAACGAGACAAAGTGTTCTACTCATTCTCTATTTCATCTTGATCGTCTCTTTTAGCAAATTTGACTATCGAGTTGCCTCGGTTCAGAGGCGGGAGCCCGTTTAAAGATCCGTCGACGTGGCGCCACCTGGACGACAAGACTGGAGATCGAGGAGATCGGAGCAGCCGCAACAAAGCGTGGGATGATGGTTGAAGACGGAAGGACTCGGATCATTCGGTATAACGTTTCTACCAATTTGTTAGTTTAGCTTTAATGGCAGATCCGGGTTACGGTACACGATAGCACCAGTTTGTAAAAAAATTTTGTTCCGCATTTGGCGTCTGTTAGATGGCCGGGGCGCTACCGTAGACTTACAGTGGTATCAGAGACTCACCATTAAGCTATACTAACTTGTGTTAACGCGTTTAAAACATCGATCGAACCGTATTTCGAAAATCACATTTTTCCAAGTTCACAGTTTCTTTCGATTTTAAATCAAGTCCTAAAATTATTTTTCATATCACAGAAAGTTGTGCAGGGTTTTATAAGCACGTGGTGAAAATTTGGGCACGTGATCCTTCAAGATCGCCACGGAATCGCGGTCAAACCTAGGGTTTGACCGCGCATCCGCGGCCATTCTATATGATCACTGCTCCAAATTTGCACAGTAGCTTCTTCACTGGAAATTGTGGGTTTTGGAATATTTGTTTTGGGCCCAGTTTTTGTCACTATACAGCAGAAGTACGTGGGGCCCACTTCGGGAAATTTGGTCGATCGAAATTTTAAATTTGTTAGTATGCAGTATTTACATTATATCTCCGACCGGGAATGTCATTTGATCGGTAAACCGTGTCTGATTGCTATAGTTCTTTTAGACGGGTTTGCGAATGTGACATTCGCGTTGATGTTCTGTGTTGTGCTGTGATGTTGCGGATATGTCGTGGTGGATAGCAGGGTGCAATGATAGTGCAGTTTCAATTTATTTGTACTTTTGATGTTGCGGGGCGAGCGTCCAACATGTGGACTGCCGTCACTGCCTGTTTGTATAATATTCTTTTGGGGCACGACCGGGTCGAGGTCGATGTACCCGTTGTACATATTTTTAATTCTGTACTAGGTTTATCCCGCGAAGGAGTGCACGGATAGCCGGGTTCTGGAGGGCAATGGGTCCGTATCTCATGGCATTGAGAGGCAGAGGGATCTCACTCTAGAATTGGCAGACTATTCGCCGCACTCGTAAGGGATACAGGTTGACCCAAGGAGGGGTGCTCAATTTACCGGATTCCGTGAAGTGCCGGGTGTTCCATTCACTATGCTGTGGGGACTATCTCGCTTCAGGTTTTGGCGGGTAACTTGCCGCACCCGTAGGGGTCTAGGTTTCATTGCACAGGCTATCCATACAACCAGGGGAACGTCGGGTTTCAGTAGCGGCTCTGTGAAACCCGGGGATCCCAGATTATCTGTATTGTTCTGTGATGCTTATTACTTTTCTGTAATGTTGCATATTATCACGCCTGGAGCGATTATTGTATATTGGTATATATACTATTAGATATTGTATATGTTTTACACCCGCGCTAGTCCAGCCCCCGCTCTGTCGTTAGTTAAGTAACCTAACGGGTGATGACGGGACCCAGTAGCGAATGCGGATGGCATATACGTACATTTTATTTTCATTCTTTTTTTGTGTGATTGATTGATGGGACTGCATTGATTCTTATCAATGCAAGGATAAAACAAACCTATATTTGATGTTGTTGGAACAAATTTTAAAAAGGTTTTATTACAAAGTTGTTTCCTTTTGTTTTGCATAGCGGTATTCAGTCAGAATATCCTGCACCTCATTCGACGAGGCAAGGGCCGAGATCCCTTCACCGGGAGTGACCCCTTGGGCAGAAGTTTACGTCAGGGTAATAATTTACATATAGTCGATTACAAGTTGCTTTGCATCGCGGTATTCAGTTGGAATATCCTGCACCTCATTCCACGAGGAAAGAGCCGAGATCCTTTCACCGGGAGTGACCTCTTTAGCAAAACGTTTTCGTCACTATATTTTTATAAAAGCTATCAGTTTCCTTCAACGAGATCAAGTTCATTACATTAAAGGTTTTTTCGCCAAAAACCAGTCGTAGCCCTCCGTCATTTCTTTTGGATGGTCAGTAGTATTCAAGCTATGTATTTTGACCAACGCCAAGGCATAGTGTTTGGTAGCTGCTGGGTATTCATCTGTTGCATAGATAGATGAGTTAGTTTGGGACAGTCGTTCTGCCATTTTGGCCAACGTCAAGGGCATGTGCGGGTGGGTTCAAATTGACCTGGATAGTGACGGGTAGAACTTGGCATGTGACTTATGATATTTTGACCAACGCCAAGGTCATAAGAGCATGGGGCAAAAATCACATCGGGAGTTTCAAACATAAAGCAAACTTGCCAGATATGCGCATACCTTCTGGAGTGTGATAACTTGAGTGGCTTCCATCAAGTTATCATGAGATGATAGTTGGATCCCGATTCTCACTGATGAGTTGGTTTACTCTTCGGGTGATCCCGACTAATTCTTCTTTCAGGTTTGGAGGAGAATTTGAGATTACAGTAGGAGGTTTCCTGATTAGATAAAATGATAACCATTCTGATCTAGGTTAGAGTGCACGCAGAGTGTTTCTTTTCTCTCTCTCTTTGACAGCGACCTTTGACTGACCCTAGACTATGACTCAGTGACCAAGTTGACCGAACCTTCTTAAAATACTGGCTTTTGGATTGTCTAAAGTTGCATAAGTCATTGCCGCTCCTTCTTTAACCCTTTGCATTTCTCAGAACACCCCGTATTATTACGGATATCCACTTCCATTGGATAGATCCATCGTATGGTTATATACGAACTCGAAGGGACTTCTTCGAGGATGGATCCAGGTTCAGGAGAAATAAAATAAGGTATTATTCAGTTGTCTTTTATTATCACCTTCTCTCAGGTTGCGAGAGCTCCTTAGTTTAGGAGAGTACACCTATTACGCTTATTGGATAGTCATATTCCAAACCATAGGCAGGTGCCGAAAGGCAGGGAATGAAGAAAACCAATTAGCCTAAGTAGGGTGTGCAGAAGGTAATATGTAAGGACAAAATAAAGGGATTAGAAAGAGGGCAAGGAAAATTGTGACTATTAAAATTCACGACCAAACCGCGTACTTCATCGCCACTCCTATTATTACCTTTGCTTTTTTCCCCAGTTCGGGAGAAATAGAATAAGGTATTATTCAGTTGTCTTTTATCATCACCTTCTCTCAAGTAGCGAGTACTCCTAGGATTAGGAGGGTACACCTGTTATGCTTACTGGATAGTCTTCTTCCAAACCATAGGCTGGTGCCGAACGGTAGGGAAGGAAGAAAACCATTTAGCCTAACGATGGTGTACAGAAGGTAACGACTAAAGACAAATAAAGGGATTTGGAGAGATGGCAAAGAGATATACGGTTAAAGTCATGAATTGGATTATGGAACAGGCATTACTAGGAATACCAGGATACCCCTACGAGACATTTTAATGTTTCAGTTTCACTGCGCATTGTTAAAAGAAAACTGTTTTCCCGATTAGATACTTACTCCAGGGTATGTATTTACCAGGTTTCATTCTCATATTTGTATGGTTTTTACAGATGATGAGTGGGAGTAAATTATTGGGAATTAGGTGATCATCCTCATTATATCGAAATTCGTTGTAATTGGTGATATTTGAGGAAGTCGCCTGGGTACAGTTTTCAATCTACGATGCACAGGTATTGAGTTATGTCAACTCAGCGGACTTATACAGAGTATTGTATGTTGTCTAGTGTCCATCAGGACAAAGGGGCAGGTCCTCATAGTATGTTCTGTTTACTTATGACTTCTCTGGTTTTTAAACAAGTGTTTTATAGAAATACAATGTCTAAGTTTTGAGAAGTTGTGGGTATAAGAATAAAGTAGAGAACCAGGTATCACAAGTATCGGGATTCTTCAAAGAGATCGAAGATGTAGATTCTTGTGATTGGTATTCAGATGATAGTAATGGTTTTGAGAAAACTTGTTTCTCTTTCAGGATACTCATAATTGGATGGATTCCTAAGTTGAGTAATGCTGAGTAGCCACTTTCCATTAAGTTGATATGCACTGGAGACAGCTGCATGATTAGAATCTGGTTCCAATTGAATTAGTGCCTCTATTTCTATATTGGATATAGAATGGTTCATATCTTAACGATGTTAAGATACGGGGAGTTGTCCAGCTTATGCTTAAAACTAGACACTGGATAACTCAAGGCACGTTTCTGTAATGGCAGTTTGTGGGTTGACCCTGGCTTCGACGAGGGTTGATTTTTCTACCATATAGAAGATCAATAATGATATTGTTCTTGACTCGCCACAGTTTTAGTAAAATGGATTTTTTCAGAAAACAGTAGTGGGAGTATGGTAGAACTGGAAGTGATTCCAGAACCGCAAACGATTACGGAAAATTTAATAGGACCTATATATTCAATCAGGTTTGACATTCCAATAGCCACTCCGCAGATATGGTGGGTAACCTCAGACACCCGAGAGGTACTCCGGTTGCCTCAAGGACGGTGACAGAGAGGTTCTTGTTTACCCAAACTTGACACTACTGTTGTTCCAGACTATGAGACTCGGCAAGAGGATAAGTATAACGTCGTTCTAAACTAGCTTTAGAAGTGTACGTATATATTATTCTGCCAGAGGGTTGTCGTAGTCAGTGGGAGCAGCGGAAGCATAGTAGGCAAGTAGCTTATGTCTATTTATAGGCTTGGGCAGATATAGTGGAGATAAGATCATCTAATTTTGATGAGACAGTCATAGCTTTGACTTCATCAGAATAGGGGATGGATCTGTTAAGAAGGTAGTAGAGTGTGATATCCTGGTATTTGGATGACATACACAGAGTAGGAAGTAAAATTTCTATACTACAATCAGTTATACTTTGGTCGTCACACAATTGTTTCTCCACAAAGGACATGGATATAATATCAGACATTCTGGTTACTAGATCTATGGTTTTAGATCTAGATTTGGGTAGTTTCCCAATATGGGTACTTTGACAATATTCTAATAGTATTTTATAATAGATGACTCCTGGTATGGTGGTGTACCTGCAGGTGATGGAGTCACCCTCTCTAAAGGTGTCTTAGAGACTAAAGGAGAGAGGGATGTGCATGATTGGCAGATCACTTGCTTAGGCAATTGAGTCAATCATGAGATGTCAAGTACCACACCAGATGTAGTTTTTGCACTTGATGCGATAAGTTTATATTAATCCAATCCTGAAGAAACGTAAGGAAGCAGTTTTAGAACATAAGGTGCATGTTCTATGGATTTGATGACGGCAGCCTCCTTCGGGAGACGGTTATCATTCCAGGCTTCAAAGGTGACATGGATGACAGAGTGATTGTCAGAATTATAGTTTTCCCTCTGACGAGGGACAGTATTATGGACAGGTGGTCCAAAAGGATACTGTGGGAGGCATGGTGCTGGATAATGATTAGGTTCAGTTATCGATACAGTCTAAGAAGTTTGGATTTGGAGTTCATTTATGAACTAGGTCCCATCAGATATTCAGACATATTCTAAGACAGGTATTACTCGATTCGGGAGATGGCTTTCTCCGCGAACTTGAGATTAAGAGAGACATAGAAAGAAACATCAGGGCGGATCCACTCACTGAGGCTATTTCTCGAACACAAGAGTTTTACAAACTAGCTTTGTGAAACTGATTAGTAGAGGAGTTGGATGTTCGGTATCACACGGGCTGTGAGTAAGCGACATCGGAATAATTAGCCTTAAGTGCAAGTGGGAGATTGTTGGAGATAGTGACCTCAAAGTCAATTATTGGATCGCAGGTACGTGATTGCAATGATTGAGGCAGGACCTATACCGATATGACAGTCTTACTCGAGATGATAGTATGCTATCTGGTTTGTCTTTATCATCGTATACATGCTTTAGTTCACTATTGCATGATGATAGAGCCCATAGGATTCTTGCTTGACTACCAGCAGTATGATGGCGATCATATACGTGGGAGCTGGGGTCTGTAAGCACATCCTTAAACGTGTCCTTAGTCGTGGGAGTTTCGAGACAGGGCATCGATACTCCAGAGTAGACTAGTGTATACAGTCGAGATCCCGACGAGGGGCGATGGCCGGTCTCGCAAGCCATTGGTGTTAGTTGGTTCACCTAAGATGTATACAGGTGCTCATTAGGTTATGAGTACACCGGACAGGACTCGCCGGGAATCTGCTAGTTGGTATTATACATATCGTCAGATAGCAATTCCCTGGTGACATGTGTACAGGTTAGTTCATCGACCTGAGATCGTCATTTGTCTCGTGTGAGTTCCCACTGTGCTTACATTACTACCCTACCACGCTCAAAGGAGTTGTGCAAACAGGTTTTAGTTGGGTACAGTCCCGAGCCACATTGGAGGCAAGTGAGCAGATCGTCGGGGATTCGTCTCTCCCGGTATTGGGGGTTGATGTCGCGCAGTACACGGGTAGCCATCACTAGGAATCCTCGGCCGAGGTAGTGGAGAATTTCTAATTTGGATCAGTAGTTTCTCAGATGGTGATGGGCTTCATACCGACACGATTTATCGCGTTATTAGGGGTCTGACTTTATCCACTCCCCTAGACTCGATATGCGATACTCTTTAGACGAACGGACCGGACTGTATATACATTGTCACTGTTAGACTCAGTAGGGTTTATGGATGAGTTCGCTCATCAGCTTCCCTTCCAATCAATACATAGGCAAACCGTTACGTACAGCTTGTACCTCTGATGTGCTAGTGGTTATACCTAGTGCCAGTGTGTTGATGAGTCATTAGAGTCCCCCACAGACACTTTCCCAAGTTCGGGCGAAACGTTGTAGAGGCCGTATGGGTTAAGGTTCGGAAAATGCACGTGCGTTTTCGAACGTGTCCATTTTCGGGCAGATAATACTGGTAGGCTTTGGTTTAAGCCGGAACCCAGTATTATACTGTGTAGATATAATATCTTTTTCTCAGTTGCATTTGTATTCGGTTGTAATACAAATGCGGGTATGTTTATACTATTACGGGGTTATCCTGAAATTCGTTTCAGGATCACTTTTGGAAGTTGGCAGTTTCCAGTTTTCTATCAGCCGTATTTAACATTCGGTTAAATGCGGATTTATCTTTTCTTAATGAGTTGAGTCAGTGTTCTAGAAGGTTCTAGAGAGGGTGACAAGGCTTGTGAGTCATTAGGTCATTAATGGTGCATTTAATGACAAGGTGACTAGGTTAAAAGTGATTGGTTTGCTTTAAATGCTTTCATACTTGGTGCTAAGATATTTGTTGTTGATCTTTTCCTTTATGGTCACCTTCCCCCTCCTACACTCACCTCCCTCCCTCTCTATAAGTGGCCGGCCTCCCCCCTCTCTTAGAGTATGGTTGTTGTTCACTAGAAAAAAGATTATGATAGATTCGGGTTCATGAAAATTAGATAGCCTTTTTCTCATTTCACCCGATCCAAAAGGCAACTTCCATAACTGTTCGTCCGTGACTTCGGACGTAACGAGACAAAGTGTTCTACTCATTCTCTACTTTATCTTGGTCGTCTCTTTTAGCAAATTTGACTATCGAGTTGCCTCGGTTCAGAGGCGGGAGCCCGTTTAAAGATCCGTCGACGTGGCGCCACCTGGACGACAAGACTGGAGATCGAGGAGATCGGAGCAGCCGCAACAAAGCATGGGATGATGGTTGAAGACCGAAGGACTCGGATCATTCGGTATAACGTTTCTACCCATTTGTAATTTGTTAGTTTAGCTTTAATGGCAGATCCGGGTTACGGTACACGATAGCGCCAGTTTGTAAAAAGTTTTTATTCCGCATTTGGCGTCTGTTAGACGGCCGGGGCGCTACCATGGACTTACACCTCTCCGGTGGGCGAGAAGTCCTACCAGACCTATGGAGTGGCCGAGGTTCATCTGTTTCTGTTGCAACAGCCGGTTTAACCAAGTCATCATTTGAAATTTGTGTTTCTAGAACTTCTTCTAGGTCTACCACACTGCCATCTGTATCATTTGTAAAAAACTCTTTTTCTAAAAATATGGCATGCTGAGAAACAAACACCTTTTGTTCCCCCTGTGTTAGAATAGATATCCATAAGAATTCTTTGGATATCCCACAAAATTACACATGACTGACCGTGTCTCGTGCTTGTCCGGATTCTGCTTTTTAACATAGGCCGGACAACCCCAAATCTTAATTCGTTTAAGAGATGGTCTCTTCCCATGCCATATCTCATATGGCGTGGTAGACACGGTTTTGGTTGGGATCCTGTTCAGTAGAAACGCTGCAGTCTCCAATGCATGCCCCCCAAAATTAGACGGGTAACTTAGTATCACTCATTATGGAATGAACCATATCTAATAGGGTCCGATTCCGACGTTCTGACACACCGTTGTGTTGTGGTGTGTAAGGAGGAGTGAGCTGAGAGAGAATCTCATTCTCTTTTAGGAAGTTCGCAAACTCTGTACTGAGATACTCCCCACCTCGATCTGATCGAAGCATTTTAATACTCAAGCCGGTTTGTTTTTCTACTTCAAGTTTATATTCAGTGAATTTCTCGAAAGCTTCGGACTTGTGCTTTAATAAAAATACATGACCGAATCTTGAGAAATCATCAGTGAAAGTAATGAAGTAAGAAAAACCGCCTCTAGCCTGTGTAGATATTAGCCCGCATACATCACTATGTATGAGGGCTAAGAGCTGAGTAGCTCTTTCTCCGTGTCCTGTAAACGGAGTTTTGGTCATTTTACCCTTGATACAAGACTGGTAAGTCGCATAAGATTTATATTCAAAAGGGTTTAAATATCCATCTTTGTGTAACTTGTTTAGTCTTGTTTCGTTAATATGATCAAGTCTACAGTGCCAAAGAAAAGCTTCATTTATTTCTGAAAATTTTATTTTATTAGTGTGTTGTATGCTGAAAACTGTGTGTTGATTTAGGACGTATATCCCGTTATTAAGTGTACCATACCCAACCAATATTTGATTCAGGTGAATGTTCATAACATTATTCTGCAATACAAAATTATATCCTTCATTGTCTAACAAAGAAACGGATATTATATTACAAAGCATACTAGGTACATAATAGCATGGGTTCAAAACCAATATACATCCAGCGGCAACCCCAAGTGATACTCTCCCACTGCAACTGTATATACATTGGAACCATTTCCAACGCGGAGAGTATGGTCACCTGTCTTCAAAACCTTGCTTTTTCTCAGCCCCTGCATGGAATTGCAAATGTGAGAACCTGAACCGGTATCTAATACCCAGGAAGCAGAGTTTATTGAAAAACAGTTTTCTGTCACAAACACACCTGAAGCGGAAGCATCCCCATGATTCTTCTTCTTGAGCTCCAAGTACTCAGTGCAATTGCGCTTCCAGTATCCCGCTTTGTAGCAGTAATAACATTCCCCTTTTCCCGATTCCCCAGCTTTGGACTTGTCTTTCCCCTTAACCTTTTTAACTCCACCTCTAGGTTTGGTGGGTTTCGTCTTCATCTTTCCCTTGGCCTTAGCCTTCGGGTGAGAGGAGGAAGATGGCCCAACAGTCAAAGCGGGAGTCTTCACTGACTTCAGCGTGCTCTCTGCACTCCTTAACATATTAAGAAGTTCAGGTAGTTCCTTCTCCATGTTGTGCATGTTGAAGTTAACTACAAATTGAGCAAAGGTGGAGGGGAGAGACTGCAGAATAATATCAGTATATTGCTCATTGTCCATTGTCCACCCAAGGTCCTCAAGCTCTTCTATGAGAGCTATAATCTTGAGAACATAGTCTCCTACTGGTGTGCCAGGGGCCATGCACGTCTGAAATAGCTTTCGTGACGCTTCGTATCGTAAGACACGAGATTTCTCCCCATACAACTCCTTTGTATGGAGAAATATGGCTTGGACGTCCATATTCTCGTGCTACTTCTGATGTGTGTTATCCATCGATCCAAGCGCGAGGCATCTGGCCATGGCACAGTCAGCGTCCCATGTCTTGCGGACTTCCTTATCCGCAACTGAAGATATAGGACCTGGGACGGGCGAGGCTGTAGCCGTGAGGACATATGATACCTTATCATAAGTCAAGGAAATGTTAAGGTTCCTCAGCCAGTCTTTATAATTGGTCCCATTCAGTTTATTTTTTTCTAGTAGAAGCTTGAGTCCTGTCATTGGTATCTGCCATTAAGAGAGAGAAAAGAATACACTCAGCGAAAGCCCTTGCAAAGATCAGATTGGTTATTATCTTATCTAATCGATGTCTCCCACTATTTTTATCAAATTTCCACTCAAACCTTAAAAGGAAAACTAGCCAGGATGAATTACAGTCTACAACTTCGCTAACCGTTCAGCCATGCCAGTGTCGGTATTTAAGGGAGGTTCCCCGTGCTTTCTCACGGACCTAATTAATATAAATGTAACATTTCAAAAAAATAAAATATTATTTTTAGGAATTTTTATAATTAAATAATATTATATTAAATATTTTAATAAGGCGGTATAATTAAATACCGATAAATTGGGGGGGGGGGAATTTGGAAAATTATGGAAATTACTAAAAAGAGGGTGATTTATGTGATTCATGCAATTATGAATGTTCATGATTTATTTGACACTAAATTAGTGCTAATCGCGATTAAAAATCGCTAATCGGGCTTTAAGCGTGTTTTGTGCACATGACATGCACATGTCATTTTTCTTACACTTGTTACATTTTTCTTTCATGCTTTCGTTTTATTATTTATCATGCATGGCTATAAAATTAAAGAGAAGAGGAGAAAAGTAAAAGAAAAGAAAAGAAAAGGGAAAATGAATAAAGAAAGAGAGGCATGGGGCATTTATTAGGCATGGGGGAGGCTTGACTTTGGCTCTCTCTCTCTCTCCCCCCCCCTCACTTCCCTCCTTGCTCAGTAGCAGCCCCATCTCCAGCAGCAATCCTTCTCCCTTCATCTCCTCTTCACCATCACATACAACCTCAAAACAACACCGAAACCTCATCTCCTCTTCACAAAATTTGTTCACAAGCTCACAAGCTACACTATGGACCAAGAAAAATTTGATTTTGGTGTCCTAGGGGATTCTTGAGTGCAAAATGAGGTAATTATTCCATCATTAGTGTAGAATTTCTATTCGTTTAGCATCCATGTTAAATTAGAACCGATTTTGTGTGGTTTTGGGAACTTTGAAAACTTTAAGTTAAGGATTAGGGTTTGAGTTGAACCCATGGGTGAAATTAAGGTTACTAGAGGCTATACAACCCCTGTGGTGATTGATTGGAGACCTAAACCAGAGACTAGAACCCCGGAATACGGATTTAGAAACCCGATATCGGAAGAATTGTGGATTCTGTGAGCGTATATTGAAATCTGCTAACACCTGGGTGACCTGAAAATTATTTAGCAAAGACAGTGATACATGCAAGCAACCTAGGACCCCCCACTGAAACCCTAGCCCTTAACCCTCTAGCCAGGCCGCAAATAAACTCATTCTGGCCGCAATTTGCGGCCAGAGCAGTGAGTAATGGATTCGTGTTTGTTCTGTGGCTTTATCTCCAGTAAACTAGACCCTTGGCATATACAAAATTGGCTGATTTGACATAGGGTAAAATATGAGACCATTTACAAGAGTTGCTGTTTTGATTCGGGGTTTCGTTTTGCGTATTTTATATTCTGGATTTTTGTAATTTGTGTTGTATTCGATCACTTGACGTTTGTACGCCGAAATCGAGTGTTATTTGGTGGTTTTGAAAGCGTATCCATAGGTTCTAACCTATAGGCTTTTAGCGTGTCGTTTTGGTTTTGAATTGGGTTTTAATGCGACACGATACGTTATGATGTGTAGGTACCCCACGAAGACTTCGAGATGACAAGCAAGCGCGTGGCGACGTCGGCAACGGAAAGCGAAGAGCAATGTGAGTAGATTATATCTACGGGGGAAGTCGGGTGGATGGCGTATAACACCCCCGAAGTTCGATGTTTAATATGCTATATATACTATATATATATGATAGCTTTATGTGTGACATGGATATTCAGGATGTGATTAGGTGTTCAATGGTTAGATTAGGGTTTTGAGAAGTGAACTAGTATAGCCTCTTAGTTGCAAACCGTAGAATAGGTTTACACCCACACGCACACACATGCTTACTTGTTATACTTGTGCGTACGTAGGGATACGTATATATATATATATACACGTATACCTACACTTGGATGATGAGGATAGTGGTTGATATTTGGAGATGAGTCGATGAGATTGGACATGGTACCATGAGATCGGTGATATGATGTGGTTCGTATTATGAGATACGACATGAGATTTTAGCGAGCTTTTAGGCGTGTGTTTTCATACACGCACATATCTATATAGATGGTATCAGTTTGTACTAGACTTAGATCTGTACCCCAGTTCATGAGATATGATGATAAGGATACCAGATAATTGATGAGATAAATGTGAGATTCGACCCGTACCCAGATTTGGGATGCTGTACGACGAATTTACGTACGAGCTATATATTGATGATAGATCCGCACTCTTGACTCGAGGACGTCATATTGTATATTGTATCGTATGTGATACTATTGAGACGGGATCACCGACTATTACATGTATGTATATATATATATATCGACTTAGATTTAGGTGGTTTCCATACCCTTTCGATTTGCTTGTTAGTTAGATCTGTAGTTTACTTAATAGATGTTAGACTAGACCCGAGTCATACCTATTTCAAAACCAACGAAGCGTGAGTAATTTTAAAGACTGGACAAGGGATTCTACGGATATTTTCAAAACACGCATCTTTTCCCAAAAAACACCGTAGCCCTTATTTTTTCTAAACACCACGATTCGTCTTATTTCAAATGGCAAACTGTATGACATTTATATATTGATGTCGATTCTTCACTGATGCATTTATTATTCGATTTCCGCATATTCTTACTATTCGCATCAGATTGCATGTGTAAATGTGTTTATTGTTATATTAAACCCATGTTGTCAGGACACCAGCACCATTATCGATGATGCGTATGTTCCACGTACACCTACTTGCCGGCTCACACACTTCATCATCGATAATTGCCATGTCACTACACAGTAGGATTGTTGCATCAGGATATGACTCCTCGCATGACATAGTTGCGTACATACATATTGTACACCCATACTTGCATACATACGTACTTGCACATACATAGATTATTCTAGCTTGATTTTGGAGATTTGGGAACCGCAAGATATATTTAAAATCCTGATTCATTTTAAAAGAGCGGTTTTCCCTCGATATGTGCATATTACTGTTCCATGTTGCATGATATACGGTTATGCTTACATTTCTGTTATATGTCGCAGACATCATGCTATATGATTATACGCATTGAGATATGTCGTTTTCATGAGATTTCTGGATTTGGGAACCGTGGTTATTTCAAAAGAGAGTATGTATTGTTTTAAAAACCCGGTTACCCTTGATATGATATTTCAGTGCGTCCACCATGCGTTTTCTCGGTTCTGAGACGTGTGACATGTGAAACCCGATTCGAGGAGCCGGATGAGGCCGATTGCGGGTACATGGTGGGCCCGGTATGGTACCCCGAGGCGAGAACGGATCTATCGTGCAGTAGGCTATGAGCCTGGCAGAGGGACCACTACCTACCGGTGATAGTATTTGGGCTCGGCGGATATCCGGAGGATACCGACCGGAGTCGAGAGATGATACGGGCCGATCTGGACTGACGGAGCCCATGGGCCGATCCGGACTGACGGAGCCCGATATATATGAGGATTTACGTGCCGATACTGGGCACAGGTTTCATGATGTTTTCGAGTGTCGATGCTGGACACTCAGGTTCCATGATTTTGATGTGTCGCGAGGGATACACGTTGATTTATATCCTCATACTTCCATGCATATGCTTTATGATATTTACATACATGATGTTTTGTGTCATTGGTTAACACGTGAACGAGATCCATATGCATACAGACATTGATCACATAGTTGGATGATATCCACGTACTTACAGACTTCATGATATACCTGAAAATTTGAAGCCCAAATTCCACTATTCACCCGAGGAGCTCGGTTTTATGCCCTATGTGGCCGGCCAAATTTGCACAAATCCCCCTCAAATTTACATGGTGTTCATGTTATATCACATAAAACATTCCGCAGTTGTTTAAAAAAAATTTTGACACCTCTAAAAATTCGACAGAAACTAGATTTTGTATCGGGTGTTTCGGAGTAGTTTCAGTTTCATAATCCTAGCAAACATCGTCTAATTTTCTAGCATGGCTCTGATACCACGGTAGGGTTGTCTAGCACGGCAGCAAGTTTTCGGGAGGTATCATCCATGCCATATTTAAAACCCTAACCCTAGAATCTCTACTAGAAAATCCGACGAAACAAAAATGTAAACACTTTACATCTAAAGTGAACAAGGAATACAACCTTTGTAGACCGGTCCTTCACTTCAATAGCTCCGTGTAGTAGTCCCATCGCTGCGATCACGAACTCCCGGACTCTAGAGAGGCTCCCATGAAGAAACGAACATGCTTGCATCGAAGTCTTCGAGGCCGAAGATGATCTACATCGAGGAGACACTAACCCAATCTATCTTTTCACTAATGGTGAGATTTGTGAAGCAAACACCCTATACTAAATGGAAAGTAGTAAAGGATGATGAAGTAGGAAGTGGGCTCACTTTAGATTTATTTTTCTCACACTAAATCTTCACTTGGAAAAAACCTAGCAAGCTTTTTCTTTTGTTGAAGAAGAAGAAGAAATGAAACTCTTGAGATAATGAGGTTAGAATTGCAACCATGGTGAGTTAGTGTCATGCCTAACTCATGTAGAGAATAAACCATAGCTATGAGTTAAGGGTTGGGTTAACAAATATCTTAAGCTAGACAAACAAGTGGACTTAGTCAATGAAACCTACAAGCTTCTACAAGCTTTGAACCATGACTCATTATCCAAATGTTTAAAATAATTAAGACAAATAAAACCCTAACTTAACCTAGCATGGTGTGAGTCTCATACTAACTATGTTGCAAGTGTAACCTAGCATGACACACTTATATATTTCACATATATATTTTGTGCCAAAAAGAAAACAATACATATATCACATATATGTAAAGTATATCAAATGTGAGAAAAGAAATCATAAGTGAGCTAATACTAGTTAATGTAATGTAATATATCAAATATATAATTATACATTAAATTATTAAATCAACTCTTGATTTAATAATCCGTCTATATCATATACAACCGACTAATATCATATGAATCAACTTATCGAATTAACACTTGATCCGATAACCCGGCTATAACATATATAACCAACCAATTCACATATCGCGAGAACGGAATGCGGTAGCACATACACGCATTAATCTCGGTCCCGTACATATCACATATGTGCTCCTACTCCATTTCGCTTGAGCCAGGAAACCTCTGTGTAGGACTGTAAGTCCATGTCACACACCCCATGAACTTGCGGGGAGGCGGAATATATGAAAAACGATTATCAAAGCTTTGTAACAGGACTTGAGCGCATGAATCGTTATATAAACCATTGCTAACTATCTACTAGAGGTTTAACTACTCGGATTCGAAGTTATACCTCACGTTACATGTCCTTCGGGTCTTCATCGCTGTCCTCCACTCCTCGTAGGCTCCTTGGAACATCGGCACCTCAACGGCCTCCTCGAGTCAAAGACTATCCACCCGAAAGTTCCTACGCCAAGCTTAATCTCTAAATTGAGATAACTAGGTTGCTTAAAGTGCTAATCTAAGCTACCTAGGGGATATAGAGTGAGGTTATGGATGTATTAGTCTAGCTAACCCTTGATCTCAACACATGAGAGGTTAGGGTTAGGGTTTGAAGAGAGAGTGAGCTTGAGGAGAGAGAAGGTGAAGATAAGAATGAAATGAGATAATGATCTATCATAATATTTATGAAGCATTATTATTTATCAAATAAATAAATAAATGATTAATCAACCATGCTTCATAAATGCATTTGAGTGATTCATCTCCATGAGTCATTAAGCATTTATGATGCATTAATAACATGAATGAATCACACAAATGAGTCACTAATCTCATTTAATGCAATGCCACCTTACCCCCCAAGTCACCATGCTTCTAGAAGCTTCCCGACAAATTACGAAAACGCCCCTCCTATCCGTGAAAACACGGAAAAACTTTAGACTGTATAAATCCAATAACCCAATACTAGAATCTGGCTTAAACCAAAGCCGGCTAGTAAAAACTGTCCGAAAAGTCGTACGTGCGAAAACACACATATGCGTCCGAACCCTTGTCGTAAAACCATACGACCTCTATATCGTTTCGCCTGGAGCAGGGAAACTCTCTGTGTGGGACTCTAAAGACTCGACACTACGCTGGCAGTGGGTTTAACCAAAGACCGCAAGCGGCACTAGTTGTACGTAACGGTCCCCAGGTAGATGTCGATAAGAAGGCCGATGAGGAAGCTCATCCGAACTCCTACTGAGCCTGATGTGACAATCTCCATACAGTCCGGTCTGTTCGTCTAAGACTATCGCATATCAAGCCTAGGGGGCGGCAAGCGTCAGTCCCCTAATAGCTATATAAGTCGTGTCGGAGCGAAGCCCATTACACCCTGAGAAACTACTGGAACCTACCAGTAAATCTCGCTTTCCCTGGCCAGGGACTTTGCGTAATGGCTCTCTGACACAGCGCGATATCATCTCCCAATACCGGGAGAGACGAATCCTGTCTAACCACTACTGCCTCCAAGTGCTCGGGACTGCACCCAACTGCTACCTGTTTGCACGACTCCTTTGAGCCGTGGTAGGGGAGCAATCTAAGAACAGTAGGACACACTCGAGGCGAAGTAGCAGTGTCAAGTCTGCGGACTATGCTGTACTCATGTCACCTGGGAACTGTTAACTGACGATGGGTATAATACCAACCAACAGTTCCCCTGTGAGTCCTGTCCGGTGTACCCATAACCTAACGAGCACCTGTATACTATCTCCCGTACGACGTACTGATGGCTATGGGACAGACCATCTCCCCAACTGGGATGAGAAGTGTACACACTAGTCTACTCTGGAATATCGATGCCCTGTCTCGATAATCCTACGACTAGGGACCTGTAAAGGATGTTGCTTATAGACTACCCAGCCCCCACTAGTGTGACTGCCATCACAACGCTGGTAATCAAGCAAAGAACCTATGGGCTCTACCAATATGTATAAGTGATACGTTACAAGAAACATATGCACATATTAAAGTAGACACAAACCAAGTAGCATACTACCATTTTTAGCAAGACTGTATATACAACTGTGAATAACCCAAGCTTCCATTAAGTAATATACAATCTAGTATGATACAATAATGGCCCCTAGGGCATATACACTAACAATCTCCCACTTGCACTAGGGCCATAAGCTGGCATATCGTAGACCTATCATCTCGAATAGCCTCTCGAACTGCGTCTGAGGAATGGCCTTTGTGAATGGATCAGCAATGTTATTCTCCGTCTCTACTCTTTTCACCTCGATCTCCCGGCGATCTACGATCTCCCTGATTAGGTGATACCGCCTTAAGATGTGTCTGGACTTCTGATGGGACCTGGGTTCCTTCGCTAAAGCTATAGCGCCGTTGTTGTCACAATACAGAGGTATTGGACCAACACTGGAAGGAACCACCTGAAGTTCTGTGAGGAACTTCTTCATCCAGACAGCTTCTTTTGCGGCATCGCAAGCAGCTATGTACTCCGCTTCCATTGTTGAGTCAGCAACGGTCTCCTGCTTGGAACTCTTCCAACAGACCGCCCCTCGATTGAGGGTAAAGACATAATCCGACATGGACTTGGAGTCATCATTGTCACTCTGGAAGCCTGAGTCGGCAAAGGCCTCTATCTGGAGGTCTTTTCCACCATACACCAAGAACATCTCCTTAGTCCTCCTCAGGTACTTGAGAATGTTCTTTACTGCTATCCAGTGATTCTCCCCTGGGTTTTCTTGATACCGGCTTACTACGCTCAATGCGTATGCTACATCTGGTCTGGTACATAACATCGCATACATTATAGAGCCTACCGCTGAAGCGTAGGGTATTATCGACATGCGATCCCTTTCCAAATCAGTCTTGGGAGACATATCTTTGGAGAGAGTGATTCCGTGACAAGCCGGTAGGTTACCGTGCTTAGAATCTTCCATACTGAATATTTTCAATATGGTGTCTATGTACCTGGACTGCGAAAGTCCCAACATCCTTTTAGATCTATCATGATAGATCTGGATCCCCAGAATGTAGGTGGCATCACCTAGGTCTTTCATGGAGAATTTATGTGACAAGAAACTTTTGACTGACTGTAACATAGGAATATCATTTCCTATTAGGAGAATGTCATCCACGTACAAGACGAGGAATACTACAGCTCTCTCTACAATCTTACTGTATATGCATGGTTCATCTGGATTTTTGATAAAGTCAAATTCCTTGACAGTATCATCAAAACAGATGTTCCAACTCTGCGATGCCTGTTTTAGTCCATAAATGGACTTAAGCAACTTGCATACTTTACCGCTGCTCCCACTCTGAATGAATCCCTCTGACTGATCCATATAGACGCTTTCTTCTAAATTTCCATTTAGAAAGGCCGTCTTTACGTCCATCTGCCAGATCTCATAATCGTGGAAGGCAGCAATAGCAAGAAGGACCCGAATGGATTTCAGCATAGCTACTGGAGAAAAGGTTTTGTCATAGTCCAAACCAGGTCTTTGACGGAAACCCTTTGCAACAAGTTTAGCCTTATAGGTTTCAACCTGTCCATCTACACCAATCTTCTTTCTGAAGATCCATTTGCATCCTACGGGTTTTACCCCATCTGGAGCAAAGTCCAAAGTCCATACTTTGTTAGTGTACATGGACTCCATTTCGGTCCGCATTGCATCCAGCCATTTTACTGAGTCACCGCTCTGAATGGCTTGCTGGAAGCTAGTAGGCTCATCATAGTCAATAGTGCAATCCTCTCTATCCCCGTCTATGAGAAAACCGTAGTATCTCTCGGGCGGATGAGACTGCCTACTACTCCTGCGGAGCGGCGCTGGGATGTCCGGTTCTCCTGAACCTTCTTGTTCTACCAAGGTTTCAGTAATAGTTTGTGGTTCTGGAATTTCTTCTAGTTCTATTGCGCTCATACTCTTCTGATTTTCTAAAAATTCAGTTTCCAAGAAGCAGGCATGAAAAGAAATAAAAACCTTTTGTTCCTCTGTGTAATAGAAATAATATCCCTTGGAGTTCTTTGGATATCCCACCAATATGCATTTTACTGAGCGTGCCTCGAGCTTGTCCGCATGCTGCTTTTTTACAAAAGCTGGATATCCCCATGTCTTAAGATACTTAAGACAGGGTTTCTTCCCACTCCATAACTTATATGGTGTGGTAGGCAAAGTCTTGGTTGGAACTCGGTTCAAAAGGTATGCAGCTGATTCTAGTGTATATCTCCAGAATGATCGCGGCAACTCAGCGTTACTCATCATGGAACGAACCATATCCAATAGGGTTCGGTTCCGTCTCTCCGATACACCGTTATGTTGTGGTGTGTATGGAGGAGTAAGATGAGAGAGAATTCCATTCTCTTTTAAGTAACCTAGGAACTCGGCATTTAAGTATTCACCACCTCGATCAGATCTCAGTGTCTTGATACTTTTGCCGGTTTGTTTTTCTACTTCATTTTTGTATTCTTGGAATTTCACAAAGGCCTCGGATTTATGCTTCATCAAGAAGACATATCCATACCTAGAGAAATCATCCGTAAAAGTAATGAAGTAAGAATAACCGCTTCGCGCATGTATAGACATTGGACCGCACACGTCACTGTGTATGAGTCCCAAGAGCTCGCTTGCTCTTACTCCGTGTCCAGTAAACGGAGTCTTTGTCATCTTTCCCATGAGACAAGATTCACAAGTAGCATAAGATTGATATTCGAACGGATTCAAATATCCTTCTTTATGTAACTTAGTCAACCTTCTCTCATTGATGTGACCTAGTCTACAATGCCATAAGAAAGCCTGATTTAATTCCGGAGACTTTCTTTTAAGTGTGTTCTGGACACTGAAAATATGTGCTTGATTTAATACGTATATCCCGCTTTTTAATGTACCTGACCCAATCAAAACTTGATTTAGGTGGATGTGAACTACATCACTTACGAATGTAAAATCATATCCTTCTTTAGAAAGTAAGGATACAGATATGATATTACAAGTCGTACCTGGTACATAAAAACAGTTACGCAGAATCAATATCTGCCCAGTTGTCAGTCCAAGATGATATTCCCCTACGGATTCAGCATTCATGCTCATTCCATTAGCAACCGTGAGGGTCATGTCACCTATCCTGATAACCCTACGGTTTCTCAGAGCCTGTAAAGAATTACAGATGTGAGTTCCTGACCCGGTATCCAATACCTAGGAAGTAGGGTTAACTGACATACAGTTCTCTATTACAAACACACCCGAAGCCGAAGCCACAACATGCTTCGAATCCTGGCTACTGGCTTCCAAAGCCCTGCAATCATTCTGCCTATGCCCAATCCCATAACAATAGGAACATCCCCCTTTTACTATTTTAAGTCCCGAAACTTTTGCCCTTCTCTTTCCTTCTACTTCCCTGGTTTCTTTCAGGGTAGAAGGTAGAGACTGTAGAATCAAGTCAGTACCTGACTCGTTCTGCAACGTGGTCTCCAGGTCCTGGAGCTCATCAATATAGCTAGTCATTGTAAGTATGTTGTCCCTTACAGATGACCCGACAGCCATCCTCGCTTGAATTAAATCGGTCGGGGTCTCATATCTTGTGATATGAGATTGCTCTCCATAAAAATCTTTGTTATGGAGAAAGATGGAAACTAAGTCCATCTTCTCATGCTGCTTCTGGTATACAACTTCAACTGAAGCTGACACGAGCCACTTGGCTTTCGTTTTATCCTTTTCCCTTGTCTGACGGATATCCATATCCGCGACGGTGGAAACTGGACCTGGGACGGCGGGATCTTGAGTAGTAATAGGGTGTTCCAGCTTGTCATAGGTAATGGACATTTGGACAGACCTTTGCCAGTCATATAAGTCAGATTCAGTCAATTTATTATCTAGATGTAACCTATGTGTGGTCACAAGGTCGCTGCAATTAAGAGAAAGAGAGAAGAAAACACTATTAGCATGATGCTCTTACAAGTTTAGAGTGGTTTTTAGTTTATCTAAACTGGGTGGCTCCCACTGTTTCTCGAATCCTTCCTCAAACCATAAAAGAAGAATTAGCCAGGACTATTCTCACCGTACAATACCTGCTTAACCGTTCAGCCAGGCCAGTGTCGATACTTCGAGGGAGGTTTTCCAACGCTTTCGCGAAGTTCCTTAATTAAATAACCTCTTTTCTCTGGGGGCGTAACCCCGCTGACACCTTTCTAGGCACCTACTTGGTTTATAGCATTGATCGTTAAGTGACGAATCTCCTGATAAGTAGTATATACTCACAGTAGGATTGGGATCCAAAATATCATCGTATGATAATGTAGAAGGAATCCTACCAACATTCATCAAACTCCAAAATGGTATGCTTCTCTCTGCAAATTTCAGTTTCTTTAGAAACTCCCGATATATATTTTTGCCCCATGCTCTTATGACCTTGACTTTGGCCAACAAATCATAAGTCACATGTCAAGTTCTACCAGTCAATATCCAGGCTAATTTGAACCCATCCGTATATACCCTTGACTTTGGCCAACAAAGCAGTACGACTGTCCTAAACCAACGCATCTATCTATGCTGCATATGAATATTCAATTGCTACCAAACACTGTGCCTTGACTTTGGCCAACAAACACAGCTTGAATACTATTGACTATCTATATGAAATGACGGAGGGCTACGACTGGTTTTGGCAAAACCGTGAACGTAGTGAATTTGATATAATCGAAGGAACCTGATACTTTTTAAAAGGAGTGGTTAAAGCTCCGCAATTAAAAATTCTGATCTTTTAAAATAACCGAGTGATTTCTTTTAAATTTGTTCCAACGATTTAACTTTGGTTTATTTTCTTTGCATTATTATAATGGGTCCCATCATTTATCTTATCATTGCAGAAAACAACGAAAATACCACGTCCTTCTTATGCCATCCGCATTCGCCACTGGGTCCCGTCATCACCCGTTAGGTTACTTAACTAACGACAGAGCAGGGGCTGGGCTAGCGCGGGTGTAAAACATAAGTGGCGTCTAATAGCTATCATATATAGATATTGTACATTCGTCAGACGCAATAATAAGCATTCCAGATCACTGATGAACTTTATTGGATATACAAGCAATCCGCGTTTGCTTTGAGCCTGCAACAAAAGACGGATTATATAGTTGTGATGAGTAGCCATTACCCCACCCTAGACCCCTACGGGTACGGCAAACTACCCGCCAAGTACCCGAAGTGAAGTGGTCTCCCTCAACAACATGAGTAGGCCACTAAACACTTCAACGTACCCGGTAGTTTGTATACCCCACCTTGGGTCTATCTTAGGTGCAAAAATAGTAAAAAGAAATAATACAACGGTGGCTACAACCGCAACCTGGATGTGCCCCGCAAAAGAATATTACATCATATTACATTTACAATGAATGAATGAATATAAAACATATCTCAAACCCCGGCTAATCATCATAACGTCCTAATCAAGTTCATATACACAAACAGTTAACATTTCAGAAATGTGCAACCCCCTGCCAACTGACACATTAGCAGTTAGGGGAGGTTTACGAACACATTAAACATTACAGATAAAAACCCAATTAGCCTTTAGAATATCGATCGATAACCATATTCCGTGTCTACCCCAAAAGCAAACCTGTAGTGAAATAACCTGGGCAGAAACAGTATATACAGGAAAACAAAACACTATAAAAAATGAATAACAGAGAAAATCGGAGTCAAAACCGAGTTGACTCTGCGACGGATCCGCGGCCAAAAGCACCATTTGGCTGCGGATCCGTGGCCGTCTTGTCGTTTTGTATGCTCGTATTTTCCCAGAATTCATCAAATTCCCTGCTGTGAATTTTAAGGTATGTCAAATATTTTTTCAGACACTTTTAAAATTAACAGAAACTTAGGGTACGTGGCGTTTCGTTTTCGTGTTTTCCGTCGATCGAACTTCTAATTAGTTGCTAACAAGCTAGTAATGGTTTAGTTGGCTCTGATACCACTGTAAGTCCATGTCACGCACCCCATGAACTTGCGGGGAGGCGGAATATATGAAAAACGATTATCAAAGCTTTGTAACACGGACTTGAGCGCATGAATCGTTATCTAAACCATTGCTAACTATCTACTAGAGGTTTAACTACTCGGATTCGAAGCTATACCTCACGTTACATGTTCTTCGGGTCTTCATCGCTGTCCTCCACTCCTCGTAGGCTCCTTGGAACATCGGCACCTCAACGGCCTCCTCGAGTCAAAGACGATCCACCCGAAAGCTCCTACGCCAAGCTTAATCTCTAAATTGAGATAACTAGGTTGCTTAAAGTGCTAATCTAAGCTACCTAGGGGATATAGAGTGAGGTTATGGATGTATTAGTCTAGCTAACCCTTGATCTCAATGTTGGAGATAGTGCCCTCAGAGTCAATTATTAGGTCACAGGTACGTGATTGTAATGATTGATGGAGGACCTATCCCGGTAGGACAGTCTTACTCGAGATGATAGTATGCTATCTGGTTTACCTTTATCATCGTGTACTGCTTTAAGTGACCTGACACGTCGCTATTACACGTTGATAGAGCCCCTAGGATTCTTGCTTGACCACCAGCAGTATGAGGGCGATCATATAAGTGGGAGCTGGGGGTCTATAAGCATATCCTTAAAAGGTCCCTAGTCGTGAGAGTTTCGAGACAGGGCATCGATTCTCCATAGTAGACTGGTGTATACAGTCAAGACCCCGACGAGGGGCGGTGGCCGGTCTCACAAGCCACTGGTGTCAGTTGGATCACCTAAGATGTATACAGGTGCTCATTGGGTTATGAGTACACCGGACAGGACTCGCCGGGAACATGCCAGTTGGTCATATACCAGACGTCAGATGGCAGTTCCCTGGTGACATGTGTACAGGTTAGTTCATCGACCTGGGGATCGTCATTTGTCTTGTGTGAGTTCCCACTGTACTTTGATTACTACCCTACCACGGCTCAAAGGAGTCGTGCAAACAGGTTTTAGTTGGGTACAGTCCCGAGCCACATGGAGGCAATGAGCGTATCTTCAGGGGTTCGTCTCTCCCGGTATTGGGGGTGAGGTCGTGCTGTGTCTAGGAGAGCCATTACACGAAGCCCTCGGCCGAGGCAAGGAGATTTACTGGTAGGTATTCCAGTAGTATCTCAGGGTGTTCTGGGCTACACTCCGACACGACTTGTACCGCTTTTGGGGGTCTGACTTTTACCAACCCCCTAGGGCCGCCATGCGATGCTCATAGACGAACGGACCGGACTGTACGGATATTGTCACTGACAGGCTCAGTAGGGAGTCAGGCTGAGTTCGCTCACAGACGTCCCTTTTGGTCAATACCTGGTAGCCCGTTATGTATTGGCTTATACCTCTAACGTGCTAGTGGTTAAATCCACAACCAAGGTGTTGATGAGTCTTTAGAGTCCCCCACATTCTGTTACTCAGCTTTCGGGCGAAAGGTTGTAGAGGCCGTATGGAGATATGGCAAGGTCCGATCAGATACGTGCGGTATTGCACGGATCAGGATCGGACAGTCTGTACTATAGGCCGTATGGTTATATGGCAGGGTTCGATCAGATACGTGCGGTATTGCACGGATCAGGATCGAACGGATATTACTAGCCGGTTTTGGTATAAGCCGGATCCTAGTATAGTACAGTGTAGATTTTGTCTCATTGCATTTGTATTTCGGTCGAAATACAGATGCGGGTGTGTATGCACAGTATCGGGGTTTTCCTGTAATTTATTACGGGACCAGTTTTCTGGAGTTGCCAGTTTGCTTTCCGTTTCGGCCGATTTCCATTGTTCCGTTCATTGGCCGAAGATTGGTGGAGGAGGGCTTATTTGCATTGTTGCAAATAGGCATTTGTGGAGGGGGTCTTTGCATATTTTTGTATCATGATGGTTTTCATGATAAGCACCATCACTTGACTTCTTCTTCTCATGATGGCTTGACTTTTTGAAGCCATCATGCATGAAATGATGGTTGCCTTTGAGTGTTGGATTTGTGGTGATCATTTGATTTTTCCTCATCATCTTTTGCTTTCCAACCACCCCCTTGTCTTTGTTCTTTCTCTCTCCAATCACACATGGTAAAGGGGGGCCGGCCATTCCATGGAGAATGGGATTGATATTCATGAGTTGAGAGAAAAATGTTACACTCATTTCTTTGTATGCTACATTTTTCCCACCTCTCTCCAAGTCATTTTTCCTCCACCACAAAAGGCAACTCCATAATCCCAAATGAGACATGTAATCCACATTATATTCTACAGCAAATCTTGGGCACGTCGAGTAGCCGGCTTCGTGCCCGAGTTGCCTCGGCATTGAGGTGGGAGCCCGTAAAAGAAGTAGGCGATGTGGTGCACTTCCGGCGTCGAGGTGGAGACCGGAGCTTCCGCAGGAGATCGGGACGATGACGAGAAGACCGGAGGACTTGGATCGTCGGTATATCTCTTTCCCATCTTATAGTTAGCTAGGACTAGTTAATGGTTCGATCCGGGTATTAGTGCGCGGCGGTTTGCCAGTTCAAGAAAATTAAAGTTTATCTCCGCTTCCGCATTTGGCCATCGGATTGACGGCCGGGGCGCCGCCGTGCACTTACAGTGGTATCAGAGCCTCCCCATTAACTTAGTCTAGCTTTGTGTAATGTGTTTTTCAGTTCCGATCGATCGAAATGTCCAAAAACCCGTATTTGCTCACGACAGTTTTCTGTTGAAATTTTTTGGTCCCCAAAAATTTTTCAGGTTGTATAAAAGTACTGTACAGGATGACATAAGACTTCTGGGAAAATTCGAGCCGTTGACTTTTCAGTCAGAGCGCGGAACCGCGGCCAATACCCACCTGGGGCCGCGGTTCCGCCGCAGAATGAAAGGTTCAATGGGTCGGATTTTTCCAGTGGGCCTCTGGGCTTGTTTTAGGGGTTTTGGAACATTAATTTTGGGCCCATAATTTCTTTAACTGCTACAGTATTATTTTGGGGCCCACTTGTTAAATTTTGATCGGTCGGATATTTTAAACACATTTTTCATAGTATTTACATTATATCTGCGACCGTGAATGTCACTTGATCGGTAAATCCGGTCTAACTGCTATAGCCCGGTTAGATGGATTTGTGAACGTGATTTTCACGTTGATGTTTTGTTTTTGCTGTGATGTTGCGGATCGGTCGTGGGGGATAGCCTGGATGCAATGCTAGTACAGTTGTGGTTGTATTATGTACATTTGATATTGCGGGGCGAGCGTCCGACATGTGGACTGCCGTCACTGCCTGATTGTATTATTATTTTGGGGCACGACCAGGTTGCGGTCGATGTACCCGGTGTATGTATATTTTACTTTCTGTACTAGGATTGCCCCGCGGAGGGGTGCACGGATAGCCGGGTTCTAGAGGGCAACAAGCCCTCATCTCATGGCATTGAGACGGAGGGGGCTTCACTCTAGAATTGGCGGGCTATTCGCCGCACTCGTAGGGGGTACAGGTTGACCCAGGAGGGGGCCCAAGTTACCGGATTCCGTGAAGTGCTGGGTGGTCCATTCACGGAGTTGAAGGGGGCTGCCTCGCTTCAGGTTTTGGCGGGTAACTTGCCGCGCCCGTAGGGGTCTAGGATTTCATTGCACAGGCTATCCACACGACCAGGGGAACGTCGGGTTTCAGCGGCTCTATGAAACCCGGGGATCCCAGATATCTGTATTGTTTCTGTGATGCTGTTCATTCTCTGTGATGTTGCATTTTATTCACGCCTTGAGCGAATATAATATATTGGTATATATATTAGTAGATGTTGTATATGTTTTGCATCCGCGCTAGTCCAGTCCCCGCTCTGTCGTTAGTTAGCTAACCTAACGGGTAATGACGGGACCCAGTGGCGAATGCGGATGGCATATACGTACATCAGTATATTTTCGTTCTTTGTGGTGTGATCAATTGATGGGACTGCATTGATTCGGATCAATGCAAGTTAAAATAAACCTAATCTGATGTTGTTGGAACACTTTTCAAAAAGCTGTTATTGCAAGGACGTTCACTTTTGTTTTGCATCGCGGTATTCATTTAGAATATCCTGCTCCTCAGTCGACGAGGCAAGGGCCGAGATCCCTTCACCGGGAGTGACCCCTTGGACAAAAGTTTGCGTCAGGGCAATAACTTCACTATAGCCGATTACTTTTGCTTTGCATCGCGGTATTCATTTGGGATATCCTGCACCCTATTCTACGGGGAAAGAGCCGAGATCCCTTCACCGGGAGTGACCTCTTTAGCGGAAGTTGTCGTCACTATATTTCTAAAAAGCTATCCGTTCCTTCGACGATATCAAGTTCATTACGTTAAAGGTTTTCGCCAGAAACCATTCGTAGCCCTCCGTCGTTTCATATGGGTAGTCAATAGTATTAAAGCTGTGTTTGTTGGCCAAAGTCAAGGCACAGTGTTTGGTAGCTGTTGGTTATTCATATGCAGCATAGATAGATGCGTTGGTTTGGAACAGTCGTATAGCCTTGTTGGCCAAAGTCAAGGGCTTGTGCGGGTGGATTCGAATCAACCTGGAGAATGACGGGTAGAACTTGACATGTGACTTATGATTTGTTGGCCAAAGTCAAGGTCATAAGAGCATGGGGCAGAAATCACATCGGGAGTTTCAAAAGAACTGAAACTTGCCAGATATGCGCATACCTTCTGGAGTGTGATGACGTGAGCGGATTCCGTCACGTTATCATGCGATGATAGTTGGATCCCGATTCCTACTGATGAGTTAGTTTACTCCTCGGGTGACCCCGACTAATTCTTCTTTCAGGTTTGGAGGAGAATTTGAGGTACAGTGGGAGGATTCCAGATTAGATAAATTGGTAACCATTCTGATCTAAGTTAGAGTGCACGCTGAGTGTTTCTTCTCTCTCTCTCTCTGGCAGCGACCTTTTGACCCGACCCTAAGACTATGACTCAGTGACCAAGTTGACCGAACCTTCTTAACACTGGCTTTTGGATTGTCAGAGTTGCAAACCTCATTGCCACTCTTACTTTTACCCTTTTCTCCAGGACACCCCGTGTTACTACGAACGTCCACTTCCATTGGACAAAACCATCGTATGGTTAGATACGAACTCGAAGGGATTTATTCGAGGATGGTTTCCGGTTCTGGAGAAAACGGATAGGATTATTCAGTTGTCTTTTCCTTTTACCTTCTCTCAAGTTGTGAGTACTCCTTGGTTTAGGAGATAGTACACCTATTACGCAAATTGGATAGTCTTCTTCCAAACCATAGGCAGGTGCCGACCGGTAGGGAATGAAGAAAACCAATTAGCATAACGATGGTGTACAGAAGGTATTAAGTTCAGACAAAGTAAGGGATTAGTAAGAGGGCAAAGTAAATTGCAACAGATATTCACGACCAAACCAAATATTTCGTTACCACTCCCACATCACCTTTGTATTTCTCCAGGACACTCCGTATCACTACGAAGATCCACAGTTTATTTGGATACTCCATCGTATGGTTATATACGAACTCGAATGGAACTTGTTCCAGTTCGGGGATGGATTCTGGTCCAGGAGAAATAGGAATAAGGTTTATTCGGTTGTCTTTTATCTTCACCCTCTCTCATTGCGAGTGTTCCTAGGATTGGGACAGTACACCCATTATGCTTATTGGATAGTCTTCTTCCAAACCATAGGCTGGTGCCGAACGGTAGGGAAGGAAGAAAACCATTTGGCCTAAAGGGGTGTGCAGAAGGTAAAGACTAAAGACATATGAAGGGATTTGGAGAGGTGGCAAAGAATTATACGGTTACAGTCGTGAATCTGGAAGAGGCATTACTAGGAATACCAGGATACCCCATCGAAACATTTCGATGTTTCAGTCTCACTGTGTACTGTTAAAGGAAAACTGATTTCCCGATTAGACACTTGCTCCAGGGTATGTATTTACCAGGTATGATTCTCACATCTGTATGGTTTTACAGATGATGAGTAGGAGTAGGTTATTAGGAATTGGGTGATCATCCTCATTATATCGGGATTCGTTGTAATCGGTGATATTTGAGGAAGTCACCTGGATTGTTTGCCGGTCGGCAAATATTTGGTTTTGAATATCCGCTGTTATGCACCAATTTCAAATCGATATATCTGTACGTCTATTTTCATAGAGTGAGATATACCTTTCTGAAATTATGTCTACGACATTTACCTATATCAGTGGATGGTTAGGTAAGGAGCATTAAACAGCGGTGTAATTCTTCTTAACCATAAGTACGGTTTTCAACCTACGACACACAGTGAATGAGTTTTCAGACTCAAGGGACTTATACAGAGTATTGTATGTTGTCCAGGGTCCATCAGGACAGAGGGGTTGGTCCTCGTACTATATTCGGTTTACTTATGACTTCTCTAGTTTTTAGACAAGTGTTTCGTGGAAACACAGGGTCCGAATTTTGAGAAGTTATAGGTATTTGAATAGAGTAGAGAACCAAGTGTAGCAAGTATCGGGATTCTTCAAAGAGATCGAAGATGTAGATACTTGTGTACGGTATTCAGTTGATAGTAATGATTTAAGAGATCTTGCTTCTCTTTCAGGTTACTCATAATTGGAAGCATTCCTAAGTTGAGTAACGCTGATCGGCCTCCTTCCATTTAGTTGACATGCACTGGAGACAGTTGCATGATTTGGATCTGGTTCAATTAATTCAGTGCCTCTGGTCCTATATGGGATATAGAACAGTTCATATCTTAACGATGTTAAGGTACGGGGAGTTGTCCGGCTTATGCTTAAAACCAGACACTGGACAACTCAAGGCACGTTTCTGTAATGGCTGTTTGTGGGTTGACCCAGGCTATGACGCGGGTTGATTTTCTACCATCTGGATGAACAATAGCAATATTGTTCTAGACTCGCCACAGTTTTAATAAAAATGGATTTTTTCAGAAAACAGTAGTGGGAGTATGGTAGAACTGGAAGTGATTCCAGAACCACAAACGATTACTGAAGATTTGATAAGGAACCTAAAGATTCAATCTGGATTGACATTCCATTGGCTACTCCGCAGATAAGGTGGGTAACTTCAGGCACCCGAGAGGTACTCCGGTAGCCTCAAGGACGGTGACAGGGAAGTTCTTGTTTACCCACAATTACCATTGCTGTTGTTCCAGGCTGCGAGACCCGGCAGGAGGATGAGTATAGCGTCGTTCTAAACTAGTTTTAGAAGTGTACGTGTATATGACTCTGCCAGAGGGTTGTCGTAGTCAGTGGGAGCAGCGGAAGCATTGGTGGACAGGTAGCTTATGTCTATTTACAGACTGAAGCACCAGTAGCGGAGATAGATCATCTATTTCTGACATGACAGTCATGGGTTTGACTTCATCAGAATAGCGGATGGATCTGTTGAGAAGGTAGTAGGGTGTGATATCCTGGTATTTGGATGACATACACAGAGTAGGAAAAGAAACTCCTATACTACAATCGGTTATACTTTGGTCGTCACACAGTAGTTTCTCCATATGGGACTTGGACATTATATCAGACAAACTGGTTACTAGATCTATAGTTTTAGATCTAGATTTGGGTGGTTTCCTAATCAGGGTACTTAGACAGCATTCTAAGAGTATTTAGAATGGACGACTCCTGGCACGGTAGTGTACCTGCAGGTGATGGAGTCACCCTCTCCAAAGGTGTCTTACAGACTAAAGGGGAGAGGGACGTGCATGATTGGCAGATCACTTGCTCAGGCAATTGAGTCAATCGTGAGATGTCAAGTACCACACCAGATGTTGTTCTTGCACTATATGCAATAAGTTGACATTAATCCAATCCTGGAGAAACAGTCGGAAGCAGTTTTAGAACATAAGTGGATGTTCTAGGGATATGATAATGACAGCCTCATTCAGGAGACAGTTATCAATCCAGGCTTCCAAGGTGACATGGACGACAAGGAGGTTGTCAGAGTTATAGTTTTCCTTCTAACGAGGGGCAGTATTTTGGACAGTTGGTCCAAGGCAATACTGAGGGAGGCATGGCGCAGGATACTGATTAAGTTCAGTTGACGATACAGTCTAAGAAGTTTGGATTTGGTGTTCATTTATGAGCTATGTCCCATCAGACATCCAGACACATTCTAAGACAGGTATTGCTCTTTTCGGGAGATGGCTTTCTCCGCGAACTTGAGATATAGAGAGACATAGAAAGATACAACAAAGCGGATCCACTCACTGAGGCTATTCCTCGAACGCAATAGTTTCGCAAACGAGCTTTGTGAGACTGACTAGTAGAGGAGTTGGGTGTTCGGTATCACACGGGCTGTGAGTATGCGACATCGCAATAATTAGCCTTGAGTGCAAGTGGGAGATTGTTGGAGATAGTGCCCTCAGAGTCAATTATTAGGTCACAGGTACGTGATTGTAATGATTGATGGAGGACCTATCCCGGTAGGACAGTCTTACTCGAGATGATAGTATGCTATCTGGTTTACCTTTATCATCGTGTACTGCTTTAAGTGACCTGACACGTCGCTATTACACGTTGATAGAGCCCCTAGGATTCTTGCTTGACCACCAGCAGTATGAGGGCGATCATATAAGTAGGAGCTGGGGGTCTATAAGCATATCCTTAAAAGGTCCCTAGTCGTGAGAGTTTCGAGACAGGGCATCGATTCTCCATAGTAGACTGGTGTATACAGTCGAGACCCCGACGAGGGGCGGTGGCCGGTCTCACAAGCCACTGGTGTCAGTTGGATCACCTAAGATGTATACAGGTGCTCATTGGGTTATGAGTACACCGGACAGGACTCGCCGGGAACATGCCAGTTGGTCATATACCAGACGTCAGATGGCAGTTCCCTGGTGACATGTGTACAGGTTAGTTCATCGACCTGGGGATCGTCATTTGTCTTGTGTGAGTTCCCACTGTACTTTGATTACTACCCTACCACGGCTCAAAGGAGTCGTGCAAACAGGTTTTAGTTGGGTACAGTCCCGAGCCACATGGAGGCAGTGAGCGTATCTTCAGGGGTTCGTCTCTCCCGGTATTGGGGGTGAGGTCGTGCTGTGTCTAGGAGAGCCATTACACGAAGCCCTCGGCCGAGGCAAGGAGATTTACTGGTAGGTATTCCAGTAGTATCTCAGGGTGTTCTGGGCTACACTCCGACACGACTTGTACCGCTTTTGGGGGTCTGACTTTTACCAACCCCCTAGGGCCGCCATGCGATGCTCATAGACGAACGGACCGGACTGTACGGATATTGTCACTGACAGGCTCAGTAGGGAGTCAGGCTGAGTTCGCTCACAGACGTCCCTTTTGGTCAATACCTGGTAGCCCGTTATGTATTGGCTTATACCTCTAACGTGCTAGTGGTTAAATCCACAACCAAGGTGTTGATGAGTCTTTAGAGTCCCCCACATTCTGTTACTCAGCTTTCGGGCGAAAGGTTGTAGAGGCCGTATGGAGATATGGCAAGGTCCGATCAGATACGTGCGGTATTGCACGGATCAGGATCGGACAGTCTGTACTATAGGCCGTATGGTTATATGGCAGGGTTCGATCAGATACGTGCGGTATTGCACGGATCAGGATCGAACGGATATTACTAGCCGGTTTTGGTATAAGCCGGATCCTAGTATAGTACAGTGTAGATTTTATCTCATTGCATTTGTATTTCGGTCGAAATACAGATGCGGGTGTGTATGCACAGTATCGGGGTTTTCCTGTAATTTATTACGGGACCAGTTTTCTGGAGTTGCCAGTTTGCTTTCCGTTTCGGCCGATTTCCATTGTTCCGTTCATTGGCCGAAGATTGGTGGAGGAGGGCTTATTTGCATTGTTGCAAATAGGCATTTGTGGAGGGGGTCTTTGCATATTTTTGTATCATGATGGTTTTCATGATAAGCACCATCACTTGACTTCTTCTTCTCATGATGGCTTGACTTTTTGAAGCCATCATGCATGAAATGATGGTTGCCTTTGAGTGTTGGATTTGTGGTGATCATTTGATTTTTCCTCATCATCTTTTGCTTTCCAACCACCCCCTTGTCTTTGTTCTTTCTCTCTCCAATCACACATGGTAAAGGGGGGCCGGCCATTCCATGGAGAATGGGATTGATATTCATGAGTTGAGAGAAAAATGTTACACTCATTTCTTTGTATGCTACATTTTTCCCACCTCTCTCCAAGTCATTTTTCCTCCACCACAAAAGGCAACTCCATAATCCCAAATGAGACATGTAATCCACATTATATTCTACAGCAAATCTTGGGCACGTCGAGTAGCCGGCTTCGTGCCCGAGTTGCCTCGGCATTGAGGTGGGAGCCCGTAAAAGAAGTAGGCGATGTGGTGCACTTCCGGCGTCGAGGTGGAGACCGGAGCTTCCGCAGGAGATCGGGACGATGACGAGAAGACCGGAGGACTTGGATCGTCGGTATATCTCTTTCCCATCTTATAGTTAGCTAGGACTAGTTAATGGTTCGATCCGGGTATTAGTGCGCGGCGGTTTGCCAGTTCAAGAAAATTAAAGTTTATCTCCGCTTCCGCATTTGGCCGTCGGATTGACGGCCGGGGCGCCGCCGTGCACTTACACTCAACACATGAGAGGTTAGGGTTAGGGTTTGAAGAGAGAGTGAGCTTGAGGAGAGAGAAGGTGAAGATGAGAATGAAATGAGATAATGATCTATCATAATATTTATGAAGCATTATTATTTATCAAATAAATAAATAAATGATTAATCAACCATGCTTCATAAATGCATTTGAGTGATTCATCTCCATGAGTCATTAAGCATTTATGATGCATTAATGACATGGATGAATCACACAAATGAGTCACTAATCTCATTTAATGCAATGCCACCTTACCCCCCAAGTCACCATGCTTCTAGAAGCTTCCCGACAAATTACGAGAACACCCCTCCTATCCGTGAAAACACTGAAAAACTTTAGACTGTATAAATCCAATAACCCGATACTAGAATCTGGCTTAAACCAAAGCCGGCTAGTAAAAACTGTCCGAAAAGTCGTACGTGCGAAAACACACGTACGCGTCTGAACCCTTGTCGTAAAACCATACGACCTCTATATCGTTTAGCGTGGAGCAGGGAAACTCTCTGTGTGGGACTCTAAAGACTTGACACTACGCTGGCAGTGGGTTTAACCACAGACCGCAAGCGGCACTAGCTGTACGTAACGGTCCCCAGGTAGATATCAATAAGAAGGCCGATGAGGAAACTCATCCGAACTTCCACTGAGCCTGATGTGGCAATCTCCATACAGTTCGGTCTGTTCGTCTAAGACTATCGCATATCAAGCCTAGGGGCGGCAAGCGTCAATCCCCTAATAGCTGTATAAGTCGTGTCGGAGCGAAGCCCATTACACCCTGAGAAACTACTGGAACCTACCAGTAAATCTCGCTTGCCCTGGCCAGGGACTTTGCGTAATGGCTCTCTGACACAGCGCGATATCATCTCCTAATACCGGGAGAGACGAATCCTGTCTAACCACTACTGCCTCCAAGTGCTCGGGACTGCACCCAACTGCTACCTGTTTGCACGACTCCTTTGAGCCGTGGTAGGGTAGCAATCTAAGAACAGTGGGACACACTCGAGGCGAAGTAGCAGTGTTAAGTCTGCGGACTATGCTGTACTCATGTCACCTGGGAACTGTTAACTGACGATGGGTATAATACCAACCAACAGTTCCCCTGTGAGTCCTGTCCGGTGTACCCATAACCTAACGAGCACCTGTATACTATCTCCCGTACGACGTACTGATGGCTATGGGACAGACCATCTCCCCAACTGGTATGAGAAGCGTACACACTAGTCTACTTTGGAATATCGATGCCCTGTCTCGATAATCCTACAACTAGGGACCTGTAAAGGATGTTGCTTATAAACTACCCAGCCCCCACTAGTGTGACTGCCATCACAACGCTGGTAATCAAGCAAAGAACCTATGGGCTCTACCAATATGTATAAGTGATACGTTACAAGAAACATATGCACATATTAAAGTAGACACAAACCAAGTAGCATACTACCAATTTTAGCAAGACTGTATATACAACTGTGAATAACCCAAGCTTCCATTAAGTAATATACAATCTAGTATGATACAATAATGGCCCCTAGGGCATATACACTAACAAGGACTCTAAAGACTCGTCAATACGCTGGCAGTAGGTGATGATCATATCAAACACCCACAAGCCGCAAGCGGTCTGCTAAACGTAACAACCACCCAGGTATTGAGTGATCAGAAGATCAACAAGCAAGCCTGCTCGTACTCCTGCGAATCCAATCCGTAACACTACCGTACAGTCCGGTCTCTTCGTCTGATATGTCGCATTTCAACAGCCTAGGGGTGGTATAATGTCAGACCCTAATAGCCTGATAAGTCATGCCGATGCAAGGTCCATAACGGCTTGAGAAACTACTGATAACACTTACCAGTAAATCTCAGCAACCCTGGCCAGGGATTTCCTATTATGGCCAATCGAGCATAGCGTAACATCAACTCCCAATACCGGGAGAGACGAGTGTAAGTGCACGGCAGCGCCCCGGCCGTCTGAACGAGGCCAAAATGCGGAATATAAACTTTTACGAAACTTATAAACCGGCACTACCGCGCACTTTGAAAACCCGGATCGGGCCATTAACCTACTCCTAGTAAACTAGAGAAGGGGTAGAGAGATATACCGAGCGATCCATGTCTTTCGGTCTTCTCGTCGTCGTCCCGATCTCCCCGCGGAATCTCCGGTCTTCATCTCCTCGTCGGAAGGGCACCACATCGCCGGGTTATTTTACAGGCTCCCATCTCTGGACCGAGGCAACTCGGGCACGAAGTTGGCGAGTCGACGTGTCCAAGAATACTGTAGGCTAAGTGTAGTGCTCTTTATCTTTATTGGGGTTGAAGTTGCCATGGTTTTGGTGGAGGAATGAGATGAAAGCTTTTTGAGATGAACAAGGGGATTTTTGCAAGCATCAAGAGATAAAAAATGCCTCTCTCAAATTTGGACAGCCCCCTCCCCTAATATGGCTGGCTCCTTCATCAAGAATGAGAGAGAGAGAATATACAAGGGAGGTGAGCATAAGAAAAGGCAAGGTTGAGTCTAAGGGAAAAAGCAAGTCTCACAGCCATCATCATAACCCTCCATCATCATCAATTCAAAAGTCAAGCAATGATGATCAAAAGAAAGTCAAAGGATGGTCGAACCATCATGAAACCATCATGATGCATAAAAAATCTTCTCTTTTGTTAAATGCACAATTGCAAATAACCCCCTCCACCAAATTTCAGCCAAAGAAAGGAAACAAAGGAAAATGGCCGAAACGGAATACAAACTGGCAACTTCAAATAACTGATCCCGTAATAAATTACAGGAAAACCCCGCGACTGTATATACAAACCCGCAATTGTATTCCCACTGAATACAAATGCAAAGAGACAAAATCTACACTGCACAATACTAGGATCTGGCTTAAACCAAAGCCCGCTAGTATTATCCGTCCGATCATGATCCGTGCAATACCGCACGTATCTTATCGAACCCTGCCATATCTCCATACGGTCTCTACAGCGTTTCGCCCGAAACTAGAGAAACTGTCTGTGGGGGACTCTAAAGACTCGTCAATATTTTGGCTGTGGATTTAACCACTAGCACGTCAGAGGTATTAGCTATACGTAACGGGCTACCAGGTATTGACCAAAAGGGACGTCGATGAGCGAACTCATCCTGACACACTACTGAGCCTGTCAGTGACAATATCCGTACAGTCTGATCCGTTCGTCTATGAGCATCGCATGGCGGGCCTAGGGGGTTGGTAAAAGTCAGACCCCCAAAAGCGGTACAAGTCGTGTCGGAGTGTAGCCCAGAACACCCTGAGATACTACTGGAATACCTACCACTAAATCTCCTGCCTTGGCTAAGGACTTCGTGTAATGGCTCTCCTAGACACAGCGCGACCTCACCCCCAATACCGGGAGAGACGAACCCCTGCAGATCCGCTCACTGCCTCCATGTGGCTCGGGACTGTACCCAACTAAAACCTGTTTGCACGACTCCTTTGAGCCGTGGTAGGGTGGTAATCAAAGTACAGTGGGAACTCACACGAGATAAATGACGATCTCAGGTCGATGAACTAACCTGTACACATGTCACCAGGGAACTGCTATCTGACATCAGGTATAAGACCAACCAGCATGTTCCCGGCGAGTCCTGTCCGGTGTACTCATAACCAAATGAGCACCTGTATACATCTTCGGTGAACCAACTGACACCAGTGGCTTGTGAGACCGGCCACCGCCCCTCGTCGGGGTCTCGACTGTATACACTAGTCTACTCTGGAGTATCGATGCCCTGTCTCGAAACTCCCACGACTAAGGACTGTTTAAGGATGTGCATATGGACCCCAGCTCCCACGTATATGATCGCCCTCATACTGCTGGCAGTCAAGGAAGAATCCTAGGGGCTCTATCAACGTGCAATAGTGACCTGTAAAGTCACCTAAAGCAGTACACGATGATAAAGATAAACCAGATAGCATACTATCATCTTGAGTAAGACTGTCCTATCGGCATAGGTCCTCCCTCAATCATTGCAATCACGTGCCTGTGATCCAATAATTGACTCTGAGGGCACTATCTCCAACAACGAAACCCCTCCTATCACTCATTGCCTCTATGTGACTCGGGACTGTACCCAAAAACCACCTTTTTGCACGATCTCTTGACCGTGGTATGGAGGAAATCAAAGCACCGTGGGAATCACACAAGACTCTATGACAATCTCAGGTCTACAGACTAACCTGTACCAGTGTCACCAGAGAACTGCTATCCGATGATAGGTATAATACCATCTAGGAGTTCTCGGCGAGTCCGTCCAGTGTACCCAGTCTCCACTGAGCACCCGTATATCATCTCTGATGTCAAACACCAATGGATATGGGATCATCCATTGCCCATCATATGGGTCGAGAAGCGTATACGCTAGTCTACTCTGGAGTATCGATGCCCTATCTCGATACTCACACAACTAGGAACATTTGAAAGATGTACTTACCGACTACCCTGTCCCTACTAGTATGATATGCATCATAATCCTGGTAGTCAAGTACTCATCCTAAGGGTTTTATCAACATGTAATAGAGAGATAATAAGTGTACATGTTAAGATAAAGAGCAACCTGATAGCATACTATCATGTCGAGCAAGAAAGTCCTCCCTATATATGTCCAAGCATCCATTACAATATACATCCCATGTACAGTAATGGCCTCTAGGGAATACATATAACTAACAATCTCCCACTTGCACTAGGGCCATATGTTATAGTATCCCATACCCAACAATCAGCAGTGGTTGTAGTATCCCATACTCAACCATCCCATAAAAGTCTCCATTGGGAAAAAGCCTTTGTGAGTGGATCCGCCGTGTTGTCCTCTGTGTCTACTCTCCTATCCTCGTTCTCCCTGGAGATCAACCATCTCCATGATCATGTGATACTGCCTCACAATATGTCTAGATCACTGATGGGACTGGGGTTCCTAGGCATAAGCCACAACTCCTTTGTCACACAAAGGTAGGAACGAAGTTCATCTCATGAACTAATATACATCCAGACTGCCTCTTTTGTAGCATCCTTAGTAGCGATGTATCCAGCCTTTATCGTCTACTTTGCCACGGTATCTAGCTTGGAACTCTTCCAACATACAGTCCCTCCACTGAGGGTAAAGACAATGCATGTGACTGACATTCAATCGACCTTACCACCCTGGAAGCTATCCAGTGATTCTTCCCAGGATCGATTGATACCATCTCACTACACCTAGTGAGAATCCTAACAACCATTTAGATCTATCTCATAGGTCCAAAACCCAGGATTTCGGAGGTATCACCTTGATCCTATATAGAGAATCCTTATGATAAGAGGAGATTGACCGAGCGTAGCATAGAAAACTCTTTTCCTATCAAGAGTATGTCATCCATGTACAATACATGGAAGACCACCTTACTCTCTATTACCTTTTTGTATATACAAGGTTCATCTACCATTTTGATGAAGTCAAACTCTTTGACTACCATATCAAAACAGATGTTCCAACTCCGCGATGCCTGCTTTAACCCATAAAGCAACTTGCACACGTTTCCGCTGCTCCCACTGTTTACGAAGCCCTCTGGTTGTGTACTTATATACACTCTCTTCTAAATCGCTATTTAGAAAAGCAGTCATGACACCCAACCGCCAGATATCGTAGTCATGGTATGTAGCAATGGCAAGTAGGATCCAAATGGACTTAAGCATAGGCACTAGAAATGGTTTCATCATTATCTACACCTGGTCGATGACAAGAACCTTTTGCAATAAGTCTAGCTTTGAAAGTCTCAACTTTTCCATCTACACCAAGTAATCTTCTCAAGATATACTTGCTCCTGATGGGGATTTAACCCTTCAGATATAGCAACCAAAGTCCATACTTTGTTGGTGTATATGGATTCCATCTCAGATCGCTTATCATCCAGCCATTCTTACAGAGTCCCTACTCTTGATGGCCTGCTCGAAACTAGTTGGGTCATCATCTCATGATGCAATCCTCACTCCCACTGTCATAGAGAAAACCGAAGTATCTTTTAGGTGGATGAGGAACCCTACCAGATCGGCAGAGAGGCTGAGGTTCGTCTGGAATTATTGAATCCTCCGGTTCTACCAAATCATCAGCTGCAGTTTGTATAGCTGGAACTCCTTCCAGTTCTACCTCATGACCATAAATTTCTTCCATAAAAAATTCCTTTTCTAAAAAAGGTGGCATGCCGAGAAATAAAACACCTTTTGTTTCTCGGTGTGGTAGAAGATATTCCCTTACGAATGCTTGGGATATCCAACAAACTTCCACAGAACTGACCTTGCCTCGAGCTTTTCCGGATTTTGCTTTTGACATAGGCCGGACAACCCCAAATCTTAACTTACTTAAGACATAGGCTCTTCCCATACCATATCGCATATGGAGTGGTAGGCACCTGATTTAATTTGAACCCTATTCAATAGGTATACAGCTTCACAAGTGCATAACTCCCAAAAGGAAATAGGCAACTCAGTAGTACTCATCATAGAGCGCATCATATCTAATAGGGTGCAATTGCTCCGCCCCGATACACCGTTGTGCTGTGGTGAATACGGAGGAGTAAAGCTGAGAGAGAATCTCATTCTCCTTTAGAATAGTCCAGGAATTCCGTGCTCAAGTATTCTCCTCCCTGATCACATCAAAGGACATAATATTTATACCCTTTTTGGTTCTCTACTTTGCATTTATATTCATTGAATTTCTCAAAAGTCTCAGACTTGTGTTTCAACAGGAACACTTGTCCGAATCTTGAGAGATCATCAGTGAATGTAATGAAGTACAAAGAATCAGTCCTGGCATGTGTAGACAGGGGACTTACATACATCAGTATGTATCAATCCCAAGAGTTCACTAACTCTTTCTCTGTATCCAATAAACGGATCTATGGTCAGGTTATCTTTGTGACATGACTGGCAAGTTTCATAAGATGTAAATTCAAACTGATTTAAATATGTATCTAAATGTAACTTAGCTAGTCGGGTCGCATTGATATGACCCAGTCTACAATGTCTCAAGAAAGATTCGTTCATTTCTGAACTATTCCTCTTGTGTGTGTTCTGTACGTTGAGAACTGTAGTTTGATTTAGAACGTATATGCTTTTAGATAACGTGCCTAAACTGATCAACTCTTGATATAGGAAATGTTCAAAACATTATCTAGCAATACAAAATTATATTCTTCTTTAGTAAATAAAGAGACTGATATGATGTTGTATATCAGGTTCGGTATCTAATAACATTCGTTCAGAATCAATGTATTTTGTAATACAGGGTGATTACTGCCAACTGCTTTGGCTGCAACAATTGCACCGTTTCTAACTCTTAAAACTTTATCACCCATTCTCGGTTCTTTACCTATCTGTAGCCCATGTAACAGATTACATATGTGGGATCCTGATCCGGTATCTCATACCCAAGACGTAAAGGATACTGAGAAACAGTTCTCGGTAATCAACACACCCGAAGAAGATGCATCATCATGCACTTTCTTCGTTTGGGCGGCACGGGAATCCTGGTATTCCCCTATTTCCTGCTCGGTCTTATAACAATTATAAGTTGGAGCGAGACCAACGTTCCCCAGCTCAGTATAACAAGCGGGTTCAGTCAATACATCCATATTATTATCTTGATTAAGGCATGACATGGTCGCTACCTGGAGAGAGAGAGAGAAGAAAACATTCAGCGTATGCTCTTGCAAGATTAGATTGGTTATTATTTTATCTAATCAGGATGTCTCCCACTGTTTTTATCAAATCTTCCTTCAAACCCTAAAAGGAAAGACTAGCCGGGATTAATTACACCCTACAAGTTCGCCAATCTTTCGGCCAGGCCAGTGTCGGTACTTTGAGGGAGGTTCCCCGTGCTTTCGCACGGACCTAATTAAAATAAACCATGTTTTCCTAGGGGCGTAACCCCATTAACATCTTTCTAGACACCTACTTGATTGGCTAATTGTAATGTGCAAAACTCTCCCAGGAATAACTATTACTCACAGTGGGTATCGGGATCCAAGTATCTCATAGAAGTTATGCAATCTCATTGCAAATTTCAACACTTGAAATTCCTGATAATATTTTGCCCCAAGCAACATATGACCTTAACAAGGTCAACAAATCATAAGCGCTAGCCAAGTTCAACCCGTCATTTCCTGATTGAATTAAACCCATCCGCACGACCTTTAACAAGGTCAACAAAGTCGCACGACTGCCATAATCCAATCGCATCATATGCTTATGCAAATAAGCACTAATCAGCTACCGCACACTACACTTTAACTGTTGGGTTACGGCAGCGCCCCGGCCATCAAAATGTGGCCAAATGCGGAACAAAAATTTAATAAACCGACGCTCCCATGACCCGATGCCCGGATCAACCATTAACTCTACACTAGCTAAATGTAAAAAGGAGTTAGAACGGCTATACCGATCGATCCGTGTCCTTTGGTCTTTAGCCACCATCCTTAGCTCCTCGCGGCATCTCCGGTCTCGCTCGATCTCTGGTCTCCTCGTCGAAAGGGCACCACGTCAAGAAATCTTTTTACGGGCTCCCGCTTCAAACAGAAGCAACTCGGACATGAAGTTTGCTAGCCGACATGTCCAAGGTGAAGTAGAGAATGTGTGTAATAACTTTGTCTCTAAACATCCATTGATTCTCAACACATGAGATTGTATGGATAGAGGTTGAAGATGAAGCCATGGTGGAAGATGTGAGCTAGAGAAGAAGATGAAGAAGAGCCCCCTTTTTTGTTATTGTGTTGTATGAATTGTGAGAGTGCTAGAAAAAGAAATCTCAAGACCAACCCCAAGCCTAGTGGCTGCCCTCTCTCTCTCCTCATATCATTTCAACACAATAATCAAAAAAAGGTGACATTGCACAAAAAATAAGACCATGAGTCATCACCCATGCACATGCCTTATTTAATGCCCTTCTTCATGATTTCCACTCACAATTTCCACCACTAAACATTTAAACCAAAATGTTTAATCCAAAAAGAGAATGGAAACATCTAAAGTAAACTCGTGACGGATCACAAGGATACCCCTCACCTGTATATACATACCTGCATCTGCATTCCGATTGAATGCGAATGCAATGAGACGAAAGTAATCCAACAAATCTAATACTAGGATCCGGCTTAAACAAAAGCCCACTAGTATGATCCGTCTAAATTAACACGTGCTCAAGTGCACGTGTATGTTCGAACCCTGCCATAAAACCATATGGCCTCTACAACGTTTCGCCCGAAGCTTGGGAAACAATCTGTGGGGGACTCTAAAGACTCATCAATACGCTGGCAGTGGGTTTAACCACAAGCACGTCAGTGGCACTAGCTGTACGTAACGGCTACCCAGGTATTGAGCGAAAAGAATGCCGACGAGCGAACTCATCCTGAAACCCTACTGAGCCTGACAGTGACAATATCCGTACAGTCCGGTCTGTTCGTCTAAGAGTATCGCATATCGAGTTTAGGAGGGTGGATAAAGTCAGACCCCTAATAATGCGATAATTCGTGTCGGTATGAAACCCATCATCACCTGAGAAACTATCGATCCTGGATCGGTAATTCTCGTATACCCCGGCCGAGGATTTCTTGTGATGGCCACCCGTGCACTGCGCGACATCAACCCCCAATACCGGGAGAGACGAATCCCCGATGATCCGTTCACTGCCTCCATGTGGCTTAGGACTGTACCCAACTAAAACCTGTTTGCATGACTCCTTTGAGCCATGGTAGGGTAGTAATCAAAGCACAGTGGGAACTCACACGAGACAAATAATGATCTCAGGTCGACAGACTAACCTGTACACATGTCACCTGGGAACTGCTATCTGACAATAGGTATAATACCAACTAGCATGTTCCCGGTGAGTCCGTCCAGTGTACTCATAACCCAATGAGCACGTGTATACTATCTTAGGTGAACAACTGACACCAATGGCTTGTGAGACCGGCCACCGCCCCTCGTCAGGGTCTGGATAAGTATACACTAGTCTATACTAGAGTATCGATGCCCAGTCTCGAAACTCCCACGACTAGGGACATTTAAGGATATGCTTATAGACCCCCGGCTCCCACGTATGTGATCTCCATCACAATACCGGAAGTCAATCAAGAATCCTATGGGCTCTATCAACATGTACATGATGATAAGAACAAACCAGATAGCATACTATCATCTCGAGTAAGATTGTTCTACCGGTATAGGTCCTCCCTCAATCATCATAACCACCTGCCTGCGACTAAGATAATTGCCTTGAGGGCATTATTGCCAACAATAATATGGTCAACAAACGTAGCACGAACACTAAATAGTACTTATCAGAAATGACAGAGGGCTACGATAGGTTTTTAAGAAAACCTTTTCCGTAATGTGAAGGGTTATCCTAGTACCCCGGCCAACTTCCGTGGCCAAATGCGGAACAAAAATTTTCTTGCGAACAAAAACTTGGAACTAGAATAAAACTTAACCGGATCTTTCCATAAAACTTACTAGCTTACTATGAGAGCTATCTACTATGATGAGGAATTCTTACCGAACGAACCAAGTCCTTTGGTCTCCGTTCTTCATCCTTAGCTCCTTGCATCCACCTTGAACATGCTTGAACTCCAACTCCGGCTCCATCGGTCCTCCGGGATCGAGCTTGTTCTCCGGCCTCCTTTTGTCGTAGATGATCCATCCGGGGAGTATGATCCATGGCTCTAGCTCTTTGCTATGTAACAAAAGGAGCAACTAGAAAACTTGGTTTGCTTAACCAAGTAATCTAGGAGGTAGTGAGGGTGTCTAAGTGTTTGATATCTCTTTTCTAACCTCTTCACTTGTTTCTCAACTCATGAGAATGTTAGTAAAGAGGAAGAAGATGAAGGTGGAGCAAAGCAAGAGGAGGGAGGAACTTGAGAGAAAAATGGGAGCTCAAGAAATTATGAACCATTCATGAAAGAGAAAATACACACATAGATTTTGTGTATGAATTCTTTCATTAAACAATTAGAAACCATGCTTCAATAGTAAACCCAAAATGAATTATAAATTCATTTGACTACTATTGAAGCATGGTCACCTCTTTTCCTCCCATACTCTTACTTTACACCTCAGTTCCATTTATGAAATAAATGGAAAATACATAATGAGGTGGCCACCTTCTAGAAGGAAATCTGTAGTAAATACGGATTTCAGTCTACTGTACAAATATACCGGCAATCAGATAAAAATCCGAACGCCCAAAAGAGATAGAATAACATGAAGAACGTAATACTAGAATATATATATATCGAAATACATATACATAAATTATTAAATCAATACCTGATTTAATAATCCGGCTCAAACCCGAGCCGGCTAGTATTACAAACTGTCCGATCGAAAATCCGAGTACCAAGTACATCAATCGATCGAACCCTGCACGTATCCAATACGGCTACTACATCATTTCGCCTGAATCAGGGAAACCCTCTGTGTGGGACTCTAAAGACTCGACAGTACTCTGGCAGTGGGTTTAACCACAAGCACATCAGCGGCACTAGCTGTACGTAATGGCTACCCAGGTACCTATCGAAAAGAAGGCCGATGAACAAACTCATCTGGATCTCCTACTGATCCTATCCGTGATAATATTCGTACAGTCCGGTCTCTTCGTCAAAGAGTATCGCATACCGGGTCTAGGGGTGGTGAATGTCAGACCCTAACAACCTGATAAGTCGTGCCGATGTGGCTCAGGACCAATCCGGGAAACTATTGATCAACCTATTAGTAAATCCTAAGTGCCTTGGCCAAGGTCTTATGGTCCTGACCAATCGAATCATAGTGCGATATCGACTCCTTATACTGGTAGAGATGAATCCCCGACAATCGCTCACTGCCTCCATGTGGCTCCGGACTGAACCCAACCAAAACCTGTTTGCACGACACAGTAGAGTCGTGGTAGGGTAGTGATCAAAGTTCAGTGGGAAGTCACACGAGACAAATGTCGATCTCGGGTCCAAAGACTAACCTGTACACATGTCACCTGAGAACTTCCATCTGACGATAGGTTTAGTACCATATGGAAGTTCTCGGCGAGTCCGTCCAGTGTACTCACACCCAGTGAACACCTGTATACGATCTTAGGTGCATCAGACCAATGCCTGCGGGACCAACCATCCCCCGACGGGGCTAGAAACGTACACACCAGTCTACTCTGGAGTATCAGTGCCCAGTCTCGATACTCGCGCGACTAGGGACCATTTAAGGATGTGCTTATGGACTACCCTGCTCCCACAAGTATGATCGCCATCACAACACAGGTAGTCAAGCAAGATCCTAGAGGCTTTATCAACATGTAACCGCAATATGTAATAACGAGTATGACATATGCCATATTAAGATAAAGACAAACCACAATAGTATACTACTGTATCGAGTCTTTATCAATATGTGCAAAGCATATATAATAACAATAAATACACATATTCCGATAAAGACAAGTCTAATAATATACTATAAAACTGAGCAAGATTGTTCTGTACATGCATATCCCTGGTATCCATATGTATACATATACAATACTGGCCTCTAGGGCATATACATCCAACAATCTCCCACTTGCACTAAAGGCCAGTGATTGGCGTACCGAATACCCAACGTCTGCTCTAAGGACAGCTGCTGGCGTACAGCATACCCAACATCCTAAAAAGTCACTCGAACTGTGCTTGAGGGAGGGCTTTTGTAAATGGATCCGCCGTGTTGTCTTTCGTATCCACTCTCCAGACCTCGATCTCCTGGCGATCTATGATCTCCCTGATCAGGTGATACCGCCTTAAGATGTGCCTTGATTTCTGATGGGACCATAGTTCCTTCGCTAAAGCTATAGCCCCATTGTTATCATAATACACTGGTATCGGATCAACAATGGACGGAACCACCTGAATTTCAGCTATGAACTTCTTTATCCAGACCGCCTCTTTTGCGGCATCGCTTGCAGCAATGTATTCAGCCTCCATCGTCGAGTCTGCGACGGTATCCTGTTTGGAACTCTTCCAACATACCGCCCCTCCGTTGAGGGTAAAAACAAAACCCGAGACAGACTTGTTGTCATCCTTGTCACTCTGGAAGCTTTAGTCGGTAAAGGACTCGACCCTGAGGTCTCCATTACCGTAAATTAGGAGCATCTCCTTAGTCTTTCTCAGGTACTTGAGAATGTTCTTTACTGCTGTCCAGTAGTCCTCACCTGGGTCTGACTGATACTGGCTCACCATGCTTAGCCCGTAAGCTACATCTGGTCTTGTACACAGCATCGCATACATTATAGATCCTACCGCCGAAGCATAGGGTATAGTGCTCATGCGAACCCTCCCCTCGTCGGTCTTGGGAGACATCTCCTTGGAGAGGGTGATTCCGTGCAATGCGGGTATGTTACCGCGCTTGGAATCTTTCATACTAAATCTCTTTAGTACGGTCTCTATGTACCTGGACTGTGAAAGTCCCAATAGTCTCTTGGATCTATCTCTGTAGATCTTGATCCCCAGAATGTACGAGGCATCACCTAGGTCTTTCATAGAGAACCTTTGTGATAAGAATAGCTTGACCGATTGTAGTATAGGAATGTCATTTCCTATCAAAAGAATGTCGTCCACATACAAGACTAGGAATAGGACAGTTCGTCCTACAATCTTCTTATAAATACATGGCTCATTTTCGTTCTTGATGAAGTCAAAGTCCTTGACTATTTCATCAAAACAGATGTTCCAGCTCCGCGATGCTTGCTTCAATCCATAAATGGATTTGAGCAGCTTACACACATTCCCGCTGCTCCCACTGTCTACAAAATCTTCTGGCTGATCCATATAAACGCACTCTTCTAAACTTCCGTTTAGAAAAGCTGTTTTTACGTCCATCTGCCAGATCTCATAGTCATGAAAGGCAGCAATGGCAAGCAGGATCCTAATGAATTTGAGCATAGCTACTGGAGAAAAGGTCTCGTCATAGTCCACTACTGGTCTTTGACGAAAACCTTTTGCAACGAGTCTAGCCTTATAGGTTTCCACCTGCCCATCTACACCAAGTTTCTTCTTGTAAATCCATTTCCATCCAACAGGTTTTACCCCAGGTGGAGCAATTTCTACGGTCTACACTTTATTGGTGTACATGGACTCCATTTCAGATTGCATAGCATCCAGCCACCTATCAGAGTCCCTACTGATAATGGCCTGTCTGAAACTAGTAGGATCATCTTCTTCCAAGATGCAATCCTCTCGATCCCCATCTATGAGAAAACCGTAGTATCTCTCGGGCGGATGAGAAATCCTACTAGATCTGCGGAGTGGCTGAGGTTCGTCGGGTTTAACTGAATCTAGCGGTTCCACCAAATCTTCAGTTATAGTTTGTGTCTCTGGAATTTCATCCAGTTCTACCGTGCTGCCACTAATATTTTTAACAAGAAATTCTTTTTCCAAAAATGTGGCGTTCCTGGAAACAATAATCTTTTGTTCCTCTGCATGGTAGAATAGATATCCATTAGAATCCTTTGGGTATCCCACAAACTTACACAAAACTGATCGTGCCTCAAGTTTGTCTGGGTTCTGCTTTTTGACATAAGCTGGGCAACCCCAAATCTTAACACGTTTAAGATACAAACTCTTACCACTCCATATTTCGTACGGAGTTTTAGGCACGGATTTGGATGGAACTTGATTCAAAAGATGTGCTGCTGTTTGAAGTGCATATCCCCAGGATGAAAGAGGCAACTCAGCATTACTCATCATAGAGCGAACCATATCCAGTAGGGTACGATTCCTCCACTCCGATACACCGTTGTTCTGTGCTGTATACGGAGGAGTAAGTTGAAAGAGAGTTCCATTCTCTTTTAAGTAATCTAGGAATTCCGTGCTTAAGTACTCCCCTCCTCTATCAGATCAGAGGATCTTGATACTTTTGCCAGTCTGGTTCTCTACTTTGTTTCTGAATTCCTTGAATTTCTCAAAAGTTTCAGATTTGTGTTTCAAAAGATACACATTTCCGAACCTAGAGAGATCGTCAGTGAATGTGATGAAGTACGAGAACCCACCCCTTGCATGTATAGACATTGGACCACATACATCACTATGTATGAGCCCCAAGAGCTCTGCTTCTCTTTCTCTATGCCCGGTGAACGGATATTTGGTCATCTTTCCTTTGAGACAAGACTGACAAGTTTCATAAGATGAAAATTCGAACGTATTCAAGAATCCATCTTTATGTAACTTACTTAGTCTTTTCTCTCCGATATGACCAAGTCTACAATGCCACAAGTAGGATTCGTTCGTATCTGAACTCTTCCTCTTGCGTGTGTTTTGTACATTGAGAACTGTGTTCTGATTTAGAACATAGATACCATTACATAGTGTACCTTCTGCAACCAGTACCTTATCAAGGTAAATGTTCATGATATTTCTATCAAGAACAAAGTTATATCCATCTTTATCAAGTAAAGAAACTGATATGATGTTGCAAAGCATGGAAGGCACATTGTAGCAATTGTTCAAAATCATAGTATTGCCATTTGGCAATACTAGGTGATATTCACCGACGGTAGCAGCATTAACTTGTGCTCCATTCCCCACTCTGAGGGACATATCACCAGGTCCAACTATCCTACTTTTTCTCAGTCCCTGCAATAAATTACAGATATGAGATCCTGATCCGGTATCGAGTACCCAGGAGGTAGGACTGACCGAAAAACAGTTCTCAATAATAAGAACACCTGAAGAAGACGCAACAGTATGTTTCTTCTTCGATGGGTTTATCAAGGAATTCAAACTTTCCTCTTTCCCTTGCTCATACTTATGACAATTGTCATAAGTTAGAGCCGAACCGACGTTCCCCAGCCCCGAATAAGAATTCGGATCGGTCAAGCGATACATTTTATTATCTTGATTAGGGCGCGAAATGGTTGCTAGCTAGAGAGAGAGAGAGGGAAAACACTCAGCGTGCGCTCTTGCAAGATTAGATTGGTTTATTAATTTATCTAATCAGGATGGCTCCCACTGTTTCCTCAAATTCTTCTTCAAACCCTAAAAGAAGAACTAGTCAGGATTAATCGCACGTCACAATACTTGCTTAACCTTTTAGCCAGGCCGGTGTTGGTACTTCGAGGGAGGTTTTCCAACGCTTTCGCGAAGTTCCTTAATTATATAACCTCTTTCCCTGGAGGCGTAGCCCCGCTAACACCTTTCTAGACACCTACTTGGTTTATAGCATTGATTGTTAAGTGTGATAATCTTCCGAGACTAATCCTACTCATCAGTGGGATCGGGATCCAACTATCATTGTGTGATGCACTAGATGGAATCCACTCTAGTCAACACACTCCAGAAGGTAGTTAAAATCTGCAAATTTCCTGTATGTTTGAAACTCCCGATGTGGTTTTACCCCTATAACCCAAGTGACCTTGACACAGTCAACAAATCAAAGAGTCCTAGTCAAGTTTAACCCGTCATTATCTTGATTGCATTAAACCCACCCGCATAACCCTTGACACAGTCAACAAGGTTACACGACTGTCCTAACCAATCGCATTGTATGCCATAAATAAGCAATATTCAGCTATCGTTCACTGCGCCTTAACACAGTCAACAAATGCAGCACGAATACTAAGTATAACTTATAAGAAATGACGGAGGGCTACGGCTGGGTTTTTGGCGAAAAATCCGTTAACGTAATGAACTTGATATCATTGAAGGAACCTGAGTAGTTTTGTAAATATATAGTGGCGAAAACTTTTGCTAAAGAGGTCACTCCCTATGAAGGGATCTCGGCTCTTTCCTCGTCGAATGAGGTGCAGGATATTCCAAACTGAATACCACTGTGCAAAGCAAAAAATAATCGACTATAGTGAAGTTATTACCCTGACGCAAACTTTTGCTCAAGGGGTCACTCCCGGTGAAGGGATCTCGGCCCTTGCCTCGTCGAATGAGGTGCTGGATATTCCAAACTGAATACCACTGTGCAAAGCAAAAGAGAACGTCTGTAATGTCAGTTTTTAAAGCTTGGTTCCAACAACATCTTTTAGGTTTATTATTTTGCATTAATCAAAATTAATGTGGTCCCATCAATTTGTAACCTATCACAACAGAAAAGAACAAAAATAAAATGTACGTATATGCCATCCGCATTCGCCACGGGGCCCCGTCATTACCCATTAGGTTACTTAACTAACGACAGAGCGGGGGTTGAACTAGCGCGGGTGCAAAACATATACAACATCTACTAGTATATATATATAAGTATATATAACATTCATCCCAGGCATGATAATAAACAACATCACAGATAACAATACAGAATGGTGGATAATCTTGGAGACCCGGGTTTCATTTGAGCCTCAAATAAAACCCGACGTTCCCGGTCGTATGGATAGCCTGTGCAATGAAAACCTGTACCCCCTACGAGTGCGGCGAATAGCCCGCCAGTTCTAGAATGAAGCCCCCTCCATCTCAGCGCCTTGAGATGCGGGCTTGTTGCCTTGTAGAACCCGGCTATTCGTGCACCCCATCGCGGGGTAATCCTAATATAGAAAATGAAAATAATATATACAAGCGGTGACATCAACCTCATCCCGGTCATGCCCCAAAATAATATACAACCCGGCAAAGACGGCAGTCCACATGTCGGACGCTCGTCCCGCAATAACAAATGTACAAATGAATGATGGAACCGCAAATCGACATGTAGCGCCAAGGGAAATTGAGAATATAAGAAATCTGTATTTCTAACATTGCACCACATGCTATCCACCACGACAGTCCAACTACAACATCAGCACAACCACAGAAACATCAACGCGAATGTCACGTTCGCAAATCCGTCAAAAAGAACATATAGCAGAAAGACGGATTTACCGATCAAATGACATTCACTGTCGCAGAATCTAAACTAAGTACTGATAACAAAATATGTATTTTTAAATTACGATCGACTAAACTTTCCAAGTGGCCTCCAAGCATTAAACCAACACTGTATCAAATCTGGGCCCAACAAATAAAATATTCCAGAAACCACTATTCCAAAAATAAGAGGCCCAGAAGAAAATTTGTTCACGTGGGCCCCAAAACGGCCGCGGAACCGCCGCCAATAGGGGGTTTGCGCGGCAGATCCGCGGCGGTTTAGAGGGATCACGTGACTAATTTTCTTCTGTCGCCTTAAAAAAGCCTGCATGATTTTCTGAGATGATAAAATTGATTTTTCGAGCACTTTTAAAAATCGACAGAAACTGCATGAATTGAAATGCGGTTTTTGAAATTTTCAGTCGATCGTTATTCTAAACACGTTAAAACAAGCTAGTATATGTTTTATGGGATGGCTCTGATACCATGAAAGGTTATCCTAGTGCCCCGGCTAACTTCCGTGGCCAAATGCGGAACAAAAATTTTCTTGCGAACAAAAACTTGGCACTAGAATAAAACTTAACCGGATCTTTCCATAAAACTAACTAGCTTACTAGGAGAGCTATCTACAATGATGAGGAATTCTTACCGAACGAACCAAGTCCTTCGGTCTCCGTTCTTCATCCTTAGCTCCTTGCATCCACCTTGAACATGCTTGAACTCCAACTCCGGCTCCATCGGTCCTCCGGGATTGAGCTTGTTCTCCGGCCTCCTTTTGTCGTAGATGATCCACCCGGAGAGTATGATCCATGGCTCTAACTCTTTGCTATGTAACAAAAGGAGCAACTAGAAAACTCGGTTTGCTAAACCAAGTAATCTAGGATGTAGTAAGGGTGTCTAAGTGTTTGCTATCTCTTTTATAACCTCTTCACTTGTTTCTCAACTCATGAGAATGTTAGTGAAGAGGAAGAAGATGAGGTGGAGCAAAGCAAGAGGAGGGAGGAACTTAAGAGAAAAATGGGAGCTCAAGAAATTATGAACCATTCATGAAAGATAAAAAACACACATAGGTTTTGTGTATGAATTCTTTCATTAAACAATTAGCAACCATGTTTCAATAGTAAACCGAAAATGAATTATAAATTCATTTGACTACTATTGAAGCATGGTCACCTCTTTTCCTCCCATACTCTTACTTTACACCTCATTTCCATTTATGAAATAAATGAAAAATACATAATGAGGTGGCCACCTTCTAGAAGGAAATCTGTAGTAAATACGGATTTCAGTCTACTGTACAAATATACCGGCAATCAGATAAAAATCCGAACGCCCAAAAGAGATCGAATAACACGATGAACGTAATACTAGAATATATATATCGAAATACATATACGTAAATTATTAAATCAATACAAGATTTAATAATCCGGCTCAAACCCGAGCCGGCTAGTATTACAAACTGTCCGATCGAAAATCCGAGTACCAAGTACATTAATCGATCAAACCCTGCACGTATCCAATACGGCTACTACATCATTTCTCCTGAATCAGGGAAACCCTCTGTGTGGGACTTTAAAGACTCGACAGTACTCTGGCAGTGGGTTTAACCACAATCACGTCAGCGGCACTAGCTGTACGTAACGGCTACCTAGGTACCTGTCGAAAAGAAGGCCGATGAGAAAACTCACCCGGATCTCCTACTGAGCCTATCTGTGACAGTATCCGTACAGTCCGGTCTCTTCGTCAAAGAGTATCGCATACCTGGTCTAGGGATGGTGTACGTCAGACCCTAACAACCTGATAAGTCGTGCCGATGTGTCTCAGGACCAATCCGGGAAACTACTGATCAACCTATTAGTAAATCCCAAGTGCCTTGGCCAAGGTCTTATGGTCCAGACCAATCGAATCACAGTGCGATATCGACTCCTTATACCGGGAGAGACGAATCCCCGACAATCGCTCATTGCCTCCATATGGCTCGGGACTGAACCCAACCAAAACCTGTATGCACGACTCAGTAGAGCCGTGGTAGGGTAGTGATCAAAGTTCAGTGGGAACTCACACGAGACAAATGCCGATCTCGGGTCCAAAGACTAACCTGTACACATGTCACCTGAGAACTTCCATCTGACTATAGGTATAGTACCATATGGAAGTTCTCGGCGAGTCCGTCCAGTGTACTCACACCCAGTGAGCACCTGTATACGATCTTAGGTGCATCAGACCAATGGCTGCGGGACCAACCATCCCCCGACGGGGCTAGAAACGTACACACCAGTCTACTCTGGAGTATCAGTGCCCAGTCTCGATACTCACGCAACTAGGGACCATTTAAGGATGTGCAGACTACCCTGCTCCCACAAGTATGATCGCCATCATAACGCAGGTAGTCAAGGAAGATCCTAGGGGCTTTATCAACATATAACCGCAATATGTAATAACGAGTATGACATATGTCATGTCAAGATAAAGACAAACCACAACAGTATACTACCATATCGAGTCTTTATCAATATATGCAAACCAGATATAATAACAATAAATACACATATTTCGATAAAGACAAGTCTAATAATATACTATAAAACTGAGCAAGATTGTTCTGTACATACATATCCCTAGTATCCATATGTATACATATACAATACTGGCCTCTAAGGTATATACATCCAACATAATGAACATGATATCGTCGTAGAATCGAGTGATTTAAAATGGTGTGTTTTTTAGGCTTTTACTAGTTTTGCTAAAGAGGTCACTCCCAGTGAAGGGATCTCAGCTCTTTCCTTATCGAATAAGGTGCAGGATATTTCACAAATACCACTATGCAAAGCAAAAACTACAGAAGCAATCAAAAGACAAAACCGAGGGTTGTAGCATCTGCCAGTTATTGCTAAAAAGGTCACTCCCGATGAAGGGATCTCGGCTCTTTCCTTATCGAATAAGATGCTGGATATTCTACAAGGAATACCGCTATGCAAAGCAAGAACTAGAGCTACCTGTTTTTGAAAATTCGATTCCATAATATTTTTAGGTTTATTTTCTTTGATTAATCTCATTAATGAAGTCCCATCTGTTATACTTCCTAAGCATCACATAAGAAACGAAAGCAGCAATATTTATTATATCTCATATATATAATATAGTCAGTCGTCTCAGAACATATCAAGTAATCACATCACAGAATATCAGCAGCAGAAGAATCACATATGAAATATTGGATATACTAGAAATTCCGTGTTTTATTTAAGCCAGTAAAAACGCGGATTCAACGGTCGTGATGAATAGCCAAACCTGCATCCCCCACGAGAGCGGCAAGCAACCCTACCAATTCTAGAGTTAGGAGACCCGGTCTCGACTCCTTGAGATGGTCTCCCACTGGACCCAAGAACCCGGTTACTTATGCTCCCCGCCTTGGGTCTATCCTAATGCGGAAAAGTAAATAATATACATCAACGGTGACATCTTCCTCAACCCGGAAGTGCCCCAATAAAAGAATATTACATACATTGAATTTTACATGAATGAAAATGAAAAACTCTCATCTCACATAAAATCCCCGGCTATTCAAAACACGACGACCAATATAACATATCACAGCAACATATAACATCACATGTCATCAACGTAAGTAAATATGCGTATCCCAATTGTCGTTGACGTATAGCAACGAAACCGGCGATACACCACATATTACACTTACGGTCACAGAAAAGAAAGTGAAAAACTACAACAATTGGAATCCGCAACCATCTTAGACATCATAAACCCGAAATATCACATATTTTGGATTTCATGCCCAACCAAATGGATTCCTTAGACATCACATGCCTAACAATTATAAACCCCGCATTTTAGTCTCGATATTGAAAACACTTTCCAATAACTCGTCAGGTAATTCAACTAGATTCCCGACATCCTGATCGAATGCTTGTCGGAAACTTTAGTAGACGGCCGCACCCCCCGATGCCGTCGACGAAGTGCACTAAGGAGGAACACCGCGGCCGTGAGCACCCGAACGGATGTTTTTGGCGACGGGGTTCTCCTACAGTCACTTGGTCGGGGCTATGGGGCATGGCTATCTAATAAGGTTATCCGGCGAGTATCCGCGTACGCTACATGATTGCGACGGACTTTTGATCACATTAAAATCCTATGGCAACCGATCAAATGAGACTAAACTGCTAGATTTTTAAAATTCAAACTAGTTATCACATAACTACTTATGTGGATTCCAAATATTGTATCACAATCACAGATAGCTAGACGAAGTTAAACTTTTCGATCGAAAAAAACAAACACCCAAAATTTCCCAACAAGCTCAACACTTGAGCGGGGTCTAAAAAGCATTCAGAACATGCCACAGCACCTATGAACCAACCGTAGAAGGGTCAACCAATGCCTCACCTGTTGCACCGCTGAACTACCACAAACCCTAGGGTTTGATACTAGTTCTGACGGTCACAGAATCGAGTTAGGGTTTCGTTCTTCTGGAGGGTCCACAGAATCGCTTGCAAGATTTTCTGAAAATTTTAAACTCGGAAAAAATCAAACTCTTGAAAAATTTCCAGCGGGGGAAAAATTGGGTTATTGATATCCGTTCGAACTTTTTATCATCGTCTAAAATACCCGAAACAAACATTAGAATTACGAATATGAAACACTCCGAATTGGTTTTGCATAAAAATAACATCACGTGCAAATTTAGGAAAAACAAATAACGCCTGAAACTCTAAAACCCAGAGACTGGAACACCCTGAAAATTTGAAGCTCAAAGCCCACAACTCACCCGAGCACACCGGATTTAGTCATGATGTGGCCGACCAGATTCATTCAAAACAGCTTCAAATTTTTGTGGTGTTCATATTATATCACATATAACATTCTGCAGTTGTTTAAAAAAATTTTGGAGCACATTTTAAATTCGACAGAAACTAGTTTAAAGGGTTTCAAGTTTCGGATTCATTTCGGTTTTGTAATCTAACAAAATCCGTCTAATTTTCTAGCATGGCTCTGATACCACTGCAGGGTTGTCTAGCACGGCAGCAAGGTTTCGGGAGGCATCGTCCATGCCAATTTCAAAAAAATTGTCGTTCTAGCTAACCCTAACCCTAGAATCGTTACTAGAAAATCCGACGAAACGAATGCAAACAACTTTGCAACTAAAGTGAATAAGGAATACAACCTTTGTAGACCGGTCCTTCACTTCAATAGCTCCATGTAGTAGTCCTTTCACTGCAATCATGAACTCCCGGACTCTAGAGAGGCTCCCATGAAGAAACGAACAAGCTTGCATCGATGTCTTCGAGGCCGAAGATGATCTACGTCGAGGAGACACTAACCCAAGCTACCCCTTTACTAATTATGGAATTAGTGAAGCAAACACCCTATACTAAATGGCCAGTAGTAAAGGATGATGAAGTAGGAATTTTTCTCATTTTAGATTTATTTTTCTCACACTAATTCTTCACTTAGAAAAAACTTAGTGAGCTTTTTCTTTGATGAAGAAGAAGAAGAATGAACTCATGAGAGAGTCAATGGCAACCATGGGTAAGTTAGTGTCATATACTAACCCTTGTAGAGACTAAACTAAGGCTATTGATAATAGGTTAGGTTAACAAATATCTAAGTAAAAACAAATTAGTGGACTTGGTCAATGGTTCCAAAAGCTTCTCCAAGCTTCAACCATTTGTCCAATTTCCACATAATTTGTAGTTTACTTTGATAAATAAAACCCTAGGATTATCTTTAGCATGGTATAAGTCTCATACACCTAAGTTGTATGTGGCATCAACCATGACACAAAACCGTGGACACTAATAAATATCACATATATACAATGTGCACAAATCTAGTGAGAAAATAAATATTAAGTGAGCTAATACTAGTTAATGTAAATTAATATATTAAATATATAATTATACATTAGATTATCAAATCAACTCTGGATTTAATAATCCGGCTATATCATATATAACTGACTAATATCATATGTAACAACTTATCGAATCAACACTTGATCCGATAACCCGGCAATATCATATATAACCGACCGATGTCACATGTCGCGAGAATAGAATACGGTATCACATATCGTATCAATCTCGGTCCCGCACATATTACATATGTGCTCCTACTCCGTTTCGCTTGAGCCAGGAAACCTCTGTGTAGGACTCTAAAGACTCGTCAATACGCCGGCATTAGGTGATGATCATATCAAACACCCACAAGCCGCAAGCGGTCTGCTAAACGTAACGGCCACCCGGGTTTTGAGCCATCAGAAGATCAACAAGCAAGCATGCTCATACTCCTGCGAATCCAATCAGTAACACTACCGTACAGTCTGGTCTCTTCGTCTGATATGTCGCAAATCTCGTCTAGGGGTTGTAAACGTCAGACCACAGTAACTCGATAAGTCGAGCCGATGTGAGGCTCATAATGGGTCGAGAAACTACTAATAACACTTACCAGTATATCTCTGAAGCAGCCCTGGCCAGGGACTTCCTGTTATAGCCAATCGAGCACAGCGCAACATCAACTCCCTGTACCGGGAGAGACGAATCCCCTTCTATCGCTCATTGCCTCCATGTGAATCGGGACTGTACCTAAAAACCACATTTTTGCACGATCTCTTGACCGTGGTATGGTGAAATCAAAGCACACTGGGAATCACACAAGACTCTATGACGATCTCGGGTCAACAGACTAACCTGTACCAGTGTCACCAGAGAACTGCCATCTGATGTGAGGTATAATACCATCTGGGAGTTCTCGGCGAGTCCGTCCTGTATACCCAGTCTCCACTGAGCACCCGTATACCATCTCTGATGTCAAACACCAATGGATATAGGATCATCCATTGCCCATCACATGGGTCGAGAAGCGTATACGCTAGTCTACTCTGGAGTATCGATGCCCTGTCTCGATACTCCCACGACTAGGAACATTTGAAGGATGTACTTGCCGACTACTTCTGCCCCACTAGTATGATCCGCATCATAATCCTGGTAGTCAAGTACGCATCTTAAGGGCTTTATCAACATGTAATAAAGAGACAATAAGTGTACATGTTAAGATAAAGTGTAACCAAATAGCATACTATCATGTCAAGCAAGAAAGTCCTCCTTATGTATGTCCAAGCATCCACTACAATATACATCACATATACAGTAAAGGCCTCTAGGGCATACACATAACTAACAGGTATTGGGGGTTGATGTTGCGCTATGCTCGATTGGCCATAACTGAAATCCCTGGCCAGGATAGATGAGATTTACTGATAAGTGTTATCAGTAGTTTTTCGTTCGTTATGGACCTTACATCGGCATGACTTATCAAGCTATTGGGGTCTGACGTTTACCACCCCTAGGCGAGATACACGACATATCAGATGAAGAGACCTGACTGTACGGTAGTGTTACTGATTGGATTCACAGGAGTATGAGCAGACTTGCTTGTTGATCTTCTGATCGCTCAATACCCAGGTAGCCATTACGTTTAGCAGACCTCTTGCGGCTTGTGGGTGTTTGGTATGATCATCACCTACTGCCGGCGTATTGACGAGTCTTTAGAGTCCTACACAGAGATTTCCTGGCTCAGGCGAAATGAAGTAGGAGCACATATGAGATATGTGCGGGACCGAGGTTAATACGCGTATATGATACCGTATTCTATTCTTGCGATTTGTGTCATCGGTCGGTTATATGCGATATAGCCGGGTTATCGAATCAAGTGTTGATTCGATAAATTGATACATATGATATTAGTCGGTTATATGTGATATAGCCGGATTGTTAAATCAAGTGTTGATTTGATAATCTAATGTATAATTATATATTTGATATATTAATTTACATTAACTAGTATTAGCTCACTTAAGATATCTTTTTCTCACTTGAGTGTGCATTAAATATATATGTGATATATATTTGTGCACATGATTTTGTATCATGCTAGATGATACATGAGTCATGGGTGTATGAGATTTACACCATACTTAAGATGATGTTTAGGTTATTATTTATTTTATGTAATTCAAAATTAGTTGGATAATTGTCATAAGTGAAAGCTTGTAGATTATTTGACTTTGTCCACTAATTTTGTCTCACTTAAGATATTTATTAACCTAACTATTATCTTAAAACTAGGGTTATGTCTCTACAATGGTTAGTATATGATACTAACTCACCCATGGTTACTCATAACATTCATTCATTCTTCATTTTGCTTCATCTTCTTCTTCTTCTCCAAAGCTTTCTAGGTTTTGAAGAAGTGATGAAATATTGTGAGAAAAATAAATCTAAAGTGAGCCCACTTCCTACTTCATCATCCTCAACTAATTGCCATTTAGTTTAGGGTGTTTTCTTCACAAAGTTTATTACCTAGTGAAGAGGTAGTTTGGGTTTGAGTCTCCTCGATGTAGATCATCTTCGGCCTCGAAGACTTCGAGCAAGCTTGTTCATTTCTCCAAGGGAACCCAAACTAGAGTTCGGGAGATCTTCACTCGCAGCGAAGGGACTACTACACGGAGCTTTAGAAGTGAAGGACCGGTCTACAAAGGCTGTATTCCTCGTTCACTTAGTGTAATGGTTGATTACATATTTCATATTGTCTATTCACACTAGCTAGATCCTAGGTTATGGTTCTTTAGCACTCTTGAAAATTTTAAATTGGCATGCTTGATGACTTGAAAACCCAGTAGGGTGCTAAGGAATCCCAACAACACCCTACTACCTTCTTAACAGATCCATCCTCTATTCTGATGAAGTCAAAACGTATAACTGTCACATCAAAAATAGATGATCTATCTCCGCTATATCTGCTTTAGTCTATAAATAGATATAAGCTACTTGTCCACTATTCTTCCGCTGCTCCCACTGACCACAACAACCCTCTGGCAGAGTTATATACACGTGCACTTCTAAAGCTAGTTTAGAACGACGTTATACTCATCCTCGTGCCGGATCTCATAGTCTAGAACATCAGTAATGGCAAGTCTGGGTAAACAAGAACCACCATGTTACCGTCCTTGAGGATACCGAAGTACCTCTCGGGCGCCTGAGGTTACCCACCATATCTTCGGAGTGGCTAATGGAATGTCAAACCCGATTGAATCTTTAGGTCCGATTAAATTTTCAGTAATCGTTTGTGGTTCTGGAATCACTTCCAATTCTACCATACTCCCACTACTGTTTTCTGAAAAATTCAATTTTACTAAAACTGTGGCGAGTCAAGAACAATATCACTATTGATCTTCCAGATGGTAGAAAGTTAACCCTCGTCATAGCCTGGGATAACCCACAAAATGCCATTACAGAAACGTGCCTTGAGTTATCCAGAGTCTGGTTTTAAGCATAAGCCGGACAACTCCATATACCTTAACATCGTTAAGATATGAACCATTCTATATACAATATAGAAACAGAGGCACTGATTTAATTGGAACCAAATTCAAATCATGCAGCTGTCTCCACTGCATGTCAACCAAATGGAAGGAGGCTGATCACCATTACTCAACTAGGAGTTCATCCAAATATGAGTAACCTGAAAAAGAAGCTAGTTCTCAAAACTATTACTATTAACTGAATATCAAACACAAGTATCTATATTTTCAATTGCCTTGAACAATCCTCATACTTGCAACACCTGGTTCTCTACTTTATTCTTGTACCTATAACTTCTCAAAACTTGGACCTTGCATTTCTACGAAATACTTGTCTAAAACTGAAGAAGTCATAAGTAAACAGAATATAGTATGAAGACTAACCCCTTTGTCCTAATGGATACAGGACAACATACAATACTTTTTATAAGTCCCCTGAGTTGAATAACTCAAATACTGTGCGTTGTAGGTTGATAACTGTACTATGGTTAAGAAGAATTACACCGCTGTTTAATGCTTCTTACCTCACCATCAACTGATATAGGTAAATGTCATGGACATAATTTCAAAAAGTTATATCTCACTTTATAAAATAAACGTACAGATATATCAGTTTGAAATTGGTGCATAACAACGGATATTCAAAACCAAATATTTGCCGTCAGGCAAAACCCCAGGTGATTTCCTCAAATATCACCAATTACAACGAATTCCGATATAAAGAAGATATAATCACCTAATTCCCAATAACTTACTCCTACTCATCATCTGTAAAACTATACAGATGTGAGAATCAAAGCTGGTAAATACATACCCTAGAGTAAGGATCTAATTGGGAAATTGGTTTTCAATTAACAATACACAGTGAAACTGAAACATGAAAATGTTTCGACGAGGTATCCGGGTATTCCTAGTAATGCCTTTTCCTTTATCCAGATTCATGACTGTAACCGTATATTTCTTTGTCGTCTCTCAAAATCCCTTTATTTGTCTTTACTCATTACCTTCTGTACACCATCCTCACGCTAAATGGTTTTCTTCCTTCCCTACCGTTCGGCACCAGACTATGATTTGGAAGAAGACTATCTAATAAGTGTAATAGGTGTACCCTCCTAATCCAAGGAGCCCTCGCAATCTGAGAGAAGGTAATGATAAAAGCAACCTGAATAAGCTTATTCAATTTCTCCTGAACTGGAGAAATGCAAAGGTCAAGTAGGAGTGGCGATGAACTACGCGGTTTGGTCGTGAACGATAGCAGTCGCATTTTACTTTGCCCTCTTTCTAATCCCTTTATTTTTCTTTACTTATTACCTTCTGTACACCACACTTAGGCTAATTGGTTTTCTTCCTTCCCCACCTTTCGGCACCTGCCTATGGTTTGGAAGAAGACTATCAAATAAGTGCAATAGGTGTACCCTCTCCTAATCCTAAGAGCCCTCATAACTTGTGAGAAGGTAAAAGGAAAAGACAACTGAATAGTCCTATTCAATTTCTCCAGAACCGGAAACCATCCTCGAATCTGAAATAAGTTTCTTCGAGTCCATATGTAACTATATGATGGTCATATCCAATAAAAGGGGATCTTCATAGTAATATGGAATGTTCTGGAGAAATGTAAAGGGTAAAAGTAGGAGTGGCAATGAAGTATGCAACTTTGACAATCCAAAAGTCAGTGAGTTTTAAGAAGGTTCGATTAACTTGGTTCATAAGTTCTAGTGTAGGGTCGGGACATGGTCGCTGCCATAGAGAGAGAGAAAAGAAACACTCAGCGTGCACTCTAATCTAGATCGGAATGGTTAATCACTTTATCTAATCAGGATGTCTCCCACTGTATCCTCAAATTCTCCTCCAAACCCGAAAGAAGAATTAGTCGGGATCATCTAAAATCACCCGAGGAGTAAACCAACTCATCAGTGTGTATCGGGATCCAACTATCATCGCAAGATAACTTGATGGAATCCACTCAAGTTATCACACTTCAGAAGGTATGCACATGCCTGGCAAGTTTCCTGTATGTTTGAAACTCCCGAAGTGATTTTTACCCCGTGTTCTTATGACCTTAACAAAGGCCAACATATCATAAGTCACATGTCAAGTTCTACCCGTCATTGTCCAGGTTAATTTGAACCCACCCGTACATACCCTTGACGACTAAAATAGTAGTACGACTGTCCTAAACTAACGCATCTATCTATGCAACAGAAAAGTAACAAATAGCTACCATACACTATGCCTTGACGAAGGCCAACATACATAGCACGAATACTAAGTGCTACCCGTCTGAAATGACGGAGGGCTACGAATGGTTTTTGGCGAAAAACCTTTAACGTAATGAACTTGATATCGTTGAAGGAACCGGATAGCTCTTTACAAACATATAGTGGCGAAAACCTTTGCTAAAGATGTCACTCCCGGTGAAGGGATCTCGGCTCTTTCCTCGTGGAATGAGGTGCAGGATAATCCAACTTAATATCGCGATGCAAGTAAAAAGTAATCGACTATAGTGAAGTTATTACCCTGACGCAAACTTCTGCCTAAGGGATCACTCTCGGTGAAGGGATCTCGGCCCTTGCCTCGTCGAATGAGGTGCTGGATATTCATAACCGAATACCTCTGTGCAAAACAAAAGAAAACGTCCTTGTAATAACAGCTTTTGAAAATTTGTTCCAACAACATCGAATAGGTTTGTTTTCCTTGTGTTGATCTGAATCAATACAGTCCCATCAATTAATCACACCAGAAAAGAACGAAAATATGATGTACGTATATGCCATCCGCATTCACCACTGGGTCCCTTCATCACCCGTTAGGTTACTTAACTAACGACAGAGCGGGGACTGGACTAGCGTGGGCATAAAACATATACAACATCTACTAGTATATATGAATATATATAATGATCGCTCCAGACGTGATAGATGCAACATCACAAATATGCAATAAGCATCACAGAACAATACAGATAATCTAGGAGCCCCGAGTTTCCTTTGAGCCGCAAGTGAAACCCGACGTTTTCCTGGTCGTCTGGATAGCCTGTGCAATGAAAACCTAGACCCCTACGAGTGCGGCAAGTTACCCGCCAAAACCAGAAGCAAGGCAGCCCCTTTCATTAAGGTGAATGCGCCACCCAGAATCCGCCGAAAGACGCGATCGGAACGTTGGGACGTTCGGCCTGAATTTTGGGGGCAGATGCTATTTGGTTTTATCCGTCCACCTCTTCGAAGATGCCAAGTTAATTTATGGCACCGTATATCGAAGGTTTAGACGGATGCGGCCGATGTAGCAGACTTCGTCAGATTCCCCCTCATTGTGAGGGGTTTTTGATTGTAGGGACGCTCTTCCCTGCAAGCACAAGACCCTGCAGTTAATTACGTTACCGTATCGCGGCAACCACTTTCTCCTGCTCCAGAAGGTCACTTCGTGTCGTGTGTGTTTGTTTTATTTTTTGGTTGCCCGTGGATTGTATACGGAGACTAATTTATGTTATCACCCGTAGGGCGTGGATTAGTCCAAATCCGTATTTTCTTAGATTTGGGTTTGGATTGGTTTAAGGATCGTTAGTCTTGTTTTAGACTAAGATCAACTCAAATGCTTGTTGAGGATACATTGGCCTAATTTTTAGACTAAGATCTACTCAACAGGATTTGGGGATCATTTAGATCCAACGAAAGAGTATTTGGACTCTATCGTTTTAGTTTAGAGACATTGTGGTCTATTAGTTTATGGATGTCATAATCCATGGAGTTTAAAGACATCAAAGTCTGTAAAGTTTAAAGACATCATTGTCTATGAGTTTAAGGACCTCACAGTCCATAAAGTTTAAGGACATCATAGTCCATGAGTTTAAGGACTTCACAGTCCATAAGTTTAAGGACATCATAATCCATAGAGTTTAGTTTAGGGACGTTGCGGTCCATAAGTTTAAGGACATCATAGTCCATGGAGTGTCTGGTTGTCGGGACCCGTCACCTTTCTGAAGACGTTGAAGAATTACAACGACGCATATCAGTGGAATGAAGAGATGTACCCTTGAACCAATGTTGGTTGGGAGATCTGTAGTCAGGTTTGGGACTAAGACCAATTGTGAGCACATGGGCTCGGTTAGTCTGAGTTAGGGACTTATGGCCAATTTGGGCTCAGCCTACTCAGTTTTGATTAAAATGTTGAACATTTGTTTGGGTGTTGAACATTTTTTTGGGCTCAGTCCCTTTTTTGTTCAATAATGCTAAGCATTGATTTGGGTTCTGACAACCTTTTTCTTTTTGTCTTTTGCTGAGTGTTGAACACTCTTTATGATGCTTGGGCTCTATTTACATAGCGCTTTATAATTCCCTAGCGCCCACGTGAGGAGCACGTGGAGCGCTTGGCGCGGAGCGCCAGACAATGAGTGCAGAGCGCTCTTATAAAATGGCGCCTGGAGCTCTAGGCGGTGAGCGCCAGAGCGCTGCTTCTGAAATAGCGCCCACATGGGGAGCATGTAGAGCGCTTGGCGCTGAGCGTCAGATTTGGAGCTCTTCTTTTAGAATAGCGCCCACGTGATGAGCACGTGGCGCGCTTGGCACTGAGCGCCAGACTTGGAGCGCTAAAGCGCTTCTTCTTAAATTGGAGCACTAAGGCTCTTCTTTGTTAATTTTGATTAACTTTGTGCTCTGAGAATTAAATTCTCGTTCATAAGAGACTTTGTCTCATAGATCTAAGAACTAAGTTCTTCTCCTTTTGATGAGATGCTATGATCTCTTGGTTTTTTATGAAAAAACCTAGTCTTATGGATCTGTGATCTACATAAAGAACTAAGTTCTTATGATGTGAGAGTTAAACTCTCCAAAATTCAAGAGATGTTATGATCTATCTTCTTTACCTTGAAAAAAATTTCTTCTTCCAAGAGCTTGCTCTTCTTAAAGTTTTTGGGGGGGTCCTCTGTATGAATCTTATGGGGAGTTTCTTCCATGCATGACTTGAAGTCTTGGGGCCTTTATATAGTGGAGACTGATTTGTTGAATCAGTTAAGGAGGTCTTTTCTATAATTGATTTGGGGATGTTTCCCACCGTTGGATCTTTGATCCTAGGGCTTCTGTTTTACAGAAGACATCTTTCTTGCTACTTAATAAGATTGGGAAATTATTTTCCCATACAGAGACTGTTCTGTATCTTGGTGATTTTTAATCACCATTAGATTTTTGAACCAACGGTGCTCTGATTTACAGAGCACAATTTTTCTTGTTTGGAAAGATTCTGAGGGGTATTTCCTTAACAGAATTTTATTTTGGTAATTTGATGATTTATCATCTTCATTGGCTCTTTGATCCAACGGTGGAGAACATTTAGTTCTAGCGCTTGGCGCTCTCGTGCCTTGCACGTGAGCGCTGCTTCAGAGTCTTTGACTCTTAGCGCTGGCGCACTTGGCGCTAGAGCTCCCGTGCTTTGCACGTGAGCGCTGCCTCAGAGTCTTTGACTCTTAGCGCTGGCGCACTTGGCGCGAGCGCTCTCATGCTTTTCACGTGAGCGCTGCCTCAGAGTCTTTGACTCTTAGCGCTAGCGCTCTTAGTGCGAGCGCTCTCGTGCTTTGCACATGAGCACTGCCTCAGAGTTTTTGACTCTTAGTGCTGGCACACTTGGCGCTAGCACTCCCATGCTTTGTACGTAAGCGCTGCCTCAGAGTCTTTGACTCTTAGTGCTAGCACATTGGCGCAAGCGCTCTCGTGCTTTGCACGTGAGCGCTGCCTCAGAGTTTTTGACTCTTAGCGCTGCTTCAGTTCAAATTTCAAAATTTGAACAGAGCTTTGCTCTGATTGGGGGAAACAAATGCCCCCCACCATTGTGCTCACGTGGCTTACATGTGAGTGCAGCGGTAGCAGACTCTCCACCGTTAGATTGTCTTGGAAGTTAGATCGACTTCCAGCGCCTATAAATCGGGCCTTTGGCCCCTTTGAGATGACCTCTGTTCATCTTCTTATTTTCTTATTCTTGAGAATTTAATTCTCTTTCAGAGCCAAGCTCTCTGCCTCAGGAAACTCTTTTAGAGTTAAGTCTCTGTCAAATTTTAATTTTTTTTGGTAAGATTTGAACCCATTAACAGAGCTTTGCTCTAATTAGATCACAAATCTTAAAGATTTTTAGGGTTTCTCAACCCATTAATTAAAAACCAGAGCTTTGCACTTCCTAGATCATGGATCAGAAAAAGAAATTCTTTTTAGGGTTCCTTTAACCCATTAACGAAGAACTCTTAGAGTTCGCTTTACAGATCTTAAAGATCCTGAAGTTTTTAACTTCTGTAAAAAGCTTTGCTTTTAGGGTTTTTGATGGATTATTCCATCTTCTTCGCAGAGCTTGGCTCTTTAGGGTTCTTGGGGAATTTTTATTCCCCTCATAATGACAGATTTGATTTCTGTTGCAGAGCGCTGCTCTCGAGAGAGTTTTACTCCTTGGCCCGAGGGGGCTCTCATTAAATAGGGCTCTTTCCTTTGGGTTTTCTCAGAGCATGGCTCCTTATATTTCTTGGGGAATTTCTTATTCCCTTCATAATGACAGAGTGCTGCTCCCGAGGGAGTTTAACTCCTTAGCCCAATGAGCCTCTCATTAAAAGAGAATCTTTTTAGGATTTCCTTTTTTATTTGCACAAACTTGAATTTGTGAATTTGTTAGGATTCTTAATCAGAACTTATTTTCTCCACGAGGGCATCAAGAGTTGTTTAAATTCACATGTTTGTTTCAATAAGCATTTTCTTGATCAGTCTGACCACTAAACTCTTACTGATTTTCCTTTTCAGACGCTATGGCCGCTCATCTGTACAGTATTGACGAAATTATTTCTTACGAGGACATCCGCGCACAAGGCCGTTGCCAAAACTAGGAGTTTACAAACGTCCAATGCGCTGAGATTATGAGTCGTTCAACGAATACAACGGTCGATTGCTTCCTCGTCGCTCCGCTTTTTTGAAGATTATAGTGAGAGCAATTTGGGGAGCACTTCCTGGATTTTACGAAGCCATGCCACTTAAGGCACTGGATGATGCCGAGGATAAGGTGCACTCAGTCTATCTGTCGGGCCTGATCTAGAAGAAACGGTGAGATAATCTCACTGATATCTTGCATCAAACTTTCCAACAGACGACGATAATCGCTGCTTATCAGAGGGCGGAGGACATTAGTGAGGATCTTGACGCTTGCATTCGTGAGTGGATGTACACGAGAATGGTCAGAGAGGACAAAAACATTCTAGATGGCCTTACTTTCGAATTTATTAATCCGTGTCCTAGGTTTAATGTTTTACCATTGTAAACATTTTGATGATGTTTTTGTTTTACTGTTTTTATCAATGTAAGAAATTTTCTGAAGTATGAATAACAAATTTTCCTTCCTGTGCGTTTATTTTATGCATTAAACCTTTTCGCACATATATAAGTGGCTATGCTTCGAACGCTTAACTGAATGTGAATTAAATGTTTTCTTTACTGCCTTGCATAGCATGTGGTTGACGTCCATGGGTTATGCTTTTTTTCGTTTTGACTTGGCGCAAAGCAGTTTACGTACTCTTGAGTAGCACCTCCATTTCTCTGGTATGTAATTTTGGCAAACGTGGTCTGTAGATGATAGATAATAGTTCATCTTGAACCCTTTGTAGGGTAGCGATGGCTTAGAAAACAGATTCAGGTCTACCGCCTAAGACTTTTCAACTTTATGAGCCGTGAGGGTCTCATAAGGATTTTTCTCCCTACGAGTCGTGAGGATCACGTAGGTGTATTTTCTCGTTAGGAATCGTGAGGATTCCTAAGTGTGCTTTCTCTTGAGAGTCTTAAGGATCTCGCAAGAGAATTTTCTCCCTTACAAGTCAAGAGGACTCGTAAGTGGTTGATGAGTTGACTTATTCTCGAGTCGAAGCATTGCTTCGACGGGGGTTAGGGGTTGACATTTTTCCGAGTCAAAGCGTTGCTTGATGATAGGGAGGTCAGGGGTTGATATGTATCCGAGTCGAAGCGTTGCTTTATGACAAGGAGGTCAGAAGTTAACATGTATCCAAGTCGAAGCGTTGCTTTACGACAGGGAGGTCAGGGTTTGACATGTATCCGAGTCGAAGCGTTGCTTGACGACAGGGAGGTTAGGGTTTGACATGTGTCCGAGTCGAAGCGTTGCTTTACGACAAGGAGGTCAGGAGTTGACATGTATCCGAGTCGAAGCGTTGCTTTACGACAGAGAGGTCAGGAGTTGATATGTATCCAAGTCGAAGCGTTGCTTTACGACAGGGAGGTCATGGGTTGACAAGTATCCGAGTCGAAGTGTTGCTTTACGACAGAGAGGTCAGGAGTTGACATGTATCTGAGTCGAAACGTTGCTTTATGACAAGGAGGTCAGGAGTTGACATGTATCCGAGTCGAAGCGTTGCTTTATGACAGGGAGGTCATGGTTTGACATGTATCCGAGTCGAAGCGTTGCTTGACGACAGGGAGGTCAGGGTTTGACATGTATCCGAGTCGAAGCGTTGCTTTACGACAAGGAGGTCAGGGGTTGACATGTATCCGAGTCGAAGCGTTGCTTTACGACAGGGAGGTCACGGGTTGACATATATCCGAGTCGAAGCGTTGCTTGATGACAAGGAGGTCAGGGGTTAATATGTATCCGAGTTGAAGCGTTGCTTTACGACAGGGAAGTCAGGAGTTGACATGTATCCAAGTCGAAGCGTTGCTTTATGACAGAGAGGTCAAGAGTTGACATGTATCGGAGTCGAAGCGTTGCTTTACGACAGGGAGGTCAGGGGTTGACATGTATCCGAGTCGAAGCGTTGCTTTACGACAGGGAGGTCATAAGTTGACATGTATCTGAGTCGAAGCGTTGCTTTACGACAGGGAGGTCAGGAGTTGACTCTAGGTTGTCTGTGAACCATAGAGTCTTGGAACTGGAGATTTTGCTGTGGTTCCGCTTGGTGATGCCACGTCTGTGTCCTGCTGGAATGAGGAGGAATGTGGTTTTCGGTCTCTAGGCTGTAGATGTGTCCATCGAGATTTGGAACTCGGGACTTTGCTATAGCTCCGCTTCTTTGCGACCCTGAGGTCGGTTGTTGACGTCACGTCTGCATCCGGTTGGAGTGAGAAGAAATGCCGCTGTTGATCTTTAGGCTGTAGATGTGGTCGTCAAGATCTGACTTCCCTTTGACGCAGCCCGGTGGGGAAATGTAGTTCCCTTTTCTCTTATGCCCATGGATTGTATACAGGGGTCGGTATGGACTCTCCTGTAGGGAAAAAGTTTTATTTTTTAGGTATTTTTTTGTTTTCTTTCCGCGATGCTCTATCATTTCAGCTTTTTGTATCGCGAAAGTCGGGATTGCCCAATCATTTCGGCTATTTTCCGCGGTGCCCAATCATTTCGGCTATTTTCCGCGGTGCCCAATCATTTCGGCTATTTTTTCTTTTTACTCGGCGCTTTTTATTGCGAGTCACCGAATCATTTCGGCTATTTTGTATGCATATATTTTACTTGATGATTTTGTTGCAAGTTGCCCCATCATTTCAGCTATTTCATATACATTTTTGGCTCGCTGATTTTTATCGCGAGTTTAAACTTGGAATTTGATACCGATTTAGGTATCAGCATCGCTATGTAAGTCTACGGTAGCGCCCCGGCCGTCAATCCGAGGCCAAACGCGGAAACAAAAACTTTTACGAAACAGGCGCTAATGCAGACTTTAACCCGGATCGTACCATTAACACTAAACTAGCTATCTACAAGAAGTTAGAATGGCTATACCGATCGATCCGTGTCCTTCGGTCTCTAGCTACCATCCTTAGCTCTTCGCGGCATTTCCGATCTCGCTCGATCTCCGGTCTCCTCCTCGAAAAGGGCACCACATCAAGAAGTCTTTTTACGGGCTCCCGCTTCAAACCGAAGCAACTCGGACATGAAGTTTGCTAGCCGACATGTCTAAGGTGAAGTAGAGAATGTGTGTGATAACTTTGTCTCAAGCATCCATTGATTCTCAACACATGAGATTGTATGGATGAAGGTTGAAGATGATGCCATTGGAGGAAGAAGTGAGCTCAAGAAACAAGAGGAAGAAGAAGAGCGTTTTCTTTTGTTATTGTGTTGGAATAATAATGAGAGCACTAGAATAATAATCCAAGAGCAAACCCTAAGCCTATGGCTGCCCTCTCTCTCTCTAACCATCATTTCAACACAATAATCAATCACTAATGTGACATTTGCACAAATAAAAAGACCATGAGTCATCACCCATGCACATGTCACAATTAATGCTCCTAATGATGACTTGAGCTCACAATTTCCACTTGCAAACATTAATCAAAATGTTTACCACAATAAATAGAATGGCATCTACTAAAGTAAATCCGTGACGGATCACAAGAGTGCCCCTCACCTGTATATACATACTTGCATCCGCATTCCGACTGAATGCGAATGCAATGAGACTAAAGTAATCCAACAAATCTAATACTAGGATTCGGCTTAAACCAAAGCCCACTAGTATGATCCGTCCGATCATGACCCGTGCACAAGTGTACGTATATGATCGAACCCTACCATAAAACCATACGGCCTCTACAACATTTCTCCCGAACTTTGGGAAAACTATCTGTGGGGGACTCTAAACACTCGTCAATACACTGGGTGTGTATTTAACCACTAGCACGTCAGTGGTACTAGCTGTACGTAACGGGCACCCAGGTATTGACCAAAAGGGAGGCCGATGAGCGAACTCATCCTGAAACCCTACTGAGCCTGTCAGTGACAATATCCGTACAGTCCGGTCCGTTCGTCTATGAGTATCGCATGTCGAGCCTAGGGGGCTGGTAAACGTCAGAACCCTAAAAGCGGTACAAGTCGTGTCGGAGTGTAGCCCAGAACACCCTGAGATACTACCGCAATACCTACCAGTAAATCTCACTTTCCTTGGCCAAGGACTTCGTGTAATGGCTCTCCTAAACATAGCACGATCTCACCCCCAATACCGGGAGAGACAAAACCCCTGCCGATCCGCTCACTGCCTCCATGTGGCTCGGGACTGTACCCAACGAAAAACTGTTTGCACGACTCCTTTGAGCCATGGTAGGGTAGTAATCAAAGCACAGTGGGAACTCACACGAGAGAAATGACAATTTCAGGTTGATGAACTAACCTGTACACATGTCACCAGGGAACAGCTATCTGATGCTAGGTATATTACCAACTAGCATGTTCCCGGCGAGTCCTGTCCGGTGTACTCATAACCCAATGAGCACCTGTATACATCTTAGGTGAACCAACTGACACCAATAGCTTGTGAGACTGGCCACCGCCCCTCGTCGAGGTCTCGACTGTATACACTAGTCTACTAATGGAGTATTGATGCCCGGTCTCGAAACTCCCACGAGTAGGGACCACTTTAAGGATGTGCTTATAGACTACCCAACTCTCACGTATATGATCGCCATCATACTGCTGGTAGTCAAGCAAGAATCCTAAGGGCTCTATCAACGTGTAATAGTGATCTGTAATATCACCTAAAGCATGTACACGATGATAAAGATAAATCAGATAGCATACTATCATCTTGAGTAAGACTTTCCTACCGGCATAGGTCCTCCCTCAATCATTGCAATCACGTGCCTGCGATCCAATAATTGACTTTGAGGGCACTATATCCAACAATCTCCCACTTGCACTCAAGGCTAATTATTGCGATGTCGTATACTCACAGCCCGTGTGATACCGAACACCCAACTCCTCTACTAATCAGTTTCACAAAGCTCGTTTGTGAAACTATTGTGTTCGAGAAATAGCCTCAGTGAGTGGATCCGCGCTGATGTTTCTTTCTATGTCTCTCTTTATCTCAAGTTCGCAGAGAAAGCCCTCTCCCGAATTGAGCAATACCTGTCTTAGAATATGTCTGGATATCTGATGGGACCCAGTTCACAAACGAACTCTAAATCCAGAAAACTTCTTAGACTGTATCGTCAACTAAATTTAATCAGTATCCTGCGTCATGCCTCCCTCAGTATCCGCTTGGACCACCTGTCCAAACTACTGCCCCTCGTCAGAGGAAAAACTATAACTCTGACAGTCACTCTGTCATCCAGGTCACCTTGGAAGCCTGGAATGATAACCGTCTCCCATAGGAGGATGTCGTTATCATATCCCTAGAACATTCACTTATGTTCTAAAATTGCTTCCGAACGTTTCTCCAGGATTGGATTAATATCAACTTATTGCAGCTAGTGCAAAAACAACATCTGGTGTGGTACTTGACATCTCATGATCGCCTCAATTGCCTAAGTAAGTGATATGCCAATCATGCACATCCCTCTCCCCTTTAGTCTGTAAGAAACCTTTAGAGAGGGTGACTCCATCACCTGCAGGTATACCGTGCCAAGAGTCGTCCATTCTAAAACTCCTTTAAAATGTTGTCTAAGTACCCAGATTGGGAAACTGCCCAAATCTAGATCTAAAACCATAGATCTAGTAACCAGAATATCTGATATAATATCCATATCCTATGTGGAGAAATCACTGGGTGACAACCATAGTATAACCGATCGTAGTGCAGGAATTTTACTTCCTACTCTGTTTATGTCATCCAAATACCAGGACATCACACACTACTACCTTCTTAACAGATCCATCTCCTATTCTGATGAAGTCAAAGCCCATGACTGTCACATCAAAAATAGATGATCTATCTCCGCTATATCTGCTTTAGTCTATAAATAGACATAAGCTACTTGCCCACTATGCTTCCGCTGCTCTCACTGACTACAACAACCCTCTGGCAGAGTCATATACACGTGCACTTCTAAAGCTAATTTAGAACGACGCTATACTCATCCTCCTGCTGGGTCTCATAGTCTAGAACAACAGTAATGGCAAGTCTGGGTAAACAAGAACCTCCCTGTCACCGTCGTTGAGGCTGCCGGAGTACCTCTCGGGTGCCTGAGGTTACCCACTATATCTGCGGAGTGTCAATCCAGATTGAATCTTTATGTCCTATTAAATTTTCCGTAATCGTTTGTGGTTCTGAAATCACTTCCAGTTCTACCATACTCCCATTACTGTTTTCTAAAAAAATCCATTTTACTAAAACTGTGGTAAGTCAAGAACAATATCACCATTGATCTTCCAGATGGTAGAAAGTTAACCCTCGTCATAAGCCGGGTCAACCCACAAACAGCCATTACAGAAACGTGCCTTGAGTTATCCAGAGTCGGGTTTTAAGCATAAGACGAACAACTCCATACACCTTAACATCGTTAAGATATGAGCCATTCTATATACAATATAGAAACAGAGGCACTGATTTAATTGGAACCAGATTCAAATCATGCAGCTGTCTCCGGTGCATGTCAACTAAATGGAGAGAGGCCGATCAGCATTACTCAACTTAGGAGTGCATCCAAACATGAGTAACCTGAAAGAGAAACAAGTTTCTCAAAACCATTACTATCAACTGAATACCAAACACAATTGTCTACATCTTCGATCACCTTGAAGAATCCTGATACTTGCAACACCTAGTTCTCTACTTTATTCTTATACCTATAACTTCTCAAAACTTAGACCCTATGTTTCTACGAAACACTTGTCTAAAAACTAGAGAAGTCATAAGTAAACAGAATATAGTACGAGGACCAACCTCTCTGTCCTTATGGACATTGGACAATATACAATACTTTGTATAAGTCCCCCGAGTTGAATAACTCAAACCCTCTGCGTCGTAGGTTGAAAACTGTACTATGGTTAAGAAGAATTACACTGCTGTTGAATGCTCCTTATCTAACCATCAACTGATATAGGTAAATGTCATGGACATAATTTCAAAAAGTTATATCTCACTTTATAAAAATAAACGTACAGATATATCAGTTTGAAATTGGTGCATAAAAACGGATATTCAAAACCAAATATTTGTCGTCCGGCAAAAACCCAGGCGATTTCCTCAAATATCACCAATTACAACGAATTCCGATATAGTGAGGATGATCACCTAATTCCCAATAACTTACTCCCACTCATCATCTGTAAAACCATACAGATGTGAGAATCAAACCTGGTAAATACATACCCTGGAGTAAGGGCTAATTGGGAAATCAGTTTTCTTTTAACAATACACGGTGAAACTGAAACATGTAAATGTTTCGAAGGGGTATCCGGGTATTCCTAGTAATGCCTCTTCCATTATCAGATTCACAACTGTAACCGTATATTTCTTTGGCATCTCTCCAAATCCTTTTATATGTCTTTGAAGGGTTACCCTAGTGCCCCGGCCAACTTCCGTGGCCAAATGCGGAACAAAAATTTTCTTGCGAACAAAAATTTGGCACTAGAATAAAACTTAACCGGATCTTTCCATAAAACTAACTATCTAAAGAAGAAGAGCTATCTACTATGATAGAAACCTCACCAAACGAACCAAGTCCTTCGGTCTTCTTTCTTCATCCTTAGCTCCTTGCATCCACCTTGAACATGCTTGAACTCCAACTCCGGCTCCATCGGTCCTCCGGGATCGAGCTTGTTCACCGGCCTCCTTTTATCGTAGATGATCCACCCGGGGAGTATGATCCATGGCTCTAGCTCCTAACTATGTAACTAAAGGAGCAACTAGAGAACTTGGTTTGCCAAACCAAGTAGTCTAGGATGTAGTGGAGGGTGTCTTAGTGTATAGCTATCTCTTTCTTGCCTCTTCACTTGATTATCAATCATGAGAAGGTAGTGAAGAGGAAGAAGATGAAGGTGGAGAAAACTAGAGAGCAAAGAGGAGATGAGAGCAAAAGAGAGCTCAAGGAAAATAATGAATCAACCATGAAAGAGAAAATATACACAATGGTTTTGTATATCAATTCTTTCATTAAACAATTAGCAACCGTGCTTCAATAGTAAACCCAAAATGAATTATAAATTCATTTGACTACTATTGAAACATGGTCACCTCTTTTCCTCCCATACTTTTACGTTACACATCATTTCCATTTATGAAATAAATGGAAAATACAAAATGAGGTGGCCACCTTCTAGAAGGAAAACTGTAATAAATACGGATTTCCAACTACTGTACAAATATTCCGGCAATCAGATAAAAATCTGAACGCCCAAAAGCGATAGAATAACACGAAGAACGTAATACAAGAATATATATATCGAAATACATATACGTAAATTATTAAATCAATACCTGATTTAATAATCCGGCTCAAACCCGAGCCGGCTAGTATTACAAACTGTCCGATCGAAAATTCGAGTATCAAGTACATCAATCGATCGAACCCTGCACGTAACCAATACGGCTACTACATCATTTCGCCTGAATCAGGGAAACCCTCTGTGTGGGACTCTAAAGACTCGACGGTACTCTGGCAGTGGGTTTAACCACAAGCACGTCAGCGGCACTAGCTGTACGTAACGGCTACCCAGGTACCTGTCGAAAAGAAGGCCGATGAGCAAACTCATCAGGATCTCCTACTGAGCCTACCCGTGACAATATCCGTACAGTCTGGTCTCTTCGTCAAAGAGTATCGCATACCGGGTCTAGGGGATGGTGAACGTCAGACCCTGACAACCTAATAAGTCGTGCCGATGTGGCTCAGGACCAATCCTGGAAACTACTGATCAGCCTATCATTAGATCCCAACTGCCTTGGCCAAGGTCTTATGGTCCTGACCAATCGAATCACAGTACGATATTGACTCCCTATACCGGGAGAGACGAATCCCCGACAATCGCTCACTGCCTCCATGTGGCTCGGGACTGAACCCAACCAAAACCTGTTTGCACGACTCGGTAGAGCCGTGGTAGGGTAGTGATCAAAGTTTAGTGGGAACTCACACGAGACAAATGCCGATCTCAGGTCCAAAGACTAACCTGTACACATGTCACCTGAGAACTTCCATCTGACGATAGGTATAGTACCATATGGAAGTTCTCGGTGAGTCCGTCCAGTGTACTCACACCCAGTAAGCACCTGTATACGATCTTAGGAGCATCAGACCAATGGCTGCGGGACCAACCATCCCCCGACGGGGCAAGAAACGTACACACCAGTCTACTCTGGAGTATCAGTGCCCAGTCTCGAAACTCACGTGACTAGGGACCATTCAAGGATGTGCTTATGGACTACCCTGCTCCCACAAGTATGATCGCCATCACAACGCAGGTAGTCGAGCAAAATCCTATGAGCTTTATCAACATGTAACCACAATATGTAATAACAAGTATGTCATATGCCATGTTAAGATAAAGACAAACCACAATAGTATACTACCGTATCGAGTCTTTATCAATATATGCAAACCAGATATAATAACAATAAATACACATATCCCGATAAAGACAAGTCAAACAATATACTATAAAACTGAGCAAGATTGTTCTGTACATACATATCCCTAGTATCCATATGTATACATATACAATACTGGCCTCTAGGGCATATACATCCAATAATCTCCCGCATGCACTAAAGGCCAGCGATTGGCGTACCGAATACCCAACGTCTGCTCTAAGGCCAGCTGCTGGCGTACCGCATACCCAACATCCTAAAAAGTCACTCGAACTGTGCTTGAGGGAGGGCCTTTGTAAATGGATCCGCCGTGTTGTCCTTCGTATCTACTCTCCGGACCTCGATCTCTTGGCGATCTACGATCTCCCTGATTAGGCGATACCGCCTTAAGATGTGCCTGGATTTCTGATGGGACCGTGGTTCCTTCGCTAAAACTATAGCCCCATTGTTATCACAATACACTGGTATCGGATCAACAATGGACGGAACCACCTGAAGTTCAGCTATGAACTTCTTTATCCAGACCGCCTCTTTTGCGGCATCGCTTGCAGCAATGTATTCAGCCTCCATCGTTGAGTCTGCGACGGTATCCTGTTTGGAACTCTTCCAACATACCGCCCCTCCGTTGAGGGTAAACACAAAACCCGAGACAGACTTGCTCTCATCCTTGTCACTCTGGAAGCTTGAGTCGGTAAAGGACTCGACCCTAAGGTCTCCATTACCGTAAATTAGGAACATCTCCTTAGTCCTTCTCAGGTACTTGAGAATATTCTTTACTGCTGTCCAATGGTCCTCACCTAGGTCTGACTGATACCGGCTCACCATGCTTAGCGCGTAAGCTACATCTGGTCTTGTACATAGCATCGGATACATTATAGATCCTACCGCCGAAGCGTGGGGTATAGTGCTCATGCGAGCCCTCTCCTCGTCAGTCTTGGGAGACATCTCCTTGGAGAGGGTGATTCCGTACAATGCGGGTATGTTACCGTGCTTGGAATCTTCTATACTAAATCTCTTTAGTATGGTCTCTATGTACCTGGACTGTGAAAGTCCCAGTAATCTCTTGGATCTATCTCTGTAGATCTTGATCCCCAGAATGTACGAGGCATCACCTAGGTCTTTCATAGAGAACCTTTGTGATAAGAATAGCTTGACCGATTGTAGCATAGGAATGTCATTTCCTATCAAAACAATGTCGTCCACGTACAAGACTAGGAACACGACAGTTCGTCCTACAATCTTCTTATAAATACATGGCTCATCTTCGTTCTTGATGAAGTCAAAATCTTAGACTGTCTCATCAAAACAGATGTTCCAGCTCCGCGATGCTTGCTTCAATCCATAAATGGATTTGAGCAGCTTGCACACCTTCCCGCTGCTCCCACCGTCTACAAAACCTTCTGGCTGATCCATGTAAACGTGCTCTTCTAAACTTCCGTTTAGAAAAGCTATTTTTACGTCCATCTGCCAAATCTCATAGTCATGGAAGGCAGCAATGGCAAGCAGGATCCTAATGGATTTGAGCATAGCTACTGGAGAAAAGGTTTCGTCATAGTCCACTCCTGGTCTTTGACGAAAACCTTTTGCAATGAGTCTAGCCTTATAGGTTTCCACCTGCCCATCCACACCAAGTTTCTTCTTGTAGATCCATTTGCATCCAACGGGTTTTACCCTAGGTGGAGCAACTTCCAGGGTCCACACTTTATTGGTGTACATGGACTCCATTTCAGATTGCATAGCATCTAGCCACTTATCAGAGTCCCTACTGATAATGGCCTGTCTGAAACTAGTGGGATCATCTTCTTCCAAGATGCAATCCTCTCGATCCCCATCTATGAGAAAACCGTAGTATCTCTCGGGCGGATGAGAAATCCTACTATATCTACGGAGTGGCTGAGGTTCGTCCGGGGTTATTGAATCCTGAAGTTCTACCAAATCTTCAGTTAAAGTTTGTTCCTCTGGAATTTCTTCCAGTTTTACTGTGCTCCCACTAATTTCTTTTGCAAGAAATTCCTTTTCTAAAAAGACAGCGTGGCGAGCAACAAACAACTTCTGTTCCTCGGTGTGGTAGAACTGATATCCTTGCGAATGCTTAGGATATCCTACAAACTTACACAAAACTGACCGTGCCTCGAGTTTGTCCGGGTTCTGCTTCTTTACATAAGCTGGACAACTCCATATCTTAATAAAATTAAGGTATGGTCTCTTCCACTCCCACAATGCATGTGGAGTGGTAGGCACGGCTTTGGTAGGAACCCTATTCAATACATATATTGCCGTTTCAAGTGCATATCCCCAGAATGAAAGAGGCAACTCGGCATTACTCATCATAGAGCGAACCATATCCAATAGGGTACGATTCCTCCGCTCCGATACACCGTTGTGCAGTGGTGTGTAAGGAAGAGTAAGCTGAGAGAGAATACCATTCTCTTTCAAAAAGTCCCTGAATTCCGTACTTAAGTACTCCCTCCTCTATCAGATCGGAGGATCTTAATACTTTTGCCAATCTGGTTCTCTACTTCCTTTCTGAATTCTTTGAATTTCTCAAAAGCTTCAGATTTGTGTTTCATAAGATACACATATCCAAATCTAGACAGATCGTCAGTGAATGTGATGAAGTACGAGAACCCACCCCCTGCATGTATAGACATCGGACCACATACATCACTGTGTATGAGTCCCAAGAGCTCTGCTGCTGTTTCTCCATACCCGGTGAACGGAGATTTGGTCATCTTTCCTTTGAGACAAGACTGACAAGTTTCATAAGATGAAAATTCGAACGTATTCAAGAATCCATCTTTATGTAACTTACTTTGTCTTTTCTCTCCGATATGACCAAGTCTACAATGCCACAAGTAGGATTCGTTCGTATCTGAACTTTTCCTCTTGCGTGTGTTTTGTATATTGAGAACTGTATTCTGATTTAGAATATAGATACCATTACACAGTGTACCTTCTACAACCTGTACCTTATCAAGGTAAATGTTCATGATATTTCTATCAAGAACAAAGTTATATCCATCTTTATCAAGTAAAGAAACTGATATGATGTTGCAAAACATGGAAGGTACATAGTAGTAATTGTTCAAAATCATAGTATTGCCATTTGGCAACACTAGGTGATATTCACCGACGGCTGCAGCATTAACTTGTGCTCCGTTCGCTACTCTGAGGGACATATCACCAGGTCCAACTATCCTACTTTTTCTCAGTCCCTGCAATAAATTACAGATATGAGATCCTGATCCGGTATCGAGTACCCAGGAGGTAGGACTGACCGAAAAACAGTTCTCAATAACAAGAACACCTGAAGAAAACGCAACAATATGTTTCTTCCTCGATGGGGTTATTAAGGAATTCAAAATTTCCTCTTTCTCTTGCTCATACTCATGGCCGTTGTTATAAGTTAGAGCCGAACCGACGTTCCCCAGCCCCGAATAAGAATTCGGATCGGTCAAGCGATACATTTTATTATCTTGATTAGGGCGTGAAATGGTTGCTCCCTGGAGAGAGAGGGAAAACACTCAGCGTGCGCTCTTGCAACATTAGATTGGTTATTAATTTATCTAACCAGGATGGCTCCCATTGTTTCCTCAAATTCTTCTTCAAACCCTAAAAGAAGAACTAGTTAGGATTAATCGCACGTCACAATCCTTGCTTAACCTTTCAGCCAGGCTGGTGTCGGTACTTCGAGGGAGGTTTTCCAACGCTTTCACGAAGTTCCTTAATTAAATAACCTCTTTTCCCAAGAGGCGTAGCCCCGCTAACACCTTTCTAGACACCTACTTGGTTTATAGCATTGATTTTTAAGTGTGATAATCTCCCGAGAGTAATCCTACTCATCAGTAGGATCGGGATCCAACTATCATTGTGTGATGCACTAGATGGAATCCACTCTAGTCACCACACTCCAGAAGGTATGCTAAATCTGCAAGTTTCCCGTATGTTTGAAACTCCCGATGTGGTTTTTGCCCCTAATGACCTATAACCTTGACGCTTGCAACAAGTCATAGGCCACTAGTCAAGTTCTACCCGTCATTGTCCTGGATTAACTCGAACCCACCCGCATAAACTCTTGACGCTTACCAACAAAGCTGTACGACTGTCTCGAATAATCGCATATCTATGCAACAGATAAATATCACTCAGCTACCATTCACTGTGTCTTGACGCTTGCCAACAAATACAGCACGAATACTAGGTGATACCTACCTGAAATGACGGAGGGCTACGGCTAGGTTTTTGGCGAAAAACCTGTTAAGTGAACTTGATTTCGTTGATGGAACCTGAGTAGTTTTGTAAATATATAGTGGCGAAAACTTTTGCTAAAGAGGTCACTCCCTGTGAAGGGATCTCGGCTCTTTCCTCGTCGAATGAGGTGCAGGATATTCCAAACTGAATACCTCGATGCAAAGCAAAAATAGTCGACAATATTAAAGTTATTACCCTGACGCAAACTTTTACTCAAGGGGTCACTCCCGGTGAAGGGATCTCGGCCCTTGCCTCATCGAATGAGGTGCAGGATATTCCAAACTGAATACTACTATGCAAAGCAAAAGATAACATCTGTAATATCAGTTTTTTAAAATCTGGTTCCAACAACATCTTTTTAGGTTTTTATCTTGCATTAATTAAAATTAATGCGGCCCCATCAAATTTGTAACCTATCACACCAGAAAAGAACGAAAATAAAATGTACGTATATGTCATCCGCATTCGCCATGGGGCCCCGTCATCACCCGTTAGGTTACTTAACTAATGACAGAGCGGGGGCTGGACTAGCGCGGGTGCAAAACATATACAACATCTACTAGTATATATATAAGTATATATAACATTCCTCCCAGGCATGATAATAAACAACATCACAGATAACATTACAGAATGGTGGATAATCTTGGAGCCCTGGGTTTCATTTGAGCCGCAAATAAAACCCGACGTTCCCTGTCGTGTGGATAGCCTGTACAATGAAAACCTGTACCCCCTACGAGTGCGGCGAATAGCCCGCCAGTTCTAGAACGAAGCCCCCTCCGTCTCAGCGCCATGAGATGCAGGCTTGTTTCCTTCCAGAACCCGGCTATCCGTGCACTCCTCCATGGGGAAATCCAAGTACAGAATATTAAAAAATATATATATACAACCGATGACATCGACCTTAGCCCGGTCGTGCCCCAAAATAATATACAAACGGCAAAGACGGCAGTCCACAAGTCGGACGCTAACCCTGCAATAACAAATGTACAATTGAATTAAAAACTGTATTTCTAACATTGCACCACATGCTATCCACCACGACAATACAAACGGCAAATATGGATTTCCAACTACTGTACAAATATACCGGCAATCAGATAAAAATCCGAACGCCCAAAAGAGATAGAATAACACGAAGAACGTAATACTAGAATATATATATCGAAATACATATACGTAAATTATTAAATTAATACCTGATTTAATAATCCGGCTCAAACCCGAGCCGGATAGTATTACAAACTGTCCGATCGAAAATCCGAGTACCAAGTACATCAATCGATCGAACCGTGCACGTATCCAATACGGCTACTACATCATTTCGCCTGAATCGGGGAAACCCTCTGTGTGGGACTCTAAAGACTCGACAGTACTCTGACAGTGGGTTTAACCATAAGCACGTCAGCGGCATTAGTTGTACGTAACGGCTACCCAGGTACCTGTCGAAAAGAAGGCCGATGAGCAAACTCATCCGGATCTCCTACTGAGCCTATCCGTGACAATATCCGTACAGTCCGGTCTCTTCGTCAAAGAGTATCGCATACCGGGTCTAGGGGATGGTGAACGTCAGACCCTAACAACCTGATAAGTCGTGCCGATGTGGCTCAGGACCAATCCTGGAAACTACTGATCAGCCTATCAGTAGATCCCAACTGCCTTGGCCAAGGTCTTATGGTCCTGACCAATTGAATCACAGGGCGATATTGACTCCCTATACCGGGAGAGACGAATCCCCGACAATCGCTCACTGCCTCCATGTGGCTCGGGACTGAACCCAACCATAACCTGTTTGCACGACTCAGTAGAGCCGTGGTAGGGTAGTGATCAAAGTTCAGTGGGAACTCACACAAGACAAATGCCGATCTCAGGTCCAAAGACTAACCTATACACATGTCACCTGAGAACTTCCATCTGACGATAGGTATAGCACCATATGGAAGTTCTCGGCGAGTCCGTCCAGTGTACTCATACCCAGTGAGCACCTGATTTGAGTGATTTTAGCGTGCTTGCGCTTTCTAAAAGATAGATCAAAAATATTTGTAACCGCAATCAAGAACGGCGTCGCTTTGCAGCTAGCCGGTGAGTACGGGTTGGTCCACAGGGATGTTGTGAATCTCCGATTCATTCTTACGAGTTAATTCCGAAGGGTGTTCGGAGTTGTTATTAAATCTAAAAACCTAATTAACATAGGGTAATTATCTAGATCTATTCTTGCTAGGGTTAGGTTTAGGGATGGTTTGGAAATGCAATTAAATCTCAACGCTTTCTATACCCGAATGAAGATCTGTGAGGAGTTATGGTAATTATCAATAAAGGGGATTAGATCCATTCGGGAAGGTGTTCCTTCCTCTAGGTTCTTGTCCTTCCTTTAGAGATCCTTACCCTAACCTCCATGGAAAACGCGTGCAACCGGGCCTTTACACTACGGTGCCATCGTTATCTCGAGGGGTAGGATGCCGTAGGGCGCGGTGTGTGCGTGTATGCATGGAGTCCTATTGTAAATATTTGGTGGGTAAGAAAGGGATGAGAGATCTCATCTCTCAAAATCCTTCCCCCAAGCTAAACCCTAAACAAGTTCCTAGGGCATGAAATTAAATCTACCTAGGGCAAAGAATTTAAATCTAAACTAGGGCGAGAAATTAAATCAACTTACAGATGCATCCCTCCAATCATCCATGCAGGGTTGTCAGATCTGAATTTCTGAAAGGAAAAGAAACACCGATGCTCTCCAAAAGGATTTCTGAATTTTTATTAAAAGGAGGCATAAAGAGTTAGAATGATTAGAGTTCCTATTTATAAAGAATAGGAAACCCTAGGATTACATTTCGATCCGCATGTCTACAATTACAAAAATAGCCCAATAAAGACCAGTCAACGCCGCCAACAAGAAGCCTTGGATGCTGTAATTTTCTGTGTTGTCTTCTGGTGACTTTGTCTTCCTGTTTCTATATGTCTTTTTCCATTTGGGCTTCTAGGTTGGTTCCAGATCTTCAGTGAACAATTTGCAATGGCTTTTTAACCGTTTGCCTTGACATTTTGGGATCTTGCGTTGCCTTGTTAATTGTGAACTGTCTTTCGATGTAGGCTTGACTAAGATCCTCCTATTTGTTGGTCAAAGTCCACTTTTGCATCGTCTTTTCATCGTTTTCACTGTTTTAGATCCACGAACCTGTAACCTGTAACATATAGCAGACATGCGTCAAAACCACCTGTTTATTTATAAAAAGACTAAGAATGGGGAATATAATAATGCAATATTATGGTGTGAACAAATACCCCCAAACTTATCTTTTGCTCGTCCTCGAGCAAACTTATTTTTATTCACTAAAATCCTAACCGCACTTTCGCAGGAAAACGTGATTGCACTGAGCTCGTGCAACAAGCCGTTAAACCTCTAGGTGTCCCTAGTAGGAGGAGTGTTGTCTCCTGAGGGTTTTCAGCGGATACTACCCACAAAATCCTATAAATTCGGCCCATTGACTTTAATTCTCCAATTAGGTTTTTTAAAAGGAATTCTATTATCGTCGACTAGTAAATTATCCACCTATATTCTTCATACTTCCTCGTTATTTAACTTAAGATTATATATGTTCTATAGAATTACTTAGCTTTCGGCATCTCTTAAGTTTTCCTTCTAGGGTTCCATCTCCACTTAGGAATTTCTATCACCCTTACTAAAGATACAGGTTTTATTCTTCATTCCTTTCTCTCACCTAAACTCCAATCACATATTCCTACGTGTGTGTATAGATCACCCCTACACTTGGAAATTCAAATCAAGCAATCATACTCTTGTCCGTTGTCCAAAGCACTTCTTAAATGGTGAACTTCTAATTGAATTTTGCTTACACATCCTTCATGCGACCGTTAATACTTCTTGAGGTACCAACGACCGATTACAAAATGTGTTTGCACATTTAAGCGTAATTCCTAGTCTTGCAACACCCAAGGCTTTTAGCAGTGACTCCCAAACCAGTTGGTCTAAGGCACTAGGTGATGAAGCACCCTCGCTAAATATTTTTTATTTTTTGCAGCCTTAAGTAATCACAAAAACCAGTGTCCATTTTTTTTATTCTTTATTCACTCTTTTTTCTTTTATTTTCTTCGTACTAAGGACTTTTAGACAAGAGCATTTCAAGGTCTCCTCTACTATTCCAAGTTTCAAGGTGCGTGATTGTGCAAATTGTAGGGTATACATTTTCAGAATCTAGACTTAAGCTAGGAACTATTTTTCAAACTTATACTCTAATAAAAGCATCAATACTCTTCCCTTGTTTCGACTTAGCCCAAGAAGTGAACCCAAAATTAGCCTATTTCTAAATAAACTACAAGGCATATACTTTCTACCGTTAAACATTAAGGAAGGTTATTTTTAGGGTTTTTAATTCACTAAGTCTAAGATCTAGTTGTTCCTAGCTAGTTAACCTATCTGTCAAACTCTAGTCAAATAAGCCAAAATTGAATACAATAATTTTTATAATTTTGAAATTTTTCAAATTTTTATGGGTTTTCAAATAAGTATGCAAGTGCAAAAAATATACAAATGAATGCGAAGGAAGAAAACGTACCGAGCGTACCCCCAAACTTGAACTTGACAGTGTCCTCACTGTCATGCTAAACCAAGAGGGTCAAAATACCGATACTCCCATGTTTATTTATTTACAATTTTTTTTATATTTTTAATGTTTTGAAAAAAAAATTATTTTTTATAAAAAAGAAAACAAAAATATATACATGTATACAACAAGGTTCCCCCCAAACTTAAGCTTGGCCTTACACAAGCCAAAGGTTAGCACCAACCATTCAAAAATCTTATCGTGGTAATGATATAGTTGGTGCCAGAATGGGATGGAAACAAAAAAGATGAGAAGCACACGAGACCGAATAAGAAGAAGGGTGGTAGAATAGGGTCTCGGTGTGGGAGAAGAATAGCGGAAAGAAGAAAGAAGGGTCGCGCGATCTTGAGGGTGTAAATCGAGTGAATAAATTAGCGCAATATATGATGACCGAAGTGTGAAAACTGATTGTGCTAATCTATCAACTCGTCGTGCAATGAGGTCAAATCCCTCAAGATTCGCAAGAAAACATGGGTACGCTGAACTTGGTATAGGAGATGAAAGCGTAACGGTCTCTTGTTCGGTCGGAACAATGGGAAAGACGACAGGGAGTGAATTAGGGATAGTCTCTTTCTCACCGTAGTAAACTGTCTCGAATTTGAAAGATTCCATTAATGGTTCGAAACTACTGTAAGTAACCGAGTCTGATGGTTCAACTAACTCATCTGAAAATGTAAAGGACTCAAACTCGGGCGGTGAGACATCCACATCGTCCAAAAAAGTGAAACACTCATCTGTGAGAACTGTGTCAGATTCAAAAGAAAAATTTTCAAGCTCACAGTCTTCGAGCGTGGTCGGAACGATGGAAAGGAGGGAGGGTGATATAACAGTCAAAGGTTCAGGAGGATGAATTGGAAAATCAGACACGTCAAACAGAAATGATTCCACCTCAATATGATCCTCAAAACTCTCCTCAATACTATCCTTATAATTCTCCTCAAGATTCAACTCATCCATGCCATTATCATCAAAGTCAAGACGCATATGAGATTCGGGAGAAACATTTAATAACTCGGGATGATGATTTGAACATAAAATCTCAATTAAATCGACAGGTTCATCATCCGAAATATTCCCAGCGTCTATACCCTCAATCAAGTGAAAATCAATTTCTTTAGACACCTCATCAAAAGCATGGATATCTATCGATTTAGGTTCTAGATGGGAGGTGTAAAGATCGAAAGGATTAGGTGCGGTTTCACTCGAAAGGGGTTCCTCATAATCTGGCAAATCAAACACTACAAAATCACACAACTCGTTTTTATTTTCAACAGGTGAACTATTTAGGGCAATCGATGGAAACCAGGAGTTTTGGGCTTCAATTGGGTAAGGGTAGGTTTGATTTGAAAATCCTCTCTCATTCTCACTCTGTCCAACCGCCTCCTTATACATTAAAAAATATTGAGCTAGCGGGAAACTAGCTACCGCTTCAGTAGGTTGCATAAGGGCGGCCACGGACGCTTCCACATTCCTAGTCATTTTATTTGTTGCAGCAATATAAGCTTCCAACGACTCTTCCAAACTAGACTTAGGTGGTGAGGGGGTTTCGGTGAAAGATTCAAAATTGGTAGGATATGTGAAACTCCCTAATGGCTGTGTAGAAACAGTGTCTAATGAGGGTGGGAAGGTCGGGTATGACTAGTAGGAAGTGAGTGATTGGACAGGGGTAGGGTCAACATATGGATAAAAAGGTGAAAAGTCGTGTGGATCTCTAGAAGTAGATGAGTGGAGAGGGGTGAAAGATTGACTGCGAGATTGAGCAATATGCTCAGCAATGGACATCGGCCTAGGAGTGACAGAAGGACATGAAAAAGTGGTATCAACATATGGAAGTGGTGAAGGTTGACTTGGTTGACACAAAGTGGGTTGAAAAGTCAAACTATTTCTCCTAGACGCCTCTATTTGATCTTTCAAAGATTTTTTAGGCAAGGAAGGATCGTCTTTAAATTGACCGAACAAATTGACGTACGACGCAAAATTAGGTTCGGGATACCAAAGTTCGTCAAGTGATTTATTATGTGGGGTACCCATGTTGTATGAAAGGGGAAAGAAAGAAAGTTTGTGGTGCAAGGATCTATTTGAGGCCAAAAATTTTGCAAGTTTCTAATAAAATTTGTCCTTTTTATTTTTATTCTTTTTCTCTTTATTTGGAAAATTTTGTTGCAAAAATATTTTAGAGAAAAGATAAGCAACAGCACAATATTACTTGCAATCAATTTTATATCAAGCAGGGCACAAAAATCCTGTACAAGATTGTTATTTGGAAGGGCAAATATTTTTAAAGCGCAACAAATCCTGCAGGCATTTTTTTTAGAAAATATATTTCAAAAATTACAGAGGAGGAACAGAAAATCTTACAGAAAAATTTTCAGAAGTAGATGCCACCAGCTCGCCGCTCTTCCGCGGCAATAGCGCTCTAACACCGCGGTTCCGCGGCCCTCTTGATGGCTCAGATCCCCACAATTTTTTTGGTGTGATGAATCGACAAGACGGCCACGTTTCCGCGTCCTAAGGTGGGTTTTGGCCGCGGAAACGCGGCGTGGTGGTGGATTTAGGTCTTCAGAAAAATTGCTCTGTTCTATTATTTAAAATCGCTTCTGTTCCAATGTTTTGTTTCCTGTTTTGCTTTCTGAAAATTTCCAGATCCGATTTGTATATCCTGCAAAATTCAAACAACAAAGTATCCCTTCCAAAAATAACAAAATATATATATTTTTATATTTTTTTGGATTTTTCAGATTTTTATGATTTTTTTTTTAAGATTAACCCGAAATTGCGAAAAGGAAATTTCTACGCCATCCCCGGCAACGGCGCCATTTGATTTGAGTGATTTTAGCGTGTTTGCGCTTTCTAAAAGATAGATCAAAAATATTTGTAACCGCAATCAAGAACGGCGTCGCTTTGCAGCAAGCCGGTGAGTACGGGTTGGTCCACAGGGATGTTGTGAATCTCCGATTCGTTCTTACGAGTTAATTCCGAAGGGTGTTCGGAGTTGTTATTAAATCTAAAAACCTAATTAACCTAGGGAAATTATCTAGATCTATTCTTGATAGGGTTAGGTTTAGGGATGGTTTGGAAATGCAATTAAATCTCAACGCTTTTTATACCCGAATGAAGATCTGTGAGGAGTTATGGTAATTATCAACAAAGGGGATTAGAACCATTCGGGAAGGTGTTCCTTCCTCTAGGTTCTTGTCCTTCCTTTAAAGATCCTTACCCTAACTTCCATGGAAAACGCGCGCAACCGGGCCTTTACACTACGGTGCCATCGTTACCTCGAGGGGTAGGATGCCGTAGGGCGCGGTGTGTGCGTGTATGCATGGAGTCCTATTGTAAATATTTGGTGGGTAAGAAAGGGATGAGAGATCTCATCTCTCAAAATCCTTCCCCAAAGTTAAACCCTAAACAAGTTCCTAGGGCATGAAATTAAATCTACCTAGGGCAAAGAATTTAAAGGGCGAGAAATTAAATCTACTTACAGAAGCATCTCTCGAATCATCCATGCAGGGTTGTCAGATCTGAATTTCTGAAAGGAAAAGAAACACCGATGCTCTCCAAAAGGATTTCTGAATTTTTATTAAAAGGAGGCATAAAGAGTTACAATGATTAGAGTTCCTATTTATAAAGAATAGGAAACCTTAGGGTTACATTTTGATCCGCATGTCTACAATTACAAAAATAGCCCAATAAAGACCAGTCAACGCCGCCAACACATTATAGTTAAAAAATTATTTTCTATTTCCTTAATATGGCCGCGGAACCGCGGCCCGAGGCCCTGTTTGGCCGCGGTTCCGCGGTCAACAAGAAGCCTTGGATGCTGTAATTTTCTGTGTTGTCTTCTGGTGACTTTGTCTTCCTGTTTCTATATGTCTTTTTCCATTTGGGCTTCTAGGTTGGTGTTCATATCAGAAAATTGCATTCTAATACCGCTCATTCATTATCTAATTGTTATATTTATCGGTATTATTGACCAGTGTCTGCTCAGCATTACAGATTACAGGTATCCATGAAAAAATACTGGAAATGCATCCAATAGCACGGATATATCACTTGAGGGAAGACACTGCGACCAGAAACGCTAACCGACCGATACTTCAGGAGTTCCTTTACGCAACAAGTTGTGTACACATTTTTTTTCTAAATGGTCCAACACAACAAGTGTGTACACAAGACTTTTAAGCACATGTGGATATGATTTTATATGCAATCAAGGATATGATTCTATATGCAATCATCAAGGATATGATTTTATATGCAATCAAGGATATGATTTTATATGCATATGATATTATATGCATTCAAGACTAATAAGCATGTGTTCAAATCAAAGGCAATCAAACAAATCAGCATGAGCCATAATGGGGCAGATATGAATATTTCTTTCTGAGCCTATAAAGAGAGACCAGAGGCAAGAGGAAAGGGTAGCTTTTTCTTTAGTTCTATCTTAGAATTCTTGTAATTTTTCTTTTCATTCTTGAGCTCTTGCCCCTTTGTCTTGACCTTGCAACTTCTCATTTAGAACTTGCAAGCTTAAGGCTTAGGTTCTTGAATTCAAGATCTCTTGTAACAAGTTTGTTCTTCAATAAAAGTTTGTATTTTTATTACATGTCTTGTTCCACTTTACATGATTTCAATTGTGAAATTCATGCTTTGCTTTGATCTTGCAACCTCTTAAGTGAGCTTGCAACCTTAAAGCTTGGTATTTGGATCTCACACGTTGCCGGGGATTGAACACTGGGAGATAAAACGCTTGAACTCATCGGTTCCCTTTTCCTCTTTATTTCATTGCATGTTTTTATGTATCTTCTCTTTTCTTTCTTGTTAATTTGTAAATATGTGTGAGTAATCTTTTCACTTGTTAAGGGTGTAATATGTTAGATCGTATTCGAAGATTTTCTTTATCCAAATTTTAAAACCTAAAACTTGCCTATTGAAACTTCGTGCAAATCACCCGCAACTCCGCTCACTAGGGATCCTATCCTACCCCGATAGTGATGATTCCTAATCATGACCGGATTGCCCGTGGTTTGCCGAAGGCTAAAATCAAGAGATAACAACGGAAGGACAAGGAACAAGGAAAACGGATTTAGCGAAATACCGCAAATACCGTATTTCAAGTTCCCTAATCCGCGTTGTTACCTATTGCTTTAGTATCAATACCAAGTCGGGGCTATAAGGAATTGACAAACATCACCTTCATACAATCTAACTTATTACTACCCTTAACAAGTCCTTTTTATTCATATCTTTGTTACGACAATTAGTTAACCAACAAATCAAAACACGGTATTAACTCGTTAAAACAAGCAATAAGAAACTTACCATCTCCCTGCGGACGACCCGTATTCATCGCGGCTCGCTACAAGCGACACCGTTTTGATTGCGGTAATTTCAGAATTCTTTTTAAACACGACACAGTTAGATCGTGACAATCAAATGGCGCCGTTGCCGGGGAGACGGTAACGCTTTTTATACTTGTATTCTCGGGTTAAATTTGTGCATATTCTGTATAAAACTAACTTCTAACACATTCAAACAAATAACCATTCTTTTTGAAACCAACCACAAACACAAATAAAATTCTTTTCTTCTCTGGATTTGAATTCTGCTAACACTTTGATGCTAAGGAAATAAATCAAGTTATAAAATTGGAATGACATTTCTTCATTGAGACAACACACAAAAACCGGCGACATACCCTAAAAAACCGAGCTCGCTGGCCTTGGTGTGGCCTTTTCACTTTTGTTTTTCTGTGTTGCTTCCAGTGTTTTGATATAAATTCCATTTTTATTATTTGATTTTCTTAATTATTTGTGTTCAGAATTGTGGTTGTTAATATTGTTTTTTGGCTCAAATATCCGTATTTTTCCAATATATGCAGATTTGACGGATTTTGAGCAGCGATCATACGGAACAAAGGGGCATTTTCAAGTGCAAAGGAGGGTGAACACTCAGTGCCAAAGATCCGGTTAGTTAGACCCGCGCAAGCGAACCATTCGACCACTCGGAGGCAATATCGACACGAGTTTCTGAAACTCGATACTTTTTGGTACGTATTTTTCTCAACTTCCCCTCTCAAACCCGACGCTCCAATATTCTTGTCTTTGCAGGATTCTTAGCAAAAAAATCACCGCAAAAAGCCAAAAAAAAAACTAACCGTATTTGTTGCAGCGCCGCATTAAAAGTAAAAAACGATAACTGATTGCTTGAAAACAAAAAGTTGGTTCAATTTTGCGCATTGCATCATTTAATACAGACTTAAGGGGCTCTAACACCAATCCAGATTGGGTGGCGATTTCATCACCCTTCCTAAGACCCCGGAAATCACTAATTGCATAAGTGTCACCTCAAGTTTAATAAAAAATATCTAGACTCAGCCCACTAAGGACTTGTCCCGCTCAATAGGACAAAGAAAGATTGTGGGCATTCAATCGTTTATCTAAACATGACTCTTGTGGTGCCTAGGCAAGACAAGTGAGGAGGCAACTTTAAAAGGCACGTCTCACGGTGATTCGTGAGCGGATCCCTCTATACCTCACTTGTGCTTACCTGGCCACAACTGGCTGTGAAGAGGCGATCTGAGGGTTATCTCACAATTTGTCGCTTTGGAACAGTTAGGAGCAGGTCTAGTAGACTTAGAGGACCCTAGTCTAGGTATTGATTGTGCATTTGTGACTGTGCATTTGTGATTGTGTTTGTTGAACAGTCGTTTCATTTTCCCATTCTTTTGAAACAAACACAAAAATTGCCATTTTTACCACCATCACCCAATTTTTCTCCACTTTCGTTTTCTTACCCTCACATTCTACGTTTTGACTACACTAAACTCGTTTAGTGTATGTCCGCTTGGACTAGGGACCCTAGTTCCCGTTTAGTCCGCGTTTCGTTAGTCCCTACGGACTACGCGATCGACTCCAACGCCGAAAATCCCTCCATCCTTTTATCACCTTTACCTTTGCCGGTCTACTCCGACGTTGACCGAGATTCTGTTCATACATCTTCACCTTCTTTATCACCAAATTCTTCTTCTGAGATGTCAGGATTTAATCCTAACATCTCTCCACCTGCCCAGGGCTGACTCCACCTAATCTGGGTGCGAATAACCCGAATCAACCACCTGTTGAAGCGCCCACACAAGTCGCGCTCCAGGATCTCTTCTACCCTGTCCGCACCTCTTTACCTACCTGTCTTTCACCTCCACCGGCAAATGGGGACAATTTTGAAATAAAACCCCACTTCATCAATATGCTGCCAAAATTTCATGGATTGGAATCAGAAGATGCGTATATTTTTATCAATAAATTCCAAAACGTTTGCGCTATGATGAAAACAACCCAATTAAGTGATGACGCTATAAGGCTAAGGGTCATTCCTTTCACCTTATGTGACCTAGCCGAGAAGTGGCTATACAGCACCGCATCACATTCAATTAGAAATTGGGACGAGTTTGTGAAACCTTTTCTTAAAAAGTTCTATCCTCATCACAAAACTGCTAGAATCCGTAATGAGATTATACAATTTTCACAGCTTCTTTCCGAACCATTTTGGAAGTGTTTTGAAAGATTCAAAGACCTACTCGTTCAATGCCCTCACCATGGGATCGAAAGTTGGCAACTTTGCCAAACATTATACGAGGGATTGAACCCGGCAACGAAGCAGTTGCTAGAAACCATTTGTCAAGGTCACTTTCTATCCAAATCTAGTGAGGAAGCGTGGCAGTTCCTTGAGGACCTTAGTGAACAAACAATTCAGTGGGAGAGCACCAAGACCACATCATCTTCTTCTAGTGGTCAGTCTAGGGCAGGCATACATCAATTAGAGATGTCGATTGCTATGAAGGCCGAGATGGCCGCTCTTACGAAAAAGCTAGAAGCGATTGAGACCAAAATCTCATCGCCTTCTCCTGCCCCTGTTGTGCCTCCACGAACTGTTTGTGCTTGCTGTTCGGATCAATCACATCTCACCGAAGAGTGTCCTTACAATGCATCTACTCAAGGACAGGATCAAGTCAATGCTGCCTTTCAGCAACGACAAAGAAACGATCCATACTCTTCTACATACAATCCGGGTTGGAGGAGTCACCCAAATTTCGCTTGGAACCAAAATCAACAATTCCAAGGAAATAACAATTTTCAAAGGCCTCCTCCTCCACAACAACAAGCACCTCCACAAACTCAATTTCAACAACCTTTCCAACAGCGCCTTACCCTAATCAAGTGAACAATTTTGTGCCTAACACTGCTTACCCGCCAAACAATTTTGTTCAACCTAATAATGACAAGGTTAGCTCGCTCGAAAGAAGTCTAGATGCGTTCCTAAAGCAATCAACACAATCTACAGCAAGATTAGAGACTTCTATTCAATCTTTGGTGCAAAATAGTGCCTCACACGATCAAAGCATCAAATCTATTGAGGCACAAATTGCACAACTCAATGCAGCATTGAGCGAGCGAGAAAAAGGAAAGCTCCCATCTCAACCACTGCCAAATCCCGGTCACGCACATGCTGCATATCAACAGCAAAATCATAACGTAAATGCTGTGACCACGTTGAGATCAGGAAAAATGTTGCAAAACAATGTGGGTATTCACGATGACACCCCTGCCGGTGTTTCTTCTTCACCTTCTGCTTCTTCGTTAGAGCCTGTTCTCCATCATTCACAAGGCTCTACTCCTTCTAGCTCAAGCGGACCCACTTCTCACAACAAGAACACATCTACACGGGGTTCCGTTCCAACTCAACAATCTGATCCGCAAAAATTGGACTCAACAACATTTCAAAATGCTCCTTTTCCAAACCGGTTGAGATCCAATAAACCAACCCCACAAATGGAGAAGATTGTTGAGCTGTTCAAACAGGTTAGCATAAATATCCCTCTTTTGGATGCAATCCAACAAGTTCCTTCATATGCAAAAATCTTAAAGGACTTATGCACCAAAAAGAGGAAGTCACAAGTACCAAAGAAAGTTTTTGTGGCTAGTGCTATTAGCGATGCTCTTGTCAATTCTTTACCCCAAAAGCAAAAGGACCCCGTTTGTCCTACTATTTCGATAACAATTGGGGACAAGAACATCAATAGAGCACTACTAAATCTTGGTGCTAGTGTCAATTTGCTACCTTATTCTGTGTACGAGCAATTAGGCATTGGAGAGCTTAAGCCCACTCACTGTACTCTCCAAATGGCTAATCGATCAATCACCCATCCAAGGGGTGAGCTAGAGGATGTGTTGATCAAAGTTGGGGAGTTCATATTCCCAGTTGATTTTATTGTTATGGACACACAACCTGTTGCTAACTCACGGAACCAAATTCCGGTGATCCTCGGTCGACCATTTTTGGCCACTTCCAATGCCGTAATAAACTGTCGCAATGGCTCCATGACTCTCTCCTTCGGGAAGACGTCTAGTGAGTTCAATATTTACAAGTTAGGAAGTCTGCCCTCCGTGCCTAATACTAGTACACGAGAAGTTTGCTCTATTCACGAAATCACGCAGGAGGACTGCGAGTTTGAAAGATTCTTGTTTGATGAGAATAGTTTTGACGCCACTAATGCGTCCCTCCTTGAGCCTACTACCGTTGACACAACCGATATGGATTATGAATGTTTCACTTTTTCGGATGATGATGGCTCACAACCCGAATATGAGTCTTTTGAATTTTTGGATGACTTGGTTGAACCATCCGAATCAGTTGTTTGCAGTGATTTCGAACCTGTGTTGGAGTCCTTTGAGTTCGAGGTAGATTCCCCAATTTTGCCTATGATTCTTTTGCCTCCGAAACTCGAACTCATGCCCTTGCCGTCTCACATTAAATATGCTTACATAGGTGAGAATGAGACCTTTCCCGTTATTATATCGGCCTCTCTAGCCCTCGAGCAAGAGAATGCCCTTTTAATGCTCTTACAAGATAGGCGGCAAGCTCTCGGCTGGAATATGGCGGACATCGAGGAGATTAGTTCCCTCATAATTAAATATCATATGCATATGATGGATGATGCCAAGTCGATGAAGGATCCACAGAGATATCTTGGGGATAGTGTGCTTAGTCAACCTTCTCCTTTGGAAGTTGAACCACCCCCATTTCTTTTAATAAGTTACGAGAATTCCAATACTCCACTGATTGCTGATCATTCGCATTCTCGTTTTGATTCATCACCACCTCCTGTCTATTCACTTCCACACTTTCCATACCACCTCTTCTATCTTCCCCAATTCTTTTTGGATTGGTACAACATATTCTTCCACCAACCGATACTCTTTACAGATAAATTTTTCAACTGGTTGATGTTGACATTTGGTCTATGCAAAGTTTGGCAGTAATGTCTAACATTGTTTAAATAAAGTTTGGGGGGGCTTTCTGTATATATTTTTGTTTTAACAATAAAATAAAAAAATAAAAAATAAACAGGGAAGTGCCGGCATTTTAACCTTCTTGGTATAGCATGACAGTGAGGACACTGTCAAGTTTAAGTTTAGGGGTATGCTCGGTACGTCTTCTTCCTTCGCATTCATTTGTACATATTTTTGCATTTGCATACTTATTTTAAAAACTCATAAAAATTGAAAATTTTCAAAAATTATAAAAATCATTGTATTCAATTTTGGCCATATTTAACTTGAGTTTGACAAATAGGTTAACTGGCTACGAACAACTAGATCTTAGACTTAGTAAATTAAAAACCCTAAAAATAACCTTCCTTAAAGTTTATCGGTAGAAAGTATATGTCTTTGTAGTTTATTTAGAAATAGGCAAATTTTTGGTTCATTTCTTGGGCTAAGTTGAAATAAAGGAAAAAGTATTGATTATTATTAGAGTATAAGTTTGAAAAATAATTCCTGGCTTAAATATAGACTCTGAAAATGTATACCCTACAAAATTGCACAATCACGCACCTTGAAGTTTGGAATAGTAGAGGAGACCTTGAAATGCTCTTGTCTAAAAGTCCTTAGTACGAAGAAAATGAAAAATACAAAAGTGAATAAAAAAAATGAACACTGGTTTTGTGATTACTTAAGGCTAAAAAATAGAAAAATATTTAGCGAGGGTGCTTCATCACCTAGTGCCTTAGACCAACTGGTTTGGGAGACACTGCTAAAAGCCTTGGGTGTTACAAAACTAGGAAGTACGCTTTAAAAGTGCAAATGCATCTTGTAATCGGTCGTTGGTACCTCAAGAAGTATTAACGGTCGCATGAAGGATGTGTAAGCAAAACTCACCAATTAATAAGTGCTTTGGAAAACGGACAAGGGTATGATTGCTTGATTTGAATTTCCAAGTGTAGGGGTGATTTATACACACACGTGGGGATATGTGATTAGAGTTTAGATAAGAGAAAGGAATGAAGAATAGAACTTGTATCTTTAGTAGAGTTGATAAAAATTCCTAAGTGGAGATGGAACCTTTGAATGAAAACTTAAGAAATGCCAAAAGCTAAGTAAGTCTATAGAACATATACAATCTTAAGTTAAATGATGAGGAAGCGTGAAGAATGTGGGTGGATAATTTACAAGTAAAAGATAATAGAGTTCCTTGTTAGAAAACCTAATTGGAGAATAAAAGTCGATAAGCCAAATTGACGGGATTTTGTGGGTAGTATCCGCTGAAAACCCTCAGGAGACAACACTCCTCCTACTAGGGACACCTAGAGGTTAAACGGCTTGTTGCACATGCTCAGTGCAATCGCGTTCCCTGCGAAAGTGCGGTTAGGATTTTCGTTTGTGAATAAATGGTTTTGCTCGGGACGAGCAATATATAAGTTTGGGGGTATTTGTTCATATCAGAAAATTGCATTCTAATACCGCTCATTCATTATCTAATTGTTATATTTATCGGTATTATTGACCAATGTCTGCTCAGCATTACAGATTACAGGTATCCATGACAAAATACTAGAAATGCATCCAATAGCACGGATATATCACTTGAGGGAAGACACTGCGACCAGAAACGCTAACCGACCGATACTTCAGGACTTCCTTTACGCAACAAGTTGTGTATACATTTTTTTTCTAAATGGTCCAACACAACAAGTGTGTACACAAGACTTTTAAGCACATGTGGATATGATTTTATATGCAATCAAGGATATGATTCTATATGCAATCAAGGATATGATTCTATATGCAATCATCAAGGATATGATTTTATATGCAATCAAGGATATGATTTTATATGCATATGATATTATATGCATTCAAGACTAATAAGCATGTGTTCAAATCAAAGGCAATCAAACAAATCAGCATGAGCCATAATGGGGCAGATATGAATATTTCTTTCTGAGCCTATAAAGAGAGACCAGAGGCAAGAGGAAAGGGTAGCTTTTTCTTTAGTTCTATCTTAGAATTCTTGTAATTTTTCTTTTCATTCTTGAGCTCTTGCCCCTTTGTCTTGACCTTGCAACTTCTCATTTAGAACTTGCAAGCTTAAGGCTTAGGTTCTTGAATTCAAGATCTCTTGTAACAAGTTTGTTCTTCAATAAAAGTTTGTATTTTTATTACATGTCTTGTTCCACTTTACATGATTTCAATTGTGAAATTCATGCTTTGCTTTGATCTTGCAACCTCTTAAGTGAGCTTGCAACCTTAAAGCTTGGTATTTGGATCTCACACGTTGCTGGGGATTGAACACTGGGAGATAAAACGCTTGAACTCATCGGTTCCCTTTTCCTCTTTATTTCATTGCATGTTTTTATGTATCTTCTCTTTTATTTCTTGTTAATTTGTAAATATGTGTGAGTAATCTTTTCACTTGTTAAGGGTGTAATATGTTAGATCGTATTCGAAGATTTTCTTTGTCCAAACTTTAAAACCTAAAACTTGCCTATTGAAACTTCGTGCAAATCACCCGCAACTCCGCTCACTAGGCATCTTATCCTACCCCGATAGTGATGATTCCTAATCATGACCGGATTGCCCGTGGTTTGCCAAAGGCTAAAATCAAGAGATAACAACGGAAGGACAAGGGACAAGGAAAACGGATTTAGCGAAATACCGCAAATACCGTATTTCAAGTTCCCTAATCCGCGTTGTTACCTATTGCTTTAGTATCAATACCAAGTCGGGGCTATAAGGAATTGACAAACATCACCTTCATACAATCTAACTTATTACTACCCTTAACAAGTCCTTTTTATTCATATCTTTGTTACGACAATTAGTTAACCAACAAATCAAAATACGGTATTAACTCGTTAAAACAAGCAATAAGAAACTTACCATGTCCCTGCGGACTACCCGTATTCATCGCGGCTCGCTACAAGCGACACCGTTTTGATTGCGGTAATTTCAGAATTCTTTTTAAACACGACACAGTTAGATCGTGACAATCATTTGGTTCCAGATCTTCAGTGAACAATTTGCAATGGCTTTTTAACCGTTTGCCTTGACATTTTGGGATCCTGCGTTGCCTTGTTAATAGAGAACTGTCTTTCGATGTAGGCTTGACTAAGATCCTCCTATTTGTTGGTCAAAGTCCACTTTTGCATCGTCTTTTCATCGTTTTCACTGTTTTAGATCCACGAACCTGTAACCTGTAACATGTAGCAGACATGCGTCAAAAGCACCTGTTTATTTATAAAAAGACTAAGAATGGAGAATATAATAATGCAATATTATGGTGTGAACAGCACCTGTATACGATCTTAGATGCATCAGACCAATGGCTGCGGGACCAACCTGTTAGTGTATATGCCCTAGAGGCCATTACTGTATCATACTAGTATGTATATTACTTGATGGAAGCTTGGGATATTCACAGTTGTACAGACAATCTTGCTCAATATAGTAGTATGCTACTTGGTTCGTCTCTGCTTTAATGTGTACTTGTGTGTTTATTTATTATATCACCTATACGCATTAGTAGAGCCCTTAGGATCTTTGCTTGATTACCGGCGTTGTGATGGCGATCACACTCGTGGGGGCTGGGTAATCTACAAGCACATCCTTATACACGTCCCTGGTCGTGAGAGTATCGAGATAGGGCATCGATGCTCCGGAGTAGACTAGCGTATGTGCTTCTCATCCCAGCACGGGAGACGGTCTGTCCCACAGCCGTCGGTACGTCGTACTTGAGATAGTATGCGGGTGCTCGTTAGGTTACGAGTACACTGGACAGGACTCGTCGGGAACTGATGGTTGGTATTATACCTATCGTCAGTTATCAGTTCCCAGGTGACATGAGTACAGCTTAGTCCGCTGACTTGACACTGTCACTCCGCCTCGAGTGTGTTCCCACTGTTCTTTGATTACTACCCTACCACGGCTCTTCTGAGTCGTGCAAACAGGTAGTAGTTGGGAGCAGTCCCGAAGCACTTGGAGGCAGTGACGGTTAGACAGGATTCGTCTCTCCCGATATTGGGGGTTGACATCGCGCTGTGTCTAGGAGAGCCATTACACAAGTAGTCCCTGGCCAGGGCAAGAGAGATATACTGGTAGGTTCCAGTGCTATCTCAGGGTGTTCTGGGCTTCACTCTGACACGACTTGTACCGCTATTAGGGGTCTGACGCTTGCCGCCCCCTAGGCCCGACATGCGATGTATCAGACGAACAGACCGGACTGTACGGAGAATGTCACATTCAGACTCAGTAGGAGTTCAGATGGGTTTTACCTCGTCAGTCTTCTTATCGGCATCTACCTGGGGACCGTTACGCACAGCTGGTGCCAATTGCGGTCTGTGGTTAAACCCACTGCCAGCGTAGTGTCGAGTCTTTAGAGTCCCACACAGAGGGCTATTCGCCTCTGGGCAAAACTGAGTAGAGGTCGCATGGTTTTGCGGCAGGGTTCGTTCTCATCCGCGCACTTGTGCACGTTTGGAGTCCGGACGGTTTATACTAGCAGGCTCTGGTTTGAGCCAGATACTGGTATATGTTTTGGGGTTGCTTTTATCTCTCAGTATTCTTGTTCCTCGGAACGAGAATGCAGGTGTGTATGCACAGTTGTTTGAGGCGGAGGAAGAGGTCTTTCATTAGGGTTTCGGAACGGGTGCGTATGCACAGTTGACAGTCGTCTTTTTCCAAACCCTAATGGATTTATGAAATATCAATTAATAATAGTAATTAAATGAAATTGTGTCATGGTTGGTTTTGTTGACTTGTTGACCATGGTTGACTTGTTGACCATGGTTGAATGTTTGACCATCATCATTACTTTGCAAGGATACTCCTTGATTCTAGCTTACATGCATTTAATGAAGTGATGATAGTGGTCATTCCAAAAACAACCATCAACTATTTCATTTTGAATTATTATTATTAATTAGATAATTCTTTTTCCTTTTGTTATGGTTGCAAAAGGAAAATGAGCTCATTCTATCATATTGATTCTCTCTCCTCACTTCATCTTCTTCTTCCTCAAGCTCAAGGAGAATCCTTCTCATGTGTTGAGAATCCCTCTCCTTGAAAGAGAAACACCCCATAGATACTCTCTACTCTCTCTAGGGTTCAAGGTTTGGCAAGCCGGAGATCCTAGTTCACTCTAAGTTCGAAAAAGAGCCCGAAGGTTGAACCCTCAGGTGGATCCATCTTTGACGGAAGAAGGCTATGAGGAAGGAACCATCAACCTCTACTAGGTTTCAAGAAGAAGGAGTTCAAGTTAGGTATAACCCCTAACCGAGTAGATACATCTCAAGTTAGGATGCTAGTGTATTGTTTAGCAAAGATCCGGCTTTTACGGTCCATGTTACAAAGTTTAGAAAAAAATTTGTTTTACCGTTTCCGCAACCCCGAAAGTACCGGGAGAGGTAACGTGGACCTAACAGTGGTATCAGAGCCTAACTAAACATAAACTAGCTAGGTAGTGAAGTGTAACGAAGTTCGGAACCGAAAAATCCAAAAACCAAACTTTTCAAAAACCCTAGTTTCTGTTAAATTTTTTTCTGGTCAAAACAAAATTTGTTATTCACCTAAAATCATCTCAGGATTTTTTAAAGATAACCACCAAAAACGAGCCAGAGATCTGACCAAACGACCGCGTTTCCGCGGCAACAGCAAGTTATGTTGCCACGGATCCGCGGCCGTCTTGTCTCCTCTCTGCCTCGATTTTGGTGCAGTGTATCTCTGGATTGGTTTTAGGATTTTTGAGATATATTATATGTGCCCAGATTTTCCAGAATAGAAATTTGTTTTTGGGGGCCTATAATTCCGTATTTTTTCCGAACTTCACTACATTTTGACTATGTTGGTTATATCTGTGATGTTTGTATGTATTGAACGTCGGCTAATCGCTATAAGTCGATTAGTCGGGGTTATACATCTCTGTGATCTGTGTTTGATATTGGAATGTGTATATGAATGTGTTGTACTGTCGCGGGTGAATAGCCGGGGTGGATGTGAGATGAGCTTTTGTTTTTCTTTCATTCATTTGTAATATGTAAATTGATGTAATAATATTATTTGTATCGCCGCACAACCGGGTCGGGGTTGTAGCCGTCATTGTATAATTCTTTTTACTGTTTTTGCTCCTAGGATAGACCCATGGAGGGGTGCACAAACTACCGGGTACTTGGCGGATAGTTTGCCGCACCCGTAGGGGTCTTGGGTGGGGTTTTGGCTATTCACCACGACCGTGTAATCCGCTTTTCGTTGCAGGCTCGAACGGATTGCGGATTTCTAGTATATCCAATGTATTCATCTGTGATCTGTAATGTCTATCATTGCTATATTTATAACTATTTAGGCGTTGCTTATGTTTTACAGCCGCGCTAGCCCAGCCCCCGCTCTGTCGTTAGTTAAGTAACCTAACGGATGATGACGGGGCCCAGTGGCGAATGCGATTGGCATAAGCGTACGTCATATTTTGGTTGTTTTCTGCAATGGTAGGATTTAAATGATGGGACGCATTAAAAGAACTAATGCAAGAAAATAAACCTAAAAGACGTTGTTGGAACAATTTTTCAAAAAAAGCTGTTATTGCAAGGACGTTCAATTTTTGTTTTGCATCGCGGTATTCGGTTGTGAATGCCCAGCACCTCAGTCGACGAGGCAAGGGCCGAGATCCCTTCATCGGGAGTGACCCCTTGGACAAAAGTTTGCGTCAGGGTAATAACTTCACTATAGTCGATTATTCTTGCTTTGCATCGAGGTATTCAGTTTGGAATATCCTGCACCTCATTCGACGAGGAAAGAGCCGAGATCCCTTCACAGGGAGTGACCTCTTTAGCAAAAGTTTTCGCCACTATATTTTCAAAAAGATTACCAGGTTCCTTCAACGATATCAAGTTCATTACGTTAACGGGTTTTTCGCCAAAAGCCCAGCCGTAGCCCTCCGTCGTTTCGGATAATTAATACTTAGTATTCGTGCTGCGTTTGTTGATTATTCGTCAAGACACAGTGAACGGTAGCTGAGTAATAATTTTCTGTTGCACTGATAGATGCGATTGGTTAGGACGGTCGCATGATTTTGTTGATTATTCGTCAAGGATCATGCGGGCGGGTCTAATGCAATCCTGGATAACGACGGGTTGAACTTGACTAGGACCTTTTGATTTGTTGATTATTCGTCAAGGTCACTTGGGTCCTAGGGGAAAAAACCACATCGGGAGTTTCAAAAGTACTGAAACTTGCAGATTTAGCATACCTTCTGGAGTGTGGTGACTAGAGTGGATTCCATCTAGGTCATCACACAATGAAAGTTGGATCCCGATCCCACTGATGAGTTGGATTACTCTTGGGAGATTATTTCACTAAACGATCAATGCTATAAACCTAGTAGGTGTCTAGAAAGGTGTTAGCGGAGCTACGCCCCCAGGGAAAAGAGGTTCTTGAATTAAGGAACTTCGCGAAAGCGTTGGAAAACCTCCCTCGAAGTACCGACACTAGCCTGGCTGAAAGGTTATGCAAGTATTGTGACGTGAATTAAAATCCTGACTAGTTCTTCTTTTAAAAGGTTTTAAGAAGAATTTGAAGTAAACAGTGGGAGACATCCTGGTTAGATAAATTAATAAACCAATCTAATCTTGCAAGAGCATACGCTGAGTGTTTCTTTTCTCTCTCTCCAGGCAGCAACCTTTTCACGCCCTAATCAAGATAATAAAATGTATCGCTTGACCGATCCGAATTCTTATTCGGGACTGGGAAAAGTTGGTCCAGCTCTAACTTGTGACAACAGTCATGAGTATGAGAATGGGAAAGGGGATTGTATGGATTTTCAGGATACCCAGTCGAAGAAGAAGCATGGTTTTGAATCTACTTCAGGTGTTCTTGTAATTGAGAACTGTTTTACGGTCAGCCCTGCCTCCTGGGTACTTGATACCGGATCAGGATCTCATATCTGTAATTTATTACAGGGACTGAGAAAAAGTAGGAAAGTTGCACCGGGTGATATGTCGCTCAGAGTAGCGAACGGAGCACAAGTTAATGCGGCAGCCGTCGGTGAATATCACCTAGTATTGCCAAATGGCAAGACTATGATTTTGAACGATTGCTACTATGTACCCTCCATGGTTTGCAACATCATATCAGTTTCTTTACTCGATAAAAATGGATATAACTTGGTTCTTGAAAAGAATATCATGAACATTTACCTTCATAAGGTACTGGTTGCAGAGGGTACACTGTGTAATGGTATCTACGTTCTAAATCAGAATACAGTTCTCAATATACAAAACACACGCAAGAGGAAGAATTCAGATACGAATGAATCCTACTTGTGGCATTGTAGACTTGGTCATATCGGAGAGAAAAGACTGAGTAAGTTGCATAAAGATGGACTCTTGGATACGTTCGAGTTTTCATCTTATGAAACTTGTCAGTCTTGTCTCAAAGAGAAGATGGCCAAATCTCCGTTCACCGGACATGGAGAAAGAGCAGCAGAGCTCTTGGGACTCGTACATAGTGATGTATGTGGTCCGATGTCTATACATGCAAGGGGTGGGTTCTCGTACTTCATCACATTCACTGACGATCTCTCTAGGTTCGGATATGTGTATCTGATGAAACACAAATCTGAAGCTTTTGAGAAATTCAAGGAATTCAGAAACGAAGTAGAGAACCAGGCAGGCAAAAGTATCAAGATCCTCCGGTCTGACAGGGGAGGGGAGTACTTAAGCACGGAATTCCTAGATTACTTAAAAGAGAATGGTATTCTCTCTCTGCTTACACCTCCTTATACACCACAGCACAACGGTGTATCGGAGCGGAGGAATCGTACCCTATTGGATATGGTTCGCTCCATGATGAGTAGTGCTGAGTTACCTCTTTCATTCTGGGGACATGCGCTTCAGACAGCGGCATACCTTTTGAATCAAGTTCCGTCCAAATCTGTGCCTAAAACTCCGTATGAAATATGGAGCAGTAAGAAACCATGTCTGAAGTTTATAAAGATATGGGGTTGTCCGGCCTATGTGAAGACACAGAAACCGGACAAGCTAGAGGCACGATCAGTTCTGTGTAAATTTGTGGGATATCCTAAAAACTCACTGGGATATCTGTTCTACCACACTGAGGAACAGAAGGTGTTTGTATCTCGCCACGCCACCTTCTTAGAAAGGGAGTTTCTTGCAAAAGAAACTAGTGGGAGTTCGGTAGAACTGAAAGAAATTCAGCGACCACAAAATGTAACTGAAAATTTGGAGGAACCGCTAGATTCTATAACCCCAGACGAACCTCAGCCACTCCGCAGATCTGGTAGGATTTCTCATCCGCCCGAGAGATACTACGGTTTTCTCATAGACGGGGATCGAGAGGATTGCATCTTGGAAGAAGATGACCCTACCAGTTTCAGGCAGGCCATTATTAGTAGGGACTCTGATAAGTGGCAGGAAGCAATGCAATCCGAAATGGAGTCCATGTACGCCAATAAAGTGTGGACCTTGGATATTGCTCCACCTGGGGTAAAACCCGTTGGATGCAAATGGATCTACAAAAGAAAACTTGGTGTAGATGGGCAGGTGGAAACCTATAAAGCTAGACTCGTTGCAAAAGGTTTTCGTCAAAGACCTGGTTTGGACTATGATGAAACTTTTTCTCCGGTGGCTATGGTCAAATCCATTCGGATCCTACTTGCCATTACTGCCTTCCATGACTATGAAATCTGGCAGATGGATGTTAAAACGGCTTTCCTAAACGGTTGTTTGGAAGAGTGCGTTTACATGGATCAACCAGAAGGTTTCGTAGACAGTAGGAGCAGCGGAAAGGTGTGCAAGTTGCTTAAATCCATTTATGGATTAAAGCAGGCATCGCGGAGCTGGAACATCTGTTTTGATGAGGCAATCAAGGAATTTGATTTCATCAAGAACGAAGATGAACCCTGTGTGTATAGGAAGATTGTAGGACGAACTGTCGTATTCCTAGTCTTGTACGTGGACGACATTCTTTTGATAGGAAATGATATTCCTATGCTACAATCGGTCAAGCTATTTTTGTCACAAAGGTTCTCCATGAAGGACCTGGGTGATGCCTCGTACATTCTGGGGATCAAGATCTATAGAGATAGATCCAAGAAACTATTGGGACTTTCGCAGTCCAGGTACATAGAGACCGTACTAAAGAGATTTAGTATGGAGGGTTCCAAGCGCGGTAACATACCCGCATTGCACGGAATTACCCTCTCCAAGAAGATGTCTCCTAAGACTGACGAGGAGAGGGTTCGCATGAGCACTATACCCTACGCTTCGGCGGCAGGATCTATAATGTATGCAATGCTATGTACAAGACCAGATGTAGCTTATGCATTGAGCGCGGTAAGCCGGTATCAGTCAGACCCAGGGGAGGACCACTGGACAGCAGTGAAGAACATTCTCAAGTACCTGAGAAGGACTAAGGAGATGTTCCTGGTTTACGGTAATGGAGACCTCAGGGTCGATTCCTTTACCGATTCAAGCTTCCAGAGTGACAAAGATGACAGCAAGTCTGTCTCGGGTTTTGTGTTTACCCTCAACGGAGGGGCGGTATGTTGGAGGAGTTCCAAGCAGGATACCGTCGTAGACTCGACGATGGAGGCTGAATACATTGCTGCAAGCGATGCCGCAAAAGAGGCGGTCTGGATGAAGAAGTTCATTTGTGAACTTCAGGTGGTTCCGTCCATTGTTGACCCAATACCTTTGTATTGCGATAACAATGGGGCTATAGCTTTAGCGAAGGAACCAAGGTCCCATCAGAAATCCAGGCACATCTTAAGGCGGTATCACCTGATCAGGGAGATCATTGATCGCCAGGAGATCGAGGTGCGGAGAGTGGACACAAAGAACAACACTGCGGACCCATTCACGAAGGTTTTACCCCAGACTCAGTTCGAGTGGCTGATCGAGATGATAGGTCTTCGATACGCCAGTACATGGCCTTAGTGCAAGTGGGAGATTGTTAGTGTATATGCCTTAGAGGCCATTACTGTATCATACTAGTATGTATATTACTTGATGGAAGCTTGGGATATTCACAGTTGTACAGACAATCTTGCTCAATATAGTAGTATGCTACTTGGTTCGTCTCTGCTTTAATGTGTACTTGTGTGTTTATTTATTATATCACCTATATGTTGGAGATAGTGCCCTCAGAGTCAATTATTAGGTCACAGGTACATGATTGTAATGATTGATGGAGGACCTATCCCGGTAGGACAGTCTTACTCGAGATGAAAGTATGCTATCTGGTTTACCTTTATCATCGTGTAATGTTTTAAGTGACCTGACACGTCGCTATTACATGTTGATAGAGCCCCTAGGATTCTTGCTTGACCACCAGCAGTATGAGGGCGATCATATAAGTGGGAGCTGGGGGTCTATAAGCATATCCTTAAAAAGTCCCTAGTCGTGAGAGTTTCGAGACAGGGCATCGATTCTCCATAGTAGAATAGTGTATACAGTCGAGACCCCGACGAGGGGAGGTGGCCGGTCTCACAAGCCACTGGTGTCAGTTGGATCACCTAAGATGTATACAGGTGCTCATTGGGTTATGAGTACACCGGACAGGACTCGCCGGGAACATGCTAGTTGGTCATATACCAGACGTCAGATGGCAGTTCCCTGGTGACATGTGTGCAGGTTAGTTCATCGACCTGGGGATCGTCATTTGTCTCGTGTGAGTTCCCACTGTACTTTGATTACTACCCTACCACGGCTCAAAGGAGTCGTGCAAACAGGTTTTAGTTGGGTACAGTCCCGAGCCACATGGAGGCAGTGAGCGTATCTTCAGGGGTTCGTCTCTCCCGGTATTGGGGGTGAGGTCGTGCTGTGTCTAGGAGAGCCATTACACGAAGCCCTCGGCCGAGGCAAGGAGATTTACTGGTAGGTATTCCAGTAGTATCTCAGGGTGTTCTGGGCTACACTCCGATACGACTTGTACCGCTTTTGGGGGTCTGACTTTTACCAACCCCCTAGGCCCGCCATGCGATGCTCATAGACGAACGGACCGGACTGTACGGATATTGTCACTGACAGGCTCAGTAGGGTGTCAGGCTGAGTTCGCTCACGGACGTCCCTTTTAGTCAATACCTGGTAGCCCGTTATGTATTGGCTTATACCTCTAACGTGCTAGTGGTTAAATCCACAACCAAGGTGTTGATGAGTTTTTAGAGTCCCCCACATTCAGTTACTCAGCTTTCGGGCGAAAGGTTGTAGAGGCCGTATGGAGATATGGCAAGGTCCGATCAGATACGTGCGGTATTGCACGGATCAGGATCGGACAGTCTGTACTATAGGCCGTATGGTTATATGGCAGGGTTCGATCAGATACGTGCGGTATTGCACGGATCAGGATCGAACGGATAATACTAGCCGGCTTTGGTATAAGCCGGATCCTAGTATAGTACAGTGTAGATTTTGTCTCATTGCATTTGTATTTCGGTCGGAATACAAATGCGGGTGTGTATGCACAGTATCGGGGTTTTCCTGTAATTTATTACGGGACCAGTTTTCTGGAGTTGCCAGTTTGCTTTCCGTTTCGGCCGATTTCCATTGTTCCGTTCATTGGCCGAAGATTGGTGGAGGAGGGCTTATTTGCATTGTTGCAAATAAGCTTTTATGGAGGGGGGTCTTTGCATGTTTCCTTGTATCATGATGGTTTCATGATGGAGCCCATCTTTTGACTTCTAGCTTTATGATGATGGCTTGACCATTGTAGGTTATGATTGGCTTTTGGAGTGTTGAGTTTTGTTCTCTCATCATCTCTTTTCATCATTGCATTCCACCCACCCCCTTGACTTTTCTCTTTCTCTCTCCAATCACTTGAGAAAGGGGGGGCGGCCATTCCTATGGAGAGGAATGGAAGGTGATTCATTTTGAGGTGTGGTATTTTTGCTTCTCATGTTTTGCTAAAAAAAGTCCTCTAGCTCATTTCCAAAAGTTGCTCTCTTTTCCTCCACCAATGGCAATTCCACAATCCCCAAAAGTGAGACATGGTTCTTCACACATTCTACAGCAAATCTTGGGCACGTCGAGTAGCCGGCTTCGTGCCCGAGTTGCCTCGGCATTGAGGTGGGAGCCCGTAAACAAAGTAGGCGATGTGGTGCACTTCCGGCGACGAGGAGGAGACAGGACTTTCCGCAGGAGATCGGGACCATGACGAGAAGACCGGAGGACTTGGATCGTCGGTATATCTCTTTCCCATCTTGTAGTTAGCTAGGACTAGTTAGTGGTTCGATCCGGGTATTAGTGCGCGGCGGTTTGCCAGTTCATGTAAAATTTAAGTTATTCACCGCTTCCGCATTTGGCCGTCGGTTTGACGGCCGGGGCGCCGCCATGTACTTACAGTGGTATCAGAGCCTCGCCATTAACTTAGTCTAGCTTGGTTTAATGTGTTTGCAATTCGGATCGATCAAAAATCCCAAAACCCGCATTTCCTTCAGCATCAGTTTCTGTTAGAAATTTTTGGTGTCGAAAAATTTTTCAGGTTGCAGAAAATTGATGTACGGGAAAATATAAGGCCACTGTAGAAATTCGACTGAGTGATGCCATAGTTGGAGCGCGGAACCGCGGCCAAACCCCCCTTTGGGCCGCGGTTCCGCCGCACTATAATGAGCCCACTGTGTCAATTTTCTCCAGTGGGCTTCTGGGCTGATTTTAGGGGTTTTGGAAAGTTAACATTGGGCCCAGAATTTCTTTAACTGCTACAGTAGTACTTGGGGGCCCACTTGTTAAAGTTTGATCGATCGGATATTTTAAACACATTATTTCACAGTATTTATATTATATCTGCGACCGTGAATGTCACTCGATCGGTAAATCCGGTCTAACTGCTATAGCCCGGTTAGACGGATTTGCGAACGTGACTTTCACGTTGATGTTCTGTTTTTGCTGTGATGTTGCGGATCGGTCGTGGGGGATAGCCTGGATGCAATGCTAGTACAGTTGTGGATGTATTATGTACATTTAATATTGCGGGGCGAGCATCCGACATGTGGACTGCCGTCACTGCCTGTTTGTATTATTATTTTGGGGCACGAACTGGTTGCGGTCGATGTACCCGGTGTATGTATATTTTACTTTCTGTACTAGGATTGCCCCGCGGAGGGGTGCACGGATAGCCGGGTTCTAGAGGGCAACAAGCCCGCATCTCATGGCATTGGGACGGAGGGGGCTTCACTCTAGGATTGGCGGGCTATTCGCCGCACTCGTAGGGGGTACAGGTTGACCCAGGAGGGGTGCCCAAGTTACCGGATTCCGTGAAGTGCTGGGTGGTCCATTCACGGCGCTGAAGGGGGCTGCCTCGCTTCAGGTCTTGGCGGGTGACTTGCCGTGCCCGTAGGGGTCTAGGTTCTCATTGCACAGGCTATCCACACGACCAGGGGAACGTCGGGTTTCAGCGGCTCTGTAAAACCCGGGGATCCCAGATATCTGTATTGTTTCTGTGATGATGTACATTTCTGTGATGTTGCATTTTTTTCACGCCTTGAGCGAATATAATATATTGGTATATATATTAGTAGATGTTGTATATGTTTTACATCCGCGCTAGTCCAGTCCCCGCTCTGTCGTTAGTTAGCTAACCTAACGGGTAATGACGGGACCCAGTGGCGAATGCGGATGGCATATACGTACATCAGTATATTTTCGTTCTTTGTGGTGTGATCAATTGATGGGACTGCATTGATTTGGATCAATGCAAGTTAAAAACAAACCTAATCTGATGTTGTTGGAACACTTTTCAAAAAGCTGTTATTGCAAGGACGTTCACTTTTGTTTTGCACCGTGGTATTCAGTTGGAATATCCTGCTCCTCAGTCGACGAGGCAAGGGCCGAGATCCCTTCACCGGGAGTGACCCCTTGGACAAAAAGTTTGTGTCGGGGCATTAACTTCACTATAGCCGATTACTTTTGCTTTGCACCGTGGTATTCAGTTGGAATATCCTGCACCCCATTCTACGGGGAAAGAGCCGAGATCCCTTCACAGGGAGTGACCTCTTTAGCAACGGTTTTCGTCACTATATTTTTAAAAGCTATCAGTTCCTTCAACGATATCAAGTTCTTTACGTTAAAGGTTTTCGCCAGAAACCATTCGTAGCCCTCCGTCGTTTCAGACGGGTAGCACGTAGTATTCATGCTATGTTTGTTGGCCTTCGTCAAGGCATAGTGTATGGTAGCTGCTTGTTGCCTTTCTGCAGCATAGATAGATGCGTTGGTTTGGGACAGTCGTATAGCCTTGTTGGCCTTCGTCAAGGGCTTGTGCGGGTGGGTTCAAATCAACCTGGAGAATGACGGGTAGAACTTGACATGTGACTTATGATTTGTTGGCCTTCGTCAAGGTCATAAGAGCATGGGGCAGAAATCACATCGGGAGTTTCAAAAGAACTGAAACTTGCCAGATATGCGCATACCTTCTGGAGTGTGATGACGTGAGCGGATTCCGTCACGTTATCATGCGATGATAGTTGGATCCCGATTCCCACTGATGAGTTAGTTTACTCCTCGGGTGACCCCGACTAATTCTTCTTTCAGGTTTGGAGGAGAGTTTGAGGTACAGTGGGAGGATTCCAGATTAGATAAATTGGTAACCATTCTGATCTAGGTTAGAGTGCACGCTGAGTGTTTCTTTTCTCTCTCTCTGGCAGCGACCATTTGACCCGACCCTAAGACTATGACTCAGTAACCAAGTTGACCGAACCTTCTTAAACACTGGCTTTTGGATTGTCAGAGTTGCAAACCTCATTGCCACTCCTACTTTTACCCTTTTCTCCAGGACACCCCGTGTTGCTACGAACGTCCACTTCCATTGGACAAAACCATCGTATGGTTAGATACGAACTCGAAGGAATTTATTCGAGGATGGTTTCAGGTTCTGGAGGAAACGGATAGGATTATTCAGTTGTCTTTTCCTTTTACCCTCTCTCAGGTTATGAGTACTCCTTGGTTTAGGGGTAGTACACCTATTACGCAAATTGGATAGTCTTCTTCCAAACCATAGGCAGGTGCCGACCGGTAGGGAATGAAGAAAACCAATTAGCCTAACGATGGTGTACAGAAGGTATTAAGTTAAGACAAAACAAGGGATTAGTAAGAGGGCAAAGTAAATTGCAACAGATATTCACGACCAAACCAAATATTTCGTTACCACTCCCACATCACCTTTGTATTTCTCCAGGACACTCCGTATCACTACGAAGATCCACAGTTTATTTGGATACTCCATCGTATGGTTATATACGAACTCGAAAGGAACTTGTTCCAGTTCGGGGATGGATTCTGGTCCAGGAGAAATAGGAATAAGGTTTATTCGGTTGTCTTTTATCTTCACCTTCTCTCATTGCGAGTGTTCCTAGGATTGGGACAGTACACCCATTATGCTTATTGGATAGTCTTCTTCCAAACCATAGGCTGGTGCCGAACGGTAGGGAAGGAAGAAAACCATTTGGCCTAAAGGGGTGTGCAGAAGGTAAAGACTAAAGACATATGAAGGGATTTGGAGAGGTGGCAAAGAATTATACGGTTACAGTCGTGAATCTGGAAGAGGCATTACTAGGAATACCGGGATACCCCATCGAAACATTTCAATGTTTCAGTCTCGCTGTGTACTGTTAAAGGAAAACTGATTTCCCAATTAGATACTTACTCCAGGGTATGTATTTACCAGGTACGATTCTCACATCTGTATGGTTTTACAGATGATGAGTGGGAGTAAGTTATTGGGAATTGGGTGATTATCCTCATTATATCGGGATTCGTCGTAATCGGTGATATTTGAGGAAATCACCTGGGCTGTTTACCGGTTGGCAAATATTTGGTTTTGAATATCCGCTGTTATGCACCAATTTCAAATCGATATATCTGTACGTCTATTTTCATAGAGTGAGATATACCCTTTTGAAATTATGTCTGCGACATTTACCTATATCAGTGGATGGTTAGGTAAGGAGCATTAAACAGCGGTGTAATTCTTCTTAACCATAAGTACAGTTTTCAACCTACGACACACAGTGAATGAGTTATTAGACTCAAGGGACTTATACAGAGTATTGTATGTTGTCCAGGGTCCATCAGGACAGAGGGGTTGGTCCTCGTACTATATTCGGTTTACTTATGACTTCTCTAGTTTTTAGACAAGTGTTTCATGGAAACACAGGGTCCGAATTTGGAGAAGTTATAGGTATTTGAATAGAGTAGAGAACCAGGTGTAGCAAGTATCGGGATTCTTCAAAGTGATCGAAGATGTAGATACTTGTATATGGTATTCAGTTGATAGTAGTGATTAAGAGAAATTGCTTCTCTTTCAGGTTACTCATAAATGGAAGCATTCCTAAGTTGAGTAACGCTGATCGGCCTCCTTCCATTTAGTTGACATGCACTGGAGACAGTTGCATGATTTGAATCTGGTTCAATTAAATCAGTGCCTCTGGTACTATATGGGATATAGAACAGTTCATATCTTAACGATGTTAAGGTACGGGGAGTTGTCCGGCTTATGCTTAAAACCAGACACCGGACAACTCAAGGCACGTTTCTATAATGGCTGTTTATGGGTTGACCCAGGCTATGACGCGGGTTGACTTTCTACCATCTGGATGAACAATAGCAATATTGTTCTAGACTCGCCACAGTTTTAATAAAAATGGATTTTTTCAGAAAACAGCAGTGGGAGTATGGTAGAACTGGAAGTGATTCCAGAACCACAAACGATTACTGAAGATTTGATAAGGAACCTAAAGATTCAATCTGGTTTGACATTCCATTGGCCACTCCGCAGATAAGGTGGGTAACTTCAGCCACCCGAGAGGTACTACGGTAGCCTCAAGGACGGTGACAGGGAAGTTCTTGTTTACCCACAATTACCATTGCTGTTGTTCCAGGCTGCGAGACCCGGCGGGAGGATGAGTATAGCGTCGTTCTAAACTAGTTTTAGAAGTGTACGTCTATATGACTCTGCCAGAGGGTTGTCGTAGTCAGTGGGAGCAGCGGAAGCATTGGTGGACAGGTAGCTTATGTCTATTTATAGACTAAAGCAGATGTAGCGGAGATAGATCATCTATTTCTGACGTGACAGTCATGGGTTTGACTTCATCAGAATAGGGGATGGATCTGTTGAGAAGGTAGTAGAGTGTGATATCCTGGTATTTGGATGACATACACAGAGTAGGAAAAGAAACTCCTATACTACAATCGGTTATACTTTGGCCGTCACACAGTGTTTTCTCCACATAGGACTTGGACTTATATCAGACATACTGGTTACTAGATCTATGGCTTTAGATCTGGATTTGGGTGGTTTCCCAATCTGGGTACTTAGACAGCATTCTAAGAGTATTTAGAATAGACGACTCCTGGCACGGTAGTGTACCTGCAGGTAATGGAGTCACCCTCTCTAAAGGTGTCTTACAGACTAAAGGGGAGAGGGATGTGCATGATTGGCAGATCACTTGCTCAGGCGATTGAGTCAATCATGAGATGTCAAGTACCACACCAGATGTTTTTCTTGCACTAGATGCAATAAGTTGACGTTGATCCAATCCTGGAGAAACGGTCGGAAGCAGTTTTAGAACATAAGTGGATGTTCTAGGGATATGATAACGACAGCCTCATTCGGGAGACAGTTATCATTCCAGGCTTTCAAGGTGACATGGACGACAAGGAGGTTGTCAGAGTTATAGCTATCCTTCTGATGAGGGGCAGTATTTTGGACAGGTGGTCCAAGGCAATACTGAAGGGTGGCATGGCGCAGGATACTGATTAAGTTCAGTTGACGATACAGTCTAAGAAGTTTGGATTTGGAGTTCATTTATGAGCTATGTCCCATCAGACATCCAGACACATTCTAAGACAGGTATTGCTCATTTCGGGAGATGGCTTTCTCCGCGAACTTGAGATATAGAGAGACATGGAAAGAGACAACAAAGCGGATCCACTCACTGAGGCTATTCCTCGAACGCAATAGTTTCGCAAACGAGCTTTGTGAGACTGACTAGTAGAGGAGTTGGGTGTTCAGTATCACACGGGCTGTGAGTATGCGACATCGCAATAATTAGCCTTGAGTGCAAGTGGGAGATTGTTGGAGATAGTGCCCTCAGTGTCAATTATTAGGTCACAGGTACGTGATTGTAATGATTGATGGAGGACCTATCCCGGTAGGACAGTCTTACTCGAGATGATAGTATGCTATCTGGTTTACCTTTATCATCGTCTACTGTTTTAAGTGACCTGACACGTCGCTATTACACGTTGATAGAGCCCCTAGGATTCTTGCTTGACCACCAGCAGTATGAGGGCGATCATATAAGTGGGAGCTGGGGGTCTATAAGCATATCCTTAAAAGGTCCCTAGTCGTGAGAGTTTCGAGACAGGGCATCGATTCTCCATAGTAGACTAGTGTATACAGTCGAGACCCCGACAAGGGGCGGTGGCCGGTCTCACAAGCCACTGGTGTCAGTTGGATCACCTAAGATGTATACAGGTGCTCATTGGGTTATGAGTACACCGGACAGGACTCGCCGGGAACATGCTAGTTGGTCATATACCAGACGTCAGATGGCAGTTCCCTGGTGACATGTGTGCAGGTTAGTTCATCGACCTGGGGATCGTCATTTGTCTCGTGTGAGTTCCCACTGTACTTTGATTACTACCCTACCACGGCTCAAAGGAGTCGTGCAAACAGGTTTTAGTTGGGTACAGTCCCGAGCCACATGGAGGCAGTGAGCGTATCTTCAGGGGTTCGTCTCTCCCGGTATTGGGGGTGAGGTCGTGCTGTGTCTAGGAGAGCCATTACACGAAGCCCTCGGCCGAGGCAAGGAGATTTACTGGTAGGTATTCCAGTAGTATCTCAGGGTGTTCTGGGCTACACTCCGACACGACTTGTACCGCTTTTGGGGGTCTGACTTTTACCAACCCCCTAGGCCCGCCATGCGATGCTCATAGACGAACGGACCGGACTGTACGGATATTGTCACTGACAGGCTCAGTAGGGTGTCAGGCTGAGTTCGCTCACGGACGTCCCTTTTAGTCAATACCTGGTAGCCCGTTATGTATTGGCTTATACCTCTAACGTGCTAGTGGTTAAATCCACAACCAAGGTGTTGATGAGTTTTTAGAGTCCCCCACATTCAGTTACTCAGCTTTCGGGCGAAAGGTTATAGAGGCCGTATGGAGATATGGCAAGGTCCGATCAGATACGTGCGGTATTGCACGGATCAGGATCGGACAGTCTGTACTATAGGCCGTATGGTTATATAGCAGGGTTCGATCAGATACGTGCGGTATTGCACGGATCAGGATCGAACGGATAATACTAGCCGGCTTTGGTATAAGCCGGATCCTAGTATAGTACAGTGTAGATTTTGTCTCATTGCATTTGTATTTCGGTCGGAATACAAATGCGGGTGTGTATGCACAGTATCGGGGTTTTCCTGTAATTTATTACGGGACCAGTTTTCTGGAGTTGCCAGTTTGCTTTCCGTTTCGGCCGATTTCCATTGTTCCGTTCATTGGCCGAAGATTGGTGGAGGAGGGCTTATTTGCATTGTTGCAAATAAGCTTTTGTGGAGGGGGGTCTTTGCATGTTTCCTTGTATCATGATGGTTTCATGATGGGGCCCATCTTTTGACTTCTAGCTTTATGATGATGGCTTGACCATTGTAGGTTATGATTGGCTTTTGGAGTGTTGAGTTTTGTTCTCTCATCATCTCTTTTCATCATTGCATTCCACCCACCCCCTTGACTTTTCTCTTTCTCTCTCCAATCACTTGAGAAAGGGGGGGGCCGGCCATTCCTATGGAGAGGAATGGAAGGTGATTCATTTTGAGGTGTGGTATTTTTGCTTCTCATGTTTTGCTAAAAAAAGTCCTCTAGCTCATTTCCAAAAGTTGCTCTCTTTTCCTCCACCAATGGCAATTCCACAATCCCCAAAAGTGAGACATGGTTCTTCACACATTCTACAGCAAATCTTGGGCACGTCGAGTAGCCGGCTTCGTGCCCGAGTTGCCTCGGCATTGAGGTGGGAGCCCGTAAACAAAGTAGGCGATGTGGTGCACTTCCGGCGACGAGGAGGAGACAGGACTTTCCGCAGGAGATCGGGACCATGACGAGAAGACCGGAGGACTTGGATCATCGGTATATCTCTTTCCCATCTTGTAGTTACCTAGGACTAGTTAGTGGTTCGATCCGGGTATTAGTGCGCGGCGGTTTGACAGTTCAAGTAAAATTTAAGTTATTCACCGCTTCCGCATTTGGCCGTCGGATTGACGGCCGGGGCGCCGCCGTGCACTTACACTATACGCATTAGTAGAGCCCTTAGGATCTTTGCTTGATTACCGGCGTTGTGATGGCGATCACACTCGTGGGGGCTGGGCAATCTACAAGCACATCCTTATACACGTCCCTGGTCGTGGGAGTATCGAGATAGGGCATCAATGCTCCGGAGTAGACTAGCGTATGCGCTTCTCATCCCAGCACGGGAGACGGTCTGTCCAACAGCCGTCGGTACGTCGTACTTGAGATAGTATGCGGGTGCTCGTTAGGTTACGAGTACACTGGACAGGACTCGTCGGGAACTGATGGTTGGTATTATACCTATCGTCAGTTATCAGTTCCCAGGTGACATGAGTACAGCTTAGTCCGCTGACTTGACACTGTCACTCCGCCTCGAGTGTGTTCCCACTGTTCTTTGATTACTACCCTACCACGGCTCTTCTGAGTCGTGCAAACAGGTAGTAGTTGGGAGCAGTCCCGAAGCACTTGGAGGCAGTGACGGTTAGACAGGATTCGTCTCTCCCGATATTGGGGGTTGACATCGCGCTGTGTCTAGGAGAGCCATTACACAAGTAGTCCCTGGCCAGGGCAAGAGAGATATACTGGTAGGTTCCAGTGCTATCTCAGGGTGTTCTGGGCTTCACTCTGACACGACTTGTACCGCTATTAGGGGTCTGACGCTTGCCGCCCCCTAGGCCCGACATGCGATGTATCAGACGAACAGACCGGACTGTACGGAGAATGTCACATTCAGACTCAGTAGGAGTTCAGATGGGTTTTACCTCGTCAGTCTTCTTATCGGCATCTACCTGGGGACCGTTACGCACAGCTGGTGCCAATTGCGGTCTGTGGTTAAACCCACTGCCAGCGTAGTGTCGAGTCTTTAGAGTCCCACACAGAGGGCTATTCGCCTCTGGGCAAAACTGAGTAGAGGTCGCATGGTTTTGCGGCAGGGTTCGTTCTCATCCGCGCACTTGTGCACGTTTGGAGTCCGGACGGTTTATACTAGCAGGCTCTGGTTTGAGCCAGATACTGGTATATGTTTTGGGGTTGCTTTTATCTCTCAGTATTCTTGTTCCTCGGAACGAGAATGCAGGTGTGTATGCACAGTTGTTTGAGGCGGAGGAAGAGGTCTTTCATTAGGGTTTCGGAACGGGTGCGTATGCACAGTTGACAGTCGTCTTTTTCCAAACCCTAATGGATTTATGAAATATCAATTAATAATAGTAATTAAATGAAATTGTGTCATGGTTGGTTTTGTTGACTTGTTGACCATGGTTGACTTGTTGACCATGGTTGAATGTTTGACCATCATCATTACTTTGCAAGGATACTCCTTGATTTTAGCTTACATGCATTTAATGAAGTGATGATAGTGGTCATTCCAAAAACAACCATCAACTATTTCATTTTGAATTATTATTATTAATTAGATAATTCTTTTTCCTTTTGTTATGGTTGCAAAAGGAAAATGAGCTCATTCTATCATATTGATTCTCTCTCCTCACTTCATCTTCTTCTTCCTCAAGCTCAAGGAGAATCCTTCTCATGTGTTGAGAATCCCTCTCCTTGAAAGAGAAACACCCCATAGATACTCTCTACTCTCTCTATTGTTCAAGGTTTGGCAAGCCGGAGATCCTAGTTCACTCTAAGTTCGAGAAAGAGCCCGAAGGTTGAACCCTCAGGTGGATCCATCTTTGACGGAAGAAGGCTACGAGGAAAGAACCATCAACCTCTACTAGGTTTCAAGAAGAAGGAGTTCAAGTTAGGTATAACCCCTAACCGAGTAGATACATCTCAAGTTAGGATGCTAGTGTATTGTTTAGCAAAGATCCGGCTTTTACGGTCCATGTTACAAAGTTTAGAAAAAAATTTGTTTTACCGTTTCCGCAACCCCGAAAGTACCGGGAGAGGTAACGTGGACCTAACACAACCATCCCCCGATGGGGCAAGAAACATACACACCAGTCTACTCTGGAGTATCAGTGCCCAGTCTCGATACTCACGCGACTAGGGACCATTCAAGGATGTGCTTATGGACTACCCTACTCCCACAAGTATGATCACCATCACAATGCAGGTAGTCAAGAAAGATCCTATGGGCTTTATCAACATGTAACCATAATATGTAATAACAAGTATGACATATGCCATGTTAAGATAAAGACAAAGCACAATAGTATACTACCGTATCGACTCTTTATCAATATGTGCAAACCAGATATAATAACAATAAATACACATATCCTGATAAAGACAAGTCAAATAATATACTATAAAACTGAGCAAGATTGTTCTGTACATATATATCCCTAGTATCCATATGTATACATATACAATACTGGCCTCTAGGGCATATACATCCAACAGTCTTTAATCATTACCTTCTGTACACCGCCTTTAGGCCAAATGGTTTTCTTCCTTCCCTACCGTTCGGCACCAGCCTATGGTTTGGAAGAAGACTATCCAATAAGCATAATGGGTGTACTCCCCTAATCCTAGGAACACTCGCAACGCGAGAGAAGGTAAAGATAAAAGACAACTGAATAAACCTTATTCCTATTTCTCCTGAACCAGAATCCATCTCCGAACTGGAACAAGTTCCTTCGAGTTCGTATATAACAATACGATGGAGTATCCAATAACTGTGGATCTTCGTAGTGATACGGAGTGTTCTGGAGAAATACAAAGGTGAAATAGGAGTAGTGAGGAAATACTTGGTTTGGTCGTGAATGATAGCAGTCGCAATTTACTTTGCCCTCTTACTAATCCATTTATTTGTCTTTACTTATTACCTTCTGTACACCACACTTAGGCTAATCGGTTTTCTTCATTCTCTAACTTTCGGCACATGCCTATGGTTTGGAAGAAGACTATCCAATTTGCGTAATAGGTGTACCGTCTTCTAATCCTAGGAGCCCACATAACCTGAGAGAAGGTAAAAGGAAAAGACAATTGAATAATCATATTCAATCTTTCTAGAACCAGAATCCATCCTCAAATCTGGAACAAGTTCCTTCGAGTTCGTATATAAACATACGATGGATTTATCTAATGGAAGTGGATGTTCTAGTAATACGGGATGTTCTGGAGAAATGCAAAGGGTAAAAGAAGGAGTGGCAATGATGTATGCAACTCAGACAATCCAAAAGCCAGTGTTTTAAGAAGGTTCGGTTAACCTGGTCACTGAGTCATAGTCTAAGGTCGGGCCATGGTCGCTGCCAAAGAGAGAGAGAAAAGAAACACTCTGCGTGCACTCTAACCTAGATCGGAATGGTTATCAATTTATCTAATCAGGAAGCCTCCCACTGTATCCTCAAATTCTCCTCCAAACCTGAAAGAAGAATTAGTCGGGATCACCCGAGGAGTAAACCAACTCATCAGTGGGAATCGGGATCCAACTATCATCGCATGATAACCTGATGGAATCCACTCAATTTATCACACTCCAGAAGGTATGCGCATATCTGGCAAGTTTCTTGTATGTTTGAAACTCCCGATGTGATTTTTACCCCATGCTCTTATGACCTTGATGAAGGTCAACAAATCCTAAGTCACATGTCAAGTTCTATCCGTCATTGTCCAGGTTAATTTGAACCCACCCGTACAAGCCCTTGACGAAGGTCAACAAGGCTGTACGACTGTCCCAAACCAACGCATCTATCTATGCAACAGAAAGGTAATAAGCAGCTACCATACACTATGCCTTGACGAAGGTCAATAAACATAGCATGAATACTAAGTGCTACCCGTCTGAAATGATGGAGGGCTACGAATGGTTTTTGGCGAAAAAACTTTAACATAATGAACTTGATATCGTTGAAGGAACCGGATAGCTTTTTACAAATATATAGTGGCGAAAACCTTTGCTAAAGAGGTCACTCCCGGTGAAGGGATCTCGGCTCTTTTCTCGTAGAATGAGGTGCAAGATATTCCAACTGAATACCACGATGCAAAGCAAAAAGTAATCGACTATAGTGAAGTTATTACCCTGACGCAAACCTCTGTCCAAGGGGTCACTCCCGATGAGGGGATCTCAGCCCTTGCCTCGTCGAATGAGGTGCTAGATATTCATAACTGAATACCACTGTGCAAAACAAAAGAGAACGTCCTTGTAATAACAGCCTTTTTGAAAATTGTTCTAACAACATCAAACAGGTTTGTTTAGCTTGCATTGATCCGAATCAATGCAGTCCCATCAATTGATCACACCAATAAATAACGAAAATATGATGTATGTATATGCTATCCGCATTCGCCACTGGGTCCCGTCATCACCCGTTAGGTTACTTAACTAAGGACAGAGCGGGGACTGGACTAGCGTGAATGTAAAACATATACAACATCTACTAGTATATATATCAATATATAATAATCGCTCATGGCGTGATAAATGCAACATTACAGAAAAGTAATAAGCATCACAGAACAATACAGATAATCTGGGATCCTCGGGTTTCATAGGGCCGCAACTGAAACCCGACGTTCCCCTGGTCACGTGGATAGCCTGTGCAATGAAAACCTAGACCCCTACGGGTGCGGCAAGTTACCCACCAAAATCTGAAGCGAGGCAGCCCCCTTCAACAAAGTGAATGGACCACCCAGCACTTCACGGAATCCGGTAACTTGAGCACCCCTCCTTGGGTCAACCTATACCCCCTACGAGTGCGGCGAATAGCCCGCCAATTCTAGAGTAAAGACCCCTCCGTCTCCAAGCCATGAGATGCAGGCCCGTTGCCCTCTAGAACCCAGCTATCCGTGCACCCCACCGCGGGATAATCCTAGTACAAAAAAGAAAATATGTACAACGGGTACATCGACCTCAACCCGGTCGTGCCCCAAAAGAATAATATACAAACAGGAAGTGACGGCAGTCCACATGTCGGACGCTCGTCCCGCAATATCAAATGTACAAATAAAAATAAACTGTACTACCATTGCATTCAGGCTATCCACCATGAAAAATCCGTAACATCATAGCACAACACAGAACATCAACGTGAATGTCGCATTCGCAAATCCGTCTAAAAGGGCTATAGCGATTAGACGACATTTACCGATCAAATGACATTCACGGTCGCAGATAGTAATGTAATGTACTGCAAACTTTAAACAATGTTATATTATATCGACTTCGAAATAACCCCCGAATAGCCCCAAACAAGCTGATAAAACCATATCCAAACTGGGCTAAACAAACAATACCACTGCACTAACTTTCCAAAGACCTGACTGCACCAAAAATATAACCCCAAACACCCTAAGAAGGCCGGCCTCCTCGGTTTTGGGAGCCATGTGCTCGGCCAAAAAACCGTGGGGTGGGTGTCGTTTTTGGGGTGCAAGCTTAGGTTCACATCAGTAGTCTTCTGCACATGTTTAAAAAAGTTTTGAAGATCAATTGAAAATCAACAGAAACTGTCAAGTGCAGTGCAGTGTATTGTAGTCGTTTCGATTTCGATACTCTAACATTGTCTAAACAAGCTAGCTATGGGTTAATGGCATAGCTCTGATACCATGTAAGTCTACGGTAGCGCCCCGGCCGTCAATCCAAGGCCAAACGCGGAAACAAAAACTTTTACGAAACTGGCGCTAACGCAGACTTTAACCCGGATCGTACTATTAACACTAAACTAGCTATCTACAAGAAGTTAGAATGGCTATACCGATCGATCTGTGTCCTTCGGTCTTTAGCCACCATCCCTAGCTCCTCGCGGCATCTCCGATCTCGCTCGATCTCCGGTCTCCTCCTCAAAAAGGGCACCACATCAAGAAGTCTTATTAGGGGCTCCCGCTTCAAACCGAAGCAACTCGGACATGAAGTTTGCTAGCCGACATGTCCAAGGTGAAGTAGAGAATGTGTGTGATAACTTTGTCTCAAGTATCCATTGATTCTCAACACATGAGATTGTATGGATGGAGGTTGAAGATGATGCCATTGGAGGAAGAAGTGAACTCAAGAAGCAAGAGGAAGAAGAAGAGCGTTTTCTTTTGTTATTGTGTTGGAATAATAATGAGAGCACTAGAATAATAATCCAAGAGAAAACCCCAAGCCTATGGCTGCCCTCTCTCTCTCTAACCATCATTTCAACACAATAATCAATCACTAATGTGAAATTTGCACAAATAAAAAGACCATGAGTCATCACCCATGCACATGTCACAATTAATGCTCCTAATGATGACTTGAGCTCACAATTTCCACTTGCAAACAATAATCCAAATGTTTACAGCAATAAATAGAATAGCATCTACTAAAGTAAAGCCGTGACGGATCATAAGAGTACCCCCACCTGTATATACATAACCTGCATCCGTATTCCGACAGAATGCGAATGCAATGAGACTAAAGTAATCTAACAAATCTAATACTAGGATCCGGCTTAAACCAAAGCCCACTACTATGATCCGTCATGACCCGTGCACAAGTGCACGTATATGATCGAACCCTGCCATAAAACCATACGACGTTTCACCCGAACCTTTGGAAAATTATCTGTGGGGGACTCTAAAGACTCGTCAATACACTGGCTGTGGATTTAACCACTAGCATGTCAGTGGTACTAGCTGTACGTAACGGGCGCCCAGGTATTGACCAAAAGGGAGGCCGATGAGCAAACTCATCCTGAAACCCTACTGAGCCTGTAAGTGATAATATCCGTACAGTCCGGTCCGTTCGTCTATGAGTATCGCATGTCGGGCCTAGGGGGCTGGTAAACGTCAGACCCCCAAAAGCGGTACAAGTCGTGTCGGAGTGTAGCCCAGAACACCCTGAGATACTACCGGAATACCTACCAGTAAATCTTAATTGCCTTGGCCAAGGACTTCGTGTAATGGCTCTCCTAAACACAGCGCGATCTCACCCCCAATACCGGGAGAGACGAAACCCCTGCCGATCCGCTCGCTGCCTCCATATGGCTCGGGACTGTACCCAACTAAAACCTGTTTGCACGACTCCTTTGAGCCGTGGTAGGATTGTAAGCAAAGCACAGTGGGAACTCACACGAGAAAAATGACGATCTCAGGTCGATGAACTAACCTGTACACATGTCACCAGGGAACTGCTATCTGACGCTAGGTATATTACCAACTAGCATGTTCCCGGTGAGTCCTGTCCGGTGTACTCATAACCCAATGAGCACCTGTATGCATCTTATGATCCTACTGACACCAATGGCTTGTGAGACCGGCCACCGCCCCTCGTCGGGGTCTCGACTGTATACACTAGTCTACTAATGGAGTATCGATGCCCAGTCTCGAAACTCCCACGACTAGGGACCACTTTAAGGATGTGCTTATAGACTACCCAACTCTCACGTATATGATCGCCATCATACTGCTGGTAATCAAGCAAGAATTCTTAGGGATCTATCAACGTGTAATAGTGATATGTAATATCACCTAAAGCATGTACACGATAATAAAGATAAACCAGATAGCATACTATCATCTTAAGTAAGACTGTCCTACCGGCATAGGTCCTCCCACAATCATTGCAATCACGTGCCTGCGATCCAATAATTGACTTTGAGGGCACTATATCCAACACGCTATAACTGGGATATGGCCAGGAGAGAATCATCATTTGCCTTTGTCGGTTCGAACAAAGGTGGCTTAGCAAACCGGGTTAAGATCCTGTCGACTAAGGCTTTTAACTTTATGAGCCGTAAGGGTCTCATAAAGATGTTTCTCCTTACGAGTCGTGAGGATCTCGTAAGTGCGTTTTCTTCTTAAGAATCGTGAGAGTTCTTAAGTGTATGTTCTTCTATAAGTCGTAAGGATCTTACAGGAGTGTTTTCTCCTTATAAGTCGAGAGGACTTATAAGGGTCGTTCACCATGTAAGGATATCCCTCGTTGCTGGTGGGACCCTATTGGGGAAATGTTTATTCGTGCCCGTGGATTGTATACCAGGGTCAATATTGAAATGCTTGTAGGGAAATATCGGGGTGTATGACAGCTTAAGAACAGGTTTAGATCCCTGTAGCTTAAGGCTTTTGAATCCTACGAGTCGTGAGGGTCTCACAGAGGAATTCTCCTTACGAGTCGTGAGGATCTCGTAAGTGTAAATTCTCCTTAGGAATCATGGGGATCCCTAAGTGTGTTTCTCCCTTGTGAGTCGTAAGGATCTCACGCAGGTATTTTCTCCTTACAAGGTCGAGAGGACCTTGCAAGTGTCTTTTAACGAGATTGAGCCCTTTCGGGTTTTCACAAACTCGCCGGTAGCCCTGCTGTTTTTACTCACGAAGCCCTTTCGGGTTTTCATCCTTGCCCATTTCTCTTATGGACGTACCGTTTTTTTTTGTTTTTTTTATTTTTTCTTCTTTTTTTTATTTTTTTATTTTTTGCCGCGTCAGCCTAAGGATGTTCCGGTTCGTAGTAGTTTTAGGACGTTACGGTCCGTAGTTCTCCGTGTTTGGGATGGGGTATCGTTGGATACTATTTATAGAGTCTGGACTCAAGAAGATAGCGAACGGACATAGGCGTCGTCATCTATCATTAACCTGGTTCGTGACTCGTCAAGCGTAGTACTTCTTAAGGAATCGGTCGTTTATTGGTCGGAAGGGTCTTTCGCCATGCATATTCATGAGCAAGTAAGCACCACCTTAGTAGACCTTGTCTAGGATGTACGGGCCCTTATAATTCGGCTCAAACTTCTCCCGTTTGGCACGATTGGGGATCATAGGTCTCTTGACCACTAGCACGAGTTCGCCTTGGCGAAATGTCCTCGGTCTAGTCAATCTTTCGTATGAGCGCGTCATCTTTGCTTTGTAAGCCTCCAAGTTTTGCTACGCCATGAGCCGGGTTTCATCAAGGGCGTCGAGCTCCTCAAGTCAAAGATGAGCATTCTCTTCGTCTGTTAGCTCGTAATGAACCGCCATTCATAGGGAGGGTAGCTCGATCTCCAAGGGGAGTACTGCTTCAGTGCCGAATACCAATGCATACGGCGTTGTGTTTGTGGACGTTTTGAACGTGGTCCGATACGCCCAGAGAGCTTCATGCAGTCTCTCATGCCAGTCCTTTTTATTTATGGACACCGTATTGTTTATGATCTTCATCAAGGTCTTGTTGAAAGCCTCAGCTAGACCGTTGGCTCGTGGATTGTAGACCGAAGAGTATCTCCAGTCTATATTATGCTGTTGTGCGAAGCGGCTGATTTTGTGACTTCTGTAGGCCGGCCCATTATCGGAGATAATCCGTCATGGAGTGCTGTTCATATCATAATATTGCATTATTACATTCCCTATTCTTATTCATTTTACAAATAAACAGGTGCTTTTGACCCATGTCTGCTACATAGTTGCAGGTTACAGGTTCTTGGAACAAAAACAGTGAAAACAATGAAAAGACGATGCAAAAGTGAGATTTCGACCAACAAACAGAGAATCTTTATCTTGCCTACAGTTTGAAGACTAAATGAAGATCAATGGACAATTTCACAAAGCACAAAGGCAGAGCAAGGTTCAAGACTTCGACACGAAGCAAGCGGTAAAAGTCTACGACTTTATTCACTGTGGAGATCTGGAAGAGAACCAGAAGCCAATCTGAGAAAACAACTGTAGAAACAAGAAGTAAAAGTGCAACAGAACAAACCCAGGAAAAATCAGCCAAAGATACCTCTACTTGGCTGCGGAACCGCGGCCAAACAGGGCCTATGGCCGCGGTTCCGAGGCCGTCTATTACCCGTGTCGATGCAGAAAATTGGTACGCTGGCGGTGCGTTGACTAGGTCTTTTTCTTAGGGGGTATTTTTGTAATAGCAGATATGACACGATTGTAACCTAGGGTTTCTATGAATCTATAAATAGAACCCTAAAAACCTGATTTAGGTCATGCCTCTTTTCATTTCATAAATTCAGATCTGTAATTCCTGTGTTGATGTTTGGAGAGAGCCATCAATAAAGTAAGATTTCTATTTCATTGTCTTAGTTTACTTTTAATTATTTTCCCTAATTAGATAGTTAGAATGTCATTCAATTCCCTAATGAGCGAGTAGTCCCCTCGTTTGTTAGAGTTAGCTTTAGGGAAAGGCTTGAGAGATGAAATCTCTCACCCCTTTCTTGCCCCATCACACATAATAATTAGAACTCCATGCATACATACACACACCGTTCCCTGCGGCACCTTACCCCTCGAGGTAGCGGTGATACCGTAGTATAAAGGACCGGTTGTATATATTTTCCGTGGAGGTTAGGGTAATAATTAAGAAAGGAATAACAAGAACCTAGAGGAAGAAACATCGTTTCTTCCCGATGGTACTAATCCCCTTTATTCATTGTTACCATAACACATAGTAGGTCTAATTTAAGGCATTGAAAGCGGTGGGAAATCTTTACATTTCCAAACTTAACCTAAACCTAACTCTAGCAAGATTCTAGTCTTAGTATAAATCAATTTAGGTTTTAGAGATAATCCATTCACAACGTTTGGAATTAACTCGTTTGAGCAAATTAGAAAAAATACAACATCCCTGTGGACCGACCCGTACTCACCGGCTAGCTACCAAGCGACGCCGTTCTTGATTGCGGTTAACATATATTTTTGATCATAAATCTCATTAAAATCAAATAGCGCTGTTGCCGGGGATGGCGTGTTATTTTCTTTTTGTAATTTCGGGTTAACATAAAATTAAAAAAAATCATAAAAACTGAAAAATATAAAAATATAAAAATTAATCATCTTTTATTTTGTGAAGGGTATTTTTCGTGTGAATTTTGCAGGATCTACAATCGAGTTCGGATCTGGAAAAATCCAGTGATCAAAACAGAAAAAGGCAGATCTGAACAGCAGAGGATATTACCAATAGAACAACATAAAAAATTTTGGGAACTGTGCCGTCGCCTCCACCGCGGAACCGCCGCAGTACCCCTACTCCGACTGCGGAAGCGCGGTGCTCTGGTGACATCATCATCTAAAAAAATTTCTTGGGAACCGAGCCGCCGATCTGACCGTTGAACCGCCGCCGTAGCCTACCTGTGGCCGCGGAACCGCCGCGCCTTGGTCGAGTCAGCATTTGGAAAAATTTCTGTGACCTTTCTCTCTCCTCCACTGTAAATCCCTGATATCTCTTCTGTAAAATCTCCTGCAGGATTCTTTACGCTTAAAAATCTCCCCCCTTCCAATAATTGATCTTGTGCAGGATTCTTTACTCCGCGCTTAAAATATAAAAAATTTGATTGCAAGTGATTGTGTTTACTGCTTTGCATATTTTAAAACTGACTTTAATGGGCTTGAGACCAATCCAGATTGGGTGGGGATTTCATCACCCTTCCCAGGACCCCAGAAATCACATAAGGCATATGCATTGACCATTATTAATTAAAAAATACTAGACTCGGCCCTAAGGGCTTCGCGCTCAATAGAACAGAGGACTAGTTGTAGGCATCGGCCGTTGATCCTAACCTGACTTTGTGGTGTCTAGGCAAGTGTGTCTAAGGCGAGTGGTTACTTAATTAGTGCCACTACTTATAGTGGAGAGCCTCCCACTCACCTGGCACTTACCTGGCCGCAATTGGCGGTGAAGAGGCGGTTTGAGGTCCTATTTCTAGCCCTTTGGAACAGTTAGGAGCTGTCTAGCTGACCTAGGTGACCCTAGATCTAAGCCTGATTGTGCATTTGTGGTTGATTGCATTTGTGTCTAAGCCCTTTATCAAAAATTTTTGCTAAAAACACAAAAAGAAGAAAAAAAGGAAAAAAATTTAGAAAAACTTGCAACTTGTCACTAAAGAAATCCATTGCACCCACTTCTTCCCACTTCCACCCACATTCTTTTTCTTCTCCTTCTTACATCATGGGTACCCCACCTCCAAAACCCTTGCCGAACTTTGGTACCCTGAACCAAACTTTGCTTCGTACGCGAACTGTTTCAGTCGATTTACGGACGACCCCTCCATGCCTAAAATTTCTTTGAAAGATCGAATAGAAGCGTCTAAGAGAAACAGTTCGACTTTGCAATCCACTTTGTATCAACCGTGTCAACCTTCACCACCTTCTTATGTTGATACTCCTTTTTCAAGTCCTATTGTAACTCCGAAACCCATGTCTATTGCGGAGCATATTGAACAATCTCGTAGCCGATCTTTCACTCCTCTCCACACATCCAGTTCTAGGGATCAACAAGTCCATTCACCTTTTTATCCAAATGTTGATTCTACTCCTGTCCAACCATTCAATTCCTACCAGTCCTACCCAACTTTCACACCTTCCCTAGACATTGCTTCTACGCAGCCATTTGGGAGTTTCCAAAATCCAAGCAACTTTGAATCTGTTACTGAAACCCCTTCACAACCCATGTCTAGTCTAGAACAGTCGTTAGAAGCGTATATGGTAGCGACAAACCAAATGTAAGGAATGTGGATGCATCTGTGGCCGCCCTTATGCAACCTAGTGACCCGGTAATTAGTTTCCAACTAGCTCCAAAAATTCAAATGTATGATGTGGCAGTTGGACAGATCGAGAATTTGAGTGGAGAAAGTGAGCTAAATACCCTTCCAAATCAAACGTACCCAACACCAATTGAATCCCACAACTCCGATTTTGAATGTCTATCAAGTACCTCAAACGATTCACCAGTTGAAGATAGAACGTCTAATGAGTTGTGTGACTTTGTAGTGCTTGATTTGCAAGATTGTGAAGGGTCCCTTTCGAGTGAAACCATCACCAATCCTTTTGACCTTTACACCTCCAATCTAGAACCTGAATTGATAAATATCCATGCTTTTGATGAGGTGTCTGAAAAAATTGATTTTCACTTGATTGAGGATATTGACGCCGGGAATATTTTGGATGATGAACCCGTAGATTTGACTGAAATTTTCTCCCCAATTCATCATCCCGAGTCATTAAATGTTTCTCCCGAACTTCATATGCGTCTTGATTTTGATGATAATTGCATGGATGAGATAATTTTTGAGGAGAATTATGAGGATAGTATTGAGGAGAGTATTGAGGAAAGTATTGAGGATGAACCATTTTTGTTTGATGTGTCAGATTTTCCAATTCATCCTCCTGAACATTTAACCGTTATACTTCTTAAATCAACCCCCATCCTTTCCATCGTTCCGACCACGCAAAAGATCACGCAGGAGGACTGTGAGCTTGAAAGATTTCTATTCGATCACAGCAGTTTTGACGCCACTAGGGCGTTCCTTTTTGAATCTGACACAGTTCTCACAGCAGATAACGATTACGAGTGTTACACTTTTTCGGACGATTTTGAAAACTCACCGCTCGAGTTTGAGTCCTTTGAATTTTCAAATGAGTTAGTTGAACCATCAGACTCGGTTGCTTACAGTCATTTCGAACCATTGATGGAATCCTTCGAGTTCGAGACAGTTTACTTCGGTGAGAATCAGACTATCCCTAAATCACTCCCTTTCGTCCTTTCCATCGCTTCGACCATGCAAGAATCCGTCGCGCTTCCATTTTCAATGGATGGTTTACCAAGTTCAGCGTACCCATGTTTTCTTGCGAATCTTGAAGGATTTGAACCCATTTCTCGACGAGTTGATAGATTAGCACAATCACTTTTAGCACATCGGTCATCACAAATTGTGCTAATTTATTAACTCAATTTACACCCTCAAGTTCATGCTACACTTCTTTCTCTCTTCCGTCATTCTTCTCCGAATAAACCGAGACCATATTCCACCCTTCTTCCCATACGGTCTCGTGTGTTTCTCAACTCCTTTCTCTACACCCCATTCTTTCACCAACCCTACCATTATCACGATAGAATTTTTGAATGGTTGGTGCTAACCTTTGACCTGTGTAAAGCTTGTTTAGTTTGGGGAGGACCTTGTTGTATATATGTATATATATTTTTTATTTTTTGTTTTGTTTTCTTTTTCTATTAACAATAAAAAAATCAAAAAAAATTTAAAAAAATAATAAACAGGGGAGTACCGACAATTTTGACCCTCTTAGTGTAGCCTGACAGTGAGGACACTGTCAAGTTTAAGTTTGGGGGTATGCTCGGTAAGCCTTCTTCCTTCGCATTCATGTGTATATTTTTACATTTGCATACTTAATTTAAAACCCATAAAAATTGAAAATTTTAAAAAAATATAAAAATTAATGTATTCAATTTTGGCCATAATCGACTTAAGTTTGACAAAAAGGTTAACTATCTAGGAATAACTAGATCTTAGACTTAGTAAATTAAAAACCCTAAAAATAACCTTTCTTAAAATTTAATGGTAGAAAGTATATGTCTTTGTAGTTTATTTAGAAATAGGCAAATTTCGAGTTCACTTCTTGGGCTAAGTTAAAACAAGGGAAAAGTATTGATATTTTTATTAAAGTATGAGTTTGAAAAATAATTCCTAAGCTTAAGTCTAAATTCTGAAAATATATACCCTACAAATTGCATAAACACAAACCTTGAAATTTGGAATAGTAGAAGAGACCTTGAAATGCTCTTGTCTAAACTCCTTAGTACGAAGAAAATAAAATAAAAATACAAGTGTGAATAAAGAGATAATAAAAAAAATGAACACTGGTTATTATGATTACTTAAGGCTGCATTAATATAAAAAATATTTAGCGAGGGTGCTTCATCACCTAGTGCCTTAGACCAACTAATTTGGGAGTCACTGCTAAAGCCTTAGGTATTACAAGACTAGGAATTACGCTTTAATGTGCAAACGCATCTTGTAATCGGTTGTTGGTACCTCAAGAAGTATTAACGGTCGCATAAAGAATATGTGAGCGAAATTCATATAAAAATTCACCAATTAAGAAGTGCTTTGGACAACGGACAAGAGTATGATTGCTTGATTTGAATTTCGAAGTGTAGGGGTGATATATACATACACGTAGGGGGTATGTGATTGGGATTTAGATAAGAGATAGGAATGAAAAATAGGACTTGTATCTTTAGTAGAGATGATAAAAATTCCTAAGTTGAGATAGAACCCTAGAAGGAAAATTTAAAAGATGCCGAAAGCTAAGTAAGTCTACAGAACATATATAATCTTAAGTTAAATGATAAGGAAGCGTGAAGAATACGGGTGGATGATTTATGAGTCGAATATAATAGAATTTTTGTTAGAAAACCTAATTGGAGAAAAAAAGTTAATGGGCCGAATTGATAGGATTTTATGGGTAGTATCCGTTGAAAACCCTCAGGAGACAACACTACTCCTACTAGGGACACCTAGAGGTTTAACGGCTTGTTGCACGAGCTCAGTGCAATCGCGTTTCCCTGCAAAAGTGAGATTAGGTTTTTGTTGAGAATAAAACTAGGTTTGCTCGAGGACGAGCAAAATATAAGTTTGGGGGTATTTGTTCATATCATAATATAGCATTATTACATTCCCTATTCTTATTCATTTTACAAATAAACAGGTGCTTTTGACCCATGTCTGCTACATAGTTACAGGTTACAGGTTCTTGGAACAAAAACAGTGAAAACAATGAAAAGACGATGCAAAAGTGAGATTTCGACCAACAAACAGAGAATCTTTATCTTGCCTACAGTTTGAAGACTAAACGAAGATCAATGGACAATTTCACAAAGCACAAAGGAAGAGCAAGGTTCAAGACTTCGACACGAAGCAAGCGGTCAAAGTCCACGACTTTATTCACTGTGGAGATCTGGAAGAGAACCAGAAGCCAATCTAAGAAAACAACTGTAGAAACAAGAAGTAAAAGTGTAACAGAACAAACCCAAGAAAAATCATCCAAAGATACCTCTACTTGGCCGTGGAAACGCGGCCAAACAGGGCCTATGGCCGCGGTTCCGCGGCCGTCTATTACCCGTGTCGGTGCAGAAAATTGGTGCGCTGGCGGTGCGTTGACTAGGTCTTTTTCTTAGGGGGTGTTTTTATAATAGCAGATATGACGCGATTGTAACCTAGGGTTTCTATGAATCTATAAATAGAACCCTAAAAACCCGATTTAAGCCATGCCTCTTTTCATTTCATAAATTCAAATCTGTAATTCTTGTGTTGATGTTTGGAGAGAGCCATCAATAAAGTAAGATTTCTATTTCATTGCCTTAGTTTACTTTTAATTATTTGCCCTAGTTAGATAGTTAGAATGTCATTCAATTCCCTAATGAGCGAGTAGTCTCCTAGCTTGTTAGGGTTAGCTTTAGGGAAAGGCTTGAGAGATGAAATCTCTCATCCCTTTCTTGCCCAATCACACATAATAATTAGAACTCCATGCATACATATACACACCGTTCCCTGCGGCACCTTACCCCTCGAGGTAGCGGTGATACCGTAGTTTAAAGGACCGGTTGTATATGTTTTCCATGGAGGTTAGGGTAATAATTAAGAAAGGAATGACAAGAACCTAGAGGAAGAAACATCGTTTCTTCCCGATGGTACTAATCCCCTTTATTCATTGTTACCATAACACCTAGTAGATCTAATTTAGGGCATTGAAAGCGGTGGGAAATCTTTACATTTCCAAACTTAACCTAAACCTAACCCTAGCAAGATTCTAGTCTTAGTATAAATCAATTTAGGTTTTAGAGATAATCCATTCACAACGTTTGGAATTAACTCGTTTGAGCAAATTAGAAAAAACACAACATCCCTGTGGACCGACCCGTACTCACCGACTAGCTACCAAGCGACGCCGTTCTTGATTGTGGTTAACATATATTTTTTATCATAAATCTCATTAAAATCAAGTGCCGAACCGATAGATGACGTGTGTCTTGAACAAATGGAGAATATTCTCCGTCTTCACTTCTCTCAGCGGTACTGTCTCTGCCCACTTAGAGAAGTAATCGGTTGTCGCCAATATGAACCGATGTCCTCTGGATGACGTTGGTTCGATGGGCCCAATTATGTCGGTTCCCCATGTTTCGAACGGCCAGCTAGCCACTATTGGGTGTAGCGAATTTGGATGCTGGTGGATGAAGTCCCCATGAATCTGGCACGAGTGGCACTGTTTCGCGTATTCGAGGCAGTCCTGAATCATCGTGGGCCAATAATCGCCCATCCTTTTGATCTTCAGCTTCATCTTTGGCCCGTCTTAGTGAGAACCGCAGAGTTCGTCGTGAGTTTCTTGGACGACTCTCCTTGCTTCTTCCGGTCCTAGGCATCTTAGCCACAGAGAGTCGAACAATCTCTTATATAGAGTATCATTGACGAAGGAGAAGGACAAAGCTCGTTTCAAGAGCTGGTACCTTGAGGATGCATTTTCAGGTACTCGACGGGATTTGAAGTTGTCTATAAAGACTTCACTCCAATCCTAAGCCTTTTCCTGGTCTTTTATCTGTAGGGTCGTTTTCTTGGTCGCTCCCTTTTTTTTGGGCGACTCCGGAGATATTTCTGCCGATGCAAGAACCCGACGGCTTTGCACAACGATCCTTACGTCATCGAGGTTTTCGTCAGCCAGTTCTTTAGCGAGTTTAGCTAACGCAACCGCTTTGCTATTTTCCGTACGCGGTATGCTTTCCAGAACGTAGGAAGGAATTTGAGTCAGCAATTGTTGTACTCTTTCGCCGTACTTTACCAACTCGGGTTTGCACGTTTGATAGTCACCGTTTATTTGACTAACGACCAGCTGGGAGTCTCCGTATATGAGGAAGTTTTCGATTCCCATGTCGACGGCGATCTCAAGACCTGCTATCAAGGCTTCATATTCGGCTTCATTGTTTGTCCTCGGCTCTGTTAAGGAAAAGGCAAAGCGCATTATCCCTCCTTGTGGAGTAACGAAGATAAGGCCTACCCCAGATTTGATTATAGGGGAGCTGTGCTTTCGCTTCTTCATGGATGATGCCCCATCAAAATAGAGTTCCCATCGGGTATCACTCTCTCCTCTCTCCCTGTCGATCGTGTCAAACGCGTGCTCGTCTAGCAATTCACAATTTAGGGGTGAATCGGCAGGTATCGGATGCTCAGCGAGAAAGTCAACGATGGCCTGGCCTTTCAGTGCCTTGAGAGGTCGGTATGTTATCGAGAACTCCATCAAGAGGAGGGCCCATTTAGCGAGTCGTCCCGTTAGTATGGCTCTTGACATCAAATATTTGAGAGGATCCACTTTTGATATGAGGTGGACCTCATGCGCCAACGCATAGTACCGAAGCTTCGTTATCATGAAGATTAACACCAGGCAGTGTTTTTCGATGGGGGGAATAGTTGTTTTCTGCCCCCAGGAGAACTCGACTTAAATAGTAAAGGGCTCTCTCTTTTCCTTGGTCCTGTTCTCATAGCGTGCCTAAAGAACCTTCAAGGGCTGTTGTGAACAGGATGAGAGCCTTTCCCTTGACCGGAGCGGCCAGAACTGGCGGATTCTGCAAGTATTGCTTGATTTCGTCCAGTGCGCTTTGGCATTTACGATCCCAGATGAACGGGGTCCCCTTCTTCATTAGATGACTATAGGGGCGGCATTTGCCGGAGAGGTTAGATATGAATTGTCGGATATATGCGAGCTTTCCTTGGAGAGACCGCAATTGCTTGAGAGTTCTTGGCGGAGGCGTTTCCATAATCTCCTTGATCTTTGACGGGTCTACCTCGATGCCCCGATGCCTAACAACAAATCCTAGGAATTTACCCAAAGAGACTCCGAATGCACATTTCAGAGGGTTCATCTTCAGGTTGTATTTCCGAAGGCGCTTAAACACGATCTTCAGATGCTCCCAATGCTCCTCGTACGATTTAATTTTCACTACGAGGTCGTCGATATAGCATTCGACGATTTCATGTATGAGGTCATCGAAAATATTCGTCATGGCCCTCTGATAAGTGGCGCCAGCGTTCTTCAGACCGAAAGACATCACTTTGTAGCAGAATATGCCCAGCGAGGTCCGGAAAACGGTATACTTCTGGTCTTCAGGAAGCATCTTTATTTGATTGTACCCTGATGAGCCGTCCATGAAGGAGAAGACTTCGTGAGTGGACGTGTTGTTTATCATCAGCTCGGTAACCGGTACGGGAAAATCATCCTTCGGGCAAGCTTTGTTGAGATCCCTAAAGTCCACGCATATGCGCACCGTCCCATTTTTCTTCATTACTGGGACGATGTTGGCGATCCAGTCAGGGTACTGAACCTCTTGGATGAAGCCGGAGTTGATTAGCTTCTTGACCTCGGCGTTGATGCTCAATTCAAGTTCAAGCCGCATTCTTCTCGGCGCTTGTTTGACTGGCTTGACGTCCGGAGAAATCGCCAATTTGTGGAGAGCTATTTCTGGATCTAATCCCGGCATCTCGGAATAGTTCCATGCGAAGCAATCTTTATACTGCATGAGCACGTCCGTTAGCGTAGCCACCTGTTCTTTAGATAGCAGCTCACTAACGAACGTTGGTCGCGGGTCGTTTGCCGTCCCTAAGTCGATTTTCCTTAGGTTGTCCGCAGTGGTATGTATTCCATCTTCCAGCTCTTTTGGCGTCGGTGGAAATTCTGAGATCAACTCATCATCATCCCTATTTTCGAAGCACCTGGAGAGGCAATCCATATCCTCGCGTACTCCTTCTTCTGACAGCGTTATCGCGTGACAAGTACGAGATCGTTTCCAAGACCGATGTTGATTTGGTTCTACTCTCGCTATGTACGTTGCTTTTGGAACATGCTTCTGTGGTGGGGTTATCCTCCAACTGCTGGATAGAACGAACCTACCTTGCTGATACTGGTCTTCTACCCAGTTTTTGAATGTGAAACAGTCTTCGAGAGGATGTCCTATCGCTTGGTGATAGGAGCAATAATCCGGGTGAGAGACCTTGTCTTCTTGTTCGGGGTGTTTGGACTCCGGGAGCGTAATCATTTGATGTTTCATGATAAGATTGAATATCTTCCTTGTCTTGTCTTGGGGAAAAGAATATGCTCGACCCATCTTCTTTATAAGAGACGGATCCCGGCTGCTCAATTCTCGATCGCGTGGCTTCTTGAACCCGCTTTGCCGCTGTCAAACATTTTTTCCGTTCTTTAGTGTGTTTTTGCCTTCTCGTCGGGTCTTCTGTATGACGGGCTGGCGACGAAGGGCATCGTCATTCTCCGTAACCTGCTGAAGGAGGCATTGCGTCTTGGCTTTCTCGTAAATGTCCATTTCACGGTTGTGGTCATCTCGGACCTTTTGACCTTCTTCCCTTATTAGGTAGTTCATCTGTTCTTCAAACGACAGACTTGGCACTTTTACTGCCGGATCTCGTTTTGGTTCAATTACAGTGTCTTCTAACAGAGCATCTCCTTCTTCATCGAAGTCATGTATAACGTAGCAGCCATGGAATCGCTCCCGTTTCTTGGATTGAACATATCCAAGCCCAATCGTTTCCATTCCCCCGTTGGGCAATTTTCGCTGAGTTCCGGGGATGTTCCAAATCCTGTTGTAGAACGGAGCTTGTCGAGAAGTTTGTTTAAAAGGCACGCCTTGGCATCTTAGTAACCTTTTCAATCCCTCTGTATAGTATCTGGGCAGACGGATAGGTTGGAGTCTGTCGAGCGCAGGATCGGCACCATGCCAGATTTCTTTCTCCACTTTGGTTTCCGCGGACCGATAAAAGAAGATCGCCTTTTCATCTTTTCGCATGGGAGGGACATAGAACGTCAGCAGTTCTTGCACACTATATGTCTCCAGCGCATCAAGCTCTCTGTAGTGCTGCCGCGGAACCATGGCGATTTGCAAATTCTAATCATCTCGAGTGAAGGCCTGCATTGATGGACGGACCGAGAATACTGCGTTGACCTCATCTTCAGAGTCGCTGCCGAAGACCAGAATAGGGGTAGACGGTCCCGGTTTGTTGTATTGGGACGGCCCCGAATAGACTATCTCTTCTTCCTCCTCGGTATCTGTAACGTTTTGAAAATCGTTTCGGTGAAATTTCGAAAAAACGGTAAAATTAGGGGGTTTTCTGTAAAAAGTCAAAATGCAAATATCTTATTATAAAAATTAAATATACATATTCTAGCTATGTAATTGCTAGTATTTGGTGTTTATTGAGCCACTGGTGAAATTTCAAATTTTCTGAAAAAATAATATTTTATTATTATTTTAAGCCGTCACTAATACATTTAATTAGGGAAAATTACAAATTGGAATGAGTTGAAACAAATTTTGTGCATCATAATACATTAAACAAAATTTTATCATGTGGTTTTTGAAATGAAATGAAACTGCCAAACGGTGTTAGAAATTATTGAAGAAAAAAAGGCTTTTTTGGTGAAATTAGTGTAAATGGATGTTTGGGGGTATAGTATTTATCATTTTCCATCACCCCACACCCATACCCACACTCACACACCCTCATTTATCTTTTCTCTTGGCTGAATTCAGCAGCCCCTCTCTCAATCTTTTCCCCACTTGTGTTGCAAAAGAAAAGAAAAGAAAAGAAAAAGGAAATGTAGAAATGAGAGTGGACTTTGACTAGGTTGACTAGGCATCATTTTCCCCACCTCCCTCTCTCTCCACTTTCCCTGTACTTGCAGCCGAGCCCCCCTTCTTGCTGTCCAGATTTTCCCCCCCATAACCCCACCTCATTCCCCCTCAAAAAAATGTCTAAATTCCATCAAAAATCAAGCTAAAATCCAAATCCGACTCCTACCCATTTTCTCTCATCTTCTTTAGCATAGATCTTGGTGCAAGAATTTCAAATTGGAGGTCTAGATTTCAAGTTTGATCCATGGTTGTGAGGTATAACTTTTGACCCATTGTTCAATTATTGGTTTAATTTCTTAATGAAGCTTATTAGGTGCTAATTTATGGTTTAATTGAAAGATGTGGGTTTGCAAGAGAAGATTTAGATTAGGATTTGTGAAAATCTAATTAGGGTTTTGTGTTGTGAGACTATGGTTGTGTGATGTTTTTAGGCTCTTATGACATGTTAAAACAAGATTAGTAGCTAGTTGTTAATGGTTAGTTTAAAAATTGTGTTAATTATGCTAATTTGTAAACTAGGTTTTTAAAATAATTATATTCTTGTGAGATAAAATTCAAATTAAGGTTTCATATCATTATAAATATTATATTGAGTGGTTTAATGTATTTAGTTCATGAAAATCCAAGCTAAATTGTTATTTGTGCATTTTTGCTATAAAATTGTTAATATTTGGGTATATTTTAAACTAGAATTTTGGAATTTATGGAAATTGATGAGAATAAATTATAGGAATGGTTTATATGACTTTGTTATGATATTTAGTGAATATTGTGGCCGCTGGATTCGTTTAAACATCAGGATGTTGTATTAAAGCGGTTAATTTTGCTTATTAGGTTTTCGGAAAAATAGCTTTAAAGCGAATTTGAAGTTTTGGTGATTTTAACCCTATTATATATATATAATTAAGGTGTTGTGAAACTACGATTGATACGTTTGAGTTTTTCTCGATGGTTTGGCGTTTGTACGCCGACGTCGAGGGTTTTTGGGTTGATTTGTGAAAGCAACCATAGGTTTTGACCTATGTGGGATTCACGTGTCGTTTTTGGGTCATGAGTCGGATTTTAATACGACACGATGCGTTATGATATGTAGGTACCCCATGCGGACTTCGAGACGACAAGCAAGCGCGTGGCGACGTCGGCACCGGCTAGCGAGGACCAGGTGAGTAGATTTATATCTACGGGGAGAAGTCGGGTGGATGGCGTATAGCACCCCCGCAGTCCGTAGTGTAGCTCATATATATATGTTTATATAGGTGTTTTATGATACGAGAATGATCATTCATGTTATGTTTATGTGTTCATGGAGTACCTTTGGGTTAGTTGCGAAACCCTAGAGTAGTTGTTATACCCACATACGCACACACAGACTTGCATACTTTACTTTCTTGTGCGCAGATTGGGATGTGTATATATGTATATATGCGTGGGTATGAGACTATGCATATGTACATTCATATACACATGCATGGATAATGAGGATAGTACTTGGGATTTAAGACGAGTCGATGAGATTTGATTTGAGGCCGTGAGATCGGTGATATAGCAGGGTTCGTATTTGAGATACGACATGACGTTGTAGCGGGTCCTTGACGTAGGGTTTCACACACGTGCATGCATACTTAGGCTGTATCAGTATTGTACTAGACGTAGATCAGTACCCCGATCATGATATTTGATAAAGAGGATACCAGATGAATAGTATAATGAATGTGATATTGATCCGTACCCAGATTTGGGATGCCGTACGACGGATTTACGTACGAGCTATATATTGATGATTGATCCGCACTGTTGACTTGGGATTCCTGATTATAGATATGGTATCGGATATGATATTATTGAGGCGGGATCACCGACTATACATATACAGGTATGTATATGTATCGACTCAGATGATAGGCGGTTTCCTTACCTGTAGTTCAGCTTGTTAGTTCAGCCGTATAGTTAGTGTAGTTGTTAGATTAGATTAGACTCCTACCTATTTCAAAACTAGCGGATCGTGGTTATTTTAAAAGACAGGTCAAGAGATCTACGGATATTTCAAAAGACGTATCCTTTCTTAAAACCACCGTAGCCCCTATTTTCAAAACCCCACGATTCATGTTATTTCAAATGGCACCATTGTTTAATATTTAGCTCCCGCTCATTTTGGTTGCTCGCACCGCATCGCATACTTACATTGTTATTTCATTTTGCATTGTTGACATTATGCTGTTAGGACACCAGCACCATTACCGATGATGCGTATGTACCACGTACACTTACTTGCTGGCTCACACACATGTTCATCGGTAATTGCCATGTCACGCACAACTTAGAAAATATTATTGCCTAATGTAACTTGTTAACTAGTAGTTTTGACCTGATGATTAGTTGCTTGCCTTATATGCTAGTTTAGACATTGTAGTTGTTACTTGTCACTTCATGCATACTGTTATTCGTTATATGCCGCATTCATGGATGCTCATGCTTGTATTCATGGTTTTACATGCTATGGATGATTCGGATTTCCATGATATTTTCTGGATTTGGAGGAAAACCGCAAAACATATATAAACTGCTTTCTCTCTTTTTAAATAAAAATGCGGTTTTCCCATGATGTATGAGTCGTCCACCATGAGTTTGCTGATGGATTTCGAGACCCGATTCGAGGAGGCGGATGAACCGTTTCGGGTACATGATGGACCCGGTAAGGTACCCCGGGGCAAGAAGCGCGTGATGATGACGATGTGACCCTGGCAGGGGAGCACTGCCTACCGGTGATTTTACCGTACGCGTGGGATATCCGGAGGATACCGTCGTGGTCTTGAGATGGATGGTAGGGGCCGGTCTGGACTGACAGCGCCCTAGATATTATGATTGAGACATTGAGATTTCGAGATATTGAGGTACAGAGACTGTGATACAGAGATATCGAGATTTTGGGATTACGTTTTGTGCCGATGCTAGGCACTGTTTTATGCTGATTTCATTATGATACCTCGTTTTAAAAATACAAGGAAATCTCACTAAATTATGAAAACAGTTTCTTCATTTACATGTATTCTGTTTTCATGCATTCATACCTCATTCATATAATATATTGCTACCTGAGGCACTGACACAGGCACATGAGATTACACTCAGGTTAGATATTTACCCTAGCCATTGTTATAGGCTGCATGTTATATACATATTTGAGGATATATTATGATCATTGACCTAGGATTGCGTTATTTATGCGATTTCTGTGCGTAGATGTTTTTCTACTCACGAGTTGGCAACTCACCCCCGTTGTGCCACAGTTCTTGCAGGTTTCGCCGTACAGGTTTCATTACGGCTTGCTGGCACTCTTTCCATTTCCGGGTGACTTGCTAGTAGGTGGGTTTATTTGTATCGCCCCCATCATTATATCTTGTATATCATTATTCTGTTTTATCTAGAAGTTCCATCAACCAAACATGTATTTATTTGAGATAGAGACCAGTGATGTTATTCCTTCGACCTTAGAGTCGCGCGTTATATTTCTGTGGTTTTCTTGTGATTTTGAGTTTCCTTTTAAATTTTGATCCTCGCCGTTGGCGTTGTATATTATATTGCTTGTGTGGTTGTGACCGTCGATTGACGAAGAGTTAGCTCCCGCTTGGGGATGCCTTTTTATTGATTTCGTATACTATTCATGTTGTATCCCGTTTGGGGGCCAGTATTTACAAAGGAGACTCTGCCGAAATTTTCGGGAAATATTCGATGTTTTTTTTAAAACCGCATAATTCGGCTTATGCTATTAAAACTACTTGTTTTAAATTGGTTTTCCTTCACTCTACTACCTTTCTTGGTTTAGATTTCTGGGTTTTCGGCTTACTTAGATTACGTACGCCTCGAGACGTTCGTAGTTTAAGTGCCGGTCATATTCCGTACTTTCGGGACGTGACAAAGTTGGTATCAAAGCGTTAGGTTTTACCTTCGGAGCGTAGGATGACCCTTGGTTGATGGAATAGGTGACTAAAGTAGAGTGACGTACCGTGGGTATGTTCCGCGGCATACTTACGACACGCCACTCTACTTAACGAGCCTTAGGATGTACATTTCTTTGCTCAGTATTATATTCATTCCGATCTAGCCTCATCAGTACCAGTTATGGTTTTGCTGCCACGATTACGGGCAGGGAGAGCTACAGCTAGAGTTGCGGTCAGCACGAGCTCGTCACGAACGAGGACTGACCAGGGCGAAATTCCGGCGACACACGATTGCGGAGATGTGTCTTTTTACTGTGTTTCCGCGCCACGAGCGTTTGGCGGATCGCCTTTATGAGGTTACTCGGATGTGCTGATCGACACTAGAGGATTGAGCCAATGATAGAGGCCAGCAAGATTTTGATGACCGTTGGTGTATTACTTACTCATGATGATTGAGGCACTGTTCAGCGTGCAGACGAGTGAGCCAGTTGTTACTGCGAGCGACGAGATATCGCCCCATATGTTAGAGCTATTGCAGTACAGGTTGTACTAAGAGATGATAGAAGGTCGCTAGTCACCCGAGGATGAATGACTAGGACATGTGGTTCGTTCGCCTACCCAATGAGAGGTCATCAGATAGATTGATTCCAGCTAGAGACGACTTCACGCGGAGACGTTGGGAGTCGACAGAGACGATCGAATGTCAGAAACCTATTATTCCAAGTTTAAAGTATTCGGAAGGGCATGCAGGAAATTCTATGGACCCTCTAGAAGAATGAAATCCTAACTCGACTTAATGACCGTGTGAAAGCCTTTGATCCTTCAGGTTTACGGTAGTTCTACGGCGCCATTAGTGAGGCTTGGGTTTGCCCTTCTACGGCTGGACCACCGATGCTGTGGTATGTACTCGATATTATTAAACTGTGCCCAATATGTTGAGCTCTTGGGGGATTATGAGGTTTTGACGACTCGATCGGATGGCTCGACTTAATTCGGATGCTAGGTGGTGAGATGCATTTCTTGGGAGACTCCCGATATGAGGATAGTCGTTGGAGCTCAGTCCATGCAGCCGCGACGAGGCGAGTCCAAAGCAGACGACATTAGAGAAAAGTGAAGTAAGAGGTTCGTACCAGATCTAGATGAGATGACGTTCCACTCCGCCGACATCAGAGATGCGATGCGCATGCCGAGGCATGGTACTTGGATTTACCTTCCATAAGGAGTCGCGATGAGTATGCAGTCATTCCCGAGCAAGATGCAGATATAGGAAAGGACGATGACTTCTGGACAATTGGCAGAGACGAGTCATGGAAGAGACCGTGAGCAGGATTCCTTCCAGGACACTGCTGCAATGATACTTGCACCCAGGATCAGATGTGTCACGTACATTCAGAGAGCCAGAGGCCGACGCCAGTGATATGCTGTCTTACGAGTGGTCGCGATGATTGACCGAGAGATGACCAGAGAAGTGCCAGAACGAGATCATCCCCGTTAGCACACCTGACAGGGCCGATGAGCCGATGGACCGAGAGATTGGTAATTCACAGTGAAGACCTTGACCCAGGAGTGGTCATTGTTACGCACACCAGCAAGCCAGAGTTCATGATCATCGACGAGACGTCCCACTAGTGACCACGACAGTTGGCCCGAGATTCTTAGAGGATGCACTTGAGCGGTACTATTCCGCCATTATTGATTTCGATGTTTTGGGTGATTTATTCGCATGATTGATTTTGATGATTGAGGATTTACGATCTTTGCACAGTGTTGCACTTGATATCGTTTTCGTGCTTTGGTTTCACATGTTTGTGATTTTACGGTTTTAGACATTTGAGTTGATTTTGTGCGTATGCACGCACACGATTTGGTTTTGCACTCGGTATGATTCACATATGCTTGCAGTGCAGTGATTCGCATTTGGTGCACTTAGATGCACTGGATCTCGACTACAATTGTGATGTTCGATATTTGTTTTGTGCATCTTGTGCACCTGATTGAATTTTGCGCATGTTCGGCGCTTGATATTAGATTTCATGATTTCGTGCATGATGGATGCACCGGATTTGGATTTTCGCGCATGTTGAGCGCATGTTTTGAGATGCGATTTTGGTGCACACCAGATGCACTAAATCGAGATTTTTAGTGCTTGTTAGATGCACCTGATCTTGCTGTCAGGCACACACGTTGCCAATGACAGATGTTTCGTGCACACCCGTTGCACCTTGATGTTGTTTTGTGCACATGTATGGCACATCCATGGATTTCGATTTCCGTGCGCACCAGACGCACGTAGTATTCATATGCATATTTTGGGATTGATTTCTTATGGGGCAATACGTTTTTATGATATTGGCTATGTGTTTTTGTACGGAGCAGGACTAGTCAGAGGACAGTACCTGAATATATTTTGCATGCATTGATAGTTATTGAAGGGATTTCCAAAAAGCGAGCTATAGTCTCAGTATTTACCTACGTGTCTGATATGACGCGAAACGTTTAAAACAAGGAAAACCCTTCTAAATTGTTTCCAAAACGGCGGAACGTACATTTCAAACAAAGGAATATATGTGTATAGTTATTTTCTTATGATAGACATCCGCCACTGTGCAGTGTTATACACGTTGCACAGCGACTTAAAGAGATTTGGCATGCATTTCCTTCAGATACTTATATATATAGATTCGATATTTACATGTATAGTTTCGAATTATATCATATTGGTTTTGCTTTGGATTTGGCATTGATGTCTTCCCCATGACTCCGATGATTGCGGGATGCTTGACGGAGTTTTGATTTCGAGTTATCTACTCATTACTCATGCGCATGCATTGCGCTATGATGTGTTTAAGTATTTATGATTTCGGAGCCCCGGCGATTTGATGGTTTTGGCTGAAATATTTTAGTATTTGGGGGGGAGTTTTAATTTAAATTCGGGGACCGAATTTCTTTAAGGGGGGAAGATTGTAACGTTTTGAAAATCGTTTCGGTGAAATTTCGAAAAAACGGTAAAATAAGGGGGTTTTCTGTAAAAAGTCAAAATGCAAATATCTTATTATAAAAATTAAATATACATATTCTAGCTATGTAATTTCTAGTATTTGGTGTTTATTGAGCCACTGGTGAAATTTCAAATTTTCTGAAAAAAAATTATTTTATTATTATTTTAAGCCGTCACTAATACATTTAATTAGGGAAAATTACAAATTGGAATGAGTTGAAACAAATTTTGTGCATCATAATACATTAAACAAAATTTTATCATGTGGTTTTTGAAATGAAATGAAACTGCCAAACGGTGTTAGAAATTATTGAAGAAAAAAAGGCTTTTTTGGTGAAATTAGTGTAAATGGATGTTTGGGGGTATAGTATTTATCATTTTCCATCACCCCACACCCATACCCACACTCACACACCCTCATTTATCTTTTCTCTTGGCTGAATTGAGCAGCCCCTCTCTCAATCTTTTCCCCACTTGTGTTGCAAAAGAAAAGAAAAGAAAAGAAAAAGGAAATGTAGAAATGAGAGTGGACTTTGACTAGGTTGACTAGGCATCATTTTCCCCACCTCCCTCTCTCTCCACTTTCCCTGTACTTGCAGCCGAGCCCCCCTTCTTGCTGTCCAGATTTCCCCCCCTCCATAACCCCACCTCATTCCCCCTCAAAAAAATGTCCAAATTCCATCAAAAATCAAAGCTAAAATCCAAATCCGACTCCTCCCCATTTTCCCTCATCTTCTTTAGCATAGATCTTGGTGCAAGAATTTCAAATTGGAGGTCTAGATTTCAAGTTTGATCCATGGTTGTGAGGTATAACTTTTGACCCATTGTTCAATTATTGGTTTAATTTCTTAATGAAGCTTATTAGGTGCTAATTTATGGTTTAATTGAAAGATGTGGGTTTGCAAGATAAGATTTAGATTAGGGTTTGTGAAAATCTAATTAGGGTTTTGTGTTGTGAGACTATGGTTGTGTGATGTTTTTAGGCTCTTATGACATGTTAAAACAAGATTAGTAGCTAGTTGTTAATGGTTAGTTTAAAATTTGTGTTAATTATGCTAATTTGTAAACTAGGTTTTTAAAATAATTATATTCTTGTGAGATAAAATTCAAATTAAGGTTTCATGTCATTATAAATATTATATTGAGTGGTTTAATGTATTTAGTTCATGAAAATCCAAGCTAAATTGTTATTTGTGCATTTTTGCTATAAAATTGTTAAAATTTGGGTATATTGTAAACTAGAATTTTGGAATTTATGGAAATTGATGAGAATAAATTATAGGAATGGTTTATATGACTTTGTTATGATATTTAGTGAATATTGTGGCGGCTAGATTCGTTTAAACATCAAGATGTTGTATTAAAGCGGTTAATTTTGCTTATTAGGTTTTCGGAAAAATAGCTTTAAAGCGAATTTGAAGTTTTGGTGATTTTAACCCTATTATATATATATAATTAAGGTGTTGTGAAACCACGATTGATACGTTTGAGTTTTTCTCGATGGTTTGGCGTTTGTACGCCGACGTTGAGGGTTTTTGGGTTATTTGTGAAAGCAACCATAGGTTTTGACCTATGTGGGATTCACGTGTCGTTTTTGGGTCATGAGTCTGATTTTAATACGACACGATGCGTTATGATATGTAGGTACCCCATGCGGACTTCGAGACGACAAGCAAGCGCGTGGCGACGTCGGCACCGGCTAGCGAGGACCAGGTGAGTAGATTTATATCTACGGGGAGAAGTCGGGTGGATGGCGTATAGCACCCCCGCAGTCCGTAGTGTAGCTCATATATATATGTTTATATAGGTGTTTTATTATACGAGAATGTTCATTCATGTTATGTTTATGTGTTCATGGAGTACCTTTGGGTTAGTTGCGAAACCCTAGAGTAGTTGTTATACCCACATACGCACACACAGACTTGCATACTTTACTTTCTTGTGCGCAGATTGGGATGTGTATATATGTATATATGCGTGGGTATGAGACTATGCATATGTACATTCATATACACATGCATGGATAATGAGGATAGTACTTGGGATTTAAGACGAGTCGATGAGATTTGATTTGAGGCCGTGAGATCGGTGATATAGCAGGGTTCGTATTTGAGATACGACATGACGTTGTAGCGGGTCCTTGACGTAGGGTTTCACACACGTGCATGCATACTTAGGCGGTATCAGTAATGTACTAGACGTAGATCAGTACCCCGATCATGATATTTGATAAAGAGGATACCATATGAATAGTATGATGAATGTGATATTGATCCGTACCCAGATTTGGGATGCCGTACGACGGATTTACGTACGAGCTATATATTGATGATTGATCCGCACTGTTGACTTGGGATTCCTGATTATAGATATGGTATCGGATATGATATTATTGAGGCGGGATCACCGACTATACATATACAGGTATGTATATGTATCGACTCAGATGATAGGCGGTTTCCTTACCTGTAGTTCAGCTTGTTAGTTCAGCCGTATAGTTGGTGTAGTTGTTAGATTAGATTAGACTCCTACCTATTTCAAAACTAGCGGATCGTGGTTATTTTAAAAGACAGGTCAAGAGATCTACGGATATTTCAAAAGACGTATCCTTTCTTAAAACCACCGTAGCCCCTATTTTCAAAACCCCACGATTCATGTTATTTCAAATGGCACCATTGTTTAATATTTAGCTCCCGCTCATTTTGGTTGCTCGCACTGCATCGCATACTTACATTGTTATTTCATTTTGCATTGTTGACATTATGCTGTTAGGACACCAGCACCATTACCGATGATGCGTATGTACCACGTACACTTACTTGCCGGCTCACAAACATTTTCATCGGTAATTGCCATGTCACGCACAACTTAGAAAATATTATTGCCTAATGTAGCTTGTTAACTAGTAGTTTTGACCTGATGATTAGTTGCTTGCCTTATATGCTAGTTTAGACATTGTAGTTGTTACTTGTCACTTCATGCATACTGTTATTCGTTATATGCCGCATTCATGGATGCTCATGCTTGTATTCATAGTTTTACATGCTATGGATGATTCGGATTTCCATGATATTTTCTGGATTTGGAGGAAAACCGCAAAACATATATAAACTGCTTTCTCTCTTTTTAAATAAAAATGCGGTTTTCCCATGATGTATGAGTCGTCCACCATGAGTTTGCTGATGGATTTCGAGACCCGATTCGAGGAGGCGGATGAACCATTTCGGGTACATGGTGGACCCGGTAAGGTACCCCGGGACAAGAAGCGCGTGATGATGACGATGTGAGCCTGGCAGGGGAGCACTACCTACTGGTGATTTTACCCGACGCGTCGGATATCCGGAGGATACCGTCGTGGTCTTGAGATGGATGGTAGGGGCCGGTCTGGACTGACGGCGCCCTAGATATTATGATTGAGACATTGAGATTTCGAGATATTGAGGTACAGAGACTGTGATACAGAGATATCGAGATTTTGGGATTACGTTTTGTGCCGATGCTAGGCACTGTTTTATGCTGATTTCATTATGATACCTCGTTTTAAAAATACAAGGAAATCTCACTAAATTATGAAAACAGTTTCTTCATTTACATGTATTCTGTTTTCATGCATTCATGACTCATTCATATAATATATTGCTACCTGAGGCACTGACATAGGCACATGAGATTACACTCAGGTTAGATATTTACCCTAGCCATTGTTATAGGCTGCATGTTATATACATATTTGAGGATATATTATGATCATTGACCTAGGATTGCGTTATTTATGCGATTTCTGTGCGTAGATGTTTTTCTACTCACGAGTTGGCAACTCACCCCCGTTGTGCCACAGTTCTTGCAGGTTTCGCCGTACAGGTTTCATTACGGCTTGCTGGCACTCTTTCCATTTCCGGGTGACTTGCTAGTAAGTGGGTTTATTTATATCGCACCCATCATTATATCTTGTATATAATTATTCTGTTTTATCTAGAAGTTCCATCAACCAAACATGTATTTATTTGAGATAGAGACCAGTGATGTTATTCCTTCGACCTTAGAGTCGCGCGTTATATTTCTGTGGTTTTCTTATGGTTTTGAGTTTCCTTTTGAATTTTCATCCTCGCCGTTGGCGTTGTATATTATATTGCTTGTGTGGTTGTGACCGTCGATTGACGAAGAGCTAGCTCCCGCTTGGGGATGCCTTTTTATTGATTTCGTATACTATTCATGTTGTATCCCGTTTGGGGGCCAGTATTTACAAAGGAGACTCTGCCGAAATTTTCGGGAAATATTCGATGTTTTTTTTTAAAACCGCATAATTCGGCTTATGCTATTAAAACTACTTGTTTTAAATTGGTTTTCCTTCACTCTACTACCTTTCTTGGTTTAGATTTCTGGGTTTTCGGCTTACTTAGATTACATATGCCTCGAGACGTTCGTAGTTTAAGTGCCGGTCATATTCCGTACTTTCGGGACGTGACAGTATCACTCCCGAAGACTAGAATAGTGGTGATAGCTTTCTGCTTATTCTCCGGCTTATGGCATCTTTCCGTGTCTTCTAAGTCTGGTAAGAAATACTTTGCATCTTCGTACTTTCGGACTTCATTCATGGAGAATGGGTTCAGCTCCCCTTTCACGGTATACTTGAGACCATCTTTAAAGTACTTCATACGCTGATGTTGTGTAGAAGGGATGATATTATATTCGTGTAACCAAGGCCTGCCGAGCAAAGCGTTGTAGCATGTCTTGGCATCAATAACATGAAACTTGATGTCAGTGACGAGCAGCCCAAAGCGTAACGTCAGTATCACAGAGCCAAGCGTACGTGATGACTGGGAGTCAAACTCGGAGATGGTGATTTTATCCCGAGAGAGGTGATGAACGCTCATGCAAATCTCCTTCAATACTCTTACATTGAGAAGGTTGACGGAGGACCCATTGTTGACCAGGATCTTGCCTATCTTGATGTCATGGCATTATCCGGTGACATACAGGGGACGGTTATGCTCGCACATCCCAAGGAGGAGGTCTTCATCGCCGAAAGTGACGTCAGCCGTATGCACCTCTTCCAGCTTGTCCTTTATCTTTTCTTCGACAAGGAAAGCTTGAAACTGTTCAGGCTCTTGTAGTGCCCTGATCAGGGAATCTCGCGCCTCTTTAGACAACAGAAGGGCATCGAGAATGCTTAGCTGCGAGGGTATCTTCCTCAGGTGTGCCAGAACGTTGTAATCCACCTTGTTTTTCTTTAGCAGGTCCTTGGCTGCCAGCTCTTCGACGACTCGATCATCGAGGGCGATATTCTCAGGGACTTTTTCCTTCCCCTTATCTTTTTTTTTCGATCCCTTGTTTGTGGGTCCGAGATTCTTTTCGGGTAACGTGCGATTACGCAGCTGAATGTTCTCGCAGGTCTTCATCTCTTCTGTTTCGGAGATGGATTCCTTGAAGAGAGGGCCGAGGGCTATTTCTTCATCAGAATCGCTCCCGAAGGTGAGAACTTGCGATCCCCCGGAATCAACCATGTGACAGTCGCCGGCAGTTCTTTTGCGCTCGTCTGTCGTGCTTCTCTGCTCTCGACGAGTTTTGCGCTTTATCCGCTTGAAATGCTGTCGATGAGCAATGTATCCCTGCCACCAATTTTTAAAGGCCATGCATTCCTCGGTAGGGTGTGTGATCCTCCGATGGTATAAGCAGTAGTTTGAATGTGCATCTAGTTCGTCGGGGAGCGTATTTTCTGAAGTGTTTTCTTTAAAAGGTGGCAACTTCATTCCTATCGACAGGGCTTTAGCGAACTGCTTCCTTGTCTTAAACCAGCTTTTGCTGGCGGCAGAAGTGCTTCTATCCGGTTGGGGTACTCTATGGCTTCTTAATACCGGAGCTTCTTCAACGTGACGCCGACGCTTGGCCCTTTCATATATGGCCGTTTCACGCTCTCGGTCAGATTTGCTCTTCTGAAGAGCTTTGCTCAGTAGTCTGTCAATCAATTCGTCCGATGGCTCCAGGGATTTTGATTCCGGTTCTGGATTTGCCCCCAGTTTCTCTGCATCAGGAGCTTCTTTGCCATGTATCGATGAGTGATAGGTCATGTAGCAGCTTGCCACATAATCCTCGAGCTCTTCTGAAGAATTGTCTCCTTCATCAGCGTCATCAGCTTCATTCTCAAGAACATGCTTAAAGAATTCATCCAACGTGATTGGGGTCCGAGCCTTCTGGTTATATTCTTCCAGTGCATCGATGTATTTCTGCAGACCTGTATGGCTGTCTTCAGGTTGGACGGGCTTCTTGGCCTTCTTCTTTTTCTTTAAAAACTTTGGAGGCTTGGCCTGAATGTTTTGTCCACCTTCACCAACTTTCAGCGTTGGGCGCGGCTTCAGCATCCCTTCAATAATCTCGGGTTCCAGCGGGCTCTTCCACCTAATCGCCGGACATGCTTGGAGATCTTTCAGCATTCTTTTCGTTTTGGCTGAAAGAGCGACCTCCTATGGAGCTTCTTCTATAAAAGAGCACGATGCCCCCAGCGTATCCACCTTTTTAGGAGCGTGTAGCTGGGGCGGGCTTAACTTCTAATTCTCAGACAGCGCGAATTTGCCCTGTTGGTATTGGTCCTCAATCCAGCCTTTGAAGACGAAGCAATCTTCGATTGGATGGCCTACAGCTCGGTGGTAGGGGCAGTAATTAGGATTGTTGGCGTCGCTCGGCTGCAGTGGACGTATTGGATCTGGCAGATTGATGAGCCTGTTGAGCACCGCCAGCTCGAACAGTCTCCTCGTTTTATCCCGGGGAAACGAATAAGGGCGTTTTAGCTTCTCATTGAAAAATCGTTGTCTATCGTTTTGGCGATCAGCTGGTTTTGGACCACTGGGCTGCTGCTGACCATTGGCGACGAAGGTCGCTTTTCCTTTTCCCTTTTCGTTTTGAGACTCCATTTTCGAGGAAGACGGTCTATGGCCCATCTGATCCATTTGGGCCAGCTTGTCAATCAAGGCCTGAAAGATAGTCGGCTTGAAAAACATCATGAACTGGGATATGGTCACCTGCGGATCGAGGGTACCCACGAACATGCCTTCTGCAGGAGCTTCTTCGATGCGTTGTTCACATTTTGACCATAGGTTCCGCCACCGGATTGCATACCGAACCCATGTTTCTCCCGGCTTCACCCTGGCATTGATTAATGCCGTGATCAGGGTGCGTTCGCTGGCGCTTGCGAACCTTTGTGTAAACAGTAACTCCATTTCTGCTCATGTCTTAACGGAGTCATTCGGGAACTCGGAATACCACTCAAACGCTGTCTCCGACAAGCTGCCAACAAACTGGCGAAACAGCAGTTTGTCGTCACCCCCAGTATTACCGTACAAGGCTCTGAATTGAGCAACGTGCTGGTGTGGATTTCCCGTCCCCTTATATACATGGAATTTAGGGATCGTATATCCTGGCGGGTACTTTATTTGATCGTACCAACCCGGATAGGGTCGTCCAGTCTTAACAATTTGGCCGGCCGCTTCGTTCGCCTGATGAGCTTGTATCTGTTGAGCGATATAGTCATCCGGGGCGGCTTTGGAGATGGTCTCTTCCTTGGCTGCTGATAGAGCAGGAAGAGGGTTTGATGTCTCCCCTCTGTCATCTTCAAGGATAATCGAAGGGTCTTCAGCTGGAGGATCCGACTGTATCATCATCCCGACCATATCTTGGAATAAAAGCGCCATTTGTTTTATGTTGGCCGCTTGTTCCGCGGCCTCTTTGTCTTTCTTCTCGAGCATTCTTCGGAGGAATTCGGCATCAGTTTCCTGTTCTTGACGCTACTCCGACGATATTTCCGGGCTTTCTTTTAGTCCAGTGAGTGCGGCCATCTGTGTCAGCATCTCCTGGAGTTTTTGTTACTGCTCCTGAGTTTTCGTCACAGACCGTGTGAGCAGTCGATGACCCGTAGAAGCACGGCTTTCCTTTTTTCCGGAAGCCATATAAATGGTGTGCACCACCATGCCCCCAGACTTGGGGCGTTTGGATTCAGTGCCTTTGAGCTTTGTCGTGGACACGGGGATTTTCTCCGGCCTTCTTCTTTTGTGGGCGGTCGAAGTTGAGGGGGCCGTTGCAGCGGGCACCCAAGTAGATGACACCTTCTATGGTACGACAGCGTGGTCCTTCTCTTGCCGAACCTTCATTTTCTTTGGTCGGCGGGAGTAGTCTTGGTTAATCACAGAGTCTTGGACCCTTCACCAGACCCTGTGGATTTTGGAGGACAGCCGCTGAGAAGGCTGCTCCGGCTTCGCCTTAATAACATTTTCAGCGGGTGGAGGAGACCTTTTTAGTACGGCAATTAGAGAGTTCTTGCGCACCTTCCTGAGCGGCTCAAAGCTGTTCCCAGTTGGAACAGCAGCATCAATTTCCACCATTGGAGCTGGTGGAGTCGGTCCAGAGGGAGTGCTGCCCCCAGTTTTCCTCATTCAGCGCCAGTGGCGACGTCGAGCATGTCTTGCAGATGGGACTGGCTCAGTTACGGGGGTGGCTTCATCATGCCCCCTGTTCTGGTGAAGGGCTGTTGGGGTTAACCTGTCGAAGACTGGCGTCCGCTGAGAGGGAACGGTCAATCTTGCAAAGACCGAATTTTTGGCAGGGGAAGCATTTTTAACGACCCCGCCTGCAGCAGGAGTTGGAGCAGCCATTCTTGCGAAGACCGATTCCTTAGCAGGAGAAGCCCCTCTGATGACTTCATATACTGGAGCAGGAATGGCTATCCGTTTCGGGGTAACCCCTTTAGGTATTGCAGGCTTCTTCATAGGCTCGTTGGAGCTTTGGCCTAGTCTGTTAAAGACCGAGGGGATGATTTGGGCGACCCGTTGAAAGGGGTCACGGTAGTTGCAAGCCAATCAAAGACCGACTTCTTCGAAGCTTCTTGCGACGGCAGTGAGGCGTTGAAGCTCGTTGGTGGGAGCATGGTCCCAAAGGACAGCCCAGTGGTGGCCTGCGTCACCTGTTCCACTGGCATCGCGAAATTAGAGGCCGTTTGAGGCCCGTAAGTCACTTCTCCTACGAGGACGGAGCGGGAGTTGTTGCAATTGTTGCAGCTGGAGCAGTTAGAAGCCATTGATCTTCTTTTTCTTGACGGAGCAAGACACCAAATCTTAGTACCTCAAATCCAGGGGCAACCATATTAAACCGTGATTCGTTCGCGAACACGACACACAAAGTGTGGAGTGGAAAGAAGAAAAGGTCCCACCGGGCATGCCAGAATCTGTTCTCCGCCGAAAGACGCGACCGGGACGTTGGGACGTCCGGCCTGAATTTTAGGGGCAGATGCTATTTGGTTTTATCCGTCCACCTCTCCGAAGATACCAAGTTGATTTATGGCACCGTATATCGAAGGTTTAGACGGATGCGGCCGATGTAGCAGACTTCGTCAGATTCCCCCTCATTGTGAGGGGTTTTTGATTGTGGGGATGCTCTTCCCTGCAGGCGCAAGCCCTGCAGTTAATTACGTTACCGCATCGCGGCAACCACTTTCTCCTGCTCCAGAAGGTCACTTCGTGTCGTGTGTGTTTGTTTTATTTTTTGGTTGCCCATGGATTGTATACGGAGACTAATTTATGTTGTCGCCCGTAGGGCATGGATTAGTCCAAATCCGTATTTTCTTAGATTTGGGTTTGGGTTGGTTTAAGGATCATTAGTCTTGTTTTAGACTAAGATCAACTCAAATGCTTGTTGAGGATACGTTAGTCTAATTTTTAGACTAAGATCTACTCAACAGGATTTTGGGATCATTTAGATCCAACGAAAGAGTATTTGGACTCTATCGTTTTAGTTTAGGGGCATTGCGGTCTATAAGTTTAAGGATGTCATAGTCCATAGAGTTTAAAGACATCATAGTCTGTAAAGTTTAAAGACATCATAGTCTATGAGTTTAAGGACCTCACAGTCCATAAAGTTTAAGGACATCATAGTCCATAAGCTTAAGGACCTCACAGTCCATAAAGTTTAAGGACATCATAGTCCATAGAGTTTAGTTTAGGGACATTGCGGTCCATAAGTTTAAGGACATCATAGTCCATGGAGTGTCTGGTTGTCGGGACCCGTCACCTCTCTGAAAACGTTGAAGAATTACAACGACACATATCAGAGGAACGAAGAGATATACCCTTGAACCAAAGTTGGTTGGGAGATCTGTAGTCAGGTTTGGGACTAAGACCAATTGTGAGCACATGGGCTCGGTTAGTCTGAGTTAGGGATTTATGGCCAACTTCGGCTCAGCCTAATCAGTTCTGATTAAAATGTTGAACATTTGTTTGGGCTCAGTCCCTTTTTGTTCAATAATGCGGAGCATTGATTTGGGTTCTGACACCCTTTTTCTTTTTGTCTTTTGCTGAGTGTTGAACACTCTTTATGATGACGGGGCTCTATTTACAGAGTGCTTTATAATTCCCTAGCGCCCACGTGAGGAGCACGTAGAGCGCTTCGCGCTGAGCGCCAGACAATGAGTGCAGAGCGCTCTTATAAAATGGGCACTGAGCGCCAGACTTGGAGCGCCAGAGCGCTGCTTCTGAAATAGCGCCTACGTGGGGAGCACGTGGAGCGCTTGGCGTTGAGCGTCATATTTGGAGCGCTAAAGCGCTTCTTTTAGAATAGCGCCCTGTTAGTTATATGTATGCCCTAGAGGACATTACTATACATAAGATGTATATTGTAGTGGATGCTTGGACATATATAGGGAAGACTTTCTTGCTCGACATGATAGTATGCTATCTGGTTGCTCTTTACCTTAACGTGTATGCTGATTGTCTCTCTGTTACATGTTGGTAAAGCCCTTAGGATGTGTACTTGACTACCTGGACTATGATGCGGATCATACTAGTGGGGACATGGTAGTCCATAAGTACATCCTTCAAGGTCCCTAGTCGTGGGTGTATCGAGACGGGGCATCGATATACCAGAGTAGACTAGCGTATACCTTCTCGACCCATACAGATAGGCGATGGATGATCCCATATCCATTGGTGTTTGACATCAGAGATGATATACGGGTGCTCAGTGGAGACTGGGTACACTGGACGGACTCGCCGAGAACTCCCAGATGGTATTATACCGTACGTCAGATGGCAATTCTCTGGTGACACTGGTACAGGTTAGTCTGTAGACCCGAGATCGTCATAGAGTCTTGTGTGATTCCCACTGTGCTTTGATTTCCACCTTACCACGTCCAAGAGGGCGTGCAAAACGGTGGTTTTTGGGTACAGTCCCGAATCACATGGAGGCAATGAGCGATAGGAGGGGATTCGTCTCTCCCAGTATAGGGGGTTGATGTTGCGCTGTGTTCGATTGGCTATAACCGGAAATCCCTGACCAAGGTTGCTGAGATTTACTGGTAAGTGTTACCAGTAGTTTCTCGAACTGTTATAGACCTCATATCGACATGACTTATCGAGCTATTGGGGTCTGACGTTTACCACCCTTAGGCAAGATATGCCACATATCAGACGAACAGAGCGGACTGTACGGTAAGTGTTACTGGTTGGATTCATAGAAGTGTGAGCGGGCTTGCTCGATGATCTTCTGATCGCTCAATACTCGGGTGGCCGTTACGTTTAGCAGACCGCTTACGGCTTGTGGGTGTTTGATATGATCATCACCTGCTGCCGGCGTATTGACGAGTCTTTAGAGTCCTACACAGAGTTTTCCTGGCTCAAGCGAAACGAAATAGGAGCGCATATGAGATATGTGCGGGACCGAGAATAATGCGTGTATGTGATACCGTATTCTATTCTCGCGATGAATGTATCGATTGGTTGTATGCGATATAACCTAGTTATCGAATCGAGGATTGATTCGATAAGTCGATACATTGGATATTAGTCGGTCATATGCGATATGACCGGATCGTTAAATCAAGTGTTGATTTAATGATTTAATGTATAATTATATATATTTGATATATTACTTTACATTAACTAGTATTTGTTCACTTAAGATGGATTTTCTCACTTGATGTGCACATTGTATATATGATATAGTTTTGTGCACTAGTTTGTATCATGTTTGATGATACATGCAAACTTGTGTGTGTATGATTAAACCATGGTTATGTTAATGGTTAGGGTTTTGATTTACTTATTTATTTATTCTCTTTATTCTTTTTGGCAAAGGAAAATGAAATGGTGGCTTGCTTTGTCTTTACTTTGAAGCTTCATGAAGCTTTGAAATGTTCAACCATTTTTGTTTCTTTTGCCTAACCTAACCATTCACCTAACCCTAGTTTATTCTCTACACTTTACCATGGTTGCATTATGATAAGTATTCACTTGGATTTTTATTTAAAATTGATTATTCATTTTTCTTCTTCTTCATCTTCTTCATGAAGAGAAGTAAGAAAAGCTTTGCTACAAAATTTCAAGTGATGAATCCAAGTGAGAAATCCAAATCCAAAGTGAACCCACTTCCTATTTCTTCATCCTCTACCACTTGCCATGTAGTATAGGGTGTTTTCTTCACAAGTTTCATGACTTGGTGAAGTTGGAGCTCGAGTTAGAGTCGCCTCGACGTAGATCATCTTCGGCATCGAAGTCATCGACCTAGCCCGATCATTTCTTCGATGAAACCACCGCGAGAGTCCGGGATCCGATGATCGCAGTGGAGGGACATCATCACGGAGCTAAGGAAGTGGAGGACCGGATCTACAAAGGTTGTATTTCCATTCACTTTAGAGTAAAGTTGTTTACTAGCTTGTAGTTTCGCCTATTCTCTAGTTAACGATCTAGTTTAGGGTTTTTCGGCACCGGAAATTTTTGAATTTGGCATGGTTGATTCCTTGTGGAACCTCTTAAGTGTGCCTAGGAACCCTACAGTGGTATCAGAGCCTAGCTAGAGCCTTAGGCGATGCGTAGACGAAGTTAGAAACCCGATCGAACACCGATACCCTAGATTTCACCCTTCTCTGTACAATTTTTGAAAACTGGGATTTTTCTAAATTAAAAATATGCAGAAAAATCAGCAGGGTTTTATAGGAGTTACTGTGAAAAACAAGAGCCCAATTCAATCAAACCGCAGCGGAACCGCGGCAAGAGCATGCCTCATGCGGCGGTTCCGCGGCCGTACGGAAGCATCTTTCATTAATTTTTGCACAGTAATTCCTATATTATAGTGCTGGTTTTTCTGGGAATTTTTAATATTTACTCAAGAGTTGAGTTTTCTGGGTTGTATTGGGAGTTCATATATTCGATCGGATTGTCTAATTTCGTCTATGTGTTTTTCCGGATAATTTAGAATATGTTAAAAAGTTCGACCGGATATAAATACCCACTTTTTCCCCTGTCGCGAAATTTCCAAGTGTTGGATCTTTCTGTGGTTTAATAACGTTCTAAGTAGTGCAAGTAACGCAATGGACCCTCTAGAAGACAACAAACCTTAACTCAATTATGTGACCGTCTTGAACTGCCCTTTGAACCTTCGGGTTTGGGGCAGTACGGCGTGCCACATGTGAGGCGTTGGCTTGACCCTTCTACGGCTGGACCGTTGGTACTGAGGCATGAACTGGATGTTTTTAAACCTATTTCATGTGTTGAGATGTTTCGGGAAAACTTGGGTGTTTGAATGTTCGATCGGAAAGTTTAACATTTTCTATTTATCTGGAATGAGATACAACACTTGGAATCCATAAGAAGTTATGAGATAACTGATTTGAATGTTATAAACATAGCAGTTTAGTCTCACTTGATCGGTTGCCACGGAATTTTGATGCGATCAAAAGTCCGTCGCAATCATGTAGCGTACGCGGATACTCGCCGGATAAACTTAATAGACAGCCACGCCCCATAGCCCCGACCAAGTGACTGTAGGAGAACCCCGTCGCCGAAAGCATCCGTTCGGGTGCTCGCAGTAGCGGTGTTCCGCCTTGGTACACTTAGTCGACGGTATCGGGGGTGCGGCCGTCTACTAAAGTTTGCGACGAGCATCCGATCAATATGTCGGGAATCTTGTTGAATTGTCCGACATGATATTGAAAAGTGTTTTCGATAATGAGACTGAAATGCGGGGTTTATAATTGTTAGGCATGCGATGTCTAAAGAATTCATTTGATTAGGCATGTGATGTCTAAGGAGGTTGGGGATTCCAACTGTTATAGTTTTACACTTTCTTTTCTGCGACCGTAAGCGTAATATGTGATATCGCCGGTTTCGTTGCTATATGTCAACGACAATTGGGATACGCATGTTTACTTACGTTGATGACATGTGATGTTATGTGTTGCTGGATATGTTATATTGGATCGTCGTGTTTGAATAGCCGGGGGGGTTTTATGTGAGATGAGTGTTTTTCATTTTCATTCATGTAAAACTTGTATGTAATATTCTTTTATTGGGGAACTTCCAGGTTGCGGAAGATGTCACCTTTTGTATATTATTTACTTTTCCGCACTAGGATAGACCCAAGGAGGAGGGCACAAGTAACCGGGTTCTGGAGTCCAGTGGGAGACCAACTTGAGGAGTCGAGTCCGGGTCTCCTAACTCTAGAATTGGTAGGGTTTCTTGCCGCTCTCGTAGGGGTCTAGGGGTGTGGGTTTGGCTATTCATCGCGACCGTGGAATCCGTGTTTTATACTGGCTCGTATTAAAAACACGGACGTCCTAGTATATCCAATATTTCATATGATTCTTCTGCTGCGATATCTGTGATGTGATCATTTGATGTTCTGTGATAAATACTGTATATAGTATATATGATATATTATATAGGCGTTACTTATGTTTTACACCCGCGCCAGCCCTGCCCCGCTCTGCCGTTAGTCACCTAACCTAACGGTGCACGAGGGGACATCGAGGCGAATGCGGATGGCATAAGCGTACGTCGTATTTATCTGTGATGTTTAGGTGCTTAAATGATGGGACTTCATTAATGAGATTAATGAAATAAAAGAAACCTAAAAGATGTTGTGGAATCGAATTTTCAAAAACAGGTAGCTACAGTTCTTGCTTTGCATCGCGGTGTTCCTTGTAGAACATCCTGCACCTTATTCGATAAGAAAAGGACCGAGATCCCTTCACCGGGAGTGACTCCTTTAGCAATAACTGGCAGATGCTACAACCCTCGGTTTGTCTTTTGATTGCTTATATATAGTTTTTGCTTTGCACAGCGATATATATGATATATCCCGCACCTCATGATTATAGCACCATCCATTGACTTGCTTGACTTCATACTTCATGATGGATTGACTTTGGATATCATCATGGTTGATGAGTGATAGAAGAGTGTGGTTTTCACCTTGCTATCATTGGTTCACATGATTGTCTTTTCCTCTCTCTTGCATGATAGAGTTTCCCCCCCATTTTTCTTTTAGCTCACCATCTCATTCTCTCCATTCTTGATAGTGCATGGCCGGCCACTCTAATTGGGGGGGGCTGCCCATTTTTCTAGTGTGGGAATTTTGGTTCATTTGGTGCTCCAAAATTATCCCCTTGCTCCTCCACATTTTGTTCTTGTTTTTCCCTCCACCAAATGGCACCTCCTTAACCCTAAAATGAGACATGGATCTCTACACTACATTCTACAGCAAACCTTGGGCACGTCGAGTAGCCGGCTTCGTGCCCGAGTTGCCTCGGCATTGAGGTGGGAGCCCGTAAACAAAGTAGGCGATGTGGTGCACTTCCGGCGACGAGGAGGAGACGGGACATTCCGCAAGAGATCGGGACGATGATGAGAAGACCAGAGGACTTGGATCGTCGGTATATCTCTTTTCCCTTTCTTGTTGTTTGCTAGGACTAGTTAATGGTTCGATCCGGGTATTAGTGCGCGGCGGTTTGCTAAGTCCGCAAAATTTAAGTTTTTCACCGCTTCCGCATTCCGGCGTCGGATTGACGGCCGGGGCGCCGCCGTGCACTTACAGTGGTATCAGAGCCTCGCCATTAACTTAGTCTAGCTTGGTGTAGTGTGTTTTTCTGTTTCGATCGATCGAATGTTTCAAAACCACATTTTTGTTAGCATCAGTTTTCTGTTGGAAATTTTTGGTGTCGAAAAATTTTTCAGGTTGTAAAATATTGATGTACTGGAAAATCTGAGAGCTCTGTAAAAATTCGACGAAGTAACTCCACAGTGGGAGCACGGAACCGCCGCGAAAACCCCCTTCCCGCCGCCCTTCCGCCGCACACTGTGGAGATCACTTCACCAATTTTTTACAGAGGCCTTCTGGGCTTAAAATATGGGTTTTGGAACATTAAAATTGGGCCCATATTTTCTGTAACTGCTACAGTATTGTTTTGGGGCCCACTTGTTAATATTCGATCGGTCGGATATTTTAAACACATTTTTCACAGTTTTTACATTATATCTGCGACCGTGAATGTCACTTGATCGGTAAATCCGGTCTAACTGCTATAGCCCGGTTAGACGGATTTGCGAACGTGACTTTCACGTTGATGTTTTGTTTTTGCTGTGATGTTGCGGATCGGTCGTGGGGATAGCCTGGATGCAATGCTAGTTCTGTTGTGGTTGTATTATGTACATTTGATATTGCGGGGCGAGCGTCCGACATGTGGACTGCCGTCACTGCCTGTTTGTATTATTCTTTTGGGGCACGACCTGGTTGCGGTCGATGTACCCGTTGTATGTATATTTTACTTTCTGTACCAGGATTGCCCCGCGGAGGGGTGCACGGATAGCCGGGTTCTGGAGGGCAACAAGCCCGCATCTCATGGCATTGAGACGGAGGGGGCTTCACTCTGGGATTGGCGGGCTATTCGCCGCACTCGTAGGGGGTACAGGTTGACCCAGGAGGGGTGCCCAAGTTGCCGGATTCCGTGGAGTGCTGGGTGGTCCATTCACGGAGCTGAAGGGGGCTGCCTCGCTTCAGGTTTTGGCGGGTGACTTGCCGCGCCCGTAGGGGTCTAGGATTTCATTGCACAGGCTATCCACACGACCAGGGGAACGTCGGGTTTCAGCAGTGGCTCTGTGAAACCCGGGGATCCCAGATATCTGTATTGTTTCTGTGATGCTGTACATTTATGTGATGTTGCATTTTATTCACGCCTTGAGCGAATATAATATATTGGTATATATATTAGTAGATGTTGTATATGTTTTTCATCCGCGCTAGTCCAGTCCCCGCTCTGTCGTTAGTTAGCTAACCTAACGGGTAATGACGGGACCCAGTGGCGAATGCGGAAGGCATATACGTACATTAGTATATTTTCGTTCTTTTTGGTGTGATCAATTGATGGGACTGCATTGATTCGGATCAATGCATGTTAAAACAAACCTAATCTGATGTTGTTGGAACACTTTTCAAAAAGCTGTTATTGCAAGGACGTTTACTTTTGTTTTGCATCGAGGTATTCATTTAGAATATCCTGCTCCTCAGTCGACGAGGCAAGGGCCGAGATCCCTTCACCGGGAGTGACCCCTTGGACAATAAGTTTGCGTCAGGGCATTAACTTCACTATAGCCGATTACTTTTACTTTGCATCGTGGTATTCAGTTGGAATATCCTGCACCCCATTCTACGGGGAAAGAGCCGAGATCCCTTCACCGGGAGTGACCTCTTTAGCGGAAGTTTTCGTCACTATATTTTTAAAAAGCTATCCGTTCCTTCAACGATATCAAGTTCATTACGTTAAAGGTTTTCGCCAGAAACCATTCGTAGCCCTCCGTCGTTTCATATGGGTAGTCAATAGTATTCAAGCTGTGTTTGTTGGCCAAAGTCAAGGCACAGTGTTTGGTAGCTGTTGATTATTCATATGCAGCATAGATAAATGCGTTGGTTTGGAACAGTCGTATAGCCTTGTTGGCCAAAGTCAAGGGCTTGTGCGGGTGGATTCGAATCAACCTGGAGAATGACGGGTGGAACTTGACATGTGACTTATGATTTGTTGGCCAAAGTCAAGGTCATAAGAGCATGGGGCAGAAATCACATCGGGAGTTTCAAAAGAACTGAAACTTGCCAGATATGCGCATACCTTCTGGAGTGTGATACCGTGAGCGGATTCCGTCACGTTATCATGCGATGATAGTTGGATCCCGATTCCCACTGATGAGTTAGTTTACTCCTCGGGTGACCCCAACTAATTCTTCTTTCAGGTTTGGAGGAGAATTTGAGGTACAGTGGGAGTTTTCCAGATTAGATAAATTGGTGACCATTCTGATCTAGGTTAGAGTGCACGCTGAGTGTTTCTTTTCTCTCTCTCTTTGGCAGCGACCATTGACCCGACCCTAAGACTTTGACTCAGTGACCAAGTTGACCGAACCTTCTTAAACACTGGCTTTTGGATTGTCAGAGTTGCAAACCTCATTGCCACTCCTACTTTTACCCTTTTCTCCAGGACACCCCGTATTACTACGAACGTCCACTTCCATTGGACAAAACCATCGTATGGTTAGATACGAACTCGAAAGAATTTATTCGAGGATGGTTTCCGGTTCTGGAGAAAACGGATAGGATTATTCAGTTGTCTTTTCCTTTTACCCTCTCTCAGGTTACGAGTACTCCTTGGTTTAGGGGTAGTACACCTATTACGCAAATTGGATTGTCTTCTTCCAAACCTTAGGCTGGTGCCGACCGGTGGGAAATGAAGAAAACCAATTAGCATAACGATGGTGTGCAGAAGGTATTAAGTTAAGACAAAGCAAGGGATTAGTAAGAGGGCAAAGTAAATTGCAACAGATATTCACGACCAAACCAGGTATTTCGTTACCACTCCCACATCACCTTTGTATTTCTCCAGAACACTCCGTATCACTACGAAGATCCACAGTTTATTTGGATACTCCATCGTATGGTTATATACGAACTCGAAAGGAACTTGTTCCAGTTCGGGGATGGATTCTGGTTCAGGAGAAATAGGAATAAGATTTATTCAGGTGTCTTTTATCTTCACCTTCTCTCGCATTGCGAGTGTTCCTAGGATTGGGACATTACACCCATTATGCTTATTGGATAGTCTTCTTCCAAACCATAGGCTGGTGCCGAACGGTAGGGAATGAAGAAAACCATTTGGCCTAAAGGGGTGTACAGAAGGTAAAGACTAAAGACATATGAAGGGATTTGGAGAGATGGCAAAGAATTATACGGTTACAATCGTGAATCTAGAAGAGGCATTACTAGGAATACCAGGATACCCCATCGAAACATTTCAATGTTTCAGTTTCACTGTGTACTGTTAATAGAAAACTGATTTCCCGATTAGATACTTACTCCAGGGTATGTATTTACCAGATACGATTCTCACATCTGTATGGTTTTACAGATGATGAGTGGGAGTAAGTTATTGGGAATTGGGTGATTATCCTCATTATATCGGGATTCGTTGTAATCGGTGATATTTGAGGAAATCACCTGGGCTGTTTGCCGGTTGGCAAATATTTGGTTTTGAATATCCGCAGTTATGCACCAATTTCAAATTGATATATCTGTACGTCTATTTTCATAGAGTGAGATGTACCTTTTTGAAATTATGTCTATGACATTTACCTATATCAGTGGATGGTTAGGTAAGGAGCATTGAACAGCGGTGTAATTCTTCTTAACCATAAGTACAATTTTCAACCTACGACACACAGTGAATGAGTTATCAGACTCAAGGGACTTATACAAAGGATTGTATGTTGTCCAGGGTCCATCAGGACAGAGGGCTTGGTCCTCGTACTATATTCGGTTTACTTATAACTTCTCTAGTTTTTAGACAGGTGTTTCGCGGAAACACAGGGTCCAAATTTTGAGAAGTTATAGGTATTTGAATAGAGTAGAGAACCAGGTATAGCAAGTATCGGGATTCTTCAAAGAGATCGAAGATGTAGATACTTGTGTATGGTATTCAGTTGATAGTAATGATAAAGAGATCTTGCTTCTCTTTCAGGTTACTCATAATTGGAAGTATTCCTAAGTTGAGTAACGCTGATCGGCCTCCTTCCATTTAGTTGACATGCGCTGGGGACAGCTGCATGATTTGAATCTGGTTCAATTAAATCAGTGCCTCTGTTTCTATATTGGATATAGAACAGATCATATCTTAACGATGTTAAGGTACGGGGAGTAGTCCGGTTTATGATTAAAACCAGACACTGGACAACTCAAGGCACGTTTCTGTAATGGCTGTTTGTGGGTTGACCCAGGCTATGACGCGGGTTGATTTTCTACCATCTGGATGAACAATAGCAATATTGTTCTAGACTCGCCACAGTTTTAATAAAAATGGATTTTTTTCAGAAAAACAGTAGTGGGAGTATGGTAGAACTGGAAGTGATTTCAGAACCACAAACGATCACTGAAGATTTGATAAGGAACCTAAAGATTCAATCTGGATTGACATTCCATTGGCCACTCCGCAGATAAGGTGGGTAACTTCAGGCACCCTAGAGGTACTACGGTAGCCTCAAGGACGGTGACAGGGAAGTTCTTGTTTACCCACAATTACCATTGCTGTTGTTCCAGGCTGCGAGACCCGGCGGGAGGATGAGTATAGCGTCGTTCTAAACTAGTTTTAGAAGTGCACGTCTATATGACTCTGCCAGAGGGTTGTCGTAGTCAGTGGGAGCAGCGGAAGCATTGGTGGACAGGTAGCTTATGTCTATTTATAGACTAAAGCAGATGTAGCGGAGATAGATCATCTGTTTCTGACGTGACAGTCATGGGTTTGACTTCATCAGAATAGGGGATGGATCTGTTGAGAAGGTAGTAGGGTGTGATGTCCTGGTATTTGGATGACATGCACAAAGTAGGAAAGGAAACTCTACGATCGGTTATACTTTGGTCGTCACACAGTGGTTTCTCCACAAAGGAAATGGATTTTATATCAGACATACTGGTTACTAGATCTATGGTCTTAGATCTAGATTTGGGTGGTTTCCCAATCAGGGTACTTGACAGCATTCTAAGAGTATTTAGGATGGACGACTCCTGGCACGGTAGTATACCTGCAGGTAATGGAGTCACCCTCTCCAAAGGTGTCTTACAGACTAAAGGGGAGAGGGACGGGCATGATTGGCAGATCACTTGCTCAGGCAATTGAGTCAATCGTGAGATGTCAAGTACCACACCAGATGTTGTTCTTGCACTAGATGCAATAAGTTGACATTAATCCAATCCTGGAGAAACAGTCGGAAGCAGTTTTAGAACATAAGTGGATGTTCTAGGGATATGATAACGACAGCCTCATTTAGGAGACAGTTATCATTCCAGGCTTCCAAGGTGACATGGACTACAAGGAGGTTGTCAGAGTTATAGTTTTTCCTTCTGATGAGGGGCAGTATTTTGGACAGTTGGTCCAAGGCAATACTGAGGGAGGCATGGCGCAGGATACTGATTAAGTTCAGTTGACGATACAGTCTAAGAAGTTTGGATTTGGAGTTCATTTATGAGCTATGTCCCATCAGACATCCAGACACATTCTAAGACAGGTATTGCTCATTTCGGGAGATGGGTTTCTCCGCGAACTTGAGATATAGAGAGACATTGAAAGAGACATCAAGGCGGATCCACTCACTGAGGCTATTCCTCGAACGCAATAGTTTCGCAAACGAGCTTTGTGAGACTGACTAGTAGAGGAGTTGGGTGTTCGGTATCACACGGGCTGTGAGTATGCGACATCGCAATAATTAGCCTTGAGTGCAAGTGGGAGATTGTTGGAGATAGTGCCCTCAGAGTCAATTATTAGGTCACAGGTACGTGATTGTAATGATTGATGGAGGACCTATCCCGGTAAGACAGTCTTACTCGAGATGATAGTATGCTATCTGGTTTACCTTTATCATCGTGTACTGCTTTAGGTGACCTGACACGTCGCTATTACACGTTGATAGAGCCCCTAGGATTCTTGCTTGACCACCAGCAGTATGAGGGCGATCATATAAGTGGGAGCTGGGGGTCTACAAGCATATCCTTAAAAGGTCCCTAGTCGTGGGAGTTTCGAGACCGGGCATCGATACTCCATTAGTAGACTAGTGTATACAGTCGAGACCCCGACGAGGGGCGGTGGCCGGTCTCACAAGCCACTGGTGTCAGTTGGATCACCTAAGATGTATACAGGTGCTCATTGGGTTATGAGTACACCGGACAGGACTCGCTGGGAACATGCTAGTTGGTCATATACCAGACGTCAGATGGCAGTTCCCTGGTGACATGTGTGCAGGTTAGTTCATCGACCTGGGGATCGTCATTTGTCTCGTGTGAGTTCCCACTGTACTTTGATTACTACCCTACCACGGCTCAAAGGAGTCGTGCAAACAGGTTTTAGTTGGGTACAGTCCCGAGCCACATGGAGGCAGTGAGCGTATCTTCAGGGGTTCGTCTCTCCCGGTATTGGGGGTGAGGTCGTGCTGTGTCTAGGAGAGCCATTACACAAAGTCCTTGGCCAAGGCAAGGAGATTTACTGGTAGGTATTCCAGTAGTATCTCAGGGTGTTCTGGGCTACACTCCGACACGACTTGTACCGCTTTTGGGGGTCTGATTTTTACCAACCCCCTAAGCCCGCCATGCGATACTCATAGACGAACGGACCGGACTGTACGGATATTGTCACTGACAGGCTCAGTAGGGAGTCAGGCTGAGTTCGCTCACAGACATCCCTTTTAGTCAGTACCTGGTAGCCCGTTACGTATTGGCTTATACCTCTGACGTGCTAGTGGTTAAATCCACAACCAAGGTGTTGATGAGTCTTTAGAGTCCCCCACATTCTGTTACTCAGCTTTCGGGCGAAAGGTTGTAGAGGCCGTATGGAGATATGGCAGGGTCCGATCGGATACGTGCGGTATTGCACGGATCAGGATCGGACAGTCTGTACTATAGGCCATATGGTTATATGGCAGGGTTCGATCAGATACGTGCGGTATTGCACGGATCAGGATCGAACAGATATTACTAGCCGACTTTGGTATAAGCCTGATCCTAGTATAGTACAGTGTAGATTTTGTCTCATTACATTTGTATTTCGGTCGGAATACAAATGCGGGTGTGTATGCACAGTTTAGGGGTTTTCCTGTAATTTATTACGGGACCAGTTTTCCGGAGTTGCCAGTTTGCTTTCCGTTTCGGCCAATTTCTTTTGTATCGTTCATTGGCCGATGTTTGGTGGAGGAGGGTTTATTTGCATTGTTGCAAATAGACTTTTGTGGAGGAGGTCCTTGCATATTATCATGTCATGATTATAGCACCATCCATTGACTTGCTTGACTTCATACTTCATGATGGATTGACTTTGGATATCATCATGGTTGATGAGTGATAGAAGAGTGTGGTTTTCACCTTGCTATCATTGGTTCACATGATTGTCTTTTCCTCTCTCTTGCATGATAGAGTTTCCCCCCCATTTTTCTTTTAGCTCACCATCTCATTCTCTCCATTCTTGATAGTGCATGGCCGGCCACTCTAATTGGGGGGGGCTGCCCATTTTTCTAGTGTGGGAATTTTGGTTCATTTGGTGCTCCAAAATTATCCCCTTGCTCCTCCACATTTTGTTCTTGTTTTTCCCTCCACCAAATGGCACCTCCTTAACCCCAAAATGAGACATGGATCTCTACACTACATTCTACAGCAAACCTTGGGCACGTCGAGTAGCCGGCTTCGTGCCCGAGTTGCCTCGGCATTGAGGTGGGAGCCCGTAAACAAAGTAGGCGATGTGGTGCACTTCCGGCGACGAGGAGGAGACGGGACATTCCGCAAGAGATCGGGACGATGATGAGAAGACCGGAGGACTTGGATCGTCGGTATATCACTTTTCCCTTTCTTGTTGTTTGCTAGGACTAGTTAATGGTTCGATCCGGGTATTAGTGCGCGGCGGTTTGCTAAGTCCGCAAAATTTAAGTTTTTCACCGCTTCCGCATTCCGGCGTCGGATTGACGGCCGGGGCGCCGCCGTGCACTTACAGCAACTAGTGAAAATGAGTGAGAAATCCAATTCTAAAGTGAACCCACTTCCTATTTCTTCATCCTCTACCTCTTGCCAAGTAGTATAGGGTGTTTTCTTCACAAGTTTCATGACTTGGTGAAGTGGGAGCTTGATCTTGTGATGCCTCGACGTAGATCATCTTCGGCATCGAAGTCGACGACCTAGCCCGCCCATTTCTCCGATGAAGCCGATGCTAGAGTCCTGGATTCGATTTGGACAGCGGAGGGATGTCATCACGGAGCCAAGGAGGTGGTGGGCCGGATCTACAAAGGTTGTAGCTTCTTTCCTTTAAGTTAAAGTTGTTTACTTGCATCGCATCACCTATAAATCTAGTTAACGATCCGTATTAGGGTTTTTAGGCACATGAAATTTTTGAATTGGGCATGCTTGATCACTTGTGAGACCTCATTAGTGTGCCTAGGAACCCTACAAGAACGTCATTAAACTACGGAAAAATCCAACACTTGGAAATTTCCTGGCAGGGGAAAAAGTGGGTATTTATATCCGGTCGAACCTTTTAACATGTTCTAAAGATACCCGGAAAAACACAGTAAATAAAGTAAAATAATCCGATCGAATCATCGAGTCCCCAATACAACCCCAGAACACTCAACTCTTGAGTCATAATAAAAATACCCATAAAATATAAATCACAAAAATAGGAATTATGGTGCAAAAAATATTGCCTAAGTCCTCTGTACGGCCGCGGAACCGCGGCCCAAGCAGGCTATTGCCGCGGTTCCGCGGTGGAATGTACGAATTAGGGGTTCGTTTTTCACCACAATTCTTATATTTTCCTGCTGAATTTTTCAGGTATTTTTAATTCAGAAAAATCCACAATTTTCAAAAATGTACAGAGAGGGGTCATGGATTAGGGTTTCGGGTTCGATCGGGTTTCTAACTCCGTCTACGCATCGCCTAAGGCTCTAGCTAGGCTCTGATACCACTGTAGGATTCCTAGGCACGCTCAAGAGGCCTCACAAGGCATCAACCATACCAATTTCAAATTATTCATGTGCCTACAAACCCTAATACGGATCGTTAACTAGATATTAGGCGAAACTACAAGTAGTAAACAACTTTACTGCTAAAAGGGAAGTGACTACAACCTTTGTAGATCCGGTCCTCCACTTCCTTAGCTCAGTGATGACGTCCCTCCGCTGTACCCATCGGATCCCGGACTCTCGCGGTGGTTTCATCGAAGAAATGATCGGGCTAGGTCATCGACTTCGATGCCGAAGATGATCTACGTCGAGGCAACTCAAGATCAATCTCCAACTTCACCAAGTCATGAAACTTGTGAAGAAAACACCCTATACTACTTGGCAAGTGGTAGAGGATGAAGAAATAGGAAGTGGGTTCACTTTAGAATTGGATTTCTCACTCTTTTTCTCAAGTCACCATTGAAGCTAGCAAGCTTCTTTCTTCTTGAAGAAGAAGAAGAAGAAGAAAAAGAAAATGATAAGCTTCTTTGGAAAATAGAAAATAAGTCATTCTTATCATTATGCAACCTTGGGTTAGATTAACAAGTGTAGAGAATAAACTAAGGTTAGGTGAATGGTTAGGTTTAGCATGAAACAAAAATGGTAGACTTTTTCAAAGCTTCATGAAGCTTCAACTATAAAACAAAGCAAGCCACCATTTCTCTTTTTGCCAAAAATGAATTAAGAGATTAAATAAATAAGTAAATCAAAACCCTAACCATTAACATAACCATGGTTTAATCATACACACCCAAGTTTGCATGTATCATCAAACATGATACAAACTTGTGCACAAAAATATATCACATATACAATGTGCACAAACAAGTGAGAAAAACATCTTAAGTGAACCAATATTAGTTAATGTAAAGTAATATATCAAATATATAATTATACATTAAATCATTAAATCAACACTTGATTTAACGATCCGGTCATATCGGATATGACCGACTAATATCAAATGTATCGGCTTATCGAATCAATCCTTGATTCGATAACTAGGTTATATCGCATACAACCAATCGATACAAACATCGCGAGAATAGAATACGGTATCACATACACGCATTATTCTCGGTCCCGCACATATCTCATATGCGCTCCTATTTCGTTTCGCTTGAGCCAGGAAACCTCTGTGTAGGACTCTAAAGACTCGTCAATACGCCGGCAGCAGATGATGATCATATCAAGCACCCACAAGCCGCAAGCGGTCTGCTAAACGTAACGGCCACCGGAGTATTGAGCGATCAGAAGATCGACGAGCAAGCTCGCTCACACTCCTGTGAGTCCAATCAGTTGTAGGGTGTTTTTCGTCACCCCATTGAGATGGGAAGACGTGCGTGCTTGTCAGGCGCATTACAGATTCCCCCTGCCTAGGGTAGGCCGGGGTTTATTGATTGTGGGGATCCGAATCTCCGGCAGCCGCGGACTAAGCTGCCGTTAATTACCCCTCGCATTTGGAGCGAAGGAACCTCCGATTGACGGGTTAAACTGGTCATGCGAACTCAATGTGCAGTATCGTGTTTTGAAGGGGTTTTGGAAATATCGGGGGCCCCGCAGCGCCCCGTTAAAAATTTTTTTCTAACGGAAGACAGTTTCGTGGAGTCTGTGTATGTTTTCCTTCCCCCCTTTCTTTTTTTTTTAAAAAGTGGAGTTTAATTTCAAAAGGAATTTTATTGTGGTGTTAAACTCCAAAGAATTTTAAATGGAGTTAAACTCTTAAAAGAATTTTATGCGGAGTTAAACTCCTAAAATAGAACTTTATTAACGAGGGGGAAAAGAAAACAAAATGGCGTCTAAAGGACGCTCGCACAGCAGGTGGGCGCTTTAATGCCCGGGGTCACGTGCGCGCACGTGACCGATGGGCACTTTGGCGCCCCCAGGGTCACGTGGGCACACGTGACCGAAGGGGGGCCTTGACGCCCCGGGGTCATGTGCGCACACGTGACCGATGGGCGCCTTGGCGCCCCGGGGGTCACGTGCGCACACGTGACCGATGGGCGCCTTGGCGCCCCGAGGTCACGTGCGCACACGTGACCGATGGGCGCCTTGGCGCCTCGGGGTCACGTGGGCACACGTGACCGCGGGAAAAACCCGCGGAAAGGGAGGCCTAGCCCCTAGGCTGGGGAGTTGAACTCCCAAGGGAATTTTTGGAGTTGAACTCCTAACAGAAACAAATTTATGGAGTTAAACTCCAACAGAAACTAAATTATGGAGTTAAACTCCAGCAACTTTAGAAAGGAGTTAAACTCCTGGGGGATTTATTGCTCTTCTTTGAGCCTTGGGTCTGTCCAAAGTTAGATTTTTGGAGATGGGTCTCCTTCTTCTTGCTCTTGACCGGCGGGATCTTGGAGAAAAGGGGATGAGCCTTAAAAGCCTCCCCTTTTCGAGATCTGATTGGAGATCCGAGCTCCCCTTCGTTGGTTTTGTGGTGGAAATCTACTTATTTTTAGAAAAAGAAGAGTTAAACTCTTGACTTAATTCAAAGGAAAAAGAAGGTTTTAAAACCTTGGGGAAGGAGTAAGAGATCTCAGATCTAGAAAATTTTTGGAGAGAGAAAAAAAGTTGTGAGATATTTTCATTATCCTTGTCTTTATAGGCTATACACTTTACACATAACCCCTTGGGCTTCACAAAATGGCATTTTGCCTATCCCATGGCTCATGTGCCATTTGTTTTTGCACATAAGCCATGGGCTTTACAAAAATTTGGCTTTTCTTACATTTTTCCATAAAATAAAATAAAAGAAATGCAACAAAAATATTTATTACAAAATTTTTATCTTGGCATGGGGGGAGGCCGGCCGCTTCATGTTCGGGCTCGACCCGGGCATGGGCCTACTGGATCTGGGCTTGGGCCCACTTGGCTTGGGGTTGACTTTGATTTTGACTTGGTCAACCAGGGTGTAAATTTTTACCCCAACAAATTGCCCCCATCAATAAATGCAAACCACATATGTGGGTCGTGTGCATGAAATTGATGGATCTTCTTTCACGTGGAGGCGACTTAATTCGGTTCCCACCTTTTGGGAAGCTGGCACTGCCCTTTTTACTACATAGACGGTCGATGCGGCCCTTTTTGCGACTTGGACGGTCGGTTCTGCCCTTTTTGCGACTTGGATGGTCGGTGCTGCCCTTTTTGCGACTTGGACGGTCGGTGCTGCCCTTTTAGCGACGTGGACGGTCGGTGCTGCCCTTTTTACGACTTGGACGGTCGGTGCTGCCCTTTTTGCGACTTGGACGGTCGGTGCTGCCCTTTTAGCGACGTGGACGGTCGGTGCTGCCCTTTTTGCGACTTGGACGGTCGGTGCTGCCCTTTTCGCGACTTGGACGGTCGATGCTGCCCTTTTCGCGACTTGGACGGTCGGTGCTGCCCTTTTTGCGACTTGGATGGTCGGTGCTGCCCTTTTAGCGACGTGGACGGTCGGTGCTGCCCTTTTTACGACTTGGACGGTCGGTGCTGCCCTTTTAGGGACGTGGACGGTCGGTGCTGCCCTTTTTGCGACTTGGACGGTCAATGCTGCCCTTTTATCGATGTGGACGGTCGGAGCTGCCCTTTTTGCGACTTGGACGGTCGGTTCTGCCCTTTTAGCGACTTGGACGGTCGATTCTGCCCTTTTAGCGACTTGGACGGTCGATTCTTGATTTGACTTGCTCTGCTTCTTGCAGTGTCAGGGGTAGACTTGACTCGCTCCGCTTCTTGCGGTGTCGAGATTGGATTCTGACTTGCTCCGCTTTCTGCGGTGTCGGAGTGGAAGTTGACTTGTTGATTTTGATTTGGGTTGACATCAGCATCGCTATACTGGAATATGGTACCAGGAGCGAATCATCATCCGTCATTGAGAGGACTTTGGGATTTTGGTCTTTGTTTGGCATCTGCATTGCTACACTGGAACAATGCCAGGAGCAACTCATCATTTGCCCCGGGAAGATTTTTTTTTTTTTTTGGTCTCACCGGTAGGCCTTGGGAGAGGTTGGGATTGTTTTACGCCCGTGGATTGTATACGGTTTTGCAGGATGTATGATCCAGACCGTAGGGCCGGAAAAAATTCGGGACTTTGTCGGCGTCTGCATCGCTGCACTGGAATATGGTACCAGGAGCGACTCATCATTCGCCGTTGGGGTATGGGATTTGGAATTTGGTTGGCGTCTGCATCGCTGCACTGGAATATGCTACCAGGAGCGACTCATCATTCGCCATTGAGAGGACTTTGAATTTGGGTCTTGTTTGGCATCAGCATTGCTGCACTGGAATAATGCCAGGAGCAACTCATCATTTGCCTTGGGAGGACTTGGGATTTAGGTTTTTGGTCGGCATCAGCACCGCTAACACTGAAGCGAAATGCCAGGAGCGACTCATCATTTGCCGTTGCCCGTCGGGGAAGGATGGCTTAGGAGACAGGTTTGGGTTCCTGTCACCTAAGGCTTTTCAATTTTATGGGCCGTGAGGGCCCCATAAAAGCATTTTCTCCCTACGAGTCGTAAGGATCCCGCAGGTGTATTTTCTCCTTAAGAATCGTGAGGATTCCTAAGTGTTTTGCTCCTTTGTGAGTCGTAAGGATCTCACGCAGGGTTTTCTCCTCACAAGGTCGAGGGGACTTTGCGAGTGTATTTCATCTCTTTTCACGAGTTTGCGCCCTTTCGGGTTTTCACAGACCCGCCGGTAGTCCTGCTGTTTTTACTCACGGAGCCCTTTCGGGTTTTCATCCGTGCCCGTTTTGCTTGTGGACATACCTTCTTTTTTTTTGCCGCTGGTGGGACTTTAAAAGTAGTCACACCGGCAGGATTTGGGAGAGATAGGGGTCATTTACGCCCGTGGATTGTATACGGTTTTGCAGGATGTATGATCCAGACCGTAGGGCTGATGTGCTCAATTCGCCTACGACTTGGAGCATTCACGTGTAGTATTTCTTAAGATATCGGCCATTGATGGGTGGCATGGGCCTTTCTCCCTCGGCGCTTATTAGTTGGTAGGATCCTCCGTCAAACACTTTCACGATGACGTATGGTCCTTCCCAGTTTGGCTCGAATTTTCCCTTGGCATGTCGATTGGGGATGATCGGTCTTTTGAGGACCAACACCAATTCACCTTTCTTGAAAACGCGGCGACGGGTTATCTTGTCATAGGCCCGTGACATTTGGGCTCGGTATAGCTCCAGAGTTTGCTGCACCGCGAGCCTCTTTTCTTCGAGGGCATCAAGTTCATCCAGTCGAAGGAGCACGTTTTCCTCCTCCGTCAACTCATGCTGAACGGCCATTCTTAAGCTTGGAACTTCGACTTCGAGGGGGAGGACCGCCTCCACTCCGAAGAGCAATGAGTATGGAGTGGACTGGGTTGGAGTACGGTGCATGGTACGATATGCCCAAAGCGCCTCGTGAAGCTTGAGATTCCAGTCCCTCTTGTTGGCTGAAGCATTTTTCCTCAGGAGCTTGCATAGAGTCTTATTGAAGGCTTCGGCGAGCCCATTGGCTCTTGGATTATAGATGGAGGAATATCTCCAGTCTATCTTGTGCTGAGTAGCGAACCTTGAGACATTAAAGCTCTTGAAAGAAGGCCCGTTGTCAGAAATGATTCTTCTTGGTGTACCGAAGCGGTATAGAATATTATGCTGGAAGAATGTCAGAATATCTTTTGTCTTGACTTCTTTTAGCGGGACAGCTTCAGCCCATCTGGAGAAGTAGTCTGTCACGGCCAGTATGAACCGGTGGCCTTTGGATGACGGAGGATCAATTGGGCCAACAATGTGTTAGTTATATGTATGCCCTAGAGGCCATTACTGTACATTGGATGTATATTGTAGTGGATGCTGGGACATATATAGGGAGGAATTTCTTGCTCGACATGATAGTATGCTATCTGGTTACTCTTTACCTTAACGTGTATACTGATTGTCTCTCTGTTACATGTTGGTAAAGCCCTTAGGATGTGTACTTGACTACCCGGACTATGATGCGGATCATACTAGTGGGGACATGGTAGTCCATAAGTACATCCTTCAAAGTCCCTAGTCGTGGGTGTATCGAGACGGGGCATCGATATACCAGAGTAGACTAGCGTATACCTTCTCGACCCATACAGATGGGCGATGGATGATCCCATATCCATTGGCGTTTGACATCAGAGATGATATACGGGTGCTCAGTAGAGACTGGGTACACTGGACGGACTCGCCGAGAACTCCCAGATGGTATTATACCTTACGTCAGATGGCAGTTCTCTGGTGACACTGGTACAGAGTAGTCTGTTGACCCGAGATCGTCATAGAGTCTTGTGTGGTTCCCACTGTGCTTTGATTTCCACCTTACCACATCCAAGAGAGCGTGCAAAACGGTGGTTTTTGGGTACAGTCCCGAATCACATGGAGGCAATGAGCAATAGGAGGGGATTCGTCTCTCCCGGTATAGGGGGTTGATGTTGCGCTGTGTTCGATTGGCTATAACAGAAAATCCCTGGCCAGGGTTGCTGAGATTTACTGGTAAGTGTTACCAGTAGTTTCTCGAATTGTTATAGACCTCAGATCGACACGACTTATCGAGCTATTGGGGTCTGACGTTTACTACCCCTAGGCGAGATATGCGACATATCAGACGACGAGACCGGACTGTACGGAAAGTGTTACTGGTTGGATTCACAGGAGTGTGAGCAGGCTTGCTCGTCGTTCTTCTGATCGCTCAATACCCGGGTGGCCGTTACGTTTAGCAGACCGCTTGCGGCTTGTGGGTGTTTGATATGATCATCATCTGCTGCCGGCGTATTGACAAGTGTTTAGAGTCCTACACAGAGGTTTCCTGGCTCAAGCGAAACGAAATAGGAGCGCATATGAGATATGTGCGGGACCGAGAATAATGCGTGTATGTGATACCGTACTTCATTCTCGCGATGAATGTGTCGAATGGTTGTATGCGATATAACCTAGTCATCGAATCGAGGATTGATTCGATAAATCGATACATTGGATATTAGTCGGTTATATGCGATATGACCGGATCGTTAAATCAAGTGTTGATTTAATGATTTAATGCATAATTATATATTTGATATATTACTTTGCATTAACTAGTATTGGTTCATTTTAAATGGATTTACTCACTTGAAATGCACATTGTATATGTGATATATTTTTTGTGCACATGATTGTATCATGTTTGATGATACATTCTAGCTTGGGTTTGTGTAAAGAATTAAACCATGGTTGGTTAGTGATTAGGGTTTCATTTCATTTACTTATTCTTTTATCTATTTATTTATTTATTTCTTTTAGAAAAGAAGAAAAGAGAATGGTGGCTTGTTTTGTTTGCTTGTTGAAGCTTCTTGATTCTTTGAACAAGTCCACCATTCTTGTCTCTTCTCTAACCCTAACCACTCATCCAACCTTAGTTAAATCTCTACACTAAACCATGGTTGAAGACATGATAAGTATTCTTTTTATTTTCTTTTTAAAAAAACTTATCATATTCATTTTTCTTTCTTCTTCTTCTTCATGAGAAAGAAAGAAAAGATTTCTACTTCAATGGCAACTTGAGCAAATGAGTGATAAATCCAATTCTAAAGTGAACCCACTTCCTATTTCTTCATCCTCTACTTCTTGCCAAGTAGTATAGGGTGTTTTCTTCACAAGTTTCATGAATTGGTGAAGTGGGAGCTTGATCTTGTGATGCCTCGACGTAGATCATCTTCGGCACGAAGCCGACGACCTTGCCCGCCCATTTCTCCGATGAAGCCGACGCTAGAGCCCGGGTTTCCATTTGGACAGCGAGGAGACTTCATTGCGGAGCTATGGAGGTGGAGGACCGGATCTACAAAAGTTGTATTTCCGTTCTTCTAGTTAAGTCGTTATCTAGATATTTGTTTCGCCTAAAATCCTAGTTAACGATCCGTAGTCTAGGGTTTCTCGGCACCGTAAAATTTGAAATTGGCATGGTTGATGCCTTGTGAGACCTCACTAGTGTGCCTAGGAACCCTACAGTGGTATCAGAGCCTAGCTAGAGCCTTAGGCGATGCGTAGACGGAATTTTAAATCCGAACAAACCCCGAAACCTTAATCCGACCCGCTCTCTGGACTTTTTTCAAAAACTGGGTTTTTTCCAGATTAAAAATGCTTAAAAAATTCAGCAGGGAATTCTAAGAATTACGGTGCAAATTTTTCCCAGAAGTGATTCCATAGCGCGGCGGAACCGCGGCAGAAGCCTGGCTTCTGCGGCGGTTCCGCGGCCAGATGATGACATCAACATTTCCTGTTTGCACAGTAACTCCTATTTTATTATGCTGGATTTTCTGGGAATTTTTAATATTTATTCAAGAGTTGAATTTTCTGGGGTTGTTTTGGGGATTCGGTGTTTCGATCGGAGTATCAGATTTTGTCTATGTGGCTTTCCGGATAATTATTGAATATGTTAAAAAGTTCGACCGGATATAAATACCCACCTTTTCCCCTGTCGGGAAATTTCCAGGTGTTGGATCTTTCCGTAGTTTAATGACGTTCAAAGTAGTGCAAGTAATGCGATGGTCCCTCTAGAAGACAACAAACCTTAACTCGATTATGTGACCGTCTTGAACTGCCCTTTGAACCTTCGGGTTTGGGGCAGTACGGCGTGCCACATGTGAGGCGTTGGCTTGACCCTTCCACGGCTGGACCGTTGGTACTGAGGCACGAACTGAACGTTTTTAGACTTATTTCATGCGTTGAGCTGTATCGGGAAAACTTGGGTGTTCGATTGTTCGATCGAAAAGTTTAACATTTTCTATTTATCCGGAATGTGATACAATACTTGGAATTCACAAAGAGTTATGAGATAACTGAATGAATGTTATAAACATAGCACTTTAGTCTCACTTGATCGGTTGCCACGGAATTTTGATGTGATCAAAAGTCCGTCGCAATCACGTAGCGTACGCGGATACTCGCCGGGTAAACTTAATAGACAGCCTCACCCCATAGCCCCGACCAAGTGATGTAGGAGAACCCCGTCGCCGAAAGCATCCGTTCGGGTGCTCGCGGCGGCGGTGTTCCGCCTTGGTGCACTTCGTCGACGGTATCGGGGGTGCGGCCGCCTACTAAAGTTTGCGACGAGCATTCGATCAGGATGTCGGGAATCTTGTTGAATTGCCCGACTTGATATTGAAAAGAGTTTTCGATTTTGAGACTAAAATGCGGGGTTTATAATTGTTAGGCATGTGATGTCTAAGGAATTCATTTGATTAGGCATGCGATGTCCATGCAGGTTGCGGATTCCAACTGTTGTAGTTTTACACTTTCTTTTCTGTGACCGTAAGTGTAATATGTGATATCGCCGGTTTCGTTGCTATATGTCAACGACAATTGGGATACGCATGTTTACTTACGTTGATGACATGTGATGTTATGTGTTGCTGGATATGTTATATTGGATCGTCGTGTTTGAATAGCCGGGGGTTTTTATGTGAGATGAGTGTTTTTCATTTTCATTCATGTAAAAACTTGTATGTAATATTCTTTTATTGGGGCACTTCCAGGTTGCGGAAGATGTCACCGTTTGTATATTATTTACTTTTCCGCACCAGGATAGACCCAAGGAGGGGAGCACAAGTAACCGGGTTCTGGGGTCCAGTGGGAGACCAACTCGAGGAGTCGAGTCCGGGTCTCCTAACCCTAGAATTGGTAGGGTTGCTTGCCGCTCTCATAGGGGTCTAGGGGTGTGGGTTTGGCTATTCATCGTGACCGTGGAATCCGTGTTTTATACTGGCTCGTATTGAAAACACGGACGTCCTAGTATATCCAATATTTCATATGTTTCTTCTGCTGCGATATCTGTGATGTGATATGTGATGTTCTGTGATAAATACTGTATATAGTATATATGATATATTATATAGGCGTTACTTATGTTTTACACCCGCGCTAGCCCTGCCGTGCTCTGCCGTTAGTTACCTAACCTAACGGTGCACGAGAGGACATCGAGGCGAATGTGGATGGCATAAGTGTACGTCGTATTTATCTGTGATGTTTAGGTAATTTTAATGATGGGACTTCATTAATAAGATTAATGAAATAAAAGAAACCTAAGATGTTGTAGAATCGAATTTCAAAATAAAACACGTAGCTACAGTTCTTGCTTTGCACAGCGGTATATATGATATATCCTGCACCTTATTCGATGAGGAAAGGACCGAGATCCCTTCACCGGGAGTGACTCCTTTAGCAATAACTGGCAGATGCTACACACTCGGTTTGTCTTTTGATTACTTTTAAGTGTTTTTGCTTTGCACAGTGATATATATGATATATCCCGCACCTCATTCGACGAGGAAAGGACCGACGATCCCTTCACCGGGAGTGACTCCTTTAGCGAAACTAGAAAAGCCTCAAAAACACTCTATTTCAAAATTCATTCGATCCTACAACGATATCAAGTTCATTACGCAATAGGTTTTCAGAAAAACCTGTCGTAGCCCTCCGTCATTTCAGATAAGTAGTAGTTAGTATTCGTGCTACGTTTGTTGGCCTTTGTCAAGGCGTAGTGTGCGGTAGATGGCTGCTGTTTATCTGCTTATGCATATGATGCAGATTGAGTTAGGGTAGTCGTACGACCTTGTTGGCCTTTGTCAAGGGCCGTGCGGGTGGGTTTAATTCAATCATGAAATGACGGGTTGAACTTGACTAGCATCCTATGGTTTGTTGGCCTTTGTCAAGGTCATAGGAGGTTAGGGGCAAAATATTATCGGGAATTTCAAGTGTTGAAATTTGCAATGAGATTGCATACCTTCTATGAGATAGTTGGATCCCGATACCCGCTGCGAGTAATTGTTACTCCTGGGAGAGTTTTATACATTATAATTAGCCGATCAAGTAGGTGTCTAGAAAGGTTTCAACGGGGTTACGCCTCTGGGAAAACGAGGTTTACATTAATTAGGTTCGTGCGAAAGCACGGGGGACCTCCCTCAAAGTACCGACACTGGCCTGGCTGAAAGATTGGCGAACTTGTAGTGTGTAATTAATCCCGGCTAGTCTTTCCTTTTAGGGTTTGAAGGAAGATTTGATAAAAAGCAGTGGGAACCATCCTGATTAGATAAAATAATAACCAATCTATTCTTGCAAGAGCGCACGCTGAGTGTTTTCTTCTCTCTCTCTCCTGGTAGCGACCATATCACGCCTTAATCAAGATAATAATACGGAATTTTGACCGAACCCGCTTGTTATACTGAGCTGGGGAACGTTGGTCCTGCTCCAACTTATAATTGTTATAAGACAGAGCAGGAAATTGGGGAATACCAGATTTCCCGTGCCGCCCAAACGAAGAGAGTGCATGCTGATGCATCATCTTCGGGTGTGTTCATTACAAAGAACTGTTTCTCTGTATCCTCTACGTCCTGGGTATGTGATACCAAATCAGGATCCCAGATATGTAATCTGTTACATAGGGCTACAGAAAGGTAGAGAACTGAGAACGGGTGATAAGTTTCATGAGGCAGAAAACGGGGCAAGAGTTGCAGCCAAGTCTGTCGGTCACTGTCACCCTGTATTACCAATACAATGATTCTGAACGAATGTTATTAGATACCGAACCTGATATACAAAATCATATCACTCTCTTTATTAGTAAAGAAATGATAAAATTTTGTATTGATGGATAATGTTTTGAACATTTCCTATATCAAAAGTTGATCTGTTCGGGCACGTTATCTAAAAGCATTGACATTCTAAATCAAACTACAGTTCTTAGTATACAGAACACACACAAGAGGAAGAGTTCAAAAATGAACGAATTCTTCTTGAGGCATTGTAGACTAGGTCATATCAATGCGACCCGACTGGCTGAAGTTGCACAAAGATGCATATTTAAATCAGTTTGAATTTACATCTTGTGAAACTTTCCAGTCTTGTCACAAAGATATAATGACACCAGCTCTGTTTATTGGAAACAGAGAAAGAGTTAATGAACTCTTGGGACTGATACATGATGATGTATGTAAGGTCCCCTGTCTACATATGCCAAGATAGGTTCTTTGTACTTCATTATATTCTCTGATAATCTCTCAAGATTCAGTCATATGTTCCTGTTGAAACATGAGTCCGAACCTTTTGAGATATTCACAGAATATGATTTAGAAATAGAGAACCAAAATACAGGTATAAGTATTATGTCCTTTGATGAGATCAAGGAGGAGAATACTTGAGCACAGAATTCTTGGACCAATCTAAAGGAGAATGAGATTCTCTCTCAGCATTACTCCTCCGTATACACCATAGCACGATGGTATATCGGGGCGGAGCAATAGCACCCTATGTGATATGGTGTGCTCTATGATGAGTACTACTGAGTTACCTATTTCCTTTTAGGGGGTTATGCACTTGAGAAGCTGCATACCTATTGAATAGGGTTCAAATCAAATCAGTTGCCTACCACTTCATATTTGATATGGAAAGGGAAGAGCCCATATCTTAAGTTAGTTAAGATTGGGGGTTGTCCGGCCTATGTCTAAAAGCAAAATCCGGACAAGCTCGAGGCAAGATCTGTTATGTAGAACTGGAAATGTTCCAGCTATACAATCTGCAGCCGATGATTTGATAGAACCAAAGGATTCAGTAGATTCCAACGAACCTCAGCCTCTCCGCCGATCTAATAGGGTTCCTCACCCACCTGAGAGATACTTCGGTTTCTCTATGACAGTGGGAGCGAGGATTGCATCATGAGATGATGACCCAACTAGTTTCGAGCAGGCCATCGAGAGTAGGGACTCTGTAAGAATGGCTGGATGCTTAGCGATCTGAGATAGAATCCATGTACACCAACAAACTAAGGACTTTGGTTGCTATATCTGAAGGGTTAAATCCCAATCAGGAGCAAGTATATCTTGAGAAGATTACTTGGTGTACTTGGAAAGGTTGAGACTTTCAAAGCTAGACTTGTTAAAGGTTTGCATCATTGACCAGGTGTGGATTATGTTGAAACCTTTTCTAAGGATCTATGCTTAAGTCCATCCAGATCCTACTTGCCACGGCTACATACCATGACTACGATATCTTGTGGTTGGGTGTCATGACAGCTTTTCTAAATGATGTTTTAGAAGAGGGGGCGTCTATAAGTACACAACCAGAGGGCTTCGTAGACAGTGGGAGCAGCGGAAACGTGTACAAGATGCTTTATAAGATAAAGCAGGCATCGCGGAGTTGGAACATCTGTTTTGATGATATAGTCAAAGAGTTTGACATCATCAAAATGGTAGATGAACCTTGTATATACAAAAAGGTAGTAGGGAGTATGGTGGCGATCCTCGTAGAGTACGCGGATGACATACTCTTGATAGGGAAGGAGTTTCCTATGCTACGCTCGATCAATCTCCGTTTATCACATGGATTCTCCATATAGGATCAAAGTGATACCTCCTAAATCCTGGATTTTGGATCTATGAGATAGATCTAATTGGATGTTAGGATACTCACTAGTTGTAGTGAGAAGGTATCAATCGATCCTGGGGAGAATCACTGGAAAGGTTCTAGGGTGATAAAGATGACTGAATGTCAGTCACAGGCATTGTCTTTACCATCAGTAAAGGGACGGTATGTTGGAAGAGTTCCAAGCTAAATACCGTGGCATACTAGATGATAAAGGCTAGATACATCGCTACTTAAGATGCTACCAAAGAGGCTGTTTGGGTGTATATTGGTTCATGAGATGAACTAGGTTCCTACCGTTGTGTGACAATGGAAGTGTGGCTTTGGCCCGGGAACCCCGGTCCCATCAGTGATCCAGACATATTCTAAGGCAGTATCACCTCATCATGGAGATGGTAGATCTCTAAGGGATCGAGGTTAGGAGAGCAGACTCAGAGGACAATACGGCGGATCCACTCACGAAGGCCTATTCCCAGAAAGAGACTTTTATGGGATGGTTGAGTATGAGATACTAAAACCACTGCTATCAGATGGCCCTAGTGCAAGTGGGAGATTGTTAGTTATATGTATGCCTGATTGATAGGATACGAGCGTGTTCAAGTTTAAGTTTAAATACCGCAATCAAGACGGTTTCGCACGTAGCTAGCCGGTTGAGTACGGGTCGTCCGCAGGGAGATGGGAATCTTTTTCTATGTGTTTTTTGACGAGTTAAGTCCGGTTGTTCAGATTTTGTTTGTAACTATCTAAGTGCTAAGTTGATATTTAAAGAGAGCTTGTTAGGGTTAGGATTAGATTAGTTTGAGTTAGGAGTCTCCACATCTTTCGTTGCCCCCACTTAATATCGGTGTTACGGTAATCGGCAACAACGGGGATTAGCACGACTAGGAAGGACTTTGCGAGTATAAGCTAGGCTTTCCAACGCATAAGTCTTCCTTTTGGTGCTTGTCCGTCCGTTCTTGGCTCTTATCCATAACCTCCGGTTAATTCAACCACAACCGGTCTCACTACGGAATCACCGCTATCATGTAGGATAGGGTGCCGTAAGGAGCGGATTGTGGTTCAATTAACGGGAGTCGATTTAAGTTGTTGGGCAAGGAAAGAGTGAGAGAGATTTCCTTCTCTCAAACTTCCCTTATCCTACCCTAACAAGTATAAAACTACTCACACTTCATGATAGGAAAAACAAAACAAAACAAAAGAGGAAGATAGAAAGAGGGAGATTAGAAGAATACGACTAACTATTTGCGACCTCACCTTGGCGAGGATCGAGCGTAAGTATCATTGTCGTATGTAAGGATAAAGAAAAAAGAGAAGAAGAAACAACAAGGAAATAACAACAACTACTTAACGAATTTAAAGTTACCACAATTATAACAAAAGTAAGACAAGCATGATAATAAATTGATCTTCTTTATTTATCATTCCTCCCTCACAAAGCTCACTACAAGTTTAATGGAGAAGAGATGAGAAGAAGAAGAACAAGTGAACTAAATCCTAGAAAAAGAGAATACAAGAATGGACCCTTTCCTTCACAAACTTCTGGGCTATTTATAGGCCAAAAACTGAAAACCTAGGGCAACCACCAGAACCCAAACAAAAAGACCAAAACACCCCCCAAAATTCTGCGCATGCGGCGCCTAAACAGCCGCGGATCCGCGGCCTGGACCCACATTTTGCCGCGGATCCGCGCTCTTATGGTTGATTTGGGCTTTGGGATTTTTGGTGGTGGCCTGATCTGATGAGTACTTCATTCTGGTATATGTATTTTCTTATAATTGCTTCACGAATTTTCCAGAATTCTGTTGAGGGAAAGGTGGACTTTTTGTCAAGATTTTGTCATGATTTGCCTCGAGCTCCGCGTAGATCTCTTGGATTTTGTGCTACCATTGAGCCTTGTGCCTGAGAATGACATTGATTTGATCTTTTGTCTTCCTATTGATATCTGGCAACATACGGATGAAGAGCAGAGACCGTGTTTTTATCTGTGGTTGGCAGGAACCAGGATTTTTTCGTGTTTTCCAAGAATTTCACCGTTTTAGAACCGAGAACCTGTATCCTGCAATTGACTAGCAAACACGGCTCAAGAGTATCTACGGATATGCAATGTGATAAAAATTGGGCGGTATGAAAATGCAAAAATCTGATAGGAACAATGCCCTAGAGGCCATTACTGTACATTGGATGTATATTGTAGTGGATGCTGGGACATATATAGGGAGGACTTTCTTGCTCGACATGATAGTATGCTATCTGGTTACTCTTTACCTTAACGTGTATACTGATTGTCTCTCTGTTACATGTTGGTAAAGCCCTTAGGATGTGTACTTGACTACCTGGACTATGATGCGGATCATACTAGTGGGGACATGGTAGTCCATAAGTACATCCTTCAAAGTCCCTAGTCGTGGGTGTATCGAGACGGGGCATCGTTATACCAGAGTAGACTAGCGTATACCTTCTCGGCCCATACAGATGGGTGATGGATGATCCCATATACATTGGTATTTGACATCAGAGATGATATACGGGTGCTCAGTAGAGACTGGGTACACTGGACGGACTCGCCGAGAACTCCCAGATGGTATTATACCTTACATCAGATGGCAGTTCTCTGGTGATACTGGTACAGAGTAGTCTGTTGACCCGAGATCGTCATAGAGTCTTATGTGGTTCCCACTGTGCTTTGATTTCCACCTTACCATGTCCAAGAGGGCGTGCAAAACGGTGGTTTTTGGGTACAGTCACGAATCACATGGAGGTAATGAGCGATAGGAGGGGATTCGTCTCTCCCGGTATAGGGGGTTGATGTTGCGCTGTGTTCGATTGGCTATAACAGGAAATCCCTGGCCAGGGTTGCTGAGATTTACTGGTAAGTGTTACCAGTAGTTTCTCGAATTGTTATAGACCTCAGATCGACACGACTTATCGAGCTATTGGGGTCTGACGTTTACCACCCCTAGGCGAGATATGCGACATATCAGACGACGAGACCGGACTATACGGTAAGTGTTACTGGTTGGATTCACAGGAGTGTGAGCGGGCTTGCTCGTCGTTCTTCTGATCGCTCAATACCCGGGTGGCCGTTACGTTTAGCAGACCGCTTGCGGCTTGTGGGTGTTTGATATGATCATCATCTGCTGCCGGCGTATTGACGAGTCTTTAGAGTCCTACACAGAGGTTTCCTGGCTCAAGCGAAACGAAATAGGAGCGCATATGAGATATGTGCGGGACCGAGAATAATGCGTGTATGTGATACCGTATTTCATTCTCGCGATGAATGTGTCGAATGGTTGTATGCGATATAACCTAGTTATCGAATCGAGGATTGATTCGATAAATCGATACATTGGATATTAGTCGGTTATATGCGATATGACCGGATCGTTAAATCAAGTGTTGATTTAATGATTTAATGCATAATTATATATTTGATATATTACTTTGCATTAACTAGTATTGGTTCATTTTAAATGGATTTACTCACTTGAAATGCACATTGTATATGTGATATATTTTTTGTGCACATGATTGTATCATGTTTGATGATACATTCTAGCTTGGGTTTGTGTAAAGAATTAAACCATGGTTGGTTAGTGATTAGGGTTTCGTTTCATTTACTTATTCTTTTATCTATTTATTTATTTATTTCTTTTAGAAAAGAAGAAAAGAGAATGGTGGCTTGTTTTGTTTGCTTGTTGAAGCTTCTTGATTCTTTGAACAAGTCCACCATTCTTGTCTCTTCTCTAACCCTAACCACTCATCCAACCTTAGTTAAATCTCTACACTAAACCATGGTTGAAGACATGATAAGTATTCTTTTTATTTTCTTTTTAAAAAAACTTATCATATTCATTTTTCTTTCTTCTTCTTCTTCATGAGAAAGAAAGAAAAGATTTCTACTTCAATGGCAACTTGAGCAAATGAGTGAGAAATCCAATTCTAAAGTGAACCCACTTCCTATTTCTTCATCCTCTACCTCTTGCCAAGTAGTATAGGGTGTTTTCTTCACAAGTTTCATGACTTGGTGAAGTGGGAGCTTGATCTTGTGATGCCTCGACGTAGATCATCTTCGGCACGAAGCCGACGACCTTGCCCGCCCATTTCTCCGATGAAGCCGACGCTAGAGCCCAGGTTTCCATTTAGACAGCGAGGAGACTTCATTGCGGAGCTATGGAGGTGGAGGACCGGATCTACAAAGGTTGTATTTCCGTTCTTCTAGTTAAGTCGTTATCTAGATATTTGTTTCGCCTAAAATCCTAGTTAACGATCCGTAGTCTAGGGTTTCTCGGCACCGTAAAATTTGAAATTGGCATGGTTGATGCCTTGTGAGACCTCACTAGTGTGCCTAGGAACCCTACACAATGTCGGTGCCCCAGACTTCGAAGGGCCACGACGCCACCGTAGGATGCAACGGATTGGGATGCTTGTGAATGAAATCACCATGGATTTGGCAGATCTGACATTTCTTTGCATGCTCTCCGCAATCCCGTATCATGGTGGGCCAGTAATACCCAAGCCGTTTGATTTGAAGTCGCATCTTGGGGCCAGATTGGTGAGCACCGCAAACGCCCGAGTGAACATCTTTCATGACCTTTTGGGCTTCGGCCGATGACAGGCACCTGAGCCAGAGTTGGTCATATGACCTGCGGTATAACGTGTTATTTACAAACATGTATCGAAGAGCTCTTTTCTTCAGCTGAATCCTCGTAGATTTTTCTTCCGGCAGCTTGTCGTATCGGAGGTACTCTATGAAGGGTTCTCTCCAATCGGGCTCGTCTTGGATGATCGAAGCTTCTTCGGCAGGACTGCTCTCCTGTTCCGCGCTTTCCTCTTCTCGTAGAGAGACTGGGGGTAGAATTTGTCAGCTCCTGACTGTGATCAGAATTTCGTCCAAGTCAGGATCAGCCAGCTCCTTGGCTAAGCGGGCGAGTATGTCGGCTTTTCCGTTCAATGCTCTAGGGACTCTTGTTAGTTCAATGTGAGTGAACCGTTTCATGAGTTCCACTACCCGGCTTCTATACCGAGCTAACTCGGGTTTGTATATCTTATAGGTGCCGCTTACTTGGTTGACGACAAGCTGGGAGTCACCGTAAACCCGTAGCCGAAGGATTTCCATTTCTATAGCGAGCTCCAAACCAGCTATCAGAGCTTCATACTCAGCTTCATTGTTTGTCCGAGGCTCGGTGAGAGCGAAAGAACGCCGTAAGGTTCCCATTGATGGTGTGATAAACACCAATCCTATCCCTGCTTTTATCTCCGGGACGTTTGATCTGCCGGAGCTCCTTATTGATGTGGCCCCATCGAAGTAGAGCTCCCAATATGGCTCGTCTTCCTCGAGGTGCAGCACTTGTTCGTCGGGTAACTCACAATTTAGCGGCGATCCTTCTGGTATGGGATGAACAGCGAGAAAGTCTACAAGAGCTTGCCCTTTTACTGCTTTCTGAGGAGTATAAACTATATCAAACTCAAGTAGCATGACAGCCCATCTCGCCATTCTGCCGGCTAGGCTTGCTTTGGTCATCAAGTGTTTGAGCGGGTCGACCTTGGAGATCAGCATAACCCGATGAGCGAGCAAATAGTGCCTCAGCTTCTTCACAGCAAATATTAGAGCCAGGCATTGCTTTTCGATTGGGAGTAGTTGTGTTCCGCCCCGACTAGAGTTCGACTTAGGTAGTAGAGGGCATTTTCTTTTCCCTCCTCGTTATTCTGGGCAAGGAGCGCACCGAGTGACTCATCCAGCGCAGCAGTGTAGAGAATCAGCGGTTTATTTGGAATGGGAGCGGCCAACACTGGAGGGTGCAACAAGTATTGTTTGATGCTTTCGAACGCCGCTTGACATTCGGCATCCCAGATAAAAGGAGCTCCTTTCTTCATGAGCTTTGAGAAGGGCCTACATCTCCCCGACAAATTTGAGATAAACCTCCGTATATAAGCAAGCTTGGCTTGGAAAGATCTCAGCTGCGTCAGACTCTTTGGAGGAGGCATCTCCATGATGGCCATTATCTTTGATGGATCAATTTCGATCCCTCGATGCCGGACTATAAAGCCCAGGAATTTTCCCGATGACACGCCAAAAGCACACTTCAGAGGATTCATCTTCAGATCGTATTCCCTCAGTCTGGTGAGAACGGTCCTAAGATCTTGGATGTGGTCGGCCTTGGCTTCAGTTTTGACGACCAGATCATCAACATAGCATTCGACGACTTTATGGATTAGGTCATCAAAGATATTAGTCATTGCCCTTTGATATGTAGCGCCCGCGTTCTTCAGCCCGAACGGCATCACTTTGTAGCAGTATATTCTGATCGGGGTTCGAAATGCTGTGTGCTTCTCATCCTCAGGCGACATCTTGATCTGATTGTATCCATACGAGCCATCCATAAAGGTGAACAGCTCGTAATTTGAGGTGTCATCGACCATCATTTCCATGACTGGTAGCGGGAAGTCGTCTTTAGGACATGCCTTGTTGAGGTCCCTGAAATCGACACAAACTCGGATCTGCCCATTTTTCTTCTTCACTGGGACTATGCATGCGATCCAATCCTCATATTTCTCTTCCCTGATGAAGCCGGCATCGATGAGTTTCTTGGTTTCCTCGATGACCTTTTCTTCTAGTTCCCTTCTCATTCTTCGAGGAGCTTGTTTGACTGGCTTAGCATCAGGAGATATAGCCAACTTATGTACGGCCACTTCAGGGGAAAGGCCAGGCATTTCTTTGTATGTCCATGCGAAGCAGTCGACGAACTCACGCAACAGGGCAATTATCTGCTCTCTCATTTCCTCCGACAAGAGTGAGCTGATGTAGGTCGGCCTTGGATTATCGGGCGTTCCTAAGTCAATCTCGATTAGCTCATCAAAGGTTGCTTGTCCGCCATTTTCGAGCTCTTGAGGAGCTTCTTCTGGCTCGGCTATCTCGTCATCATCATTTGATCTTTCGCTGGCCTTACCAACATGGATCATGTAGCACGCTTTGGAATCAGGTTGAATGTAGCCTATGCCCCGTCTATCTGGAATTCGTCCATCGATGAGTGCTCGGACCTGGGGCGGATACCATAGCCCTTCGTAAAACTTTGCTTCGGACTCCGTTTGGTACAACTGGCATCCGCACTTCTTAAAGTATTCCCGCATCTCGGGCGCATAATATCTGGGATTGAGGACGGCTTTTATGCCTCTCTCATAGGGAAGGCACGTGACAGAAAGATCGTCCGGGTGCACAACGGGGTTTGACCTGTAAAACAGGATGCCCTTCTGTCCATTTTTCCTCCCGGGCACGTAGAAAGTTTTCAGCTGGTCCACGGTAGAGACTGACAATGCATCGAGCTCCTTGCACATCCGTTCCGGCACCCTCGTGATGGCCAGGGACCCTTCTGCGACTTCGAAGGTCTCTCGTAGTTTCGCTTGCTGCATGGGGGTCCAATCTGCACAGCTGTTGCACGGCAGGTCCTCTTCTTCTGACTCTTCAGTGTCACTGCCGAGATGAGGGCGGACTTTGCTGCTAGATGGGCCTTCAGTAACAGATTCGTCCATATCGCTGCCGAAACGAGGGCGAGTTTTACGGAAGGACGGGCTTCCAGCGTTGGACTCATCAGTGTCGCTGCCGAAATGCGGGCGCACTTGGGCGTCTTTGCTTTTAAAAGTGACAGCCGGCGCAGATTTGCTTTTGAGTCTTGGAGCCGGTCTATCCTCAGTCAGTTGTGGCTTAGCATTTTGGTGGTTCATAAAGTACCGAGAATCTTCATAGCGGACTTCATGCACACCGAACGGCTGGATGTCTCCGTCAATGCGTCTTTCTTCGCCATTTTTAGTATACTTCATACATTGATGGAGAGTTGACGGAATTATGCCGTAATCGTAGAGCCACGGCCGCCCCAAGAGAATCTTATAAGACGTGTCGGCGTCGATCACGTATATCTTGGCTTCAGTTTGCAGATCCCCGAATTTGATTGGCAGAGCTATGGACCCCAGAACTTGCTGGCAATTTTGGTTGAAGCCTTGAATGACAATCCTTTCCCTTGACAGATGTCGGACGTCCATTGACAAACTCTTCAAAGTTCGCAAGTTCATGATGTTCACTGAGGACCCCGGATCAATCAATATGCGATTAATTCTATCTCCGTCGCTGTACCCGGTCACGTAAAGCGGCCGATTGTGCTCAGTTGTTCCCAGTAGCAAGTCTTCATCCTTAAATGTGACTGCGGCGGCATGCAAAGCGTGCTGAGCTTCTTTCATATTAATTTCCGCGAAGTGAGCCTGATACCGCTCGGGGTTTTGTAGAGCATGGATGAGAACATCTCTAAGCTCCTTAGATAGGACCAAGGCGTCGTAGATGCTCAAGAGAGACGGAAGCTTCCGGAGATGTGCCAAGACATTATAGTCCACCGAGGAAGGACTTATGTTTTCATCAGCCGGTTCTCTGCCATCTTCTTCATTAGCGACTTGTTTTTCTTTCCCTTTTGGGGCGTTGCCTTGATTTGGCGGTAGAGCCCTGCCGCTTCTGAGCTGGATTTGATTGGCCGTTGTGGCGAGCTCTTCGTCCTCTTCGGGAAAACAGAGCTCCTCTTCCGAGTCGCTGCCAAGATGGATGGCGCAGCAGGTCACTACTGGGATCTCTTCATTGGAGTCTTCTTCTAACTCCTCAAGAATTTCAGCCGCTTGTACAGGGAAGAACTCATTCAATTGAATCAATGTTCTTTCCTTTTGTTCATATTCTTCAAGGGAATCGATATATTTTTGAATGGTCGATCTCCCTGCCGACAGTTTTTCGCGCCGAGCTGCACTTTTCTTCTTCTTGAGCTTCTTGGATTTTGAGCCTGATGGAGCCGCATTGGCAGCTGGACTGGTAGGCTTCTTCTGTCCTTCCCATTCCATCCTGGGCTCTTTCTGAAGCATCTTTAGCATCTTCTTCGTCTTATTAGATACGTGTGTACTCCACGGAGGCCGCGATGAGTCAGTTTCGTTTGTCAGGGCAGCAGGTTCAGCTGTCTGCTCCCAGAAGGCTTCAACTTTTGTCTGTATAAAGTTGGCGGTTGCAACTTGATTGTTCACCAACACGCTTTTGGACAGCTCGATCTCTCCAGCCTTGTACTGCTTCTCGACCCAGTCTTTGAAGATATAGCAATCTTCGATCGCATGGCTCACTACTCGGTGGTACGGGCAATACAGAGGATTGTCGGTCACTTTTGCTTCTTGGGGTCTTTTCGACTCCGGCAATTGTAGGCCGTTGTTCAAGGCATCTTTAAATATCTTGCGGACCTTGTCCCTTCTAAAAGAGTAAACCTTGTTCTTTTTCTCCTCTAGGAAAGGCCCATCTCCTCCCAGCAATGGCTTTCGAGACCGGTTAGTTTTGGATTCGGCCGCCCTTCGGTTTTCTTCATTGTCGGACGCATTGAAGACATTGGTACTGCTGGAACTCCCGCTTCTACGGTTGTCGTCCCGCTTGCTTTTCCAAGTTTTGTCTCTCTGAGAATCCGGCGGGGACTCCTGCTTCGAGCGTTCCAGCATTTGGACTTTCTTGGTTAGCTCCTGAAATGTCTTGAGGCCTGCCGTATACAAGAATGGGACCATCCAATTGCTGAGGTTCCCAATGAGAAGGCTGACGGACTGGTCCTGCTCCAGCGGCGGTTCGCACTTGACTGTGAGATTACGCCATCGAGCGATAAAGTCGGTGTTGCTTTCATTCTTCCCCGACTTGGTCCTCATAAGGTCGGCAATGGAGATTTTATCACTGACACTCATGAACCTTTGCCGAAACAGGGACTCCATTTGGGCAAAGGTAATGACGGACCCGTCCGGTATACTCGCATACCAGTCGAAGGCGACGCCGGTCAGGCTGTTGACAAACTGACGAAGAAGGAGCGCGTCATTGCCCCCTGTATTTCCGCACGATGCTTTGAAGTGGGCGACGTGCTGATTTGCATTCCCCGTTCTATCAAATCTTCCGAACTTAGGAATGACGTAGCCGCTTGGGAACTCAATCAGATCGTACTGCGCGGGATATGGCCGCCCACTACTGCCGATTTCTTTCTGAGCTTCAGCTTTGGCCACCAATGTTTTAACCTTGCTGGTGACCAAATCCATTATCCGATCCTGTGTTAGCGGGATAGTGCTATCTGGGGCCAAGGCGTCCCCAGAAGTGGAGTGTGGCCGGCTTTCATGCGGCTCGACCAGTCCTGGTCCCAAAGGAACAGGCATTGGCTGCCTTGGATTGTCATCACCCGGCTGATTAGTAGCGGCTTGTACTTGATTGGGAGGCGCTCGAGCAATTTGAGCCATAAGCTGCATCACCACGTTCGTTAAGTCGTCAATCTTCGAATAGAGCTTGGCCATCTCTTTATCTTTGCTCCTGAGCTGTTTTCGAAGCTCTTGAAGCAGCTCTTGCTCCGCAGTCCTGGGGCGAAAAGTAGGCTCTTCCTCGCTGTCCGAGCTTGACTCCGCATGGACCGAGGGGTCTTTCTGCCTATCATCCTCATCGAGAGGGTTTTCTTCATCCAACGGGGGCGGCTGTTCTTGGGCGGCGGCAACCACATTCAGGCTAGATTGGGCTTGGGATGTGGTGGCCCCATCCTTGCTTTTGCTGCGAAGGTTGTCGCTGGGGCGCCCGCCCGCCATATAGACCGTATGGATGATATATCCGGCCGTCTTTCGGTCATTGGCGGCTGATTTCACGGATCGCTGTCTTGACCTCCTTGCTTCGGTAGCCGGTAGTCGATTGAAGGCGGCTGGCCTAACCAGCTTTTTGAATGGTGCTGGCGCTTCTTTTCTGGATTTGTCCCGTTGCTTCCGTGCGGCACAGAGCGCCTGATAGACTCTTGAAGAGACAGTGTCATACTTTTTCTGTTGGGGCCGGGACACGTCTCTTTGTGGCACTGTTCGGACCGCTGTCTTCTTGATTCTGGCGGTCATGGCGTTTTTCTGAACCCACTTCAGAGGCTCGAAGGAATTGCTGATTCTTACGTCCGACTCAGCCGTCGTCGCGGGGCAACCCTGCACTTGGAACTTCACACGATTCCATTTGGCCGAAGCCTTGGCCCTCTTGTTGGCTCGATACCTGAGACGCTTCTGCCTTAACTTTTCTGTTCTAAGCACCTGGCAGACTTCGGCTCTTTGGGAAGACGCCGCAGACCGGGCGATGGAAGGCCTTGGAGATATGCTCGATTGTGCATTTGTTGGAGTCAACGCCTGAGCTCGTCCGCAACATTTGATGTTGCATTTTGTACCGGAGTTCTTGCCCCCCGCTGGAGCACCAGAGAATCGTTCAGATACAGTCTTAAGTTTCGGTTGTGGTGCCTTGGCGATCACGACATTCGGCCTCTTACCCCTTGAGACCGGCTTGGCCACCTGTTCCGCCGGGATCTCCGCCAGATGAGCGCTTCCGGCAAGGTAGATGATGACGGAGCCAAACTGGCGGGGCGGCTCCTCCCATTGCCGGCTGAGACTGGAGGGGAGAACTACGCGGGCATTGATCTTGACTACGTACGAGATCGGGGTCGCGTCGTAAGCCGAATTCATCTTGGGAGACATCGTCATTGAAAGTTGATTGTTGCACGAAAGAAAGAAATTATTTCAGTACAAACATCAGCGTATATGTTAAATGAGTTCGCATGAACGCTTAACCCGAGATATGGGAGGAGAGATGATCCCACCGGGCCTGCCAGAACCTGTAAGGTGTTTTTCGTCACCCCATTGAGATGGGAATACGCGCACGCTTGTCAGGCGCATTACAGATTCCCCCTGCCTAGGGTAGGCCGGGGTTTATTAATTATGGGGATCCGAATCTTCGGCAGCCGCGGACTAAGCTGCCGTTAATTACCCCTCGCATTTGGAGCGAAGGAACCTCCGATTGACGGGTTAAACTGGTCATGCGAACTCAATATGCAGTATCGTGTTTTGAAGGGGTTTTGGAAATATCGGGGGCTCCGCAGAGTTTTTACGGGGGTCCCGCTACCCGGATAGCGGGCTAGGGGTCAAGGGGGCTAGCAGCCCCTTTACGGGGTGCGGGGCAGCGTCCCGTTAGAAATTTTTTTCTAACGGAAGACAGTGTCGTGGAGTCTGTGTATGTTTTCCTTCCCCCCTTTCTTTTTTTTTTTAAAAAGTGGAGTTTAATTTCAAAAGGAATTTTATTGTGGAGTTAAACTCCAAAGAATTTTAAATGGAGTTAAAATCCTAAAAGAATTTTATGCGGAGTTAAACTCCTAAAATAGAACTTTATTAACGAGGGGGAAAAGAAAACAAAATGGCGTCTAAAGGACGCTCGCACAGCAGGTGGGCGCTTTAATGCCCGGGGTCACGTGCGCGCATGTGACCGATGGGCACTTTGGCGCCCCCAGGATCACGTGGGCACACGTGACCGAAGGGGGGCCTTGACGCCCCGGGGTCACGTGCGCACACGTGACCGATGGGCACCTTGGCGCCCCCCGGGGTCACGTGGGCACACGTGACCGATGGGCGCCTTGGGGCCCCGGGGGTCACGTGCGCACACATGACCGATGGGCGCCTTGGCGCCCCGGGGTCACGTGCGCACACGTGAGGGTCACGTGCGCACACGTGACCGATGGGCGCCTTGGCGCCCCGGGGGTCACGTGCGGACACGTGACCGATGGGCGCCTTGGCGCCTCGGGGTCACGTGGGCACACGTGACCGCGGGAAAAACCCGCGGAAAGGGAGGCCTAGCCCCTAGGCTGGGGAGTTGAACTCCCAAGGGAATTTTTGGAGTTGAACTCCTAACAGAAACAAATTTATGAAGTTAAACTCCACCAGAAACTAAATTATGGAGTTAAACTCCAGCAACTTTAGAAAGGAGTTAAACTCCTGGGGGATTTATTGCTCTTCTTTGAGCCTTGGGTCTGTCCAAAGTTAGATTTTTGGAGATGGGTCTCCTTCTTCTTGCTCTTGACCGGCGGGATCTTGGAGAAAAGGGGATGAGCCTTAAAAGCCTCCCCTTTTCGAGATCTGATTGGAGATCCGAGCTCCCCTTCGTAGGTTTTGTGGTGTAAATCTACTTATTTTTAGAAAAGGAAGAGTTAAACTCTTGACTTAATTCAAAGGAAAAAGAAGGTTTTAGAACCTTGAGGAAGGAGTAAGAGATCTCAGATCTAGAAAAATTTTGGAGAGAGAAAAAAAGTTGTGAGATATTTTCATTATCCTTGCCTTTACAGGCTATACACTTTACACATAACCCCTTGGGCTTCACAAAATGGCATTTTGCCTATCCCATGGCTCATGTGCCATTTGTTTTTGCACATAAGCCATGGGCTTTACAAAAATTTGGCTTTTCTTACATTTGTCCATAAAATAAAATAAAAGAAATGCAACAAAAATATTTATTACAAAATTTTTATCTTGGCATGGGGGGAGGCCGGCCGCTTCATGTTCGGGCTCGACCCGGGCATGGGCCCACTGGATCTGGGCTTGGGCCCACTTGGCTTGGGGTTGACTTTGATTTTTACTTGGTCAACCAGGGTGTAAATTTTTACCCCAACACCAGTAACACTTACCGTACAGTCCGGTCTCGTCGTCTGATATGTCGCATATCTTGCCTAGGGGTGGTAAACGTCAGACCCCAATAGCTCGATAAGTCGTGTCGATATGAGGTCTATAACAGTTCGAGAAACTACTGGTAACACTTACCAGTAAATCTCAGCAACCCTGGCCAGGGATTTCCGGTTATAGCCAATCGAACACAGCGCAACATCAACTCCCTATACCGGAAGAGAAGAATCTCCTCCTATCGCTCATTGCCTCCATGTGATTCGGGACTGTACCCAAAAACCACCGTTTTGCACGCCCTCTTGGACGTGGTAAGGTGGAAATCAAAGCACAGTGGGAATCACACAAGACTCTATGACGATCTCGGGTCTACAGACTAACCTGTACCAGTGTCACCAGAGAACTGCCATCTGACGTAAGGTATAATACCATCTGGGAGTTCTCGGCGAGTCCGTCCAGTGTACCCAGTCTCCACTGAGCACCCGTATATCATCTCTGATGTCAAACACCAATGGATATGGGATCATCCATCGCCCATCTGTATACCAACTTTGTCACGACCCAAATTTCGGAACGTGACCGGCACTTAAACCACGTGACGTCAACAGGCGTAACGCAATTTAAGTAAGCTGAAAACCCAGAAATCTAAACCATAAAAATAAGTAAGTGATAAAAACATTGTTAAAACATTTGGAAATCTCAAGTAAAAATCTACTCACTTATGTTTATTTTCTTAAAAATTTTGGCAGCACCTCCTTTGTAAAACTAGCCCCGAAACGGGTACAAACACAGGATATAAATAAAGCATCCCCAAACGGGAGCAAATCACGCCCAAAGGCGGAAAACAATCACCACACGCATATATACGACGCCGTAGCGAAGAAATAGACATTAAAAATGAAAAAAAAACAGCATAAAGAGATAAAACTACATAAGAAAGGCCGGCTCACACGAGCACGACACCCAGAGTCACAACATATACAAAATCGGTCCTCACAAACTCGTCTCTAAGTCAATACATGAAAGTGGTAGATGGAGAGTACTAGATACAATGAGATATACAATGGTGTAATCGGATAACTGCAAACCCACCTACAGCAAAATGGCCTCACAGCCAACCGTAGCGGTATCCGCTGAAATGGATACAATAAGGAGCCCTGCCGCGACTGCTCTAAGGACCAAGCCTGCAAAACACTGTGGCACAACGGGGGTGAGTTTCCAACTCATGAATAGTAAGTAACATCATACAGATAATCGCAAGTATGCACGAACAGCGATAATCTATCACATGCAATCTGATAGCATAAGTATGGCAATATGGATATGCAACAATCATGATCAAGGTACACCATCAGGTACTATAAATACATGAAACAATGCATATCAAATAACTACTGAGTGTGGGATAAAACATATCATCATCAATGAATCATCATCATGGAAAAACCGGTGTCCATCAACGACACCCCAAATCCCAATACCTCAGGCGCCATCACTCTGATCGGCCCTCATATCCGTAAATCTCATAGAACCTGAGTACCTAACATCGACACTCGAAACATCATGAAAACCCGTGCCCAACATCGACACGTAAATCCACATAACTCGGGCTGACGTTCAGTCCGGGTCGGCCCACGGGCTCCGTCAGTCCGGATCGGCCCATATCCATCTCACGACTCCGGTCGGTATCCTCCGGATAACCGCCGGGTCCAAACTATCACTGGTAGGTAGTAGTCCCTCTGACAGGCTCATCGTCTACTGCACAACATACATTTCTTGCCACGGGGTACCATACCGGGTCCACCATGAACCCGCAAACGGATCATCCATCTCCTCGAATCAGGTTTCTAAAACCAATCTCAGAACCGAGAAAACTTATGGTGGACGCATCGAAATATCATATTAAGAGAAACCGGGTTTTCAAAACAATGCATACTTTCTTGAAATATAACCACGGTTCTCAAATCCATAAATCACATATAATCAGTATCTCAATGCGTAAATCCATGAAATATGATGTATGAAACATAGAACAGTAATATGAGCATATCAAGGGAAACCCGCTCTTTTAAATGAATCAAGCTTTTAAAGATATCATGTGGTTCCCAAATATCCCGAAGTCAATTTCAACATCACATAAAGGTGTATATGTAGCTATAGCAGGGTATGTGTATATGCATGTATGTATGTATGCATGATGCAATTCATATGCGCAATCGAACAAGAATCAGAGTCTAACTATTGATAATAATGAAGGCGGTACAATACATATTCCCTTAGTAAGGTGGTACAAGAACAACAGCCTCAATGTCAATAACGGATGCAGTACCACATATATGTATATGATGTGTGTGTCATGGTAATTACCAACGGTGTGTGTGTGACATACAATTCAGTGCTCATGCAACATGAACCGTCAGTAATAATGCAATGTCTAATATGTACTAAGTCAGTGTACAACAAGTAATGGTACGCAAATGATGCTCATGCATAATCAACGCATATGCATATAAACATGTGGCTATAACATCATATCTAGGCCTCGACGCTTAATGCCATACGGGCGATTCCCTTGTAGATGTTAAATCTACTCACCGACGATCTCGAACTAGGTAAATCCAACCACTTGCTTTCCGCTCCTTGCAGCGTCCGAAGTCCCCGCCTGCAATCCTTTTATCACATAATACAATAACGCGTGGATTAGCTAACTACCCAATAATATACGAACATGACGCCAATTAACGAATCGGTTCCATCAAGCTACAAAAGGGTTTGCTTAACTGCTAAATGCGTACAGCGGTATCATCAAAATAAATCCACGACTGCAAGCTACCAGAAACACTTTAAACTACGTCAGATTAATCGTATCGCATTTTGCCGAAACACTAAAATTTAGCTAAGTGGTCCCAGATTTTGCTACTCAAACAATTAGTGAAAGTTGCAAGTTCCACGAGACCACAAACTGTAAGTCTACGGTAGCGCCACGGCCGTCTGTCTAAGGCCAAAATGCGGAAACGAAAACTTTTTCATAAACTTGAAACCGGCGCTATCGTATACTTTAATCCGGATCGAACCATTAACCTATAACTAGCAACTAGAGAAAGGGTTGGAAGAGCTATACCGATCGATCCGTGTCCTTCGGTCTTTGGCCACCATCCCAAGCTCCTCGCGGCATCTCCGATCTCGATCTCCTCGTCGGAAAGGGCACCACATCTTCGAGTCTTTTTACGGGCTCCCGCTTCATCCGAAGCAACTCGAGCACGAAGTTCGCTAGCCGACGTGTCCAAGGCGAAATAGAGAATGTGTGTGACAACTTTGTCTCTTGCATCCATTGCATGGATGGAGGTTGAAGATGAAGCCATCAATGGAGTTTGTGAGCTAGAGGAAGAAGAAGATGAGGAGCCATTTTCTTTCTTTTGTTCTCTATGATAAAATGAGAGAGAGTGTTAGAAAAAATACAAGACCAAGCTCTCATATGGCAGCCCCTCCTCTCTCCTCTTATCATATCAACCACAAATCAATCACAATATATGACACATGCACAAAGAAAGAGACCATGAGTCACCACTTGTGCATGTGTCACAATTAATGCTCCTAATCATGATTTCAAGCTCACAATTTCCATTTGTAAACATTAATCCAAATGTTTATAACAATAAAAAGATACGGCAACATCTAAAGTAAACTCGTGACGGATCACAAGGATACCCTTCACCTGTATATACATACCTGCATCCGCATTCCGACTGAATGCGAATGCGATGAGACTAACGTAATCCAACAAATCTAATATTAGGATCCAGCTTAAACCAAAGCTCACTAGTAAGATCCTCCCGATCATGATCCGTGCACTACTGCACGTATATGATCGGACCCTGCCATAATACCAGACGGCCTCTACAACGTTTCGCCCGAAACTTGAGAAACTGTCTGTGGGGGACTCTAAAGAATCGTCAATGCTTTGGCTGTGGATTTAACCACTAGCACGTCAGTGGTACTAGCCGTACGTAACGGGCTACCAGGTATTGACCAAAAGGGAGGTCGATGAGCGAACTCATCCTGACACCCTACTGAGCCTGTCAGTGACAATATCCGTACAGTCCTGTCCATTCGTTTATGAGCATCGCATGGCGGGCCTAGGTGGTTGGTAAAAGTCAGACCCCCAAAAGCAGTACAAGTCATGTCGGAGTGTAGCCCAGAACACCCTGAGATACTACTGGAATACCTACCAGTAAATCTCCTGCCTTGGCCAAGGACTTCGTGTAATGGCTCTCCTGGACACAACGCGATCTCACCCCCAATACCGGGAGAGACGAAACCCCTGCCGATCCGCTCACTGCCCCCATGTGGCTCGGGACTGTACCCAACTAAAACCTGTTTGCATGACTCCTTTGAGCCGTGGTAAGGTAATAATCAAAGCACAGTGGGAACTCACACGAGACAAATGACGATCTCAAGTCGATGAACTAACCTGTGTTAGTGTATATGCCCTAGAGGCCATTACTGTATCATACTAGTTTGTATATTACTTAATGGAAGCTTGGGATATTCACCATTGTATACATAATCTTGCTCAATATAGTAGTATGCTACTTGGTTTGTTTCTACTTCAATGTGTGTACATGTGTTTCTTTTAACATATCGTCTATACACATTAGTAGAGCCCTTAGGATCTTTGCTTGATTACCGGCGTTGTGATGGCGATCACACTCGTGGGTGCTGGGTAATCCACAAGCACATCCTTATGCAGGTCCCTAGTCGTAGGACTATCGAAACAGGGCATCGATACTCCAGAGTAGACTAGTGTATGCGCTTCTCATCCCAGCAGGGGAGACGGTCTGTCCCACAGCCGTCAGTACGTCATACTTGAGATAGTATGCGGGTGCTCGTTAGGTTACGAGTACACTGGACAGGACTCGTCGGGAACTGTTGGTTGGTATTATACCTATCGTCAGTTAACAGTTCCAAGGTGACATGAGTACAGCTTAGTCCGCTGACTTGACACTGTCACTTCGCCTCGAGTGTGTTCCCACTGTTCTTTGATTGCTACCCTACCACGGCTCTAGTGAGTCGTGCAAGCAGGTAGTAGTTGGGAGCAGTCCCGAAGCACTTGGAGGCAGTGACGGTTAGACAGGATTCGTCTCTCCCGGTATTGGGAGTTGATATCGTGCTGTGTCTAGGAAAGCCATTACACATAGTCGTCCCTGGCCAGGGCAAGCGAGATTTGCTGGTAGTGTTACTAGTAGTTTCTCGGGGTGTTTTGGGCTTCACTCCGACACGACTTGTACCGCTATTAGGGGACTGACGTTTGCCACCCCCTAGGCCCGCCATGCGATACTCTTAGACGAACAGACCGGAATGTACGGAGATTGTCACATACAGGCTCAGTAGGAGTTCAGATGGGTTTCACCTCGTCAGTCTTCTTATCGGCATCTACCTGGGGGCCATTACGCATAACTAGTGCCGCTTGCGGTCTGTGGTTAAACCCACTGCCAGCGTAGTGTTGAGTCTTTAGAGTCCCACACACAGGGTTATTCGTCTTTGGGCAAAACAGAGTAGAGGTCGCATGGTTTTGCGACAGGGTTCGTTCACATCCGTGCACTTGTACATTTTGGTGTCCGGACAGTCATTACTAGCGGGCTCTGGTTTGAGCCGTATCCTAGTATATGTTTTGGGGTTAGTTTTATCTCTTTGTATTCGTGTTCCTCGGAACACGAATGCGGGTGTGTATGCACAGTTGATTGAGGCGGAGGAAGAGGTTTTTCATTAGGGTTTCGGAATGGGTCTGTATGCACAGTTGACAGTTGTCTTTTTCCAAACCCTAATGAATATGTGAAATATCAATTAATAATATTAATTAAATGAAATTGTGTCATGGTTTGGGTTGTTGACTTGTTGACCTTGGTTGACTAGTTGACCATGTTTGAAACATTGACCATCATCATTACTTTTCAAGATGCTCTTTGATCTTTGCAAAAAACATTTAATGTGATATGATAATGGTCTCATCAAACCAACCATCACCTTTTTCATTTTGGATTAATATTATTAATTAGATTAATTCACATATATTGTTATGGTTGTAAAAACTATTCTCATTCTCTCATAACCATTCTCTCTCTTCCTTTCATCTTCCTCCTCCTCTAGTTCAAGGAAAAACATTCTCATGAGTTGAGAAACCTTTCCTTGGAGATAAAACACCCAAAGCCACTCTCTACTCATCCTAAGGTTGAAGGTCTAGCAAGCCGGAGACTTTAGTTTTCTCAAGTTCGAGAAAGGAGCTCAAGGTAGAAACCCTCAGGTGGATCCATCTTCGACAAGAGAAGGCGACGAGAAAAGCACCATCTGACCACTACAAAGAGTCCAAGAAGAAGGAGTTCAAGTTGAGGTATAACCCCTAACCGAGTAGATAACTCTCTTGTTAGTTGCTAGTGTGTAGTTTAGCCAAGATCCGTATTTTGTAGTCCATGTTACCTAAACCCTAAAAATCGTTTTTCACCGTTTCCGCAAGCCCGAAAGAACCGGGAGAGGTAACGTGGACCTAACAGTGGTATCAGAGCCTGTCTAAACACACACTAGCATATTAGCAAAGTATCTAGAATTTCGATTGGACAAAAAACCGCAAAACACGCCGAAAAAGCTAACTTTCTGCCGATTTTTAGATCTGTTCAAAAAATAATAAATCACATACTAAAAATCAGCTCAGGGTTTTTACAGAACACAGAAGAAATTTGGTCCAGTGAGTCGGTTAAAGCGCCGCGGATCCGCGGCCGAGTTAACTCGGCCGTGGGTCAAACTTCTTGCAGCGTTCTTATATTGGTGTTTTCTGATTTTTAGGATGGTTTGTTTCTACCCAGAATTTCCAGAGAACAAAATTTGTTTTTGGGGTGGTTACAAGTCCGTATTTTGATCGAATTTCTGTAGACTTTGGCTAATGGGTTATATCTGTAATGTGATATATGTATTGAACGTTTGCTAATCGCTATACGTCGATTAGTGGGGGTTATACATATCTGTGATATGTAATGTTGATGTTTGTGTATATGAATTCGTTGGATTGTCGCGGATGAATAGCCGCGGGTTATGAGATGAGAGTTTTCTTTATCTTTCAATTCATGTAATATGTAAATTGATGTAATATTATTTGTATGGCCGCACATCCGGGATGAGGTTGTAGCCGCCATTGTATAATTTCTTTTTACTGTTTTTGCTCCTAGGATAGACCCAAGGAGGGGTGCACAAACTACCGGGTACCTCGAAGTACCGAGTGGCCTACTCACGTTGTTGAGGGAGGTTGCTTCACTTCGAGTATTTGGCTGGTAGTTTGCCGCACCCGTAGGGGTCTAGGATGGGGTATTTGGCTATTCATCGCGACCGTGTAATCTGTCTTTCGTTGAAGGCTCGAACAAAATGCAGATTCCTAGTGTATCCAAAGTGTTCATCTGTGATCTGGAATGGCTATCATTGCATCTGACGAATGTGTATATATCTATATATGACATCTATTTAGGCGTTGCTTATGTTTTGCATCCGCGCTAGTCCAGCCCCCGCTCTGTCGTTAGTTAAATAACCTAACGGGTGATGACGGGACCCCGTGGCGAATGCGGATGGCATAAGCGTACGTCATATTTTCGTTGTTTTCTGCAATGGTAGGATTAAATGATGGGACGCATTAATTTAATGCAAGAAAATAAACCTAAAAGTCGTTGTTGGAACAATTTTCAAAAAGCTGTTATTGCAAGGACGTTCACTTTTGTTTTGCACAGAGGTATTCGGTTATGAATGCCCAGCACCTCATTCGACGAGGCAAGGGCCGAGATCCCTTCATCGGGAGTGACCCCTTGGACAAAAGTTTGCATCAGGGTAATAACTTCACTATAGTCGATTATTCTTGCTTTGCATCGAGGTATTCAGCTTAGAATATCTTGCACCTCATTCGACGAGGAAAGAGCCGAGATCCCTTCACAGGGAGTGACCTTTTTAGCAAAAGTTTTCGCCACTATATTTTAAAAAAGGCTATCAGGTTCCTTCAACGATATCAAGTTCATTACGTTAACGGGTTTTTCGCCAAAAACCCAGCCGTAGCCCTCCGTCATTTCTTACAAGTAACACTTAGTATTCGTGCTGTGTTTGTTGACTCCGTCAAGGCGTAGTGTACGGTAGCTGAGTGCTGCTTGTTTGTAGCTGTATATGGGATTGGTTAGGACAGTCGTATAACCTTGTTGACTCCGTCAAGGGTTATGCGGGTGGGTTTAATGCAATCCAGATAATGACGGGTTAAACTTGACTAGAACTCTTTGATTTGTTGATTCCGTCAAGGTCACTTGGGTCCTAGGGGCAAAAATCCACATCGGGAGTTTCTAAAAAAACTGAAACTTGCAAATTTAGCATACCTTCTGGAGTGTGGTGACTAGAGTGGATTCCATCTAGGTCATCGCACAATGATAGTTGAATCCCGATCCCACTGATGAGTTAGATTACTCTCGGGAGATTATTTCACTTAACAATCAATGCTATAAACCAAGTAGGTGTCTAGAACGGTGTTAGCGGGGCTACGCCTCCAGGGAAAAGAGGTTATTTAATTAAGGAACTTCGCGAAAGCGTTGGAAAACCTCCCTCGAAGTACCAACACCAGCCTGGCTGAAAAGTTAAGCAAGTATTGTGGCGTGCGATTAATCCTGACTAGTTCTTCTTTTAGGGTTTGAAGAAGAATTTGAGGAAACAGTGGGAGCCATCCTGGTTAGATAAACTAATAAACCAATCTAATCTTACAAGAGCGCACGCTGAGTGTTTCTTTTCTCTCTCTCCAGGTAGCAGCCATTTCACGCCCTAATCAAGATAATAAAATGTATCGCTTGACCGATCCGAATTCTTATTCGGGGCTGGGGAACGTTGGTTCGGCTCTAACTTGTGACAACAGTCATACGTATGAGCAAGGGAAAGAGGATTATATGGATTCCAAGGATACCCAGTTGAAGAAGAAGCATGGTTTTGCATCTACTTCAGGTGTTCTTGTAATTGAGAACTGCTTTACGGTCAGCCCTACCTCCTGGGTACTTGATACCGGATCAGGATCTCATATCTGTAATTTATTGCAGAGACTGAGAAAAAGTAGGAAAGTTGTACCTGGTGATATGTCGCTCAGAATAGCGAACGGAGCACAAGTTAATGCTGCAGCCGTCGGTGAATATCACCTAGTGTTGCCAAATGGCAATGCTATGATTTTGAACGATTGCTACTATGTACCTTCCATGGTTTGCAACATCATATCAGTTTCTTTGCTCGATAAAGATGGATATAACTTTGTTCTTGATAGAAATATCATGAACATTTACCTTCACAAGGTACTGGTTGCAGAAGGTACACTGTGTAATGGTATCTACATTCTAAATCAGAATACAGTTCTCAATGTACAAAACACACGCAAGAGGAAGAATTCAGATACGAATGAATCCTACTTGTGGCAATGTAGACTTGGTCATATCGGAGAGAAAAGACTAAGTAAGTTGCATAAAGATGGACTCTTGAATACGTTCGAGTTTTCATCTTATGAAACTTGTCAGTCTTGTCTCAAAGGGAAGATGACAAAATCTTCGTTCACCGGACATGGAGAAAGAGCAACGGAGCTCTTGGGACTCATACACAGTGATGTATGTGGTCCAATGTCTATACATGCAAGGGGTGGGTTCTCGTACTTCATCACATTCACTGACGATCTCTCTAGATTCGGATATGTGTATCTTATGAAACACAAATCTGAAACTTTTGAGAAATTCAAGGAATTCAGAAACGAAGTAGAGAACCAGACTGGCAAAAGTATTAAGATCCTCCGGTCTGATAGAGGAGGGGAGTACTTAAGCACGGAATTCTTAGATTACTTAAAAGAGAATGGTATTCTCTCTCAGCTTACTCCTCCTTATACACCACAGCACAACGGTGTATCGGATTGGAGGAATCGTACCCTATTGGATATGGTTCGCTCCATGATGAGTAGTGCCGAGTTGCCTCTTTCATTTTGGGGACATGCGCTTCAGACAGCGGCATACCTACTGAATTACGTTCCATCCAAATCAGTGCCTAAGACTCCATATGAATTATGGAGTGGAAGAAATCCGTATCTTAGGCGATTTAAGATATGGGGTTGTCCGGCCTATGTGAAAACACAGAAACCGGACAAGCTAGAGGCACGGTCAGTTCTGTGTAAATTTGTGGGATATCCTAAAGACTCGCTAGGATATCTGTTCTACCACACTGAGGAACAGAAGGTGCTTGTATCTCGCCACGCTACCTTTTTAGAAAGGGAGTTTCTTGCAAAAGAAATTAGTGGGAGTTCGGTAGAACTGGAAGAAATTCAGCGACCACAAAATGTAACTGAAAAATTGGAGGAACCACTGGATTCAATAACCCCAGACGAACCTCAGCCACTCCGCAGATCTGGTGGGATTTCTCATCCGCCCGAGAGATACTACGGTTTTCTCTTAGACGGGGATCGAGAGGATTGCATCTTGGAAGAAGATGACCCTACCAGTTTCAGGCAGGCCATTATCAGTAGGGACTATGATAAGTGGCTGGAAGCAATGCAATCCGAAATGGAGTCCATGTACACCAATAAAGTGTGGACCTTTGATATTGCTCCACCTGGGGTAAAACCCGTTGGATGCAAATGGATCTACAAAAGGAAACTTGGTCTAGATGGGCAGGTGGAAACCTATAAGGCTGGACTCGTTGCAAAAGGTTTTCGTCAAAGACCTGGTTTGGACTATGACGAAACTTTTTCTCCAGTGGCTATGCTCAAATCCATTCGGATCCTACTTGCCATTGCTGCCTTCCATGACTATGAAATCTGGCAGATGGACGTTAAAACAGCTTTTCTAAACGGCTGTTTAGAAGTGTGCGTTTACATGGATCAGCCAGAAGGTTTCGTAGACAGTGGGAGCAGCGGGAAGGTGTGCAAGTTGCTTAAATCCATTTATGGATTAAAGCAGGCATCGCGGAGCTGGAACATCTGTTTTGATGAGGCAATCAAGGAATTTGATTTCATCAAAAACGAAGATGAACCTTGTGTCTATAAGAAGATTGTAGGACGAACTGTCATATTCCTAGTCTTGTACGTGGACGACATTCTTTTGATAGGAAATGACATTCCTATGCTACAATCGGTCAAGCTATTTTTGTCACAACGGTTCTCTATGAAGGACCTGGGTGATGCCTCGTACATTCTGGGGATCAAGATCTACAGAGATAGATCTAAGAGACTACTGGGACTTTCACAGTCCAGCTACATAGAGACCGTACTAAAGAGATTTAGTATGGAGGATTCCAAGCGCGGTAACATACCTGCATTGCATGGAATTACCCTCTCCAAGAAGATGTCTCCTAAGACTAACGAGGAGAGGTTCGCATGAGCACTATACCCTACGTTTCGGCGGTAGGATCTATAATGTATGCGATGCTATGTACAAGACCAGATGTAGCTTACGCACTGAGCGTGGTGAGCCGGTATCAGTCAGACCCAGGTGAGGACCACTGGACGGCAGTGAAGAACATTCTCAAGTACCTGAGAAGGACTAAGGAGATGTTCCTGGTTTACGGTAATGGAGACCTCAGGGTCGAGTCCTTTACCGATTCAAGCTTCCAGAGTGACAAAGATGACAGCAAGTCTGTCTCGGGTTTTTTGTTTACCCTCAACGGAGGGGCGGTGTGTTGGAGGAGTTCCAAACAGGATACCGTCGCAGACTCGACGATGGAGGCTGAATACATTGCTGCAAGCGATGCCGCAAAAAAGGCGGTCTGGATGAAGAAGTTCATTAGTGAACTTCAGGTGGTTCCGTCCATTGTTGACCCAATACCTTTGTATTGCGATAACAATGGGGCTATAGCTTTAGCGAAGGAACCAAGGTCCCATCAGAAATCCAGACACATCTTAAGGCGGTATCACCTGATCAGGGAGATCATTGATCGCCAGGAGATCGAGGTACGGAGAGTGGACACAAAAGACAACATGGCGGATCCATTCACAAAGGCCTTTCCCCAGACTCAGTTCGAGCGGCTGATCGAGATGATAGGTCTTCGATACGCCAGTACATGGCCTTAGTGCAAGTGGGAGATTGTTAGTGTATATGCCCTAGAGGCCATTACTGTATCATACTAGTTTGTATATTACTTAATGGAAGCTTGGGATATTCACCATTGTATACACAATCTTGCTCAATATAGTAGTATGCTACTTGGTTTGTTTCTACTTCAATGTGTGTACATGTGTTTCTTTTAACATATCGCCTATACACATTAGTAGAGCCCTTAGGATCTTTGCTTGATTACCGGCGTTGTGATGGCGATCACACTCGTGGGGGCTGGGTAATCCACAAGCACATCCTTATGCAGGTCCCTAGTCGTAGGACTATCGAGACAGGGCATCGATACTCCGGAGTAGACTAGCGTATGCGCTTTTCATCCCAGCAGGGGAGACGGTCTGTCCCACAGCCGTCAGTACGTCGTACTTGAGATAGTATGCGGGTGCTCGTTAGGTTACGAGTACACTGGACAGGACTCGTCGGGAACTGTTGGTTGGTATTATACCTATCGTCAGTTAACAGTTCCCAGGTGACATGAATACAGCTTAGTCCGCTGACTTGACACTGTCACTTCGCCTCGAGTGCGTTCCCACTGTTCTTTGATTGCTACCCTACCACGGCTCTACTGAGTCGTGCAAACAGGTAGTAGTTGGGAGCAGTCCCGAAGCACTTGGAGGCAGTGACGGTTAGACAGGATTCATCTCTCCCGGTATTGGGAGTTGATATCGCGTTGTGTCTAGGAGAGCCATTACACATAGTCGTCCCTGGCCAGGGCAAGCGAGATTTGCTGGTAGTGTTACTAGTAGTTTCTCAGGGTGTTTTAGGCTTCACTCCGACACGACTTGTACCGCTATTAGGGGACTGACATTTGCCACCCTCCTAGGCCCGCCATGCGATACTCTTAGACGAACAGACCGGACTGTACGGAGATTGTCACATACAGGCTCAGTAGGAGTTCAGATGGGTTTCACCTCGTCAGTCTTCTTATCGGCATCTACCTGGGGGCCGTTACGCACAGCTAGTGCCGCTTGCGGTCTGTGGTTAAACCCACTGCCAGCGTAGTGTCGAGTCTTTAGAGTCCCACACAGAGGGTTATTCGCCTTTGGCCAAAACAGAGTAGAGGTCGCATGGAATTGCGACAGGGTTCGTTCACATCCGCGCACTTGTGCACGTTTGGTGTCCGGACAGTCATTACTAGCGGGCTCTGGTTTGAGCCGGATCCTAGTATATGTTTTGGGGTTAGTTTTATCTCTTTGTATTCGTGTTCCTCGGAACACGAATGCGGGTGTGTATGCACAGTTGATTGAGGTGGAGGAAGAGGTTTTTCATTAGGGTTTCGGAACGGGTGTGTATGCACAGTTGACAGTTGTCTTTTTCCAAACCCTAATGAATATGTGAAATATCAATTAATAATATTAATTAAATGAAATTGTGTCATGGTTTGGGTTGTTGACTTGTTGACCTTGGTTGACTAGTTGACCATGTTTGAAACATTGACCATCATCATTACTTTTCAAGATGCTCTTTGATCTTTGCAAAAAACATTTAATGTGATATGATAATGGTCTCATCAAACCAACCATCACCTTTTTCATTTTGGATTAATATTATTAATTAGATTAATTCACATATATTGTTATGGTTGTAAAAACTATTCTCATTCTCTCATAACCATTCTCTCTCTTCCTTTCATCTTCCTCCTCCTCTAGTTCAAGGAAAAACATTCTCATGAGTTGAGAAACCTTTCCTTGGAGATAAAACACCCAAAGCCACTCTCTACTCATCCTAAGGTTAAAGGTCTAGCAAGCCGGAGACTTTAGTTTTCTCAAGTTCGAGAAAGGAGCTCAAGGTAGAAACCCTCAGGTGGATCCATCTTCGACAAGAGAAGGCGACGAGGAAAGCACCATCTGACCACTACAAAGAGTCCAAGAAGAAGGAGTTCAAGTTGAGGAATAACCCCTAACCGAGTAGATAACTCTCTTGTTAGTTGCTAGTGTGTAGTTTAGCCAAGATCCGTATTTTGTAGTCCATGTTACCTAAACCCTAAAAATTGTTTTTCACCGTTTCCGCAAGCCTGAAAGAACCGGGAGAGGTAACGTGGACCTAACAACCTGTACACATGTCACCAGGGAACTGCTATCTGACGTCAAGTATAATACCAACTAGCATGTTCCCGGCGAGTCCTGTCTGGTGTACTCATAACCCAATGAGCACCTGTATACATCTTAGGTGATCCAACTGACACCAATGGCTTGTGAGACCGGCCACCGCCCCTCGTCGGGGTCTCGACTGTATACACTAGTCTACTAATGGAGTATCGATTCCCAGTCTCGAAACTCCCACGACTAGGGACCACTTTAAGGATGTGCTTATAGATCCCAGCTCCCACGTAAATTATCGCCATCATACTGCTGGCAGTCAAGCAAGAATCCTAAGGGCTCTATCAACGTGTAATAGCGAACTGTAAGGTCACCTAAAGCAGTACACGATGATAAAGATAAACCAAATAGCATACTATCATCTTGAGTAAGACTGTCCTACCTGCATAGGTCCTCCCTCAATAATTGCAATCATGTGCCTGTGATCCAATAATTGACTCTGAGGGCACTATATCCAACAATCTGTAGGGTTACTAGGCACACTAATGAGGCTCTACAAGGCATCGACCATGCCGGATTAAAAATTTTAGGTGCTTAACAACCCTAAGCAAGATCGTTAACTAAAGATTAGGCGAAACATAAAGCTAGTAGATAACAATTATCACTAAGGGAAGGGACTACAACCTTTGTAGATCCGGTCCTCCACTTCCAAAGCTCCGTGACGACGTCCCTTCGCTGCGATCATCCAACTCCGGACTCTCGGACGGCTCCTTGATGAAATTGCAACGGGATCGCTTGAAGTCTTCGGTGCCGAAGATGATCTACGTCGAGGGAATACGGACTCGAGCTTCTACCTCACTAACCATAGAATTAGTGAAGCAAACACCCTAAACTAAAGTGCTAGTCTAGTAGAGGATGGTGAGATAGGAAGTGGGTACTCTTTAGATTTTGATTTCTCACTTGGATCTTCACTTGATAATTTTCTAGCAAGCTTTTCCTTTTCTTCAAGAAGAAGAAGAAGAAAAGAAAAGAATAAGAATCATCCCCAAAAAAAAGAATTATCAAGTGATGTCTATTATAATGCAACCATGGGTGAGATAAACCATTGTAGAGACTAAACTTGAGTTTAGGTTAATGGTTAGGTTAAGGAAAATGACATGCAAAACAAAATGGTGGACTTCCTCAAAGATGCTTGAAAGCTTCATGAAGCTTCAAGAAAAGACAAAGCAATCCACCATTTTATTTTACCAAAATAAATAAAAACCCAAACCTTTAACCTAAACATGGTGTAAGTCATACACACACCCAAGTTTGCATGTATCATCAAACATGATACAAACTTGTGCACAAAAAATATATCACATATACAACTTGTGCACATCAAGTGAGAAAATCAATCTAAAGTGAACCAATACTGGTTAATGTAAAGTAATATATCAAATATATAATTATACATTAAATCATTAAATCAACACTTGATTTAATGATCCGGTCATATCTTATATAACCGACTAATATCAATGTATCGACTTATCGAATCAACACTTGATTCGATAACCCGGTTATATCGCATATAACCGATCGATACAAACTTCGCGAGAATTGAATACGGTATCACATACACGCATTATTCTCATTCCCGCACATATCACATATGCGCTCCTATTTCGTTTTGCCTGAGCCAGTACAACCTCTATGTAGGACTCTAAAGACTCGTCAATACGCTGGCAGTAGATGATGATCATATCAAGCACCCACAAGTCGTCAGCGGTACTAGCTGGACGTAACGGCTACCCGGGTATTGAGCGATCAGAAGATCAGCAAGCAAGCCCGCTCCAACCCTGCAAAAAGCCTGACAGTGACACTACCGTACAGTCCGGTCTCCTCGTCTGATATGTCGCATATCAAGTCTAGGGGTGGTAAACGTCAGACCCCAATAACCGATAAGTCGTGCCGATATGAGGCGCATAACGGGTCGAGAAACTATGGGTAACACTTACCAATAAATCTCTAAACCAGCCCTGGCCAGGGACTTCCCTGTTATGGCCAATCAAGCACAGCGCAACATCAACCCCCAATACCGGGAGAGACGAAACCCCTCCTATCGCTCATTGCCTCCATGTGACTCGGGACTGTACCCAAAAATCACCGTTTTGCACGCCCTCTTGGACGTGGTAAGGTGGAAATCAAAGCACAGTGGGAATCACACAAGACTCTATGACGATCTCGGGTCTACAGACTAACCTGTACCAGTGTCACCAGAGAACTGCCATCTGACGTAAGGTATAATACCATCAGGGAGTTCTCGGCGAGTCCGTCCAGTGTACCCAGTCTCCACTAAGCACCCGTATATCATCTCTGATGTCAAACACCAATGGATATGGGATCATCCATCGCCCATCTGTATGGGTCGAGAAGGTATACGCTAGTCTACTCTGGTATATCGATGCCCCGTCTCGATATACCCACGATTTGGGACCTTGAAGGATGTACTTATGGACTAACATATCCCCACTAGTATGATCCGCATTATAGTCCAGGTAGTCAAGTACACATCCGAAGGGCTTTACCAACATGTAACAGAGAGACAATCAGTATACACGTTAAGGTAAAGAGTAACCAGATAGCATACTATCATGTCGAGCAAGAAAGTCCTCCCTATATATGTCCAAGTATCCACTACACTATACAACACATGTATAGTAATGGCCTCTAGGGCATACATATAACTAACACAATCTCCCACTTGCACTCAAGGCTAATTATTGCGATGTCGCATACTCACAGCCCGTGTGATACAGAACACCCAACTCCTCTACTAATCAGTCTCACAAAGCCCGTTTGCGAAACTATTGCGTTCGAGGAATAGCCTCAGTGAGTGGATCTGCCCTGATGTTTCTTTCTATGTCTCTCTTTATCTCAAGTTCGCGGAGAAAGCCATCTCCCGAAATGAGCAATACCTGTCTTAGAATATGTCTGGATATCTGACGGGACCTAGTTCATAAATGAACTCCAAATCCAAACTTCTTAAACTGTATCGTCCACTGAATTTAATCAGTATCCTGCACCATGCCTCCCTCAGTATCCGCTTGGACCACCTGTCCAAACTACTGCTCGTCAGAGGGAAAACTATAACTCTGATAGTCACTCTGTCATCCAGGTCACCATGGAAGCCTGGAATGATAACCGTCTCCCGAAGGAGGATGTCGTTATCATATCCCCAGAACATCAACTTATGTTCTAAAACTGCTTCCGAACGTTTCTCCAGGATAGGATTAATATCAACTTATTGCATCTAGTGCAAAAACAACATCTGGTATGGTACTTGACATCTCATGATTGACTCAATTGCCTAAGCAAGAGATCTGCCAATCATGCACATCCCTCTCCCCTTTAGTCTGTAAGACACCTTTAAAGAGGGTGACTCCATCACCTGCAGGTACACCACCATGCCAGGAGTCGTCCATTCTAAACACTTTTAGAATACTGTCTAAGTACCCAGATTTAGTAGGTATCACTTTGATCCTATATGGAGAATCCTTGTGATAAGCGGAGATTGACCGAGCGTAGCATAGGAAACTCCTTCCCTATCAAGAGTATGTCATCCACGTACTCTACGAGGATCATCACCTTACTCCTTACTACCTTTTTGTATATACAAGGTTCATCTACCATTTTGATGAAGTCAAACTCTTTGACTAACACATCAAAATAGACGTTCTAACTCCACGATGCCTGCTTTATCCTATAAAGCATCTTGTACACGTTTCCGCTGCTCCCACTGTCTACGAAGCCCTCTGGCTGTGTACTTATAGACGCTCTCTTCTAAAACATCATTTAGAAAAGCTGTCATGACACTCAACCACCAGATATCGTAGTCATGGTTTGTAGCCGTGGCAAGTAGGATCTGGATGGACTTAAGCATAGCTACTTAGAAAAGGTTTCAACATAATCCATACCTGGTCAATGATGCAAACCTTAAGTCTAGCTTTGAAAGTCTCAACCTTTCCATGTACACCAAGTAATCTTCTCAAGATATACTTGCTCCTGATGGGGATTTAACCCTTCAGATAAAGCAACCAAAGTCCATACTTTGTTGGTGTATAAGGATTCCATCTCAGATCACTAAGCATCCAGCCATTCTTACAGAGTCATACTCCTGATGGCCAGCTCGAAACTAGTTGGGTTATCATCTCATGATGCAATCCTCACTCCCACTGTCATAGAGAAACTGAAGTATCTCTCAGGTGGGTGAGGAACCCTACTAGATCGGCGGAGAGGCTGAGGTTCGTTGGAATCTACTGAATTCTTTGGTTCTACCAAATCATCTGCTGTAATTTGTATAGCTGGAACCTTTTCCAGTTCTACCTCATGACCACTAATTTCTTCTCAAGAAATTCCCTTTCACAAAGGTGGCATGTTGAGAAACAAAACATTTTTGTTCCTCGGTTTGGTAGAAGATATTCCCTTGCTAATGCTTGGGATATCCAACAAACTTCCATAGATCTTACTTTGCCTCGAGCTTGTCCGGATTATGCTTTTAGACATAGGCTGGACAACCCCAAATCTTAATTGACTTAAGATATGGGCTCTTCTCATTCCATATCACATATGAAGTGGCAGGCGTCAGATTTGATTTGAACCCTATTCAATAGGTATGCAACTTCACAAGTGCATAACTCCCAAAAGGAAATAGGTAACTCAGTAGTACTCATCATAGAGCACACCATATCAGATAGGGTGTTATTGCTCCGCCCCGATATACCATCGTGCTATGGTGTATATGGAGGAGTAATGCTGAGAGAGAATCTCATTCTCCTTTAGAATAGTCCAGGATTTCCGTGCTTAAGTATTCTCTTCCCTGATCACATCAAAGGACTTAATACTTATACCCGTATTTTGGTTCTCTACTTCTAACTTATATTCTGTGATTATCTCAAAAGTTTTGGACTTGTGTTTCAACAGGAACATATATCTGAATCTTGAGAGATCATCAGTAAATGTAATGAAGTACAAAGAACCGTTCTTGGCATGTGTAGACAGGGGACATTTCATACATCAGCATGTATCAATCCCAAAAGTTCACTAACTCTTTCTCTGTTTCCTTTTAACAGAGCTATGGTCATCTTATCTTTGTGACATGACTGGCAAGTTTCACAAGATGTAAATTCAAACTAATTTAAATATGCATCTATATGTAACTTCAGCTAGTCGGGTCGCATTGATATGACCTAGTCTACAATACCTCAAGAAGGATTCGTTCATTTCTGAACTCTTCATCTTGTGTGTGTTCTGTATACTAAGAACTGTAGTTTGATTTAGAACGTCAATGCTTTTAGATAACGTACCTGAACCGATCAACTTTTGATATAGAAAATGTTCAAAACATTATCCAGCAATACAAAATTATATCTTTTCTTTACTGATAAAGAGACTGATATGATTTTGTATATCAGGTTCGATATCTAATAACATTTGTTCAGAATCAATGTATTCTGGTAATACAGGGTGATAGTGACCAACAGACTTGGCTGCAACATTTGCACCGTTTTCTATCTCATGAAACTTATCACCCGTTCTCAGTTCTTTACCTATCTGTAGCCCATGTAACAGATTACATATGCGGGATCCTGATCCAGTATCATATACTCAGGACGTAAAGGAAATTGAGAAACAGTTCTCTGTAATGAACACACCCGAAGATGATGCATCAGCATGCACTTTCTTCGTTTGGACGGCACGGGAATTCTGGTAATCCCCAATTTCCTGCTCTGTCTTATAACAATTATAAGTTGGAGCGGGACCAACGTTCCACAGCTCAGTATAACAAGCGGGTTCGGTCAATACATCCGTATTATTATCTTGATTAAGGCGTGAAATGGTCTCTACCTGGAGAGAGAGAGAAGAAAACACTCAGCGTATGCTCTTGCAAGATCAGATTGGTTATTATTTTATCTAATCAGGATGGCTCCCACTGTTTTTATCAAATCTTTCTTCAAACCCTAAAAGGAAAGACTAGCCGGGATAAATTACACGCTACAAGTTCGCCAATCTTTCAGCCAGGCCAGTGTCGGTACTTTGAGGGAGGTCCCCCGTGCTTTCGCACGAACCTAATTAATGTAAACCTCGTTTTCCCAGAGGCGTAACCCCGTTGACACCTTTCTAGACACCTATTTGATCGGCTAATTGTAATGTGTAAAACTCTCCCAGGAGTAACTCTTACTCGCAGTGGGTATCGGGATCCAACTATCTCATAGAAGGTATGCAATCTCATTGCAAATTTCAACACTTGAAATTCCCGATAAAATTTTGCCCCTAACGTGCTATGACCTTGACGAAAGCCAACAAACCATAGCCCGCTAGTCAAGTTCAACCCGTACATTTCTTGATTGAATTAAACCCACCCGCACGACCCTTGACGAAAGCCAACAAAGCCGCACGACTACCCTAATCCAATCGCATCGTATGCAGCAGATAAGCAGCATATAGCTACCGCACACTACACCTTAACGAAAGCCAACAAATGTAGCATGAATACTATATACAACTTATCTGAAATGACGGAGGGCTACGACAGGTTTTTCTGAAAACCTATTGCGTAATGAACTTGATATCGTTGTAGAATCAAATGATTTTAAAATGGAGTATTTTTTAGGCTTTTCTAGTTTTGCTAAAGGGGTCACTCCCGGTGAAGGGATCGTCGGCCCTTTCCTCGTCGAATGAGGTGCGGGATATATCATATATATCACTGTGCAAAGCAGAAACTATAGAAGCAATCAAAAGACAAACCGAGTGTGTAGCATCTGCCAGTTATTGCTAAAGGGGTCACTCCCGGTGAAGGGATCTCGGCCCTTTCCTCATCGAATAAGGTGCAGGATGTTCTACAAGGAACACCGCGATGCAAAGCAAGAACTGTAGCTACCTGTTTTTGAAAATTCGATTCCACAATATCTTTTAGGTTTCTTTTTCTTTCATTAATCATATTAATGAAATCCCATCATTTAAGTTACCTAAACATCACAGATAAATAGAACGTACACTTATGCCATCCGCATTCGCCTCTATGTCCCCTCTGCACCGTTAGGTTAGGTAACTAATGCCAGAGAGAGGCAGGGCTAGCGCGGGTGTAAAACATAAGTAACGTCTATATAATATATCATATATACTATATACAGTATTTATCACAGAACATATCAAATGATCACATCACAGATATCGCAGCAGAAAATATCATATGAAATATTGGATATACTAGGACGTCCGTGTTTTATTTTGAGCCTGTATAAAACACGGATTCCACGGTCGTGATGAATAGCCAATCCCACACCCCTAGACCCCTACGAGAGCGGCAAGCAACCCTACCAATTCTAGGGTTAGGAGACCCGGGCTCGACTTCTCGAGATGGTCTCCCACTGGACCCTAGAACCCGGTTACTTGTGCTCCCCTCCTTGGGTCTATCCTAGTGCCAAAAAGTAAATAATATACAAATGGTGACAAGTTCCACAACCTGGAAGTGCCCCAATAAAAGAATATTACATACAAGTTTTTACATGAATGAAAATGAAAAACACTCATCTCACATAAAAAAACCCGGCTATTCAAACACGACGATCCAATATAACATATCCAGCAACACATAACATCACATGTCACCAACGTAAGTAAATATGCCCATCCCAATTGTCGTTGACATATAGCAACGAAACCGGCGATATCACATATTACACTTACGGTCACAGAAAAGAAAGTGTAAAACTACAATAGTTGGAATCCGCAAACTCTTTAGACATCGCATGCCTGACCAAATGAATTCTTTAGACATCGCATGCCTAACTAGTATAAACCCCGCATTTTAGTCTCTTTATCGAAAACTCTTTTCAATATCAAGTCGGGCAATTCAACAGGATTCCCGACATCCTGATCGAATGCTCGTCGCAAACTTTAGTAGGCGGCCGCACCCCCGATACCGTCGACGACGTGCACCAAGGCGGAACACCGCTACCGCGAGCACCCGAACGGATGCTTTCGGCGACGGGGTTCTCCTACAGTCACTTGGTCGGGGCTAAGGGGTGTAGCTGTCTATTAAGTTTATCCGGCGAGTATCCGCGTACGCTACGTGATTGCGACGGACTTTTGATCGCATCAAAATTCCGTGGTAACCGATCAAGTGAGACCAAAGTGCTATGTTTATAACATTCATATTAGTTATCTCATAACTACTTGTGAATTCCAAATATTGTATCACATTCCAGATAAATAGAAAATGTTAAACTTTCCAATCGAACAATCAAACACCCAAGTTTTCCCGAAACAGCTCAACACATGAAATAAGTCTAAAAACATCCATTTCATGCCACAGTACCAACGGTCCAGCCGTAGAAGGGTCAAGCCAACGCCTCACATGTGGCACGCCGTACTGCCCCAAACCCTAAGGTTCAAAGGGCAGTTCAAGACGGTCACATAATCGAGTTAAGCTTTGTTGTCTTCCAGAGGGTCCATCGCATTACTTGCACTACTTCGAACGTTCTTAAACTACGGAAAGATCCAACACTTGGAAATTTCCCGACAGGGGAAAAAGTGGGTATTTATATCCGGTCAAACTTTTTAACATGTTCTAAAATATCCGGAAAAACAATAACGAATTTAAAATTCCCGATCGAATCGACGATTACAAAATAAACCCCAGAATACTCAACACTTGAGTCAGATTAAAAATACCCATAAATTAGTAACCACAGAGACAAGAATTACTATGCAAAAATCCGTCCCTAATACCCTTACCTTGCCGCGGAACCGCCGCCAAAGGTGGCTAATTGCCGCGGTTCCGCGGCCATGTTGAGAAATTGGGGGCTCGTTTTTCACCATAATTCTTATATTAGCCTGCTGAATTTTTTAGGTATTTTTAATTCTGGAAAAACCCAGATTTTAAAAAATGTACAGAAAGGAGTATAATTTGAGGTTTCTCGGTTCATTCGGAGTTTTAACTTCGTTAACGCGTCGCCTAATGCCCTAGCTAGGCTCTGATACCACTGTAGGGTTACTAGGCACACTAATGAGGCTCTACAAGGCATCGACCATGCCGGATTAAAAATTTTAGGTGCTTAACAACCCTAAGCAAGATCGTTAACTAGAGATTAGGCGAAACATAAAGCTAGTAGATAACAATTATCACTAAGGGAAGGGACTACAACCTTTGTAGATCCGGTCCTCCACTTCCAAAGCTCCGTGACGACGTCCCTTCGCTGCGATCATCCAACTCCGGACTCTCGGACGGCTCCTTGATGAAATTGCAACGGGATCGCTTGAAGTCTTCGGTGCCGAAGATGATCTACGTCGAGGGAATACGGACTCGAGCTTCTACCTCACTAACCATAGAATTAGTGAAGCAAACACACTAAACTAAAGTACTAGTCTAATAGAGGATGGTGAGATAGGAAGTGGGTACTCTTTAGATTTTGATTTCTCACTTGGATCTTCACTTGATAATTTTCTAGCAAGCTTTTCCTTTTCTTCAAGAAGAAGAAGAAGAAAAGAAAAGAATAAGAATCATCCCCAAAAAAAAGAATTATCAAGTGATGTCTATCATAATGCAACCATGGATGAGATAAACCATTGTAGAGACTAAACTTGAGTTTAGGTTAATGGTTAGGTTAAGGAAAATGACATGCAAAACAAAATGGTGGACTTTGACAAAGATGCTTGAAAGCTTCATGAAGCTTCAAGCAAAGACAAAGCAATCCACCATTTTATTTTACCAAAATAAATAAAAACCCAAACCTTTAACCTAAACATGGTGTAAGTCATACACACACCCAAGTTTGCAAGTATCATCAAACATGATACAAACTTGTGCACAAAAAATATATCGCATATACAACTTGTGCACATCAAGTGAGAAAATCAATCTAAAGTGAACCAATACTAGTTAATGTAAAGTAATATATCAAATATATAATTATACATTAAATCATTAAATCAACACTTGATTTAATGATCCGGTCATATCTTATATAACCGACTAATATCAATGTATCGACTTATCGAATCAACACTTGATTCGATAACCCGGTTATATCGCATATAACCGATCGATACAAACTTCGCGAGAATTGAATACGGTATCACATACACGCATTATTCTCAGTCCCGCACATATCACATATGCACTTCTATTTCGTTTTTCCTGAGCCAGTACAACCTCTATGTAAGACTCTAAAGACTCGTCAATACGCCGGCAGTAGATGATGATCATATCAAGCACCCACAAGTCGTCAGCGGTACAAGCTGGAAGTAACGGCTACCCGGGTATTGAGCGATCAGAAGATCAGCAAGCAAGCCCGCTCTAACTCCTGCAAAAAGCCTGACGGTGACACTACCGTACAGTCCGGTCTCCTCGTCTGATATGTCGCATATCAAGTCTAGGGGTGGTAAACGTCAGACCCCAATAACCGATAAGTCGTGCCGATATGAGGCGCATAACGGGTCGAGAAACTACGTGTAACACTTACCAGTAAATCTCTAAACCAGCCCTGGCCAGGGACTTCCCTGTTATGGCCAATCGAGCACAGCGCAACATCAACCCCCAATACCGGGAGAGACGAAACCCCTCCTATCGCTCATTGCCTCCATGTGACTCGGGACAGTACCCAAAAACCACCGTTTTGCATGCCCTCTTGGACGTGGTAAGGTGGAAATCAAAGCACGGTGGGAATCACACAAGACTCTATGACGATCTCGGGTCTACAGACTAACCTGTACCAGTGTCACCAGAGAACTGCCATCTGACGTAAGGTATAATACCATCTGGGAGTTCTCGGCGAGTCCGTCCAGTGTACCCAGTCTCTACTGAGCACCCGTATATCATCTCTGATGTCAAACACCAATGGATATGGGATCATCCATCGCCCATCTGTATGGGTCGAGAAGGTATACGCTAGTCTACTCTGGTATATCGATGCCCCGTCTCGATATACCCACGACTAGGGACCTTGAAAGATGTACTTATGGACTACCATGTCCCCACTAGTATGATCTGCATCATAGTCCAGGTAGTCAAGTACACATCCTAAGGGCTTTACCAACATGTAACAGAGAGACAATCAGTATACACGTTAAGATAAAGAGTAACCAGATAGCATACTATCATGTCGAGCAAGAAAGTCCTCCCTATATATGTCCAAGCATCTACTACACTATACAACACATGTATAGTAATGGCCTCTAGGGCATACATATAACTAACACAATCTCCCACTTGCACTCAAGGCTAATTATTGCGATGTCGCATACTCACAGCCCGTGTGATACAGAACACCCAACTCCTCTACTAATCAGTCTCACAAAGCCCGTTTGCGAAACTATTGCGTTCGAGGAATAACCTCAGTGAGTGGATCTGCCCTGATGTTTCTTTCTATGTCTCTCTTTATCTCAAGTTCGCGGAGAAAGCCATCTCCCGAAATGAGCAATACCTGTCTTAGAATATGTCTGGATATCTGATGGGACCTAGTTCATAAATGAACTTCAAATCCAAACTTCTTAGACTGTATCGTCAACTGAATTTAATCAGTATCATGCACCATGCCTCCCTCAGTATCCGCTTGGACCACCTGTCCAAACTACTGCCCCTCGTCAGAGGGAAAACTATAACTCTGATAGTCACTCTGTCATCCAGGTCACCATGGAAGCCTGGAATGATAACCGTCTCCCGAAGGAGGCTGTCGTTATCATATCTCCAGAACATCAACTTATGTTCTAAAACTGCTTCCGAACGTTTCTCCAGGATAGGATTAATATCAACTTATTGCATCTAGTGCAAAAACAACATCTGGTATGGTACTTGACATCTCATGATTGACTCAATTGCCTAAGCAAGAGATCTGCCAATCATGCACATCCCTCTCCCCTTTAGTCTGTAACACACCTTTAAAGAGGGTGACTCCATCACCTGCAGGTACACCACCATGCCAGGAGTCGTCCATTCTAAACACTTTTAGAATACTGTCTAAGTACCCAGATTGGGAAACTACCCAAATCTAGATCTAAAACCATAGATCCAGTAATCAGAATGTCTGATGTATTATCCAAGTCCTTTATGGAAAAACCACTGTATGACAACCAAAGTATAACCGATCGTAGTATAGGAATTTCACTTCCTACTCTGTGTATGTCATCCAAATACCAGGACATCACACTCTACTACTTTCTTAACAGATCCATCCCCTATTCTGATGAAGTCAAACCTATGACTGTCATATCAGAAATAGATGATCTATCTCCGCTATATCTGCTCTAGCCTATAAATACACATAGGCTTCTTGTCTACTATGCTTCCGCTGCTCCCACTGACTATGACAACCCTCTGGCAGAATCATATACACGTGCACTTCTAAAGCCAATTCAGAACGACGCTATACTCATCCTCCTGCCGGGTCTCATAGCCTGGAACAACAGTAGTGTCAAGTCTGGGTAAAACAAGAACCTCCCTATCACCGTCTTTGAGCATACCGAAGTACCTCTCGAGTGCCTGAGGTTACCCACCATATCTGCGGAGTGGCCAATGGAATGTCAAACCAGAATGAATCTTTAGGTTCTTATCAAATTTTCTGTAATCGTTTGCGGTTCTGGAATCACTTCCAGTTCTACCATACTCCCACTACTATTTTCTGAAAAAATCTATTTTTATTAAAACTGTAGTGAGTCAAGAACAATATCACTATTGATCTTCCAGATGGTAGAAAGTCAACCCTCGTCATAGCCCGGGTCAACCCACAAACAGCCATTATAGAAACGTGCCTTGAGTTATCCACAGTCTGGTTTTAAGCATAAGCCGGACAACTCCCCGTACCTTAACATTGTTAAGATATGAACTATTCCATATACAATATAGAAATAGAGGCACTGATTTAATTGGAACCAGATTCAAATCATGCAGTTGTCTCCAGTGCATGTCAACTAAATGGAGAGAGGCCGATCAACATTACTCAACTAAGGAGTGCTTCCAATTATGAGTAACCTGAAAGAGAAGCAAGTTCTCTTAATCATTACTATTAACTGAATACCATACACAAGTATCTACATCTTCGATCACCTTGAAGAATCCTGATACTTGCAACACTTGGTTCTCTACTTTATTCTTATACCTATAACTTCTCAAACCTTAGACCTTGCATTTCTACGAAACACATGTCTAAGAACTAGAGTAGTCACAAGTAAACATAATATAGTACGAGTACCAACCCCTCTGTCCTCATGGACACTGGACAACATACAATACTCTGTATAAGTCCTTTCATTCCTTGTGTGTCGTAGGTTGAAAACTGTACTTATGGTTAAGAAGAATTACACCGCTGTTTAATGCTCCTTACCTAACCATCCACTGATATAGGTAAATTTCATAGACATAATTTCAAAAAGTTATACCTCACTTTATAAAAATAAACGTACAGATATATCAATTTGAAATTAGTGCATAACAACGGATATTCAAAACCAAATATTTGTCGTCCGGCAAACAACCCAGGCGATTTCCTCAAATATCACCAATTACAACGAATCCCGATATAATGAGGATGATCACCCAATTCCCAATAACTTACTCCCACTCATCATCTGTAAAACCATACAGATGTGAGAATCAAACCCGGTAAATACATACCCTGGGGCAAAGGATAATTGGGAAATCAGTTTTCTTTTAACAATACACAGTGAAACTGAAACATGTAAATGTTTCGAAGGGGTATCCGGGTATTCCTAGTAATGCCTCTTCCATTATCAGATTCACAACTATAACCGTATATTTCTTTGCCATCTCTCCAAATCCCTTTATATGTCTTTAGTCATTACCTTCTGTATACCCTTTTAGGCTAAATGGTTTTCTTCCTTCCCTACCGTTTGGCACCAGCCTATGGTTTGGAAGAAGACTATCCAATAAGCATAATGGGTGTACTCTCCTAATCCTAGGAGCACTCACAATGCGAGAGAAGGTAATGATAAAAGACAACTGAATAAAACCTTATTCCTATTTCTCCTGAACCAGAATCCATCCCCGAACTGGAACAAGTTCCTTCGAGTTCGTATATAACCATACGATGGAGTATCCAAATAACTGTGGATCTTCGTAGTGATATGAAGTGTCCTGGAGAAATACAAAGGTGAAGTAGGAGTGGCGATGAAATACTTGGTTTGGTCGTAAATAGCAGTCGCAGTTTACATTGCCCTCTTTCTGATCCCTTTATTTGTCTTTACTTAATACCTTCTGTACACCTTCGTTAGGCTAATTGATTTTCTTCATTCCCCACCGTTCGGCACCTGCCTATGGTTTGGAAGAAGACTATCCAATAAGCGTAATAGGTGTACTGTCCTAATCCAAGGAGCACTCGAAACCTGAGAGAAGGTAAAAGGAAAAGACAACTGAATAGTCCTATTCATTTTCTCCAGAACCGGAAACCATTCTCGAATCTGGAACAAGTTCCTTCGAGTTCGTATATAACCATACAATGGTTTTATCCAATGGAAGTGGATGTTCGTAGTAATACGGAGTGTTCTGGAGAAAAGGGAAAAAGTAGGAGTGGCAATGAGGTATTCAACTCTGACAATCCAAAAGCCAGTGTTTTAAGAAAGTTCGGTTAACTTGGTCACTGAGTCATAGTCTAGAGTCGGGTCATGGTCGCTGCCAGAGAGAGAGAAAAGAAACACTCTGCGTGCACTCTAACCTAGATCATAATGGTTATCAATTTATCTAATCAGGAAACCTCCCACTGTATCGTCAAATTCTCCTCCAAACCTGAAAGAAGAATTAGTCGGGATCACCCGAGGAGTAAACCAACTCATCAGTAGGAATCGGGATCCAACTATCATCGCATGATAACGTGATGGAATCCACTCACGTTATCACACTCCATATGGTATGCGCAAATCTGGCAAGTTTCAGTTTCTTTAGAAACTCCCGATGTGATTTTTACCCCATGCTCTTATGACCTTGACTAAGGCCAACAAATCATAAGTCGCATGTCAAGTTCTACCCGTCATTGTCCAGGTTAATTTGAACCCACCCGTACAAGCCCTTGACTAGGGCCAACAAGGCTGTACGACTGTCCCAAACCAACGCATCTATCTATGCTACAGAAAAGTAACAAATAGCTACCATACACTATGCCTTGACTAAGGCCAACAAACATAGCATGAATACTAAGTGCTACCCGTCTGAAATGACGGAGGGCTACGAATGGATTTTGGAGAAAAACCTTTAACGTAATGAACTTGATATCGTTGAAGGAACCGGATAGCATTTTATAAAAATATAGTGGCGAAAACCTTTGCTAAAGAGGTCACTCCCGGTGAAGGGAACTCGGCTCTTTCCCCGTAGAATGAGGTGCAGGATATTCCAATTGAATACCACGATGCAAAGCAAAAAGTAATCGGCTATAGTGAAGTTATTACCCTGACGCAAACTTCTGTCCAAGGGGTCACTCCCAGTGAAAGGATCTCGGCCCTTGCCTCGTCGACTGAGGTGCTGGATATTCATAACCGAATACCACTGTGCAAAACAAAAGAAAACGTCCTTGCAATAACAGCTTTTTGAAAAATGTTCCAACAACATCAAACAGGTTTGTTTAGCTTGCATTGATCTGAATCAATGCAGTCCCATCAATTAATCACACCACAAAAGAACGAAAATATGATGTACGTATATGCCATCCACATTCGCCACTAGGTCCCGTCATCACCCGTTAGGTTACTTAACTAACGACAGAGCGGGGACTGGACTAGCGCTGGTGTAAAACATATACAACATCTACTAGTATATATATCAATATATAATATTCGCTCATGGCGTGATAAAATGCAACATCACAGAAATGTAATAAGAATTACAGAACAATACAGATAATCTGGGATCCCCGGGTTTCATAAAGCCGCTACTGAAACCCGACGATCCCCTGGTCGTGTGGATAGCCTGTGCAATGAAATCCTAGACCCCTACGGGCGCGGCAAGTTACCCACTAAAACCTAAAGCGAGGCAGCCCCCTTCAACAAAGTGAATGGACCACGCAGCACTTCACGGAATCCGGTAACTTGAGCACCCCTCCTTGGGTCAACCTATACCCCCTACGAGTGCGGCGAATAGCCCGCCAATTCTAGAATGAAGCCCCCTCCATCTCAAAGCCATGAGATGCGGGCCCATTGCCCTCTAAAACCCGGCTATCCGTGCACCCCACTGTGGGGTAATCCTAGTACAGAAAGTAAAATATATACAACGGGTACATCGACCTCAGCCCGGTCGTGCCCCAAAAGAATAATATAAAAACAGGCAGTAACGGCAGTCCACATGTCGGACGCTCGCCCCGCAATATCAAATGTACAAATACAACCAAACTGTACTACCATTGCATCCAGGCTATCCACCACGACAAATCCGCAACATCACAGCACAACACAGAACATCAACGTGAATGTCACGTTCGTAAATCCGTCTAAAAGAACTATAGCAATTAGACAAGTGTTGGGTAGTGGGAGCGCCCCGGCCATCGAACCGTGGCCAAATGCGGAACAAAAATTTCTTAAAACCCGGAGCTACCATTACCCGTTTTGCAAGATCGAAACCATTGACCCTAAAACTAGCAATCTAACAAAAGGAGATAGAATGGTTATACCTAATGAACCAAGTCCTTCGGGTCTTCAACCATTTCCAAGCTTCAAGTGATGCGGATCGACTTTGGTCGCCGGTCTTCCTTCGTCTCCGATGATCCACCCGAGGGAAACGGCGCAAGCTTCAGGTTCGCCAAGCGAACCAACCGACTCTTCAAAATTGCTAGTAGTGGAGAGTGGGGAGTGTAGGATAGTGTCACTAAAATTCTTTCTCTCAACCATAAAACTCATGGAGCAACCATAGAAGATGATAAGGTGATGATCAAAGGAGATGGCATGAAAATTAGCTAAGTATTTTTGTGTGAGCATAAAATGAGAGTGAGAGAGTGTTCTCCACAAATGGACAAGCTCCCATCATCCACTCAAAAGTGGCCGGCCCCCTCTCCTCTCTCTAAATAAAAATGCACACAAAAAGACTTTCATTTAGCAATAAACAAATAACAACCCATGCCAATCACTACATGCTCAAGCCATGCTTTGACTCAAGTCCATGCCTTTCCATGTCATCATATCCACCTCATTTAAACATGTGATTTTATAAATAAAATCAATAATGAGGTGGTATCTCCTAGAAGTCATTCCGCACAAATACGGAATACTTCCCGGTACATGTATCGAAATACACATACGCGTATTCGTACGAAAAATACGAATAGCCAAAGAGAGAAAATAAATAGTGAACAATAATACTAGAATACATATATATAAATACATATGTAAATTATTAAATCAAAACTTGATTTAACAATCTGGCTTAATCCTAAGCCGCTAGTATTATGAACCGTCCGATTAAAGTCTGTGCAGCGTGTGCACATATTCAATCGGACACTTGTCTGTATCAACATATGACACCTACACCATATCTCCTGAACCGTGAAAACCCTCTGTGTGGGACTCTAAAGACTCGTCAATACGCTGGCAGTGGGTTTAACCACAAGCACGTCAGCGGCACTAGCTGTACGTAACGGCTACCCAGGTATTGAGCGAAAGGAAAGCCGACGAGCAAACTCATCCGAACCCCTACTGAGCCTGTCAGTGACAATATCCGTACAGTCCGGTCTGTTCGTCTAAGAGTATCGCATATCGAGTCTAGGGGGTGGATAAATTCAGACCCCTAACAACGTGATAATTCATGTCGGTATGAAACCCATCACTACCTGAGAAACTATCGATCCTGGATCGGTAGTTCTCACATATCCCGGTCGAGGATTTCTAGTGATGGCCACCCGTGCACTGCGTGACATCAACCCTCAATACCGGAAGAGACGAATCCCCGACGATCCGCTCACTGCCTCCATGTGGCTCGGGACTGTACCCAACTAAAACCTGTTTGCACGACTCCTTTGAGCCGTGGTAGCGTAGTAATCAAAGCACAGTGGGAACTCACAAGAGACAAATGACGATCTCAGGTCCACAGACTAACCTGTACACATGTCACCAGGGAACTGCTATCTGACTATAGGTATAATACCAACTAGCATGTTCCCGGCGAGTCCGTCCAGTGTACTCATAACCCAATGAGCACCTGTATACTATCTTAGGTGAACAACTAACACCAATGGCTTGTGAGACCGGCCACCGCCCCTCGTCAGGGTCTAGATACGTATACACCAGTCTACACTGGAGTATCGATGCCCAGTCTCGATACTCCCACGACTAAGGACATTTAAGGATGTGCTTATAGACCCCCAGCTCCCACGTATGTGATCACCATCACAATGCTGGTAGTCAAGTAAGATCCTAAGGGCTTTATCAACATATACATGATGATAAAGACAAACCAGATAGCATACTATCATCTCGAGTAAGACTGTTTTATCGGTATAAGTCCTCGCTCAATCATCATGATCACATGCCTGCGACTATGATAATTGCCTTGAGGGCACTATAGCCAACAATCTCCCACTTGCACTTAAGGCTAATTATGCGATGTCGCATACTCACAGCCCGTGTGATACCGAACACCCAACTCCTCTACTAATCAGTTTCACAAACCTCGTTTGTAAAACTATTGCGTTCGAGAAATAGCCTCAGTGAGTGGATCCGCTCTAGTGTTTCTTTCTATGTCTCTCTTAATCTCAACTTCACGGAGAAAACTATCTCCCGAAATGAGCAATACCCGTCTTAGAATATTTCTGGATATCTGATAGGACCTAGCTCATAAATGAACTCCAAATCTAGCAAACTTCTTAGACAGTATCGTCTACTAAACTCAATCAGTACACTGCGCCATACCATCCTCAGTATCCGCTTGGACCACCTGTCCAAACTACTGCCCCTCGTCAGAGGTAAAACTATAACTCTGACAGTCACTCTGTCATCCAGGTCACCTTGGAAGCCTGGAATGATAACCGTCTCCTAAAGGAGGCCGCCGTTATCAAATCCCTAGAACATCCACTTATGTTCATAAACTGCTTCCATTTGTTTTTCTCCAGGATTGGATTAATATATCAACTTATTGCATCTAGTGCAAAAACAACATCTGGTGTGGTACTTGACATGTCATGATTGACTCAATTTCCTAAGCAAGTGATATGCCAATCATGCACATCCCTCTCCCTTTTAGTCTGTAAGACACCTTTAGAGAGGGTGACTCCATCACTTGCAGGTACACCACCATACCAGGAGTCGTCCATTCTAAAATGCCTTTAGAATACTGTCTAAGTACCCGGATTGGGACACTTCCCAAATCTAGATCTAAAACCATAGATCTAGTAACCAGAATGCTTAATATAATATCCATATCCTATGTGGAGAAAACACTGTGTGACAACCACAGTATAACCGATCGTAGTATAGGAATTTCACTTCCTACTCTGTGTATGTCATCCTCAATACCAAGACACACACCCTACTACTTTCTTAACAGATCCATCTCCTATTCTGATGAAGTCAAAAAAACTATGACTGTCGCATCAAAATTAGATGATTTATCTCCGCTATATCCGCTTTAGTCTATAAATAGACACAAGCTACTTGTCAACTACGCTTCCGCTGCCCCCACTGACTACGACAACCCTCTGGCAGAGTCATATACACGTGCACTTCTAAAGCTAGTTTAGAATGACGCTATACTTATCCTCCTGCCGGGTCTCATAGTCTGGAACAACAGTAGTGTCAAGTCTGGATAAACAAGAACCTCCCTGTTACCTTCCTTGAGGATACCATAGTACCTCTCGGGCGCCTGAGGTTACCCACCATATCTACAGAGTGCCTAATGGAATGTCCATCCTGATTGAATCTTTAGGTCCTATTAAATTTTCCGTAATCGTTTGTGGTTCTGGAATCACTTCCAGTTCTACCATACTCCCACTAGTGTTTTCTGAAAAAGTCCATTTTGCTAAATCTGTGGCGAGTCAAGAACAATATCACTATTGATCTTCCAGATGGTAGAAAGTTAACTCTCGTCAAAGCCCGGGATAACCCACAAACAGCCATTACAGAAACGTGCCCTGAGTTTATCCGGATTCTAGTTTTAAGCATCAGCCGGACGACTCCCTATACCTTAACATCGTTAAGATATAAATTGATTCTATATATATCTAATATAGAAACAAAAGCACTAATTTAATTGGAACCAGATTCAAATAATGCAGCTATCTCCAGTGCATGTCAACTAAATGGAGAGGCTAATCAGCATTACTCAACTTAGGAGTGCGTCCAATTATGAGTAACCTGAAAGAGAAACAAGTTTCTCAAAACCATTACTATCAACTGAATACCACATACAAGTATATACATCTTCAATCACCTTGAAGAATTCCGATACTTGCGACACCTGGTTCTCTACTTCATTCTTGTACCTATAACTTCTCAAACTTGGACCTTATATTTTTATGAAACACTTGTCCAAAACTTGAGAAGTCATAAGTAAACAGAATATAGTACGAGGACCAAACCCTTTGTCCTAATGGACACTGGACAACATACAATACTTTGTATAAGTCCCCTGAGTTGAATAACTCAAATTTTGTGCGTCGTAGGTTGAAAACTGTACCCAGGCGATTTCCTCAAATACCACCAATTACAACAAATTCCGATATAATGAGGATGATCACCTAATTCCCAATAACTTACTCCCACTCATCATCTGTAAAACCATACAGATGTGAGAATCATACCTGGTAAATACATACCCTGGAGCAAGGGCCTAATTGGGAAATCAGTTTTCTATTAACAATACACAGTGAAACTGAAACATGAATATGTTTCGAAAAGGGTATTCGGGTATTCCTAGTAATGTCTCTTTCATTATCAGATTCATGACTGTAACCGTATATTTCGTTGCCATCTCTCCAAATCCCTTTATTTGTCTTTAGTCATTTCCTTCTGTACACCATCGTTAAGCTAAGTGGTTTTCTTCCTTCCCTACCGTTCGGCACCAGCCTATGGTTTGGAAGAAGACTATCCAATAAGCATAATAGGTGTACTCTCCTAATCCTAGGAGCACTCGTAACCTGAGAGAAGGTGATGATAAAAGACAACTGAATAATCCTTATTCTATTTCTCCTGAACCAGAATCCATCCTCGAAAAAGTTTCTTCGAGTTCGTATATAACCATACGATGGATTTATCCAATGGAATTGATGTTCGTAGTGATACGGGGTGTTCTGGAGAAATACAGAGGTAAAGTAGGAGTGGCGATGAAATACGTGGTTTGGTCGTGAATAGCAGTCGCATTTTACTTTGCCCTCTTTTCCAATCCCTTTATTTGTCTTCACTCATTTCCTTCTGTACACCACACTTAGGCTAATCGGTTTTCTTCATTCCCTACCTTTCGGCACCTGCCTATGGTTTGAAAGAAGACTATCCAATAAGCGTAATAGGTGTACCGTCTCCTAATCCTAGGAGACCTTACAACCTGAGAGAAGGTAAAAAGAAAAGACAACTGAATAGTCCTATTCATTTTCTCTAGAACCGGAAACCATCCTCGAAATAGTTCCTTTGAGTTCGTATATAACTATACGATGGTTTTATCCAATGGAAGTGGATATTCGTAGTGATACGGGCGTTCTGGAGAAAAGCAAAGGGTAAAAGAAGGAGTGGCAATGATGTATGCAACTTGGACAATCCAAAAGCCAGTGTTTTTAAGAAAGTTCGGTTAACTTGGTCACTGAGTCATAGTCAAGGGTCGGGGCATGGTCGATGCCAAAGAGAGAGAGAAAAGAAACACTCAGCATGCACTCTAATCTAGATCCGAATGGATAATCATTTTATCTAATCTGGATGGCTCCCACTGTTTCCTCGAATTCTCCTCCAAACCTAAAAGGAGAATTAGTCGGAATCACCCGAAGAGTAATCCTACTCATCAGTAGGAATCGGGATCCAACTATCATCGCATGATAACTTGATGGAAGCCACTCAAGTCACCACGCTCCAGAAGGTATGCGCATGCCTGGCAAGTTTCCTGTATGTTTGAAACTCCCGATATGATTTTTACCCCAAGCGGTTTATGACCTTGACTAGGTCAACAAACCATAAACCGCTAGTCATGTTCAACCCGTCATTATCCTGGATTGCATTAAACCCACCCGCACGTGCCCTTGACTAGGTCAACAAGGCCACACGACTGTCCTAACCAATCGCATTTAAAATGCAACAAACAAGCACTACTTAGCTACCGAACACTACGTCTTGACTAGGTCAACAAACGCAGCACGAATACTAAGCAATACTTGTAAGAAATGACGGAGGGCTACGGCTGGTTTTTGGCCAAAAACCTTTAACGTAATGAACTTGATCTCGTTGAAGGAATCCAAGTGGTTTTACAAAAGTATAGTAGCGAAAACTTTTGCTAAAGAGGTCACTCCCGGTGAAGGGATCTCGGCTCTTTCCCCGTCGAATGAGGTGCAGGATATTCCAAAATGAATACCACGATGCAAAGCAAAAAATAAACGACTATAGTGAAGTTATTACGATGACGCAAACTTTTACTCAAGAGGTCACTCCCGATGAAGGGATCTCGGCCCTTGCCTCGTCGAATGAGGTGCAGGATATTCCAATCTGAATACCACGATGCAAAGCAAAAGCGTACGTCTGTAATGTCAGTTTTAAAAACTTGGTTCCAACAATATCATTTTTATATTGGTTTGTTTTCCTTGCATTGATAAGAATCAACACAGTCACATCAATTAATCACACCAGAAAAGAACGAAAATAAAATGTACGTATATGCCACCCGCATTCGCCACTGGGTCCCGTCATCACCCGTTAGGTTACTTAACTAACGACAGAGCGGGGACTGGGCTAGCGCGGGTGCAAAACATATACAACATCTACTAGTATATATAAATATATATAACAATCGTCCCAGGCATGATAAATGCAACATCACAGAAAAGTAATAAGCATCACAGAACAATACAGATAATCTGGGAGCCCCGGGTTTCATAGAGCCACAACTGAAACCCGACGTTCCCCTGGTCGTGTGGATAGCCTGTGCAATGAACTCCTAGACCCCTACGAGCGCGGCAAGTTACCCGCCAAAACCTGAAGTGAGGCAGCCTCCTTCAGCAAAGTGAATGGACCACCCAGCACTTCACGGAATCCGGTAACTTGAGCACCCCTCCTTGGGTCAACCTGTACCCCCTACGAGTGTGGCGAATAGCCTGCCAATTCTAAAGTGAAGCCCCCTCCGTCTCAACGCCATGAGATGCGGGCCCGTTGCCCTCTAGAACCCGGCTATCCGTGCAACCCCACCTTAGGGTAATCCTAGTACAGAAAAGAAAATAATATACAAGGGTGACATCGACCTCTGCCCGGTCGTGCCCCAAAAGAATAATATACAAACAGGCAGTGACGGAAGTCCACATGTCGGACGCTCGCCCCGCAATATCAAATATACAAATAAATCCGAACTGCACTACCATTGCACATAAGCTATCCACCACGACAATCCGCAACATCACAGCACAATACAGAACATCAACGTGAATGTCACGTTCGCAAACCCGTCAAAAAGGACTATAGCAATTAGAAAAGGTTTACCGATCAAATGACATTCACGGTCACAGATAGAAATGTAAAGTACTGGAAAAATTACACAGTTAAAATTTCGATCGACTAAATTTATCCGCAAAGGCCCCAAAAGCAAATCCAGTACTCAAAAGATTCTGGGCCAAAACAAATCATCACAAAAAACACCTCTTTTAATTTCTGAGCTACAGTAAAAAATTTATGGTCCGTCGCTACTAAACGGCCGCGTAACCGCCGCCAAAAGGGGGTTAGTGCGGCGGTTCCGCGGCGCTTTAGAGGCTTCAGGAGCCCAAATTTTTTCTGCACTCATAGAATCGCCTGCACGGATTTTTAAGCTACTGGAAATAATTTTTGGAGCACTTCCAGAAATCGACAGAAACTTGACAAATCGGAAAAAAGTTTCGGAAATTTTGATCGATCGAGAATTTAAGCTTGTGCAAACTAGCTAGTAGGGTTTAATGGGTGGCTCTGATACCATTGTTGGGTAGTGGGAGCGCCCCGGCCATCGAACCGTGGCCAAATGTAGAACAAAAATTTCTTAAAACCCGACGCTACCATTACCCGTTTTGCAAGATCGAAACCATTGACCCTAAAACTAGCAATCTAACAAAAGGAGATAGAATGGTTATACCAAATGAACCAAGTCCTTCGGGTCTTCAACCATTTCCAAGCTCCAAGTGATGCGGATCGATTTTGGTCGCCGGTCTTCCTTCGTCTCCGATGATCCACCCGAGGGAAACGGTGCAAGCTTCAGGTTCGCCAAGCGAACCAACCGACTCTTCAAAATCGCTAGTAGTGGAGAGTGGGGAGTGTAGGATAGTGTCACTAAAATTCTTTCTCTCAACCATAAAACTCATGGAGCAACCATAGAAGATGATAAGGTGATGATCAAAGGAGATGGCATGAAAATTAGCTAAGTATTTTTGTGTGAGCATAAAATGAGAGTGAGAGAGTGTTCTCCACAAATGAACAAGCTTCCATCATCCACTCAAAAGTGGCCGGCCCCCTCTCCTCTCTCTAAATAATAATGCACACAAAAAGACTTTTTCATTTAGCAATAAACAAATAACAACCCATGCCAATCACTACATGCTCAAGCCATGCTTTGACTCAAGTCCATGCCTTTACATGTCATCATATCCACCTCATTTAAACATGTGATTTTATAAATAAAATCAATAATGAGGTGGCATCTCCTAGAAGTCATTCCGCACAAATACTGAATACTTCCCGGTACATGTATCGAAATACACATACGCGTATTCGTACGAAAAATACGAATAGCCAAAGAGAGAAAATAAATAGTGAACAATAATACTAGAATACATATATATAAATACATATGTAAATTATTAAATCAAAATTTGATTTAACAATCTGGCTTAATCCTAAGCCGCTAGTATTATCAACCGTCCGATTAAAATCTGTGCAGCCTGTGCACATATTCAATCGGACACTTGTCTGTATCAACATACGACACATACACCATATCGCCTGAACCGTGAAAACCCTCTATGTGGGACTCTAAAGACTCGTCAATACGCTGGCAGTGGGTTTAACCACAAGCACGTCAGCGGCACTAGCTGTACGTAACGGCTACCCAGGTATTGAGCGAAAGGAAGGCCGACGAGCAAACTCATCCGAACCCCTACTGAGCCTATCAGTGACAATATCCGTACAGTCCGGTATGTTCGTCTAAGAGTATCGCATATCGAGTCTAGGGGTGGATAAAGTCAGACCCCTAACAACGCGATAATTCGTGTCGGTATGAAACCTATCACTACCTGAGAAACTATCGATCCTGGATCGGTAGTTCTCACATACCCCGGCCGAGTATTTCTAGTGATGGCCACCCGTGCACTGCGTGACATCAACCCCCAATACCGGGAGAGACGAATCCCCGACGATCCGCTCACTGCCTCCATGTGGCTCGGGACTGTACCCAACTAAAACCTGTTTGCACGACTCCTTTGAGCCGTGGTAGGATAGTAATCAAAGCACAGTGGGAACTCACACGAGACAAATGACGATCTCAGGTCGACAGACTAACCTGTATACATGTCACCAGGGAACTGCTATCTGACTATAGGTATAATACCAACTAGCATGTTCCCGGCGAGTCCATCCAGTGTACTCATAACCCAATGAGCACCTGTATACTATCTTAGGTGAACAACTAACACCAATAGCTTGTGAGACCGGCCACCGCCCCTCGTCAGGTTCTAGATAAGTATACACCAGTCTACACTGGAGTATCGATGCCCAGTCTTGATACTCCCATGACTAGGGACATTTAAGGATGTGCTTATAGACCCCCAGCTCCCACGTATGTGATCACCATCATAATGCTGGTAGTCAAGCAAGATCCTAAGGGCTTTATCAACATATACATGATGATAAAGACAAACCAGATAGCATACTATCATCTCGAGTAAGACCGTTTTATCAGTATAGGTCATCGCTCAATCATCATGATCACATGCCTGCGACTATGATAATTGCCTTGAGGGCACTATAGCCAACAAGATTTACCGCTCAAATGACATTCATGGTCGCAGATATAATGTAAGCACTGTGAACTAACATATTTAAATTTTTCGATCGGCAAAATTTCCCGAAGTGGGCCCCAAGCACAAATCCAGTACTCAAAATAATCTGGGCCAAAAATAAAAATTCCAGAAACCCCAATTCCAAGTCAGAGACCACTGTGGAAAATTTGGTGGAGAGACGCTACAGTATGGCGGCGTAACCGCGGCCAAAACATGGGTAAGGCCGCGGTTCCGCGGCGCTACAGTGAGCTCTTTCTACGAAATTTCTGCAGTGTTCTTAGAAAAGCCTGCCTGATTTTCTGCAATACTCAAAATAATTTTTCGACGAAAAAAAATTGCGACAGAAACTGCTAAAATGGAATTGCGGTTTTGGAAAATTTGGCCGATCGATGTTTTAAATACGTTAGAACAAGGTAGTAAAGGTTAATGGCGTGGCTTTGATACCATGTATATCTACGGTAGCGCCCCGGCCGTCTGTCCGAGGCCAAAATGCGGAAACGAAAACTTTTTCATAAACTTGAAACCGGCGTTATCGTATACTTTAAATCCGGATCGAACCATTAACCTATAACTAGAAACTAGAGAAAAGGTTGGAAGAGCTATACCGATCGATCCGTGTCCTTCGGTCTTTGGCCACCATCCCAAGCTCCTCGCGGCATCTCCGATCTCGATCTCCTCGTCGGAAAGGGCACCACATTTTCAAGTCTTTTTACGGGCTCCCGCTTCATCCGAAGCAACTCGGGTACGAAGTTCGCTAGCCGACGTGTCCAAGGCGAAGTAGAGAATGTGTGTGACAACTTTGTCTCTTGCATCCATTGCATGGATGGAGGTTGAAGATGAAGCCATCAATGGAGTTTGTGAGCTAGAGGAAGAAGAAGATGAGGAGCCATTTTCTTTCTTTTTTTCTCTATTATAAAATGAGAGAGAGTGTTAGAAAAAAATACAAGACCAAGCTCTCATATGGCAGCCCCTCCTCTCTCCTCTTATCATATCAACCACAAATCAATCACAATATGTGACACATGCACAAAGAAAGAGACCATGAGTCACCACTTATGCATGTGTCACAATTAATGCTCCTAATCATGATTTCTAGCTCACAATTTCCATTTGTAAATATTAATCCAAATGTTTACAACAATAAAAAGATACGGCAACATCTAAAGTAAACTCGTGACGGATCACAACGATACCCCTCACCTGTATATACATACCTGCATCCGCATTCCGACTGAATGTGAATGCGATGAGACTAAAGTAATCCAACAAATATAATATTAGGATCCGGCTTAAACCAAAGCCCACTAGTATGATCCGCCCGATCATGATCCATGCACTTATGCATGTATATGATCGGACCCTGCCATAATACCATACGGCCTCTACAACGTTTCGTCCAAAACTTGAGAAACTGTCTGTGGGGGACTCTAAAGACTCGTCAATGCTTTGGCTGTGGATTTAACCACTAGCACGTCAGTGGTACTAGCCGTACGTAACGGGCTACCAGGTATTGACCAAAAGGGAGGTCGATGAGCGAACTCATCCTGACACCCTACTGAGCCTGTCAGTGACAATATCCGTATAGTCCGGTCCGTTCGTCTATGAGCATCGCATGGCGGGCCTAGGGCGTTGGTAAAAGTCAGACCCCCAAAAGCAGTACAAGTCGTGTCGGAGTGTAGCCCAGAACACCCTGAGATACTACTGGAATACTTACCAGTAAATCTCCTGCCTTGGCCAAGGACTTCGTGTAATGGCTCTCCTAGACACAGCGCGATCTCACCCCCAATACCGGAAAAGACGAAACACCTTCCGATCCGCTCACTGCCTCCATGTGGCTCGGGGCTGTACCCACCTAAAACCTATTTGCACGACTCCTTTGAGCCGTGGTAGGGTAATAATCAAAGCACAGTGGGAACTCACACGAGACAAATGACGATCTCAGGTCGATGAACTAACCTGTACACATGTCACCAAGGAACTGCTATCTGACGTCAGGTATAATACCAACTAGCATATTCCCGGCGAGTCCTGTCCGGTGTACTCATAACCCAATGAGCACATGTATACATCTTAGGTGATCCAACTGACACCAATGGCTTGTGAGACAGGCCACCGCCCTCGTCGGGGTCTCGACTGTATACACTAGTCTACTAATGGAATATCGATGCCCAGTCTCGAAACTCCCACGACTAGGGACCACTTTAAGGATGTGCTTATAGACCCCAGCTCCCACGTATATGATCGCCATCATACTGCTGGCAGTCAAGAAAGAATCCTAAGGGCTCTATCAACATGTAATAGCGACCTGTAAGGTCACCTAAAGCAGCACGCGATGATAAAGATAAACCAGATAGCATACTATCATCTTGAGTAAGACTGTCCTACCGGCATAGGTCCTCCCTCAATTATTGCAATCACGTGCCTGTGATCCAATAATTGACTCTGAGGGCACTATATCCAACACAAACAACCCCAGAGACCCCACGACCAAGACTCGAGACCCCAGTCCTTAATCTGGCCACAAATTGTGGCCAGAACCTATTTATTTGCGGCCATGGGTGAAGGGAATGGGCTCAGGTTTTAATGGTGGGTTCTAGGCCTCTAAACTAGGTCTCTGTGATGGCAACTTCTAAAACAACAACCTGGTTCGATAGCAGATTCACCCGAGACACAACACTTTGCTAAAATACGATATTTACACAAAAACTATAACTTTAGTGTTCTAAACAGCAACTAATAAGCAACACAACATTTTAAAGACCTAATTAACAGTTAGAGATCACTACCATACCACACTTGCTCAAAAACCCTAGCTTTCCATGCTCCAAGTCATCTTTAGTGGCTTAACTTGACTTTGTGAGGGGTTTTAATGAAGTTTAGTGAAGACTTTGCTTGGTTTAGTGATGGAATGGTTAAGGTTTCAGTTTGGAGAAGGGAAATGAGAAAAAGAACACAAATGAGAGAGTGTGAGTGATGAGGAGAATGAGGGTGTGAAAGTGGTGAAGAAAAATGGGGGTGTGAGGTTAGGATGAGCCATTCCCCTTTCTCTCTCCTCATTAATTGCTCTCATGCTTGCCCCATGCCTCATAATTCTTCATTTGTCAACCCTCTCTCTCTCTCTCTCTCTTTCTCTCTCAAGTCAACCCTTAACCAAAGAATAATGAAATGGGTTAACAAGGCTAAAAATTGGTTTAGGGCGCCATGGCTACTTAAGCATGGTTAACACCTCCATAACCCCCAAGTTAACATGCATAAGTGTGTGCAAGCTAAAACAAATAATAATAAAATATTAAATAATTTTTATAAAATATATGAAAACTATTTTGGTTAACTTTTTACTAAAACCCCGCATTATCGCTTAATTAACACTAATCACATTCTAAGGTGTTACACAAAAAGACCGTCAATCTAATCCCAAATCGTGGTCGAAACTATCAACGAATTGATATCGCGCCCGATAAGGATGTTGATGATTCTTTTGCTAAAGTTTATAAAACTTCATAAGACTTAAAAGGGGTAAAGAATTTTCTCATCCATTGATCTACCATAATCCTACGAACCCTATCAAATGGAGAATTATTCGCACATCATGAAAATAGAAGAAAGAATAGAGAAAGAATTCATAATGCGGAAATTAAAAAGAAAGCGAAATGATAGAACTAATTATCTACCTTTATTACTCAACTTCACAAATACAATTCTTCGAGTTTAGATTACAAGAGGAAGAAGAAGTTGCTCTCGATCTCTGCCTCGTAGAAGTAGATGTTCCGTCGATTATCACGTCGCTTTATCACCTCGAATCGCGGACCTGTCTTGGATCACTTGTTCGTTGATGGTGATTGGCTTCATGTAAAGGAGACTTGATTGATTGATCGCTTGATAGATTTCTCGATAGATTTCTTGATTTTGGATCTCTAGATCGTAGATTGATAGATCTTCTTGATTTTTTTAGATCCTTTTTTAGATTGATTTTTGATCTTTTAGATGTTTTTGAGATGTAGCCTTTGGTCCTTTTTATAACCCCAAAAACCAGCAACCAAAGATCCCAACAAACAAAGTTTGTTGTGAAGATCCTAACAGAAAAATCTCACCCCCTAACTCCCTGACTCGGCCGCGGATCTACCGCGGCTCGGCTTGACTCGGCCGCAGTTCCGCCACTCCATGGTGAGTTCTTGGCTTCAATCTTCTGGAGTCTTCTCATATTGGTACTTGGATATTTATTTGATATCTGGAACCTTCGTATCTTTTCTGAGTCTCTGCCAGTATTGATTCTTCGATTTTCTTTAACTTTATCGGCAGATTCTTGATTCCTAATATCTCAACATCTTGATCTCCTGACCTGAGCTAATCCTGCACAATATCTCAATGAATGATGTTAGTTATATTTGAGATGTTATCCTAACCAATTTGATATGCTATTATAGTTTAAGAATATTGGTTATATGATATGCGTGTCAAAATATTATGCATATTTTCCTTCATAATATTGATTATAATATATAAACATATGGTAAATGGAATTTTGCAGATAAACTTCTAATATGTTTTATATTTATAACAAATACCTTTAGATGATTAAGAAAAGTAAGGAAATTGTCATGTTAAAAGTGCAATATTTTCGACTGGACATCCACCATAGGTTTTCTCGGTTCTAAGTGATGAGTATACCCGATTCGAGGAGTGAGGAGGCACCATCTGCGGGTACATGGTGGACCCGGTACGGTACCCTGGGGTAAGAAGATCGTATAGAAAGGCGTTGAGCCCGGCAGAGGAACACTAACTACCGGTGATTGTATGGAAACTCGGTGGATATCCGGAGGATACCGACCAGAGTTATATGATCAGATGATATGATGTCCGATCAGAGTGACGGCGCCTGAGATATTGGGATTTGAGTGTCATTACTTGACACCGTTTTTATGAAGATTTATCGATAGTACCTCTGTTTTAATCCACCTTCAGGACTTGTTATGACATGCTCTGTTTCATATAGTTGTTGCACCCTGATGTTATACTTTGCTCATGATTTATGCTGCATCCATACTGTTATATATGCCATCATGACCTCATACATAGGATTTTCGCTGTTACATTCATACTTGCGATTACCACGTATGATGTTATTTACTACTCATGAGCTGGCAACTCACCCCCGTTGTGCCACAGTGTCTTGCAGGGCCGATCCTCAGTGTAGTCGTGGCGGGGCACTCTACTTTTGCTACTACTGCTGCTACCGCTACTTTTAGGTGTGATCTATTTTGTAGGTGGGTTGCGAGTATTCTTGTGCTCCTACTTGTACTCTTATCTTTGTATCTAGTGTACTTCATCTACCACATGTATGTATTGACTTAGAGACGAGACTGGGAGATTGAGATTTGTATTATATTTGACTCTGGGTGTCGTGCTCGTGTGAACCGACTTTTGTGCTATGTTGGGAATGTTGTTTCCTTTCTTATTTGCTTATTTCTTCGCCTTTGGCGTCGTATATCTGCTTTGTGTTTGTGTTCCGCCTATAGGGGTAAGATTGCTCCAAAGTGGGGATGCTTTTTATATATATTTCTTATATATCGGTTTGGATCAATTTTTACAAAGGAGATGCTGCCGAATTTTTAGTAACAACTTGAGATTTAAAAAGGTGATATAACTCTTCTACTTTTAAAAAGTGATGTTTTGAAACAATGTTTTACCACTCTACTTTATTTCCACGGTTTAGATTCTGGGTTTCGACTTACTTGAATTACGTTACGCCTTTAGACGTTGCGTGATTTAAATGCCGGTCACGTTCCTGATTTGGGTCGTGCCATTTAGAGTGGTTTAGTTTATGAAACTAGATACTCTTGTTTAATCCTCAAAACTCTAGAAAGAGAAATGAGGTAGAAGATGAAGGAAATGGCAACTAGAGAAATATCTCACTTTGTGATAAAAGATCAACCATCCAAAATATCCTTATACTCTCCAATACGTACGTCTTTCTCACAAACAAAAGAGTGGGTGGGCACACTTCTTCATTTAATGAGAAGAAATGAGTAAGAGAGTGTAGCCACCTCACTAGATATACATACACATACACTTATAAATATATAAATGCATGTATATAAACAAGTATACATAAACCCGTACGTATTTCTACCAAAATACGTATACCGTATTTCTACCAAAATACGAATACCGTATTTGTACCGAAAATACAAAATACGTGTATTCATATTTAGAAAGAAATACATGTATTTGTATCAAAGCACAAATATCTGTATTTATATAAATATATGTATTCGTATAAATACCGTATTCGTGTTAAAATACAAATACCCAAAAGAGAGCAATATAATACTAGCATCAAAACTGGATGTCTTTCAAATCTGCTAGTACTACTAAACCGTCCGATTAAAGCACATGTATAAATACACGTGTTCAATTGAACACCCGTATGTAAAATTATATGCAAACTACACCGTTTTGCCTGAACCGTGAAACCCTCTGTATAGGACTCTAAAGACTCGACAATACACTGACAATGGATTTAACCACAAGCACATCAGTGGCATTAGCTGCGGGGTTCCTTAGCATCCCCACTATATTTTCTAAGGCATCAAGCATGCAATTTTAAAAATCTAGAGTGCTAAGAAACCCTAAACCAAGGATCTAACTAGAGAATTAGGGTTTAACTAAGCAAGTAAACATCTTTACTCTAAGTGAACAAGGAATACAAATTTTGTAGACCGGTACTTCACTTCTAAAGCTCCGTGTAGTGGTCCCTTAGCTCCAAGTAGTGGACTCCCGGACTCTCGTTAGGCTCCAATAGGCAAAAGGAACAGGCTTGCTCAAGGATCTTCGAGGCCGAAGATGATCTACGTCAAAAAATCTCTAACTCAAGCTAACTCTTCACTAATTGATAAACTAGTAAAGAAACAACATATACTAAATGGCTAGTTTGGTATAGATTGGTGAAATAGTAATTTTGCTCATTTTAGAATAATTTTTCTCTCTCTCTGTCTTCACCTCAAGAAAACCTAGTGAGCTTATTAAAACACGGACGTCCTAGTATAACCAATATTTCATATATGTTCTTCTGCTGCAATGTTCTGTGATGAGATCATATTACTGCCTGAGACGAATGTTTATATTATATATATGAGATATATGTTATATTGCAGATTTCGTTTCAAATGTAATGCTTGTGAAGCATATTAAAATGGGACTTCATTAATGAGATTAATGAAACTAAAAGAAACCTAAAGATGTTGTAGAAACTTGTTTAAAAACTGGTAGCTCTAGTTCTTGCTTTGCATAGCGGTGTTCCTTGTAGAACATCCAACACCTTATTCGATAAGGAAAGAGCCGAGATCCCTTCACCGGGAGTGACCTCTTTAGCGAAACTAGCAGATGCTACAAACTCAGTTTGTCTTTTGATTGTTTTTATAGTTTTTGCTTTGCATAGTGATATTTGTGAAATATCCTGCACCTTATTCGAAGAGGAAAGAGCCGACGATCCCTTCACCGGGAGTGACCTCTTTAGCGAAACTACAAAAGCCTCAAAAACACTTCATTTAAAATCACTCGATTCTACAACGATATCAAGTTCATTACGCAAAAGGTTTTCTTAAAAACCTATCTTAACCCTCCGTCATTTTAGGAAGTAGAGTACTTAGTATTCGTGTTGTGTTTGTTGACCTTAGTTAAGGCACAGTGTACGGTAGCTAAGTGGTGTCTTCCTATATAGCATATGATGCGATTAGTTAGGACAGTCATGTGACTTTGTTGACCTTAGTTAAGGGTCATGTGGGTGGGTCTATTTAATCAAGAAATGACGGGTAGAACTTGACTAATGCTTATGATTTGTTGAACATAGTTAAGGTCATAAGTCACTAGGGGCAAAATATTATTGGGAATTTCAAGTGTTGAAATTTGCAATGAGATTGCATACCTTCTATGAGATAGTTGGATCCCGATACCCGCTGCGAGTAAGAGTTACTCCTGAGAGAGTTTTACACATTACAATTAGCCGATCAAGTAGGTGTCTAGAAAGGTGTTAACGGGGTTACGCCCCTGGAAAAACGAGGTTTACTTTAATTAGGTCCGTGCGAAAGTACGGGGAACCTCCCTCAAAGTACCGGCACTGGCCTGGCTGAAAGATTGGCGAACTTGTAGAGTGTAATTAATCCCGGCTAGTCTTTCCTTTTAGGGTTTGAAGGAAGATTTGACTAAAACAGAAGGAGACATCCTAACTAGATAAATTGATAACCGATCTAATCTTGTAAAAGCACACGCTGAGTGTTTTCTTCTCTCTCTCTCCTGGTTACGACTATATCACGCCTTAATCAAGATAAAAAATACGGATGTATTGACCGAACCCGCTTGTTATACTGCGCTAGGGAACGTTGGTCCCGCTCTAACTTATAATTGTTATAAGACAAAGCAGGAAATTGGGGAATACCAGATTTCCCGTGCCACCCAAACGAAGAAAGTACATGTTGATGCATCATTTTCGGGTGTGTTCATTACAGAGAACTGTTACTCAGTATCCTTTACGTCCTGGGTATGAGATACCGGGTCAGGATCCCGCAAATGTAATTTGTTACATGGGCTACAAATAGGTAGAGAACAGAGAACGGGTGATAAGTTTCATGAAATAGAAACGGTGCAAGTGTTGCAGCCAAGTCTGTTGGTCACTATCACCCTTTATTACAAGAATACATTGATTCTGAACGAATGTTATTAGATACCGAACCTGATATACAACATCATATCAATCTCTTTATTAGTAAAGAAAGGATATAATTTTGTATTGTTGGATAATGTTTTGAACATTTCCTATATCAAGAGTTGATCAGTTCAGGCACGTTATCTAAAAGCATAGACGTTCTAAATCAAACCACAGTTCTTAACGTACAGAACACACACAAGAGGAAGAGTTCAGAAATGAACGAATCTTTCTTGAGGCATTGTAGACTAGGTCATATCAATGCGACCCGACTAGCTGATGTTACATATAGATGCATATTTAAATTAGTTTGAATTTACATCTTGTGAAACTTGCCGGTCATGTCACAGAGATAAGATGACCAGAGCTCTGTTTATTGGAAACAGAGAAAGAGTTGATGAACTCTTGGGATTGATACATGCTGATGTATGAAGGTCCCCTGTCTACACATGCCAACACCGGTTCTTTGTACTTCATTACATTCACTGATGATCTCTCAAGATTCAGACATATGTTCCTGTTGAAACACAAGTCCGAAACTTTTGAGATAATTACAGAATATAAGTTAGAAGTAGAGAACCAAAAACGGGTATAAGTATTATCTCCTTTGATGAGATCAGGGAGGAGAATACTTGAGCACGGAATTCCTGGACTATTCTAAAGGAGAATGAGATTCTCTCTCAGCATCACTCCTCCGTATACACCATAGCACGATGGTATATTGGGGCGGAGCAATAGCACCCTATGTGATATGGTGTGCTCTATGATGAGTACTGCCGAGTTTCCTATTTTCTTTTGGGAGTTATGCACTTGAGAAGCTGCATACCTATTGAATAGGGTTCAAATCAAATCAGTTGCCTACCACTTCATATGTGATATGGAATGGGAAGAGCCCATATCTTAAGTTTGTTAAGATTTGGGGTTGTCCGGCCTATGTCTAAAAAGCAAAATCCGGACAAGCTCAAGGCAAAGTAAGTTCTGTAGAAGTTTGTTGGATATTCCAAGCATACGCAAGGGAATATCTTCTACCTAACCGAGGAACAAAAGATGTTTTTTTTCTCAACATGCCACCTTTGTGAAAGGGAATTTCTTGTGAAGAAATTAGTGGTCATGAGGTAGAACTGGAAGGAGTTCCAGCTATACAAACTACAGCAGATGATTTGGTAGAACCAAAGAATTCAATAGATTCTAACGAACCTCAGCTTCTCCGCCGATATAGTAGGGTTCATCACCCACCTGAGAGATACTTCGGTTTCTCTATGACAGTGGGAGTGAGGATTGCATCATGAGATGATGACCCAACTAGTTTCGAGCAGGCCATCAGGAGTGGGACTCTGTCAGAATGGCTGGATGCTTAGTGATCTGAGATGGAATCCTTATACACCAACAAAGTATGGACTTTGGTTGCTTTATCTGAAGGGTTAAATCCCCATCAGGAGCATGTATATCTTGAGAAGATTACTTGGTGTACATGGAAAAGTTGAGACTTTCAAAGCTATGCTTAAGTCCATCCAGATCTTACTTGCCACTGCTACATACCATGACTACGATATCTGGTGGTTGAGTGTCATGACTGCTTTTCTAAATGATGTTTTAAAAGAGAGCATCTATAAGTACACAGCCAGAGGGCTTCGTAGACAGTGGAAGCAACAGAAACGTGTGCAAGATGTTTTATTTGATAAAACAGGCATCGCGGAGTTGGAACATCTGTTTTGATGTGGTAGTCAAAGAGTTTGACTTCATCAAAATAGTAGATGAACCTTGTATATACAAAAAGGTAGTAGGGAGTATGGTGGTGATCCTCGTAGAGTACGTGGATGACATACTCTTGATAGGGAAGGAGTTTCCTATGCTACGCTCGGTCAATCTCCGCTTATCACAAGGATTCTCTATATAGGATCAAGGTGATACCTCCTAAATCCTAGGTTTTATATCTATGAGATAGATCTAAATGGATGTTAGGATTCTCACTAGTTGTAGTGAGATGGTATCAATGGATCCTGGGGAGAATCACTGGAAAAGTTCCAGGGTGATAAGGACGACTGAATGTCAGTCGCAGGCATTATCTTTACCCTCAGTGGAGGGACGGTATGTTGGAAGAGTTCCAAGCTAGATACCGTGACTTACTAGACGATTAAAGGCAAGATACATCGTTACCAAGGATGCTATCAAAGAGGCAGTCTGGATATATATAAGTTCATGAGATTAACTCCATTCCTACCATTGTGTGACAATGGAGTTGTGGCTTTAGCCAAGGAACTACCGTCCCATCAGATATCCAGATATAATTCTTAGGCAGTATCACCTGATCATGGAGATGGTTGATCTCCAGGGAGATCGAGGTTAGGAGAGTAGACACATACGACAACAGCGCAGATCCACTCACAAAGGCCTTTTTCCCAGTAGAGACTTTTATGGGATGGTTGAGTATGAGATACTTCAACCACAGCTAATTGTTGGGTATGTGGTACCACAACAGATGGCCCTAGTGCAAGTGGGAGATTGTTAGTTATATGTATGCCCTAGAGGCCATTACTGTACATACGATGTATATTGTAGTGGATGCATGGACATATATAGGGAGGACTTTCTTGCTCGATATGATAGTACGCTATCTGGTTGTACTTTATCTTAACATGTACTCTGATTGTCTCTATGTTACATGTTGATAAAGCCCTTCGGATATGTACTCGACTACTGGGACTATGATGAGATCATACTAGTGGGGCCACGGTAGTCGACGAGTACATCCTATAACTGTTCCTAGTCGAGGGTATATCGAGACAGGGCATCGATACACCAGAGTAGACTAGCGTATATGCATCTTGACCCATATGATGGGCGATGGATGATCCCATATCCATCGGTGTTTGACATCAAGGATGGTATAAGGGTGCTCAGTAGAGACTGGGTATACTGGACGGACTCGCCGAGAACTCCCAGATGGTATCATACCTCACGTCAGATGGCAGTTCTCCGGTGACACTGGTACAGAGTAGTCTGTTGACCCGAGATCGTCATAGAGTCTTGTGTGATTCCCACTGTACTTTGATTTCCATCATACCACGTCCAAGAGGGCATGCAAAAAGGTGTCTTTTGGGTACAGTCCCGAATCACATGGAGGCAATGAGCGATAGGAGGGGATTCGTCTCTCCCGGTATAGGGAGTTGATGTTGTGCTGTGTTCGATTGGCTATAACTGGAAATCCTTGGCCAGGGTTGCTGAGATTTACCGGTAAGTGTTATCAGTAGTTTCTCAAACTGTTATAGACCTCATATCGACACGACTTATCGAGCTACTGGGGTCTGACGTTTACCACCCCTAGGCGAGATATGCGACATATCAGACGACGAGACCGGACTGTACGGGAGTGTTACTGATTGGATTCGCAGGAGAATGTACAGGCTTGCTTGTTGATCTTCTGATCGCTCAATACCTGGGTGGCTGTTACGTTTAGCTGACCGCTTGCAGCTTGTGAGTATTTGATATGATCATCACCTACTGCCGGCGTATTGACGATTCTTTAGAGTCCTACACAGAGGTTTCTTGACTCAGGCAAAACGGAGTAGGGGCACATATGTAATATGTGCAGGACCGAGGATAATGCGATATGTGATACCGTATTATATTCTCGCGATATTTGATATCAGCCGGATCATCGGATCAAGTGTTGATTCGATGAATCGGTATATGATATATTAGTCGATTATATGCGATATAGCCGGATTGTCGAATCAAGTGTTGATTCGATAATTTAATGTATAATAATATATATGATATATTAAATTACATTAACTAATATTAGCTCACTAAAAGATTCTTTTTCTCACTCGGGTAATACATTGATATATATGCGATATATGTTAATTGTATTATTTTATTTTGTTACAATAAATATTATATATGTGATATATAATATTGTAACATGATATGATAACTAATGCAACATGTTTAGTGAAGATTAAACAAGGTTAGGGTTTGATTTGGGTTAGTGCATTCATGAACCTTCTAGAAGGTTTCTTTTTGTTTTTGCAAAGATATTTACAAGTGACTCATCTTTAACCTAACCCAAACCCTTCACCCTTGGTTAATTCTCTATAAAGGTTTAGCAACCATGGTTGCATTATTCATCATTATCCTTTCATTATTCATCACAAAAGGATTAGTTGATCTTCTTCTTTCTTCTTCTTTGCTTGAAAAGCTTTCTAGCTTTTTGAGAGGTGATGATTTTGAGTGAGATTATGATAATAAATGAGAGAAAAAATCCTACTTCATCATCCTCATCTACCCTTGCCCTTTAGATGAGAGTGTTCACTTCATTTAGTGAGTGAGAGCTTGTGTTAATGAAACTTCAAGGTAGATCATCTTTGTTATCGAAAATCGGAAGCAAGCTTGCATCTTTCTCTTCGTGGAGCCTCTCGAGAGTCCGGAACACGATGATCGCAGTGAAGGGACCTCAACACGGAGCTTAAGAAGTGAAGGACCGGATCTACAAAGGTTGTAATCCCTCTCATTTAGTGTTAAAGAGTTTAACATACTTGTTTTCGCCTAATCTCTAGTTTAAAGATCTTGTTTAGGGTTGTTCGGCACGGCTAAATTTTAAATCGGGCATGGTTGATGCCTCGTAGACCCTTGTGCGTGTGCTTAGCAACCCTACATCATCTAACATGACACAAAATAAATACATTAATATATATCACATATATATTAAATGTACAAAGAGAAAAAGAAATTTTTAAGTGAGCTAATATTAGTTAATGTATAATAATATATCAAATGTATAATCATACATTAAATTATTAAATCAACACTTGATTTAATAACCCGGCTGTATCGCATACAACCGACTAATATCATATATATCAACTTATCGAATCAACACTTGATTCAATAACCCGGCTATATCAATATAACCGACCGATATCACATGTCGTGAGATAAAAATACGGTATCACATACACATATTAATCTCGGTCCCGCACATATCACATATGTGCCCTAGTTCGTTTCGCTTAAGCCAGGAAATCTCTATGTAGGACTCTAAAGACTCGTCAATACGCCGGTAGTAGGTAATGATCATATCAGTTACCCATAAGCCATCAGCGGTACTAGCTGGATGTAATGGCTACCCAGGTATTGAGCGATCAGAAGATCAACAAGCAAGCCTGCTCATACTCCCGTGAATCTAATAAGTAACACTACCGTACAGTCCGGTCTCTTCGTCTGATATGTCGCATATCGAGTCTGGGGGTGGTAAACGTCAGGCCCTAATAACTTGATAAGTGATGCCGATGTGAGGCTCATAACTGGTCGAGAAACTACTGATAACACTTACTAGTAAATCTCAGTATCAGTCCTGCCTAGGGACTTCCTGTTATAGCCAATCGAGTACAGCGCAACATCAACCCCCAATACCGAGAGAGACGAAACGCCTCCTATCTCTCATTGCCTCCATGTGACTCGGGACTGTACCCAAAAACCATCGTTTTGCACGTTCTCTTGAACGTGGTAAGGTGGAAATCAAAGCACAGTGGGAATCACACAAGACTCTATGACGATCTCAGGTCTACAGACTAACCTGTACCAATATCACCAAAGAACTGCTATCTGACGATAGGTATAATACCATCTAGGAGTTCTCGGCGAGTCCTGTTCAGTGTACCCAGTCTCCACTGAGCACCCGTATACCATCTTTGATGTCAAACACCAATGGATGTGGGGTCATCCTGTAGGGTTCCTAGGCACTCTAGTGAGGTCTCACAAGGCATCGAACATGCCATTATCAAAAATTCTAGGTGCCGAGAGACCCGACTACGGATCGTTTGCTAGAAAACTAGGCGAAAAAGCTAACTAGTTAACACTTAACTATGAGAATCGGAAATACAACCTTTGTAGATCCGGTGCTCCACCTCCATAGCTCCGCAACGAAGTCGTCTCCGCTGTCCAAAAGGAATCCGGGCTCTAGAGTCGGCTTCGTCGGAGATAAAGCGAGCTAGGTCGTCGATGTCCATGCCGAAGATGATCTACGTCGAGGCATCGCTAAATCAAGCTCCACCTTCATCAAGTCTTGAAAACTTGTGAAGGAAACACACTCTACTACTTGGTAAGAGATAGAGGATGAAGAAATAGGAAGTGGGTAGACTTTAGTTTTTGGATTTCTCACTCTTTTCCAACAATCACCATTGATGGAGCTTGGTTTTCTTCAAAGAAGAATGAAGAAGAAGAAGAGCAAGAAGAAGATAAGTATTATGATAAGAATAAAAGAATAAATAAAAATCCATTCTTATCATAATTCTCACCATGGTTAGGTGTAGAGAATTAACTTGAGTTAATTGAATTGGTTAGGGTTAAGCATGAGACAAAATGGTGACTAAGTCAAAAGTTCATGAAGCTTCATGAAAGAAAACAAAAGAAGCCACCATTCTATTTTATGCATTTTATTTTCCAAAAATAAAAACAAATGAATAAATGAATAATCAAATAAAAACCCTAACCATTTCTTTAACCAAGGTTTAATTCTTTACACAAACCCTAATTTGCATGTATCATCAAATATGATACAAACAAGTGCACAAAATCATATCGCATATGCAATGCGCACAACCGAGCGAGAAAATCCATTTAAAGTGAACCGATACTAGTTAATGCAAAGTAATATATCAAATATATAATTATGCATTAAATCATTAAATCAACGCTTGATTTAACGATCCGGTCATGACGCACATAACCGACTGGTACCATTAGTAACATCTTATCGAATCAACACTTGATCCGATAACCCGGCTATATCGCATATAACCGATCAATGTCACATCGCGAGAATCGAATACAGTATCACATACTCGTATTATTCTCGGTCCCGCACATATCTCATATGCGCTCCTATTTCGTTTCGCTTGAGCCAGGAAACCTCTGTGTAGGACTCTAAAGACTCGTAAATACGCCGGCAGCAGGTGATGATCATATCAAACACCCACAAGCCGCAAGCGGTCTGCTAAACGTAACGGCCACCCGGGTTTTGAGCGATCTGAAGATCGACGAGCAAGCCCGCTCACACTCTAGTGAATCCGACCAGTAACACTACCGTACAGTCCGGTCTGATCGTCTGATCTGTCGCATATCTTGCCTAGGGGTGGTATACGTCAGACCCCAATAGCTCGATAAGTCGTGTCGATATGAAGCTCATAACGGGTCGAGAAACTACTGGTAACACTTACCAGCAATTCTCTGAGCAGCCCTGGCCAGGGACTTCCTGTTATAGCCAATCGAACACAGTGCAACATCAACTCCCTATACCGGGAGAGACGAATCCCCTCCTATCGCTCATTGCCTCCATGTGACTCGGGACTGTACCCAAAAACCACCGTTTTGCACGCCCTCTTGGACGTGGTAAGATGGAAATCAAAGCACAGTGGGAACCACACAAGACTCTATGACGATCTCGGGTCAACAGACTACTCTGTACCAGTGTCACCAGAGAACTGCCATCTGACGTGAGGTATAATACCATCTGGGAGTTCTCGGCGAGTCCGTCCAGTGTACCCAGTCTCTACTGAGCACCCGTATATCATCTCTGATGTCAAACACCAATGGATATGGGATCATCCATCGCCCATCTGTATGGGTCGAGAAGGTACACGCTAGTCTACTCTGGTATATCGATGCCCCGTCTCGATACACCCTCGACTAGGGACTTTGAAGGATGTACTTATGGACTACCATGTCCCCATTAGTATGATCCGCATCATAGTCCAGGTAGTCAAGTACAGATCCTAAGGGCTTTACCAACATGTAATAGAGAGACAATCAGCATACACGTTAAGGTAAAGGGTAACCAGATAGCATACTATCATGTCGAGCAAGAAAGTCCTCCCTATATATGTCCCAGCATCCACTACAATATACATCCTATGTACAGTAATGGCCTCTAGGGCATACATATAACTAACACATCCATCGCCCATCATATGGGTCAAGAAGCGTATACTCTAGTCTACTCTGGAATATCGATGCCCCGTCTCGATACACCCTCGACTAGGAACAATTAAAGGATGTACTTGTGGACTACCCTGGCCTCACTAGTATGATCTGCATCATAGTCCTGGTAGTCAAGTACACATCCTAAGGGATTTATCAACATTTAACAGAGAGACGGTACAAGTATACATGTTAAGATAAAGAGCAACCAGATAGCATACTATCATGTCGAGCAAGAAAGTCCTCTCTATATATGTCCAAGCATCCACTATAATATACAATCATGTACAATAATGGCCTCTAGGGCATACATACAACTAACACTAGCTGTACGTAACGGCTGCCCAGGTATCTGTCGAAGGAAAGATCGACACGATAACTCATCCGAAAACCTTACTGAGCCTATAGGTGACATTCTCCGTACAGTCCGGTCTGTTCATCTAAGAGTATCGCATATCGGACCTAGGGGTGGTAAACGTCAGACCCCTAATAGCGCAACAAGTCATATCGTCGTGGAACCTAATACAACATGAGAAACTACTAGTGTGCCTACCAGTAAATCTCACTTTCCCTGGCCAGGGACCTTGTGTATTGGCTAACCGTACACAGCGCGATATCAACTCCCAATACCGGGAGAGACGAATCCCTTCTATCCCCTACTGCCTCCAAGTGCTTCGGGACTGCACCCAACTACTACCTGTTTGCACGACACATTTAAGCCGTGGTAGGGTAGTAATCTAAGTACAGTGGGAACACACTCAAGACGAATAGTGATGTCAAGTCAACGGACTAACATGTACTTATGTCACCAGGAACTGCTATCCGACGATAGGTATAATATCAACCAGCAGTTCCCAGCAAGTCCGTCCAGTGTAACTCATAACCTAATGAGCACCTATATACTATCTTTGGTACCGTATACCAATGACTGCGGGACAGGCCATCTCTTCTAACGGGGATAAGAAGCGTATACACTAGTCTACTCTAGAGTATCGATGCCCGGTCTCGATAATCCCACGACTAGGGACAAGTTTAAGGATGTGCTTATAGACCACCCAGCCTTACTAGTATGACTGCCATCACATCGCCGGTAGTCAAGCAAGAATCCTAAGAGCTCTATCAACATGTATTAGCGATATGTTAAAAGAAACACATAATAATGTAAAGATAGACTCAAACCAGATAGCATACTATTATATTGAGCAAAACTGTTAGTATATCTGTGAATATCCCAAGCTTCCAAAATATAATATACAATTCAGTACTATACAATAATGGACTCTAGGGCATATATCACAAACACGGGCCAGATACCGATTACTTTATGTTGACATGATAACCACACACAGATTCACATTTCACATATTTGGATAGCGGTACACGAGTTGTACATGAGGGCTTACTATCTTTATATTACATCGCTCGAACTCTAGTTTCGACGCGTGCTTATATACCCTCCTTGATATACACATTTAGCATGCTTCAGCTGTTTCACCGCTTATCCATGTGACTTCTAGCTTATTATATAATTCTACTCACGAGTTGGCAACCCTCCCCAGTTGTGCCATAATTCTTTGCAGGTTTGACCGTTTGGATCCATTGCGGCTTATTTGGAACGTTTGTTATCTTTTGGGCATGGTTGCATATATTTTGACTTAGTGGGTAATATTTTGTATCGGTATTTGCCTTGTACCTATTTGTATCTAGAAATACTCCATCAAAACAAAGTCTAGTGTATTGTCGAGACCTTAGAGTTTTATATTTTGTTGTCGTCGGACTCGTGTGGAGCCGACTTGATGTATATTTATGTTTTTTACTTTCCGCATTGTTGATTCTTCGCCCTTTAACGTTGTATATTATTTCGTGGTTGTGATTCCGCCGTTTGGGCATTGATTTAGCTCTTATATGTGGGATGTTGCTATACTTATTATCATTATACTTGTTTTATTCAAAATTTACAAAGGAGGTGATGTCCGTTTTTCAAACAATCTTTCGAAACAAGCTTTACTTTTTACAAAACTTCTTTAAAACTTCACATCTACCGATTATCAGCTATTTTCCACTTATATATAGTTTAGATTCCTGGTTTTGGTTTATGTTCATATCAGAATTTTGCATTATTATATCGCCCATTCTTAATCATATTACAAATAAATAGGTGCTTTTGATCCATATCTGCTAAATAGTTGCAGGTTACAGGTTCTCAGATCATTACAGTGAAATTCATGAAAAGACGCTATAAATGTGAGACTACAACCAACAATAGAAGAATCCGGATGATGCCGCCTACCAGTTAAAGAAATAAATAAAAATCATGAGACAGTTCAATGCACAAAGTACAAGGGCAGCACAGGATTAAAGACTTCAACGCGAAAATCACGGTAAAAGTCCACATAATTCTGCACTGTTGGAAATCTGGAAGAAAGTAGAAAAGATTCTGAGGAACCAAGTGAAGAAAGAAGAAGGAAAAAGCAACATGAAGCATCACTGAAGATTTGAGCCCAAGAGCCAACCAAAAGGCCGCGGAACCGCGGCCAAACATGGCTTTCTGCCGCGGATCCGCGGCCGTACAATGCACGTGTCGGTACACGTATCGGTGGGTGTCGGTGTTTTGACCCGGCTTTCTTAGGGTAGTTATGTGAATTCAAATATGGATCAGATGTAAAACCTAGTGTTTCTCCTATCTATAAATAGGAAAGCCAGAAGCCTAATTAGGCATGCCACTTTTTTATTTTCTAGATCTAAAATTTTATTTCCTTGTAATCGTTGAAGAGGTCATCAATAAAGTAAGGTTTGTTTTTTTTTCTATCGTGCATTTTTTTTATTCAGAATTTAATTCCTGCATTTTTTTATCTGTCTTTTATTATCTGCAAGTTAGATAGTCTTTTAAAATAAAATTATAAAAAATGAATTTCATCGTTACTATCCTAATGAGTGAGTAATTCCTCACTTGTTAGGGCTAGGATGGGAAGGTTTGAGAGATGGAAATCTCTCTCACTCCTTTCTTTGCTCATATAAATTAATTAATTAGGACTCTATTTAAACTAACCACACACCGTTCACTACGGCACCCTATCCTACGAGATAGCGGTGATTCCCTAGTTAGACCGGTTGCGGTTGATTTAAATAGAGATTAGGGCTAAAAGCCAAGAAAGGACGGACAAGGACCAAAAGGAAGAAACTAAGTTTCTTCCTAGTCGTGCTAATCCCCTTTGTTGACTATTACCCTAACACCTATATTCTTAACTAGGGCAAAAAAAGCAGTGAGTAGAATCCATATTCCAAACTAACCTAATTCTAACCCTAGCAAGACTTTAAATCAATTTAATTTCAATCTTAGATTTTAAAACAAAACCTACCAAAAATAGAACTTAACTCGTTAGAATTTAAAGAAAAGGACACATTTTCCCTGTGGACCGACCCGTACTCAACCGGCTAGCTACCAAGCGACACCGTCTTGATTGCATTATTTCTTAAATTTTAAAATGTACAAAAAATCTTCCATCAATCAAATGGCGCCATTGCTGGGGATCGAACCCGGGTCACCCGCGTGACCCATTCTTATATCAGAATTTTGCATTATTATATCACCCATTCTTAATTATATTACAAATAAATATGTGCTTTTGATCCATGTCTACTAAATAGTTGCAGGTTACAAGTTCTCAGATCATTACAGTGAAATTCATGAAAAGACGCTACAAATGTGAGACTGCGACCAACAATAGATGAATCCGGATGATGTCGCCTACCAGTTAAAGGAACAAATAAAAATCATGAGACGGTTCAATGCACAAAGTACAAGGGCATCACAGGATTAAAGACTTCAACGCGAAGATCACGGTAAAACTCCACATAATTCTGCACTGTTGAAAATCTGGAAGAAAGTAGAAAAGATTCTGAGGAACCAAGTGAAGAAAGAAGAAGGAAAAAGCAACATGAAGTATCACTGAAGATTTGAGCCCAAGAGCCAACCAAACGGCCGCGGAACCGCGGCCAAACATGGCTTTCTGCCACGGATCCGCGGCCGTGCAACGCACGTGTCAGTGGGTGTCGGTGTTTTGACCCGGCTTTCTTAGGGTAGTTCTGTAAATTCAAATATGGATCAGATGTAAAACCTAGGGTTTCTCCTATCTATAAATAGAAAAGCCAGAAACCTAATTAGGCATGCCACTTTTTTATTTTCTAGATCTAAAATTTTATTTCCTTGTAATCGTTGAAGAGCTCATCAATAAAGTAAGGTTTGTTTTTTTTCTATCGTGCATTTTTTTTATTCAGAATTTAATTCCTGCATTTTTTTATCTGTCTTTTATTATCTGCAAGTTATATAGTCTTTTAAAATAAAATTATAAAAAATGAATTTCATCGTTACTATCCTAATGAGTGAGTAATTCCTCACTTGTTAGGGTTAGCATTAGGAAGGTTTGAGAGATGGAAATCTCTCTCACTCCTTTCTTTGCTTATATAAATTAATTAATTAGGACTCTATTTAAACTAACCACACACCGCTCACTACGGCACCCTATCCTATGAGATAGCGGTGATTCCCTAGTTAGACCAGTTGCGGTTGATTTAAATAGAGGTTAAGGCTATAAGCCAAGAAAGGACGGACAAGGACCAAAAGGAAGAAACTAAGTTTCTTCCTAGTCGTGCTAATCCCCTTTGTTGCTATTACCCTAACCCGTATATTCTTAACTAGGGCAAAGAAAGCAGTGAGTAGAATCCATATTCTAAACTAACCTAATCCTCCTAGCAAGACTTTAAATCAATTTAATTTCAATCTTAGATTTTAAAACAAAACCTACCAAAAATAGGACTTAACTCGTTAGAACTTAAAGAAAAGAACACATTTTTCCTGTGGACCGACCCGTACTCAACCAGCTAACTACCAAGCGACACCGTCTTGATTGCGGTATTTCTTAAATGTTAAAACATACAAAAAATCTTCCATCAATCAAATGACGTCGTTGCCGGGGAAACGGTAGTTATTTTCTTTTTGTAATTTCGGGTTAATTGAAATTGAAAAAAAATATATAAAAATTGAAAATATAAAAACTAAAAAAATATCATCTTGTTCTTTTTGATCGGTTTTTGTGCGAATTGTGCAGGAACGGAAGACGGACTGATTCAGATCTGGAGCAAACCCAGTGAACAAATCAAGAAACAAAGGATCTGAACAGACAGAGGAGAACCATAACAGCACACAGAAAAATCTCAGAGGCCTGAACCAACTGAACCACCGCGGAACCGCGTCTAAAGTAGTGGTTTGACCGCGGAACCGCGGCTAAAGTAGTGGTTTGACCGCGGAACCGCGGTCAAATTGCTGACGTCAGCACTCAAATTTCTCTGTGAGTATTTCTTGTCTTCTCTTTTACCCCCTGAACTCCACTGAAAAATTTTCCTGCAGGGTTCTTTGCGCAAAAATTCTTCTCCCTCTCCAATAAATCATTTTTGTGCAGAATTCTTTGCGCCGCAAATAAAAAGAAAAAAAAATTGGCAAGTGTTTTAGATTTTGTGTGTTAATTGCTTTGCATCTTTAAAACGGAATTTAAGGGGCTATAACACCAATCCAGATTGGGTGGGGATTTCATTACCCTTCCTAAGACCCCAGAAATCACAAAAAGCATATGCATCACTTTTGAGCTAATTTAAAAATATCTAGACTCAGCCAATTAAGGACTGTTGCACTCAATAGGACAGAGGAAGGTTGTGGGTATTCAGTCGTTTATCTAAACCTGACTTTGTGGTGCCTAGGCTAGACAAGTGAGAAAGGTAACTTTAAAAGGCCTGTCTCACGGTGATTCGTGAGCAGAACCCTCCTTTCTTCACTTGTGCTTACCTAGCCATAATTGGCGGTGAAGAGGCGATTTGAAGGATCTCTCACAACTTGTCGCTTTGGACCAGTTAGGAGCAGTCTAGTTGACTTAGGAGACCCTAGCATTAAGGCTTGATTGTGCATGCTTAAATTGTGACTGTTTGAAAGTGTGTCATAGTCCTTACAAATTCTCTTTTGCAAAACTCATTATAAAAAAAACACAAAACAAAATTTCTACAAAAACTTGCCATTTGTCGCTAGAATTCCATTGCACCCAACTTTCACCCATATTTCCCCATTGACGTTCTCTTACCCTCACATTCTACGTTTGACTACACTACAACTCGTTTAGTGTATGTCCGGTTGGACTAGGGACACTAGCGCCCGATTAGTCCATGTCTCGTTAGTCGCTACTGACAACGCGTTCGACTCCGAAGTCGAAATTCCTTCCACTTCTTTACCTTCATCTTCACATTCATCATCTTCTAAAGAGATGTTAGGATTCAATACTAACAACCATTTACCTACTTCGGGACTGATTCCACCTTAACTGGGTGCGAATAACCCACAACACCCTCCTGTTGAAGTGCCCCAGTGAATCGCGCTCCAGGATCTTTTCTACCCCACCCGCACCGCACTTCCTACTTGTCTTTCAATTCCGCCGGCAAATGGGGAAAATTTCAAAATTAATCCCCACTTCATCAATATGTTGCCAAAATTTCACGGGCTGGAATCCGAAGATGCCTATATCTTCATTAACAAATTCCAGAATGTTTGTGCAATGATGAAGACCACCCAACTATCCGATGATGCTATAAAGCTACGAGTCATTCCCTTCACTTTATGTGACCTAGCTGAAAAGTGGCTATATAGTACAGCATCGCATTCTATAAATAGTTGGGAAGAGTTTGTTAAGGCATTTCTTAAAAAAAATTACCCACATCACAAGACCGTGAGAATTCGTAATGAAATTAACCAATTTTCCCAGCTTCCTTCCGAACCTTTTTGGAAGTGTTTCGAACGATTTAAGGACCTTCTTGTTCAGTGCCCTCATCACGGTATCGAGAGATGGCAACTTTGCCAAACTTTATACGAAGGACTGAACCCAGCAACTAAGCAGTTGCTGGAAACCATTTGTTAAGGTCACTTCCTTACAAAATCTGACGAGGAAGCTTGGCAATTTCTCGATGATCTTGCTGAACAAACGCTTCAGTGGGAAAGCACTAGACAGACCGTTTCATCCACTTCATCTACTTCATCCGGTCCGTCTAGGGCAGGTGTTCATCAACTTGACATGTCAATTGCAATGAAAGCCGAAATGGCCGCAATTACACGTAAACTAGAAGCAATTGAGAGCAAATTCTCATCGCCTCCTCCTGCTCCTGCTTTACTCCCTCGCACTATATGCGCTTGTTGTTCGGATCCATCCCATTTGACTGAAGAGTGTCCTTACAATCCACCTGCTCAAGGACAGGATCAAGTCAATGCTGCCTTTCAGTAAAGACAAAGAAATGATCCATAATCTTCAACTTATAATCCTGGTTGGAGGAACCACCCCAATTTTGCTTGGAATCAAAATCAACAACAATTCCAAGGCAACAACAATTTCCAGAGGGCTCCTCCACAACAACAAGCACCTCAACAAACTCAATATCAGCAACCTTTCCAGCCCCAACCTTACCAAAATCAAATGAACAATTTTACTCCCAACAACTCTTTTCCTCAAAACTATTTTGTTCCACCAAATAACGATAAGGTTTTCTCGCTAGAACGAAGTCTGGATGCGTTTTTAAAACAATCAACTCAATTCTCAGCCAACATCCAGTCTTCCATTCAGTCTTTGGTGCAACACACTGTATCACATGGGCAAAGTATCAAAACCATTGAAGCCCAAATTGCATAATTGAACGATGCTTTAAGCGAGCGAGAGAAGGGGAAGTTTCCATCTCAACCACTACCAAATCCTGGTCACCCACAAAATGCACATGTTGCTTATGAACAACAAAACCATAATGTGAGTGCCGTGACTACATTGAGATCTGGAAGGATGTTGCATAACAATATTGGCACTAATGATAACACCCCGGCCACCGCTTCTTCTTCTTCTTCTTCTTCATCCTCATCTTCTTCATCTTCAGAGCCTGTTCTCCATTCTTCACAAGGCTCTAACTCTTCTACTACTCCGAACGGACCCACATCTCACTCCATGAAAACACCAACACTGGGATCCGTTCCAACTCCAAAATCTCCTCCACAAACATTGGACTCAACAAATTTTCAAAATGTTCCATTTCCAAACAGGTTGAGATCCAATAAACCAACTCCACAAATGGAGAAGATTGTGAAGTTATTTAAACAGGTTAGCATTAACATTTCACTCTTGGATGCAATCCAACAAATCCCTTCTTACGCAAAAATCTTGAAGGACTTATGCACCAAGAAGAGAAAATCACAGGTACCTAAGAAAGTTTTCTTGGCTAGTGCAGTAAGTGATGCTCTTACCCAACCTTTACCTCAAAAACGAAAGGACCCTGGCTGTCCTACAATTTCAATAACTATTGGGGATAAGAACATCAACCGCGCACTTTTAGATCTTGGTGCCAGTGTTAACTTGCTTCCTTATTCGGTATATGAACAATTAGGCGTTGGAGAGCTGAAACCCATACATTGTACTCTCCAAATGGCTGACCGATCCATCATCCATCCTAGGGGTGAGTTAGAGGATGTGTTGATTAAAGTAGAGGACTTCATATTCCCCGTTGATTTCATTGTTATGGACACACAGCCTGTAGCTAACCCCCGGAGTCAAATTCCGGTGATACTCGATTGACCATTCCTTGCAACTTCTAATGCGGTGATCCATTGTAGAAATGGTTCAATGAACCTATCTTTTGGAAACATGACAATTGAACTCAACATTTTTAAGTTGGGGAATCAGCCCTCCGAACCTAATGCTAATATACTTGATGTTTGCTCGATCCAAGAGATCACCCAGGAGGACTGTGAGCTCGAAAAATTTCTGTTCGATCACAGCAATTTTGACGCCACTAGTGCGTTCCTCCTCGAATCGGATACTGCTTTCACGCCCGATAATGATTACGAGTGTTTCACTTTCTCGAACGATTTTGAAGAATCACCACCCGAGTTTGAATCCTTTGAATTTTCGGATAAGTTAACTGAACCATCCGACTCGGTTGCTTACACTCGCTTTGAACCTCTGTTGGAATCCTTCGTGTTTGAGACAATTTCACCAATTTTACCTTCAATTGTTTCGCTTCCAACACTCGAACTCAAGCTATTGTCGTCTCACCTTAAATATGCTTACTTAGGTGAGAATGAGACCCTTCCTATTATCATCTCAGCTTCTCTAGCCCCCAAGCAAGAGAAAGCCCTTTTAACGGTCTTGCACAGCAATCGGCAAGCTTTTGGCTGGACTATGGCGAACATCAAGGGGATTAGTCCCCTAATAGTTGAACATCATATTCATATGATGGATGATGCCAAGCCAGCAAGGGATCCACAGAGGCGACTCAACCCAATCATGAAGGAGGCTGTTAAAAAGGAGATCATAAAATGTCTTGATAGTGGTATCATTTACCCTATCTCTGATAGACAGTGGGTTAGCCCCATTCACGTTGTCCCAAAGAAATCGGGCATAACGGTCATAACTAATGAGGCGAATGAGTTAATACCTACTCGCACCCAAACTGGGTGGCGGGTATGCATCGACTATAGAAAACTCAACGCCGCGACACGGAAAGACCACTTTCCATTACCTTTTATTGACCAAATGCTAGAACGATTGGCTGGGCATGAGTACTATTGCTTTTTGGATGGCTACTCCGGCTATAATCAAATTCCCATCGCCGAAAAGGATCAAGACAAGACCACATTCACTTGTCCTTTCGGTACATTTGCTTACCGTCGCATACCCTTTGGGTTATGCAATGCACCCGCTACCTTCCAGCGGTGTATGATGGGTATTTTTTCAGACATGGTGGAAAAATTCTTGGAGATCTTCATGGATGATTTCTCCATTTTCGGCGACTCCTTTGATGAGTGTTTGCTACATTTAGACCCAGTCCTTACCCGGTGTAAGGATAAGAACCTTACTTTAAATTGGGAAAAGTGCCACTTTATGGTACGAGAAGGTATTGTCTAAGGACATATCATCTCGCAAAATGGCATTGAGGTAGATAAAGCCAAGATTGAAGTCATTTCAAATCTCCCTCCTCCCAAATGCGTCCGAGACATTCGAGCCTTCCTTGGCCATGCCGGTTTCTATAGACGGTTCATCAAGGATTTCAGCAAGATAGCTAGACCCTTGACTCTTTTGTTGGCCAAGGACACTACTTTTGATTTCGACTCGAGCTGTATGAAGGCGTTCGAGTCATTGAAAAACTCACTTACTTCTGCTCACATTCTTTCATCTCCTGACTGGACGGATCCATTTGAAATTATGTGCGATGCATCTGATTTTGCCATTGGTGCTGTCCTTGGACAGCACATTAATAAGATGCCGCATGTAATTTATTACGCTAGTCGAACCTTGAACGAGGCCCAATTAAATTACACAACAACCGAGAAGGAATTCTTAGCTGTTGTGTTTGCATTAGAAAAGTTCAGGCCCAACTTAATCGGCTCTCCAGTCATCGTATACACTGACCATTCAGCTCTTCGCCATCTTTTTGCGAAGAAGGATGCTAAATCTCGGCTGATACGTTGGATCCTCTTACTGCAAGAGTTTGACCTTGTCATCAGAGACAAAAGAGGATGCGAAAACGTAGTCGCCGACCATCTTTCACGCCTCCCTTCTTCACCGACACTTCAAATTCTTATAAAAAACGTTTTTCCAGATGAGCAGCTCTTGACTGTGTCATGCGAACCTTGGTTCGCAGATATTGTGAATTATTTGGCCACCGGACTTATACCAAATGAATGGTCGAATCAAGACAGACTCCGATTCCTATCCCAAGTCAAACATTTTTACTAGGATGAACCTTATCTATTCAAATACCGTCCCGACCAAATTATTCGTCGGTGTGTTCCCGACAATGAGTTTAAGAGCATGCTGTCATTCTGCCATGATCAAGCGTATGGCGGGCATTTTGGCCCTAAAAAGACAGCAGAAAAGATCTTGCAGTGTGTCTTCTATTGGCCACAACTTTTTAAATACGCACATGATTACTGTAAGACATGCTCCCGGTGCCAACACTTGGGCTGGATATCTAGGAGAAACGAAATGCCGCTCCAACCAATATTGGTTGTGGAAATTTTTTATGTTTGGGGGATAGATTTTATGGGACCGTTTCCCAATTCTTTTGGGAACGTGTATATTCTCCTCGCAGTTGACTATGTTTCTAAGTGGGTCGAGGCTGTGCCCAGCCGGACTAATGACAACAAGGTTGTTATTAGATTCCTCAAAGAAAACATATTCTCTCGGTTTGGGCATCCCCGTGCAATTATCGGTGATAATGGATCTCATTTCTGTAATAGAACTTTCGAGTCCTTAATGCGGAAATATTCCATTAATCACAAGCTATCAACGCCCTGTCATCCCCAAACTTGTGGGCAAGCCGAGATTTCAAATCGGCAAATTAAACAGATATTGGAGAAAACGGTTTTCAAAAACCGTAAAGATTGGTCGTCAAAACTTATTGATGCCCTTTGGGCATTTCAAACTGCCTATAAGACCGATCTTGGCATGTCTCCATATAGACTTGTTTATGGAAAGGCTTGCCACCTTCCAGTTGAAATTGAGCATCGAGCATTTTAGGCAATAAAAGAGTTGAATTTGTCTCTAGGAGATGCGGGCAGCCATAGAAAGCTACAATTGAATGAATTGAACGAGCTTCGGGATGAAGCTTACGAGAATGCGGTTGTCATCAAAAACCGAACGAAGGTGTTTCACGATAACACCTTATGCACAAAACTTTCAAACCTGGTCAACAGGTTTTACTTTATGACACTCGGTTACATTTCCATCCCGGCAAGCTCAGATCTCGATGGAAAGGGCAATTTTTTATACGCACCGTATATCCGCACGGTGCGGTCGATTTAGAAAATCCTGAGGACGGCTCACTATTCAAACTGAACGGACATCGACTTAAACCGTTTCTCACCGCAGACCCTTCGGAGGAGCTCCTGCTGTTGCAGGAGCCGAATTACATTGACTGATCTTCCTCCATCTACCCCCAAATTTCGGTTATCCAGCCATAAACAGTGGAAACACTGTTTCAAATAAGTTTGGGGGTATGTACACTTGTAATTATATAAAAACAAAATAAAAATATAAAAAAAAATTGGGGGTATTTTTGTAAATTTTCAGTTTTAAATAATAAATAAATAAATAAATAAAAAATTTATTTACAAATAAATTCCTCTTTTTAAGAGGTCCTTTTTGCAAATAACCAAAACACCCCTCTATAAATAGAACCTGACCCCTCTGTGTATTTTACCGAACCCTAAAATTTTCCTCTCTCAAAACCCTAGCCGCCGCAGCAGCCAGAGAAAAGAGATCGCCCCCAGCCGCAGCGTTTCCGCCGCCAGTGCCCCTATTCGGCCGCGCTTCCGCCGCTCACTGCTGTCTTCTCCCCCTGAAAACTTCAGAGGAGGTTTGCATTCTCTAGTTCTCTCTGTTAAAATTTTTAGAACTGTCTGTATTCTTTGTGATGGCACCCACTTTGCAATTTGAGATGGACTTTTCCCAAATCTTTGCACACACGATCTACGGTAGCTATTTCGGTGAAGAGATCAGAAGGCGAGGGTGGAATTTCTTACTTTTTAACCATCCAAACTCTTTCACTCTTCAAGATCTCGTCACCCGATTTTACGAGTGCATGGAGGATGGTTGCCTCTCACAACACGGATACATTAGGCTAATTTGGGGTGATAGAGAAATAATAATCAATAGGGACTTCATCCATGAAGTCACCTTAATACCTAGACTACCTACCCATGACCAACCCCTCCAATTCTAGGATTACCTACCCTTGATGGGTACTGACTGTTCGAGGAAGCCACGCAAGGGCATCCAGGCTAGAACCCTCTTTGCGAACGTATTGACTGTGTGCCGTTGGGCACAAAATAACATTTTTTGTAGTTCGCATAATACGACATTTTTCACACCATCCCTCCATATCGTGCACACCTTGATAACTAGGAACCCAAGCTATGATATGTGCACGGTATTACTTTATTCGATTGGTGCAGGAAAAAGGGTTGCCAATTACCTATGCCCTATGTTGGTGACACAACTGTGTTGCTATTTCCTCCCTGTGGAGAAATTTGAGTTTTATATGCATGGAGGTATCCCCGTTAGACCTCTTCTTGAGGGCGTATCCACGTCCTACACACGCTTAAATGATGTATGGTCGCGCACCGCGCCGGCCGAGAATGTACCCGCCAAGACACCCAGCTCCAGCTCGACCGCAAGGGAGGAAGAGCTTACCCCTGCAGCACATGCACGTTTACTTAGGAAAGCCACTAGGGGGATAGATAGATTGATAGAGATGGTGACCAACCTGGATCACCGTATGACAAAAATAGAGCACGACATGACTACCCTGCTGGCGAGAGAAGAACGTTCCCGTTCACGTCCAAGGGGACGGCGAGACCATGAGCAGTGAGGGCACTGCTTTTGATAAGTTTGGGGGTGGAGGTGGTTTGTAAATAATTATCATTGCATTGCATATTTTTATTTTTTCTGTACATATTTGTCTCTTCTTTCTTTGCATATTTAATTTTGCATTGAATCTAAAAAATATATAAAAATTAAAATATTAAAAAAATAAAAAATATATATATAAAATAAAATCATATAAAAATTTTGAAAAACTTTAAAAAATTATTTTAAAAATTGAAAAAATTCAATTTTTGCCATATTTGATTTAAGTTCAACATGACGGTTGAATAGTAGGGAAAAACTAGATCCTAAACTTAGTGAATTAAAAACCCTAAAAATAACTTTTCTTAAAGTTTAACGGTAGAAAATATATGTCCTTGTAGTTTATTTAGAAATAGGTAATTTTTTAGTTCAGTTCTTGGGCTAAGTCAAAATAAGGGAAGAGTATTGAATTTTTATTTGAAATATAAGTCTGAAAAATAATTCTGAACCTTAAATCTAAATTCTGAAAATATATACCCTATAACGAGCACATACACGCACCTTGAAACTTGGAATAGTAGAGAATACCTTGAAATGCTCTTGTCTAAAATCCTTAGTATGAAGGAAAAGAAAATAAAAAGTACAAGTGTGAATAAAAAATGAACACTGGTTTTGTAATTACTTAAGGCTGCATAAAATAAAAAAATATAGCGAGGGTGTTTTATCACCTAGTACCTTAGACCAACTGGTTTGGGAGTCACTGCTAAAGCCTTAGGTATTACAAGACGAGGAATTACGCCTAAATGCGCGAACACATTTTGTAATCGGTCGTTAGTACCTCAAGAAGTATTAACGGTCGCATGGAGGATGTGTGAGCAATTTCATCTAAAATTCACCAACTAAAATTACTTTGGATGATTGACAAGACTATGATAGTTTGAATTGAATTTCCAAGTGTAAGGATGATAATCACACACATGTAGAGGTATATGATTGGGGTTTGGATGAGAGATAGGAATAAAAGATAGGGCTTATACCTTCAGTAGAGATGATAAAAATTCCTAAGTTGGAATTTTAGAAGGAAAATTCAAAAGATGTTGAAAGCTTAATAAATTTGCAGAACATATACGATCTTAAGTTAAATAATAAGTGAGTGCGAAAATATGGGTTGATGATTTCTAAGTTGAAGATAATAGAATTTCTTGCTACAATATCGAATTGAAGAATGAAAATCAACAGGCCAAATTGATCGGATTTTATGGGAAGTATCCGCTGAAAACCCTCAGGAGACAATACTCCTCCTACTAGGGACACCTAGGGGTTTAACGGCTTGTTGCACGAGCTCAGTGCAATCGCGATTCCCTGCGAAAGTGAGGTTAGGATTTTGTTGAGAATAAAAATAGTTTTGCTCGGGACGAACAAAAGATAAGTTTGGGGGTATTTGTTCATATCAGAATTTTGCATTATTATATCGCCCATTCTTAATCATATTACAAATAAATAGGTGCTTTTGATCCATGTCTGCTAAATAGTTGTAGGTTACAGGTTCTCATATCATTGCAGTGAAATTCATGAAAAGACGCTACAAATATGAGACTACGACCAACAATAGATGAATCCGGATGATGCCGCCTACCAGTTAAACGAACAAATAAAAATCATGAGACGGTTCAATCCACAAAGTAAGCACAGGATTAAAGACTTCAACGCGAAGATCACGGTAAAAGTCCACATAATTCTGCACTGTTGAAAATCTGGAAGAAAGTAGAAAAGATTCTGAGGAACCAAGTGAAGAAAGAAGAAGGAAAAAGCAACATGAAGCATCACTGAAGATTTGAGCCCAAGAGCCAACCAAACGGCCGCGGAACCACGGCCAAACATGGCTTTCTGCCGCGGATCCGCGGCCGTGCAACGCACGTGTCGGTGGGTGTCGGTGTTTTGACCCGGCTTTCTTAGGATAGTTCTGTAAATTCAAATATGGATCAGATATAAAACCTAGGGTTTCTCCTATCTATAAATAGGAAAGCCAGAAGCCTAATTAGGCATGCCTCTTTTTTATTTTCTAAATCTAAAATTTTATTTCCTTGTAATCGTTGAAGAGGTCATCAATAAAGTAAGGTTTTTTTTTCTATCGTGCATTGTTTTTATTCAGAATTTAATTCCTGCAATTTTTTTTTATCTGTCATTTATTATCTGCAAATTAGATAGTCTTTTAAAATAAAATTATAAAATATGAATTTCATCGTTACTATCCTAATGAGTGAGTAATTCCTCACTTGTTACGGTTAGGATTGGGAAGGTTTGAGAGATGGAAATCTCTCTCACTCCTTTCTTTACTCATATAAATTAATTAATTAGGACTCTATTTAAACTAACTACACACCGCTCACTACGGCATCCTATTCTACGAGATAGCGGTGATTCCCTAGTTAGACTGGTTGTGGTTGATTTAAATAGAGGTTAGGACTAAGAGCCAAGAAATGACGGACAATGACCAAAAGAAAGAAACTAAGTTTCTTCCTAGTCGTGCTAATCCCCTTTATTGACTATTACCCTAACACCTATATTCTTAACTAGGGTAAAGAAAGCAGTGAGTAGAATCCATATTCCAAACTAACCTAATTCTAACCCTAGCAAGACTTTAAATCAATTTAATTTCAATCTTAGATTTTAAAACAAAACCTACCAAAAATAGAACTTAAAGAAAAGAACACCTTTTCCCTGTGGACCGACCCGTACTCTACCGGCTAGCTACCAAGCGACACCGTCTTGATTGCGGTATTTCTTAAATTTTAAAACGTACAAAAAATCTTCCATCAATCAGTTTACTTGGATTACAATGGAGTCTACTTGACTTCACGTAATTCTTGTGCCAGTCATGTACCCTTTTTGGGTCGTGACAAAAATCTAGATTTAGAATTGCACCAAATGGATGTGAAACAGCTTTTTTAAATGGATAGCTGGATGAGAAAATTTATATGCAACAGCCTGTAGGTTTCACTGTTAAAGACCAGGAGAACAAAGTTTGTAAACTCCAACGATCAATATATGGTTTAAAACAATCATCTAGATAATAGTACCTGAAATTTCATCAAGCCGTAATATCATATAGTTTTCAAATGGTACATGAAAACAATTGTGTCTATATTAAAAGGAATGGAGATAAATATGTGATTTTGTCTTTATATGTTGATGACATTCCGTTAGCCAAAAATGGTATTAAGATCATTAATTCGGTCATGAAATGGTTGTCCTCAACTTTTGAGATGAAAGATATGGGAGAAGCAGCTTATGTGCTTGGAGTTAAGATCCAAAGAGATCGTTCAAGAAAAATTCTTGGTCTTTCACAAAACACTTATATCAAAAGATACTTGAACTATTTCACATGGAAAGTGCAAACCCGTAGACACTCAAGTAGCCAAAAGTGAAACATTAAGCAGTGAGAAGTGTCCAAAAACGTCTTAAGACATGAAAGATATGGAGAAAGTTCCATATGATCAAGCTGTCGATAGCCTAATGTATGTAATGGTATGCACTAGGCCATATATATGCTTTGTCGTGAGATTAGTAAGTAGTTATCAGTCAAACCCAAGAAGAGAGCATTGGAAAGCAGTGAAACGGATATTGAGATAATAAAAAGATACAGCTGATTACTCTCTATGTTACCAAGGAGGGGATTTGCGCCTATGTGGATATACGGATGATGATTGGGTGAAGACATGGATGAACGCAGACTAACGTCTGGATATGTTTTCTTGCTGAACAACGATGCCATATCTTGGAGAAGCAAGAAACAAATGTGCACAGCAAAGTCGACAATGGAAGCTGAGTTTGTTGCATGCTCAGCCGCTATGCAAAAAGTTATTTAGCTGAAAAGGTTTATCATGGATTTGGCAATAACTGATAACCCCCATAGGTCAGTTACGGTTCATTGTGACATTCAAGCTGCAATAGCTTACTCAAAGAACCCATTCCAGGGAAAGACAAAGCATATAGATATAAAGTATGATTTTGTCAAATACTTTGTATTGAAGAAAGAAATGATTGTAGAATACATAGCTACACATAACAAGGTGGCTGAACCGTTAACCAAGCCTATTTCGAGAGATTTGTTTGTATCTCATGTGAAATCTCTTGGCTTGCGTAAATTGTAATCACTTCTGTACTCATACATTTGTGATTGTTGCCATATTATATTGCATTGAATTATGCAAGTTAAAGTTTCTATATTTTATTGTTTGCATGAATAATGTATGAATAGATACTAGAATTTGGAAACTAAAGGTATGTCGGCAGGTCAGATATTGGCTTTCTCACACGAGCAATCGCCTCTGACACAGTAGAAGCATGGAGAGATGAGAAAGCAATGACAGTATGTTGAAGAGAGTACTAGTCAATTGAACAAGTCGCCTTAATAATTGGTTGATAAAATTTGACAATTATCAAGATGAGATCTCGTGAATATAACACAAACATAAAGAGATCGATATGGATTCCCACCATCCATATGACCTGTTATAAGTCAGATTGAGTTCATAAGAAATCTGTACCAAAAAGGAGGATGGACTCAGATTAATTTTTTCGGCACAATTGAACTATAATCTGCACGGTGTGATTATCTATCGATATATTAGACATACGCTCTTAAAAGAAGAATCTCCACTGTGGCACGTGTTTCATACCATATGAACTTGATAGTGACCAATAAGGGAAGTGAGAGAATGGATCCCTGCTTCTTCACTGCATGAAGTCTCTTAAAAAATTTAAAGTTTCATCTTTAGTGCCCTTAAGGCCTTTTAATTGTGTTATTAAAGTCTTGAGTCAATGATGCTACCTTAGCATGTTACCAATGAATCAAGTTTGATTCGATTCCATGGGACATGTCTAGGAAAGCGGTTAACTTAAGGTGTAAATATGTTAGTTTGAAAGGAAGACCAAATTCGTTACTCAGAACATGTACTCATTGGCCGGCCGGTTATGTTGAGATATAACTGAGTACTTGTCGAGAATATAAAGTTAAACATGGCCTACGAGGGATAGGGATATTTAGACTAGTGCAATGAAAATTGAGTCTAGAGCACATCGACACAGTTATGAAAGATTGTGTTTCATACAACCGATATGTTTTCCTAACAGTTTCATAGTAAGGTTTCCATAATGCAAATACTCGTGCTCGCAGGTAACACGTTCTCTGTGTCCGTATGAAAAGTTGTATGTTTTGGGCAAAGGAGTAATGCCCACCTTGTGCAATTGGGAGATTGTTGGTTTTATGGGTTTATGTCCAAGTGGGTTTTTAGCCCAATACATAAAGTAATAATGATTTTATGGGTTTTAAGGGTTTTATGTGGTTAGTGGATTGGGGGCTATGTGGTTAGCGGTAACCAATTGGAACTAGCCACTAAATCCACTTCTTCTCAATTAAACGTACAGAATAAAGGAAAAGGATAGGGTTTTTTCATTAACGTTTTCAACTTTCTCTCTCGAAATCTTCTTTCCAATCTGCAATGGTACATTGAGATCAGAAGAAGAATAAGGTATACTTAATCGAGACATCTAAATCGTGGTAAATGAAGGCTTCTCGTCTCCGTAGTATCCTCATTACGATTATTCATTCAGGATTTGATAGTGGAAAATCTACAAAGGTAATTATATTTTTTCCCTATATTATGGAATATACATGCCATTAATTCCTTCATTAATGAATTGTGGCCCTACATAGAGGGAATTAAGAAATTTTGTTTCTTTATTTAAGAGAATTCTATTATTCTTTTTTCTGGTTTTCCAAAACAATCATGTTTTTTATTTTTTGGAAACCTAAAAAGGGTTCTTGAAATCTTTCATGCCTAGCCACACATCACATGCATTCTCATCAGTGCATTCTCATCAGCTCGTTGCAAGCGTCATGGTCTTCAATGAAATGTCATATGACATTTTGTCACTGCTGTGTTGAAATGACTTAATGACAAATGTTGTGAATTGCACTTCAAATTTGCATTATGATAAATTTGTGGAGGCAGGATTATCGTTCAGTGGGGTCAAAAATACATTGGGCTATATTGAGCATGGTTCAGTGGGAACAAATCTCTTTATTCAAAACTGAAAAGTCTTATTCTCCTAAGCCGAAAAGCCTTATTCAAAGCAAAAACCCCTCATGAGTATCCATGGCACCAAATTTCAGTGGGGTCAATCGAACCCCCGGGGCCAATGTGGATCCGCCTATGGTTGTCCCCTATTGTATTTACCTATGAGTTTGATAATTAAATGTCAGGAATTTTACTAAAAAGCCCTGTAATTTCACTAATTACTAACACGCGCAATACTTCGTATTTACTTAAAACACCCCATACATATAAGTTGCTCTGAAAGACAAACACAACCCCATCCCAAAAAAATAGTTTTCCATCCAAAATTAGTGTCCCGTTAGGAAGATAGAACTGGAACTAGAGCTTGAACTTGAGCTGCTCTCTTTCCATCCAGGCATCTAGGTAGGGTTTTTTTCCAAAAAAAAAATCCACTTTCTTTAGTTGAAGATAGGGATTTAACGCAACTAAAGAATCGCTCTCCTTTCATATGACGTTACCCATTAACGCAAAACTAGTAATTGAAGGGACGATGATCGACAAGCTTGTTGTTGGAGAAGGTTTAAGAAATAGGAACGGATTTTCATTATCAATTTAAGATATTTTTTATCGAAGCCTTACCCTAAAATCAAATTGTGGGTAAAGTTTTTGAGAGAATGAGGGGCTTGGGGTTTTTAAAACTCTATCTCGACACTCATTGTTAACCCCTGATGGAGTAACGGAAAATGCAAAAAAATAAAAAAATCTCTTTCCTGCCTGTTTTTGGTTTTTTAGTGCAACTTAGGGTCTTTTAAATAAATACAAAGTATGGGAATTGTGTTTTAGCAATTAGCGAGATAGGGGAGATTGGTTGGGGGCGGGGGGGGGGGGGGGGCTTTGTAGTAAAATGTATCTATTTGACATGAGTCTCTTAGGACTCGTACAAACGGCCTCACATTTTGAACAAAGAAAAGTTGTACCGTAGAGCTATTTTCCTTCTGTTAAAATGTAATTCAAGCTACTAACTGCTTAAATAAGTAACAAAACAGCAAATAAAAGCTACTAACAACTAAATATATAGCACCACTGCTGACAGTTCCATAACTATTGATACAAATTCAAGCAGTTTAATATGAGAGGTTTTGCAAGTGATCTTGTTGCCAAATAGTAAAACTTTTTTGCAGTTGAGCAATAAATTTTGAGTTCCAACAACGATTATATCTTGGTTACTGTCTATTAATCAAAATAAAAAAATAGAATGAAAGAAAGGGTTTTTACAAACAAAAAAATATATTAAAGGCATACAAGTCCCTTAGCACGACTAAGATCTCGAACAAGGCAGCAGCAAAACAGGATCAAATTATTTATGACTAGAAGGTAAATAATGCGCTCATATTCAAGTATAGAACAGTTGTTTCATCGAAATACAACAAATAAAAAAGGGCATAGAACACTTTAAGTAATCAGAACTTTATTGTCTTTTTTTTTTTTGAACAGATACAAGCGCACGTAGGAAAAGTATAATCTTTATCGAAATCAATCCAATGGAGTTTTTTTTTTTTTGCATATGATACATTATTTCTGATTGCTATGTAATATAATTTTTGCAAAAATGTAAATTAGTACATTGCTGTTATTACACTGTACATTGTACAAGAAGTGGGGCAGATTGCCCGAAATATCTTAGAATCGGGGGTTTTGTTTGGGGGAAGCTAATGGAGGGATACAAGAGGTGATTCAGAATCAACAACATCAATAATTGTATTTCCAGATTCGAACCGCTTGCGATTCTCGACGGCAGTCTGTACTCTCTGATTAAACGCTTCGTCAGAACCCGACAGCATGTACCTCAGCTTAAAATTTATCCGATTCTCTACAAGAACCTTGTGTCTAGGAATTATTCTATCCTCCAACGAATAACTGAAAAACCTGCCCAAGCATCGGTAATGGAATGTTAAAATTTGAGGACTTAAATCACACCCATACCGCACAAATGCACACCCCCTAGACCTTGTCCACATGTAAAAATTGCAAGAGCATCCGAATTAGAAAGGCAATGTTTGGTTTGCTCAAGCAAAGCCAACAACAATTAGGGGCTGTTTGGTTTTCTGAAATGCAGTGATTGTGACGAGAAAATATCCCAAATCCATTGCTTGGTTGTTTTCAAATTTTGTAGCAAAATTTGAAAATCCAAATCACATTTTCTGTTTATTGAAAAAATTCTGTTGCAGGATCTTCAAATCTTTTTTTTTCTGGTTGGGTTGAGAAAAAATGAAAAAACGAAATGAAACATTTGTTGCAAATTTGCATTAAGAGCTAATAAAAGATGATGTAGCACTCTTAATAGTGTCATAATTCATTTCTTAAAGTTACATCTGTGGCAACAAATGCTGCAAAAAGAATGTCGCGATTTGCAAGTTTATAATTTACTCTCATTGCAAGTCTGCAAATGTTGCTAACCAAACATGGAAAATGGATTTTTTTTTTCAAAGCAAAAGTTGCATGCAGCTCCATTTCATAAACAAAAAATAAATGGAGCCAACGTATGATTACAAAGTGCTGAGACAGCTAGGCTGTTTATCGAAAGAGATTACCTTGGAAACTCAATTAGATCCTGCAGTGGTCGAACCATAATTCGTCTCAAGTAGCGATATTTGGGGCTGACAATATCCACATTGTATCGGAGCAACATTGGAAAGTCCGCTATCATCTCACCTAGCGATTTCAGACGAATTCCTAGGGACAGCAAGTACTTTACATTGACCTCCAGCTTATGTATGATACTGCACCCTAAAAGTTGTGGGTCAAAGGCAATCACTTTAGCGATATCGGTTCGAGTTACCCCAGCTTTTGTCATCAAGAATATGACCTGTGAAAGTGACAAGTAGCTTGACATATGAATGTAAAGGATGGAGCTAAAGGAATAGAAGTAAAATCTGCCAAGAATAATGTGTATTAATTCTTTACACCAGAAAACACTAGTCGTTTGAAATCGATCAAATTGAATTCATTAAAATGAAACCAGTTCAAGAGAAGTTTAGATGAATAGAAATGTCATTTGCAACAAAGATTATTTGAACATAAATTTGGAAAGGCGCCTTATGAACAAGAATGTGCCAGCATGCACAAATATAATACACGGAGAAACCATTCTATTATTTTCCTAAGTACATGAACAAGAATGTGCCAGCATGCACAAATATAATACTCATTTTTTGTAATATAAATATGTAATTGAAATTAGAGCTAAATAAAGATATCTCAAAGCTATTGTTTGCTAGCATGATAGAATAAGCGAGAAACCACTACCCTAGGTCAAAATGGGAAGTTGTTTGCGCAGAAAGGGATTGTATATAAATATATCAATTACTATTTTGAAGTAGGCATACTTTGTAACCAAAGAACAAATATCAAGGAAATGACCTAAAACAATAAAGAAAGTTGGAACATACAAAGGGACTGTCCATTAACTGGTTGTCTATTCACAGGAAGAGAAATTACGGATATGAAAAAATGGAGCTCACATCTAATTCGCAGGTACATTAATCCCTTATAGAAATATTTCTAATGTTATAATGTTCACACATGATTAACCTCTATAGAGTTCTTTGTTAGGAGTTTCGAGGATTGAAGGAAAAGGCATAGGAGCTTGTCAGAAAGCATCAAAAAGTTTGATAGCAGAATGGAGTTGCACTATAAGTAGAAGAATCATCTGTCTTGGTTTGAGCTGAGGTATATAAGTTAATTGTTTGGCAAATAAGTCCAATTAATGTAATAAGGTTCAGAGGGCAATGTCGACAAGTGAATCATAATTAACCCACAAGTTTTTGATAAAAACTGAACATAAACATAACTATCTAAATCTCATTCTGTAACACAGAAAAAATATCTAGAATGCAATAGAAAATGGTCAATAACTATTCAAACATATGTTCAGTTCAAAGTTCAAACTGAAAGAAACAAATTGATACAACCAACCAACCAATGTAACAGATACAAGCTAAGTGCATTTACAATATGATGTAATAAAAAAGCTTGAACAAGGAAATGAGAAGCTTAGAACAAACCACAGGTCGAATTTTCTTGTAGAGGCTATATGTTAACAAGGGTGGAAACCTTACTAAGGCACTACCAATAGCTTCATCTCTGATGCCTAGGCCTTGCAAAAATAGTACCTAACAAAAAAGAATAATAGTTATCAGCAAGCTTATAAATTGATAATGCATCAGGGTACAACGCTTTCTAAAGCTATTTAGCATTTTACAAGCTATGTTTAACATGTCCTAGGATGCGAGAAAAAAATCTCTTTAACACATTGAACTGAAGAAATTTAAGAAACAATTTTTATAACAAACTCAAATCACACAGAATATGAGAAGATATCTTCAACATTTGTGATAGATAGTTCATCTAGTGCAAATGAAAAAGATTGTACCTTTGGCGCAATTGTTTTCTCCAGATCAGCACAGAAAATCATGGGTTTCACCAAAAGCATTCTTTTCAACCCATCACGTCGAATACCATGATAATACAGATACTTGACGAGGGGCTTCCACCTTTCCTCAATGCTACACGCCATCAGCTGAGGCTTGAAAGCTAACAATTTACCAACATCCATGATATTCAGGCCAAAATGCATAAGGTATTCAACCTAAAACAGCAAGGCATATGTCACACAATTCAACAAAACTATTATGATCCTATGATTATTGTATATCTTAAGATTTTCTCTAAGCAAATGTGATGCATCACTCACATTAAAAATATGAAGATGTGAAGGAAACCAATCTCTCTTAATTTGGAAGAGAGAATTGTAAATGTTATTTTGTGATGCTTAAACTAAAATAGAATTATACGCATCACCCCAAGTTCAATAAAGGTACTACATGATATAACATAATAAAACAGGAATCAGCCATCCTATCCTATAAAGCCTAAACAATTCCAAACTGAATATGTAAATGTTTAATGGGATCCACCAAAGCATTCTGATCAGGAGAAATATCATGTTTTATTTTCCATGCTTCTTGTATCATATATTGTAACCTATCGTGTATAATAAGAATTTCATCATGCGCAAATACTTATCAAATTCAGAATACAGCTATATATCATAGAGATATGGCAAATGTATCCAATATATGACATAAATGAAAAGTCCAGCTATTCGGCACAAGCATTAAGTTTATTTGGGAGGGCGCTTAACCCATCAGTAGAAAGCGATATAGTTTGACCAAAAAGTTTATCATTTCTATGGTACATGTTAGAACTTATAAGCAATAACAAAACATGGCAGATAACATGTAATGTGTGGATAACATGTGGAAAAGTTCCTGGCTAATTCGCTCTTATCAAATGAAAAGGTTACCATGGGTATATCATGTATTATTTTCCATGCTTCTTGTATCATATATTGTAACCTACCGTGTATTTCATCATGCGCTAATACTTATCAAATTCAGAATATCGCTATATGTCATAGAGATATGGCAAATGTATCCAATATATGACATAAATGAAAAGTCCAGCTATTCGGCACAAGCATTAAGTTTATTTGGGAGGGCGCTTAACCCATTAGTAGAAAGCGATAAAGTTTGACCTAAAAGTTTATTATTTCTATGGTACATGTTAGAACTTATAAGCAATAACAAAACATGGCAGATAACACGTAATGTGTGGATAACATGTGGAAAAGTTCCTAGCTAATTCGCTCTTATCAAATGAAAAGGTTACCATGGGTATCATTGATAACTAAATAGGAAGTGTGAAGTGTGATTAAATTAAACTGTTTCCTTCCCACTCTTTCCTAGTATGGAATGGAATAAGGAAAAGGTATTGTGTCTCGATCTATATGAAAATGACACTAGTCTTTATTTTGGTTTCGTTGATACGAAAATAGTATGTATGCTAGCTAGTCTAGCGACCGCCTGCAAAAACGGTGGTAGATCTGATGAAGATACAAAGAAGACAACCAAAAAAATGCATTAGCATCTTGGAGTCGCCGCTTATGTTCTCACCAAAAACATAAGAAAAAAAGAGGAAAATTAGATGAAAACAGAGAAGAAGGGAAAGATAACCAAATATGGATAAGGAATCGCAAGATTTCAATGGAAACCCGATAAGAATCAGTTATCCATCAAAAATTCTCAAACGGGCATGAATACTCGGCTCAAAAACTCTCTTTTGAAAATAACGTATGTCCAAAAACACTCATAAAATGTAAATGGTCATTTATGAAAATTTTCAGAGACAAGTAATGTCAACAAAAAAAAATACCGAGAAGCAAAATATTAGCCGACAATCGGAAAAACTGTTTTCTCAATTTTCAGCTGAAACCAGAGACCACTTCAAACGCCTCTCATCTAAAATAATGATGGCCAAATGTGGCAAACAATCCTTGGAAAGATAAACAAGTCTACTTTCCAAAGCGAAAATCAGTTTGGAAATTGGAGCTTCCTAGAGAACGTTAAAATAGAAACGACGAGGGTTGCACAACAAACACTGCATGTTTTGTTTTTTTCTTTTTGTGATTTTTGTATTTTCTTTCTTATGAATTTTTACTTGGGATTTGATTTGGAATATCATTTAAGAGTGTCCTTGGCTGTAGATCCTCTAACATTTCCTTAATTGATATCCAAAGGATGAAAGGATAATAAAGGAAAAGAAATTAAAAGGAAAGAGAAAAAGGGAAAACAACAATATCCTATGTTTTTTTTTTTGTGTTCTAAGAGATCTTGGTCTAGTAATCACAGAAAAGAACACTGAGATACAAATAGTCTCCTCTTAATTAACATAGATAAAAAAAATCTCAGAAAATAAGAAAGAAAAAGCAAAAGTACAATAAAAACTAGCTATTTTTTTTGCATTAAAGTAAATAATAATTATAATACAACAAATGAAGGAATCATTGATCCCCAATATTTTCAAGTAGTTGTCGTGGAAGAGTGAGACTAAAGTTATGCTTCATGATACATCAAACACTTATTGGCATCGAAAAGTAAGATAAATTTCATGATGTAAATGTTATGAGATGATGCAAATGGTTATCCAGGGGAACAACGATAAACAGTAATGGTAGCTTTCCCAGGGTGTCAACATATAGCTCGTGCGCCCTACCCCTACGGCCCTATTGCCTACGTTTGTTGCTCGTTCAGTGTCATTCAAAGGGAAGAAAAAAGTTTTCTATGTTCAATTACAATAGGTCAGCTACATGTACATAATAATGGCATCATAAACAGTAAATGTCGAATGCACATCAACAAAACACTATGGCGATATAAATACATAGGATTATGCTGAAGAAATTTCATGGCACACTTTATAGGCCTTGAATGTAAGTCAATTAAAGTTATGACTAAGTTACAAACCATATAAATTCTATCCTGGTAATCAAGCAACAAAAAAATGTGTGCTTTTTTTGCGGGTTACAAAACAAATTAGTTAATAAACAAAACTATAGCATCCATTTTCTTCAACAATAAAAAACTATAGCATCCACAAGTGATGATGCAGCAAGTGTCGACCTAAAGTATTAATGGAGCATAAATACCTTACTATTCATTTCACTAAAGGTGAAGAACCCAAGAACCCTAGGATACCCATAGACCATTGTACCAAAATCCTCCTTGTTCATGCCCATATCCAAATAAAACTTTACACGCGACACCAATTCTTCCATGGTTAAAGTCAACAGTTGTGGACATCGAGTAACAACAAAACCGACCCAGTCCCTCCTCACCCCATTCTCGATTAGATACTCAACAATTTCATCCATTTCTTCGAAGTTCCGGTCCAAAATTGAGCTTGCTTTCACAAATACGACACCAAGATTCTCTCCCTTCACATGTATCGACTTCAACCACTCTGCTACTCTTCTCACCTGCTCAAGGTCACCCGAACACATGCATACCACGTTCCCGATTTTGGGGTATGTCATCGAATTATGTTTCAACCACCTAAAACATCCAACATTTACCAAGCTCTAAACTTTGTTTCATAACATTTTCAAACTAAATCAAGGCTACTAACAATACAAGTTTCAAGCTTCAAAATGCTTACTTGACGAGAGCGACAACACCAGAGCTCTGAATGACAGATTTTGCCCTCGCATTGAATGACGCATGCTTGAACTCCGAAACCCCTTTCATGGCCGCAGATTCAATCACAACCCTATCGACAAATCCACTCAATCTCGACACAAGATTCACGGAATAGTTAACACTAAGCCTCCCAGCTTTAAAAGCCTCCTTCAAGATCTCGGCAGCAACTCCTCTCCTAACCTCAATCGCCTTCTTGATGTCCTCTTCATCGCTCTCAAGGACAATGCGATCGAGTTCGATCTTTTTGGGGAAATCGATGGACCCAGGGAATCTAGGGACTCTTCGAGTCGCGAGAGATGCTTCCTCTATGATTCTCCTTCGCTGCATCTCATCTTCATCTAATTCTTCTTCTTCTTTGTTGTTGTTGTTGTTGTTGATGTGAGGAGCTGCGCCTTGAGAATGGAGGAAGAAGAGAGCGGTGGACTTGGCGTTTTGGCGGCGAGAGAGCCGCGATGGGTTTAGGGCTTCGACTGTGAGCGAGGTCTCATCCGATGATGGCGTTTTTGCTTTGATGTTGGTAGCTTTGAGTAGGGGTTTGGGGGAGAAAGGGTTAGGGTTAGGGTTAGGGTTTGGGTTTGGGCGAAGTTGGCCATTGAAGAGGGAGGTGGCGAGATAGGGATGATGATGATGTGGGCCGCACAGCATTGGATACAAATTGCCCCCAAAATGTGTAATTGGTGATAGAATAGAGAAGAGGGAAGATAATTCGCCTATGGCCACCTTCGGATATCTCTTTTCAGCTGGGTTTAACCACACTTAAATATCAGCAATAGCTCATTTGGTATGGCCATTATCTCTCTTTTTTGGAAAGAGTGCTCGGTTTCAACTTACTTCGACCCAGAAAATGGTCATAAATCAGCTTTAGAGACAAATTCACATATCTTCTGAGTGTGTGACTGTATGTGCTGTGTATATGGAGAAATTTTATGGTGGTTGTGATATAGCTAGTTACGTCGTAACCAATCAAATATTGACAAGTGGATCTAAATATCCACATAAACAATGAGAAGAACAATAAATAAAGAGATTTTTATATATCTCACCCCCAAAAGCTCAATATTTTCAAATTTCACCCCCAAAATTTAGTATTTCCAAATTTCATCCTCAAAACTATTAAATTGTCCAAATTTCACCTCGAAAATCCAGTATTTCTAAATTTCACCCTCAAAACTATTAAGTTGTCCAAATTGCACCTCCAAAATCTATTATTTCCAAATTTCTCCCCCAGAACCATTAAGTTGTCCAAATTCCACCCCAAATGCCCATCTTCTTCTTTCTTATGTTAAATAAGGACTAGAGTTTTAAATTTCTTACGATTTCAAAATTAGGAATTCTCTTGACAGCGAAATTTAGGACTTGCCTTCATCCAATATTTGTCATTTTAATAGATAAAATCAAGTTCCTTTGTGGTTTTGCCATAACAATTACGATAACTTTTGAAGCAACAATATGAGTTAGAGTTACTCCTATGCAAATGGTGGTTTAATTCAACTAATTTGTGGCTAGAATATCATAGGCTGAACTTAATGATCTTGGAGAAAGAGTTGACAGCAAAATAGAGAAAATTAAGAAACCTTTTGCAAAAAATAAGCTGTAATTATTGATAATTTAATGGTTCTGGGGTGAAATTTGGACAACTTAATGGTTTTGGGGGTGGAATTTGGAAATACTAAATTTTAGGGATGAAATTTGGATAATTTGATAGTTTTGTGCTGAAATTTGGAAATATAGATACTAGATTTTGGGGTGAAATTGGGACAACTCAATATTTTTGGGGTGAAATTGGAAATACTAAATTTTGGGTGTAATTTAGAAATATTGAAATTTGAGGGTGAGATATTAAAAAAACCCATAAAAAATATTTGCTGGTATAAGAATCTAGATTTTTTTGGAAATTGGTTATCTTAATCTCTCCCATTATTACTCATCTCTTACAATATATGTGATATCTTCTTCTTCCTTAACTGGAGTTTTTATACAACACATTCTCTTTAGTACTCTTCTTAAATATTTTTTAATTGTGTTTTAAAATGCTTTTAACTCTATTTTTGAGAAAGAAAAAACATAGTCAATGTACGTTTCTAATTAAATTTTTAAGAATAAATCAAATATATATATTCTAATTTGATTTTCAAGAAACTTTCGATGATAGATTTGTACATTGAAATTTATAGAAACCATAGTGCAATTGTTCCTCCATAAACATAGATTCAAATAGAAGTTAATATTTATAGAATATGCTATGTTAATCAATACAAGATTATGATAAATCTACGTATATGAAGTTATTAACAAATTCAAAATAAATTTACGATTGGAATTCTCAAATAAGGGAGAAATGACATTTTCAGTGAGAGAAAATAAAACTGCAATTTTGTATTTCTCAAATACATAATTAAATTCTATATAAAGTTTGAGCTTCAAAATGTCTAAAGCATAGCAACTTAAGTATCTCGAAATTCATTTTATTCAAATTATTAGACTGATATTCTAAATTCTTCCGAAGTATGGGTGCACTCTCTATTCTTGAAAAAATCATCCAAACAGAAGAGAGTTATAAAATTTGAGAATATAAAATCCACTAAAATTTTAATCTACTTAAAAGTATAGCAGAATTTTTTTCATCATTTTAGTATATGAATTTTAGGAATCATAAGATAAAACTATGCAACCAATATTCTATTTCTCTCCATATAAGAAAAAATAAAATCATACAAATGGAAAAATTAAATAAGAAAAAAAAGTTATGTATCGAAATTTTTTAAAAATTATGGAGAAACTCTTAGCTTATTAGGTCTCAAAAAGACATTTTTTAGCATTTTAAATTTATATTTTTTTCTTTATCATGAATTTCTTAATCGATATTAAAGAATTTTGTGGAGGATGAGAAAGATAGCCGATCTTATTGGAAGAGACAATTCAATTAATCACATAAGGAGAGAGAAAAATCACTAATTTCCGTAAAAAATTAGATTTTTATCTCAATAAATCTTTCTTTCATTGTTTTCATCACATTGCTTATGTGGATATTTAGTTCCACTTGGCAATATTTGATTGGTTACAATATAATTAGTCAGTAAATGACTAGTTATGTCACATCGGCTGTAAAATTTCTCGTATGCATAGGTGCATCTGTGCTTGGATGATACTTATTGATCAATTCCAAAAAAAACTAGACTTGATTATGGCATGTGCTAATTTCTAGCATTATTTATCAAAGTAAGATTTCTATATCTTGGTTTTGCTAAAATACCATAATCTTTCAAGATACTTACCTTACACAGTCACGTGTTCGAAAATTTAAAACATGTATATATAAGAAATAAAAAGGGGGAAAAGGGTTGGGTCCGATTGAGATTTTATAGTATCTCATAAATTAAACCATAAGGATACAGTCGTGTAATTGTAATACTTGAGGATCATCCCACAAAGAGGCGTTGATATTTTAATTAATTTAAAACAAGTAAAGAACATAGTTGAGTTAAACTAAAAATTAAAGTGCAATGAATTTTAAAGTGCAATAAATTAAAAGCAAGTAAATAAAAGTAGGTCTGAAGAATAGAAAGGTGATTCTAGCGTGTTGAATCGCTTTAACTGTTATGGTTGGTTTAAAGGATTCTATTTCTTTTCTATTTCTTAGTTTTAATTAGTTAACTATTAATTATATAAAAATAGAGGATAAATTAATGTGGTCATGAATTATCAAACAACCTATCTAAGAATAATTCATACGAATAAAAATAACCTAAAAGCATTTAGAAACATAATTAAAACAATAGTTCTAGTTAATTAATCATAACGTAGCCTTACCTTTCGATTAATAACTTGTATGCGATCAATCTACAAACTATTATGTTATTGGCGTAAACTTGATCACCCTAATTAACCAGGTTGAAATTTCTTGATTAAAAAGCATCTCTTACCTTTCCTAATTAGATTTCTAATTCGTCACGATATTATTAATCTAACTAGTTTTTTGGCGTTACTACCTTTTCCTAAATCTATTCAAAACGTCAACTATCATCATACGATTTAGTTTATTAGATGAATAACAAAAGGAAACACTTCTGGATAAGAGAAATTCATCATAAAAAACAAGAAAAGAAAGTAGTTACAAGAAATCACCCAACCATAACAGCAAAGAATTCTAAACCTAGAAAAAGAATTTAGCTACTCATTAAAAGAAAAGAAAAATTCATAAAATAAAATAACTTCATAACTTACAAGAATTACCGATCTCTCCTAAATTAAAAAATCCTAAACAAAAGCTAATGGAGAGATGAAATCCTATTGAACTATACAGAGGTATTTATAGCTTTTCTGGAGAATAGGAACAAACTTTACAAAAGATACAGAGAATACAAAATTTTGGTAAAAATCTCAAGCACCGACTCTTCAAAATTTCGGCCAATACTGGTATATGGAAAGATTAGACCGAAATTTTAGATGATTTGATGTCCCGGTTTTGTGCATCTTTTGTGATTTGATCTCGAAATCTTCGAGGTTTGTTCTAATTTCGCTAATTGATTCTCTATTTTCTGATTAGCTCCATTAAATCTTCATTGCACACACATGATCTGTCTTTTGCACACTTTTCCATCCTTTTGCATTTAAACCCTGTAACCTGTAATAATTCACAAGACATACCCAGAAAAGTATAAAATAGGCAAAAATAAAGATAAATATGATTATAAAATATGCAATAAAATGCACCAATCAAATACCCCCATACTTATCTTTTGCTATTCTTCGAGAAAATCTTGGGTTTCAAACTCTAAAAAATAAAAATCTAACTAAAACAACTAAAATCTACTCCTAAGCTCCTTTCGCGGGCATACGATTGCACTTAGCTCGTGCAACAAACCTTTAAATATCTAGGTGTCCCTAGTAGGAGGATTTGTGTCTCCTGGGGTTTTCAGCAGATACTGCCCACAAAATCCCAAAAAGGATAAAAGAAAACAAAGAACACAAAAATAGAAAAGTGAAAACTGCATACAAAGATAGGAACAGATAAAAGAAAAGACTTGAAAATAAGAGTATCGAATTTCCACCAGCTTTTCAGTTTTTATGATCCTTCTTCTTAATAGTCTTGATCAAATCCGAAATTACAGCCTCCCTCAATAAATTACCATCCTATTGTTGGTTATAGTGCCATCAAGGTAATTATTGTAATTGCAGGCAGACGATTATGATAATTGAAGAAGGGCCTATATAGTGTTGGGGTTTATTAACACTCTCACTAGGTTTTAAAGGTGTATCAAGTATACAATTTAAAAAATATAGTGTGCTAATGAACTCAAACTTAGAATCGAACTAGAGAATTAGGGTTTTGTAGCAAGTAATCAAACATTATACTAAGTGAATATGGAATACAATCTTTGTAGACCGGTCCTTCACTTCTAAAGCTCCGTGTAGTAGTCCCTTCGCTCCAAGTAGTGAACACTCGAACTCTAGTAAGGGTTCACATGAAGAAATGAACAAGCTTGCTCGAAGTTTTCGAGACCGAAGATGATCTACGTCGAGGAGACTCAAGCTCATGCTATCTCTTCACTAATGGTAGATTAGTGAAGCAAACACCCTAAACTAAATGGCTAATGTAGTAGAGAATAATAAAGTAGGAAATGGGCTCACTTTAGATTTATTTTTCTCACAATATTTCTTCACTTCCTCAAAACCTAAAGAGCTTGAGGGAGATGAAGAAGAAGATGATGAATAACGAGATTAGGTTAGAAATGCAACCATGGGTGAGTTTATGACATACACAAACTCATGTAGAGAATAAACCATGGTGTAAGGTTAATGGTTAGGTTAATAAATATCTTAAGCAAGACAAAGGAGTGGAATAAGTCAATAAAACCTACAAGCTTCTACAAGTTTTAAGCCATGACAAAATCTCCACTAATTTTGAATTACTTAAATATAAATATAAACCCACATTAAACCTAGCATAGTGTGAGTCTCATACATCCATGTTGCATGTGTAACCTAGCATGACATACCAATATATATCACATATATATTTTGTGTGTAAAAAGAAAATAATACAATTAATATATATCACATATATATTAATGTATCACAAGTGAGAAAAGGAAATGCTTAAGTGAGCTAATATTAGTTAATGTAATTTAATATATCAAATATATTATTATACATTAAATTATTAAATCAACACTTGATTTAATAATCCGGCTATATCACATATAACCGACTAATATTAAATGTAACAATCCATCGAATCAACACTTGATCCGATAACCCAGCTATATCACATATAACCGACCGATATCACTTTGTTGGGGTCAAAATTTACACCCCGGTTGACCAAGTCAAAGTCAAGGTCAACCCCAAGCCAGGTGGGCCCAAGCCTAGGCCAAGCGGGCCCATGCCCAAGTCGAGCAATGACTTGGGCATGGGCCCACTTGGCCTGGGCATGGGTCCACCTGGCTTGGGGTTGACCTTGACTTTGACTTGGTCAACCGGGGTGCAAATTTTGACCCTAACAAAGTGCTCCCCATCAATGAATGCACACCGCATACATGAGTTGTGTCCACGAAATTGATGGATCTTGAAGTTGGACTTCGAGGTGGAACATCATTCCAGGGGCGGAGCATCATCCCGGGGAGCATGATTCCCGGGGATCGGAGCATCATTCCGATTTGCGGAGCATAATTCCAGGGTCGGAGTATCCCTCGGGGAGCATGATTCCCGGGGATCGGAGCATTATTCCGATTTGCGGAGCATAATTCCAAGGTCGGAGCATAATTCCGAAGAGTCGGAGCATGATTCCGAAGAGTAGAGGCATGATTCCAAGGATCGGAGCATCATTCCGAAGAGCGGAGCATGATTCCAGGGATCGGAGCATCATTCCGAAGAGCGGAGCATGATTCCAGGGATCGGAGCATCATTCCGAAGCGAAGCATCATTCCGAAGAGCGGAGCATGATTCCCAAGATCGGAGCATCATTCCGAAGAGCGGAGCATGATTCCAAAGATCGGAGCATCATTCCGAAGAGCGGAGCTGTTAGTGTATATGCCCTAGAGGCCATTACTGTATCATACTAGTTTGTATATTACTTGATGGAAGCTTGGGATATTCACAGTTGTATATACAATCTTGCTCGAAATGGTAGTATGCTACTTGGTTTGTCTCTGCTTTAATATGTGCATGTGTTTCTTTTAGCATATCGCTCATATACATATTAGTAGAGCCCTTAGGATCTTTGCTTGATTACCAGCGTTGTGATGGCGCTCACACTCGTGGGAGCTGGGTGATCTATAAGCACATCCTTATACAGGTCCTTAGTCGTTGGACTATCGAGACAGGGCATCGATACTCCGGAGTAGACTAGCGTATGCGCTTCTCATCCCAGCGTGGGAGACGGTCTGTCCCACAGCCGTCAGTACGTCGTACTTGAGATAGTATGCGGGTGCTCGTTAGGTTACGAGTACACTGGACAGGACTCGTCGGGAACTGTTGGTTGGTATTATACCTATCGTCAGTTATCAGTTCCCAGGTGACATGAGTACAGCTTAGTCCGCTGACTTGACACTGTCACTTCGCCTCGAGTGTGTTCCCACTGCACTTTGATTGCTACCCTACCACGGCTCAAAGGAGTCGTGCAAACAGGTAGTTTTTGGGTGCAGTCCCGAAGCACTTGGAGGCAGTGACGGTTATACAGGATTCGTCTCTCCCGGTATTGGGGGTTGACATCACGTTGTGTCCAGGAGAGCCATTACACGAGTAGTCCCTGGCCAGGGCAAGCGAGATATACTGGTAGGTTTCCAGTGTTATCTCAGGGTGTTCTGGGCTACACTCCGACACGACTTGTACCGCTATTAGGGGACTGACGTTCACCGCCCCCCTAGGCCCGCCATGCATGTATCAGACGAACAGACCGGACTGTACGGAGACTGTCACATACAGGCTCAGTAGGAGTTCAGATGGGGTTCACCTCGTCAGTCTTCTTATCGACATCTACCTGGGGACCGTTACGTACAGCTAGTGCCGCTTGCGGTCTGTGGTTAAACCCACTGCCAGCGTAGTGTCGAGTGTTTAGAGTCCCACACAGAGAGCTATTCGCTTTTAGGCAAAATGAGTAGAGGTCGCATGGTTTTGCGACAGGGTTCGTTCACATCCGCGCACTTGTGCACGTTTGCTGTTCGGACAGCTTATACTAGCGGGCTTTGGTTTAAGCCGGATCCTAGTATATGATTTGGGATTGGTTTTTCTCATTGTATTCGTGTTCCTCGGATCACGAATACGGGTGCGTATGCACAGTTGCTTGAGACAGAGGGAGAGGACTTTGATTAGGGTTAATGACTATTGTCATTTTATTAACCCTAATGCTTATGTGTGTATTATGGTTAATTGATATTAGTTTAATAATTGTGCATGGTTATGGTTGTTGACCATTTGACCTTCTTGACTTGTTGACCTTGGTTGACACTTTGACCATCATCATTTCATTTGGAAGATGCTTTTTGATCCTTGCAATTTGCATTAAAAATGAAATGATAATGGTCATGTCTTGATTAAGTCATGACAATTATCTTACTAATTATCTAATTAAAATAATACACACATATATGTAAGAATGGTTTATTTTATTCTCATTCTATCATTCACTTTCTCTCTCTTGTTCTTCCTCTCCCTCAAGCTCTCCCCTCTCATGTGTTGAGAAACACTTGAGCTTGAGAAAAACCCTTTCTTGATAATCTCTACTCTCATCTAGGGTTCAAGGATTATCACTTCTTGCACCCTAGTTACTTCTAGCTTGGAGTTGAAGCCAAAGGTCGAGGCTTTCGGGTGGATCTTTCTTCGACGTGAGAAGACGACTAAGGTGACCTCCTTCCACCACTCCAAGGAGCAAGGAGAGAAGGACATAAAGCCCAAGGTATAACCTTTCTAGCACTTAGCTAGTTTCTAGTTAGCTTTAGCTTGTTTTTGTTTAGCAAAGATCCTTCTTTGTCTAGTCCATATTGCCTAAGTTGATAAAAATTTGATTTTTATTCCGTTTTCCGCCTCCCCGCAAGTACCGGGGTGGGCAACGTAGACTTACAGTGGTATCAGAGCCTAACTAAACATAAACTAGCTAGGTAGTAGAGTGTATCGAAGTTCGAATCGGAAAAATCGAAAAACCGAGTTTTCAAAACCCTAAGTTTCTGTTAAATTTTTTTCTGTTCAAAACAAAATAAATTATACTCCAAAAATCATCTCAGGGTTTTGTGAAGAAAGCCACCAAAAACGATCCAGTGATTCGACCAAAGAGCCGCGGTTCCGCGGCAATAGCAAGCTATTGCCGCGCAACCGCGGCCGTCTTGGCTCTTCACTGGGTCGAGTTTGGTGCAGTGTCTTTCTGGCTTGGTTTTGGGATTTTTAAGATGGTTTATATGTGCCCAGATTTTCCAGAATAGAAATTTTTTTTGGGGGCCTATAAATCCGTATTTTTATCGAACTTCACTGCACTTTGACTATAAAGGTTATATCTGTGATGTTTGTATGTATTGAACGTCGGCTAATCGCTATATGTCGATTAGTCGGGGTTATACATATCTGTGATTTGTGATTGATGATGGTATGTGTATATGAATGGGTTGGATTGTCACGGATGAATAGCCGGGGTGGATGTGAGATGAGTGTTGCTTTTTCTTTCATTCATTGTAATATGTAAATTGATGTAATAATATTATTTGTATGGCCGCACAACCGGGTCGGGGTTATAGCCGTCATTGTATAATTCTTTTTACTGTTTTTGCTCCTAGGATAGACCCATGGAGGGGGTGCACAAACTACCGGGTATCTCGAAGTGCCGAGTGGCCTACTCACGGTGGTGAGGGAGGTTGCTTCGCTTCGGGTACTTGGCGGGTAGTTTGCCGCACCCGTAGGGGTCTTGGGTGGGGTATTGGCTATTCACCGCGACCGTGTAATCCGCTTTTCGTTGCAGGCTCGAACGGATTGCGGATTCCTAGTATATCCAATGTATTCATCTGTGATCTGTAATGTCTATCATTGCTATATATTTATATATGATAACTATTTAGGCGTTGCTTATGTTTTACAGCCGCGCTAGCCCAGCCCTCGCTCTGTCATTAGTTAAGTAACCTAACGGGTGATGACGGGGCCCCATGGCGAATGCGAATGGCATAAGCGTACGTCATATTTTGGTTGTTTTCTGCAATGGTAGGATTAAATGATGGGACGCATTAAAAGAACTAATGCAAGAAAATAAACCAAGTAAAAGTCGATTGGAACACTTTGAAAACCACTCGGTTCTTTTCAAAACTAAACTTTTAAAACGCGGAGCTTGAACCACTCCTTTTAAAAGCTATCTCGTTCCATCGATTATATCAAGTTCACTACGTTCACGGTTTCGCCAAAACCATCCGTAGCCCTCCATCATTTCAGTTAAATATTCGGTAGTATTCAAGCTATGTATTTTGACCTCACGCCAAGGCATAGTGATTGGTAGCTGCCGGATATTTATCTGTTGCATAGATAGAATGCGTTGGTTTGAGACAGTCGTACTGCCATTTTGGCCTACGTCAAGGGTAGGTACGGGTGGGTTCAAATTAACCAGGATAATGATGGGAAGAACTTGACATGTGACTTATGACATTTTGACCTCACGCCAAGGTCATAAGAGCATGGGGCAAAAATCCACATCGGGAGTTTCATAAGTACTGAAACTTGCTAGCGCTGCATACCATTTGGAGTGTGATAATTCTGGTAGGATTCCTTCGGTTTTATCACGCGATGATATTTGGATCCCGATCCTACTGTGAGTATATGCTACTCCACGGGAAAACTCTCACTTAACGATCAATGCTATAAACTTAGTAGGTGTCTAGAAAGGTGTTAGCGGGGCTACGCCCACAGGGAAAAGAGGTTACTTAATTAAGGAACTTCGCGAAAGCGTTGGAAAACCTCCCTCGAAGTACCGACACTGGCCTGGCTGAACGGTTAAGCAAGTATTGTACGGTGAGATTGATCCTGACTAATCCTTTCTTTACGGTTTGAGAAGGGATTCGAGAGACAGTGGGAGCCATTCAGTTTAGACAAACTAAAAACCACTCTAAACTTGCAAGAGCATCATGCTAAAGTGTTTCTTTTCTCTCTCCTAATTGCAGCGACCATTCCACATGACCGGACTTAAGTTATTACTAGATAAAAACATATTGACAGGGCCAAACTACAAAGATTGGCTAAGGAATGTCAAGATGGCAATCACTTACGACAAGTTGGGGTATGTCCTTACCACCAAAGCTCCCCCTGTCCCAGGTCCCAAAACCAGTGTCGTAGATAGGGAAATCTACAAGACCTAGGAAATAGATTGTGTGAAGGCCAGATGCCTCGTACTTGCTTCGATGGACAACGAACATCAGAGGAGCAACGAGAATATGGACCTAGAGTCCATATTTCTTCATACAAAAGAACTGTATGGAGAGCAGTCTCGTATCGCAAGATATGAAGTGTCGAAGAAGTTTTTTTCGGCAAGGTTGGCCGTCGGATCATCGGTAGCGGAACACGTGCTTAAGATGATTGGCTACATAGAGGAGCTCGCGGACCTTGGGACCACGTTGGAGAATGAACTCTATACTGATTTGATTCTCCAGTCCCTTCCTTCCACTTACGCCCAATTTATTCTTAACTTCAACATGCAAGGAAAGGAGGTTGAACTTTCCGAACTTCTGAACATGTTGAGGAGTGCTGAGGGCACCCTACAGAAGGGTAGGGAGACATCCACTTTGTTTGTAGGAGGATCTTCCTCTTCTAGGTCCAGGGCGAAAGCCAAGGGCAAGAAGAAGAAAGCCCCCGCCAAACCAAGAGGCGGTGTCAGTAAAGTAGATACGAAGGGAAAAGGAAAAGCAACAAAGGTAGTGGGAAAGCTGGTGGGAAAGGAAGAATGCTTCTATTGTCACAAAAGTGGTCACTGGAAACAGGATTGCAAGGCTTGGAAGGCCAGAACACAGGATTTGAAGCGAGTTGCGGCTTCAGCTTCTGGTGTGTATGTTATTGAAAACTGTCTATCAATAAACTCTACATCCTGGGTATTGGATACCGGATCAGGATCTCATATCTGTAATTCTTTGCAGGCGTTGAGAAAGCGTAGAGTTTTGAAGGCAGGTGACATGACCCTCAGAGTTGCAAACGGTGCTAGCATGGATGCTGAGGCCGTGGGGGACTATCACCTGGGATTGTCGGATGGACACTTTTTGGTTTTACGTAGTTGTTATTATGTACCAAATGCAACCTGTAATATCATTTCTGTATCTTTATTATCTAAAGAAGGTTATGAATTTGCATTTGTAAGTAATGTAGTGAACATTCACCTTAATCAAGTTTTGATTGGGTCAGGTACATTGAACAACGGTATATACATATTAAACCAGCCATAGATTTTCAATGTCCAGAATACACACAAAAGAAAGTCTCCAGAAATCGATAAAACTTTCTTATGGTATTGTAGACCGGGTCACATCAATGAGAGAAGGTTGACTAAGTTACATGCAGAAGGATATTTGGATTCGTTCGAATATCAATCGTATGCAACTTGTCAATCCTGTCTCAAGGGAAAGATGACAAAGACTCCGTTCACTGGACACGGAGTAAGAGCAAGCGAGCTCTTGGGACTCGTACACAGCGACGTGTGCGGTCCAATGTCTACACATGCGCGAAGCGGTTATTCTTACTTCATTACTTTTACGGATGATTTCTCAAGGTTCGGACATGTCTTCTTAATGAAGCATAAATCCGAAGCTTTTGATAAGTTCCAGGAATATAAGAATGAAGTAGAAAAACAAACAGGCAAAAGTATCAAGGCACTGAGATCTGATCGAGGTGGTGAATACTTGAGTGCCGAGTTCCTGGGTTACTTAAAAGAGAATGGAATTCTCTCTCAGCTTACTCCTCCATACACTCCGCAACATAACGGTGTATCGGAGAGACGGAACCGAACCCTATTGGATATGGTACGGTCCATGATGAGTAACGCCGAGTTGCCGCGATCGTTCTGGGGATATGCGCTAGAATCAGCTGCATACCTTTTGAACCGAGTTCCCACTAAGACTGTGCCTACCACACCATATGAGTTATGGAGTGGGAAGAAACCCTATCTTCAATACCTGAAGATTTGGGGATGTCCAGCTTATGTCAAAAAGCAGCATACGGACAAGCTCGAGGCACGCTCAGTACTGTGCAAGTTTGTGGGATACCCAAAGGACTCCAGGGGGTATCTTTTCTATTACGCAGAGGAACAAAAAGTCCTTGTTTCTCGTAATGCCCATTTTCTGGAACATCAGTTCTTAGAAAAAGAAATAAGTGGGAGCGCAATAGAACTGGAAGAAATTCCAGAACCACAAGCTATTACTGAAAGCTTAGTAGAACCAGAGGGTTCGAAAGATCAGGACATTTCCATGCCACTCCGCAGGAGTAGTAGGCAGTCTTATCCGCCCGAGAGATACTACGGTTTTCTCATTGACGGGGATAGAGAGGATTGCATCATAGATTGTGATGAGCCTACTAGCTTCCAGCAAGCCATTCAGAACGTCGACTCGATAAAATGGCTGGATGCAATGCGGACCGAAATGGAGTCCATGTACACCAACAAAGTATGGACGTTGGACATTGCTCCAGATGGGGTAAAACCCGTAGGATGCAAGTGGATCTTCAAAAGGAAGATTGGTGTAGATGGACAGGTTGAGACCTATAAAGCTAGACTGGTTGCAAAGGGTTTTCGTCAGCGACCTTGTTTGGACTATGACGAAACTTTTTCTCCAGTAGCTATGCTGAAATCCATTCGGATCCTTCTTGCCATTGCTGCCTTCCATGATTATGAGATTTGGCAGATGGACGTAAAGACAGCTTTTCTAAATGGACATTTAGAGGAGTGTGTCTATATGGACCAGCCAGAGGGTTTCATTCAGAGTGGGAGCAGCGGAAAGGTGTGCAAGTTGCTTAAGTCCATTTATGGACTAAAGCAGGCATCGCGGAGTTGGAACATCTGTTTTGATGAGACGGTCAAAGAATTTGGCTTTATCAAAAATCTAGATGAACCATGCATCTATTGTAGATTTGTAGCGAGAACTGTAGTATTCCTCGTTTTATACGTAGATGACATTCTCTTAATAGGAAATGACATTCCTATGCTACAATCTGTCAAGGGGTTCTTGTCACACAGGTTCTCCATGAAAGACCTGGGTGATGCCTTATACATTCTGGGTATCCGGATCTACCGTGACAGATCCAAGAGGATATTAGGACTTTCACAGTCCAGGTACATCGACGCCATACTGAAGAGATTCAGTATGGAAGATTCCAAGCGCGGTAATCTACCGGCTTGTCACGGGATCACGCTCTCCAAAGAGATGTCTCCCAAGACTGATTTGGAGAGGGATCGCATGTCTATTATACCCTACGCTTCTGCGGTAGGCTCTATAATGTATGCGATGTTGTGTACCAGACTGGATGTGGCTTAAGCACTGAGTGTGGTAAGCAGGTATCAGTCAAACCCTGGGAAGAAACATTGGATAGCAGTAAAGAACATTCTTAAGTACCTGAGAAGGACTAAGGAGATGTTCTTGGTGTATGGCGGAAAAGACCTCCAGATTGAGGCCTTTGCTGACTCCAGCTTCAAGAGTGACAAGGATGATTCCAAGTCCATGTCGGGTTTTGTCTTTACCCTCAATGGAGGGGCGGTGTGTTGGAAGAGCTCCAAATAGGAAACCGTTGCTGACTCGACTATGGAAGCGGAATACATCGCTGCATCTGATGCCGCAAAAGAAGCTGTCTGGATGAGGAAGTTCTTGAGAGAACTTCAGGTGGTTCCGTCCATTGTTGACCCAATACCTCTGTATTGCGACAACAACGGGGCTATAGCTTTAGCGAAGGAACCCAGGTCCCATCAGAAATCCAGACACATCTTGAGGCGGTATTCCCTGATCAGGGAGATCGTGGACCGCCAGGAGATCGAAGTTCGGAGGGTTGCTTAAGAAGATAACACAGCAGATCCATTCACCAAGGCCTTGCCCCAGACTCAGTTCGAGCGGCTGAACGAAATGATAGGTCTTCGATACGCCAGTACATGGCCTTAGTGCAAGTGGGAGATTGTTAGTGTATATGCCCTAGAGGCCATTACTGTATCATACTAGTTTGTATATTACTTGATGGAAGCTTGGGATATTCACAGTTGTATATACAATCTTACTCGAAATGGTAGTATGCTACTTGGTTTGTCTCTGCTTTAATATGTGCATGTGTTTCTTTTAGCATATCGCTGATATACATATTAGTAGAGCCCTTAGGATCTTTGCTTGATTACCAGCGTTGTGATGGCGCTCACACTCGTGGGAGCTGGGTGATCTATAAGCACATCCTTATACAGTTCCCTAGTCGTTGGACTATCGAGACAGGGCATCGATACTCCGGAGTAGACTACCGTATGCGCTTCTCATCCCAGCGTGGGAGACGGTCTGTCCCACAGCCGTCAGTACGTCGTACTTGAGATAGTATGCGGGTGCTCGTTAGGTTACGAGTACACTGGACAGGACTCGTCGGGAACTGTTAGTTGGTATTATACCTATCGTCAGTTATCAGTTCCCAGGTGACATGAGTACAGCTTAGTCCGCTGACTTGACACTGTCACTTCGCCTCGAGTGTGTTCCCACTGCACTTTGATTGCTACCCTACCACGGCTCAAAGGAGTCGTGCAAACAGGTAGTTTTTGGGTGCAGTCCCGAAGCACTTGGAGGCAGTGACGGTTAGACAGGATTCGTCTCTCCCGGTATTGGGGTTGACATCGCGCTGTGTCCAGGAGAGCATTACACGAGTAGTCCCTGACCAGGGCAAGCGAGATATACTGGTAGGTTTCCAGTGTTATCTCAGGGTGTTCTGGGCTACACTCCGATATGACTTGTACCGCTATTAGGGGACTGACGTTCACCGCCCCCTAGGCCCGCCATGCGATGTATCAGACGAACAGACCGGACTGTACGGAGACTGTCACATACAGGCTCAGTAGGAGTTCAGATGGGGTTCACCTCGTCAGTCTTCTTATCGACATCTACCTGGGGACCGTTACGTACAGCTAGTGCCACTTGCGGTCTGTGATTAAACCCACTGCCAGCGTAGTGTCGAGTCTTTAGAGTCCCACACAGAGAGCTATTCGCCTTTAGGCAAAATGAGTAGAGGTCGCATGGTTTTGCGACAGGGTTCGTTCACATCCGCGCACTTGTGCACGTTTGCTGTCCGGACAGCTTATACTAGCGGGCTTTGGTTTAAGCCGGATCCTAGTATATGATTTGGGATTGGTTTTTCTCATTGTATTCATGTTCCTCGGATCACGAATACGGGTGCGTATGCACAGTTGCTTGAGACAGAGGGAGAGGACTTTGATTAGGGTTAATGACTATTGTCATTTTATTAACCCTAATGCTTATGTGTGTATTATTGTTAATTGATATTAGTTTAATAATTGTGCATGGTTATGGTTGTTGACCATTTGACCTTCTTGACTTGTTGACCTTGGTTGACACTTTGACCATCATCATTTCATTTGGAAGATGCTTTTTGATCCTTACAATTTGCATTAAAAATGAAATGATAATGGTCATGTCATGATTAAGCCATGACAATTATCTTACTAATTATCTAATTAAAATAATACACACATATATGTGAGAATGGTTTATTTTATTCTCATTCTATCATTCACTTTCTCTCTCTTGTTCTTCCTCTCCCTCAAGCTCTCCCCTCTCATGTGTTGAGAAACATTTGAGCTTGAGAAAAACCCTTTCTTGATAATCTCTACTCTCATCTAGGGTTCAAGGATTAGCACTTCTTGCACCCTAGTTACTTTTAGCTTGGAGTTGAAGCCAAAGGTCGAGGCTTTCGGGTGGATCTTTCTTCGACGTGAGAAGACGACTAAGGTGACCTCCTTCCACCACTCCAAGGAGCAAGGAGAGAAGGACATAAAGCCCAAGGTATAACCTTTCTAGCATTTAGCTAGTTTCTAGTTAGCTTTAGCTTGTTTTTGTTTAGCAAAGATCCTTCTTTGTCTAGTCCATGTTGCCTAAGTTGATAAAAATTTGATTTTTATTCCGTTTTCCGCCTCCCCGCAAGTACCGGGGTGGGCAACGTGGACTTACAGGAGCATGATTCCAGGGATCAGAGCATCATTCCAAAGCGGAGCATGATTCCAAAGATCGGAGCATCATTCCGAAGAGCGGAGCATGATTCCAAAGATCGGAGCATCATTCCGAAGAGCGGAGCATCATTCCAGGGATCGGAGCATCATTCCGAAGGGCGGAGCATGATTCCAGGGATCGAAGCATGATTCCAGGGATCAGAGCATCATTCCGAAGCGGAGCATGATTCCAGGGATCGGAGCATAATTCCGACGAGCGGCATACATTTGACCGAAGCATAATTTCGATGCAGAGGTTGATTCCCAGGCGAAGCATAATTCCGATGGGGAAAGCAGATAATCCGAGGCGAAGCTTGATTTCGACACGGGGTGCACATTCTGAGACGAAGCATGATTCCGACGCAAAGCTTGCTAGTTGACTTGATTCCGAGGTGGAGCATAATTCCTACAGGTAAGGCAGATACGCCGAGGCGAAGCATGATTTCGACACGGTGTACACTCTGAGACAAAGCATGATTCCAGCGCAGAGCTTTTCGGCAGACTTGATTCCGAGACGAAGCATAATTTCGACAGGGAAGGCAGATACACCGAGGCGAAGCTTGATTTCGACGCGGGGGACACTCTGAGAAGAAGCATGATTTCGACGCAGAGCTTGTTGGCCGACTTGATTCCTAGACGAAGCATAATTTCGACACGGGGTGCACATTCTGAGACGAAACATGATTCCGACGCAGAGCTTGTTGGTTGACTTGATTCCGAGGCGGAGCATAATCCCGACAGGAAAAGCAGATACACCGAGACGAGGCATGATTTCGATAGGGGTACACTCTGAGACGAAGCATGATTCCGACGCAAAGCTTGTTGGCTGACTTGATTCCGAGGCGGACCTTAATTCCTACGGGGAGGTCGTTAGTTGATTCCGAGCCGATGCATACTTCCGACAGGGAAGGTAGATATCCCGAGGCGAAGCATGATTTCGACACGGGGTAAATTCTGGGATGGAGCATGATTCCGCCGCAGAGGTTGTTGGTTTGATTTGATTTGGGTTGACATCAGCATCGCTACACTGGAATATGGTACCAGGAGCGAATCATCATCTTTCATGAGAGGATTTGGGGATTGGTTTTTGTTTGGCATTTGCATTGCTGCACTGGAGTAATGCCAGGAGAAACTCATCATTTGCCCCAAGAGGATTTGGGAATTGATGGCTTAGGAGGCAGGTTTAGATCCCTATCACCTAAGGCTTTTCAATTTTATGGGCCGTAAGGGTCCCACAAAAGCATTTTCTCCCTACGAGTCGAAAGGATCTCGTAGGTGTATTTTCTCCTTAGGAGTTATGGGGACTCCGAAGTGTGTTGCTCCTATGTGAGTCGTAAGGATCTCACGCGGGAATTTTCTCCTCACAAAGTCGAGAGGACTTTGCGAGTGCATTTCATCTCTTTTTTTTACGAGTTTGTGCCCTTTCGGGTTTTCACAAACTCGCCGGCAGTCCTGCTGTTTTTACTCACGGCGCCCTTTCGGGTTTTCATCCGTGCCCATTTTGCTTGTGGACATACTTTTATTTTATTTTATTTATTTTTGGTGGGACTTTGAATGTGGTCTCACCGGTAGGACTTGGGAGGGATTGGGATTGTTTTACGCCCATGGATTGTATACGGTTTTGCAGGATGTATGATCCAGACCGCAGGGCCGGAAAAATTTCGGGACTTTGTTGGCGTCTGCATCGCTGCACTGGAATATGGTACCGGGAGCGACTCATCATTCGCCATTGGGATTGGGAAGCGATGGCTTAGGAGACAGGTTTAGATCCCTATCACCTAAGGCTTTTCAATTTTATGGGCCGTAAGGGTCCCATAAAAGCATTTTCCCCCTACGAGTTGTAAGGATCCCGTAGGTGCATTTTCTCCTTAGGAGTTGTGAGGACCTCCAAGTGTGTTTTTCGTTTGTGAGTTGTAAGGATCCCCCGAAGGTTTGTTCTCCTCATGCATCGTGAGGACATATGAGTGGGTCTTCCCAATGGACCATAATTCCAAGGGCGGAGACCGGCCGCTGGACTGGTGGTTGCTGTGGGGCAGGGGTATGATGAGAATTATTTGAGCCCGTGTATTGTATACGGTAGTCAACTTGGGGACCAACCGTAGGGCCGGAAGAATTTTGGGAAATTGGATTTTGGTTGGCGTTTGCATCGCTGCACTGGAATATGGTACCAGGAGCGACTCATCATTCGCCGTTGGGAATTTGAATTTTGGTTGGCGTCTGCATCGCTATACTGGAATATGGTACCAGGAGCAACTCATCATTCGCCGTTGGGAGTTTAGGGATTTAGGATTTGGTTGGCGTCTGCATCGCTGCACTGGAATATGGTACCAGGAGCGACTCATCATTCGCCATTGGGGATATGAGTTTTGGACAGCGTCTGCATCGCTGCACTGGAATATGGTACCAGGAGCGACTCATCATTCGCCGTTTTTTTTCTTTTTTCTTTTACCGCGATTGCTTTATCATTTCAGTTTTTTTATCGCGAAGGTTGCGATTGCCCTATCATTTCGGCTTTTTATTCGCGGTTGCCCCATCATTTCGGCTTTATTTTCATTTTTATTTTTACTCGCTGATTTTTATTGCGAGTTGCCCCATCATTTTGGCTTTTTCTATTATTTATTTATTTATTTTTATATATATTTTTTGTTTTATTTACACATTTTTACATCCCCAGTTTAACGACTTAGAGGTCGATTGTTCCCAGTTTAATGACGTGGTGGTCGATTGTTTTCAGAGAAAGGCAGATGTCTGAGAGAATCAGTTTCACGAAGAACTTCGGTCTCCGTTTGTATAAAATTGGCGATTGCGATTTGACTGTTTGTTAACACGCCTTTGGACAGTTCTATCTTTCCTGCCTTATATTGCTTTTCGACCCAATATTTGAAGACGAAGCAGTCCTCAATGGCATGACCTATCACTCTGTGATAGGCGCAGTATTTGGGGTCGTCGGTCATATTCGCTTCCTGCGTTCTTTTTGACTCTGGCAGTTGTAGACCGTTATTCAGGGCGTCTTTGAATATTTTACGGATTTTGTCCCTTCTGAAGGAATAGACCTTGTCCAACTTCTCTTTCAGCGGAGATTCTCCTCCCTCTCCGAACATTGGCTTCCGAAGTTGGTTGGCATTAGGCCCGCTCAACCCTTGCTTATTTCGGTTAGCCGAGGCATTGAAAGATTCAGTATCGTCGGAATTTCCGCCTTTGCGATTTTCGTCATTTCGGTTTCTCCAGGACCTATTGTTATTTTGGGAGTCAGAGGAGGACTCCTGCTTTGAGCATTCCAACATCTGGACTTTCTTGGTCAACTCTTGGAATGTTTTGAGACCCGCGGTGCATAGAAATGGGGCCATCCAATTGTTGAGATTTCCGACGAGGAGACTGACAGATTGGTCCTGCTCTATCGGCGGTTCACATTTGACGGAGAGATTGCGCCATCGGGTTATAAAATCCGTGATACTTTCGTTGTTTTTTGGCTTGGTCCTTACGAGGTCAGCGATGGTGATCTTATCGCTGACACTCATGAACCTCTGCCAAAACAGAGATTCCATTTGGATGAAAGTTGTGACGGAGCCATCCGGTATGCTCGCGTACCAGTCGAAAGCAATATCGGTCAAGCTATTAACGAACTGGCGGAGGAGAAGCGCATCATTGCCCCCAGTATTCCCGCATGAAGCATTAAAATGGGTGATGTGCTGATTCGCATTTCCCGTCCCATCAAATCTTCCGAATTTGGGGATGACATAGCCGCTAGGAAATTCTACCAGATCATACTGAGCAGGATATGGTCTCCCACTACCGCTGATATCTTTTTGCGCTTCGGCTTCGGCTACCAAGGTTTTGACTTTGTCCGCAACTAAATCCATGATTTGATCTTGAGTTAGAGGGCTACTGTCATCGACAGCCAAGACATTTCCCGAGATAGGATGGGACTGATTTTCATGCGGTCCGCCCACTTTTGGATTTGAGGGAACAGACGTCGGCTGTTTCGGGACACCGTTTCCCGGTTCATGAGAGCTCTGCGCCTGATTGGGATGCTGAGAGGCAAGTTGGGCCGTGAGCTGTAATACGACGTTTTTCAAGTCGTCAATTTTTGAGTAGAGCTTGGCCATCTCCTTGTCTTTGCTTCTGAGCTGTTTTCGGAGCTCTTGGAGAAGTTGCTGCTCTGCATTCTTGGGACGGAAGATTGGCTCATCTTTGCTTTCCGAGCCCGACTCCTCATGGACCGAAGGGTCTTTCTGCCTATCATCCTCATCGAGTGGGTTTTCATCATCCAGCGGAGGCGGCTGTTCTTGGTAAGCGGCAACCACATTCAAGCCAGATTGGATTTGAGATGTAGTGGCCCCGTCCTTGCTCTTGCTGCGCGTGCCCACCATGTAGACAGCGTGGACCACATATCCAGCCATTTCCTCGTCTTTGGCGGGGTAACCCTGTTCCTCGAACCTCATGAGGTTCAGCCTAGCAGGAGCCCTAGCCCTTTTGTTGACTCTATTTCTGAGCCTTTTCTGTCTTAGCTTCTTAATTTTAAGGGCTTGGCGGGCATCTGTTTCCTGGGAAGCCACCATGAGTCGATTAGCGGGGAGCTTAGAGAAGACACCCGATCGAGCAGTTGTCAGGGGCACCATCGGAGCTTGCTCGAGACGCCTTGTTGCTTTGTTGGTGTTGATGGCCTTGCCCCCAGCTGGGGCCAAGGAGAGTCGTTCAAACACCGACTTGCGTTTGAGTTGGGGTGCCTTCGAGACCACCACATTTGGCCTCTTGCCTTTCGAGGCCGGTTTATCTGTCACAGGGGCTTGAGGAGCTGGGATGGAGTTGTTGGAGATAGTGCCCTCAGAGTCAATTATTGGATCACAGGCACGCGATTGCAATGATTGAAGGAGGACCTATCCCGGTAGGACAGTCTTACTCGAGATGATAGTATGCTATCTGGTTTATCTTTATCATCGTGTACTGCTTTAGGTGACCTGACATGTCGCTATTACACGTTGATAGAGCCCCTAGGATTCTTGCTTGACTGCCAGCAGTATGAGGGCGATCATATACGTGGGAGCTGGTAGTCTATAAGCACATCCTTAAAAGGTCCCTAGTCATGGGAGTTTCGAGACAGGGCATCGATACTCCAGAGTAGACTAGTGTATACAGTCGAGACCCCGACGAGGGGCGGTGGCCGATCTCACAAGCCACTGGTGTCAGTTGGTTCACCTAAGATGTATACAGGTGCTCATTGGGTTGTGAGTACACCGGACAGGACTCGCCAGGAACCTGCTAGTTGGGATTATACCAGACGTCAGATGGCATTTCACTGGTGACATGTGTACATGTTAGTTCATCGACCTGAGGATCGTCATTTGTCTCGTGTGAGTTCCCACTGTACTTTGATTACTACCCTACCACGCTCAAAGGAGACGTGCAAACAGGTTTTAGTTGGGTACAGTCCCGAGCCACATGGAGGCAGTGAGCGGATCTTCAGGGGTTCGTCTCTCCCGGTATTGGGGGTGAGGTCGCGCTGTGTCTAGGAGAGCCATTACACGAAGCCCTCGGCCGAGGCAGGAGATTTACTGGTAGGTATTCCATGTTAGTGTTTATGCCCTAGAAGGCCATTACTGTATCATACTAGTTTGTATATTACTTAATGGAAGCTTGGGATATTCACATGTATATAACAGTCTTGCTAAACATGGTAGTATGCTACTTGGTTTTTCTATCTTAATATGTGAGTATACGTATTGATAGAGCTCTTAGGATCTTGCTTGACTACCGGCGTTGTGATGGCAGTCACACTAGTGGGGGCTGAGTAGTCTACAAGCACATCCTTATTCAGGTCCCTAGTCGTAGGATTATCGAGACAGGGCATCGATACTCCGGAGTAGACTAGTGTGTACGCTTCTCATCCCAGTTGGGGAGATGGTCTGTCCCACAGCCGTCAGTACGTCGTACTGGAGATAGTATGCAGGTGCTCGTTAGGTTACGGGTACACCGGACAGGACTCACAGGGAACTGTTGGTTGGTTTTATACCAGTCGTCAGTAAGCAGTTCCCAGGTGACATGAGTACAGCATAGTCCGCAGACTTGACACTGCTACTTCGCCTCGAGTGTGTCCCACTGTTCTTAGATTGCTACCCTACCACGGCTCAAAGGAGTCGTGCAAACAGGTAGCAGTTGGGTGCAGTCCCGAGCACTTGGAGGCAGCGGCAGTTAGACATGATTCGTCTCTCCCGGTATTGGGGGTTGATATCGCGCTGTGTCAGAGAGCCATTACGCAAAGTCCCTGGCCAGGGCAAGCGAGATTTGCTGGCAGGTTCCAGTAGTTTCTCAGGGTGTAATGGGCTTCGCTCCGACACGACTTATACCGCTATTAGGGGACTGACGCTTGCCGCCCCCTAGGCCCGATATGCGATAGTCTTAGACGAACGGACCGGACTGTATGGAGATTGTCACAGCAGGCTCAGTAGGAGTTCGGATGGGTTTCCTCATCGGCCTTCTTATCGACATCTACCTGGGGACCGTTACGTACAGCTAGTGCCGCTTGCGGTCTGTGGTTAAACCCACTGCCAGCATAGTAGTCGAGTCTCTAGAGTCCCACACAGAGAGTTTCCCTACTCCGGGCGAAACGATATAGAGGTCGTATGGTTTTACGACAAGAGTTCGGACGCATACGTGTGTTTACGCACGTACGACTTTCGGACAGTTTTTACCAGTCGGCTTTGGTTTAAGCCAGTTACTGGTATCCGGTTATTGGATTTATACAGTCTAAAGTTTTTCCGTATTTTTGCGGAAAGGAGGGGCGTTCTCGTAATTGCGCGAGAAGCTTCTAGAAGATGGTGACTAAGGAGGTTAAGGTGGCATATACATTGAATGAGATTAGTGAGTCATATGAGTGATTCATCCATGTCATTAATGCATCATAAATGCTTAATGACTCATGGTAATGAATCACCATTAGATATTTATGAAGCATGATTATTCATCATTTGTTTTTCTTTTATTGATAAATCTTAATGCTTCATATATATTATGATAACTCATTTTCTCATATCAATTATTCTTCTCACCTTCTCTCTCCTCAAGCTTCCTCTCTTCAAACCCTAATCCTCCCCTCTCATGTGTTGAGTACAAGGATTAGTTAGACTACTTAATCCATAACCCTCACTCTATATCATCTAGGTACTTTGATTAGCACTTAAAGAAACCTAGTTGCCTCAAGATTAGAGGCAAAGCTTGGAGTAAAGCTCTCGTGGTGGATCGTCTACTACTTGGAGAAGGCCGAGGAGGAGGTGGAGTTCGTAAAGACGAAGGACACGGTTCTTTAGGTATAATCCCTTTACATAGTAGTTGTTAACTTCTATGTGTGATGTTAGTTATCGTTTAGCTTCGATTCATGCGGTTAGTCGATGTTTAAGCAAAGAACAAGATCGTTTTTCATATTTCCGCCTCCCCGCAAGTCGTGGGGTGTTGTACATCGACTTACATGTTAGTTATATGTATGCCCTAGAGGCCATTACTATACATAGGATGTATATTGTAGTGGATGCTGGGACATATATAGGGAGGACTTTCTTGCTCGACATGATAGTATGCTATCTGGTTACCCTTTACCTTAACGTGTATGCTGATTGTCTCTCCGTTACATGTTGGTAAAGCCCTTAGGATCTGTACTTGACTACCTGGACTATGATGCGGATCATACTAGTGGGGACATGGTAGTCCATAAGTACATCCTTCAAAGTCCCTAGTCGTGGGTGTATCGAGACGGGGCATCGATATACCAGTGTAGACTAGCGTATACCTTCTCGACCCATATAGATGGGCGATGGATGATCCCATATCCATCGGTGTTTGACATCAGAGATGATATACGGGTGCTCAGTAGAGACTGGGTACACTGGACGGATTCGCCGAGAACTCCCAGATGGTATTATACCTCACGTCAGATGGCAGTTCTCTGGTGACACTGGTACAGAGTAGTCTGTTGACCCGAGATCGTCATAGAGTCTTGTGTGGTTCCCACTGTGCTTTGATTTCCATCTTACCACGTCCAAGAGGGCATGCAAAACGGTGGTTTTTGGGTACAGTCCCGAGTCACATAGAGGCAATGAGCGATAGGAGGGGATTCGTCTATCCCGGTATAGGGAGTTGATGTTGCACTGTGTTCGATTGGCTATAACAGGAAATCCCTGGCCAGGGTTGCTGAGATTTACTGGTAAGTGTTACCAGTAGTTTCTCGAACAGTTATAGACCTCATATCGACACGACTTATTGAGCTATTGGGGTCTGACGTTTACCACCCCTAGGCAAGATATGCAACATATCAGACGATCAGACCGGACTGTACGGTAGTGTTACTGGTTGGATTCACTGGAGTGTGAGCGGGCTTGCTCGTCGATCTTCAGATCGCTCAATACCCGGGTGGCCGTTACATTTAGCAGACCGCTTGCGGCTTGTGGGTGTTTGATATGATCATCACCTGCTGCCGGCGTATTGACGAGTCTTTAGAGTCCTACACAGAGGTTTCCTGGCTTAAGCGAAACGAAATAGGAGCGCATATGAGATATGTGCGGGACCGAGAATAATGCGTGTATGTGATACCGTATTTCATTCTCGCGATCAATGCGTCGAATGGTTGTATGCGATATAACCTAGTTATCGATTCAAGCGTTGATTCGATAAGCCGATACATTGAATACTAGTCGGTTGTGTGCGACATGACCGGATCATTGAATCAAGTGTTGATTTAATGATTTAATGCATACTTATATATTTGATATGTTACTTTGCACTAACTAGTATTGGTTCACTTTAAACGGATTTTCTCACTTGGATTGTGCACATTGTATATGTGATATATTTTTGTGCACTTGTATGTATCATGTTTGATGATGCATGCTAACTTGTGTTTTGTGTGAAGATTAAACCATGGTTGTGAGAGTGGTTAGGGTTTTATTTTCCATTACTTATTTATTCATTTATTTATTTGTTTATACATTTTGGAAAATAAATGGAAAAGAGAAAAGAATGGTGGCTTTATTTGTTCTTTAGTTGAAGCTTCATGAAGCTTTGATAAAGTCAACCATTCTTATCTCATCCTTAACCCTAACCATTCCCACTAACCCTAGTTTAGTCTCTACACTTGACCATGGTTAATTTTATGATAAGAATTCATTTTCTTTTCTTTTTCAATTAACTTATCATATTATTTTTCTTCTTCTTCTTCCTTGAACTCAAGAAGAAAAGCTTAGGTCATCAATGGTGATTGATGATAAAGAGTGAGAAATCCAATTCTAAATTGAACCCACTTCCTATTTCTTCATCCTCTACCTCTTGCCAAGTAGTAGAGTGTGTTTTCTTCACAAGTTTCTTGACTTGGTGAAGTCGGAGCTTGATTTAGCGATGCCTCGACGTAGATCATCTTCGGCATGGACATCGACGACCTAGCTCGCCTATTCTCCGATGAAGTCGACGCTAGAGCCCGGATTTGATTTGGACAGCGGAGAGGACCTCATCGCGGAGCCGTGGAGGTGGAGGACCGGATCTACAAAGGTTGTATTTCCGTTTCCCATTAGTTAATTGTTAACTAGTTCGCTTTTCGCCTAGAAATCTAGCCAACGATCCGTAGTCGGGTCTCTCGGCACCTAGAATTTTTGAAATTGGCAAGGTTGATGCCTTGTGAGACCTCACTAGTGTGCCTAGAAACCCTACAGTGGTATCAGAGTCTAGCTAAAGCCTTAGGCGAAGTCCAGACGGAGTTTGAAGTCCGAACGACCCGAAAACCCAAACCGAAAATTGCTCTCTGTACTTTTTCTAAAATCGGGGTTTTTTCCACATTAAAAATATGCAGAGAAACAACCAGGATAATATAAGAGTTACTGTGAATTTCGACGCACTGATTCAATCAATGAGCCGCGGATCCGCGGCACGAGCATGCCTCGTGCGGCGGTTCCGCGGCCACACTGTCGTTTTATGTAATTTGTTTTACACAGTAATTCTCATATTTCTTTGCTTGTTTTCCTGGGAATTTTCAATATTTATTCAAGAGTTGAATTTTCAGGGGTTGTTTTGGGGATTCGGTGTTTCGATCGGAGTATCAGATTTTGTCTATGTGGCTTTCCGGATAATTTTTAGAATATGTTAAAAAGTTCGACCGGATATAAATACCCAATTTTTCCCCTGTCGGGAAATTTCCAGGTGTTGGATTTTTCCGTAGTTTAACGACGTTCTAAGTAGTGCAAGTAACGCGATGGTCCCTCTAGAAGACAACAAACCTTAACTCGATTATGTGACCGTCTTGAACTGCCCTTTGAACCTTCGGGTTTGGGGCAGTACGGCGTGCCACATGTGAGGCGTTGGCTTGACCCTTCTACGGCTGGACCGTCGGTACTGAGGCACGAACTGAATGTTGTTAGACTTATTTCATGTGTTGATCTGTATCAGGAAAACTTGGGTGTTCGAATGTTCAATCGGAAAGTTTAACATTTTCTAATTATCTGGAATGGGATACAATAATTGGAATTCACAAGAAGTTATGAGATAACTGAATGAATGTTAAAAACATAGTAATTTAGTCTCACTTGATCGGTTGCCACGGAATTTTGATGTGATCAAAAGTCCGTCGCAATCACGTAGCGTACGCGGATACTCGCCGGGTAAACTTAATAGACAGCCTCACTCCATAGCCCCGACCAAGTGACTGTAGGAGAACCCCGTCGCCGAAAGCATCCGTTCGGGTGCTCGCGGTAGCGGTGTTCCGCCTTGGTGCACTTCGTCGACGGTATCGGGGGTGCGGCCACCTACTAAAGTTTGCGACGAGTATTCGATCAGGATGTCGGGAATCTTGTTGAATTACCCGACTTGATATTGAAAAGAGTTTTCGATAATGAGACTAAAATGCGGGGTTTATAATTGTTAGGCATGTGATGTCTAAGTAATTCATTTGGTCAGGCATGCGATGTCTGAGGTGGTTGCGGATTCCAACTGTTGTAGTTTTACACTTTCTTTTCTGTGACCGTAAGTGTAATATGTGATATCGCCGGTTTCGTTGCTATATGTCAACGACAATTGGGATGCGCATATTTACTTACGTTGATGACATGTGATGTTATATGTTGCTGGATATGTTATATTGGATCGTCGTGTTTGAATAGCCGGGGTTTTTTATGTGAGATGAGTGTTTTTCATTTTCATTCATGTAAAAACTTGTATGTAATATTCTTTTACTGGGGCGCTTCCAGGTTGCGGAAGTTGTCACCGTTGTTGTATATTATTTACTTTTCTGCACTAGGATAGACCCAAGGAGGGGAGCATAAGTAACCGGGTTCTGGGGTCCAGTGGGAGACCAACTCGAGGAGTCGAGTCCGGGTCTCCTAACCCTAGAATTGATAGGGTTGCTTGCCGCTCTCGTAGGGGTCTAGGGTGTGGGATTGGCTATTCATCACGACCGTGGAATCCGTGTTTTATACTGGCTCGTATTGAAAACACGGACGTCCTAGTATAACCAATATTTCATATGTTTCTTCTGCTGTGATTTATCTGTGATCATGTGATGTTCTGTGACAGGTATTATATATAGTATATATGATATATTATATAGACGTTACTTATGTTTTACACCCGCGCTAGCCCTGCCCCGCTCTGCCGTTAGTTACCTAACCTAACGGTGCACGAGGGGACATCGAGGCGATGCGGATGGCATAAGTGTACGTCGTATTTATCTGTGATGTTTAGGTACTTAAATGATGGGACTTCATTATGTGATTAATGAAATAAAAGAAACCTAAGATGTTGTAGAATCGAATTTCAAAATTAAAACAGGTAGCTACAGTTCTTGCTTTGCACAGCGGTATATGTGATATATCCTGCACCTCATTCGACGAGGAAAGGACCGAGATCCCTTCACCGGGAGTGACTCCTTTAGCAATAACTGGCAGATGCTACATACTCGGTTTGTCTTTTGATTGCTTTTAAGTGTTTCTGCTTTGCACAGTGATATATGTGATATATCCCGCACCTCATTCGACGAGGAAAGGACCGACGATCCCTTCACCGGGAGTGACTCCTTTAGCAAAACTAGAAAAGCCTCAAAGCACTCCATTTTAAAATCATTTGATTCTACAGCGATATCAAGTTCATTACGCAATAGGTTTTCAGAAAAACCTGTCGTAGCCCTCCGTCATTTCAGATAAGTTGTATAGAGTATTCGTGCTGCATTGTTGGCCTTTTCGTCAAGGTGCAGTGTGCGGTAGCTATATGCTGCTTATCTGCTAGCATACGATGCGATTGGATTAGGGTAGTCGTGCGGCTTTGTTGGCTTTCGTCAAGGGTCGTGCGGGTGGGTTTAATTCAATCAAGAAATGTACGGGTTGAACTTGACTAGCGGGCTATGGTTTGTTGGCTTTCGTCAAGGTCATAGCACGTTAGGGGCAAAATATTATCGGAATTTCAAGTGTTGAAATTTGCAATGAGATTGCATACCTTCTATGAGATAGTTGGATCCCGATACCCGCTGCGAGTAATTGTTACTCCTGGGAGAGTTTTATACATTACAATTAGCCGATCAAGTAGGTGTCTAGAAAGGTGTCAACGGGTTACGCCTCTGGGAAAACGAGGTTTACATTAATTAGGTTCGTGCGAAAGCACGGGGGACCTCCCTCAAAGTACCGACACTGGCCTGGCTGAAAAATTGGCGAACTGTAGTGTGTAATTAATCCCGGCTAGTCTTTCCTTTTAGGGTTTGAAGGAAGATTTGATAAAAAGCAGTGGGAGCCATCCTGATTAGATAAAATAAAAACCAATCTATTCTTGAAAGAGCGCACGCTGAGTGTTTTCTTCTCTCTCTCTCCAGGTAGCGACCATATCCGCCTTAATCAAGATAATAATACGGATTATTGACCGAACCCGCTTGTTATACTGAGCTGGGGAACGTTGGTCCCGCTCCAACTTATAAATGTATAAGACAGAGCAGGAAATTGGGGAATACCAGATTTCCCGTGCCGCCCAAACGAAGAGAGTGCATGCTGATGCATCATCTTCGGGTGTGTTCATTACAAAGAACTGTTTCTCAGTATCCTCTGCGTCCTGGGTATTTGATACCAGATCAGGATCCCAGATATGTAATCTGTTACATAGGGCTACAGAAAGGTAGAGAACTGAGAACGGGTGATAAGTTTCATGAGCAGAAAACGGGGCAAGTGTTGCAGCCAAGTCTGTTGGTCACTGTCACCCTGTATTACCAATACATTGATTCTGAACGAATGTTATTAGATATCGAACCTGATATACCAAATCATATCACTCTCTTTGTTAGAAAAGAAGGATATAATTTTGTATTGATGGATAATGTTTTGAACATTTCCTTTATCAAAGGTTGATCGGTTCAGGCACGTTATCTAAAAGCATTGATGTTCTAAATCAAACTACAATTCTTAGTATATGGAACACACACAAGAGGAAGAGTTCAGAAATGAACGAATTCTTCTTGAGGTATTGTAGTCTAGGTCAGATCAATGTGACACCGACTAGCTAGAGTTACATAAAGATGCATATTTAAATTAGTTTGAATTTACATCTTGTGAAACTCGCCAGTCATGTCACAAAGAAAAGATGACCATAGCTCCGTTACTGAAACAGAGAAAGAGTTAATGAACTCTTGGGACTGATACATGATGATGTATGTAAGGTCTCCTGTCTACACATGCCAGGACTGGTTCTTTATACTTCATTACATTCTCTGATAATCTCTCAAGATTCAGTCATATGTTCCTATTGAAACACAAGTCCGAACCTTTTGAGATATTCACAGAATATAAGTTAGAAGTAGAGAACCAAAACACGGGTATAAGTATTATGTCCTTTTGATGTGATCAGGGAGGAGAATACTTGAGCACGGAAATACTGGACTATTCTAAAGGAGAATGAGATTCTCTCTCGGCATTACTCCTCCCGAATACACCATAGCACGATGGTATATCGGGTGGAGCAATCACACCCTATATGATAAGGTGTGCTCTATGATGAGTACTGCTGAGTTACCTTTTGGGAGTTATGCGCTTGAGAAGTTGCATACCTATTTGAATAGGGTTCGAATCAAATCAGTTACCTACCACTTCATATGCAATATGGAAAGGGAAGAGCCCATGTCTTAAGTTAGTTAAGATTTAGGGTTGTCCGACCTATGTCTAAAAGCAAAATCCGGACAAGCTCGAGGCAAGGTCTGTAATGTAGAACTGGAAATGTTCCAGCTATACAAACTACAGCACATGATTTGATAGAACCAAAGAATTCAGTAGATTCCAACGAACCTCAGCCTCTCCGCCGATCTAGTAGGGTGCCTCACCCACCTGAGAGATACTTCGGTTTCTCTATGACAGTGGGAGCGAGGATTACATCATGAGATGATGACCCAACTAGTGTCGAGCTGGCCATCAGGAGTAAGACTCTGTAAGAATGGCTGGATGCTTAGCGATCTGAGATGGAATCCTTATACACCAACAAAGTATGGACTTTGGTTGCTATATCTGAAGGGTTAAATCCCCATCAGGAGCAAGTATATCTTGAGAAGATTACTTGGTGTAGATGGAAAAGTTGAGACTTTCAAAGCTAGACTTGTTAAAGCTTTTCGTCATCGACCAGGCGTGGATCATGATGAAACCTTTTCAAGTAACTATGCTTAAGTCCATCCAGATCCTACTTGCACGGCTACATACCATGACTGCGATATCTGGTGGTTGGGTGTCTTGACTGCTTTTCTAAATGATGATTTAGAAGAGAGCGTCTATAAGTACACAGCCAGAGGGCTTCGTAGACAGTGGGAGCAGCGAAAACGTGTGCAAGATGTTTTATATGATAAAGCAGGCATCGCGGAGTTGGAACATCTGTTTTGATGGATTAGTCAAAGAGTTTGACATCATCAAATTGGTAGATGAACCTTGTATATACAAAAAGGTAGTAGGGAGTATGGTGACGATCCTCGTAGTGTACGTGGATGACATACTCTTGATAAGAAAGGAGTTTCTTATGCTACGCTCGATCAATCTCCGCTTATCACAATGATTCTCCATATAGGATCAAAGTGATACCTCCTAAATCTGGGTTTTTGGATCTATGAGATAGATCTAATTGGATGTTAGGACTCTCACTAGTTGTAGTGAGACGGTATCAACCGATCCTGAGGAGAATCACTGGAAGGGTTCCAGGGTGATAAAGACGACTGAATGTCAGTCACAGGCATTGTCTTTACCCTCAGTAAAGGGACGGTATGTTGGAAGAGTTCCAAGCTGGATACCGTGACATACTAGACGATAAAGGCAGGATACATCGCTACTTAAGATGGCTTATGCCAAGGAACACCCGTCCCATCAGTGACCCAGGCGTATTCTGAGGCCGCATCACCTGATCATGGAGATAGTTGATCTCCAGGGTGATCGAGGTAAGGAGAGTAGATTCTGAGGACAACACAACGGAATCCACTCACAAAGGCCTGTTCCCAGAGAGAGACTTTTATGGATGGTTGAGTATGAGATACTACAACCACTGCTATCAGATGGCCCTAGTGCAAGTGGGAGATTGTTAGTTATATGTATGCCCTAGAGGCCATTACTATACATAGGATGTATATTGTAGTGGATGCTGGGACATATATAGGGGAGGACTTTCTTGCTCGACATGATAGTATGCTATCTGGTTACCCTTTACCTTAACGTGTATGCTGATTGTCTCTCTGTTACATGTTGGTAAAGCCCTTAGGATCTGTACTTGACTACCTGGACTATGATGCGGATCATACTAGTGGGGACATGGTAGTCCATAAGTACATCCTTCAAAGTCCCTAGTCGTGGGTGTATCGAGACGGGGCATCGATATACCAGTGTAGACTAGCGTATACCTTCTCGACCCATATAGATGGGCGATGGATGATCCCATATCCATCGGTGTTTGACATCAGAGATGATATACGGGTGCTCAGTAGAGACTGGTACACTGGACGGACTCGCCGAGAACTCCCAGATGGTATTATACCTCACGTCAGATGGCAGTTCTCTGGTGGACACTGGTACAGAGTAGTCTGTTGACCCCGAGATCGTCATAGAGTCTTGTGTGGTTCCCACTGTGCTTGATTTCCATCTTTACCACGTCCAAGAGGGCGTGCAAAACGGTGGTTTTTGGGTACAGTCCCGAGTCACATGGAGACAATGAGCGATAGGAGGGGATTCGTCTCTCCCGGTATAGGGAGTTGATGTTGCACTGTGTTCGATTGGCTATAACAGGAAATCCCTGGCCAGGGTTGCTGAGATTTACTGGTAGTGTTACAGTAGTTTCTCGAACAGTTATAGACCTCATATCGACACGACTTATTGAGCTATTGGGGTCTGACGTTTACCCATCCCTAGGCAAGATATGCAACATATCAGACGATCAGACCGGACTGTACGGTAGTGTTACTGGTTGGATTCACTGGAGTGTGAGCGGGCTTGCTCGTCGATCTTCAGATCGCTCAATACCCGGGTGGCCGTTACGTTTAGCAGACCGCTTGCGGCTTGTGGGTGTTTGATATGATCATCACCTGCTGCCGGCGTATTGACGAGTCTTTAGAGTCCTACACAGAGGTTTCCTGGCTTAAGCGAAACGAAATAGGAGCGCATATGAGATATGTGCGGGACCGAGAATAATGCGTGTATGTGATACCGTATTTCATTCTCGCGATCAATGCGTCGAATGGTTGTATGCGATATAACCTAGTTATCGATTCAAGCGTTGATTCGATAAGCCGATACATTGAATACTAGTCGGTTGTGTGCGAACATGACCGGATCATTGAATCAAGTGTTGATTTAATGATTTAATGCATACTTATATATATGATATGTTACTTTGCACTAACTAGTATTGGTTCACTTTAAACGGATTTCTCACTTGGATTGTGCACATTGTATATGTGATATATTTTGTGCACTTGTATGTATCATGTTTGATGATGCATGCTAACTTGTGTTTTGTGTGAAGATTAAACCATG